>CM068371.1:80588965-82036350 GCA_034769895.1 Magicicada septendecula | reverse complement strand
CCTTAAGTCAGGGTATGGTCCTTGACCATATTTCATTCAATCTTTTATGTAACGTTGGGGAACCTCAACTATGTTGCGTTACATAACACCCCCCCTTCGAAATAAGTTTATTTTGGGTATAAACAAAGTTTAGCAAGAAATAAACTTCTAATTTGTATCTGGCCGATTGGTTTCCTATTTATAGTACTATTATATTTCACAATTATCCGTTATTTTATTATCATTTCTTCGTTCCTTCTTAAAGTCAATTATTTCCCAAGTTTAAATCTTATTTCTATAATCATTCTTGTGACATTCTTCATTAATTATACATTTTGGAACTGGTTTTATTTAATTCTCTATATTTATTTGTGAGTTTTCCCTCTAATATTTAATTTTCCTAAACGTCCCTAACATTATAACTGGAATCGAATCGGTGGTGCTCTATCGGCTAACCAATTACCGTCGTCCGTTACATACTTTCTGGGATCAGAGGAACATCATCTCTGCCCAGTCAAATGATTGCTGGAATATTCTACAGTCAATCTTCATTAATAAACCTCGTAAGGTAGTCATCATGTGACCTTCAATAAAATAATAAATAATAATCATATTCTAGGGATTATTCACTGTACTTTAACTCAGATCATATTATTTCTTCATACTAATTCTTCCTTCTATTATACACTTCTCATCTCCAATACTTGGCTATTTTATTGACATTTATTAATTGGGTTTTGTTTTCGGATAATTCTTAAATATTTGTTTTTTCTTTTCTTGTGATCCTTTTGAGGGTTCCATTTTGGCTTCTTCATTCTCTTATCTTCATTGGCTCATAAATTGTTTTCTTAAATACTTGTTTGTAAGTTGGGCTTTTTTTTTTTTTTTTTTTTTTTTTTTTTTTTTTTTTTTTTTTTGCGTATTTATTCTCTTTATTTTAAATCATACTGTTTCTGAATAATTATGAGTAAGTTGTTCTTACATCCTTTGGAATTTTGGGTTTTAGTCTCTTCATTTTATATTATATCGTTTCGAAATTACTTGAGTAAGTTGTCCTTACAGTTTTTTTTTAGAATTTTGGGTTTTAGTTTCTTCATTTTAAATTATATTGTTCGAAATAAGTTGAGTAAGTTGTCCTTACGTCTTTTGGAATTTTGGGTTTTAGTTTCTTCATTTTAAATTATATTGTTCGAAATAAGTTGAGTAAGTTGTCCTTACGTCTTTTGGAATTTTGGGTTTTTCATTTACAATGGGTTGCTTGGTCCTGTATCCATAAAATCCGTCCCTTTTCATTATATTCTGTTTGGAATCGGTTTTTAACCGTGGTCCATTATTTCCTCTATACTGGTTGTTCGGGTCTCTCTAGTGTATAGAGTCATTTCTGTCCTTGTGACATATCTCATTATTGTGCAGTTCTTGCCTCTTGTCACTATAAAATTGTCATTTATAGTCAAGCTCATCATCGTCCTTTGAACTGATTCTTCTGTACTGTCTCTTAATTGTTCTGATGGTTCATACATAAATTCCATAAGTCCTCCATGCTCCTTAGTTAGTTTTGGCCTTTTTGGTCCTTCTAGTCCATCTGGGAATTTAAGTGTGGTTCGTTTAAAGTTTCTTAATTGCCTTACTTCTCTGTTTTCCGTAATCGGTCTATTATGTAGCTGAACCAATCCCCTTTTAATCATTTCCAATTCTTCCCGTGTATTTATTAATTTTCTTTTACACATTTGTCTTATTCTCACTATCTTCATTTCATCATGAATCCGTTCTATTCTTCCAGTTCGATCAATTGGTATCTTGTCAAATTTTTCTTGGGTCTTCGCTTGTAGTTTTCCTATTTGAGTAATTTTGGTCTCTACTTCCACTCTGAGTTGCATGATAGGTTCATCTGTCTTTTCCAGATCCACCTTAATTTCATTTATTTGCTGTCTTACCTCCACTTCATAGCTATCAACTCCTTTGCTCCGTGTTTCATTAACAATTATAATACTTCCATTGATGACTTCCCTCAACGCTAGGCCTTGTTCATTGATGATTTGCCGCAACTCCTTATTATGGTTTTCAATTTTCTCATCCATTCGTTTGGTATTCTCCAGAATCTGCCTCAAACTCTCATCATTCCTGTCAAGCCTTTTATTCATTTGTTTGATTAAATTTTCGCTCAAAATTTCGTTTTGTTTTCTTGAGTTCTCATTAATACTGTCTATTTTATTTTCCAGCTTTTCTGAATTTTCATTTATACTGTCTATCTTCTCATTGATTTGTCTAAAATCGGCCTTCAATCGTTCATTATTTTCATTTATGGTTTGCCTTAAAAGTTCACTAGTACTTTCCTTAATACTGTCTTTTAATTCTTCCTTCTGTTTCTTGGAATCTTCTTTAATTTGTCTAAAGTTCTCCTTATTATCCTTCTTCATGCTACTCATTAATTCCATTAATTTTTCCCAATTTAATCCTCCTCTGGTTTCCTCTTTATCTGGTTGGTCACCTTGGGCATCTTCTTCCACTATTTCCGTTTCCGTATCCATAACTATTTCGGTTTCTTCTGTATCACCTGTCTGTTGATCCATTTCAGTATCTGTACCTACCTCTGTTTCTTTTTCCCTCCTATCTTCTTCTGTTTCTTGTTCCTTCTCCATTCTTTTCGTAATAGCTCTCGTATGCATTCCTGTGCCTCTAATGGTTGCCTGCTCAAGTTAAGTAACAAATAATATGAGTTTTTACTTAACTAAAGCCCACTCGTTGAGCGCCAATTTGTAAAAATATAATATCTAAGGTGTTAAGATGCGATGATGATGCCTCACGTTGTGAGCGTCAATTTGTAAAGAAACTAATATGTGCCGGTACTAGCGAAAATGTCCGTCTTATTCAAACCCCACTGTTGTAATCAATTTAGTAACGAACTGCTTGTTAATTATGTGAGGACGTATGTTATAATGTATGATACCAGCTGGAGACGTCAAATTATAAAGAAATCTTGTCTATGAGTGTAATTAGTTATAAGAGACTCCGGTATAACAAACGCCAAGTAATACGTTGTAGGTGGCGATTCGTAACAATTAAAATGCTGTTACCTGGTTTAATTAATATGTTATTAACTAATATACCTTGCGGTAGTGACCAGTGAAACCCTCAGAACACAGATTATTAAGTCCACAAACTTAGAATTATGTTCCTGAATTTATAATGGTATTATTCTGTAGACTTAATTTAATTCTCAGTGGTTGTTTAATATGAGCAATATATATGGAGTATTTACTGAATGTAAGTGGTTTTTGTCTCAACCCTAGTCCCTCAACGATAAAAATTTCATTCAAATTTAGTATGACAAAACCCGTTAGTTCAGCAATCTCCCGTCCCACCAGCTGTAAACTTGGAGCGCTATTACTAGAAATAAGTGTACTTATAGGTTAGTTATTCTGAGTGTTTGTATCAATCTGTTAATAAATTATTACGCCAATTACATATAGTATTTTCTCTGCAATGATTAAAACGTTATCTCATACAACAAATGTACTTTATTTATTTTTCTCTGGTATTTAACAAGTTACGTTGTCTCAGACAAACAATAAGACGATCCAATCGACTATCCCAACATATATCAATTCTTAATTATTCGAACTCTAAAAAAAAACATATATACTTCGAAAATAATGACAAATAATTCTTATACCAGGGTTCGTGTAGTTCTTTGAACCATTAGTAAGGCCAGGTAAAACGCATAATTAAGGTTGTTCAATTTACAAAAAGAATAAAATTATTTACTTAAAATACAATGATATGAAAATAATTTGTTTTTTACCCAAACGGCGAAAGCTTCATTAGGCGGTGAATGTTTGTCAACAGCGGTCAAAATCCAGTTTATCTCGTCTTCACCCAGTAAAACTGCTCTGGTTTTCAATGAATGGATGATGGTAATCCCACAGGAACTCTTGTGCTTCGATTCTTCTTTTGCGTCTTCACAATTCTTGGTCCCAACGAACTGGAATTAGGATCTCAGCTTACGCTGTCAATGAAGGTTATTTCGTCAACCGAATCTTCTGTATTTCCAAATATTTCCGTTAATTCAGGCTTTAACTCTTTACTGGTCTTCAATTTATAGCATGAATTGGTTTGATACCAAATTCAGCGGAAATATTTAGTGACTGAGGTGAGAAGCTTTCAATTCTTTTTTATTTTACTCATTGATAATTTAGAGTGTTATTTAATTTGTACGATTCATTAGCGTTCAAATATAATTGTTTTACAAAAAGGCTTTTTCAGTTTGGATATATCTTTCCTTTATATTTATTCATATATTTAAATATATCGGTTCATTTCAATCTAATAGCTTCTAACAATCAGTCCCATCTATCCAAAATCAACAACTTATTAAAAATCAGTTGCCTTAACAACCATGTTTTCTATATATCCTTGAGCCGGCATTATAGAATATTACTACTCCTTTCCAATAAAATACTCCATGCTTGGATTAATATTGAATCACATAAAATTCTCCCCTAACCTTCCTTATTAAACAGTAAATGTTTTACTAGAGTTTCATTGGACTGGGTTTACTAAAAAGGTATTAATTTCCTTTCACTAATATGGAATTTAGGCCTATAGATTCATTTACAACCATTATAACATTATTTGGTTTTTAACTTAATTTTCTTTTTTACCTGACCTACTGTACAATTAATTATTGATTACATAGTTAATTACATGAATTTTAATTTACTGGTGGTTAGTTGTTTTTTTTATATTAATTAACTGGTTCTGGAACCCTTTATTAATTTATGACATAATTGTCAGAACTACTTGTTAGATTTAAAACACTGGTCACACTCCTGATCCAGTTTATAAACATTAATTAGAACAACATTATTTTTCAACATTATACAATACTGACAACTTAGTACAGTACCTAACATTGGTAACTATACTGGGTTATATAAATACAAATTCAATATAAACATAAACATAATTATTGGTGAAGTATTATTATCAAATAACATTATTTCATCTTTAGTATAGTCAACATACAATATAAAATACTCTGTGACCTGAACATGCCACAGTACCAAACAAACAATTCATAACATTCAATCATTCCTTAGTCTGGTTTTTATACATTTAATACTAGTCATTGTCTCCTTCTGGTTTGAGTTACTTCTCGAGCACATGACCTATTGAACAACCTTAAGTCAGGGTATGGTCCTTGACCATATTTCATTCAATCTTTTATGTAACGTTGGGGAACCTCAACTATGTTGCGTTACAAAAATAATGTGCATTATATTACATTCTAATTATCTAATAACATTAGCAACACACACACACACACACACACACACACACACACACACACACACACACACACACACACACACACACACACACACACACACACACACACACACACACACACACACACACACACACACACACACACACACACACACACACACACACACACACTTTTTAGTAGTGTGACATTTCTTTTGTATTCATACACAGGTCCTGATGATGACAATAAATATTGTTGAAACGTCGACACAAATAATATAAATTTGTGTTATATTTATTAACCAATCCTCGCAAACCTTTCACCGGAAAAATATATACAATTTAATTTAATTGACACTTACGCTCAATTTATTAAAATTGAGCGATAGTTTCGTCCCCTTCTTCCAATCGAGTTTTTATATTTCTCAATTTCGGGTCCGCTTGTTGGTGGGTGCTAAGGTTAGTTAGTAATGTGGCTAGATCGGCTCTGGTGCTAATAATGTGGTAGATTTTGAGTACGCTTTCTTTCTCTCCCTCGAATGTTTGCTCTTCCACATTAACACGTGATAACACATCTGCAACGACATTCTTTTTTCCTGGGATGTATTCCCATTTTAGATTGTACTCTTGAAGGGCAAGTATCCACCTGGTCAGCCTGCCGTGACTCAATTTGCACCTCCTCAGGAACGATATGGATTTATGGTCTGTCCGGACAGTAACTGGGTAACCTAAGATGTAGATGCGGAATTTGCCACACGTGAATACTACACTCAGCAGTTCCTTCTCAGTGACGTTGTAGTTCTTTTCGCACTGGCTTAAAGATCTACTCGCAAAGCTAATCATTAGATGTTCACCCTCCTCATCTTCTTGATACAGTGTCGTTCCGAGGCTAATGTCGCTGGCATCGCAATTTAGAAAAAAAGGTTTTTTAAAATCTGGGTGGCGAAGTCTTATGGTTTCCAAAAATTTGTCCTTAATGAGTTGTAAGGTCTCGTTCTGCTCTTGACCCCAGATCCATTTGTTTTTAGATGACTGTTGTGGTTGAAACCTTGCGGTCAATTCAGAATATTGTTCCTGGAACTAGCGGTAATGATTACAGAGTCCCAGGAATGACTGTAATTGCCTTCTATTCTTTGGTGCAGGGAATTTCTGGATCGCTTCTACCTTTTCTGCCGACGGTGAGATTCTTTGGTCATCCAAGTTAAAACTCAAGAACTGAACTTCTTTTGCAATGAATTGGGATTTTTCTAGTTTAAACGTGATGTTATTCACAGCCAACTTCTCAAGTACGTGTTCCACATGGTAGCAGTGTTCCTCCCATGTTTCTGAGGTAATCAGCAGATCATCTACATATACGGTGGTAAATTGTAGTGCTTCCTGGCCAAGTATCTGGTCCATGCAGGCCACAAAGATGGCGACCGAATTCATGAGTCCGAAGGGCTGTCTCTTGAATTGGTAATTACGCCCCTCGAATATGAATGCCAGATACTGACGACTCTGTGGGTCCAATTCCACCTGCCAGTAGCCGCACACCGTGTCCCAGGTACTAAAGTACTTGGTACCGTGGAAACGTTTCAAGATCTCTTCTATCTCACCGGGCGATGTCCTGTCATTGACGATCATTTTATTTATTTCACACGCATCTAGGCAAAGCCGAACTTGTCCGTTTTTCTTAGGAATAGCCACGATAGGGCTGGTGAATGGGGATTGGCTACTCTCTATAATGTCACGGTTAATCATTTTATTTATTTCAGCTCTTACAGCTTCCTTTCGTGAATGCGCTATGGGATATGATTTCCGGTTAAAATCCACTGTTTCTCTAAATTGCAGAGTACATTGGTAATTTTTTACCTTACCGGGTTCATCGGAAAATACTGAGCGGTATCTTTCATAGATTTTTATTAACTGATTGTTGTATTGGCAATCTTTCCTTAGTGATTCCGCCCCGGAAATCCCTGATTTCCTGGATCTTTTGGGACCATAAATCCTCATCCGAGTTATCGTATATTATGGGTTTAATCATAGAAGTATTGTCGATATAATTTATGTTCCGGATTTGTTGGTGGATATTGCTGGGAATTATTGTTTCGCTACCTACCAAGTCAGTCGTCCAGGTTAGTCCATCTGCAAACAGTGATATTTTTTCCGTGCGTAAATCGATTACAGCGGAGTTCCTTCTGAGTACATCGCACCCCACCAATATGTTAAAAGGCAATCCGGTCGCAATTAAGGTATCATGTTTATCGCTATACCACAGCTAATCACGTTTATCGAAACTTGTCTTCTGATCGTTTTGTTTGGCGACCGGTGGCACCTATTAAAACAATATTATTTATCGGCAATGTCGGCAATACCTTACCACATTCCCTTTGGATTCTCTCCAACTCTGTTGTGCTAATTATAGACACATTCGAACCAGTATCGATCATTAATTGGGCGGAGATTCCTTCTACTTCCGCATTGATATATATGATTTCATTGCTTATACTATTTATGCTAGTGTCGTCCCCCTCCAATAGTTCGTGTCTAATATTTTTTAAGTAATTGCAACCAATGATTGTTATATTATTTGTGTTAGTTGCTCTTTGCAACTCATTTTGATACCCAGGAGATAGGAGCAGTGAAGGGTCATGATAATTCATCACTGCCTCCTCCCGTTTAAATTCTCGATTTCATTATGGGTATTGTTCGTACCGATCGATGCATCAGTCGGGAGACCTTGAGTGGGTCCCTGCCGCTCCGTGCGATGTTCCAATGGTTGTTCTCGGTTTAGTTGTCGTTCTGGATCATCTAGACTGGTACTTCATCTAGGCTGATTATACCTCGGATCATCACGTTCTCTGCTTCTCCGCCGATCCTCATACTCATGGAAGCTGTTACGCCGCTGATGGTAGTATCTTCGTTAGCGGCCGTCTTCAGCTCGTATGAAGTTTACCCTTGGTCGGGAAAACCTATTGTTACCATTGTTATTGTTTGGTGGGTACCCTCAATTATTGTTATAATACCGTTCTGTGTTATTATGGTTGGGGTTTCTCTGACTATTAATATTGGGATTTTGGTAATACTGATTTCTATTACCTTGGTAACCGTTATTAGTTCTATTGGTATTTTGGTTACCCGGAATGTTGTTATTATTATTATTATTGTTGTTGTTGTTGTTGTTATAATTGGGATTGGTATGGTTTCCTTGGTAGCCATTGCTGTTATTGTTATTACCGTTATTGGTGTACTGATGGTTTCTTGTTTCCGGACGATCATTCCTCCTTCGGCTTTGTCTATAGTATTCTTCATTTTCATAGTTCTCCAACAGTTCAGTCATCGCCTGTATTGTTTTTATTTGGCTGCCTCTCCTTGCTCTGATTACTTCTTCATCGTAATGGTACAATAACTTATTGACAAGGCATTCTTCTGGTATGGCTAGTTCTAAATGCTTCGCCAGACATACCTTTCGGAGGAAGTATGCGGTCATAGAGTTACCCATTTGTGGTTTGTATCGGCCGTGACAAATGTTGTTACGTATCAAGTTCTGGGTAGTCTCCGACCAAGTACTTTGCCTTGAACAAGTTTTTAAAATGCTGGTAGTCATCGATCTCGCTTCGGTTTGCCATCCACCAATTGTCCGTCATCTCACGGAATGATTCGTCCAATAGCTCCCGGTTGTTAATCCATCTGTTGCCCCTATGTTTGGCAATGTACTCCTCGATTCGGGCCAAGAACTCCATCGGCTTCCTTTTATATTGGTGAAAGTTTAGCCATTCCCGATTCTCGTTTATGGGGATATTCGTGAAGTTAGTTGGTCTGTTTCTTATTACTTCCATCTCTTCCTGGCTCTGCCGCACTTGACCGGTGATATTCGTCATCGCTACTTCCATTCCATCGCACCTTTCCATAACTTGGTTACGTGACCTTACTTAATTCCTCCTGTGCTTCCTTTCGGTTTTCTTCCAATTTTTTCTTACGGTGTTCTTCGATCTTGGTAATTTTGGTATTTAATACTTCCTTGACTTCCTGTACTTCCCACTCAGTCTGGCGACATCTTTCGTCAACTTCCCTGATTTGTTGGTTTATTATTATGGTTTCTTCTTCCAATTTTTTATTTATAGATTTCTTATTGTCGTTGATTTTCCTGCTCAACTCTTCCTTCGCCAACTCTATTCTCTCGTCTACTTTGTTCATGTTTTCCTGGTTGACTTCTCTTAATTCTTCTCTTAATCGTTGGTTATTCTCTCTCAATTCTTCCAACTTCTCCCCCATCTTCTCTTCCATTTTCTTGTTATTTTCCCTTAATTCTTCCTTCAATTGTAGGTTGTCGTTTTCCATCTTCCTACTGTTTTCCTCCATCTTCTCTTCCATCTTCTTACTGTTTTCCTCCATCTTCTCTTCCATCTTCTTACTGGTTTCCTCAATTCTCTTATTGGTGTTTTCAATTTTATTACCCAACTCTTCCTTTGTGGATTGGTTGTCCTTCTTCAATTCTTCCTTTGTGGATTGGTTGTCCTTTTTCGATTTCCTTCTGTTCTCCTTTATTTCCTCCATCATTTGCCTGAACATCTCTTGTATTGCCACGTTCTCTGTTCGCGTGGGTTTTTCTAATCATTCCTCCCGGACATTGATTTCCCCTGTTTGTGTGGGCATCTCAGGTTGTTCTTTTGGTTGTGCGGGTTGTTTTAGTTCCGCAGGAGGAAGTGTCATCTCCACGTCTTCCACCGGTGTTGCCTCCTTGTTCTCCATATTAATTTCCTTTTTGGCCTCCGCCGCCCTTTTCTTTGATGTTGCACGACGTTGCATTTTGTTTATCTCTCTGACTGGATAACCGCTGCCAAGCTTGAATTAGGAATTGGGCAAATTAGTAACCTATCAATCACTAATTGAAGCCCCTTAGTTGGACGCCAATTTTTGTAACAAAACGTAAAGTTCTGCTCGTGTATGCTTTATTTTGTTTTACGCCCCACTGTTGTGAGCGCCAATTTTGTAACAACCCTTATTTGTGGTGTACAAAATAAAAACAAATTTTGTTCTGTTTGAAAGTTTTTGGAAAAATATTGTGTTATTTAACTTAAATTTTGAAAAAAATTTAGTTTTGTTTTGATTTTTTGAAAAAATTATTTTTTATGTTTAATTGTTTAATATTTTAGGAAATAATTCTTGTAATTGTGTGGTGTTAAAATTTTAAGTTCCTTTGAGTCAATTTTGTTAATAATATCGCTTATTGTTCACTGGAATTATATTCAGCGTTAACAGGATTGTCTAATTCACTGATCGATTAGCGGTATTTCTTCTTCTTTGTATGTACTACTTCCACTTGAGTAATGGCCACCTTTCTTGTAGTCCTGTTGTTCACTAATACTCTATTTATTAATTTATAAATAAATTTTAAACCAAATTGTAGAATTTCTAAATTTTATTGACAAATGTTTTGAAAGTATCGATTATCATATAATGCTCGACTCGTTCACAGGGCGATCGATTGTTGGTACATATGTTATTTAATATTAATTTTTCAGGTTCTTTGAACGGTTATATTATATAGTCAGAGAAGGGGTAAGGTTAGAAAGTATAACATTTACAATTAAAGAGCTTAATAGTTAAAAATTACAACGTTATTTGATAATATATAATGTTTATAAAATGAAAAGTTCGAACCAATGATGTGTTGACGAATACTAGTAACCGTGTGCGCCTTGCATGCTGGGAATCAAAATGGCCACTTCGGAGCTGTTGATGTAAAGCTGAAATCGTCTCGATGAAATTTTCTTCCAATAAAGCTGCCTTTTCAATGCTTCCTCATCTCCGCAGTAGTGATTAATATTTCTGGTGTTATTGTAGTATCTCTCGTTCAATGTTCTGTTATTCACTCGAGAAAAATGTGTATGATAATGTTAAGTTACTGGTGTCGTAAAGTTCGTTTTAGTTATTCGGAATTATTAGTGTTAGAGGTTCATATGGTTAATTAACTAGATTCGGTTGTGTATTCACTTGATTCAATGTTTGTAGTGGTTAATTTTCACTGAATTTAAGGTTTAAAATTGTTTTGTCGAAATTCTCAAAATTTTACTGTAGGCTAGGTTCAATTTTTACACGCCATTAATGGTTCCGATATAGGTTGTTATGTAGCTAGAGCTCACTCAACCGTACACTACGAACGTTAATAAAGAACTGTCTTACTTCCTTCGTTCTCTTAAACATCTTAGCCAATTTAATATTAACAATGTATTGTTTCAATTTTTAATCGCTTCTGTTACATGTAAGAAAAATTCATTATATCACAGAATATATTTTGGTTATTAATTAATTTCATTAAAAAATAAATACATAATCTTTTTCTTCAGTTTATGCTGCTTTATTTGATATCAAATAAGATAGTTTTACAAAGTTTTTTCTCTAAAAAGCCATATTTCTGTATTTTTTAAAAGTAGGCCTAAAAAATTACTTCCTGTCCTTTATTAAAATGATGCCATTTTAATATGTTATATTTAGGATTGTATTCAATCTCAGATTGAAATAAAAATGTTTATCTTCCCTTAATTCATTGTAATTTTATTAATTAGTTATCCTTTTAAATATTATTCAATAATTTATAACTCCCCACTCTGAATTTTCAGTTATCATGTTACCAATTTTTCAATAATTTTATATATCTTTTTACACTATCCTTTTAAAGTATAGTTTTAGTCATAGTATTTGGTGACTGATTCACCTTATATAAATTCCATCAGTTTTACTGGTTTATTAAACTTAATTAATAATTATAATGTTGTTGGAGTTTCCTATTTGGCCTAGATTTTTTCTGGTTTTACATATAATGTTTTTGAATAATACTGTGTTTATACCCCTTCTGACTTTCTTATTTTAATACAATATTAATTAAAATCTCCTTAATTAACTAACAGAACATGTAGTATCGTATTCATACTCATAATACCTAAACAATATTTGAAATTAACAATATGGTATTCAAATTCAGACCTTTTAGTTTTAACTACTACTAGTAACATATAATAAACATATCATAAAAAGAGTATGGTATCCATACTTAGACATTTTAGTCTGGATTAATACTATTAAACATATTAAACATTTTTATAATAATAAAATCTTATATTCTACTCCCAACATTGAATTATGGAGTTCATGGGCTTTAACATAAGCATAACAAGCCCTTTATTTTTTATTTATTTCTTAAACTTATTTTGGTTGCAGTCTTATCTGTTTTTATTTTGGTATTAAAGATTTATCCCCTGTCACTTTATTTATTCACCACCTGCTCTCCCTTTATCCTTTACATTTTAATGAAGGTTTTTAGATAAAAAGTGGCACCTTCTTAGAAACATTAGTAGTTGGTTTCATAAGAATATTTTATAAAATCTTATTTCTGTAGTTACTGAAAAAATTAAAGTTGTTTAATGGTACACATGTACTTAGTTGAAGTATTAGTCACACTTCTACTTGAAGTTTACATAATATACTGAAATAACTTGCACTTGTTCACTTATATTTTTGGATCTTATCTCTAATCGAGTTTTACAATATTCCAAGACCAAAATCTTAGTTATAAGGGATTATGAAGATTTGTTTATTCCATTATACAATAACTTTAGTGGGTGC
Source organism: Magicicada septendecula (assembly GCA_034769895.1). Lineage (NCBI taxonomy): Eukaryota > Metazoa > Arthropoda > Insecta > Hemiptera > Cicadidae > Magicicada > Magicicada septendecula. Next base: position 82,023,498 of record CM068371.1, on the reverse strand, counting down.
ACTTCTACTTACAACACTAAACACTTTTGTTTACAACTATTTTACATTAATATCAGGTTTTGGGTGTTATACTTTCTTTTGTGACATTTAATCTCTTTTGGGGTTTGTTATATTCTTCTTAATAGGTTTCCCTTGGGTATATCTTGTAGTCCTCCCATCCTACAATTTTGTTTCTTCAAAATTCTTCTTTCTTGGTTTCTTCAAGGTAACATTGTTTTATCATGTCCGTTGGTTTGTTTTGGGTATCTTCCTTACTTACTCCTATCCTACCTGGGTATTTTTCCTTAATTTATTTTGGTTTTTTGGGGTTTATTTTTCTTTACACTTTTGTTGTATAGTGGTTTTTTCTTTATTTTTACTTTTTCAAGTTATGATAGTATTTTATAGTGATGCTTATTTGTTTTCATTTGGATTTTTCTTTGATAGTTATTTATTTTATGATCATATTTTATTCGTTCTTAAGTGGATAATCTGTCATGCTACAACGTTTATTGAATTATTGTAACGCTTAAAAAAAAAAAAATTATTTACTACTGGCAAGTATTGCCAATACTCAGGGCTCTTTCCATTTTGTTATGATTTTTTCATGTTTTTTCACGCAAGCATAGTTTTATTGATTCATTGTGCAGCGTGTGTTATTTCATGTTTTATCTAGCAAGCATAGTTCTGAAGTGTAGTGTGTTACTTCAAAACCGACCTCTGTATTAGTTTCTATAAAATACAGTAGCCATATTCCTTTATTACCATTATTACTGTCATCTACGCTATTGGTATTTTAGAGTGATAAAAAAATAAATAAATAAATTAAAATTATTTGGACTGGAAATTACTGAATACTGGAAGAACATTGTGAATTACAACTTTTACTTGGAACTCTTTTGTTATTTACATCTGAATCTGTTTTTTAAAGCGAGTGTATTAATAAATTACCAAAATGAGATTTTCTTCTTTTGTGAAGCAAAGTGAACTGATTGAGAGTAGGCTTCATAATATTAACAAGCAAATTGTTGCTCTTGAGGTTATTGGTTGTGACGGCAGCGCTATGCGAACATCTGCTCTCCGGTACCAGCGGTGGGCACAGCGAGCCAGCTGGCTACCGGAGAGCATTCAAGACCCGGTGGAGTTGTGATGGCAGCGCTATGCGAACATTTGCTCTCCGGTACCAGCGGTGGACACAGCGAGCCAATCCAACAACGTGCTCGGAGCGAGACAACCAGCGATCCCGGTTAGTGCATAAAACCTGGGCCGGCAGAAAATTTTGAACACACTTTATCGCCACACCATCGGACGCACTTCATCTCCTCTCCTCTCTCGGTCGACATCGGCGTGGGGTCAGCCGGAAGGAACGGCCGAAGAATAGAACCGGCGTTCTTGCCCTCCAGTTCCGCGCCAGCGATGGATTTCGCTGGGCCGGCAGCCGACTCTACAACCAGTGCCGGAAGAAGATGAGGACTGTAGTATGCCACAAACAGCGGGCGCAGCCGCCGAACATCTCAGCGCGGCACGACCAACTTCAGCTTTCTCGCCACCAGGTCCTTTTTAGGGCCACCAAAATAACTAGAGTGTATGACTGGCGCCATTTGTCATGCGGCAAGCCTTTTGTCTGGTGACATGGTATAGGTAATTTAACTGAACAGCAAACACGGAAAGTTAGTTTGCTTAGTTCCACCGCAGAAAATAAATATGCTGAATTTGAAAGGCTTATACATAAACTATTTAGTACAACACCTTTACCAGAAGATCTGGATAATGAACAGATTTCAAGATTGCAAGATTCTATATCAGACTTAAATATAGCTATACAAAGTTCGTGTGCTCCTTTTCTACCATCGCTACCGCAGGAAACCTTGGATCAGTCTCACACTGGTGCATCACAACTAGTTGCGCCTACTCCCACCATAAATTTACCTCGCTTAAACTTGGGAACATTTTCTGGACAACCTGAGAAATGGGTAGCCTTTCACAGTCTGTTTGAAAATGCAGTGCACAAAAATGAAATCATTTCTAATGTGGAGAAATTTACATACTTGCTTTCTTGTTTGACTGATGAGCCGCTAAATTTAATTAAATCGTTGCCTGTCACTAATACAAACTATGCCATAGCCTGGCAAACTTTGCTAAAAAGATATCAACATTCTAGATTGTTGATAACACTTCATGTAAACAATATATTTGAGTTACCACAATTGCACAATCCTTCAGTTAAAGAAATGAGGAATTTTCTGTCGACCTACAATGAAAATTATCAAGCGCTCAAAGCACTAGGACATGATATTGCTAGCGAAAGTTTGTTGCTGACCTCATATATTTTGCGTAGATTTGACATGGAATTCAGGACCAAACTTGAACGTTCTCAAGATAATTTACAAAATGTTCCTACCATTACAGAAGTAATTACATTCTTAGAAAATGAATGTTCTTGCAAAGAGGCAACCGGTTGCTGGAGGCCGGTTGCCGGTTGGGGGTTTAACTAATATCATATCAAAAAATGAACCTTCTCTTCAAACCTCTCTGTTCGATATTTCGGATCGAACCGGTCATTCTTTTCATTTTCCGAAGTTGGCACTATGGCTTTTGTAGAGCTCATATATGCACATGAACTTTTAGCTTTTGTCGTACGCCAGCCATCTCAGTGTCAACGTCCACGAGTCGGGCCTACTCGACAGGTAGAAATCCGTGCATTAAACCCATCCTTTTCCCAACCATTCTATCCTGCCTTGAGTGTCAGGATCAACCCAGTCGTGAGATACGGTAAGTCATTTTTTATATTATTTATGTCTGATTAGCAATTCTGCATGCTACCGCTTTCGAGCTCACCAGAGGCTATTAAATTATCAAGTATGAAAGCCGTCTTACTTTCCATCTTTTAAAATATTATCTTACATCTATTTACTACCAGTGGCTATTAAATTATCAAGTAAGAAAGCCGTTACTTTCAATCGTTTAAAAGATTATCGTACATCTATTTACTACCAGAGGGTTCATGAGGTTGCTAGCTTTTCAATTAAATTGCTTGCCGTCACGACTGGGAGCATGTGTTTCGTAATTTTGTGCATGTTGCTGCTGGTGGGTCGAGTTTCAGTAATGGGTTATAAGTCAGTTTTGGCTGCGTGATTTTTATTTTAATTACCAACGTGCCGTGCCGTTTCGTTTTTGTGCCTGCTCGTGGTTGTTTTGCATGCCGTTAAATTTTCAAATTTCATGAATGTTCGTCATTTGCATGCTACTGCACGGAAGCACGTTGGTATAATACGTACGCATGTGAACTACGAGTTTGCGTTTATGGCTGTTGCTTGTGGTCAGCAGTGTCATCGTGTGTGCATCGCCAGGTGGGCAAATTTTGTGTCAAAATTTTGCACCTTGTTTTTTGGGTAGTCGTTTAATTACTGGGTCAAGTCTGGTGAAGTTTGTTTCCGTCCTGTTACGGTTTGCGGTCCACGTGAAATTGCGCTACGTGTTTGTGACTGTCAGGCGTAAAGGGAACGGTTTTAGGTTATCCGGATTTCGGATTAGCCTGCCTTTGTATTTAATTTAATTTTCTTGGCATGACTGTTACCTCAAGGTGCGGTTTATATTTTGCACATGCGATATCCTGTCCATACACGCCGCGTTGACCATCAATTTTGGCATTTAATGTGTCCCAGTTATTGTGTTTTGTTCGGTAACTGGTGAGTTGTTGTACATTGTACTTTGCTGTGTTTTGTGTGTATTTATTCTATTTGGTATTATACATGTTTGTTTTTGGGTGCACTTTTGTGTACCATTATTTTGCACCGTATGTGCTGTAATCTTGTGTAACTTGTGTTTTTGTTGTCGTGCTTTTGCGCTGTGTAAATCAACTTGTTGCGTGTTTAATTTATTGTGTTTGGTATTATTTGCCTGTTGGATTGTGTAAGTTGTATTTTGCCTTGCACTAATTTACTTTTGTATTTATCTTGCTCGGTATTGTTTATGAAAAGTAGTTGTGTCAGACGCCTAGTTATCTCGAGCACTGTTAGGCCAAGTCGAGTCATGATTATTGTTCAGTTTCTAATTCTCTTATTAAGGGTGGTTGTCGGTTGCGCGATATTTTTTAATTCAATATGCCTGCTAATTGTCGTTGGCAGCTTTTGACCGGACCACTTCGGTGGGAATACTTGCGTTGCAGCATTTGATAAATAAGTTGGAAGGGTTGCCACAATTGAGAGCCGTGGATCAACATGAAGCCGGTATTTTGGCCTCCAGGTTGTCCGAAGAATATCAGGACCTTCTAGGTAAGGTCGATCCTTACCTATCGGCCGAGTCATTGCCCCAGGGATTGGACGAGGACCACATTTTTGTGGTGGTAGCTCAAATTAAGGATATTTATGTCCGGGGTAGCATTTTAGCGTCCAAACTAACAAAACCAGAGATACCGGTTGGTTCCGGTCGATTTTCATCGGCAAGTGGCGGGCACACAGGTGTGCTTGTTCATGAGTTGCCGAAGCTTTCGTTACCTTGTTTTGATGGCCAGGCCAAATGTTGGTCCGAGTTTTGGTCAAAGTTCACCACATTGGTGGACGAAAGTCCTGCCCTCACCCCAAAACAAAAGTTGTTATATTTACTGACTCATCTTAAGGGTGAGGCTTATGAGAAGGTTGCCGCGCTTCCCATAGTTGATGATAGTTATTCACTTGCACTGTCAACTCTTAAAAGTCGTTATCACAATCCTCGTTTGGCCGCTCGGGTTTATTGTACGCCATAGCTGCTTCAGTTACCAGCCGCTTCTATGCGATCAGCTGCGTCTATTAGAAAGTTGGTGGACAGCTTCAATGCTAACTTTTCAGCATTGTCAGCTCTAAACATTGCTGATATATATCAAGCGATATATGCGTCTTTTGTATTGTCTAGGCTGGATCTATCATTGCGTGAATGCTTTGAGGCGTCTGTTACGGACAAAGAGAATCTCCCTGCCCTAACAGAAATTATGACATTTTTAACCGCTATGGCGGAACAGAAAGAACAGGCATCTTTGGAATCGGCTTTACCTGCTCTTCCTAGCACTAGCCACCAGAAAACCCAGAAGGTTTCTTTTTCTAAGGCTACTCCTCTTGCTGTGTCTACATTATCTGCGGAGGTTACGCAACGGGATGCATCTAGTTCACGTTGCCTTCATTGCGATTCCCGGACCCATGTGCTTCTCAAGTGTCCGGCGTGGCTGAGTAAGGACCCTAGGGCGTGATTTCAGAGTCTTAAAAATAAAAAATGTTGTCTTTCGTGCCTCCAACATAAACATTCGGGCTGGTGCAAAAATAGGTGCAAAACGTGTGGCTCTAAGTACCACCACACTTTACTTCATTTCAAAAGTGCCCGTCCGTCTCCGTCTCGTTCACAGATTTCTGACACAGCTGAACTCAAGGCTTCGGAGTCATCGCTTGTTGATCTGTCTAGCACTACTCTGACCGTGTCTCTGCCCCATCCTGCAGGGGTTCTGTTAGCCACCTGTCTAGCAGTCTTGTCGTCTCCGAATGGTGGTTATATTGTAGTTAGGGCCATCCTGGATAGCGCGTCCCATGCTTCTTTCATCACTGAAGCATGTGCATCTCGCTTAAAATGTGCTTGTTTTGACGCTTCAGTAAGAGTCAATGGAGTAGGTGATATTGCCACCAAAGCAAAAAAGGTGTGCCATCTGTCCTTGGAAACTTTAAAACGCGAGGTTGTGGCATCTAACCATGCCTTTATAATTCTTTCTAAGATCTCGTCGGACTCACCTAAGTTCCAGGTGTTGCCTGAAGTTAAGCAGGCTACAAAAGATCTTTTGTTAGCTGACCCTACCTTTGATGTAGCAGCCCCAATTGATGCGTTGTTTGGAGCCGATATTGTAGCGGCTGTTCTTATGGGAGAGACTATTCCTTTGGGTGCAGGTTTGCCTGTTGCAGTTAGGACACGTTTTGGGTTTGTGATTATGGGTAGAGCCCCAATTTCACTTAATTGTGCATTGACTTATGCTAGCGGTCTCACTGGCCTTCCTTTGGATCTAGTATCTGCACATCAGCTTCACTGTCATTTCCACCACTTTTATCCTTCTGTCACAACGTTATCTACGGATACAACAAACCTAATTGAGCAAGTTCATCGTTTTTGGGAGGTCGAAGAGCCTCCAGCTGTACCCCACCAATTATCTGAAGAGGATCACTTTGCTGAAAGGTTTTATATGGAGTCAACAAGTCGTTTGCCGTCGGGTCGTTACCAGGTGCGCTTGCCGTTCTTCAAAAACTCTTCTCACATTTTGGGAAATTCCCTTAAGGGAGCCATGTCTCGGTTTTTTGCGTTAGAAAGGAAATTTGCGGCGAACAGTCAGTTTAAGAGCCAGTATGTACAATTTATAACGGATTATGTCGCTCAGGGGCATATGTCATTGGTGTCTGACCCCAATTTTCCAAAATATTTTATCCCTCATCATGGTATCTTTAAAGTTAGAGGTGATACTTCAAAAATAAGGGTGGTGTTTGACGCCAGTATGAAGACGTCCTCTGGGATTTCCTTAAATGATGTGTTATGTGTCGGCCCTAAGTTGCAGACCTTACTGTCCGTTTTGACTTTGTTTCGGCGGTTTAGCCATGTTTTCACGTGCGACATCGAACTGATGTATCGCCAAATTGCTATGCATCCTGATGACTCGGCGTACCTGTGTATTTTATGGCGTGAGGAGGTTACCGCCCCACTAAGGGTTTTCGCTTTGCGTACCGTTACTTACGGGCTAGCTTGCGCCCCTTTTCAGGCGTTGCGAACCTTGCAGCGGCTGGCTCAGGATGAGGCAGTTAATTTTCCTGCGGGAGCGGCGGTACTTAGCCGTAATATTTTTGTGGATGATATTGCTGCTGGCGCTGATTCAAAATCAGAGCTTTGCAAATTACAACGGGAATTAATTCTGTTGTTGTCCTCAGGAGGGTTCAATTTGAAAAAATGGTGCACTAATCAACCCGACTGCCTACCTGAATCAGCCGCATCGAGTGATTCCGTCGTTGCTAAGGATAAGGATATTCTGGGTTTAAGTTGGGACCATTCAACCGATTGCTTCTCATTTCCTCCTTTGGCCTGTTGCAGCAATGCTCAGGTTCAATTTACCAAACGTGTCGTGTTATCTCAGATGGCACAATTATTTGACCCATGTGGTTGGCTTTCGCCAGTGATTTTCAGGGCCAAGGCTTTTTTCCAAAAACTCTGGGCTGAGGGCTTGGACTGGGATGCTCCTCTAAGTGATGACTTAAACGATTATTGGAGTCAATTCCTGTCCTCTTTGAATCATCTTCCGGTAATTACTATTTCCCGGCCATTCTTCCCTAAAGGTGGGCATACTGAAAGGGTAATATTGCATGGTTTCTGTGATGCTTCCCAGTTGGGTTACGCGGCCGTCCTCTATCTGTCCATTTATACTGACTCTGGTCCTCCGGTGGTTTCGTTGGTGTCGTCTAAAACTAAAGTGGCACCTCTTAAAACTTTATCAATCCCACGTTTGGAGTTGTTGGGAGCTTATCTTTTAGCCAAACTTGTTCGTCATTATGTTGGCTTATTCTCGTCATGTATTCAATTGAGTCAAGTTTTCTTATGGACGGATTCGACGATTGTCTTGGATTGGCTGAATATGCCTACTTTTAAATTGAAGATGTTTATTGCTAATCGGGTGGCTGCCATTACCGAGTGGACCGATACTAAATCTTGGCGTCATGTTCATGGTGTTTCTAACCCCGCTGATTTAGCCTCTAGAGGCACGTCACTCTCCAGCCTCCGGTCGTCGACATTGTGGTGGTCAGGGCCAGATTGGTTAAAGCTTGATGCTCTGCGCTGGCCCCCTATTAATTATTGCCCGAATCACGACGTGCAAGATGTTGCCTTGGAGACCAAGGTCTCTTCGTTTCTCACTCAGGAGCCCCGGGTGGAATTGTTTGAGCACTTATCCTCGTGGCCCTTAGTGGTAGGGGTTACCTCAGTCATCTTAAGGTGGGCTATGCCTTCGCGGATTGAAGCTTCCACAGCCATGGATTGGAAGAAGTTGGCTGTTAAGTATATTTTACGCTACATTCAGCACAGCGTGTTTGGACAGGAGCTCGTGGCTCTTCGTTTAGGTAAGCGGCTCCCGGTCCGCATTCAGCGCCTGGTCCCGTTTATAGATGATTTTGGCCTCATTCGAGTACGTGGTCGCTTGACCAACTCTGCGGTTACTAGAAATCGTTTTCCGATTTTACTGCCCAAGCATCACCACCTAGTAGGGTTGCTAATTCATCACACCCATGTGTGGTTAGGTCATGCTGGGCCCTTGCAAGTTCAATTTCAGCTTGCCCAAAATTATTGGATTTTGTCCGCACGTCAGGCAATAAGAACCATAATTTGGAAATGTCTTCCTTGTTTCAGGGCGCGTCCTCGCCCCACCAACCCGTTAATGGGGGATTTGCCAATCCCTAGGGTTAATCCGGCACCTCCATTTTATTCTACCGGCATGGATTATGCTGGCCCCTTTTTGGTACGGGCCTACGCTGTTCGGAAGGCACCTATAGTCAAAGCCTATCTCTGCATTTTCATCGGCTTAGCCACTAAAGCAGTTCACTTTGAAGTGGCTATGGATCTTTCAACGCCCCAGTTTATTGATGTGTTGAGGCGGTTTATTAGTCGTCGTGGGGCTCCGAAAACACTGTATTCGGATTGTGGTAGGAATTTTGTCGGGTCGTGCTCCGAACTTAAACGGGAGCTCAAAAATGTTCTTTCCAATCCTGACCTGTCAGCTCAGATAACAGCTTTTGCTGTCGACAATAACATTGACTTTAAATTTATCCCTCCGTCTGCCCCTCATCAGGGTGGCTTGTGGGAACGGGCTGTCCAGTCGGCCAAGTTTCACATGAAACGCGTGATTGGGACCAGGTCGCTGACCATAGCAGAATTTTCGTCGTTATGCATTCGCATTGAGGGAATCTTAAATTCCCGTCCTTTGACTGCCCTATCCTCAGATCCTAGTGATTACCAGGCTCTAACGCCTGGTCATTTTTTGGTTGGCCGCCCCATTACCACGCCCCCGGAAGCTGAAGTCTCATTAAATGAAGGGACTGTCCGTCATTACAAATAGATTGCCGCTTTGCTCCAAGCCTTTTGGAAAAGGTGGCGTTTGGAATACTTGACGGCACTTCATGCCAGATCGAAGTGGTCGTCTAAGTCAAGAAATTTAATGGTTGGGGACCTGGTGGTTATGGAGGAACAGAATTCTCCCCCCCTGATGTGGCCTCTTGGCCGAGTTTCAGCTGTGTTTCCGGGGAGCGACGGGGTTGTTCGTCGCGCTTCAGTTAAAACCTCCACAGGTTCTTTTGAACGACTGGCTATTAAATTATACCGGTTGCCCATATCTTCTTAATTTGGGTTTATCTTGTTGTTTCGGGTGAGCAGAATTAGTTTTAATGATTGTTGTGGACTTACTGGACACTTTGCTGGGATTTCCCAGGTGATTCCTTCCAGCTGTTGTCCGCAGTAAATTTTACATTGTGGAATGTTTCTGGCATGGCGTTGTGCCAGTTCATTGGGAGTTATGGATGCTCAACAAATCAACAACAACAAAATAAGTAAAAAAAAAGGAAAAAATGTAAAAAAACTAGGGAACTAACTAAGTTGATTTGCTGAGTTTTACATTGTGTTTGGCCGGGCCATTGTTTATGGGATGTTAATGGGTTTGGTCTGCTCTACCCGAACCTTTCGGATTGCTCGCCTGGTCGATGCGCCCGCGGCGGAGTTATTCGGCATGGTTCTAATTAATTGCATGTTTTTCTGTATGTTTGTATTTTCTTGTGTTTGCGTGTGACCCCTTCCTAGGTTGGAGGGTAATTTTCAGAGAATGTTCCTGTTCACCAACAGCCAAATTTTTGTACTGCATTTTTGGCCATGTCTTTTGGTGTAGTTGGTGGTTGACCCATTGCGGTCAACGGGGGCCGGTGTTCGATATTTCGGATCGAACCGGTCATTCTTTTCATTTTCCGAAGTTGGCACTATGGCTTTTGTAGAGCTCATACATGCACATGAACTTTTAGCTTTTGTCGTACGCCAGCCATCTCAGTGTCAACGTCCACGAGTCGGGCCTACTCAGCAGGTAGAAATCCGTGCATTAAACCCATCCTTTTCCCAACCAGTCTATCCTGCCTTGAGTGTCAGGATCAACCCAGTCGTGAGATACGGTAAGTCATTTTTTATATTATTTATGTCTGATTAGCAATTCTGCATGCTGCTGCTTTCGAGCTCACCAGAGGCTATTAAATTATCAAGTATGAAAGCCGTCTTACTTTCCATCTTTTAAAATATTATCTTACACTCTCAAAAAAATCAGTAGCTTTAAAATGAATACAAACCAGTTTAAACAGCACAAAATAGCGATGGTCACTACTCACACTCAGCATTGTATCTTCTGTTCATCAAATTCACACAACATATATAGATGTGCAGATTTTTCCGCACTTACTGTACAAGACAGACAAGCTTTTGTTAAAAATAAGAACTTGTGTCAAAATTGTTTTGGAACACATAAGTTAGTCACCTGTAAGTCCGTCCACACATGCAATGTATGTCATAGGCGTCACCATAGCCTACTTCATTTTTTTGTTCAGAACCGCTCCGCACAACCGCAACAAAATTTGACTCAGTCAAATAGACCTACCTTGTGCCCTTCTGTTGAAACGACGATACATAAGCAAAACCACTCTGCAGAGTGTCACCAGGATACTACCTTGATAGGTGTTTCTTGCAACCAGAATAACACTGTGTTACTTGCAACCGCTTTGGTGCATATCACATCTGCCAATGGAAATGCAGCAGTTGTACGAGCTGTGCTTGATAGTGCATCCCAAACAACAATTATTTCAGAAAGTTGTGCAAAGACTTTGTGTTTGTACCGCTCTCAAACAGATGTTCCAGAACTTAGTGGCATCTCTACCGCCCCAGTGAAAACAAAAGGACTTACCTTTGTGACACTGTCTTCGCTCAGTGGGAATATTTTAGCAAAATCTCACCCAGTCATGATTCTTAATAAAATATCATGCAATCTGCCTCGTGTTCAGCTCCCACCAGAAATTAAAGAGCGACTCAAGGGTTATATGCTAGCGGATCCCACTTTTGATGTTCCGGGTCCAGTTGACCGTCTGATTGGAGCAGATTTATTTGCATTGACTCTTAATGGTATCTTTATCAATCTCGGCAAGAATATGCCATACGCTGTCAATACAATCTTTGGCTATGTTGTGCTTGGTCCGACACCTATTTCACTTAAGTCTTAGTGACTCTTTTATCGACGAATGATCGTGATCTGCACGCAACATTGCAACGTTTTTGGTCCATAGAGGAACCACCTCACACTACAAAACTCGCTCCACAAGATGAAAAATGTGAAGCTCACTTCGTCTCTACTCATAAGAGAGATGCCTCCGGCAGATATGTTTGTCACTTGCCTTTCAGCGGAAACCCTGCTCAACTAGGTGACTCTACAACTTTGGCAAAATGCTTGTTTTAATACACTTGAACGCAAATTTGAATCTCAACCTGAGTTTAAACAGAAGTATGTCAATTTTATGAATGACTACTTAGCATGTGGGCACATGAAACTGTGCGCATCTGTGCCGTCTCTGAACAAGCCGCATTACTTTTTGCCACACCATGGCGTTTTTAAAGATAGGAAAATCCGTGTTGTTTTCAATGCATCAGCACCAGCTTCTTCCGGTGTCTCACTGAACCACATTCTACATCAGGGTCCAAAGTTGCACAATGACATTACTGATATAATTCTTCGCTTTCGTCAACATAAATTTGTTTTCTCTTGTGATATCAAACAAATGTTTAGGCAGATAAACATGATCAGATCTTTCAGTTAATATACTGGAGAGAAGACATTTCAGTCCCACTCAAGGTCTACCAATTGACTACTGTCACTTGTGGTATGACGTCCTCGCCTTACCTTGCTAATAAAGTAGTACAACAGCTCATTATGGACGAAGGAAAAAATCATCCACTTGCTGCTGAAGCACTCCAACAGCAAATATATGTTGATGATGCTCTATTAGGGAGCAATTCTCTGGAAGAAGCTCTCCACCTTCAAGAGGATGTTGTTTTACTTTTGAAAAAGGGTGGATTCGAACTGAGCAAGTGGTCTTCAAACCATCCTAAACTCTTAGAAAATGTCATGCAAGATAATCATGAGACACCCCTCATGTTACGCACGTCGGAACAGCCATTTTCAAGTCTTTTAGGGCTACAATGGATCCCAGATATTGATGTCTTTTCATATTTGATGCACACACCTTCAAGTAATTACACAAAAAGAACTTTACTTTCATCAATTGCTCAGATCTGTGACCCTTGTGGTTGGATATCCCCAATAGTTTTTTGGTCTAAAGTCTTAATGCAGCCTGTATGGACCTTAGGCTTAGATTGGGATTCTCCATTACCTGATCATATTTCCGAGAAGTGGTCACGATTCGTGAAAGAACTTCCAGAAATAGAAAAGCTAAGGATACCACGTTTCATATCCTTAGCAACTGCAGTCAATATCCAGCTTCATGGATTTTCAGATGGAAGTGAATCCGGATATGCAGCTTGTGTCTTCCTGCGCACAGAAGACGCAGAAGGAGATGTCAACATACAACTGCTGATCGCAAAATCAAGAGTAGCTCCACTGAAACGTGTGACTATTCCCCGCTTGGAACTTTGTGGTGTGCACATGTTAGCCAAATTGCTACATTACTGTACAGAACAGCTCTCACAACATCACAAGATTGACAACATTTCAGCATGGTGCGACTCTACAGTAGTTCTAGCTTGGATACGCACTCTATCTTTTCGTCTCAAGGTGTATGTTGCTAATTGTGTGGCACAAATACAAGACTTAGTTTCACCGCACGTCTGGAAATATGTTTCAACTATTGACAATCCTGCTGATTGTGCTTCTAGAGGCTTGACACCCACGGTTCTGATGAAACATAGCCAGTGGTGGCTAGGACCACCATGGCTCGCTAAATCAACGCAGACCTGGCCACAATCTATCCTTCATCCAATTTCGGAGGAGTCTATTCCCAAAATGAAAACAAATGTGCTTAATCTTATGATGACCACAAAAGAAGTCCCAACATTTGGATTTCTTACAAAGTTTTCTTCTTGGAAGACTCTTCTTCATGTAATGGCTTATGTCCTTCGCTTTATAACCCGTTTGAAATTTAAAACCACCATAAGTGGATCATTTACAGTAACTGAATTAAATAACGCCTGTAACCGCATTTGCTGGCTCATTCAGAGACTTCACTTTGCAGAAGACATAGATCTACTCTCCAAGAAAAGGACCTGCTCAAACCGCATCCAACGTCTAGCACCCTTTATTGATGATGCAGGAATAGTCCGTGTCGGAGGTCGACTGAAGAACTCTGCGCTTACTTACAATGCCAAACATCCTATTCTTCTGCCAAAAAATCATGTCACTATTCATTTACTCATCGATTACTATCATCGCATGTACCTGCACGCTGGTCCCCAGTTCCTCCAAGCAACACTCTCAACGCTTTTGGATCCTCTCCGCCCGCAGTGTTATACGCTCAAGAATATTTAAATGCATACGTTGTTTTCGTACAAAATCAACAAACACGTCTCCGCTCATGGGTGACCTACCAGCCGGTCGTGTTACCCCTACTCGTTGTTTCAACGCTTCTGGAGTTGATTATGCTGGCCCTTACATGGTCAAGTTTTTTACATTTCGCAGGATACAGCCTATAAAGGTGTACCTCTGCCTGTTCATCTGTTTTGCAACAAAAGCTGTACACTTGGAAGTGGTTACTGATTTAACTACAGACGCCTTCATTGCAGCCCTTACGAGATTCATCTCTAGGAGAGGTCTTGTATCAGACCTGTACTCTGATTGTGGGACTAATTTCATAGGAGCTGCTTCTTCGCTCAAAAGATGTTTTCAAGATCTCATGAAGCAACCAGAGATGCAAGATTTTGCTACGAACAACAGTATCACATTCCATTTCATTCCTCCGCGTGCACCTCACCAAGGTGGACTTTGGGAACGTGCCATTAAAGGTGCAAAATATCATCTCACCAGAGTCAAAGGTGAACACATTTTAACGTACGAAGAATTTACTACCTTAGTGTGCGTGTTGAAGCTATCCTTAATTCGAGGCCTATAGCTCCTCTCTCGAATGACCCTTCAGATCTTCAACCTCTTACACCAAGACATTTTCTAACTGGAGGACCTCTTAATGCCCTGATTGAACCTCAACTAACTAATGCACCACTTAATCACATAAAACGCTGGAAATTGGTTCAAGCCTTCACACAACATCTCTGGAAAAGATGGCAAATGGAGTACCCCCACACACTTCAAGAACGGTCCAAATGGATCAGACCTCAAGAAAATCTCAAAATAGGAGATTTAGTCGTTATTCATGAAACGAACCTGCCACCCCTCAAGTGGAAGCTCAGGAGAGTCATCTCAGTATCTCCAGGGAATGATGGAGTGGTACGTGTCGTCAACATGAAGACTGCCGGTGAAACCTTGACCCGTCCTTCTGTTAAGGTATCCCATCTTCCCATTTACTAAAATCCTTGACCATTCAACTGGCTACTGCCCCTTATAATTTAGTTTTATTATACTCTTCCAAAGGATCAAATTTGTTCTTATGTTCTTTTAATGTTTCTTGTTGAACCAGTTGGTTCAAAGGGGCCGGTATGTCAGATATTTTGTTTTCATAACAATAATAAAACTCCCCCTATCTCTACTTCATTAGTTCTCTAATAGAGTGCACTCCCATTAACTGTTTCAAAGTACAATTCACCTAGTAATCAACAGTCATAAGTAGAGCGGCGTTTTCTTTCCTGTAGTGTAAGGTATATCGTGCAGTTCAGTTTTCTTTTGGTTTATACATGCATACCGCAAGAATAGAAAGACTATTCACCGCTATTGTTATTTTACTCCGCTTATTATAATATAAAACTCTGCTTATTTCATGTGTTTATTTTATGTGTTTAACGTTTGTTGGAATATTATTGTTAAGTTTAGGACTGCCTAGAAAATCACCAAAGTGTTGCTTCAACGGGACATTTACAGCGCACAAGGACAAGGTCAGTGAACGCTTAATATTTATGCATTGTTGATTACATGAGAATAAATCCTTTTAAATATTTTAGTTTTACAATATACAGTCCACTGCTAATTAAAAAGAACCCCACAACCATTTACATTACAATTTTGTTCTTTTTAATTACAAAATTTGATTTTATGAAGTGAACAATTTGAAAAAACTATTAAAACACTGTACTGCACAAGTGTCAAGTTGTGTTTGTGATGACACATTTATATTGCTATGTGTGGAACTTATGGGAGTGGTGGCTAAATAAGTCTGTCTGTAGCCCTATCACTCCCTCTTGATTTATGCTTATATAATTTGTCACTGTTTGTCAACTTTTACAACCTGATGATTCAGTTTTAAAATTGACAACTGCCAAGACTTGACTCATATACCTCAGATTTACAATGCAAATCACTCAATGTAGATCAAAGTTCATAGGTGAAAACCAAATGGAAAAATTTAGGTAACGGAAGCGTATAGCTGAACTGTATACACAAACAAAACTTACAGTGCACCAGTAATATATAAATACGAGTAATTGTTTTTATTAAACTATTGGCTAAATATAATTATATCACTACCAACTCGGAACACAAAGGTTTTTTTTGGTAAAAACGTAAAAGTTTTACCTTATAGCCTGAACCAGTTTTCGCTTATTATAAGCTTCATCAGAGGCTGCCGCTGGGAGCACTGTCTGTCTTGTTCTTGGCGACAGTGTTGATTTTGAAGGATCGATGTTGTGTGTGTGGGGTGTGATACGTTCGAATAATATGAAGAGGATGTCGTTTTTATGTGTTGGAAATATACAAACACATAAAAACGACATCCTAAATGAACAGACACAATTCAAATCGCACGTATTATTCGAACATATCACATCCCACACACACACACAACATCGATCCTTCAAAAGTCGACACCGTCGCCAAGAACAAGACGGACAGCGCTCCCAGTGGCAGCCTCTGATGAAGCTTATAATAAGCGAAAACTGGTTCAGAACTGGTTCAGTCTATAAGATAAAACTTTTACGTTTTTACCCATAAAAAACTGTGTTCTGAGTCGGTAGTGATTTAATTATATTTAGTTAATCAACGGACACGTCATGGACAATGAAATCTAAGAAACTATTGGCAGTCAAACAGTTCGTCCATTCTAATCAACATACATAGTAATGTGTACTTAAACTTCATTTTGAGATGTTGTATATCATCATTTAAAACAATCCAGAGGATACATACTGTTTCAGGAATACTGCATTAAACATAACATTATTCCTTTGAGACTTCTTTAAAACTGGTCAATACTGCCTTGCTGACAGCTGAAACTGTAAGTCGGACAAACGTAAACTCTGCCATGGTTCTAACTCAAGAACTGACAAAGAACAACCCATCCACTGTACAAATTTTGATGTACACTTTACATTATTCAACTACTATACTGAAATACCATAAACGTGATGGACATGAGTCCAAGCTACACATAACCATTAACAACATATTCTGAAACTAAAATCTATAATATGCTATACCAATTATTATGTATACATAACAATCTGAAACACAGTTTGAAATTATATTGTCTACCTTGCTTGGCTCTTGATTGAAAATCCTGTAGAAGGATTTTAATGGACTTGAATAACTGGCAATGAACAATTTCACAGAATATCCTGATACAACACATGTTTCAGTTTTGAAAGAGGATAATGAGATAGTGCGAGTGGCAATGCTACAGCTACAGTTCTATAGAGTGTGATTTAAGTGCTATTCTTAACAATTCTACTTCTATCTTCAACTGGGATCCAGTTCTAAACATTCCTTCGCAGTGAAAAGAACATTGGACTCTTTTCTTTCAGAATCTGTATACTGTAGTAAGATGCCCAACCACCGAGTGCTTTTATTTTTTATGTTAAGAGATCAAGGAGGCTTATTACTAACCTACTCAATTTGATTAGAAGAATTCATTGGTTAATCTGCTGTATTATTTGAACACGATTTATAGGACTAAGTAGATAAAATAACCATAGGATACCATGGGCAGAAAAAGGTTGTAGAGCATAATATCAGACTCTGAGATACCAGGAAAACTGGTAAGTCTTATCAGGGTGACTATAACACATACAACAATCCATGTCAAGATAAACTTTTAGACACATTCAGAATAATATAAGGTTTAAAACAAGGAGATGTAATGGAACATTAGTTTTGGAATATGTTAACACAGTTTTGGGGTATGTTATTTTGAAAATATCTGTAGGCAGAAATGGAAAACGTCTGTAAACAACACAAACTCCTATATGAAGACGACATTAATAATAACACGAAAAGAACACAATAAAGACCTAGTAATGAATGCTAAAGAAATGGTACTATATATAAGTGTAAACAAGACTAACATACCGAACCAAACTAGAAGAAATAGGCTGAGTTAAAGTCTGGCTGTGGGAAATAACAATATAGAGATTATGGAAATTTTATGTATAGAAATAATGTACGGAAAATGGGAAGGAAGAGGAAGAAATGGAGAGAAGGGTAATTTTATGGAATAAGGTATTTCATAGTATCATCCATCCTTAAGACAAAAAGGTATATATTGCTGTAACAAAAGGAACATCTATAGGATAATTATTTGCCCAGTCGTTAAGCTACAGAGGTGAAACATGAACCATAAGCCAGAAATCAGCAGAACAATTTTAAATGTGCGCATGCACATGTGTGTGTGTGTGTGTGTGTGTGTGTGTGTGTGTGAGAGAGAGAGAGAGAGAGAGAGAGAGAGAGAGAGAGAGAGAGAGAGAGAGAGAGAGAGAGAGAGAGAGAGAGAGAGAGAGAGAGATCCTAAGGAAAATATTGGAACCAATAAGGGAAAATGGTAATTGGAGAATCAGAAGGGACAAGGTTCTGTGAAAAGAAACAATCTTGTCTAGATACATCAAACTGAAAAGTATCCAACAGAGACTTCAGTAGCATATACTGGTCTTAGCTTAGGGAATGCTGTACATTGAACTTGACATCGTGAGTCTAATCAATAATTTATAAAATTTACAATTGTTACAATTTAATTTAGACAAAATGACTGAAAAAGAAATTGTCAACTTATTGGCAAAAGAAGATGCATCAGATCCACCAGATTTGTTTGAAGATGACCACTAAATTTAGTGACACCCCTACTGAAGTGTTTGAGCATGATACAGAAAGTGAAATTGAAGATGATGCCCAAGAAGAGGAGAATGCAGATGAGGACGAACATGAAATAATAATAGAGACTGGTTATCTTTATGGGAGAAACCATTATAAATGGCCTAAAGTTTCACCTGCATATTTAAGGACTAGGTCGCACAATATCATTTTACATTTTCCCAGTATCACAGGCCCAGCTGCAGAAAAACCTAATTTGACACCTATTGAGTTATGGTACTTAACACACTATTTTCATACCATCACAATTTCAAAATTATATGCAATTTTTCATTGTGGTACAGACTTACCCCGTGAAGACACTTTTAATTAAGTCTAAATAGTGAATGCAGATAAAAAGGGTTAAAACTAATACGAATTTGGAGTACATAATAAATGATGAAATTAAATTATTCTCAACACTATATAGATTATTAGTCTGTGATGATG
Source organism: Magicicada septendecula (assembly GCA_034769895.1). NCBI lineage: Eukaryota > Metazoa > Arthropoda > Insecta > Hemiptera > Cicadidae > Magicicada > Magicicada septendecula. The sequence continues at coordinate 82,004,780 of CM068371.1, read as the reverse complement.
AAAAAATAAAGCTTCCAGTTAAATACTTGAAACTGCTTCCAACTGACTATCAAAATTTCTGTTTAACATCTTTTGTAATATAAATTTACATATTACACACTTAAAGCAACAGTAAAATATTTTTACTGTTTGCACAAAACACAGGATGTACATTTACTGTTTAAATATAAACTCATTCAGTGTGAGATATATTCCCATAACTGATATGCTTACAAAAACCACATATTCTGACACAATTTAAAATGCCAATAAGTTAATTTTATGGCAAGGTTACATTAAAATAGATTACTTTCATTTTTTTTTTTTATTTACTTAACAAATCTTACAAAGAAACAAATGACATTACTGTACTTATAAGTGTGTTACTCATGATTCAGTATTATTGAGTCAGTACTCAGTCAGCATTTATTTATACTTATGATTCAGAATGTAATTTAAATTGACTATTTATATAAATACCATAAAAAAAAGAAACTTATATGTCGATTACTTCAATGTACAATGTTCTATTAAAATAACGACCTTGCCACATACACAACATGTGTGATTAAAACCTTATTTACACAAATGCAAATTAACATGCACAAATTATATTGACAGGATGTATATAAATACGTTTTAGTAATTAAAAGATTGTTAACCTACACTAGTGTAGTTTGGCTTCATTTCCGTGCGGTTATCTTGCACTCTGCACAATAACATTATAAGGTATTATTTCGTAGAACGATCACAAGTAAATTTAACGACCACATACTCCTGTCAGCGCGTGCATCACCGCAAACGGCAAATTAAATAATACACAAAACGGAGCAGACTACAAATCAAGAGCACCTAGATCGGCCTTCGCTATTGTAGGTTATGGGGGAATGTAATATGATAACTACGTGATCTTGTTTAATATTTTACTTTTAATGAAAGAAAATCAATTAATCCGTTTTAATAGCGTTATAAATTTAATTTAACGTGTCTGGTTGAATTTCTTTCAGACTCGTAGGAAGCCACATAACGAAACTATTGATTGTGCGCAGGAGGGAAATTCAAATACATTTGGTGCCGGTGAAAAATAATCCTTGCACATTTTCAGTAGCAATTTCTGACGTAACATACAGATATATTTTTAAACCTGGTTCGGTTTCAATAGAGGGCGCGATTTTTAAATAAACTTCTCAAGTTCTGTCTTTCAGCAAATTCTGTGCTACATAAAAATTCAAACTAGAATTGGAAGGCTCATATGAAATAGTAAATAATTATATGAACAACCTAAACATCATGCCAAATTACTAGCAGATCACACCAATTAATTTCATTTAATCCTAATTTACTCAGTCACAACATTTATTTATTTTATTTGTTGTACTACTTTTACTGATAATATTAATTTTATTAATACTATGGTTATGATTTTGTTTATTGACATAACATTTTTAATTAAAATACTCTAGGGAATTACTTCATTCTTTAGTTTTAAATGTACAGTAATTTAGTGCTGATTTATTACAATAAGTAAATTACAAGATTTATAAAAGGCTATATTTCAAACAGGTTTCACTGAATAACTTAAATATCAGAAATAACTGCAAAGTGATTTATTAGGTATTTCGTTGTCCATGACGTGTCCATTACTTAACTAAATATAATTATTTCACTACGACTCGGAACACAAAACTTTTTATGGGTAAAAACGAAAAAGTTTTACCTTTTAACCTGAACCGGTTTTCACTTTTAAAAAGCTTCTTCAGAGGTTCAGGTTAAAAATCTCTGAAGAAGCTTTTTAAATGTGAAAACTGGTTCAGGTTATAAGGTAAAACTTTTACGTTTTTACCCATAAAAATTTTTGTGTTCCGAGTCATAGTGAAATAATTATATTTAGTGATTTATTATTAATCCTGTATTATAGTTTGATTTGATTACAACAAAACAAAGTAATTTATAAGAGTGCACTAACTCCTTGCATGCATACACAGGTTACCTTGCTATGTTCCTGGAATGTTAACTGTTGGATTGTCATTACCTTGGAAGATGAAGCGATAGAATAAAATCACTTTATTGCTAACCAAACACAGAGAAAGAGCTCTAAACAGAACCAAACACTAAACAGTCAGAGCTCCCAGAATTTCACTGAACAACACTGTTGAAAATTATTTACCAACTGACATGCAATTCAACGCATGATTCCGAATTTGAATATTCAACTGTTAGTCTGTATTATTGGCTAATGTCACGCTGTCACCATCAACTCTTTAGTTGAATTTATTGTTGTATTGGAGTGTTAGTGGTCTCAAATATTTCTACTAATAATTTTATACAAACCACTATGTTGTCTTTGGTATTGACGAGCGCTTTCGGCAGTCAAGCCATCTTCAGGTCATTTACCCACAGAGAAATATGAACCTTTCACTTCTTATATACCGTTTTACCAGACGTATCTAGCCCCACCCCCTGACGGAGTAACGTCATACTTAGCTCCACCCATAGTGGGTTGTCTTACATTACCAATTTTGTAGCCGTTACAATTTACGTTAACTCATTTTCTACTCTTTTTTGTTGTCTAATAAGCTGCTAAATATTTCTTCATTTTCAAATGTGGTTTTTATATTACTAGTAGAAATCTTTAGTTGAAGTAACGTCATAATTTTGTCAACTTAGTGTGAGCCAACTTTGACAAATATTCTGATTATACAATGTTTTGGTTGTGTGGTTAATGTATTGTGGCTCTACTTGTAAAAGCAAATGGATTTTATGCATGGATACAAAACCTGCATGACTGATCACATGACAGATTGATGGGTACAAGTTCTACACTTGTAAGGATGGGAGGAGGCTATTGTGTTTTAAAACTTTCTGTCACAACAGTCATTACCTATAGTTTAACATACCTGTCTTAACATTTTCTTAATGGCCTCATTTTATGCAGATATCAGAGTTAATGAGTGGTTTCAGAGTGATATAAAAGTTAAACAAAAATAAAATGGAAAATTATAAATATTTGTCAGTGCCTTTAAATTAATTTTGCAAACAACATACAAGTAAATGCTGTAGATGTGTACAGGTATGTTTTGGCAGTACCCAACAGTTACTTTTAATTAAATTACAGCCACTCTTTATAATTTAATGGTTTCAACGTACTTTTGAAAGAATTTTAACAAGAAAGAGATTGTACAGTCAGACATGCAAAATTTTTTATCTGTGTTAATAATAGTTTAACAGCATAACAGCACTCATGAAACAAGTGTAAATTATGAACTGTTACAATAAACAATAATTTAAAAGTGGTAACATGAGAGTATAAATATAATTATTTCGACTATAAATTCTGTTAACCAGTCCCAGTCTGGATAAGAGGAGTCTACTGTAACAGAAAGTGATAAAAGTATTAAAAGTTTTGTGTGTTTTCTTTTTGACATTAAATAGATAATAAGTATAGATATCAGATGTTTTATTAATTTTCAGGTTATTCACAAAAAAACAAAGTAAACATGGGGTAATAAATTTATTTTTTAACATTCAACTATTACAATCTATTACAGTCACTTATTTATATAAGTGTAATACACTTTCCTTAAAATACTTATTATGTTTACATGGAAATGAAGACAAACTGACCACTTAAATTGCAATACATGGCAGATATTTTTCAATTAAGTCAACATTTATCTACACTGAAACAAGTTGGTGATTTACTACCGATACATATCAGTAGTTCCTTTCAGCAGCAAACAATGAACTTACAAAGTTTATATCCCATTACTATGCTAGTAGTCAAGAGAGTAAAGGTTCAAGTTGAGAACTTTGCCAGAAAATTAATTAAACACTTATACAATTGAATTTAATGAATAAAATCTGGCTTAAGAAGAACACGTTTACTGCATTTAAATATTTATAAATCAATTAAATGGAAATTAAATTATTCTAGAGAAGAAGTAAAATTTCTGAAACTTGTTAACTTTGCAACTAACATGGTGATCTTATACATAGCAATCAATAAAAAGAAGTTAACATTTCATTAAATTTTTAATCTTTTTGACATTTGTAACACAAAGAGGTGACAAGATTTTTGCTCTTAAACTGCTATCTTGCATTAGATTTTTTTTTAATGCTCTTTGTGGAAAGATGGAATAAATATTGGTAAACTTACTTCAATATAAATTGCATAAGGAGGAAAATCAGCATGTATGTGACTTGTATATAAGAAAAGCTACAGATTTTAATTTGTGGTATCATAATTAATAAGTAACTAACAAATGAAGCCACCACAGTTATGCAATGGAACACGATTGAAAGTTAGGTCGCTAAAAAATCATATCATCGAAGCGACTATCTTAACAGACTGCGGCAAAGGAGAAACAGTATTTATCCCAAGAATTCCAATCATACCCAATAACTTTCCATTTCAATTTAAAAGACTTCAGTTTCTGGTTAATTTATGCTTTGCAATGACTATCAATCAGTCACAAGGGCAAACTTTACGTACAGCTGGTGTGGATTTAAGAGCTGCTTGCTTTTCTCACTGACAACTGTATGTGGCATGTTCTCGAGTAAGCAGAAGCAACAAGCTCTTTATTTGCTCTGATAACGGCAGAACAAAAAATGTAGTTTATAACGAGGCTCTGATGTAAAAATGTATATAAAAACTGAGTATACTGGATTGTGATACATTTACGTATATAAGGATTCTACCAAAAAGTTTAAGACTGACTTAGCACGTAAGATTTCGACTAAGTCATATCAATATGCTTATGTATTCATTATTTGTATTATTCTATATGAATAAACGTTTTATCTAATTGTGTTACTGCATGTTTGTAAATATCTACTAAATTATCAAATTTTGATTTTACGTATCGAGGAAACATGAATGATGGATCTATTGCTTCTCACTTTTTGGATATTCATAACTTACAATATAAGAATATTATTAATACCATTAACAATTTACCAACTCGACAGTTACCACAACAATCATATACAAATATTCGTGTGCGAAGCCGTGGGTACCTGCTAGTTATAAATATAACACTTCTGACTTGGATCACTAATTTTTTATTGGTAAAATTGGTAATTTTTTTTAAAATTACCAATAAAAAATTAGTGTTCCAAGTCAGTAGTATTATATTTATAATTGGATTTTATTTAACAAGGAGGACAATGATGCCGTGGACATATAAATATTACAATATTCATTGACAAACAGAATCTGAAACTGCACATTCAAAAAATAAAAAGATTAATAAAATTGTTATTAAATTGTATATTATCTTCAGCTTGTATTACGAAGCAGCTGGAAGTATGTATCGTTACTAGTATATTATGGAATAAGAATATCTATATGTTGTTATAGATATAATAAATTTTTTAGTTTTCTAGAAAACTAATGCCAGGGATTCTGTCCAGGTGAAAAGGTTACTAAGGCAGCAAATAGTACCTTCTTCTTATCACGTAATAATTGAACAATTATTTAAATGTTTTAATGATTAAAAAAATGTCTATAGTGGTGTTCTATGCTGGAGAAAGATTGACAGTTGTTGTTGTTGTTGTCCATTACCTGTAGTCGATTGCACATCTTAACAGACGTTTAAATTGAAGAGGGTTTTAAGTAAAATATGGTTTAATAAACAATGTCTGGATAATAATGTCATCCCAAAGTACGCTCAAGTTAAAATTAAAAATAAGAACAGTGTAGCCAAAAAAGTAAAAGAACAAAGCGAGAAGTTGTGGATAAAACTGGAAATAAGGTCACTCTAGGGCTTAATCAATAGATATAATAGGGAATTATATGACAGACACATAGAATTGTTAAGAATATACTCGTATGTAGAGTTAGAAGAAATATTATATAATTTTGGTTTGGGGTACGTAGAAAAGAAATTGGAAAATAAAAATAAAAAAATGGTAGATAAGTTAAATAAATTAATAAGAAAGAACGAAGTAAAAAAGGAACACCTCTCTAAGAATAACTATGAAAAAAGAGTAATAAACCTTACAGAGGTAAATTTCAATACAGAAGAAAAAGAAATGTTAGCAAAAGGCTTAAAATACGCACCGCCACCAGAATTAAATCAAGAAAAAACGATTATTGAATGCGAAAGCATAATACAAAGACTAGGAAATGAAAATGATAAAAAAAGAATAAGGTGGGAAGTAGGGAATGTAGTAGATAAAATATTTAAGAAAAGTTTGTATAATTCAAGAAATGAACAAAAAATCAAATCAACTGTAACTAAACTAAAGAATAAAATAAAGAAGAATGATATTATAGTTACGAAGGCGGACAAAGGAAATACAATGGTACTACTGAGAAAGGACGAATACATAAAGAAAACGGAAGAATTTATAAGGGAAAGACCATACGAGGAAATAAAGTATGATTATACAAGTAAGTACCAGTCAAGGATAAAACAAATGATGAAACAGATAACATTTATAGAAGAAAATAAGAAAAAGTATTTATTGGAAAGTAATCCAACAGCACAACTTTTAAAAGTCAGGTTAAGATACATATAGAAGGAAAACCAATTAGACCGATTGTTTCTTTTATTAATGCACCTATTTATAAATTATCAAAGGAAGTTAGCAGAGTACTGAAAGAGAAATATGAATTTGGGACAAAATACAACATAGAGAATAATGTAAAATTGATAGAAAAATTAGAAAATATTAGGATTAATGTAAATACAAAATTGATATCACTGGATGTTAAGGACATGTTTACCAATATCACAGTAAATAAAGTTATTCAGTTAATAAACGATAATAATATGGGAGAATACAGGTATAAAAAGCAGTTGATTCTGATAAACTAATTTCATGAATAAAAAGCAGCAATTTAATCATCATCATGAAGGGAAATTTATTCTAACAAGTGGTTTATATGATCTGAATAAATTTTTAAGTATAAGTGAGCATGTGCGATTAACATTTTATTTAAATATTTTTTCATACATGTAAGCCTTTAATTTTACAGTTTAAATATTTTTCCTGTACATGCTGACAATATATATTAAGTATATTTATTAAAATACTAGCAAAAAACATATTCTTACGTTTACTAAATACAAGTCATTTTGAAATTAAGGAACACTGGTGCAAAAGTTCTGCACATGTAATCTTATTGACTTCACATAAGCACGTTATGTTAGTGTAGTTTATTTGGAATCTCATAAGCACCATTAGGATACTTTAACCTAAGGACTGTATACTAAGGTGTCCATTTTGAAGTATGTCCGTTTCCTTATAGAAAACCTTTGATAAATAGTATTTATAAAATAAAATGATTGTGTGTATTTTGTAAACTGCTCCCATATGATGTGTGCAAGAGACTGGGATCACCACTGTAACAGGCTACAGTAACATTTTTATTAATTAAACGAATAATGAATTCATTTAATGTTTATTAACTTATGAAATATTTAATCATAAATTGTTATCCCAAAAACAGACATTGAAATATATTTAAAAAAAAGATTGGACATTACAGACTATAAATTACAACACTGTGTATATTGTCCATTGACCAATACAATAGACAAAAATCTCTGGCAAATAAAAACGTTAATATTTACTGGTATATAATGTATTTTAAATTTTGTATTAAAATCTTATGTTCTGCATTTTTCAATATTTCAAATATTTTTCCAAAAATGTTAACAACTAAAGAACTTGTGTGATAACATTTTAAGATTTTCCAGAAAAACTGATATAACAAGGCTGCAAGCTTAAGAATATGACAAAAATATCTCAAAAATCATCTTAGCTGGTGATTCAGCTATTCTCCTTATAGCAAAGAAGCAACTAGAAAGCCAAAGTAGGAATACTGTCTTTGCACTAAGAAGTGGAGAATTAAAATTAATCAAAGCTAACTGATATAGCCTACATTGATTTGGTAAAATAACAATTAATATGCTGTGGGAACATATTCCCACATTCAATGCTGTAATGCAGCTAAACATCTTAGAATGAACCTTGAAGTTGAACTCCAATAAAAGAAACACTGAAAAAGAAATGGACATCTATGGCATTATGCAACTTATGGGAGAATAAAATGTCATATCAACAACATTCACCTTTTTAGAATAATATTTTCAGCAATATTGTAGATGTACCGTAGTATTTCCAAAATGATACCAACATATATAATTATCTAAATATCACTATAATATTGACGACTCGGAACACAAAGCTTTGTGTTCCGAGTCGTCAATATTATAGTGATATTTAGTTAAGTAACGGACACGTCATGGACAACGAAATCCAAGTATATAATTATATATTAGATTTAAGACAATTCATAAAACTCTGGGGAAGAAAGTACAAAAAGATACAGAATTGAAATTTTATAAAGTAATGGTGGCACCAGTATTGATGTATGGGAGTGAATCATGGACACTCACCCAAAATCAGAGAAAGTGAATTGAAGCTGATGAAATGAAATTCTTAAAGAGAGTCAAAGGATGGACCCTAAGAGATCACATAAGAAATGCAGACATGAGGTAAGAGCTGAATATATAAATATAATTATTTCACTACCGACTCGGAACAAAAACCTTTTTATGGGTAAAAACGTAAAAGTTTTACCTTATAACCTGAACCAGTTTTCACTTTTCAAAAAGCTTCTTCAGAGGTTGCCGCTGGCAGCACTGTCCGTCTTGTTGTTGGCGACGGAATCGATTTTCAAAAGATCGATGTTGTGTGTGTGGGGTGTGATATGTTCGAATAATGTGTGTGATTTGAATTGTGTCTGTTCGTTTAGGATATAGTTTTTATTTGTTTTCGTGTGTTTGTATATTTCCAATTCTTCTAGAGTGTCTAGGTTTCGGCCTTTTGTGTGTACGTATAGAATATTAATGTTATTGTCGATGTTTTTGTATGTGTGGTTTGCTTCAATGAGGTGGTTTGCAAAGGTGGATTCTGTAGTGGAGTGGAGTGCCTATGTGTGTTCAATGTATCTTTGTTTAAGCGTTGTTTTCTGTCTTTGTCTGTTGTTTGTTTTGTGTTTTGTGTACGAGTTTATTGACTATTGTTCTGTTGTACCCGTTGGATTCTGCTAGATATTTTATCGTGTTTAATTCGTTTTTGTAGTCTTTTTCATCTAGGGGGATGTTGTTAAGTCTATGTATCATGGTTCTGAAGGCAGCTAGTTTGTGTTGTATTGGGTGATTGGAGGAGTTGTGTATTAGTATGCCAGTTCTCAAACAACAGACAAAGACAGAAAACAACAAATTCATAACACTAACATACATCAACAAACAAACTGAAAAAATAGCCCATAAATTCAAAAAAACCAGGATTCAGAATCACTTACAAAACTACTAACAAAACAGAACACACGCTATCAAAACACACACACAAAGCACAAAAAAAATTTGACCTACCTGGTTTTTACAAACTAAATTGCTCAGATTGCAACAAATTCTACATAGGCCAGACAGGATGTAGCTTTAAACAAAGATACATTGACCACACAAAGGCACTCCACTCCACTACAGAATCCACCTTTGCAAACCACCTCATTGAAGCAAACCACACATACAAAAACATCAACAATAACATGAACATTCTACACATACACACAAAAGGCCGAAAACTAGACACTCTAGAACAATTGGAAATATAAAAACACATGAAAACAAATAAAAACGACATCCTAAACGAACAGACACAATTCAAATCACACGCATTATTCGAACATATCACACCCCACACATACAACATCGATCTTTCGAAAATCAATTCCGTCGCCAACAACAAGATGGACAGTGCTGCCAGTGACAATCTCTGAAGAAGCTTTTTGAAAAGCAAAAATCGGTTCAGGTTATAAGGTAAAACTTTTATATTTTTACCCATAAAAAGTTTTGTGTTCCGAGTCGGTAGTGCAATAATTATATTTAGTTAAGTAACGGACACGTCATGGACAACAAAATGCATGAACTGAATATATACTTGATAAATGATAAAATTAAACAAAATAAAGAAAACCGGATACAACACATAAATGGAATGAATGACTTGAGAATACCAAAAAAAATATAATCCAGTATAAGCCTGTGACCAAGAAAATGGTGGCTGTGAAAATGAACAGGCTGCAAGCCTAATCCTTAAAGTGAAGAAGAAGAAGAAGAAGAAGAAGAAGAAGAAGAAGAAGAAGAAGAAGAAGAAGAAGAAGAAGAAGATTTGATTTAAGATAACCATGGTAATAGAATCAAAGACCAAGAAGAAATCACACACTCACATGAATAGTGAGGTACTCCAGGACAATCCCAACCTAAGGAAAAGTCTCCAAAGGGTTAAACCATATGATTTTTGTTAATAACACATGAAGTTAACATTTCACTTCATGGCCCAAGATAAACCCCAGGGGAAATCGGAGTCCATTTCTAGTTTCAGATTTTAATGACATTCTGGGTTATGCAATTATGGATATTAGCAATATAAGCCAATATTGATAATTTAGAAATACTAAAAAATACATGATTTTATAAAGCATAAAGCTTGGATACACATTATTATACATATATTTCACATATGAACTTACTTTCTTTATCACTTCCCCATACGTTTCGAGGTGATGTGCCTCTTCCTCAGTGGGAGTAAATACTGAATGTCTTTTTACGGAATAACGGTTATGTACTTAGGTGTGTGTGGTGGGGGTTGATGGTGGGAGGGAATTGGCGCTGAGGAAGACCACCACACACACCTAAGTACATAACCGTTATTCTGTAAAATGACATTCAGTATTTACTCCCACTGAGGAAGAGGCACATCACCTCGAAACGTATGGGGAAGTGATAAAGAAAGTAAGTTCATATGTGAAAGTTATATATATAATAATATTTTATAAAGTGAATGAAGAGGATGGATCAACAAGATAATTATTTGGATACACAGTACATGACTACTATTCACCTGAAAACTCTAAAAACCAAGACTGAAGACTGATCATAATTATGCTGAGTTTTTGAGCATTTTTATCGGATTGTTAAGTTACAGCTGTTGTTTTACATTACTCCTGAGTGTGTAGCTATAATATGTTAACACGCACTGCATACTCAAAAAATAAAGTTACTGAATTTCTTTAATAAAATATTATTAGACAGTGCAGGTGATACTGGTTGAGTACACACCTATGATGTCACCATTACCCTTGTTTAAATACAAAGAAGTTGTGCAACAGTTAATCAGTAACATAAAATGAATAAATTAAATAGGCTTTTAGAAACAAAATTACTATCCCAATTTTTCACAAATCATTATAAGTTTTTCAGGCAGAATTTAATCTTACAACAAACTCTAGGTGTAATGGCAATGGCCTGTTGTTGTTTTTATCTTTAGACAAGCATTTCACTAAGACTACAATAATCCAGCTTGAGTGATCCTTATGATCCTGTCTGCAAACAATGTGAATTTGCAGATTTTTTGCTGACTATTTATTTTGATTAAATTGGTAGGCAACATTTTTGATTTATAGAGGCTTGACCAATTGCGTGGCAAGTATATTACCATAAGTGGCATAGTTTTTAACTGATTTCTGAACATGTTTTTTCACATTAGTATTGAACTAAGTGTAGATACTATCTCTTCGTCTTTTCTCTCTGGTCCATGATGAGGTATTTACAATCAATACTTTTTCATAGTTACACCAGCACCTACTACATCTAGCTGGATGCTATAGAGAAAGAAGAAGCTAGCCAACACCTGCTACAGAAGTTGTCTAAGAAGTATTTCTCCCATTACAATATGCCTGCTGCATGATTATCCAAGTCTTGGCCAATCAGCATCACTACCAGTCACTTAAATCCATACAGTAGACATCACAAGTCAGTGAATTCACTATTGTTGTTGAAGGTTGAAGACAGTCATTCAAGATGGATTAACTAAATGAAGCCAAAACCAGTGGCAAGGTGTCTGGTCATTGGGAAATCTGGCAATGACCAAGGAATTGAAGGAAAAGGTAAATATTAGCATATTTATTTTTTGTATTTTCAGATGTACGTATTGGAAACTCTTTGTGAATTAGTTGAAATAAGCATGTATCACAACAAAAAACTAAGGCAAAAGAGTGCACTATTTGCTAAAGTCAGTGCTACCATTTGGATGACTCAAACACTGATGAAATGCACAACTTTAGTCATCACTGGCTTCAGTGATCTCAGAAAAGTTCAGTCATACTTGATACTTTTGTAACATGTGACCTTGATTTTGTTTGGCATACTAGAGTGTTTATGGATTGTATCTGATGTGCATTATGTTTTATGACATAATTAATTGTTTGAATTTAAGTAATTAGTGTTTTAAGGTATGGCTAAACTAGTTGATGTTCTGTAAATGAGGCGAAGCTTTTCGATTCGCTCACATTTGAGAAAAAGTTAAAAGAAAACATAGTCTAGTCTGTCTTTAAAGACCTTGACATTAAAAATTACAGAAAAAAATAAATCCCATAGTAAAAATTTTACATTCACAACTATCAGTGCTATATTAAACTACTTTTTTTAATAATCATCAATTTACTTGTAATTTAAGTAAATCAAATCAGACTCAGTTGAACATTAAAGTTAGTTCATTCTAAGAGTGGGTCCTGATGTAAACAACACGGAGTGATACAACACAAAAACATGTACAGTATGAAGTCTTAACACTTTTATAACAAAACAAACATGACCCAAAGAAGTATAAAATTTAGCTCTTATACTTAACACTTACCTCATTTTTAGCTGTAATAATCCCAATTGTAATTAAAAAAAGTTTGTTGATATAATTTAATTAATTAACACTAATAATTTGTGAACTACTTTATTTCTAGTGGAGGATTTAGTGATGCAACCACTCATCCAACCAATCCAAATACAAGCACATGGTTTGTTTACATCAAGATCCATTCTAAGAACGATCAAACTTTGTACACTACAAATTCAATGCTAATCTTCTCAGCAATTCGTTTTATATTTAACACATCAAAATATCTTTCTGAGTATGGTACCGGTATGTGGAAGAGAATAAAAAATGTATCCCTGCTGGTGGGGGAAGTGTAGTGTTTTGAGCGCTTTCAGCGCAGCAGTTGGTGAGTAGAGAAAAAAGTTATTCTTCGGCACTGGGCAAATCATCTAGCCAATGACTGAAACAATATTGTGCGGCCTATAAAAACAAAACAAAGCCAAACAAAGATGTAGATCATCAAGTACAGCTACTTTCATTACAGATAAATCTATGCAAAATAATGATTTACAAATACAAATATCTAAAATATGATTTTATATTCTAAAATTTATAAATAGATGCATAGGAGTTACATTTATAAGATGACTTTGTGAGATTCTGACATATGATAATAATAATAGTACAGTCTATACAAGACAGCTTATAGAAAGCATTTCTAAAGAAATTGGAAGAATGTATATTTTAAGAGGGATTGTAAAACAGGAGCTCTAAAAAATCCTTGAAACCTGACTTTTTCAGCAATGTAAGGACTGGTTCTCTGACAGAGGCTTTGATTTAATGCATGATGGGGCACCTTGTCACAAGGTGCTGTTGGTTATGAATTTTATGACAGTAATTATGTCAGTGCCCTTCCTAGTCAGGTAACTGCCCAGATGCAAGTCCTACAGAAATCCTGTGGGCAATTGTTAAGAAAAATGTGAACAACACGTTTTTTTAAGGTTATAAGTACAATAACTTTGTTAAATGTTAAATAAATGCATAAAAGTTAAAAACAAAACTTGTAAAGAATTTAATTCTGAGAAAAATTGTGTAAATAAAGTCAATAAAAATCAATAAAAAATTCCAATTTTGGTTAAAAACAATACAATACGTTTTTAGGCAAAGATTTTTCTGTTTTACATCGGATATCATAAAAGTTATGGGAGATACAGTTCTGCGACCTGTTTTATTCGATTTTTCAGGTCAAAAACTATAAGAAACAACAGAATTCGCCCCTTAATTTAACTTCCCAGAATTTCAGAAAGTCTTCATTTACCCAGGGGGAACCGAAACCCGGGCGAAATCTTTCGCTAGCCGTAACTCGCTTACAAAGCATTTCCGGACATATGTTTATATGAACTTTTTTTCTTCTTTTACACTATAGAACCATTTCTCAAATTATTTCCCTCTCCTTCCGGGACACCCTGTATATTGTAACATGACATAAGGTAGTTAAGATACAATGATAATTAGTTATAAAACAAAGAAGCTGAAGACAAGAATAAAAGGCAAGAACTTATAAACTCAGAGATTAATAACCTAATAACCTAATTACAAATGACTGATAAACTGACGATGACTTGACACAATAGATTGGATAAATACAAAAAGAACAACGGAACAGGGAAGAAGGAACCGAGAACTAAATGTAATCAAGAAATTGATAATGAACATTGTAAATCCCTAATAATGACCATTAAAATGTACGTTAACAAATGCACTAATGTAATTAGAGTATAGATGAGATGTACCTAGGGTAATAATGACAAATAAGAAAGATAGTAATGTTATGTATATTTTATTAATGAAGGAATGTACTCATAAATATAAGATAGGGAATTAATAATACACACATCCTAATGAATAGTGATAAATATAATCAAAACTAGTAAACAATACCCTGAGGCAAAGAAAGGCCACAATTAATAACTAAAAGTGATCATTAGTGAAGGGAAAATAAAATAAACACTTATAACCAGTAACCCCATGATGATATTAACATAAATAAACAATCCAGTGAATAATACCAAGTGAGTGGAAGAAGAATATATTAATACATAAGTGGTGACATGTAATGATAGCATGTTGCATATAATAAGTGAAAGTGAATAAATCAAAAACCTTCTATGAAGGAAAAAGTGTAGTGGGTGAACTTAAAAAAGTATTTTAGTGAGTAAACTGTATTAGAATAACTGAAAGACCTGTGATAAACTATGTACTAGCAAGTAAGAGGAACTCATTATAATGTGATTAAGTTAAGCAATATTTAATAAGAATTATAAAATAAGGTAGAAATTAAGTCATTGGAATGAAAGGCAAACAAGAACGATAGACACTGTTTTATAGTGAAGGAATGAGGGAATAGAATATATTGTGTAAAGTATAGTTTAATAGTAGTATAATAAAAGTGTTAATATTGTTTAAAAAACCAATATAATATAATGAATCATCAGTTGAACCAGATAGTAATAAGGAACAGAAAGGCAGTTAGAAGTTTTTTTTCAGGCTTGAACCTGTCAAGAAAATGTTTATTATTATAATAAGAGGTGTAGTTAGGAACACCAATGTTTATTACTTGTTTTTGTTAAAAAATTGTTTTAAAGTACCAAATATAAATGTAAGAAGTTACAAAGAAATGTTAGATAGTAGTATAGTAAAATCTAGGCTCTAGGCCTAACTGTTAATAAAGAATTTTGTAAATTTGAGAACAAATAATAGTCCAATATCAAAGCAGAATATACCAAATGATTAAACAAGTTAAGTGGGTATTCCTAATACCAAAATGTATAAATAACATCCAGTTTTGGATAAAATATATATAAAATATAAATAAGGAAAATAACAAAAAATGTAATTAGCTACCCAAAAGTAACCATGAGGGGTATCAAAATGATCCTAATCAAAAATGATGAACAATGGTATTCATGTAATAAACCTAGCTACTAATATAAGGAAGAAATCTTAATTTGAAGATATTTTGTAAATTTAAACTAAAATAAGACGTTAGAATATAACAATGACATAAATTAAAGACCAATGAGAATTAGCATAATTTATTAGGTAACCATAGCAACCGAAATTTATTGCCAAAAAACCGTTGAATTTTTATTAATCCATTATTGACCGACGCCGAGGGCGGATGTATGCAGCTCTCAACCCAAATTTTATCCTAAATAAGTGAATTTTGACGGAAATCATAAGAAAAGAAGATAGTATTAGCAGTCCATGGAACACCTGATAATATATTTATTATTAAAATTTTCACAAACCAAAATTATCCGTGGAAATCAAGAAGACTTCTGGAATAATAGCTGACGAATCATCCCGAAGGAAGACCAGAGGCGACCTACTTCAACCCAAGAAGACGGACGATAGCAGAACGAGTATCGAAGCCGAACTTTATGGAAAAACCCATCTGAACGAGATTGACGAATATCCGAAGAATAGAAGACGACCAGATCCATCCGGAAGAAGCAGATGAGCATCGTGGAAGCCCCAGCGAGAATCGATGAGTATAAAACACTAATCTCACTAAAACGAATTCCCAATTTTTCTATCCACAATAACAAACCACAATTTTCACTTCACTGATCACTATTCTGAACTAGAACTGAAAGTACTTATAATATCACTATTGTTGAACTTTAATCAATTGATAATTATTTATATTGAGCTATAATAAATAATTCATAAACACAACTTGTTGACAAAATCCTAACCAAAAATTAGACTAACTCTCATTGATGATTACTTACTTGGATGTATTAAAATATTAAATATTGTGTACCTAGTTTTAAGAATTATTATAAATTTGTGCATTTTAGCCGTAATCCAATACTTCTGTAGCCAAAAGGACTTATTAACACCCCCTGTATAAAACATTTTATTGTAAACCAACGGTACTCGCCAAGCGGCGTGTACATGACACATTCAAACTGAGCATGCCAACTGAGCAACTGTAAAAGCCGGTGCTAAGATAAAATAATGTACTACTAACTAACTGAAAACTATTAAAGGGTTAATAAATATTATTATTCTACAACGCTGTATGTTTGATTCGTACAAATTAAGATAATACATAGAAAGTTATTGAAGTGAAAACAACAACCATCACAGTTAGCGAAGTCGACACTGAAAGACGGCGTGCGCCAATCAGGTGGCGAGGCGGCAATATTCAAACCAAACGCCGAGAGATACAGTTTGCCCGTAAATGGTAAGAAAAGGTACAACTCGACTCGCTACACGCAAATAACATTGACATTAATCATTGAACTTATTAATAACCTCAATTATACACCCATACTATACCACGAACCCAACGAGCGAGTTAAAAAACGCTCGACACGCACACATTTACTATTCGAGTAATAGAAAGAGTTACAGAAACACTAATTACATTAAAATAACCCCCACACAGAAACTTTTATTACAAAGTGGCGCGCCAACTAGTAGGGCTAGGATAACTAAAAAATCATACCATTAAACCTTACAGATTCTAGCGGCGACTACAGAAATGGAACCGGCAAAGCACGATACGAGATACCAGACGAAGATACGCGAGAAGGAGGCGGAAAAGGGAGCGAAGAGATCAGAAAAGGAGATCGAGAAAGGCGCCGGAATGGAAGAAAGGGAAATAACTTCGATGGAAGATGTGGAAGAAATATTAACCACGACCGAACCAATTAAAACGATGAAAGAACCAAACAGGACCATAGAAGAAATGAGATTCGAAAGATTAATGGAAATGTTTCAACAAATGGAAGAACGAAGAAAGGAGGACAAGCAGGAAGGAAGAGAAACATTAAAACAAGAATTAAAACAAAATAACGAGGAGTTAAAACAGGAAATGAATGAAAAACTAGATAAGAAATTTGAGTTATTAAACGAAACTGTGACACAGAAAATGAAGGAGGAGAATAAACTGATCAGTGAAAAAATAGAGAGAAGTAACGAGAAAACCAGCGAAACCTTGAGACTAATGAAAGAAGATATCGAAATGCTGAACGATAAAATTGAATACAACCAGGATACATTACAGCAACAATTGACGGAGTACAGGGAAGAATTGAAACAAACTGTAATGGAAACGGAAGAGAAGATAGAGAAAACCAGCGAAGTAGTGTTGCAAGTCCGAGAAGAAATTTTGATCAAGGTGAATGAAGTTGAAGGTGAAGGTAAAAGGAGGGTTGAAGGACTCCAAAAAGAAACAAACAACAAATTGGAACAAATACAGACCAGAGTCGAAGAGAATTATAGCAAATTGGACGCATCGGTAAGTGAGGTGAAGGACACCACCACCGCCCAAGAAGGGAAAATAGCAGAATTTAGGGCAAGAGAACTACGCCTCCAGGAAGAAATCAATGCGTTGAAGGACCGACCAATGATGAGCTCACACATATCATGTAGTGAGAATAGAGAAATAATAAACTTCAAAAATTACAAACGAAACCCAATTGAATTCATAGAACGGGTAGAGGAGAACCTAGCCCGAACCAGGGAGACACGGTGGACGGTAATCAAGGGCATGATCGACGAAATGTTCAAGGAAGTTCACGACAATTGGTGGACAGCTGTGCGACCAGATATACATAATTTTAATGAATTTAAAAAACTATTCAAGGACAAATACTGGTCAGAGGCGACACAGCACGTGGTCAGGAATAACATCAGCAACGGCCGATTCGACCCTTACCTGGGACAATCTCCAACCGCCTACTTCTTAGGTAAGGTTAGTGTAGCTAGGAACCTCGAACCTAACATCCATGAAGAGTGCTTGGTGACCCAATTGGCATACCACTACGACGGAGAAATCACCAAAAGCCGTTTGAGTGGAAGAATCAAGACGATTCAAGAGATGGCCGCGTTATTGGGGGAATATGAATGGGAAAAACATTGTGTTGAACAGGCAAAAGAACACCCCGAACTACCGAAACTATGATAATAGAAATCATCCAAGTGGGCCACAAGGAAACCATACACCGGCTAATCATCTGCCAGCCAACCCCAATAATTATAGAGGTTTTAATAATAATAATAATGACCATAATTATCCGAGGAATAATAACCAGAATTACTTCCACAACAGTAACAATCCAAATAATTCCTACAACAGGGGAAATAACCAAAACGGAGGTGGTTACAACAGGCCCAACAATCAATACCACAATAACAACCAGTCGGGGCCGAATCAAACATACAGGCGACGAGTAAACTATATAAATGCCGAGAATAGAAACGACGGAAGACGTGGTTATAGAAGACCAAGGAGTCGGAGTGCTGAAGAAAACAGAAGGAGCCGAGAACGAATAACTTTCAATGACCACTCGGTCGAGAGAATGCAAACCACTGAGGATAATCACCCCATTAGATCAGAGGACCGCGCCGAAGGCAACGCCCAACATTTAAACGGGCAGCGGCAGTGAGATTACCACAGGACCCGTCACTGATCCGATCTATTGGGTTATTAACAAGACTGACTAACCAGACGAATGACGACACAATAACAATAATTCAGAACCACTACCTGAAGAACATCCGCGAGGAGTTAATGGAAGAAAATTCCACATTAATCAAGCACCCGGATAACGAAATTGCCTATGTTATTGCCAAGGTATATGGTGTAACTGTAAGATTTATGATTGACACAGGTGCCAATGTGTCTTTAACTGATACAAATATGTATGATAAAATTCAAAAAGAGAGTAAGATCAGCTTACCCACGTTACCAGTAAGTAACATTGTTTTAATTTGAGCCACTGGAAGGCAGAATAAAACCATTAAGAGACAAGTGTCTCTAGAAGTAATGAGTAATGGTGAGACACTGCCAATGATATTCTTAATTGCTCATAACTTACCATTCGAAATTCTAATTGGTTGTGATATCCTAAGAAAGTATCCTGCAATTATCGATATGAGACTATCTAAAGTAACTATGAGATATGAAGACAGGGAATGGATAGCAGAATTAACTGGTAGCAAGGGGGTCATCCCAATCAGTACAATATATAATATAAGAACGATTTGTGATTCACCAGACCGAAGGTGGGAAGTGAAACCAGACACTCAAATAAACAGTGATATCCTATGGAATCAGAAGTTAGAAGAAATCCAACAGTTTCGAGGGACCCAAGACGGGAATCCATTAACGGATCAAGAGGTGGAGAAATTAATAATGATTTATAACAAATACCGCCATGTATTTTCCGACCAACCAGGAAAGGTACGGGGGTATCAGTGCGAGTTGAAATTCAAAGAATTGGCCAACTTTAATAAGAAATCCTACCCGATAGCGTATGCAGCAAAGGAGGCAGTACGCACGGAAATTAATAAAATGCTGGAGGAAGACATAATTGAGTACAGTTGTTCGCAGTACACCAGTCCTATAGTAGCTGTTACCAAGAAGGATGGAAGGGTACGCCTATGTCTCGACGCCAGAGAAATAAATAAGATCCTAATCAACAACAGGACATCTCCTGGTGAAATTGAGGAGATCCTCAAAAACTTTCATGGTACTCAATTTATCAGTACCTGGGATACAGTTTGCGGGTACTGGCAAGTAGAATTGCACCCAGCCAGTAGAAAATACGTAGCGTTCATATTTGAAGGCAGGAACTACCAGTTCAAACGACTACCTTTTGGGCTGGTAAACTCGGTAGCAATATTTGTCCACTGCATGGACCAGATATTGGGTCCTGAAACCATGAACTATACAACTGTGTACGTCGATGATTTGCTGATCACTTCATCCAACTGGGAGGAGCATTGTACAAGAATAGAGCGGGTACTAGAGAAATTATCCATCAACAATGTAACTTTAAAATTAGAAAAGTCAAAGCTGATACCAGAAGAAGTCCAATTCCTTGGATTCAACCTGTCACGACAAGGAATAACACCATCAACCGATAAAATAGATGCTATTCAACGTTTCCCTACCCCTAAAAATAAGAAACAGTTACAGTCGTTCCTGGGCATCTGTAAATACTACAGAAAATTTCAGCAAAATTATTCTGAGCTGACTACCAAACTGTCACCACAGCTATCATCTAAGACCAAGTGGATGTGGGGCCCAGAACAAGAAACGATTTTCAACACCATTAAAAAACACTTCCTTGACACAATCATGTTAAACTACCCCGATTTCAATAGACCCTTTTACATGAACTGCGATGCAAGCGACAATAGCTTGGGATCGGTGCTCTATCAAGAGGACAAGGATGGAAACCACCAAGTAATACGTTTCGCCAGCAGAACGTTAAATCAGTGTGAGCGTAATTACCATGTAACAGAAAAAGAGCTGTTGAGTGTGTTCTTTTCTTGTGGAAAATTTCGAACTTATATTCTTGGATATCCTATCACAGTGCGCACCGACCATAAGTCTATTTCCTTCTTAAAGAACTGCAAGCTCAGCCATGGTCGATTAACCAGATGGATTCTTGCTCTCCAAGAATATCACATCAACTGGGAGTATATCCCTGGCAGTAAAAGCACAGCAGCTGATGTGCTATCACGCATTAACACAGAACAGCAAACCTTCGATGGAGAGAAGGAGACCATAGTAAAAGTATTTAATATTATGAAAAGCAGATCCGACCTAGAAGTGATACTGAATAGAGTAAAACAACACCAGAAGGAGGATAAGAAATTGAATCAAATCTGAGAGCGGCTGAACCAACAAGAAGAAAGAGCCACACATTTCTATTGTTTGTATGAAGATATTTTATTTATTAAAACCAAACCCAACCAAAATACATGGAAACTAATAATACCTAAAGGAACTGAAGCTGAGATTATAATGGAATACCACCTCAGATACGGACACATGGGAGCACTGAAGGTGACAAAAGCATTGGAAGAGCATACCTACCTGAAAGACATTAACCTGAGGGTAAGGAAGGCCATAAGAAGCTGTCACATATGCCAACTTGTCAAGTGCAACAACGACAAGAAATAAGGGGTAATGCAACCAATAACTTCTGGTAATAAACTGGAATGAGTCTTCTTAGACATATGTGGATCCATGCCACACTGTGGAGGAAGAAAGCAGTACAAGTTCATAGTTATTATCATGGACCATTACACTAAATTTGTAAAATTATACCCTATCAACCGTGCTACTACAAACAAAGTGCTGAACGTTATAACGCAGAGGTACATTATAGAAGTGGGGAGTCCAACGAGTATTATCACTGACCACGGTACCCAATTCCGAGGAAGATGATGGAAAGAGACATTGATGGATCTGGGCATCCGAACATACAAAACTTCGATTTACCACCCGAACAGCAACCCAGCTGAAAGAGTGCTCCGTGAAGTTGGGAGGATTCTTCGAACATACTGCCACGATCAGCAACGTAAGTGGAGTGAATATCTCGAAGCCACAGAAAATTTCATAAATCTCGCTTATCACGAATCCATTAAGGATACCCCTTACACCATCATGTACGGAAAACCACCACCTCGAGCTATAGAAGAACTTGTCAATTTCCCCGCCAATCCGGAATACCAATTCGATAATGCTAGATTCTACAGCAAGGTAGTGGAACAAATAGAGAAGAAGAAGGAGAAATATCACAGAATTCAACCGAAAGCAATCCGGTATCATGAAGGAGAAAAAGTGCTAAACGGAACCGAGAGTTACCAAGTTCCAGAGATGGAATCACAAAGAAATTGCTATTATTGTACAATGGACCCTATCTCATTGTAAAAGACAACCAAAACAATACCTATGTCGTAAGTGAGATAACAACCAAGAAAATCAAAGGGGCTTACAACCAGTCTTCTTTGAAAAAATATTATGAGACAGTGTCAGAAAGTTAAAAAGAATTTGGAGAGTAAACGTTATCTAAATTCAAAAAATTAAAGTAAGCACAACTTACAATAAGTATTTGATGGAAATTATTATATGAATGAAAAGGAATTTAGAAGAAAGATTAGCTAAATTCAAAACAATAAGTAAGTACAAACTTACAACCAAGTGTGAAACAAAATGTGTAAACCAATGTAATTTTGAAAAATATATATAATGAAGTATCATAAAAAATTGATATAAAATAATAAAATATTACACAAATAATGATGACGCTACATAACATCATTAACGAACCCTATCACAAAAGGGAATAATAAAGAATTAACGTTTCACAAAAGAAAAGACAAGACAATCAAATAAAAAATGACAATGACATATTAACTGAACAATCAATGATGAAAAAATATAAGTGAGCCAGAAACCAGCTACAATGTTAATATTGAATATAAATGAAAAATAAAGTGATAACAAATAAAATCACTACCATATGAAGTAAGCTAATGAAACAATGCAAAATACCTATTAAATATCGCCATAAACTTAGAAAAAGGAATCCAAACAAGTCACTGAGAAGAAAAGGTCATGAGATGTATAAAAGAGAGAATAATTAATCCCAAAAGTGTTTTATTGTATTGATATTGTATGAGTCGGAAACAGACGACTATTATTATAATTATTATGAATATTATTATGTGATGATTTTATGTTGAGATACGTCCAACAATTATTTATGTTATTGAGCAGATAGACAAGGCCTCTGAACTCAAAATGCAGAGTAATAGAGCCACACGTGCCCTCTGGCTAGTACCAATTTATATGAAGGGGAGAGAAGAAAAATTTTAGGGAAATAGAACATACAAGGGATAACACTCGTAATAAAATAATACTAAATACCATATTATGAACCATGACTTAATAAAAATGAATAAAGAAGAAAGTAACGATTGATGAATTTCTGAATAATAACAACTTGATAAAATGAACTATATTGATGATTTCAGAAAAAATATACTAATCTTTGTTTCGAAATAATCAATTTTGGTGGCGATGCATTATGTAACATGACATAAGGTAGTGAAGATACAATGATAATTAGTTATAAAACAAAGAAGCTGAAGACAAGAATAAAAGGCAAGAACTTATAAACTCAGAGATTAATAACCTAATAACCTAATGACAAATGACTGATAAACTGACGATGACTTGACACAATAGATCGGATAAATACAAAAAGAACAACGGAACAGGGAAGAAGGAACCGAGAACTAAATGTAATCAAGAAATTGATAATGAACATTGTAAATCCCTAATAATGACCATTAAAATGTATGTTAACAAATGCACTAATGTAATTAGAGTATAGATGAGATGTACCTGTAATAATGACAAATAAGAAAGATAGTAATGTTATGTATATTTTATTAATGAAGGAATGTACTCATAAATATAAGATAGTGAATTAATAATACACACACCCTAATGAATAGTGATAAATATAATCAAAACTAGTAAACAATACCCTGAGGCAAATAAAGGCCACAATTAATAACTAAAAGTGATCATTAGTGAAGGGAAAATAAAATAAACATTTATAACCAGTAACCCCATGATGATATTAACATAAATAAACAACCCAGTGAATAATACCAAGTGAGTGGAAGAAAGAATATATTAATACAAAAGTGGTGACATGTAGTGATAGCATGTTGCATATAATAAGTGAAAGTGAATAAATCAAAAACCTTCTATGAAGGAAAAAGTGTAGTGGGTGAACTAAAAAAGTATTTTAGTGAGTAAACTGTATTAGAATAACTGAAAGACCTGTGATAAACTATGTACTAGCAAGTAAGAGGAACTCATTATAATGTGATTAAGCTAAGCAATAGTTAATAAGAATTATAAAATAAGGTAGAAATTAAGTCATTGGAATGAAAGGCAAACAAGAACGATAGACACTGTTTTATAGTGAAGGAATGAGGGAATAGAATATATTGTGTAAAGTATAGTTTAATAGTAGTATAATAAAAGTGTTAATATTGTTTAAAAAACCAATATAATATAATGAATCATCAGTTGAACCAGATAGTAATAAGGAACAGAAAGGCAGGTAGAAGTTTTTTTTCAGGCTTGAACCTGTCAAGAAAATGTTTATTATTATAATAAGAGGTGTAGTTAGGAACACCAATGTTTATTACTTGTTTTTGTTAAAAAATTGTTTTAAAGTACCAAGTATAAAGGTAAGAAGTTACAAAGAAATGTTAGATAGTAGTATAGTAAAATCTAGGCTCTAGGCCTAACTGTTAATAAAGAATTTTGTAAATTTGAGAACAAATAATAGTCCAATATCAAAGCAGAATATACCAAATGATTAAACAAGTTAAGTGGGTATTCCTAATACCAAAATGTATAAATAACATCCAGTTTTGGATAAAATATATATAAAATATAAATAAGGAAAATAACAAAAAATGTGATTAGCTACCCAAAAGTAACCATGAGGGGTATCAAAATGATCCTTATCAAAAATGATGAACAATGGTATTCATGTAATA
The DNA here is from genome assembly GCA_034769895.1 of Magicicada septendecula. Taxonomy (NCBI): domain Eukaryota; kingdom Metazoa; phylum Arthropoda; class Insecta; order Hemiptera; family Cicadidae; genus Magicicada; species Magicicada septendecula. The sequence goes on along the minus strand of CM068371.1, from coordinate 81,979,733 downwards.
AACCTAGCTACTAATATAAGGAAGAAATCTTAATTTGAAGATATTTTGTAAATTTAAACTAAAATAAGACGTTAGAATATAACAATGACATAAATTAAAGACCAATGAGAATTAGCATAATTTATTAGGTAACCATAGCAACCGAAATTTATTGCCAAAAAACCGTTGAATTTTTATTAATCCATTATTGACCGACGCCGAGGGCGGATGTATGCAGCTCTCAACCCAAATTTTATCCTAAATAAGTGAATTTTGACGGAAATCATAAGAAAAGAAGATAGTATTAGCAGTCCATGGAACACCTGATAATATATTTATTATTAAAATTTTCACAAACCAAAATTATCCGTGGAAATCAAGAAGACTTCTGGAATAATAGCTGACGAATCATCCCGAAGGAAGACCAGAGGCGACCTACTTCAACCCAAGAAGACGGACGATAGCAGAACGAGTATCGAAGCCGAACTTTATGGAAAAACCCGTCTGAACGAGATTGACGAATATCCGAAGAATAGAAGACGACCAGATCCATCCGGAAGAAGCAGATGAGCATCGTGGAAGCCCCAGCGAGAATCGATGAGTATAAAACACTAATCTCACTAAAACGAATTCCCAATTTTTCTATCCACAATAACAAACCACAATTTTCACTTCACTGATCACTATTCTGAACTAGAACTGCAAGTACTTATAATATCACTATTATTGAACTTTAATCAATTGATAATTATTTATATTGAGCTATAATAAATAATTCATAAACACAACTTGTTGACAAAATCCTAACAAAAATTAGACTAACTCTCATTGATGATTACTTACTTGGATGTATTACAATATTAAATATTGTGTACCTAGTTTTAAGAATTATTATAAATTTGTGCATTTTAGCCGTAATCCAATACTTCTGTAGCCAAAAGGACTTATTAACACCCCCTGTATAAAACATTTTATTGTAAACCAACGGTACTCGCCAAGCGGCGTGTACATGACACATTCAAACTGAGCATGCCAACTGAGCAACTGTAAAAGCCGGTGCTAAGATAAAATAATGTACTACTAACTAACTGAAAACTATTAAAGGGTTAATAAATATTATTATTCTACAACGCTGTATGTTTGATTCGTACAAATTAAGATAATACATAGAAAGTTATTGAAGTGAAAACAACAACCATCACAGTTAGCGAAGTCGACACTGAAAAACGGCGTGCGCCAATCAGGTGGCGAGGCGGCAATATTCAAACCAAACGCCGAGAGATACGGTTTGCCGTAAATGGTAAGAAAAGGTACAACTCGACTCGCTACACGCAAATAACATTGACATTAATCATTGAACTAATTAATAACCTCAATTATACACCCATACTATACCACGAACCCAACGAGCAAGTTAAAAAATGCTCGACACGCACACATTTACTATTCGAGTAATAGAAAGAGTTACAGAAACACTAATTACATTAAAATAACCCCCACACAGAAACTTTTATTACAAAGTGGCGCGCCAACTAGTAGGGCTAGGATAACTAAAAAATCATACCATTAAACCTTACAGATTCTAGCGGCGACTACAGAAATGGAACCGGCAAAGCACGATACGAGATACCAGACGAAGATACGCGAGAAGGAGGCGGAAAAGGGAGCGAAGAGATCAGAAAAGGAGATCGAGAAAGGCGCCGGAATGGAAGAAAGGGAAATAACTTCGATGGAAGATGTGGAAGAAATATTAACCACGACCGAACCAATTAAAACGATGAAAGAACCAAACAGGACCATAGAAGAAATGAGATTCGAAAGATTAATGGAAATGTTTCAACAAATGGAAGAACGAAGAAAGGAGGACATGCAGGAAGGAAGAGAAACATTAAAACAAGAATTAAAACAAAATAACGAGGAGTTAAAACAGGAAATGAATGAAAAACTAGATAAGAAATTTGAGTTATTAAACGAAACTTTGACACAGAAAATGAAGGAGGAGAATAAACTGATCAGTGAAAAAATAGAGAGAAGTAACGAGAAAACCAGCGAAACCTTGAGACTAATGAAAGAAGATATCGAAATGCTGAACGATAAAATTGAATACAACCAGGATACATTACAGCAACAATTGACGGAGTACAGGGAAGAATTGAAACAAACTGTAATGGAAACGGAAGAGAAGATAGAGAAAACCAGCGAAGTAGTGTTGCAAGTCCGAGAAGAAATTTTGATCAAGGTGAATGAAGTTGAAGGTGAAGGTAAAAGGAGGGTTGAAGGACTCCAAAAAGAAACAAACAACAAATTGGAACAAATACAGACCAGAGTCGAAGAGAATTATAGCAAATTGGACGCATCGGTAAGTGAGGTGAAGGACACCACCACCGCCCAAGAAGGGAAAATAGCAGAATTTAGGGCAAGAGAACTACGCCTCCAGGAAGAAATCAATGCGTTGAAGGACCGACCAATGATGAGCTCACACATATCATGTAGTGAGAATAGAGAAATAATAAACTTCAAAAATTACAAACGAAACCCAATTGAATTCATAGAACGGGTAGAGGAGAACCTAGCCCGAACCAGGGAGACACGGTGGACGGTAATCAAGGGCATGATCGACGAAATGTTCAAGGAAGTTCACGACAATTGGTGGACGGCTGTGCGACCAGATATACATAATTTTAATGAATTTAAAAAACTATTCAAGGACAAATACTGGTCAGAGGTGACACAGCACGTGGTCAGGAATAACATCAGCAACGGCCGATTCGACCCTTACCTGGGACAATCTCCAACCGCCTACTTCTTAGGTAAGGTTAGTGTAGCTAGGAACCTCAAACCTAACATCCATGAAGAGTGCTTGGTGACCCAATTGGCATACCACTACGACGGAGAAATCACCAAAAGCCGTTTGAGTGGAAGAATCAAGACGATTCAAGAGATGGCCGCATTATTGGGGGAATATGAACGGGAAAAACATTGTGTTGAACAGGCAAAAGAACACCCCGAACTACCGAAACTATGATAATAGAAATCATCCAAGTGGGCCACAAGGAAACCATACACCGGCTAATCATCCGCCAGCCAACCCCAATAATTATAGAGGTTTTAATAATAATAATAATGACCATAATTATCCGAGGAATAATAACCAGAATTACTTCCACAACAGTAACAATCCAAATAATTCCTACAACAGGGGAAATAACCAAAACGGAGGTGGTTACAACAGGCCCAACAATCAATACCACAATAACAACCAGTCGGGGCCGAATCAAACATACAGGCGACGAGTAAACTATATAAATGCCGAGAATAGAAACGACGGAAGACGTGGTTATAGAAGACCAAGGAGTCGGAGTGCTGAAGAAAACAGAAGGAGCCGAGAACGAATAACTTTCAATGACCACTCGGTCGAGAGAATGCAAACCACTGAGGATAATCACCCCATCAGATCAGAGGACCGCGCCGAAGGCAACGCCCAACATTTAAACGGGCAGCGGCAGTGAGATTACCACAGGACCCGTCACTGATCCGATCTATTGGGTTATTAACAAGACTGACTAACCAGACGAATGACGACACAATAACAATAATTCAGAACCACTACCTGAAGAACATCCGCGAGGAGTTAATGGAAGAAAATTCCACATTAATCAAGCACCCGGATAACGAAATTGCCTATGTTATTGCCAAGGTATATGGTGTAACTGTAAGATTTATGATTGACACAGGTGCCAATGTGTCTTTAACTGATACAAATATGTATGATAAAATTCAAAAAGAGAGTAAGATCAGCTTACCCACGTTACCAGTAAGTAACATTGTTTTAATTTGAGCCACTGGAAGGCAGAATAAAACCATTAAGAGACAAGTGTCTCTAGAAGTAATGAGTAATGGTGAGACACTGCCAATGATATTCTTAATTGCTCATAACTTACCATTCGAAATTCTAATTGGTTGTGATATCCTAAGAAAGTATCCTGCAATTATCGATATGAGACTATCTAAAGTAACTATGAGATATGAAGACAGGGAATGGATAGCAGAATTAACTGGTAGCAAGGGGGTCATCCCAATCAGTACAATATATAATATAAGAACGATTTGTGATTCACCAGACCGAAGGTGGGAAGTGAAACCAGACACTCAAATAAACAGTGATATCCTATGGAATCAGAAGTTAGAAGAAATCCAACAGTTTCGAGGGACCCAAGACGGGAATCCATTAACGGATCAAGAGGTGGAGAAATTAATAATGATTTATAACAAATACCGCCATGTATTTTCCGACCAACCAGGAAAGGTACGGGGGTATCAGTGCGAGTTGAAATTCAAAGAATTGGCCAACTTTAATAAGAAATCCTACCCGATAGCGTATGCAGCAAAGGAGGCAGTACGCACGGAAATTAATAAAATGCTGGAGGAAGACATAATTGAGTACAGTTGTTCGCAGTACACCAGTCCTATAGTAGCTGTTACCAAGAAGGATGGAAGGGTACGCCTATGTCTCGACGCCAGAGAAATAAATAAGATCCTAATCAACAACAGGACATCTCCTGGTGAAATTGAGGAGATCCTCAAAAACTTTCATGGTACTCAATTTATCAGTACCTGGGATACAGTTTGCGGGTACTGGCAAGTAGAATTGCACCCAGCCAGTAGAAAATACGTAGCGTTCATATTTGAAGGCAGGAACTACCAGTTCAAACGACTACCTTTTGGGCTGGTAAACTCGGTAGCAATATTTGTCCACTGCATGGACCAGATATTGGGTCCTGAAACCATGAACTATACAACTGTGTACGTCGATGATTTGCTGATCACTTCATCCAACTGGGAGGAGCATTGTACAAGAATAGAGCGGGTACTAGAGAAATTATCCATCAACAATGTAACTTTAAAATTAGAAAAGTCAAAGCTGATACCAGAAGAAGTCCAATTCCTTGGATTCAACCTGTCACGACAAGGAATAACACCATCAACCGATAAAATAGATGCTATTCAACGTTTCCCTACCCCTAAAAATAAGAAACAGTTACAGTCGTTCCTGGGCATCTGTAAATACTACAGAAAATTTCAGCAAAATTATTCTGAGCTGACTACCAAACTGTCACCACAGCTATCATCTAAGACCAAGTGGATGTGGGGCCCAGAACAAGAAACGATTTTCAACACCATTAAAAAACACTTCCTTGACACAATCATGTTAAACTACCCCGATTTCAATAGACCCTTTTACATGAACTGCGATGCAAGCGACAATAGCTTGGGATCGGTGCTCTATCAAGAGGACAAGGATGGAAACCACCAAGTAATACGTTTCGCCAGCAGAACGTTAAATCAGTGTGAGCGTAATTACCATGTAACAGAAAAAGAGCTGTTGAGTGTGTTCTTTTCTTGTGGAAAATTTCGAACTTATATTCTTGGATATCCTATCACAGTGCGCACCGACCATAAGTCTATTTCCTTCTTAAAGAACTGCAAGCTCAGCCATGGTCGATTAACCAGATGGATTCTTGCTCTCCAAGAATATCACATCAACTGGGAGTATATCCCTGGCAGTAAAAGCACAGCAGCTGATGTGCTATCACGCATTAACACAGAACAGCAAACCTTCGATGGAGAGAAGGAGACCATAGTAAAAGTATTTAATATTATGAAAAGCAGATCCGACCTAGAAGTGATACTGAATAGAGTAAAACAACACCAGAAGGAGGATAAGAAATTGAATCAAATCTGAGAGCGGCTGAACCAACAAGAAGAAAGAGCCACACATTTCTATTGTTTGTATGAAGATATTTTATTTATTAAAACCAAACCCAACCAAAATACATGGAAACTAATAATACCTAAAGGAACTGAAGCTGAGATTATAATGGAATACCACCTCAGATACGGACACATGGGAGCACTGAAGGTGACAAAAGCATTGGAAGAGCATACCTACCTGAAAGACATTAACCTGAGGGTAAGGAAGGCCATAAGAAGCTGTCACATATGCCAACTTGTCAAGTGCAACAACGACAAGAAATAAGGGGTAATGCAACCAATAACTTCTGGTAATAAACTGGAATGAGTCTTCTTAGACATATGTGGATCCATGCCACACTGTGGAGGAAGAAAGCAGTACAAGTTCATAGTTATTATCATGGACCATTACACTAAATTTGTAAAATTATACCCTATCAACCGTGCTACTACAAACAAAGTGCTGAACGTTATAACGCAGAGGTACATTATAGAAGTGGGGAGTCCAACGAGTATTATCACTGACCACGGTACCCAATTCCGAGGAAGATGATGGAAAGAGACATTGATGGATCTGGGCATCCGAACATACAAAACTTCGATTTACCACCCGAACAGCAACCCAGCTGAAAGAGTGCTCCGTGAAGTTGGGAGGATTCTTCGAACATACTGCCACGATCAGCAACGTAAGTGGAGTGAATATCTCGAAGCCACAGAAAATTTCATAAATCTCGCTTATCACGAATCCATTAAGGATACCCCTTACACCATCATGTACGGAAAACCACCACCTCGAGCTATAGAAGAACTTGTCAATTTCCCCGCCAATCCGGAATACCAATTCGATAATGCTAGATTCTACAGCAAGGTAGTGGAACAAATAGAGAAGAAGAAGGAGAAATATCACAGAATTCAACCGAAAGCAATCCGGTATCATGAAGGAGAAAAAGTGCTAAACGGAACCGAGAGTTACCAAGTTCCAGAGATGGAATCACAAAGAAATTGCTATTATTGTACAATGGACCCTATCTCATTGTAAAAGACAACCAAAACAATACCTATGTCGTAAGTGAGATAACAACCAAGAAAATCAAAGGGGCTTACAACCAGTCTTCTTTGAAAAAATATTATGAGACAGTGTCAGAAAGTTAAAAAGAATTTGGAGAGTAAACGTTATCTAAATTCAAAAAATTAAAGTAAGCACAACTTACAATAAGTATTTGATGGAAATTATTATATGAATGAAAAGGAATTTAGAAGAAAGATTAGCTAAATTCAAAACAATAAGTAAGTACAAACTTACAACCAAGTGTGAAACAAAATGTGTAAACCAATGTAATTTTGAAAAATATATATAATGAAGTATCATAAAAAATTGATATAAAATAATAAAATATTACACAAATAATGATGACGCTACATAACATCATTAACGAACCCTATCACAAAAGGGAATAATAAAGAATTAACGTTTCACAAAAGAAAAGACAAGACAATCAAATAAAAAATGACAATGACATATTAACTGAACAATCAATGATGAAAAAATATAAGTGAGCCAGAAACCAGCTACAATGTTAATATTGAATATAAATGAAAAATAAAGTGATAACAAATAAAATCACTACCATATGAAGTAAGCTAATGAAACAATGCAAAATACCTATTAAATATCGCCATAAACTTAGAAAAAGGAATCCAAACAAGTCACTGAGAAGAAAAGGTCATGAGATGTATAAAAGAGAGAATAATTAATCCCAAAAGTGTTTTATTGTATTGATATTGTATGAGTCGGAAACAGACGACTATTATTATAATTATTATGAATATTATTATGTGATGATTTTATGTTGAGATACGTCCAACAATTATGTATGTTATTGAGCAGATAGACAAGGCCTCTGAACTCAAAATGCAGAGTAATAGAGCCACACGTGCCCTCTGGCTAGTACCAATTTATATGAAGGGGAGAGAAGAAAAATTTTAGGGAAATAGAACATACAAGGGATAACACTCGTAATAAAATAATACTAAATACCATATTATGAACCATGACTTAATAAAAATGAATAAAGAAGAAAGTAACGATTGATGAATTTCTGAATAATAACAACTTGATAAAATGAACTATATTGATGATTTCAGAAAAAATATACTAATCTTTGTTTCGAAATAATCAATTTTGGTGGCGATGCATTATGTAACATGACATAAGGTAGTGAAGATACAATGATAATTAGTTATAAAACAAAGAAGCTGAAGACAAGAATAAAAGGCAAGAACTTATAAACTCAGAGATTAATAACCTAATAACCTAATGACAAATGACTGATAAACTGACGATGACTTGACACAATAGATCGGATAAATACAAAAAGAACAACGGAACAGGGAAGAAGGAACCGAGAACTAAATGTAATCAAGAAATTGATAATGAACATTGTAAATCCCTAATAATGACCATTAAAATGTATGTTAACAAATGCACTAATGTAATTAGAGTATAGATGAGATGTACCTGTAATAATGACAAATAAGAAAGATAGTAATGTTATGTATATTGTATATTTTATTAATGAAGGAATGTACTCATAAATATAAGATAGTGAATTAATAATACACACACCCTAATGAATAGTGATAAATATAATCAAAACTAGTAAACAATACCCTGAGGCAAATAAAGGCCACAATTAATAACTAAAAGTGATCATTAGTGAAGGGAAAATAAAATAAACATTTATAACCAGTAACCCCATGATGATATTAACATAAATAAACAACCCAGTGAATAATACCAAGTGAGTGGAAGAAAGAATATATTAATACAAAAGTGGTGACATGTAGTGATAGCATGTTGCATATAATAAGTGAAAGTGAATAAATCAAAAACCTTCTATGAAGGAAAAAGTGTAGTGGGTGAACTAAAAAAGTATTTTAGTGAGTAAACAGTATTAGAATAACTGAAAGACCTGTGATAAACTATGTACTAGCAAGTAAGAGGAACTCATTATAATGTGATTAAGCTAAGCAATAGTTAATAAGAATTATAAAATAAGGTAGAAATTAAGTCATTGGAATGAAAGGCAAACAAGAACGATAGACACTGTTTTATAGTGAAGGAATGAGGGAATAGAATATATTGTGTAAAGTATAGTTTAATAGTAGTATAATAAAAGTGTTAATATTGTTTAAAAAACCAATATAATATAATGAATCATCAGTTGAACCAGATAGTAATAAGGAACAGAAAGGCAGTTAGAAGTTTTTTTTCAGGCTTGAACCTGTCAAGAAAATGTTTATTATTATAATAAGAGGTGTAGTTAGGAACACCAATGTTTATTACTTGTTTTTGTTAAAAAATTGTTTTAAAGTACCAAATATAAAGGTAAGAAGTTACAAAGAAATGTTAGATAGTAGTATAGTAAAATCTAGGCTCTAGGCCTAACTGTTAATAAAGAATTTTGTAAATTTGAGAACAAATAATAGTCCAATATCAAAGCAGAATATACCAAATGATTAAACAAGTTAAGTGGGTATTCCTAATACCAAAATGTATAAATAACATCCAGTTTTGGATAAAATATATATAAAATATAAATAAGGAAAATAACAAAAAATGTGATTAGCTACCCAAAAGTAACCATGAGGGGTATCAAAATGATCCTTATCAAAAATGATGAACAATGGTATTCATGTAATAAACCTAGCTACTAATATAAGGAAGAAATCTTAATTTGAAGATATTTTGTAAATTTAAACTAAAATAAGACGTTAGAATATAACAATGACATAAATTAAAGACCAATGAGAATTAGCATAATTTATTAGGTAACCATAGCAACCGAAATTTATTGCCAAAAAACCGTTGAATTTTTATTAATCCATTATTGACCGACGCCGAGGGCGGATGTATGCAGCTCTCAACCCAAATTTTATCCTAAATAAGTGAATTTTGACGGAAATCATAAGAAAAGAAGATAGTATTAGCAGTCCATGGAACACCTGATAATATATTTATTATTAAAATTTTCACAAACCAAAATTATCCGTGGAAATCAAGAAGACTTCTGGAATAATAGCTGACGAATCATCCCGAAGGAAGACCAGAGGCGACCTACTTCAACCCAAGAAGACGGACGATAGCAGAACGAGTATCGAAGCCGAACTTTATGGAAAAACCCGTCTGAACGAGATTGACGAATATCCGAAGAATAGAAGACGACCAGATCCATCCGGAAGAAGCAGATGAGCATCGTGGAAGCCCCAGCGAGAATCGATGAGTATAAAACACTAATCTCACTAAAACGAATTCCCAATTTTTCTATCCACAATAACAAACCACAATTTTCACTTCACTGATCACTATTCTGAACTAGAACTGCAAGTACTTATAATATCACTATTATTGAACTTTAATCAATTGATAATTATTTATATTGAGCTATAATAAATAATTCATAAACACAACTTGTTGACAAAATCCTAACCAAAAATTAGACTAACTCTCATTGATGATTACTTACTTGGATGTATTAAAATATTAAATATTGTGTACCTAGTTTTAAGAATTATTATAAATTTGTGCATTTTAGCCGTAATCCAATACTTCTGTAGCCAAAAGGACTTATTAACACCCCCTGTATAAAACATTTTATTGTAAACCAACGGTACTCGCCAAGCGGCGTGTACATGACACATTCAAACTGAGCATGCCAACTGAGCAACTGTAAAAGCCGGTGCTAAGATAAAATAATGTACTACTAACTAACTGAAAACTATTAAAGGGTTAATAAATATTATTATTCTACAACGCTGTATGTTTGATTCGTACAAATTAAGATAATACATAGAAAGTTATTGAAGTGAAAACAACAACCATCACAGTTAGCGAAGTCGACACTGAAAAACGGCGTGCGCCAATCAGGTGGCGAGGCGGCAATATTCAAACCAAACGCCGAGAGATACGGTTTGCCCGTAAATGGTAAGAAAAGGTACAACTCGACTCGCTACACGCAAATAACATTGACATTAATCATTGAACTAATTAATAACCTCAATTATACACCCATACTATACCACGAACCCAACGAGCAAGTTAAAAAATGCTCGACACGCACACATTTACTATTCGAGTAATAGAAAGAGTTACAGAAACACTAATTACATTAAAATAACCCCCACACAGAAACTTTTATTACAAAGTGGCGCGCCAACTAGTAGGGCTAGGATAACTAAAAAATCATACCATTAAACCTTACAGATTCTAGCGGCGACTACAGAAATGGAACCGGCAAAGCACGATACGAGATACCAGACGAAGATACGCGAGAAGGAGGCGGAAAAGGGAGCGAAGAGATCAGAAAAGGAGATCGAGAAAGGCGCCGGAATGGAAGAAAGGGAAATAACTTCGATGGAAGATGTGGAAGAAATATTAACCACGACCGAACCAATTAAAACGATGAAAGAACCAAACAGGACCATAGAAGAAATGAGATTCGAAAGATTAATGGAAATGTTTCAACAAATGGAAGAACGAAGAAAGGAGGACATGCAGGAAGGAAGAGAAACATTAAAACAAGAATTAAAACAAAATAACGAGGAGTTAAAACAGGAAATGAATGAAAAACTAGATAAGAAATTTGAGTTATTAAATGAAACTTTGACACAGAAAATGAAGGAGGAGAATAAACTGATCAGTGAAAAAATAGAGAGAAGTAACGAGAAAACCAGCGAAACCTTGAGACTAATGAAAGAAGATATCGAAATGCTGAACGATAAAATTGAATACAACCAGGATACATTACAGCAACAATTGACGGAGTACAGGGAAGAATTGAAACAAACTGTAATGGAAACGGAAGTGAAGATAGAGAAAACCAGCGAAGTAGTGTTGCAAGTCCGAGAAGAAATTTTGATCAAGGTGAATGAAGTTGAAGGTGAAGGTAAAAGGAGGGTTGAAGGACTCCAAAAAGAAACAAACAACAAATTGGAACAAATACAGACCAGAGTCGAAGAGAATTATAGCAAATTGGACGCATCGGTAAGTGAGGTGAAGGACACCACCACCGCCCAAGAAGGGAAAATAGCAGAATTTAGGGCAAGAGAACTACGCCTCCAGGAAGAAATCAATGCGTTGAAGGACCGACCAATGATGAGCTCACACATATCATGTAGTGAGAATAGAGAAATAATAAACTTCAAAAATTACAAACGAAACCCAATTGAATTCATAGAACGGGTAGAGGAGAACCTAGCCCGAACCAGGGAGACAAGGTGGACGGTAATCAAGGGCATGATCGACGAAATGTTCAAGGAAGTTCACGACAATTGGTGGACGGCTGTGCGACCAGATATACATAATTTTAATGAATTTAAAAAACTATTCAAGGACAAATACTGGTCAGAGGTGACACAGCACGTGGTCAGGAATAACATCAGCAACGGCCGATTCGACCCTTACCTGGGACAATCTCCAACCGCCTACTTCTTAGGTAAGGTTAGTGTAGCTAGGAACCTCAAACCTAACATCCATGAAGAGTGCTTGGTGACCCAATTGGCATACCACTACGACGGAGAAATCACCAAAAGCCGTTTGAGTGGAAGAATCAAGACGATTCAAGAGATGGCCGCATTATTGGGGGAATATGAACGGGAAAAACATTGTGTTGAACAGGCAAAAGAACACCCCGAACTACCGAAACTATGATAATAGAAATCATCCAAGTGGGCCACAAGGAAACCATACACCGGCTAATCATCCGCCAGCCAACCCCAATAATTATAGAGGTTTTAATAATAATAATAATGACCATAATTATCCGAGGAATAATAACCAGAATTACTTCCACAACAGTAACAATCCAAATAATTCCTACAACAGGGGAAATAACCAAAACGGAGGTGGTTACAACAGGCCCAACAATCAATACCACAATAACAACCAGTCGGGGCCGAATCAAACATACAGGCGACGAGTAAACTATATAAATGCCGAGAATAGAAACGACGGAAGACGTGGTTATAGAAGACCAAGGAGTCGGAGTGCTGAAGAAAACAGAAGGAGCCGAGAACGAATAACTTTCAATGACCACTCGGTCGAGAGAATGCAAACCACTGAGGATAATCACCCCATCAGATCAGAGGACCGCGCCGAAGGCAACGCCCAACATTTAAACGGGCAGCGGCAGTGAGATTACCACAGGACCCGTCACTGATCCGATCTATTGGGTTATTAACAAGACTGACTAACCAGACGAATGACGACACAATAACAATAATTCAGAACCACTACCTGAAGAACATCCGCGAGGAGTTAATGGAAGAAAATTCCACATTAATCAAGCACCCGGATAACGAAATTGCCTATGTTATTGCCAAGGTATATGGTGTAACTGTAAGATTTATGATTGACACAGGTGCCAATGTGTCTTTAACTGATACAAATATGTATGATAAAATTCAAAAAGAGAGTAAGATCAGCTTACCCACGTTACCAGTAAGTAACATTGTTTTAATTTGAGCCACTGGAAGGCAGAATAAAACCATTAAGAGACAAGTGTCTCTAGAAGTAATGAGTAATGGTGAGACACTGCCAATGATATTCTTAATTGCTCATAACTTACCATTCGAAATTCTAATTGGTTGTGATATCCTAAGAAAGTATCCTGCAATTATCGATATGAGACTATCTAAAGTAACTATGAGATATGAAGACAGGGAATGGATAGCAGAATTAACTGGTAGCAAGGGGGTCATCCCAATCAGTACAATATATAATATAAGAACGATTTGTGATTCACCAGACCGAAGGTGGGAAGTGAAACCAGACACTCAAATAAACAGTGATATCCTATGGAATCAGAAGTTAGAAGAAATCCGACAGTTTCGAGGGACCCAAGACGGGAATCCATTAACGGATCAAGAGGCGGAGAAATTAATAATGATTTATAACAAATACCGCCATGTATTTTCCGACCAACCAGGAAAGGTACGGGGGTATCAGTGCGAGTTGAAATTCAAAGAATTGGCCAACTTTAATAAGAAATCCTACCCGATAGCGTATGCAGCAAAGGAGGCAGTACGCATGGAAATTAATAAAATGCTGGAGGAAGACATAATTGAGTACAGTTGTTCGCAGTACACCAGTCCTATAGTAGCTGTTACCAAGAAGGATGGAAGGGTACGCCTATGTCTCGACGCCAGAGAAATAAATAAGATCCTAATCAACGACAGGACATCTCCTGGTGAAATTGAGGAGATCCTCAAAAACTTTCATGGTACTCAATTTATCAGTACCTGGGATACAGTTTGCGGGTACTGGCAAGTAGAATTGCACCCAGCCAGTAGAAAATACGTAGCGTTCATATTTGAAGGCAGGAACTACCAGTTCAAACGACTACCTTTTGGGCTGGTAAACTCGGTAGCAATATTTGTCCACTGCATGGACCAGATATTGGGTCCTGAAACCATGAACTATACAACTGTGTACGTCGATGATTTGCTGATCTCTTCATCCAACTGGGAGGAGCATTGTACAAGAATAGAGCGGGTACTAGAGAAATTATCCATCAACAATGTAACTTTAAAATTAGAAAAGTCAAAGCTGATAGCAGAAGAAGTCCAATTCCTTGGATTCAACCTGTCACGACAAGGAATAACACCATCAACCGATAAAATAGATGCTATTCAACGTTTCCCTACCCCTAAAAATAAGAAACAGTTACAGTCGTTCCTGGGCATCTGTAAATACTACAGAAAATTTCAGCAAAATTATTCTGAGCTGACTACCAAACTGTCACCACAGCTATCATCTAAGACCAAGTGGATGTGGGGCCCAGAACAAGAAACGATTTTCAACACCATTAAAAAACACTTCCTTGACACAATCATGTTAAACTACCCCGATTTCAATAGACCCTTTTACATGAACTGCGATGCAAGCGACAATAGCTTGGGATCGGTGCTCTATCAAGAGGACAAGGATGGAAACCACCAAGTAATACGTTTCGCCAGCAGAACGTTAAATCAGTGTGAGCGTAATTACCATGTAACAGAAAAAGAGCTGTTGAGTGTGTTCCTTTCTTGTGGAAAATTTCGAACTTATATTCTTGGATATCTTATCACAGTGCGCACCGACCATAAGTCTATTTCCTTCTTAAAGAACTGCAAGCTCAGCCATGGTCGATTAACCAGATGGATTCTTGCTCTCCAAGAATATCACATCAACTGGGAGTATATCCCTGGCAGTAAAAACACAGCAGCTGATGTGC
This sequence comes from Magicicada septendecula, assembly GCA_034769895.1. Taxonomy (NCBI): domain Eukaryota; kingdom Metazoa; phylum Arthropoda; class Insecta; order Hemiptera; family Cicadidae; genus Magicicada; species Magicicada septendecula. Next base: position 81,964,731 of record CM068371.1, on the reverse strand, counting down.
TATCACGCATTAACACAGAACAGCAAACCTTCGATGGAGAGAAGGAGACCATAGTAAAAGTATTTAATATTATGAAAAGCAGATCCGACCTAGAAGTGATACTGAATAGAGTAAAACAACACCAGAAGGAGGATAAGAAATTGAATCAAATCTGAGAGTGGCTGAACCAACAAGAAGAAAGAGCCACACATTTCTATTGTTTGTATGAAGATATTTTATTTATTAAAACCAAACCCAACCAAAATACATGGAAACTAATAATACCTAAAGGAACTGAAGCTGAGATTATAATGGAATACCACCTCAGATATGGGCACATGGGAGCACTGAAGGTGACAAAAGCATTGGAAGAGCATACCTACCTGAAAGACATTAACCGGATGGTAAGGAAGACCATAGGAAGCTGTCACATATGCCAACTTGTCAAGTGCAACAACGACAAGAAAGAAGGGGTAATGCAACCAATAACTTCTGGTAATAAACTGGAATGAGTCTTCTTAGACATATGTGGATCCATGCCACACAGTGGAGGAAGAAAGCAGTACAAGTTCATAGTTATTATCATGGACCATTACACTAAATTTGTAAAATTATACCCTATCAACCGTGCTACTACAAACAAAGTGCTGAACATTATAACGCAGAGGTACATTATAGAAGTGGGGAGTCCAACGAGTATTATCACTGACCTCGGTACCCAATTCCGAGGAAGATGATGGAAAGAGACATTGATGGATCTGGGCATCCGAACATACAAAACTTCGTTTTACCACCCGAACAGCAACCCAGCTGAAAGAGTGCTCCGTGAAGTTGGGAGGATTCTTCGAACATACTGCCACGATCAGCAACGTAAGTGGAGTGAATACCTCGAAGCCACAGAAAATTTCATAAATCTCGCTTATCACGAATCCATTAAGGATACCCCTTACACCATCATGTACGGAAAACCACCACCTCGAGCTATAGAAGAACTTGTCAATTTCCCCGCCAATCCGGAATACCAATTCGATAATGCTAGATTCTACAGCAAGGTAGCGGAACAAATAGAGAAGAAGAAGGAGAAATATCACAGAATTCAACCGAAAGCAATCCGGTATCATGAAGGAGAAAAAGTGCTAAACGGAACCGAGAGTTACCAAGTTCCAGAGAGGGAATCACAAAGAAATTGCTATTATTGTACAATGGACCCTATCTCATTGTAAAAGACAACCAAAACAATACCTATGTCGTAAGTGAGATAACAACCAAGAAAATCAAAGGGACTTACAACCAGTCTTCTTTGAAAAAATATTATGAGACAGTGTCAGAAAGTTAAAAAGAATTTGGAGAGTAAACGTTATCTAAATTCAAAAAATTAAAGTAAGCACAACTTACAATAAGTATTTGATGGAAATTATTATATGAATGAAAAGGAATTTAGAAGAAAGATTAGCTAAATTCAAAACAATAAGTAAGTACAAACTTACAACCAAGTGTGAAACAAAATGTGTAAACCAATGTAATTTTGAAAAATATATATAATGAAGTATCATAAAAAATTGATATAAAATAATAAAATATTACACAAATAATGATGACGCTACATAACATCATTAACGAACCCTATCACAAAAGGGAATAATAAAGAATTAACGTTTCACAAAAGAAAAGACAAGACAATCAAATAAAAAATGACAATGACATATTAACTGAACAATCAATGATGAAAAAATATAAGTGAGCCAGAAACCAGCTACAATGTTAATATTGAATATAAATGAAAAATAAAGTGATAACAAATAAAATTACTACCATATGAAGTAAGCTAATGAAACAATGCAAAATACCTATTAAATATCGCCATAAACTTAGAAAAAGGAATCCAAACAAGTCACTGAGAAGAAAAGGTCATGAGATGTATAAAAGAGAGAATAATTAATCCCAAAAGTGTTTTATTGTATTGATATTGTATGAGTCGGAAACAGACGACTATTATTATAATTATTATGAATATTATTATGTGATGATTTTATGTTGAGATACGTCCAACAATTATTTATGTTATTGAGCAGATAGACAAGGCCTCTGAACTCAAAATGCAGAGTAATAGAGCCACACGTGCCCTCTGGCTAGTACCAATTTATATGAAGGGGAGAGAAGAAAAATTTTAGGGAAATAGAACATACAAGGGATAACACTCGTAATAAAATAATACTAAATACCATATTATGAACCATGACTTAATAAAAATGAATAAAGAAGAAAGTAACGATTGATGAATTTCTGAATAATAACAACTTGATAAAATGAACTATATTGATGATTTCAGAAAAAATATACTAATCTTTGTTTCGAAATAATCAATTTTGGTGGCGACGCATTATGTAACATGACATAAGGTAGTGAAGATACAATGATAATTAGTTATAAAACAAAGAAGCTGAAGACAAGAATAAAAGGCAAGAACTTATAAACTCAGAGATTAATAACCTAATGACAAATGACTGATAAACTGACGATGACTTGACACAATAGATCGGATAAATACAAAAAGAACAACGGAACAGGGAAGAAGGAACCGAGAACTAAATGTAATCAAGAAATTGATAATGAACATTGTAAATCCCTAATAATGACCATTAAAATGTATGTTAACAAATGCACTAATGTAATTAGAGTATAGATGAGATGTACCTGTAATAATGACAAATAAGAAAGATAGTAATGTTATGTATATTGTATATTTTATTAATGAAGGAATGTACTCATAAATATAAGATAGGGAATTAATAATACACACACCCTAATGAATAGTGATAAATATAATCAAAACTAGTAAACAATACCCTGAGGCAAATAAAGGCCACAATTAATAACTAAAAGTGATCATTAGTGAAGGGAAAATAAAATAAACATTTATAACCAGTAACCCCATGATGATATTAACATAAATAAACAACCCAGTGAATAATACCAAGTGAGTGGAAGAAAGAATATATTAATACAAAAGTGGTGACATGTAGTGATAGCATGTTGCATATAATAAGTGAAAGTGAATAAATCAAAAACCTTCTATGAAGGAAAAAGTGTAGTGGGTGAACTAAAAAAGTATTTTAGTGAGTAAACTGTATTAGAATAACTGAAAGACCTGTGATAAACTATGTACTAGCAAGTAAGAGGAACTCATTATAATGTGATTAAGTTAAGCAATAGTTAATAAGAATTATAAAATAAGGTAGAAATTAAGTCACTGGAATGAAAGGCAAACAAGAACGATAGACACTGTTTTATAGTGAAGGAATGAGGGAATAGAATATATTGTGTAAAGTATAGTTTAATAGTAGTATAATAAAAGTGTTAATATTGTTTAAAAAACCAATATAATATAATGAATCATCAGTTGAACCAGATAGTAATAAGGAACAGAAAGGCAGTTAGAAATTTTTTTTCAGGCTTGAACCTGTCAAGAAAATGTTTATTATTATAATAAGAGGTGTAGTTAGGAACACCAATGTTTATTACTTGTTTTTGTTAAAAAATTGTTTTAAAGTACCAAATATAAAGGTAAGAAGTTACAAAGAAATGTTAGATAGTAGTATAGTAAAATCTAGGCTCTAGGCCTAACTGTTAATAAAGAATTTTGTAAATTTGAGAACAAATAATAGTCCAATATCAAAGCAGAATATACCAAATGATTAAACAAGTTAAGTGGGTATTCCTAATACCAAAATGTATAAATAACATCCAGTTTTGGATAAAATATATATAAAATATAAATAAGGAAAATAACAAAAAATGTGATTAGCTACCCAAAAGTAACCATGAGGGGTATCAAAATGATCCTTATAAAAAATGATGAACAATGGTATTCATGTAATAAAAATCTAGCTAATAATATAAGGAAGAAATCTTAATTTGAAGATATTTTGTAAATTTAAACTAAAATAAGACGTTAGAATATAACAATGACATAAATTAAAGACCAATGAGAATTAGCATAATTTATTAGGTAACCATAGCAAACGAAATTTATTGCCAAAAAACCGTTGAATTTTTATTAATCCATTATTGACCGACGCCGAGGGCGGATGTATGCAGCTCTCAACCCAAATTGTATCCTAAATAAGTGAATTTTGACGGAAATCATAAGAAAAGAAGATAGTATTAGCAGTCCATGGAACACCTGATTATATTTATTATTAAAATTTTCACAAACCAAAATTATCCGTGGAAATCAAGAAGACTTCTGGAATAATAGCTGACGAATCATCCCGAAGGAAGACCAGAGGCGACCTACTTCAACCCAAGAAGACGGACGATAGCAGAACGATTATCGAAGCCGAACTTTATGGAAAAACCCGTCTGAACGAGATTGACGAATATCCGAAGAATAGAAGACGACCATATCCATCCGGAAGAAGCAGATGAACATCGTGGAAGCCCCAGCGAGAATCGATGAGTATAAAACACTAATCTCACTAAAACGAATTCCCAATTTTTCTATCCACAATAACAAACCACAATTTTCACTTCACTGATCACTATTCTGAACTAGAACTGAAAGTATTTATAATATCACTATTATTGAACTTTAATCAATTGATAATTATTTATATTGAGCTATAATAAATAATTCATAAACATAACTTGTTGACAAAATCCTAACCAAAAATTAGACTAACTCTCATTGATGATTACTTACTTGGATGTATTAAAATATTAAATATTGTGTACCTAGTTTTAAGAATTATTATAAATTTGTGCATTTTAGCCGTAATCCAATACTTCTGTAGCCAAAAGGACTTATTAACACCCCCTGTATAAAACATTTTATTGTAAACCAACGGTACTCGCCAAGCGGCGTGTACATGACACATTCAAACTGAGCATGCCAACTGAGCAACTGTAAAAGCCGGTGCTAAGATAAAATAATGTACTACTAACTAACTGAAAACTATTAAAGTGTTAATAAATATTATTATTCTACAACGCTGTATGTTTGATTCGTACAAATTAAGATAATACATAGAAAGTTATTGAAGTGAAAACAACAACCATCACAGTTAGCGAAGTCGACACTGAAAGACGGCGTGCGCCAATCAGGTGGCGAGGCGGCAATATTCAAACCAAACGCCAAGAGATACGGTTTGCCTGTAAATGGTAAGAAAAGGTACAACTCGACTCGCTACACGCAAATAACATTGACATTAATCATTGAACTAATTAATAACCTCAATTATACACCCATACTATACCATGAACCCAACGAGCGAGTTAAAAAATGCTCGACACGCACACATTTACTATACGAGTAATAGAAAGAGTTACAGAAACACTAATTACATTAAAATAACCCCCACACAGAAACTTTTATTACAATATTGACAATATTGTAATGCAATGGAAACAACGAACCGGTCCTGGAATCTACTTACTTTCCAATAATTACTCCATTTACACTCTGCTGTTTGCTGATGATCAATTTATCCTATAAGAAAACGAAAATGGATTACAAAAAGCAGTGTATCAACTCGGTAGGATTTGCCATGAATATAATTTAAAAATTTCCATGATAAAGACTAAAATAATGACGTTTAAAGGAAAAATCCCAATACGCTCCAAAATAATAATAGACAATAAAATAATTGGACAAATATCCCACTACAGCTATCTAGGATGTGATGACAGCAAAGAATATGAAAATGATATCGATAATAAAATAAACAGATACCAGAGGATGTGTGGCACCAATCATAAGACTCTGGGAAAGAAAGTACAAAAAGATACAGAATTGAAATTTTATAAAGTAATGGTAGCACCAGTATTGATGTACAGGAGCAAATCATGGACACTCATCCAAAATCAGAGAAAACAAATTGAAGCTGTTAAAATGAAATTTTTAAGGAGAGTCAAAGGATGCACCCTAAGAGATCATATAAGAAATGCAGACATAAGGCAAGAGGTAAGTGTATACTCGATAAATGATAAAATTAAACAAAATAAAGAAAACTGGATACAACAAATAACCCAGTACAGACCTCTTGGAGAACGAGATAGAGGCAGGCCAAGAAAACTGTGGCTGTGAAGATGGAATAGGCTGCGAGCCTAATCTCTGAAGTGAAGATGAAGAAGAAGACTATAAAGACTGACCTCACAGCTGAACTTATACAAATGTAGCACAGGAATGGAGACATGGCCAGAGAGAAAATGTAAAACTCTCATGAAAACATGCCAAACCATATCACAAAGATTATAAAAAAAAAACTAAGGATATCCTACTTGCAAAATGGATAAATGTTAGAACAAAAGAATTATGCAGGGTCATTGACATACATAGGTTCACATACTAGAAAAATTATAAAATGTTTTAATAAATACAGAGTAGATATAGCTATTAAAAAATGGAAACGGTATTTGATTAGATAATGAATAAAAATATAGAAAAAAATCCCAGTATTACAGAAAAGCAGAAAATATAAATTAAAATGTAAAGACTGCAACAAAGTGTACCTAGGTGAGACAGGACGAAAATTTGTATGCAGGTTGTCTGACCACAAATGTGGAGAAGGTAATAGCACAACGAATTCGTTATATGCAAGAGATTTCATAGAAGACAACCATAAGTTTGTTAATCCTTTGGAAGACTACACAATTGTAAAAGTAGTAAATAACACAGTTGAAAGGAAGCTCAAGGAAGAGTTAGAAATATTGAAAGAAAGAGAAAAAGGGTTAGACAATTTTATTAATACTAAAATTAAATTTGATAATGAAGAAATATTTTATAACATAATTAAGAAGTAAATGATAGAGGACATATAGATAAGATTAAGAATTAAATTGCATAGGACTAATTGGATGTTTTTAAATTAAGGGTGTGTGACTGACCCACAAGTGTGAATGAGAAAGACGGTTAGGTTTAAAAGGAATGCACACACACACACACGCGCGCGCACGCATGCATGCGCATGTGCACACACAACACTGAAACACAAGGAATTTGCTAGAAAAATATGTAACTGTCCAGATGGAGGTGACAGGGCTCAGAGGGTGGGGAAGGGGCATTTGAATTATAGCTTGTTGTGTGTTAGCAGGGTGGGGTGGGGTAGGGTGAAGGGTTTGTTTTCATGTCTGTTTGTTCATTTCCGATCTGACTATGAGCTGTGAAGCTTTAAAGCGCTAATCGGAATAATTTTTATATAGTGGTGTGAAACAGTGATAATTCTGCTTGTGATTTTAACCACTAACACAACTTTCTTCATTAAAAGTTAAATGGTCTGACCTAGAAAAAGATTAAGTGCTCTTCAAGAGAAACTAATGTAAAAATTAAAGCTGCTGAGTGCTTAAAATAAACCAAAACTGTTGGACTTTATCAGGATGATGTATTTGCTAAGTGTTAAATACACACACACACACACTTCATCAACATGAAACACTGGTTAAAATTTAAACGACTTTATCTGTTTCTGTGTAGATAAGGACCATTACTATACACTTATGTAAGGCACAGCTTTGAATGTTTCTTTTTTAATGACAATAAAAACATAATATAAACATATTTTACATTTTATTTGTATTTTTACCTAAACACCTATAGAGATATTTTAATTATGAATGAACTTTTGTAAACAATTTCTATTAACATTTAAATACTTTAATACATATTTTAAAATATATTTTATATATAACAGTTCTACACACAGTATATTTAATTTTGTTATAACATACAATGAATATATAATTTTTAAGTTTCAACAATCAGTGTATGAAAATACTTTATACCTCCGTACTATAATAATTTGTTCCTATTTTTGCAAAGATTCAGCACTAATAAATATTTGTATACACACTTACTTCACCGAGGCACAAATAACAGTCATTAATATATCACTAAGTCTATATTCCAGCTTTCTACTTGCAGTTAGTGAATTAATGTGGACGACTTAAATTACACTGTATAATATTTAAAATATTTCAAGTCTACATTAAAATATTTTAGCTATGCATTAACACCTGCAAGCAAGATTGTGGACATGTTGATCACATCACTAACATGTCATGAAACTACTTACAGTTTCATTTTACAAATTCTCTTTCATATTCATATTTCTTATTACATAGAACCTTTATATGTTAATCTGAATGTTCAACAATCTTAACACACACACACACACACACACACACACACACACACACACACACACACACACACACACACACACACACACACACACACACACACACACACACACACACACACACACACACACACACACACACACACACACACACACACACACACACACACACACACACACACACACACAATGCACATTATACTGAATTTCCAAGAGTTACAGATAACATTCAGAAAGGACACATATTAGTTAGCGAAGAAAATTTACACATATAAATCAATAAATATAAGTTACTAAGTATAACCATATTTAAGTAAATTAATTAGTAATATAAAAACACATAAATTAAGAAAAGAAAAATCAATTTATATATAGAAAATAAATACAAAAATGAACCAAACTTAACCAGGTGGTGTTATGAAAACTTCGGCTTGCCGGGCTGTAAAGCCGTGGTCTATGGTTGTTTGGTCCAAACCATGAAAAGGCTATTATCATAAGAATTAATTAGACTATTATCATATCAGCATTTACCAGAGTTCAGTGGCCACTGACTACGAAACCTTTGTCAGTGTTTTGCAGCCGTCTGCACTGAAGATGGCCATCGAAGGCATGGCCGAAACATTTGCACCAAACAACCATGGACCATGGCCTTACAGTCCAGCAGGCCGAAGTTTTCATAACATTGAAGCCGGCTGTGAAACCCTCAGACAGAATTTTATCCAGGTAATATTTTACACAGTAACATGCATGGAATAAAAGTAGAATTTCTATACACTAGTTTAATAATTTTGAATAGCTAGCCAAAATAAATTGTTTTTGAATTATTGTACTTCTGAGTTTCTTCCCTTCACTTCCTTAATTTAGTACACATCAATGTATTAATATTTATTTTCCATTATTCAGCTGCAGAAAGCTTAATGCTCGTTAATCCAAAGTTTTTGATAATTTGAATCACCTCCGGTCCCAGTTAGTTCATTTTTGAAGTGAGAACTTCACATATGGCACTATGGTGCCTAGCTCACTCCCATATGAGTAACGATTTACACACTGGATCAGTTCACTCGCCATTCAACACTGAAGTTATCACTTCTGGTATGTGTTCCACAACGCATCCGATTTTTATTGAACATGAGAAGAAAGTATTGACATAAAAAAAAATATATAAATTCAAGAGTGCTCTGGAAAAAAAATAAAACCATAATTTGAACACTGTATTTGAATGTCTGTTGATTTACCTGTTGGTTGAAGACTACGTATGACAAGAAAGATAACTCAAAAGAAGAAACTTTAATACCCTTTTAACACAGTACTGACTATAGCAAGGCATGCTTTCAATAAGCAGCATAGGCCCTTCATCTTATACACTGACCTCTGAATTGAGATTTTAATATTTGTAAAATTCTGATTCCTACTTTGAATGTGTTAGGACAGAGCTCATCATGTTTTAAACATCTCATTACATCTCATAAAATGAGATGAAAATCATATGACACAAAGGCTGAATCACATTGTTTGAAATACAGATCGATAGGAAAAAGACATCAAAAACATTATTATACACAGGAGGTGAATGGCTAACATCCAACTGAACTATGCCTGCTGTGAAATACAAAAGAAGGATTACTACAGTCAGAGAGGTTAACTTAGTTGGGAAAATAATATCAACAGGAAGACGTTGATTTCAACTGATACCATTAAAGTAGGTTTCCCTATCACTGGAAAAAGGTTGGTAGTGCAGACGAAACCTGCAGTAGATAATCATGATCTCCATCAACCTTTGGGTTGAAGAGCAGAAAAGTGCGGGAGGAATAAAAAAGTTCATATGAATTCATTGAGAAGGATTTATGGGCTAATTTAACAGGACAGAGTCTGGAGAAAGAGAAATAATAATGAATTATGTGCAAAGTACAATGACATTACAGTTGTCGGATTTACCAAACTTAATAGACTGAGATGGGCAGAACACGTTCAGAGAATGGATGATGAACTTATGGCAAAAAGACTTATGAAACACAAGCCAATACGAAAAAGGAAGATTGGAAGACCAAAGAACGGACAGTTGGACAAGGGCAGCAGTGATGTAAGGAAGATGGGCGCAGTGAATTGGTGGAGGATGGCTGAGGACAGGAATAAGTGGGGGCAATTTCTTTTGGAGGCCAAGGCTTGATCTGGCCTGTAGAGCCAAGGAAGTATATATGTAGATATGGAATTCACATAGAAGGTTATATAATGGTGATTTGATTTCTTAATTGCTGTAATGTAAAGGAAATATGATTAGTATTTTTTCTTACTTGTACAAGGACTGGAAAAAATCTGGCCTTATTTTTTCCCCCACTAACTAGCTGCATTATGGGGTGGGGACTAGTACTGCATATGACCTTTTTCTATGCTCAATGTGAATTTTTGCATGACCTTTGTATGCTGCAGTTGCTGAATACATAATATTCAGACACGTTGTCTGCATTCATCGTATTCTTGTTTTGAGTGAGTGTCAAAACAGATTGATCAAAGAATATGCAATAAGTTTTATCTGCAGCTTGGTTACACACAATTGAAAACAACTTGAAAGGTAAGAAGGGTTTTTGATAATGAACTTATGAGCACCACGAATATTAAAGAATGGCTGAACATCATTTGAGAGTAAAAAATATTCTGGCAGATTTTTGATCAGCAAAAATCCAGAAAGTTCATCAGATTGTGATAAAAAAGATCATAGAATAATAATTAGAGAGACTGAAAGCAAAGTGCGGATTTCATTTGGTTCAGTGGAATCAATTCTGAATGATGATCTTTGCATACACCATGTTGCTGCAAAATTCATACCAAGACTCCTCACTCCTGACCAAAAGGAAATTGTCTTTTCATTGCATCTGACTGCAACAATGCTGCTCCTGATTTTATGAAGAAAATCTTAAGCCGACATGAAACCTGGGTCCATAGTTACAATCGTGAGACAGGGGCACAGTCTCCCCAACCAAAGAAGACGCGAGAATCATGAAGCAATTTCGAGGTAATGTTGACTGTTTTCTTTAACCACCAAGGCATAATTCATCATGAGTATGCTCTTTAAAGTAAAACTGTCAATAAGAGTATTATCTGACTGTTCTCCGTCAGTTATGAGATGCTGTTAAATGCAAATGATCACATCTGTGGTAAAGTGGAGGCTGATTGATTCATCATGACAATACTCCAGCCCATACATTGTAACTAATTTGGACTTTTCTAGCAAAAAATGGCATTGTATAGGTTTAGCAGCCTCCCTATTCACCAAACATGGCTCCATGTGATTTCTGGCTCTTTCTAAGACTCATATTTCCACTTAAAGGAATAAGAATTTAGGATAGAGAAGAGATTAACATGAATCAGATAAGGCACCTGTTTAGTATTACAAAAACAGACTACAAAAAATGTTTCCAACAGTGGGAGAAGCGTGTCAGTGCAGAAGGACATTACTTTGAAGGAACTAGCTTTCCAAATATTCAGGTAACATAATTTTTTCCTCGTGTAAGGTCTGATATTTTTTTTATAATACCTCACATTTGTAAAAACAGGACCTAGTCAAAAATGTGTTGATCAACTTACAAAAACAATATTAGATTTTGTCCACCTTACAAAAACAAACTCACAACTCCCCATGTGAAAGCATTGATTAAATGTGAACAAGAAGTAATTCAGAACTGGAAAAACTATTCAGTAATGGTAGGCTACAAAAGAAAGTATGGAAATTATGAGGGTTACCCAAGATGTTCTTGACCTTATCTGTAGAAAGTGTTACTGGTGGCAACAATGCTTTGAATTGTTGTTGCACATAGGTTATAATTAAACATATGAAATGTCAAGTTATTCTGTGAAATAGTTTTCTTTATACATATACTGTTTGAAGCAGAAAATTTTCGTGTACTTTCGAAAATGGAAAGATTTGAATCAAGGAATGATAAAACATTTTTATAAGAGACAGTTTATCGCCATAGAAATGTATCTCAATTTAATAAACGTTTACAAGAACACTGCTCCTTCATTTATAACGGTAAAAAAAAAGAAATGATGAATTTAAATGTGGTCGTACCAGCCTTGACAATGATCCACATTCAGGTCATCCACAAAGTTAATCCTTTCAAGGATCTGTTCAGAAGGTGCATGACATGGTTTTGGATGATCAACACAGCATGAAATTGTTGTGGGCACAGGCATCTCAAAAGGGTTGGTATCACATATTAACTGAAGTTTTAGATACGAAAAAGCTGTGTTCAAGGTGGGTGCCACATTTGGTATACATGATAAAAAATGTGAGTGAATGAAAGTTTGTCAAGAGAATTTGCATCATTTTAACAAAAACAAAGTAGATTTTGTTCACCAATTTGTGACCATGGATGAAACTTTGGTTCAACATTACACATGAAACAAAGGAACAGTTAAAACAGAGGACAGAGGCTGGTTGTGTCGCACGAAAAAAAAGCAAAGACTCTTCTCTCCGCAAACAAAGTTATGGCATCAATTTTTTGGAATGCTAAATGACTACTACTAATTGATTATTATGGAAAAGGTAAGATGTTGACAGGTAAATATTATGAATGTCTTCTTGATAACTAGATAAAAAAAATCATTAAAAAAAAGATTGATTTAGCAAAGACAAAAATCTTGTTTAATCAGGACGATATGCCAGCAAATATATCTGCTTTGGCGATGAGGACAATAAGAATTTAAAGTATGAACTTGTGGAATATCCAGTCTGTTCAGCAGATTTGGCTTCCTCATACTTTCATCTCTTCTCAACCTCAAGAAATTTGTAAGTCGAAAGCGTTTCCAATCAAATGAAGAGGTGGTGACAGCTGTTGAGGGATATTTTGTAAATCTTCAAGATGCTTATACAGGAACAAGATTATGACATTAGAGCATTGCTGGAATTTATGTTAAAGGAGATTATGTTGACAAGTAAAATTTATTTTGAATTGAAAAACTGGCTTTTCTATTGAGGCTGGGAACTTATTGGGCAACCCTCATATATAAGCAAACTATCATATTATGTGGTAGAATATTAAAGAGAAATTGTTAGCAAAAATTGTTTGAAAACTATTCAGACAAACACACATGGTTGACTCAGACCTTAAATCTGCTTGGCAGACAAAATGTAAAGTCCTTTATGCGTAGTAGTATCGAACAACAAGGAAGTGTCTAAGAGTTGATTAACACATCCTGATGCTTGTTATTTGTGATATCTGGTTCTATTAAGATTGATGAGAAAAATAGGATTGTATTGCATTGTGAAAAATAGGATAACATGATAAATATTAATTGTACTGGAGAGGGAAAGTAGAAGTTATGAAAAAATAAATATAATGGCATTGAAAAGCAATAAAAAATATTAAAAACAAAAATATTTATGGAAGGCAGTAATTTTATAATTTATTTATTAATTCCAACAATGTTAGTAATTATTACCTCTCCACTGATATAATCTGAATTTATAGATTAACTTATTTATAACCATGACTGATGAAAGCCTTCTGGTATAAATAACCAATCATTAGATGAAGGTCACAATGAGCAAAAGCTAGCCCAGGCAACAAAGTGAAATTTTCTTAAATTCGTATCTACAATACTAGTGTTACCCATCAAAATAGTGTTTATTAAAAATCCTTAAGACATATTCGGTCACATTATGGACAACTCAAGAGTTAAAATTTTGTTTGTTGTTCCTAAGGTTAATGGCCCAGGTTAAAAAAAAAGTGTGACACTATGAAAACATTAAAACTGCCTAAAGTCTTCTTTATTGTTATCATAGAAATTTAACATTTCATAAATGATTATGAAAGTGGAATGCACAGTTAGTAATTTGTGTGAAAGAATGTTTTTTTGTAGAACACATTTTTTTTTCTTGTATAAAAATCAGTTAAGGTGTCATCTGATTTAACAAACAATTCCCATAATAAAAATGGAAGACAAAAACATTGGAGACTTATGAATTCACTGTAGACGTGTGAAAGTTACTCTTTCAGAACTGAGGTAATAGGGATTTATAAGCAAAAACAATAACCAAATTCTTGAAAAAAAAAACTAAACATTTTAAGGAACAATTGATAACAATCATTTTCATTACATTTTCTACATAGGAAAACAAGTAAACATTTTGTACAAGGTTAACTCACAGATACTAACAATGGCTAACACTTTGACGCTGATGGATGTCAATTGACATCCTTTGAAAATTTCCAAGAATGCTGATGGACGTCAATTGACGTCCTGAAGTTTCAATGTGTTTTACATGATTTCATATGTATAAAGACGTCCTTGGAGCTGTTTTGAAATTATGTCAGGCCTTTTAGTACCCAAATCATCCGCTAGATCGCATATGCGTTCACTTTTGTAGGTACAGTTGACATGAACAGTGCGTGGCAAACTTATGTTAGTTGGGCTAAACACCACTTACATGTCAAAATGTCAGACAAGCATTTCTTATTAAAAAATTATAAAAGTATACCTTTATAAAACAATATATATTATAAACATTATGTAATGTATTGTTTAATCCATTTCTAACAAGTAAAAATAAAATTGCGAGTTTCTAGTAACAACATGTGTTTTGGCAAATTTTTTTTCCTTCCAAAAACATCACTTTTTTGAAAAGCAATTTCAGAGAAAATAACCAACACAATGACATACAGTATACACCACTGTAAAGAAGACACTTAGATCTTCATAAAAACATCGGTAGCATATTTTTTTACCATATAGGTTAGAAGATACAACATTTTAAACATATGCAAAAATGGCCCGGTATGGGCGAAGGACCACTATGTTAAGGGCCCGGCGTCAAAGTGCTAATAATAGACAATTAACACTAACTATATTTTTCACATTATAAGCAATTTAAAAGGACCTGTGTATGGACATAAGAGTTTGATATTTCCTCTTGTGCCTGTAACAGGTCCTGATGGTGACAATAAATAATATTGTCAAAACGATGACACAATAATATAACATTTGTGGTATAGTACTTATTGACCAATCCTCGCTAAACATTCCAACATTAAAATTAAATTTTTTAATAACAGTTTCGATAATTTTTGTTACTCTTAAAAATGTTTCAAGTTTTGATTGCTTTGACAGGGTCTCTATAACTATTAATTGAATCGGTTTTTTCAGAAACAACACATGTGACATTTTGAGAAAAACTAAAAAAAACATTCTCATTATGTAAATTGCTGTTTTAAAATTCTGAAAAAATGTATGCTGTAATTGGGAATATTTAAAATTGACTTTGGAATGAAAAAAATGTTTTTTAAGATTTTTTTTAACATAAGAAAATTGGTTTACAAATTTTTTCACATATATCACATGTGTCGCTTCTGAAATAACCGATTCAATTTATCACGGTCTTAACTCTGGAGCTCCTTAATTTGAACAGTGTACAAATTTTAATTTGTATACTAATAAAGGGAGTATCACTCATTATCACATAATACAGTCATACAGACTGTTGGTTTCTAGATACTAAACAAGTATCAAATTAAGTTAAATGTTATCAGTATAACTAAAACTAAAATTTTTAATGTTAATATTATAAAAACAAAGGACAGACGATAAAGGTAAATAAAAATTGAAAACTATGAAGAAATATAAATAAATAAAAACAAAACAAAAATTATAAAAAAACCTGATATGGCATTTATTACATACAAATGATGCTGTTACACATACATTTACATAAAAATGTGTACATGTATATATATACTTACACGGTATACTTATTATACAGAGCATAACTGAAATGTTACTGTATGACTCACCCTCCTACACACATACAGAGTGTTTGTGTGTTATAATAAAATTGTCTACTTATGTTCATATGTAGCTAAGGACAGCTGCAACTAATTACGTATAACTGATGCCAAATAAGCACTCCTCCTCCTGACTTTTGTGTATCAACTTTAAATCAATTTTATGGCTTGTCCACAACTGTTGTTAGTTAACAGTGACTTCACTGTGGACATATCGTTACACAAATAGGTCTAATTGTTTATCTTAATAATGGGCAAGAAACACACACACACACACACACACACACACACACACACACACACACACACACACACACACACACACACACACACACACACACACACACACACACACACACACACACACACACACACACACACACACACACACACACACATGCGCACACTCTATTTTTACGTTATATAATTTTTATTACACTAAATTATTTAAATATAAATAGAATGGTAGTAGATTAACAACAAAAATAATCAATTAACAAAGAGTTTTAATAATTAGTCATTTAACAGCATTGTTTAAAGTTAATAATATCCCTAAATTTAAAAAAAAATAACAGTTCATTAATTTAACAAATTTGTTACAGACATGGTAGATACTACACATAGCAAGTAATAAATCAACAAACTGTCTTCTCTCTTCAATGATTACAAATGCACTTTCTGTTTGTAGATACTGTCAAATAAAATCTTACATAAAATTATTATTATTCTTATTTTTGCTTAAAGCCTTTTAACAAAATGTTACTGTGTAGCAGCATTTGACATTAAAAATGACACGCGTTAATCAAATCCTCTAAATAAAAAAGAATTAACAAAATATTTACCATCTTCATGGCCACATTTTGTACAAAAAAGTACACATCTTAGAAAAGAAATTGGAACATTAGAGAGAATCTTAGTTGACAGGAGTGAGAGGTTAACCATACTAATCATCTAGGAAGATTCTGGAACCTGACCAGTGTATAAAAAGTTGTAAAATGTTTGACAAAATAAAGAACATGTTTTACATAAAATGTACTGATCAAGTATATCTTACGATCAGTAGTCGAAGCTGGGTATTACAGTAGATTACATGAATAGAAAGTTATCTGGATGTCCCAAATCACACACACACACACACACACACGCGCGCGCGCGCGCGCGCGCGTGTGACTGTGGATATGAAACTTTTATTTTATTTAGAAAGTTTTCAAGTGCAAGTATTTATGTGAGTTCCTTGCTAATATGTACATTTTTTTAAATGTATTTCTGTTTAACATCATCATGTTGTTTTTAATGGAACTGAACAAAAAAAACTCAATGTAAAAAATTTTCCATGTTTTATAATAAAACATTTTTGTTACATTTTAACTTCACAAGACTTTAAATATATATTTTTTATTCTCTCTTTGTATGTAGGCCCTATTTATATTTCTTGCAAACTAATTAGTGACAAAAATATGATGTCTGTATGACGATGTCAAGAATTAAGACTCCAGGTGCCTGGGCCACTTAGGGCTGGCCCAGGAAAGTACCACTGTATGCAGTTTATGACCTGTTGTGTTATGAAGGTCATTATCACCGTACACTACTTAGTCAGAAGTACAGCATATAATTCAGTCAGTCAAGAGATGGGCCAGTCGAATGCGACCCTACAAACAGTTATTATGTTCATACTTGTATAAACGCACAAAACACAGTCTCTTAATTTATTTATTAATATAAATTAAATGTTTAGATTTAATAATCTTGTTAACTTTAATTGTTGTATTCATTCTATTCTCCTGTTTGTGAATTACCTCTTTTTGTCTCTTATTAAAATATTGCTCATAACTTTGATTTTTTAGAAAGAAATTTGATATAAATAAAGTTAACTTTCTATTGAACACATTGTTTTCTCTTTGGAAATTCAAAGAAAACTTAAAATTAAAAAGTGAAGACCATGTCAGCCAAATTTACATGAAGTTCATACTACTGTTTTCAAAGTACTGACATGGCACTACCAACAATAAGGTTACAAGCTGCCACTGGTTGTAGTTACAAAAATATATAGTTATTTTGCAGGTGAAAGTTAAGTAAATGGCAAGATAGGACATTGCTACATTTATTCTACACTTTTTAAAAGCTGAAGCTTGAAATATAAAACAGACAAAGAAAATAGTATCATGTGAACTATGGTGATATTGGAGAATCCTTACTTCTTACTGTACAAATAATAACACACTGCAACATATTTTAAACATTATTTTTTGTTTAGATAACATACAGATAACATAATACAAACAGCAACTGACTGGCTATGCTACTCTTCTGTGTGCGTTTCTGTAGAAATTTGGTTTTTTCACAACTGAAGGTAAATACATGGATTTTGATTGGATGTGGTGGCTCTGATGTGCGAACATTGTTAGGGAGAAGCACGCACGGAGTTGATGACTGAT
Organism: Magicicada septendecula; assembly: GCA_034769895.1. NCBI lineage: Eukaryota > Metazoa > Arthropoda > Insecta > Hemiptera > Cicadidae > Magicicada > Magicicada septendecula. The sequence goes on along the minus strand of CM068371.1, from coordinate 81,946,404 downwards.
CATCAACATGTCAGCTGCCATGTCTGAGCAAAATTTCTCTATTTGTTATATTAATGAATGCATTTTATTGTTGTATTTTTTTTTACTTATCTATTTTTAATCATGGATCTTTTACTATTTGTAGTTTAAACAGTTCACACTTTTACATGAAAATCATTTAAATTATATTGTGTAAATTTTAATAAATCTTTTATAATTAATACCTGTATTAAAACATACACAGTTTTAACCAGTACAGTGAAAACATTAAAAATAATAATAATAACAATTACATATACTAGTATTAAAAATAAATTCATTAAGTAAAAGACACAAATTTAGTATATAATTTACACAATTGTACAAATTTGGTCTAGTGTGATAATATACAAACACAAAACATATTTCTAACAATACAAAATATTCACATATATCTACACAAATAAAATTACTATATAAAAAAAAGACATTTGTACTTAGAAAGCTAACTTCCTGTGTGTGTGTGTTCACCACTTCAGTGTCAATAATGGCATTACAATATTTTATAACCTTATTTTACATTTTTATAAACAGTGTAATACCTTAAATTACAGGAGACAACAGGTTTAAGCGACCACCACAACTGCCAAAAATTAATTGATGATGGTAATGTGAATTCTGTTTCCAGAAAGTAACCAGACTTTCTGACCTAGTCCCACCCACAGGCACTGACGTTTTAGTCATCAGATGATTATTGAAATCTTCAAACTATAATTTAGCTCCTAGCAACAGTATTCAAATCTTTACTGCAGTTCATTTACAGGCTGCCCTCTTATTAAATATTAAAGACAATTTTTATGCTTTTTGTCTTTATACTGAATGTAACAATTGGTTCTTAAATACCAATATATATGAGGGTGCCAGAATGAAGAAGAATCAAAAATGAATTTGTAATCAATTGACCTGCATTTCAGTATATCAGAGTGGAAAAGAATTTGACACGCTGTACGACCATTTCAGTCTACTGGCTCTTAAGCAACTCTAAACAAAATCAAAGACTTCAATAAACTGGCCACAATGATAAGAACAACAATTCGGTATTCACAATCCCTGAATTTAACAAAGGTGATTATACGCACGCAATATATATATATATATATATATATATATAAAAGACAATTATATCCCAATGTTTGTAATAAAAATGTTATGCTTTCTGAAATCTGAAACACTATAAAATTTTTTCAGATAATATACCTATCTTGTAAAGCTATAAAAAGTAATGTCAAATACTTTGTTTTTCATTTCTGCATTACAAATTGTATTACTAACTATCTTACATGCAGTCATATCTGATGTACGACAAAGTGACAATACAAAAAATTGATTTTTCATTTTTATTTTGCAAACAAAATCATATTGAAATGTTGTTCATCCAAAAAGATCCATAAAATTCAATTATCGTAAAAAAATTAAATTTTGTAGTCAACAGGCCAAATCACTATTAGGGCTATTTTATATGTCTGCGATATACTGAAATATATACGGTGTATTTATGTTTTTGTGACAAATATATATTTCAACATAATATAAAAAAATAGTTCACTTAATTTTTTGATAATTTTGCACACACACACACACACACACACACACACGCGCGCGCACGCATGTGGATTAATTTTTCATTACATTCCTGTAATTACAGTGGTAGTCTCATATAATTATTACAACACATTTTATTTACATTGTATTTTTAATACAATATAAACAATACTCTAAATAGATATCTACCGCTAGCAATATTCCAGACATTACTGTAACAAAACTGACTAATCAATCACTGCAGTTTAAAAATTATAATTTTAGTTAAAAATCAAACAATACTGATACACCGTTAGTGAAGGTTAGTACTATACCACATTAACTTAATAAATCTGAGATCTGTTACGACACAGATAAGAAACAAAAGATTTCACAATCACAAGAAAAATAAATAAGGGGAAATAATGGAGTGTAAGAGTATTTTTTACATATAAAGTTTTATACCAATTGTTAATTGTTTTTGTATGTTAATAGAATACACATTAAGGTGTCACTGTAAGAACAGGCAGAACATAGAAAATGGCCTTCACAATATTTTTGAACTACTATTTTACTTTTAAAATATATGAAAGCAACACAAAATATTTACAAACATTAATTCTGTAAAGTTCATCCTACAACCGGATGAAGACAGTGAAGTGTGGCAGTTAAACAGACTTAGTTAACGATTGCACACATTGGATTGTACTCTGAGAGTTCTATCAACTCAAAGAGTGCACACAAATTGTAACACTACTTTAACCACACAGTAGCTCGTGTTTGTTTGTTTGTTTGTTTTGTAACGATGTTTATTTTTCCTTTGTAAATAGTTTGTCACTATAGTTAATCAATTAAAAGTTCAAAGTGTACAGATCCTTCTCTGTTCAGCAGACTTTTCCTGTAGTTTACGTTCTTTGCCCATGCTCGGCATTCAACATTTATTAACCGATGTACTGAAAACAAAAAAGTTATTACTAATCAACTACAGAACTCAGGTAATTCAGACACAATATTTCCAGAAACTCAATGAATTAGTGTTGTTGGTATGATTTTCTCAAAAGTTTCACCTACATTTCTAACTACAGTATGTGTTAAATTCTTGGATTTTGTTGTCCGTGACGTGTCCGCTGATTAACTAAATATAACTATATCACTACCGACTCGGAACACACATTTTTTTATTAGTAACATTGTAAAAATTTTACCTTATAGCCTGAACCAGTTTTTGCTTATTATAAGCTTCGTCACAAGCTGCCACTGGGAGCGCTGTCCGTCTTGTTCTTGGCGACGGCGCTGTCTTTTTTAGGATCGATGTTGTGTGAGTGGGGTGTGATATGTTCGAATAATATGTGTGATTTGAATTGTGTCTGTTTGTTTAGGATCTCGTTTTTATGTGTTTGTATATTTCTAGTTGTTCAAGAGTGTCTAGTTTTCGGCCTTTTGTGTGTACTTGTAGAATATCCATGTTGTTGTCAATGTTTGTGGATGTGTGGTTTGGTTCAATGAGGTGATTTGCAAAGGTGGATTCAGTGGTGGAGTGTAGTGGCTTTGTGTGTTCAATGTATCTTTGTTTGAAGCAATGTCCTGTCTGGCCTAAGTAGAATTCGTTGCAATCTGAGCAATTTAGTGATGGACAGCGCTCCCAGTGGCAGCCTCTGACGAAGCTTATAATAAGCGAAAACTGGTTCAGGCTATAATGTAAAACTTTTACATTTTTACCAATAAAAAACTTTGTGTTCCAATTCGGTAGGGATATACTTATATTTACCGTAAGTGGTATTCAGTCAAGAGGTGAGAATGTGGAGCACTGCTTTTTAGTAACAGTATCACTGCAGGTAGTATCAAGCAGTTTATTCTTCAATGGCACACATTCCTATGGACATTACATACATTGTGACACAATATACAAGAATAATAAATATAATGCTGAACATTAGTACTTTATATACAAAACCTTAACATCAGCCTGGGCTGATTCATTGTGATATCAATGCATAAAATGTATTAAAGCATCCTTATGACCAATCATTTTCCTCAGATATTCAAATGCAGGTAGCCTTGTGTCAGTTATTATTAGTATTTGCTTGTATTCTTTGTGGAATTCAAATACTTTCAAGTTAAATTGTCAATATTTTACCCATAGTTTGGCATGAATGACAATATGATCTATTGGTCTGTTACCACTGTATACCAAAAGGAATAAATAGTAAATCCAAAACAAAATGGCTAAATTTTGCTGTTTGCTATGATGCCAACACCTCTTAATTGACTTTGCTATAAGGAAACTCTCAATTAGCTCTTTGAAAACTAGTTTTAAGGCTGACGAAAACTAGCTTTTCCATGTGGAGAACAAATTTTCTACTGTGCCATTATCTTATTAAACTAAAATGAAGGAAACATATAAAAATACTGTTGAAAAATTCATTGTGCAAGGATTGTTGGAATATGTGTTGTATTAAATAAAAATCATTGTGCTGTTAACATGTTCACAGCTCAACTTTACTAAATTTTGTTATTTCTTGTATGAATGGGACAAGAAAAGTTACTACCTTGAGAAGTAATGGCCAAAATGTGAATCCCTATCCCGAGACAGAAAAATTTTGTACATTTCTGACTAGTCAACACTGAGATGATTCTTCTATCTCCATGTCATATAAAATATCTCAATGTCATATAAAATTAGAGTTTCCACACCTAAACTTTATTAAGACAATGGATAAAAACAGTGTTGGGGTTCATTATGTGAAGAAACATTTGTTAGTGATGTTAAAAACATGGAAGGAATTATGTGTACCTACCTCCAAATAAGAGCTTTCATTAAAGACAAAATCTTGAAAATCTGTTAAACTAAGTTGAAAAATCAGCATGGAGGTCAATAAAAAGTGTCGTGCAAAGTTTTTTTTAGCAAACTGGAAAGCCCCGAACTACTGTGGAATGGATGAACTGTGCAACCATGCAAAGAAATGGGGCATTATACTGTCCCTCAGAATGGGTATTCTTGCACTCACTCCTTGATTTGTGCCAATGGTGCCAACAGTGATGAGCAGTGGGAGAATTTCAGCCAAGATATCTCCACTGTGAAAAGAACAAACAGGGACATGAAGTACAAGAATGCTTACTGATTACTGTTGGACACTGAACATAGATGTTCCAGTTCACTGTGAACAAGTCAGTTTCTATATAATATGCAATGCGCTGAGAATGGGTAGCTAATATGAAGAAAGTTTTTAGAGATACCAGTACTGGTACAGAAGTAAAATTACATTCTAACTCCGATAAATTGACGAGCAAATCACAAAGTACTCCACAAGCTTGACAGTCGTCAGAATATTGTTTGCAATATAATGGATAGGCTAACTAGGCTGCAGCCTAGGGGCCCGCACCGTAAGGGGACCACCTGCACCACACAAAAATTAAAAAAATAAAATTATTGTAACTAAAATAAATGAATATTCTTCGAGCCTTTGATCAGCCCTGACTACACCAGTTGTGGGAGGGGCAGTGTTTCAGGACAGTGCTGCGCTCTTCACAGCTAAACAGTGAATTAACTAACAAAGGATAATCGTTCTGCCCAGGGTTGTCAAAATTCCATGGTCAATATGGCGACCGTTCAAAATTCGCATGCGCAGATGACAGATGAGGGTATAAAGAAATAAAAGAAGCTTTGTTCTTTATTTCTGAAGACAATGAAGAAACAGTGAAAACCCGTTGCAATGCACTGAGTTTGCATAAGGAAATGTCAAAGCTAGAAACATGGTTATTCGCAGTATTTTGGAATAACATCCTACAACAAGTCTATAAAACTAATGTGACAATTCAAAATCTGAGATTAGATGTAAATACACTGTTGCATCAGTAAAATCATTGAAAATCCTCATTCAGGCAAAACTATGAGAAGAAAGGAGCAGAAATTTCAGGTTGTTATGAGTATGTGTCCTCAACACAGCACAAACGCAAGACAAATGTGTGTCTGGACCCCCTTGATCCTCCTCATGGTACTGACTGTTAGTTAACACCCTCAGAAAGTTTTCGAATGCAAAATTTTCTTATTATTATTGACCAGTTCATTGCATCTCTGGATCAAAGGCTAGGTTTGTATGAAGTAGTATCTTCCCAATTTGGATTTAAAAAAAAATGCAGAATTTCAGTACTGATGAAATTAAGCAACAAGCCAGAATATTAGTTAAAATATACAGCTTGGATTTGGATGAGCAACTGGGACCTGAACTTATTCAGTTCAGTTCGTTCTCCAGCCAGTTTATAGAAGAAATTATTGAAAAGGATAAGAAAGTTCTGAGCCATGAACGGTGGATGTACAGACTATTAAGAGAAAAAGATGTGAAGGAATGTTTCCCAAATGTTGAAGTTCTCCTTCGTTATCTAATTATCCTTAAGTTACCTTTAAGTTATCCAGTTATACTTAAATTACCTTTGAAATTGAAAAACAAAAATAACCAAATGGCTTGCAACTTTAAAATGAATTCAATCCTTTTTCACATGATTTTAGTTACATCTGAGAACTGAGTTATCCAATTCTACTTAAGTTACAGTTTAATTGGCGCTTTGAGTTATCTTTCTATGTTAAAGCATTTCTAACTGTAATAAAAGCTATTTTGTGTCATTGTCCTAGTAGAGTTAATTTATTATTCCTATATACACTTTTTACCTGCACTTAAATTTGGTATATTTTCCTAAGCTTATAAAAAAAATCTGTTCCCCAGAATTTGTCACGACTGAAAAGTAGCCCGCACCACAACCTTAGCCTAGAAGCTTGCACACTCTAAATCGCCACAAAGTACTAAATGTATTCAGATGCTTAAACTACCATAAAATATATCTTGTGATTCTTACTTTGAAAACAGATTAAAAATTGAATCTCAAATAAAAAAATATTAAAGGAAAAAGTTTGCAAAGTTTACAAAATTAACACAGTAATGTCTAATAAAAATGAAACAAAACTCTGTGCAGTTTCATACTGTTTAAGCAATTTTTTCTATAACGTGTAAGTGTACATTTCAATTTAACACACAGGACTCAAAAAGATGACTTTTTCAATTATATAAATTAAGACTTTTTGTACTCAAACAAGACATTAACAACTAGGTTATGTAAAAAAGTAACTCTTGGCTATGTAACATTAAAACCTATTAATTAGTTGGAATTAGTACTCATATTAATTAAGTGAATGTTAAAGTCAGCTTCCACATGAACTTGTACAGTTACCTTAAAATAAGTACTCTTTTGACTATTATATATACCTGCAGGCCTTCGGAAGTGAACAGCAACTAATGGGCTAAGGTAACCTTCTGTGTTAGTGTACGGATAGAAATATCCTGGGAAACCCGGCAGAGGATAAATCTTAATTTCTCCAATGTGTTCTCTGTCAGCAGGCGCCTCTCCATGACAGCTAACCCAGATAGTGTTTAGCTGAACAAGTAAATAAAAAACATATGCATTTAAAGGATTCAACAAAATCACTCACTCCCAATACCATTGTTTCTAATGACATAATTTTAGCAGTGCTTACAAACATTCTATGATGCATTCAATTGTTGTTGGGTAGACTAACAAAGGCATTTAGATAATAATAATTTATTTATTAACAGAGAATCTAAATAAAAATTATAATATAAAAAAATCTAGACAGTCAAATATATGACACTTATTCAAAGTCCATACAATAAATAACTGAATAACCTTCGCATTTTGCAACCAAAATAATTTACTGTTAATTTACAAAAAATTACATCAACAAATAACAAAAAAAAATCGACATCGACATAAAAAAAAACAACAAAACTATTTAATGTGTTGATATTTAAATTTTATAATAATAACATCTAATATACATGTTGTGTCAAATGTATAATTTATATCAAAATATAGTAAATCCTTGTATCTGCTGTGTACAAGAATGTAATGAACATAAAACATGAGATTACTGTAATATATAATAAGATCTAATTACATAATTGTTCTTAACTTACCTGACATCTAATTTTAAATTCATTGCTATACATGTTTTTACAGTAAGCAGCGATTTTAAATTAAAAAATAAAAACAAGATGTAGATCTTGCGTTAACAAAGTCTTCTCTTTCCTGTTTTAACATAAATTTTGTAATCTGGCAAGCTCAATTATGAAACTTTGATTAGTCAGTCGAAGTTACATGGTTGTCATAGAAATATGTATAAATTTTATATAAACCTATATTTATACATCGTATAAACAAGTTTTTATTTAAACATTTGCACATCTGAACTTGCACATCACTGTTTTTGTCGTTCAATACATAGTCCTGTGAAAAAGTATTAAAATAATTTAGTACAAATTTTAAAAAGCCAAGAGTTTAATCAGTTCTATGACAATAACTAATTAAACTGTTGCTGAGTGTTACGAACATGGTAATACTGATCAATACGAAAATTCTTTCCACCTTTAAAATAGTCAATTCTTATTAATTTTGATGTAAGAAAAACAATTCTGGCTTTTAAATCCCTTACTTATCTAAATATAATTATTTCACTATGACTCGGAACACAAAACTTTTTATGAGTAAAAACGTAAAAGTTTTACCTTATAACCTGTGAATTTGTAGTTTTGGACTATAGCTTGTCTTGCTGAGTTAAATTCTTGCCTTTCGTTGTCCATGACATGTCCGTTACTTACCCATTTTTACCCATAAAAAGTTTTGTGTTCAGAGTCATAGTGAAATAATTATATTTAGTTAAGTAACGAACATGTCATGGATAACGAAATCCAAGAACCCTTACTTATATCTAATTTTCATGTAAAGTAAGAATTTTCTTTACGATTTAGTGAAATATTTTAATTTTTTTTAACAATTTTGAATTTAAAGAATTAGGTTGGCAACACTGAGTAAATAATCTTGTTCCAAGGGAAGTTGTTTTTGTTATTTAGACTTTCTTTAATGTGTCTTTCACTGTTCCCAAGATGTGATGAGAAACCACACAAACCATGTTATTGTTATTCTGCATGGTGTCACCTTTTCATCATGGAATGTTTAGAAACAATTGACCATCATCTATCTAACCAGTAGCCTGAAGAGGACAATGGTCTGCCTGTCCCTATTCCACCAAAATGTTGTGTTGTTCAGCTCGATACAAACGTGGAGAGTGGTTATGCAGAACTACCTGAGTCTTTACAGCGAAATCCTGATTTTAAACCAGATGAAACTTCATCCAGAAAGTTACATATGATTTCTCAAAATGAACTGGATGATTCAATACCGGTACATGGTCTGGAGTTGTCAAAACACAAAGTTGAAATTTTTGCCTCCAGTAATGAAGCCTCCTGAAGGAAAACATGTAATTGTCTGTATGCAGAAACTAACAAAGACTTGACTCCATTTTTCAAAATGGAAAACAACCTTGTTGCCTGCAGCCAGTGGCGGCTTTAGCATAGGTCACATGGGTGGGCCAAGTTATAAAATGGGTGGGCCTAATCTCGAGTTTGCTGGTATAAATTTCGAGTGTAAAATATACTTTTATCAATGCCAGAGACCCAAATTTGGACTGTAATGCCGATTGAATTTATATGTTTGTGTAGTGTGAATGTAGTTAGTGTATATATTTATGTATATGTGTATTTTATTTACACAAAATGACAATTTCTTAACTGTACAATGTTTAAATCAGTGCTGACAAATAAAGTTGATAATTGATAGGCCAAAACTGAATAGCTGAAATATTAAGCAAAATATAATGAAATACTATGAATGCAAAATAGTAAACAGGCTTTTACTTACTTTTAAAACAGGTTAATTCTTCGATTGTTGTGATTAATCGTGAAATCATCAATGACTCTTTTCAAGTCAATGTTCTTGGTCTAAGTCCTTTCTATTGCGAGCACAGACAAATAGCTAAGATGTTCATCAGACACTGAATTTTGTAAATTACTCTTTACACGTTGCATACACAAAAATGTTCTCTCAAATGATGCAGAAGAAGCTGGAATAGTCACTGGTATTTGAGTCAATTTGTACAAGTCATTTAACACTAGTTTGTATTGCTCTAACAACTTGAACAATGCAAGTAGATTCACAGTCTCCACTCTGGTTTGTTGTTCATGCCTTAGGATGAGATTTTTTAACATTTTTATTTCTGCCTCAAAAGAATCAGTGTTGCATGAATAATTTTGTGCCAACGGCATTAACATTTCTTTATCCAGGAACATTTTACTTTTGCGATTCAGACAAGTGATTCCTTTAATTATTGCAGAGTTTGAAATAAAATGTCTCTCAAGTTCGCTGTCTATGATATGTAGAATTTCATCAAATACCAGAGACTTGAAATCAGTTGGATGTACAGGTTTCAAGCTGTCTTTATTTGGCAAATTACAAACGTATTCCACAAGATGTTTTGGTAACTTTCGAATTCTCCCAAGTGTGTAGAGGTATCTGTGGGAATATCTGCACCTATTCTTGTTGGTACATCTACACTTTCTTTCCACACAGAAGTGAAACCTGTATCAGATTCATGGATTTGGTTGAAAAGATCCCTTGTAGTTTCAACCAAATTGATCGCAGCAACAATATCACAATTTTTGCCCTGGAGGAAATCAGATAGTGACTTGCATTCTTTCAACAAACATGTGAACAGGCATAAATGAAAAACACAAGGAAAGTTCAACTTGGCACTGAATTCCAATGCTTCTGCAGCTCGTTCTGAATTTTCACTCTGGATATTTACTAGTGTTACAATAATAGCTTCAATTGTCTTCTTTACAGCCGAACATGAAACGTACTGACAGGCCCATCGGGTGTCACTTAACTTTTTCCACTTTTCCTATCTTCATTTTCATTTGTATATCTATAAAAATTTGATGGACTGCCGACCCACTCATGAAAACATACACTGCCTGCAAGTCATAAAAAAATCTATAGCTGACTTGATCCCTCTACATGTTGCCACTATAACAAGTTTCAATTTATGGTTCATACAGTGTGTGTAGATGACTTGTGGAACTTAAAAGAGCTTGAACACCTGCACAAGAACCACTCATAACGGCACCTCCATCAAACGTTTGTGCAACACAGTAGTTTAAATCAACTCCACAGATTGCTAGTTTTTGTTTAATACAAATTAATAAAGAAGAAGCATCCAATTTTTTTGCAGGTTCCAAGCCTAGAAATATATATTCCCATCTAAATAGTAACGAATCACTATTCACAATTGCTCGATTTTTTAACAATCTTTTGACTCGACAACATGTTACTAAGAATTTCATTTTGAATACCATGATAAGTGTATTCACTTTCTCTTTTATATTCAAGTTTATTTTGACACTTGGATCTTTTTCCCCTATAAGTTCCATTAATTCTAAAAAATTTCCCTTGTTTTCACTCTGTTTCGATTCATCATGACCTCTTTGAGCTATTCATTGTAGAGCTGTGAATCGAAGTACATCAGCTATTGTTTCAATGTATCCTATATTTTCTTGAACTTCAAGAGCATACGTTTCATCTAGCAGAGCAGCAATTGATGCATCCTCCCCAAACTTACTTTTCAAATTTTTGAAAGATGCCAAGCAACTAAAGAATGTTTGTGGGATGAGCTGTTCTCATGCTGCTTAAAACTGGAATTAGATTATGTTGCTCTTTTCCAAATTAGTGTAACCTTCATTTACAAAACTAAGCAATTCGATTTTTGTGCCTTGAGTTTGGGGACAAAAAAAACCAACAGGCAAAACAAAATGGAGCATCATTTATAATACTGTTTTCAAGCCATGGGTGGATTTTGTACCAACCTGGCTGGAAATTCCTTTTACTATCTCCAAACTGGCGAAAAATAAAATGTGGTAATAGTGGTTGTTTTGGTTCATCAGTAGGTTTCGTAGCTAAATCACTAATTGAACCTGCTGGGCTACTGCTAGGAGTAAAAAATAAATCACTACCTTTATTTTCACCGAGTTCAACTTCATTTTCTGACTGTTTTCCTTCGTTCCCTACTTCCATATTATCATCATCAAACAAAATTGTTTCAGGTTCAGTTTCGGGATCCTGAAAACTAACCTCAGCTACTGAGGTCACGTCTACAGGTGTAGACATTATAATCTCCTCTTCATTTGGTTTAACAATTTTTTGTTATTCATTGTGTGTGGTATCCACGTTGGATTACTTAATTGATAATAGGTAGATACCTGATTATATTTTCCTTCATGCAACTTCGGTCGTTAGGTACGACGCGTTTTGGGCTGACAGTCAGGCGAAAATCACTCGAGGCGAGCTCGTCAGTACATGTAACACGCACATAAAAACACTGAACTCATTATATACTCACATCGTGCGAGAACACGATGTGCATCGTCAAGAAAATAAAAGGGTAGGCCTACTCAAGACGGTTTGTGTACACTTTTATTTTCTTGACGATGCACATCGTGTTCTCCCGCGATATGAGTATATAATGAATTCAGTGTTTTTATGTACGTGTTAATTGTTATGTACTGACGAGCTCGCCTCGAGTGAGTTTCTCCTGAAGATGGGACTGTGAGCCCGAAACGCATTGTACCTAACGTCCGAAGTTGCATGAAGGAAAATATAATCAGGTATCTACCTATTATCAATTAATTTTTCACTGTTGCACACCACTATATAAAAATATTCCGATTAGCGCTTTCAAGCTTCACAGCTCATCGTCAGAATATTTTTATATAGTGGTGTGCAACAGTGATAATTCTGCTTGTGATTTTAACCACTAACACAACTTTCGTCATTAATTAATTTTTGTTGCCGAATGAAGTAGTCCGAAATGCTAGGCCGTTTTGCCATTTTTATTGTCACTTTTCCACATTCACTTTCAACAAGATGCACAATATTCTACACAAACGGTCAAACACGAAACACAGACCACTGTCATGACGAATTTGATTGTTTATATGCAAACTAACCTCACAGGTATTAAAAACTACGTAACATAAAAACCGAAAGAATGAATCAAACATGAGAAAAACTGCTGTCCATATTAAAATAAAATTGGCAGTTAAACAAATAACTCTCCTTATGCGAACCACAGACACAAAAATAAAATCGTTGACAACGAAAACGAAAGTACGGCCACAGACCGAGAAACCAAGACTGACCGACCAACGGTTTGTGTACGCTCTGACCGGTTGTTTGTTTCATGTTTCCTCCCGCACTCACCAAGATCTTTTAGTTTTATTCTAAACACGTGGAAAACATATTTCTAGTTGAATTTAATAAAAGACAGTTTTTCTTTGACCTCTGAAATTTCTCCGTCTTATCTGGGTGGGCCAAGAAAATTTTGAGTGGGCCCGGGCCCACCCTGGCCCACCTGTAGCGCCGCCATTGCCTGCAGCAGTGTTAAGTGGTCTGATGCCTTCTTTGAGAATAGAGCATGATCACAAGATTAGAAATTTTCTATAGACTCATCTACATTAAGCCTGAAAACATTTTCAAGTTTTGCTTCGGAATGGAAGTTCACTGCTATCTATTCCTACAGGCAACGCTATATATATGAAGGAGATCTATGGAAATGTTAAACTGCTTCTTGAAAAAGTTAAATATGAAGACCATAATTGGCAGATCTGGTGAGATTTAGAATCTGGAAACAAGATACCCAGTACACTCTATTAGTTGCTCATGATAAAATTATACTGCCATCTTTACATATTAAACTTCGCCTGATGACAAATTTTGTGAAGGCAATGCATCAGAAAGGAGAAGCTTTTAAATATTTAAAGAAAACATTCCCACATCTGAAAGCTGCTAAGATAAAGGAGGGAGAATTATTTTTAGCCTACAAATTTGTTAAATAATTAACTTCTTCACATCTAGAACCATAAAAAGCACTCAAAGTATATATATAACAGATAAATGTAATAGCTATTAGAATTGAAATATAAGTGGTTAAACCACAAACGTTTCTTTGAAATTATCTTTTTACTCTTCCCTCAAGATTAAAATCTTTTCCCGACTCTTTTGTCAACCCCTGAAAAAAATATAAAACTGTAAAAGATCAATTCCTGGATAGAAAAAAGAAACATTTTTGTTTGTACCTAATATGAAACGTGAAAAATTTAATCACATATCTACACATTTTATTTTGAAGAGGGCCTAAATAAAAATCTCGCTTAAAAGCATGCTCAGAAGTTTTTATCTCTTCAAAATGTTATCAGTATAATGAAAACATACCTGTTTCTTGTCTGTTATGTTTCTTATAAATGTTTTCAAATCCTCAGGCATATCTGCAGGTAATGACTTGGTATCATTATAGAATTCAGGAACCCAGCCATAAATCTGTGAACATTTCAAACAATTCTTAACTAAGAATGCGATAAAGTAGTCAGTATTTTGAATACATTAATCTAGTATAATTTTGTATTAGCTACAGACTTCTGGTGTTTTTCTGTAGAAGTCGACAACTGCTGCTTTGATAAACTAACTTTTTCAATCCGCCTTGTTTACAATTAATTGATGACGCATTTCAAAGTATACGCATATTATCGAAGCAAACAAGCAAAGCATATACTTCATTATCAGATTTTAAAAAATCCCTCATATGAAGTCATCACCGGTTAAAATTCCATTTGCATCTGCACTGTATGTTTTAGTAGGAATACACCTATTCACGTTTGGTCGACCCGATCACTGAGTGGTTGTTCATTTCTATCCGATAAAAGCAGGTTCAAAGTGGTAACATAGTGAATTGGATTTAAAATTCAGCTGGTCATTCAATATGAAACCACAACTGCTTATGTTTGTGTATGCTCTTTAAATTTCAAACTCCTCAGAAACATTCATGATTTGGGCCTTTTCAGAAATGTGCAGTGGTTCCAAGTTAGACTTGAAAACCAAGTAATCATGGTCTTGTGAGACCAAGACTTTATGGTGAAGGAGTTAAGAATTTTTAGTTGCTTAGGTGTATGTTTAAGGAAACATTTGCAAAAACATACGCTACGCTGCTTTGCTTTAAGTTGTATGGGATCAGTTACTGAAGAATCTACATTTCAACTATACAAGTTAGCAAATGTTTCAGAGAATTGCCAGTTTTCACACAACCGATTTTCTAGTAGAGTTTATTAATTTTAACAAAAAATTATTATTTTATAAATGTTATTACTTGTCATATTTGAAATATTTGTTATGACTACAAATAATTACTACATCTTAGATAACCAGTTCTGTGTTACTTATCAAATACTACATTAGACCATAACCTTAATTAAAATTTTATTATGGTAGATATTTTAATATCTATATCTATAAATCACCAAAAAAATTGTTTGCATAATGTTGTCATTTTATGTCCACTATGACAGTTGGTTTCATGACAGCTTAATGCATAGATTATAAATACAATACAGTGGTTTTGTAAAACATTAAACCTTGTAAGATTTAATGAAGAACTCTCAGCAGTGAGAAAATAATTAAACATGGAAAAAATTCAGAACATAGAGAGGTCAGCCTGCTTTATACATCTTACAAATTGTATACATCTGTTCTTGCAAGACAACTGAATACAATAACGGAGGCTATTCCCTCAGAGACTCATCATGGTTTCAGGAAGGGTAGATCATATTTCGATTGCATCTTCACAAAAGCCCAAGTCATCGAAAAGCACAGAGATTATCAGTTGTCCACACACACAGCTTTTATCTACTTTGAAAATGCATTTGATAGAGTGAATAGGGGCAGTGAATAATGACAAAGAAAGGGATCCTGCAACACCTTGTTAGAGCCACACAAAGTGTTTACATGGGAAACAAAATTTTAATTGGAACAGGAAGACAGAGCACAACTCCTAATGTAGACTTTATCAATTGAAGAATACAAGGGTGCCCTTCAAGATCACAAAAGAAACGTTGATGTATGATAGAAACTGAATATTATAAGTATATTTGACAGAATTGCCTAATACTGGAACATCATAATCAAATGGATGACTTCCACATCTCCAAACAACTACTGAATTATAAGGCTAAAGGATGGAGAGGTCTTGGACATCCAAAGAAGTGTTGGAATGACCAGCTCTAGTTTATCTGCTTGGGACCGGAACTAACCATTTTTGGTTTAATCCTTGCTGACGATGACTGTGATGAATTCAGAATACTAAAGCCACAAATAAATAGCCTTAAGACAGAAGATTTCAAGTCTTTAAAAAAATAACATTCTGTTTATTAAGTTCTGAATCCAATACTGTCTGCTGCCAACAGTTTACAAACACCAAAACTGAATGACAAGCTGCAGAACTAATGACAGATCACAGAAAATATTTTGTGTGTTGCTAAGCAGTACTATTAAAAAAGAATCTATATTGAATTTTGGTATAAATGACAACAGATGTGGAGAATTAAGAAATAATGGAAGAGCATCTTCAAAGAACCTGGCAGAAGCACACACGATCATATATTCACTCTCGGACAGCTTGTCAAAAAAAGTTTAGAAAGCAAGAAGGAAATTCATCTTGCTTTTGTTGATTTGGAAAAAGCATTCAATCAAGTGCCCTGGGAGAAAATGTCACAAACACTAGAAACTTACAATGTTGGAGCTGAGATTATCAACGCTATTACAAGTTGTTACAAGAACTGCCACAACTATATAAGAACTTCAACAAAACATCAAGCGAGTTTAACACCTCAGCTGGAGTGAGACAAGGGGATATTCTTTCACCTTACCTTTTTGTTGTATTGATGGATGCTATTATTAAGGAGAGTCAACAAAGAAGTAGGAAGTTTAAGGTAGACAACTGGAGGCTACAACCAGTGTATTTCACAGACCCTGCTTTTGCCGACGACATTGTTCTGATTGCCAGCACACAACAGAATCTGCAGCATGACATAAATGTGTGGGTAGAAATGAAGAGGAGAAAAATATGATTATTAGCCCCACCAAGGCAAAGACAGTGATATATTCAAACAAGACAACGTACAATAGTAATCGACAATAAGGAAATTGAAGAAGTGGGAACATTCAAATGCCACTCAGTAAGAATGCCGTTTTCAGTAAGGATGGTATAAGTAAGTCAGAGTTAGATATGAGGATCTCAGCTGCAAGCAAGCTTTATGGTCCTATCAACAGGAAGTTTCTGGGGAAAAGTGAAGTGTCACAGAAAACCAAACTGGCAGTATACAAATCTGTATATGCTCCAACACTGACATACAGTTCTGAGTCATGGACTCTGAATGACAGAAATAAAAAGAGACTACAAACAATGAAGATTCCTGAGGAGAACTGAGAAGAAAACTCATAGAGATTGAGTGAGAAATATTTAACATCTGGAAGAATTTGAAGATGTTCTCTTTAATTAAATGATAAAATTGAAAGCTCACAACTGTGTTGGTTTGGCAATGTCTGTAGGATGAATGAGGAATGGTACCCGAGACGAACATGGGAGGCAACACCAGAAGGCAGAAGAGAAAGAGGATGGCCAAAACAAAATGGGAGGATAACATCAAGAAGAGTGTAGAAGGCAGAGGAGCAGTTTGGACCATGCCAAGTTTTTGGCACTGGACAGAACGAGGTGGAGAGCTCTCATGAAAACGTCGACACCCGATGGTTTGAAGGGAATGACTAAGAAGATCTGTAAAGACTGGCCTCTAGTGTCATGGTCTATTTCCCACACTGAAATTAGAAACCTGGTTGTAGAAGATTTAAACAGCGTAAAAATGACATCCAGCCAGGAGTATTTACTGACTGAACTATCATTAAGATTCCTCACTGGAATCATTGCTCAGTGACACTAGACCCAGTGATAAAAATTTAACAATGCATATCCTGAGCTATCAAGTGATGATATATTTGATTGTATTTGTATTTCGAACTTCTTATCTGCATGAACACGAACATGTTGTTTCATCCATAAGTTTCTTCAAACATAAATAGAGAAATAATCTTTCAGTACAGTATGACTTCAAACAGAAACCCAGATATACGTATGTCTATGCTGATGTCTAAACAGTTTTATAGATTTCATTGAAATTATGTCATGTTTATGACAATATGGGTAAGGCATTAATCTGCTTTACTTCCACTGACAAAAGAATTCGTTTGGATTTAAGTTGTGTTAATTCTTTATTACTGAACCATTATTTTGTAAAAATAAATGAGTTAGAAAAGTATTTCAAAGCTGATGGTGGATTCCATGTCATTGAAGTAGTTTGCAAAACACTTCTGTATTATGGATATACTTACTCCCATTTTTATACTTCATTTCTATTTTAGCTGTATCTTATCACACATTTCACTGTAGTATGTAGTGTGTAACCTGTATGGATAGTATAATGTAGGCATACACATTTCTTGAGTTCAGACAAAATTTGTTCTTTAGGTCTATAAAGGAAAATGCTTTAATACAGAACATGTGTTGGCATCTAATACTTGCAGCGTAATTGTGATGTTTTAACACATCATAACTGAAAACATAGTAATATTCTTGTGACAGTTTAAGTTTTATAAGGCTGTAAATTCTTATGCTACAGTGGTCTGTTCTATGTCGAGTGTTGTACACTCGCGCAGAAAGCAATTCTCATAGAGCATGGAATTCATATAGCATACTTACTCTGTTCAATTTTATAAAAACGCAAGGGCTGGCAGCTGGATAACTGTAGTTGTTGAAACACGTACAAGGCCCCCACGCTTGACTGTTGACATCTACAGCACACACTTTACCGGGCGATGGAGGCCGCTCGTAATCACAGATCTGTTGATTCTTCCCCTGGCCAGGTAACTTTTGCGAGTTGTTGTACACTGCAAAGTTATTAATTCTGTTGAATATATTATGCTTGTGGTTAAATTTATTATAATTGCAAACTTAAGTAACTTCAAAACATACTGAAGTAACTTGCCAAATAAACTTAATGAAGAAACAGTTACCTGTGTCATGACTAACCCTTAGCCACTAAGACATCCTGTTATTAATCTCTCTAAAATTTAATTTTACTTTATGCCAGTACATTTTGCCTGTTATATAATCATGGTTTACAAAAGTTTTTTATAATTTTTTATATTAAAAATCAATATTTATTAAATTCTTGGATTTTGTTGTCCAGGACGGACAGTGCTACCAGCGGCAGCCTCTGAAGAAGCCTTTTAAAGGTGAAAACCGGTTCAGGTTGTGAGGTAAAACTTTATGTTTTTACTTATAAAAAACTTTGTGTTCCGAGTCGTTAATGTAATAGTTGTATTCAATATTTATTAGTTATTGTTATCAGAAATATGGTTATGATTAAAAAAGCGATGGCTGTAGTCAGGATTGTTAAACAAGAAATAAAAATATAAATTTAAGTTCATACATTTCTCCTAAGGGGGGGGGTTAGAGAAATTCCCCAATCACAATCTTGAAAACTATCATCTAATAGAAATATAAAACACATTACTATATAACTACATTTTTCAGGTTTTCAGGGAAAAAATTCTATATATTCCACTCTGTCAACTAAAAATTCTTCCCCGTCCCTCACTCTCTCACTGATATTAGGCTCTTATGTCTAAAGAATCACATTAAAATTATAGACTATTCAGAAAAGACAACATGCTGGCCTACATTTTAAGAAATACCTTTTAAACTACTAAAAACGAAACCAACATCACAAACATCAACATAATATATACAGATCATTAAAGAATTTTCTTGTGTCATTAATAAATTATAGTTCAAATTCTGGTAGCTGTGTAACCATGCAATCTTAACACCTTCTGCTACTGACAGAAATTTGAAAATATAGTAACTAAATGTGTTTTATATTCAGAACATTTCATAATCTCTGAGATGCAGAATATTTCTGTGAAACATCTGCAAGACTAAATAAAAATACTTGCAAAAGAAATCAGTTATTACTGTGACAATTACATGCACTCACATGCGTGCACATCACATTGTTACAGGATCAAGTGATTTGAAAATATAAACCAGAACTTCTGCTGAAAACCAATGTTAAATTATAAAATTAACTGTAACACAGATATGAAACTTACATGTATGAAGTACAATAGCGATAGTAATAACAACAGAACTGACAACATTCTCTCTAATTAACTGGTAGATACTCTAACAAATTGTGTTGGTGCTTACTGTCTAAAAATTGGTCCAGTGAGTTCAACCAGCTTCTCATGTTGGAATTATTTCTTGCAATGTACCAAATTAATGATCCCTTTTCTACCTCTTCAGCCATGGGTCTGAATCCCATACCTGAAAAAAATAACAATCGTTTAATAATCAATCAATCACTGTTTTTTATAGATATAGAAATAACCAAATAATAAAGGTACTTTCTAATACATTAATAAAGGTACCCACACTACATTTTCAAAGTTTTGAATATGCGATTGTATCAATATACCGTGATGTGAATAAGAAGTGTAGGCCTACTAATTGTAAATTATTCTATTTCTTAAGGGGGTTCGGTAGGCCCTATATTACCCATGTTAAATTTGCCACATTGATGACCCGTTTTTTCGGAAACTACTGAAGATATCCAGTTTAAATTTTTCATGGCTTTTCTATGACTATTTCTTAGAACTTTAACACAGGGATTTTTTTTTCTATGCTCTGCTACGGTTTTATGATTTTTATAATATTGTATGAATAAAAACATGAAAAAATTTATGTTTTTGGCGGTAAAAACAAAACTAAGACATACAACTCAAAACGCTTATGTTAATGTTTGTAGATGTACTACAAGAGTATGTGGTAAAAGTTTTATGGCTGTATCTTTTGTAGTTTCTGAGAAAACGGGTCATTTATACAAAAAAAACACAGTTTTCGGGAAAACGCAAATAAAGATTTATTATGCTATTCCTTACATGATAAAATGAGTTCAGTACATTCCAGCACCATAGGATGGGTTGTCTGGGTCCTCATCTTCAAGAAAAGCTTCTTCTAACTTCCTTTTAGCACTTTCACGACGTTGTCTTGCTTTTTTCAGGAGCTTGGAAAGCATTCGCTCGCCCCTCTGCACACGTATTTTGTCCAGTTGGCTCATAACTGAGGCTGTGTTTTTGCTGACAGACATCCCAAGTTCCTTTAACACTAGACACCTTGTTACATTTCCTTTATTAAAATTTAAAATGGCATCATAAACCCCAAACTCCATGGTTTGCAGTCCTACGAATACAGTTTTTGGTAATCGCGATCAAATTACCGCGTTTATCGATTCGTTTGGATTTTGGGATTTTCCATGTAGGCATTTTTTCAACAAATTTGGGTCTGCTAAATCCTACAAAATAGGCTTAATTTTACTCATAATCACTTCTGGTATGTGGATGTGCTCAAGGTGATCGTATTGCTCCTTTTTAGCAATGGCTCGCTGGTATTTGCACCAACTCTCTTCGCCTTTTTCACAAAGTCCATGTTGCGGGTTTTCGTTGGTGGATAATAAATGAAAATATTCCGCCCAAACTGCTCGCTTCATATTATCCAACTGTCCAGAGTTTCTCCTGATCGCCAAGCCATAATATTTCTGGACAGCCAAGATGCGTTCGTCGGTTAGTCGATTTCTTCCACCAATAGTTTTTCGATCGGAAAGAACTGTTTTTCCTAATTTTAGTTTTAGTTTTCTAAGGCGAGTACCCATGCGCTTTTGCACATGCCCACAGCACTCCATTTTTTCAATAGTATATTGGTCTCCATATGGCCGACTCTTTATAACAGAACTAAATGCGCTTGAATCACCGTCTCCTAAATAGTATTTGTACCTAATGCCAAAATCAGGCTCAGATCTCCTAAAAATTTCTAGTGCACCATGCGCTTCCATTGCACCACTAGGTCCTATGAAATTTGTTTTATATTTTTGTTCATGTACACCCTCTAGCTTGTCTTTACAAGTACAGAACTTACTAATAATAGCCAGATCTAGAACACAGCCGGTATCGACGCTTGTTACTGTCACAACTCCATTATTCGAAGTGTGACCCCTTTTTTGCCAGGTGCCATCCACTGCTACAATCAATTCCCTACTTCCATCATTTTCCTGGACAGCCTTCTCTATAGCTTCCTTCATTGCATTAGTGCAAACCGTCTTAGTTGCTTTACCTACAACTTCATTATAACGTGTGAATTTTGTTGGGGGTTTTGGAAGATTGAGAACAGCACACATTATTGTACCTGATGTTTGTCCTTTCCCAATAGTTCATAAAGCATATACTAACCTACTAAATATCACTATAATATTGACGACTCAGAACACTAAGTTTTTTATAAGTAAAAACGTAAAGTTTTACCTTACAGCCTAAACCGGCTTTCACCTATAGAAGGCTTCATCAGAGGCTGTCGTAAGTAGCGCTGTTCGTCTTGTTGTTGGTGACGAGATAGTGTTTCGAAAGATCGAAGCTGTGTGTGTGTGGTGAGATGTGTTCGAATAATGCGTGCGATTTGAATTGTGTCTGTTCGTTTAGGATGTCGTTTTTATTTGTTTTTGTGTGTTTGTATATTTCTAATTGTTCTAGAGTGTCTAGTTTTCGGCCTTTTGTGTGTACGTGTAGTATGTTCATGTTATTGTCGATGTTTTTATATGTGTGGTTTGCTTCAATGAGGTGGTTTGCGAAGGTAGATTCTGTAGTGGTGTGGAGTGCTTTTGTGTGTTCAATGTATCTCTGTTTGAAGCTACGTCTGTCTCTGTCTGGCCTATGTAGAATTTATTGGAATTTGAACAATTTAGTTTATATATACCGGGTAGATCGAATTTGTTTTGTGCTTTGGGCATGCGTTTTGATAGTGTGTGTTCTGTTTTGTTAGTAGTTTTGTAAGCGATTCTGTATCCTGCTTTTTTGAATTTGTGGGCAATTTTTTCTGTTTGTTTGTTGATGTATGTTAGAGTTATGAATATGTTGTTTTCTGTCTTTGTCTGTTGTTTGTTTTGTGTAGGAGTTTACTGACTATTGTTCTGTCATAACCGTTAGATTCTGCTAGATATTTTATCGTGTTTAGTTCGTCTTTGTAGTCTATTTCATCTTTTTTTTACTGCAATGTTGTTCAAAAAAAAAAAAAAACCCTGACCTGGTAACAAAAATAAAAGACATACACATCCCCCATAACACCACATTGGCCTCCTTTGACATTAAAAACCTGTACACAAACATCCCCATCTCTGAAACAATCACCATCCTACAAAACAAACTCAAACAGAACAACACACCAGACGAACTTATCAATGAAATAACAGAAACTCTGAACATTATCACAAAACAAAACTACTTTACTTATAACAATAAATACTACACACAGAACGATGGCCTACCCATGGGCTCCCCCATATCCTGCATTCTAGCAGAAGTCTTCCTCCAACACTTAGAAAAAACAAAAATACTCACAAACAATGACAGACACTCACATAAAATACTATATTGGCACAGATACGTTGATGACATTCTAATACTATACAGGGGAAACAAAAGACAATGTGAACAGTTACTAACGCACATAAACAAAATACATTAAAACATAACCTTCACTGCCGAATACAAACACAACAATACCATAAACTTCTTAGACCTCTCCATCACAAAACTAGAACACAGGCACAAATTCAGTATATACAGAAAACCAACTACAACTGACACACTAATACACAACACCTCCAATCACCCAATACAACACAAACTAGCTGCTTTTAGAACCATGATACATAGACTTAACAACATCCCCTTAGATGAAATAGACTACAAAGACGAACTAAACACGATAAAATATCTAGCAGAATCTAACGGTTATGACAGAACAATAGTCAGTAAACTCCTACACAAAACACAAAACAAACAACAGACAAAGACAGAAAACAACAAATTCATAACACTAACATACATCAACAAACAAACAGAAAAAATTGCCCACAAATTCAAAAAAGCAGGATACAGAATCGCTTACAAAACTACTAACAAAACAGAACACACACTATCAAAACGCATGCCCTAAGCACAAAACAAATTCGATCTACCCGGTGTATATAAACTAAATTGTTCAAATTCCAATAAATTCTACATAGGCCAGACAGAGACAGACGTAGCTTCAAACAGAGATACATTGAACACACAAAAGCACTCCACACCACTACAGAATCTACCTTCGCAAACCACCTCATTGAAGCAAACCACATATATAAAAACATCAACAATAACATGAGCATACTACACGTACACACAAAAGGCCGAAAACTAGACACTTCAGAACAATTAGAAATATACAAACACACAAAAACAAATAAAAACGACATCCTAAACGAACAGACACAATTCAAATCGCACGCATTATTCGAACACATCTCACCACACACACACAGCTTCGATCTTTCGAAACACTATCTCGTCACCAACAACAAGACGAACAGCGCTACTTACGACAGCCGTTGATGAAGCCTTCTATAGGTGAAAGCCGGTTTAGGCTGTAAGATAAAACTTTACGTTTTTCCTTATAAAAAACTTAGTGTTCCGAGTCGTCAATATTATAGTGATATTTAGTTAAGTAACGGGCACGTCATGGACAACGAAATCCAAGAAACTAACCTACTGTTTATTTCATACAAGTTAGTTCCCTTTATTTGTTCAGAATTAGTATAACTAACTTCTAAGTCACATTGTGTGCAGTGCAATTTGCAGCTCGTTGCTAACCCGCATAACCTATTTGTGCTGTAGGCTAGTTCCTCACCACATGACTTACAGGCACAAATTGTCAATAATATATTCAAGAATGACTCTATGTCTACTAAATCATACACATTCTTTGCATAGAACTCACTATAACTTTTCCCTATCTCCAATCTTGCTTTGTGATGGACTTATATTTGGCATGCCATCCACATTTAGGCCTACAATTCCAGCAGTTGTTTGGTCATTCCCAGTAGCGGTAGGACTATATTTTGGTATTCCAACATTTCTCCTTTTCTTAAAAACCCGCTTAGACCTAGTCATTTCGGTAGAATATAAATTACAACTGTAAAAAACAACCACTATTCACGATAATACTCACAACACAAATCTTAGCTGATAGACAACATAACCTAAAAGCAGAACTAACACTACAGCTGTTTTAAAACATCAGGTTAGCCAACTGAACAAAGACTACAACAATAAAACTTACTATTACATACTATACACATCATGGTGTTAGGAAGGGAGTGGAGGGAGCCTAACAGCTCGATCAGCCATGTGAAACAGGCCACGAATTCCCGCCGGCGGCCATGTTTAGACACCCTTGATTCAAAATTAGTTTCTTTCAGAATTATCATTTATTTACTTTAATGCACCTTTTCTTGGAATGTAAGACTGGCCTTTCATTGAGAACGTCATATTTAATTATTTAGGACGGTTTAGTAACAAATAACAATAATTTATTTGATGTAATAGCAAAAACAAAAAACATTGCCCAGAGAGATTTTTCACGAAACTCGATTTTTAACAAACATTTATGGCTGCTCTTTATAAGATCAAGTACAAGGCACTTCTACAGACTCTACCCTAGATTAAAAAAAAAAAAAAAATCAAAAAATTCTCACGTCACCTGCTACTACATAATATAGGACGAGATTTTATTTCTGCAATGCTCCATTTTTTCCTTGGGCCTTCTTTATCTCCTGTGAAACAAAAATTATGTGGGATATTGGAAAATCTAATTTAATAAATTAGAATTCAATTTTCGGCTAATTTTTTACATTACGAGTTGGATAAACTAAGGAAGGTTTTTTTAAGTCAACAGAGATAGAGTTCAGTTTATTGAATGACTATAATTTCACTGGGGTGGGATAGGGAGGTCGTAAATCTATAAATAAAAAAAAACAATAGGAGCCCTAATTTATAGTCGTATAAAAAACAAATTATATGAGTTAAAACTGATTCCCTGGCAAGTAAAAAATTCAGGTAGGTAAGTTTGAGGTCTCTCAATTCGTGCAATTAGTTACAGATACAAAACGGTAATCATGGGGAGAAGCTTCCATATGTTAATAATTATTTTAATGAGTAATATGAATACAATAATAAAAATAAAATTCAATATATTAGTGCACTTACTTGTGAAAAGTAATTCCAGGCCTCTTGTCTGTGTTTCGATTTTTGCAGCCAAACGCAACACAATACCGTATACCATTTTATAGACACTAGTTATTTTTCAACCTTTACTCTCGACAGCAAGAAGCATAACAAAATGAAAGTAAGAAAAGAAAATGTATTGTATTGAACATAACGGTAAAGGAAAAGGGATTAACCCAGGGGATAAACCGTGTGTACGACAGTGGTAGGGAGTAGGGGACATTGCCCATGTGAGTCGCCATTTTGGGACACCCTCAAACTTGCCACACTTAATGCAAGCAAATGCTCCTTCCACTCCGTTCCTACCTCCATGATACACATACAGTATACTTGAGTAAAAATACGAATGCTAGAGAGATAATGTGTTCGCTATGGAGTAAAAATGATCTTGTACTCGCGCTGTGCACTGAAATCTCAATGAAAATCCCTGACACTCCTCTACATAAAGTGACATAACATTTGTTGTACTTGTCAGACATTTATGAGGGAGGTCTTAAATTAATCCTAAAAAGTGGCAGAATACGAAAATGTAATAAAAAAAACGAATTTTTTTAACAAAATCACCTACCGAACCCCCTTAATGTAAAGTGAAAATACGTGTTGTTTTCCATTTGTGAGGTTAGGTAAGCACGGTTTTTGGTTTTTAGCTTACTGTTCAAAGAAATAAAAGCCATAGTTAAGAAAAATATGATGTTCAATGTGTATACACAATGCTCGAAAGAAATAGTAACATTAAAAATAAAGAACATAACTTTTTTAACAAAAACAACAACAGAAAATGTAAATTCTTGGATTTCGTTGTCCATGACGTGTCCGTTACTTAACTAAATATTGTAACATGACATTTAGAACAACATAATATCTTACCTGATTTAATGAAGACTTTGATTAAGAAGCTGACAAGAAGAACAATATCTTCAAGGATGATAGTGAAGAAGAACGACTAACAATTTTAGACTGACTAGTAAGACAACTGACCGTACCCAAATTAATGATTTAGGCTAAGTGATGCAGATATCTTCAAACCCCAACTATGACATGAATTTTCAGTATTGACCGAACAAGGAATTGTAAAGACAAACAGTTTATGAACCAGGACTATAAAGAAACAAATGGTTTCAGTTGATGTATCATTAAATCCAGACAATCAAAATACAAAGTGAGGGATAATAGACCCAAACATATAATATTATGTAAGAGAAATATTGTTAAATAATTAAGTTAATCAATGTAACAAAAATATAGATACACATGATTATAGATACAAGAACCATACAAAAAGTGTCACATATAGAGTTCATAGAGTTGTCCTGTAAACAACAAATTATAACATGGTCACAATTACATTCATACCAAGAGTAAAACCCAGATAAACAATAAATGTAACCAGGTTATTAGAACTGTGTGTGAGGTAGAGCAACAGTGTTCAATTTATTGTAATTTTTGTAAGTCAGACATCAGCAAGTATACGGATGTTTAAACCCATATAAATAGTAAATACGACATAGACAGTGTCAGAATAAGTCATAAATTAGCTGACAAAGGACTAAATAATTAGTATAGGATTTGTTTTGTTAAATGTGCATGTTTTATGTTATAGCACAGTGTTTTATATAATAGTATTTGTGTTGTGTTTTTTGTATGTAACAAATGATACAGTTAGTTTAAAGGAATGCCAATTTAATGATATTAATTCAATTTTTTTATGTTGTGTTAACAAATGTAACAATAGAGCTGATGTTAAACCATGGTAAGTGAATTAACCAAGTAGAATGGACTATACAGAGATGTTTTATTAAGTGTCAAACACCTATACAGTTTGAGTAGAAAACAGCTATTTGTACAAGGAATTGGTATAATCATAGCCATGTGGACATGAATTTAACTATTAGAATAATATATATTTTGTGTTGTTAAAATAACGTTATATGTTAAACCATTTTGGTGAATGTTAGAAGTTAATTTAATTGTTAGAGATGTTAAAACATGATGATGAAAATAATACTATTACATAGGCCAGGTGAAACCAAATTTAGTAAATTTTGAACAATTATGTTAGAAATTTTGTAAAGCAAATGTGAAAGGGTTGATGTATTTATAGGTAATAATGTATACAAGGAATATAGAAACAAAATAACACATATCAAGTTATTTAAGAAAATTCCAAATAACAAAATTGTAACATCCATAGTTCTTAAGCAAAAATAGGCATGTTTGGTGTCTAAATATAACACATGTGAAGATCAAAATAATGCTGATAATGGTTTTAAACTCCCATTCAGTATAGAAAAGTTACGTTAAATTAAAGATTTTGAACAAATTTAGATTCTGAAATAATAAAAGTATATGACAATGTCTACCCGGATTGACCAACCAGGTTCCAAGTTTACCCATAGCAACCAGAAATTTCGGATAAATAAAATGAGACTTCTTTGACAACGATCTTAGCAGATAGACGCGTTCTTAAATCGTCTTACATGATATGTTATAAAGTGTGAAAAAACAATACCAATAGATAAATACTGTTAGAAGTACACTATACAAACGTTTTGCAACAACAGAAGACTACCCATTAGATGGATGAGAAGGAATAATAACCAGAAAGAAGATTTGACGTGGACGAGGGACGAGAAGAAGACCTGACGTGTACGTGGGACCTATTTACAACCAAGAAGAGTACAAGAAGAGGATTTGGTGATCTGACATCTCATTATATCGTACTTCAACACATACACTTGTATACACGTATTTTAAGCAATAATCAACTGAATTACAGACACCATATAACACGAACACTAGAAACAACCACTAATAACACCATATAAGATTAACACCTTTTTAATCACAACAAGAACCTTTAATTCACTTAATAAATATCAAAGCCTGATATAGACATAACCTTTTTAAAACTGGCAACCACTATACGATTTCTGTGTGCACCTATCACTCTAACGTTGTAATATCCCATGATTGTGAACTTGTATTTTGATTAATAGTGTAATATTTTGTATAATTATAAATCCCCGAACCATATACGCCCTGAGATAATTGATATATTTTAATTTAAAACGTTAACAAAAAGCATTGTTTTGATCTCAAGAAATACTGAACAGCTACTGCTGCCAACTGGTAAAGAAGACTTATATTTTGTACTACAATTGCGATTATTCTGTTTAAAAATTATTAAAACAAGTTAACCAGTGTTTTTTCCGAATAAAGGATTCCACAAGGATATATGTTTGATGATAATTGTGAGTTATTATTATTGCCGTTACATTTAGTAAATAGAATTCACAGGTTGTAGCTGACCCGATAGTTGGCATCGGTGAGTGACGTCACGTAAAAGAAGCAGCGTAGTGGGAGTAAGCGGCAATTTACGAAATCATTCGCCGTTCGACATAATACATTTATAATTTACATCGACGACTCCAGTGCGAGTTTGTCGCTACATCACTTATCCATATTACAAGTCGACATTTCTAACGGACGGTGTATTCAAGTGTACGCTACATAAATACAAGTAAACTGATCCACAATAACATTGTATGTAACGAAATATTCTCTGGTTACAAATAGACGAAACCGAGGTGAGGCTACATCTCGATCGTAAGTAACCCGATTACAAAACTATACCCCATTAAATATCGTTACAATATCACTATAATATTGACGACTCGGAACACTAAGTTTTTTATAAGTAAAAACGTAAAGTTTTACCTTACAGCCTAAACCGGCTTTCACCTATAGAAGGCTTCATCAGAGGCTGTCGTTAGTAGCGCTGTTCGTCTTGTTGTTGGTGACGAGATAGTTTTTCGAAAGATCGAAGCTGTGTGTGTGTGGTGAGATGTGTTCGAATAATGCGTGCGATTTGAATTGTGTCTGTCCGTTTAGAATGTCGTTTTTATTTGTTTTTGTGTGTTTGTATATTTCTAATTGTTCTAGAGTGTCTAGTTTTTGGCCTTTTGTGTGTACGTGTAGTATATAAAAACATCGACAATAACATGAACATACTACTTTGAGGGTAAGGCAGTAACTTTTAGCGTCACAGGCGCCATAGCAACATTTTTTGTAAAAAATATGACAATGAAACATGACTGCAATTATCAACAAACTGTTTTATAACATACACAAATAAATTTTCATGATTTCTATTATCTAATTATATATCGATGCCAATAATCACATAATTGAAATATCAAAAATGATTGCTGGGAAAGTACTGTAATAAATAAACCATTTTTTAAAACAAGAATGTATTTTTTATGTAGTACTAGATTTCAACAGTTTTAGAAATATTGTCATCTTCAGATATAAAAATAAAATTTAAAAATTATGAATTATAAACTTTTAAATTTATTTCTTCAGTTTGATTGCTGTGCCCGAAACTACAGTATTTTCAAGCAATGTACAGTGTTAATTTAAATAAAAAAATATTTTTTATTAAACAAGTGTGCATTTGTTACTCAATAATGAAGATAAGACAAGATTAATGTACGCACAAATCATGAACATCCAGAAATTATTGATTTCAGTCACCACCATTTGTGATTGGCTTTAGATGATTAACTACATTATTTCTAATAATAATGATATAACATATGATCTACAACATATTTAATAAAGTATACTTCTTACTTAACAATACTTTACTATTTTCTTTTTCTTTATTTTATTAATTCTACTGCTGATGCGGACACGTAGTACAGGCCGTGAGGCGAGTGATGAAACTGTCTATGCGCGTAGGAGGGGAGGTAGCAGGTTGGGAAGGAAACTTCCCCTCCTGGAGCCGGTGGCTATTGTTGTACTAGCCACCCGCCGAACATCAGCCCGTACGATGCCACTGACATCCAATACTACAAAAACATTTGGAGATTTAATTTCATCTAGAGGACTTTTCTCAAAAGTTCAAGTGTTTTGTTGTATCTTTATTTATAAGTATCTAAATTTATTAAAAATGTATACAAAAATATTAGAATTAACCCACACACCACCGACAAACAGAGTTTCGATGGTTCTATTGTTTGTCCTTTTAGTGCCCTGTAGAGGCACTGAAGATAACAGAAGTGGACAACTGGTACTTAATACAGTTTTAAAATATTAAAACTGCTTTAAAAGGTATAGAAAGAAGACATTCTAAAGATTCATTTTCATGTATAATCACTGAATGATAGTGATGATTTTATTTAATTTCTTTAATAAAAAACCGCGTTTTCGCAGATACCTTTTGTATAAACTTATAACTTTTTTCTTTTGACTTTCTGAACTAATTTTTTTACATATCCTTGTATGGTAATAAACTGGGAATATATGTTTATTACCGAATTTGTCATAAATATTTCTTAGAACTGATTAGTATGCCTTAAAATTTACGTCATTTTTGCAAAACTTGTTCAAGTGAAACTTTATTCATTGTAATTATTCACATAAGATTACAAAAATGTATGCTTAATGAAATTCTTATATTTGTTCTTAACATTAGGTTAAGAAATGTTTTTATAAAATAAATGGTATGCGACTAATTAAGTTGTTAAAAATATCAGGTGAAGGAGTAATAAGTAATTGTGTTACAAAAATTGAAAAAAAAAGTGTTTATTATTTACACAGAATATTTACACATTAAAATTTACTAATAGCATTGCGGAACATTTAAAAAGCAAAAAACATACAGTTTGTCATGTCATACACTTACACGGTCGAGTCAATTGGGCTTTAGTCTAGTTCTTCTATTCCACTCATATTTTCTTCGCTGGCAACTGAATCATTGTCACTGTTGTCACTGTCGCTATCACTGCTATCATCCACATGTATAACAAAATGCTCAGTCGCTTGGTCGATAACATGTTCATGGTTCAGATAGTCCTCTTCTATTTTCTTCACATGTTCACATCGCTTCTTCCAGTCTTCTGGAGTGATTTGGGCGATTTTCTCGGCTGCAAGCTGGAGGACGGTTTGCAGGCACAACTTGACATTTTTTTGTTTTATGTAGTCTTTCACTATAGCCCATATTAACTCGACTGGATTCAGATCCGGATGGTAAGGGGGTAGTCTGAGTACAGAATGACCGTGCTGGGCTAAGATTGCAACGATCCTGTAAATTTTTAACTGAGGTTTCTTCAGTTTAATTAGTGAGTATAACTGGGGCTTAAGCATACTTTCACAGTAAGGAATTCCATTGTCAGTCAGCCATTTTTGCATATCTTGTTTCTTCCACGATGAGGTTGGCGCTGGGTTGACCTGTTTGTTATGATACGGAGCATTATTGATAACTAACACACTGTTAGGCTTCAGGTTTGGGATAAGTTGTTCCTTGATCCACTTCTCGTAGTTATCGTAGTTCATGTCCCCGTGGTAGTCTCCCTTTTTTAATCCAGACTTGAACATTAATAAACCGTTGGCTACAACTCCCTCCTCGCCTCCTGCGGGTAAAGCAATTACTCGTGATCCTTACTGATTTCTGGCTGACTGATTTCCTTAGCCCGCCAACTGTGCTGTCCGTCCAGGTTTTCTCAGTCATTGTTGTACTATGGAAATATGTTTCGTCCATGTATACGATCTGCTTCTTTTCTTTGCTATATCTGTCAACATTCACCAAGTAGTTTAACCTTAAATTTCGGATATCGCTTTTCTCAACAAGTAATTTTCTGTTGGATTCTGTTTTCTTCCAGCGGAAACCTAATTTTTTTACAACCTTCCGGATACACCAAACACTTCCTTTGAAATCTGTTTTATCCTTTAATACACGTAGTATTCCTTGAGAGTAGGCCTTTTTCCCTCACTTAGATGAAATTCATGAATTGTCTTGCGGATTAAAGATAAGTCGAAATCATCGAATGTAGTTTTCAAATTTTTTCTAGGCCTCTTTTTTCTTGGAGTACTGAACTTAGGTGATGATGTACCGGACTTTTTATTATGCTCATTGATAATTCTTCTAACACTACTAAAAGATACACCGCAAGCAGCGGCCACTTTAGTTTGTAAAGCTTTTTCACTTAAGGTGCCATTTTATTTTTTCATATAATTGTAAACATTGTGAATAATCTGCCTGCTCTGGCTGTGGATCACTTTTCTCTCAACAGACTTACTTGCTGACGTTGTATGATGTGACGATGATGGCCCAGACATTCCTGGAGACAACAGCTACACAACACTGGAAATACACTGAAATGTTTTCAGAAAGCCAATAACACAATCACCACGCACGGAGACGTAAGCCAACTGATGGGTTGTTGTCCCTCGCCGCTGTCCCGTGCAATCGCATTCTTTCCCTTTGCCACTGCGCACCACCAAGACAGTTTCATCACTCGCCTCACGGCCTGTACTTTACACCCTACAAATACAAGATACAAAGTACAACTGTTTGAATATTAACAAGACATAAACGTGTGTTAACACTGTCTTGTATTTCTTATGTAATAATTAACAGTCTAAAGAGGAAGTTTTAGAATGTGTGAAGAGACTACAAATAATATTACACATGAACTTGTCTATCTGAAATGTACACCGCAAAGATTCAAAATTTGTGTCGGAATTTTGGAATAGAAAGGATAAATAATATGAAGTGAAAATGAAGAAATTGAAGACTGTAACTACATGAGTATTATGGAATGACATTCAGTAAACAGCTTATTTATGAAAAAATGTATGTATTAATGAAGATGGTGATCTTCCATGCTTTGTTCCCTGTACGTGTTTCTTACTGAATATAATTACTTCACTACCGACTCAGAACACAAAGTTTTTATAGGTAAAAACGCAAAAGTTTTACCTTATATCCTTAACCGGTTTTCGCTTTTAAAAAGCTTCTTCAGAGGCTCTGAGGAACGCCGGTTAAGGCTATAAGGTAAAACTTTTGTGTTTTTACCTATAAAAAACTTTGTGTTCCAGTAGTGAAGTAATTATATTTAGTTAAGTAACGGACACGTCATGGAAAACGAAATCCAAGAATGTTTCTTATTGTCAAACAATAGCAGCAGCAGCAACAGCAACAGCAACAGCAACAGCAACAACAACAACAACAACAAAAATAATAATAATAATAACAATTTTTAACAATAATAATAGTAACACTTGTTCCAGATTTAGTAACTGCAACTCCAGTTGGCCCACAGTTGTGTCTAGACTGAGCTGTAATGAATGTACTCATCATTTGCCTTGGGAACTACATTTAAATAGAGTAGACTCCAAATCATTTGCCTTGATTTATCTGTATTGATGTATGGTATATTTTTTGTAGTTAACAATTTAACTAAGCTAATAAATTGATTTTTTTTTTAAATTGATTATGAAATTCTTCTTTCCAAGTACAAGGCTCAATGCCTATTACATTGTCCATCATTACAACTGACCTCTCCATCTTTTCATCAGCCGTCCCTGAATTCTTCTACCTTTAGGCATATATTTTGAAATTCTCGTACCTTTAGGCATATATTTTGCACTTATGTGTAGTATTCTTGATGGGTCTGTACATTCTATGTGATCAAACCATTTCTGTCTATACTCACTTATCATGTGATTCTCTGGTCAGAGAGCTAACTCATGATGGAGATTCTCATTCCTTATTCTATCTAACCTGGTGTATCTGGTTGTTGATCTAAGAAGCTTCATTGCTGCACTTTGTAGTAGACTTTCATATGTATTCATCATTGTCTGTGTGTCACAACCATACAGACAGCTTGAAATGGACATCACCATGTAAAATTTTAATAACATCTTTTGCTTAACTATTCCTTAAGGTATACTTGATAGTGTCATTCATCCTATTAAAGCATTCTATCTTATTCCATACATCAATCTCCCCAAGATATGATATACTGCATCCTAAGAAATTAAACCATGAAACTCGTACAATAGTTCTATCTTCAATCATTAGTTTTGTTATTTTTGGAAATGCTCCATAAAAAGTCATTACTTTATATTTTTCAACATATAAAATTAAATTATATTTCTGAGTTTTTCTATGTACCTCATGCAATGCTCTCTGTAAAGTATCTTCACTGTTGAATATGAAAAACCAGTCATCTGCAAAAACCAAGGTACAACCAAAAAACTCCTGTAATCTCCATAGCCCCAATTATAAAATGGCAAACAATTTCTCCACTCACATAGAACATCAACTATGTACACATTAAATAATAATATCGGAGAAAGGCTGCATCCCTGTCTCAGCCCTCTATTCACAATTTCCAACTTAATATTATTCCCAGGTACACATATCCTTGAGTCTTTATACATATATTTGATAATTTCCACCAGATGATTTGGTACCCCCATCATTTTAAAATATTAAATATAAGATCCCTATTCATCATATCAATAGCCTTATCAATAGCCTTAACATGATCTGAAAACAGCAAGTGTGTCTCAATAATGTATTCTTTGTTTTTCTCAGTAATCTGCTTCAACATACATACATACATTATCTGAGTATGAAGTTCCTGTTCTGAACCTGCACTGTTCGTCCAGTAATATCACTTCAAATAACAATCTTATTCTCATAGTCACTATCTTACAAAATATTTTACAGGCGACATTTAAAAGACCCCCTGTAGTTCTCACAATCTGACCTACTTCTTGTTTTATAGATGGGATAAATAACTGCTACTGTCCAATCTGATGGCATTATTGTATATTCCCAACATAAGTTAAGAAACTTCAAAAATCTTCTGTATTAAAAGTGTTTACTGGGCTGTTTGGCCGTGGTCTACGGTTTTCAGACAAATCAAAGATTTCGACAGCACCACTGGCTGCTATCATCAATGGAATTCAAAGAATTCTAGACCACCTGAATGCAGGTGTTCTCGAATTCTTTGAATTCCACTGATGATGGAAGCCAGTGGTGCTGTTGAAACGTTTGGTTTGTCTGAAAACCGTAGACCACAGCCAAACAGCCCGGTAAACACTTTTAATACAACTGACACTGGCCGTGAAAGCTTTAGAACAATTACAAAAATCTTTGTTTGAAATCAACCAAAGCATACTTCAACATCTCAGACTTCAACCCATCACTTCTATAAGCCTTCTTATGTCTCATCTTTCACAGTGCTTCCTCCAGTTCACTGTGTTCTATTGATTTAAGCACTTTAAAATGTCTAAAACGGATTGTGAACTTCTTAAAAATGTATACTGTAATCATAGAACATTAATGTTGTGCTCAGTTAAGCTGTTGAGATATGATTTCTGTATTTTTGTTATGGAACACAAAGCATTAGTCCCAAATTTTGAACATTAGTACCACACATACTGCACATTACCTTTTTTATCTGAACTGGTACACCACTGCATTAGTTGGGTAATCAGGAGATAGTAAAAAATAAAGTAGATAGTAATATTTGTTAAAAAATGTTAAATACTGTAAATATTGTTTTTAATTAGACGCTGTACTGAATGAATGTGTCACTAATTTTACCTGGATTTGTTCCTATGATAGAACTTTCTAACTGCCATCTTGGATGGCTGTCGTCAATGGTTGCCATCAAGCCTTTCATACAGATTGCAAAAAACGCTGCAAGAACTCCGTAAAATATTACATAAAATATGAATATTCCCCCTGAAAAAAGAGAAATACAACATTACTTTTTGAGAACGTACTATTAGAAATCTTTTATTACAGTATACTCTAAAACACCCCTGTGTGTGTGGACAAGCTCACGCACGCACACACACAATGGTTATGTAAAATAATAATAACATAATACCTACATTCTTATCGATCATTATGGTATAAAATATCCTAGCAAAGTATATGGTATGTAGTAATTGTCTATTTTTACAACACATACTACCTTATAACTCCATTTTAAATTATAATACAAGATGAGACCATATAAGCTGGCATCTGCCAATGTACTGCAAACCAATATGGAATATCATTTTATAGAATATAGAAAATAATATAACCTGAATTTACCTTGCATTAACATTCAGTGTGCTTTAAAAATTCATTACAATGAATAAGTAGATTAAACTAATTAAAATCAATTGTGTTTTCAAGTAGCTGCAAATCTACACATATCTAAACAATCATTTATAGCAGATTTAAAAATATAATTTGTTTACAGAGACCCATTTTTAATTATTGCATTATAAAAACTTCTTTTTTTATAGATTACATCAAGGTCTGATTATTATTTATAAAAAAATTATTTAATCCAATCTTAAACAGTACTGGACCAGTGTAGAAAATTGTATAATACAATTACCACTTATTCGAATCACTCGATAATTGAATTACGTTCTGAAATTCCCACCTGATCTAGGAAAGGGCACTCACTTGTCTGTATTTTGTATTTAGTGTTCATATACAAGTGAGGGTCATAGGTGTATTATATATTACTACATTTTCATTTGGACAGGACTTTTTAAATAATTTATAAATGGATAAACGCATAACAATTGCTCTGTATAAATCATACTGTTCTGTTTTTTGTTCAATCAGCTGCTTGTTTATGATGTCATCTGTGATTGAATTTTTAACTTTCATAACTTTTCTTATCCGCTTCATGCTTCCTATTGTGCACCTACTGCTCTTCTCCAAAAAATCATTTTAATTTTCCATAATACTTTAATACTTTTTATGCGTTATCTTTCAGTAGCCAAATGTACAGTAGCTCTGAACTGTAGGTCATTGCATTCTTTATTACTGCATTCATTTTTTGGTTTATATTTTCCTTCCTACAGAGAGGCCATAAATCGTTTGACAAAAACCATTTGATTATAATTACTTGTGCCAAACCATATATAGCCCATCCACCGTGTCACTTCTTATTACAATTAAATATATTTATTTTAAGTTATTTTTAGCGTTGTTTGGCTGTTATTTCTTAGTAATCACGCTCCATAATCTGTATTGAAGTATTCAGATTTTAACACTAGTTAATTATGATTTCAGGTATTCGTCCCTGTTTACGTACAAACAACAATGCTAACAGGACTCAAACAAACTTACTGAGAATTATGTGACCAATTATTCTAATTACGTCAATCAGAAAAAGAAAATATGAAGCAAACTACTTAAAATAATTTTATGCGCTTGTTTTTAATTAGTAAAAGTAATTGTTTAGCCTGTAGTCGTGCGTCATTAGTTAACGGCAAGAGATTTACTGTTTGTTAAGGCACAGTCTGCTTGAAGATGCACAAGTAACCGCGCGTCTCTGAGAAGAGAGACAAGGAAGGATCGGAAGACTTTCAGACTTGGCTCTGTAGGATAGTGCAGAGGTCGAAACACAATGCACAAGAAAAACCGCATTAGAAAACAACATCGATGGCTAAGGCACTTAAATTAAGCGAAATACTGTAGAGATACAGGCATGGTGGAGACCGGTTATGTGTCAACCTATTTGGTATAGTCTTTCAAACTCATTACTACACATTATTACCTGGACAGAGTTCTTTGTCGATGAAAGGTTCGCCAAGATGTTAAAGGATAGCACAAGCAAAAACATCTGTGAGGAACACAGTCAGAAGACGCCCAAGAGGAAAGCCACGAAAAAGATGGTTGGATACGGTTGATACAACTGGGAGAAGATGGAGATAACGGGTAGAAGACGGGAAAGCCGTTGTTGTGGTAGCCGAACTTCTGCAAGAACCGGTATAGGCCGGACAGTAGTTCCTGAACAGTAAGCTGCACCGACCCAATGCACGAATTACCCCCACTTACAACTTGTAGCTAAGTTGTTTTCTAGAGAGACGACACGATAACACTTCACTATTTCGCTTCCATATTACCGCCCTCTCTGTCACACACATGCTTGCATTTTCTCGCCAGCCTTGTTGCAGCCGATGTTCACACTATGAAACACTGTACAAGACTGTTGTGCGCATGCGCGAAATAAACGAAAATTTTGTTAGCCTCGCAACGAGGCGTTTGTACACTGCGCTTTTAAAGCCACTGTTCAATTTCTATCATCAGGTTTCTATGAATGTTGTCTCGAGTTTGCGTTGGCTGGTCTTCCCGTTCTACTGCAGTATGCATCCGGTAGAGTGCGTTCATGCGTTTCCACCGCACTAATGTAGCAAGCAGCTCGTCAAACCCGACCGTCTTAACGGCATCAGCGAAAACAATTATATAAGTTTAAATTATACAAGACTTCGTTATGGCAAAATCAAGAATAAAATGGATCGATTAGCGTTTTCTAAGCTTAAGTACTACTATGCTCATTGTAATCACCATTTAGCTAAATATTTGTTGTAATTTGAGAGTTTAATAAAATACTTGTTAACTTTCGAAATTGTGTATGCCATTATTCAATGTAAATAATGGATAAAAGGTTGAATGTTGAATCGTGGGGGGTGGGGCACTAGTCTGATGGCAGCATAGTGCACCGCCCGCTTCCAATCCGACCCTGACCATCACCTACAAAGTGAAACACAACTATACAAAAGAACCGCTTCTTACCCTGTAGGTCCGCTGGACAGAACCGGGAAGCACAATCACATCACATAACGAACAACGTCAGAGACCAGCAATACACCCTGGGTCCACCCACGGCTAGCCCCCGCCTTTGGAGGATTCACGCTTGTTACTGAACGAATCTCGGGTAGGCTTAAGTTGTATTTAATTTAGTTACGTAGTTTAACATACACCTGAAGACGACCACATATTTCTTCGTGGTCGGAACGCTGTGTGATAAATTCTAACTATGGTTGTAGTTTGACCTAACTCTTCTGATAATAGCCTTTATTACACTTAACTAAAAATGAACTTTTTCTTGTGAAAACTTACTTTTTCCGTCGGACGCGTTTCGGCGTACGTATCCGCCTTCTTCAGCTTTTAGTCAAACTGCCATCATTTCGTAACGGTTTTTGTGTGGAAGGTGTAGTGGGGGTGGTGTGTGGAGGAAGGGGATTGGCGCAGGGATTCAACTTGATGTTTGTTTTTTGTAAAATTGTGTCAAAAAGTGTATGTGATTTATATTGTAATTGATCGTTGAGTATGTTGTTTGGTTGTGTTGTGTGGTGTTTATATATTTCGTATTGTTCAGTTGTGTTGAGTTTTCGACCTTTAGGTAAGTAATGTAAAATTTCGAGATTAGTGTCTATGTTGGTGTAATGCCTTTATTATATTTGTACTGTAATGTAAAATGTCGTCTTTGCTATTTCATAACTTTGTTAAAGTTTATATATGTATTGATGTAATCCTTATATTTTTAAGCTTACCTTCTTTATTACAACAAAACAAATAGTAGATAACGGGTTCTTTTTATTTTAATATTTGTAGTTTTATCCATAAACATTTAACCCCCCCCTCCACAGAACCTCCCACAAGAAAATCCTAGCTGCTACTCTGGATTATGCGTTCATACCAGTGCCATAGAGAAGAAGGTAATATTAGACAAAGTTATTTAGAAAAAGTGTCCAGGTCCAGTGCGGTATCTAGAATTTTGCCTTCGGAAGGTGGGGTCCGATCGCGTCGGCTTCATACAAAAGAAAAACTAAGTTGAGACTAATCAACATTACTATTCTTAAAGTGGTTGAAAAACGTGTGATAACATCCTGAAATCAATCCTATTAAAATAAACGGTAATAACACAATAAAAACACGCGTTATTGAAACAATGGTTAGAAGATACTTGTTGAATGAATTGATTTCCTATATTTTTTATATTTCAGATGTACATGCAAATACTGTGAAATAAACCTCTTTGTATATTTAAAAAAGGTTTGCTACTAAATATCGCTCAAAATTGAAAAAATAATAGATCAGCCTAAAAATTAAGGGATTAACAAAATTCGTTAACTTTTTTCGACCCTCTGGGAGGTCCGGTCCCCCCCTCGTAAATACGCCCCTCCAAACGTTGAGTATTTAACTGATTATCCGGCAATGGCACACAAAAATGTAGGCATACGTTTATCAACTGAAGAGATCCTGAATGCCGTGTAGGCGGTTTGCAGACTCGACGTTTGAAAAATTATCGAATTGTTAAGTTTCGGTCCGTCTTGTCTGAAGATTTTGCCGTTTGAATCCTAAAATTATCCAGTCTGTTATAAAAATTAAATCCTCAGTTAAGGTTGTGCGTTAAATTTGTGATAATTCTTTTAGACGTCAAAGTTGTAAACGAAGCAATTGTTTCCAGACAATGAAGGTATTTCACTGTCTTCGTAAAACATATTACGTGTTTGTGTCTAAACACATGGGACAGTTTACTTCAGTTGTGTACAGTTTCTAATTTGTCAGAATAATTAAGAGAAATATTTATTCCTGCTGTAAGTAATATGTATCAGCAGCAGGCTTGTATCGTCAGAGGATTAAATGTTAATTATAATTCCCACTTAATGCTTTGACGACGATGTGAAACGGGAATCATTTGTTTATAAAACGTTAATAAACTAGATGTACGGTATACGTTGTTTTTGTTATAATGGATGCACACTGTTTTTGTTTGTTTTTTGTTATAGTGCACATATGCAAAGACAATGTTACATTGTTTTTGTTTTTATTATTATTATTATGTGACATGGATGAACAAAAGTGCATGTTACGTTTTACACTTGTGAATTTATTATGTAAAACGAGTCATAATTTTTTTTACTCTGTTAAATTCATTTATATTTGTTATAATTATTGTGAGGCAGGCATACGCACATCCAATTACTTTTTTAGTCTATCCCTACATTAAATTAAATTATATTCATTAAACATTAACACGTAACCTTCGTTTTTCGAGCATTACTTATCTATTATTTTTTTGGAACTTTTGTGATATATTAAAATGGTATAGCCCCGTGAAACTTAGCACCCGTACTATCGTCCTGGTTGAAGCGTTTCATTGCACGATATTACAAACGAGCTTCATTGTACGTTTTCGTTACAAACAAGTCGTCAGCAGGGGTGGCTTTTTCACCGATTTTATAAAACAATCGCATATCGCTTATCGACCGAAGCGCTCTTGAGAAAATCCAATCGTTTTCATCGGTGACTGAATTTGTGCGGTAAAAAGAAAGCAGATAAAAACTTGTTGAATGAATGGACGGTTGTCCTTTATTTGGGTCAAACACGCTGGCGTATCCCAGAGGGATATTGAACTGTATCACGGCTGCTGCAGCAGCGACAACGGTTTCTCTCCCGTACCGTAGACGCCGACGCCACCGCGACGCCGACGCCTGCCAGCCTCCCCGCGCGGCGACGTCGAGTCTGACCCACAACCTCGTAATGTTCTCTCTCTACGTGATACATGCATATATGATTTGTTTGGTTCTGCAATGATTTTGGCACGCCGCATGTAGGCAATTCAACCCGCGAATCCTTACTAAACACGCTGTAAACTGACTGGCTCCCTTAATAAAATACGCATTACACGATCTGCGCCAACGTTTCGCAAAATATGCATCTCGTGTCCAGAATCAGGTACAACTGACGTGAGACACGTATCGTATCTATCTATCTATACATAACGATAAATATTTTTTAGACATTAAACCATATTCAGAATCAGTGATGTAACTAGGAATTGCTCCCTAGCTTGAACGTTGGACTCCCCATTTTTCTCAAGACAATTAAAAAAACCCATCATTCTTGGTAATTAATTCTGGTCTCCATGGTGTTGTTGACATCTTTAGTACTAGTATTTAATATATTTCATTGCTTATTCAGTGCATAATCAGAAATACGTATAAACATAAATTTTGTAATCGTGTAAGACAATTACAAAATATATAGACGTATCTGTATACAAAATTACAAAATATATCGATACAATTGCATATTAAAAACTGCAGGAACGGATAAAGGTACAGTTCTGACGCCGCTAAATATCATTTGTTTATTTACTTGTTACTATGGTAATTAATTCTGGTATCCATGGT
Source organism: Magicicada septendecula (assembly GCA_034769895.1). Taxonomy (NCBI): domain Eukaryota; kingdom Metazoa; phylum Arthropoda; class Insecta; order Hemiptera; family Cicadidae; genus Magicicada; species Magicicada septendecula. The sequence continues at coordinate 81,904,074 of CM068371.1, read as the reverse complement.
GTTGCTGACATCTTTATACGCGTCAACGAAAAGGGATAATTAAAAGGGCCTAAATCGTGTGAACGGGGGAAAATATCAAATTCCAAGTCAGACAGTACTTTTTGCCTTGTGTCAAAGGTTGCCTGTGCAAAATTTGGTGGCAATCGGTGTGGATTTGTATTCAGTACCCATAAATCCTCAGACTTTGAGTTTTATATATATAAATAAATACATTTTATAAAATATAGTACGCAATGCTTCAAATATGTAGACCTACGTTATTTACCAAATGTGGAATGGTCGTCATTATTAAGAAAACTCAAACTTTAGTTGATTTATTTATAAACATTAAAATTCCTTTTATTTCTGTTGTTGTTTATAAGTATTATTTTTAACACACGCAACTGGATTTTATAGAAATAGGCCTATGTTAAGTCATTATAGAATTTCGCCGAAACTTTTAATAGCTTCGTGGACGGGATTGATCCCCCCTCCTACGTAGTTACGCTACTGTTCAGAATTATCTTTAGTTCTGTTTATGATCTTACACAAAGTGTGTAAAACAACTTCTGTATTTAATTAAATAGAAAATACAGTAACATAGGCCTATCCACACGCGCGCGTGTGTGTGCCTACATACGAGGTACATTCAATAATTAAAGAGACAAACTGATCTAGAGAAAAAATGGTGTATTTTTACAAAATGACAATTTTCCTATTTTTCAACATAATCCCCCCCCAACACTAATACACTTGTCCCAACGATGAATCAGCGTTTTTATGCCTGCAGCAAAGAATTCTTTATCTTGACGTTTGAACCAGTCTCCCACAAATTTTTTGACTTCTTCGTTGTTGTTGAATTTCTTACCACGTAGCGATTCTTTGAGTGGGCCAAACAGGTGGAAATCTGATGGTGCCAAGTCTGGGCTATACGGGGGGTGTGGTAGTGTCTCCCAGCAAATGTGCACACTCCGAGTCTGTTGTCCTTGTGTTGTTGCGTTAACTCTTTTGGAACCCATCTTGCACTTGTTTTGCGGTACCTAAGCTTGTCACTGATAATGCTATAAACTGTGCCAACACTTACTTGCAAATTTTCAGCCATTTGTTCAACTGTAACACGACGGTCTTCACGAATCATATTGTCTATTCGAGATTCAAGCGCAGGAGTTGAAACTTCCTTTGGACGTCCAGATCGCTGTTCGTATGTCACCGAGGTTCGACCGTTTTTGAACTGATCCACCCACTTATAAAAATTTCCGCGATTCATGCAACTTTCACCATACTGTTTAGTCATTCTAGAATAGATATTAGAGGGTTTTCACCTTCAGAAAGTAAAAATCGAATCACTGAACGTTGTTCAACTAATGTGGAAACTTCTGGCGGACTTGCCATTGCTAAATGAGATTTTGAGGTTATAAGCAAAACAATTTTCATGAAACAGCTGCTCAGAGATCATCCCAGGGATGCCAACATGAAGTCCTAAAAGTACCTAATTTTTCCTGCCAACCGTTTTTTCTCTAGATCAATTTGTCTCTTTAATTATTGAATGTCCCTCGTACATACATACACATGTACATACATAATTCTTATAAATAACTATGTATTTTTTACAACACTTGCAATATATTAAATGTATAATTTCCTTATAACTAACTCGATGAGTTTCTTGCATTATTGTTGTATAATATTATACATTATCAAATTATAATTACGTCTGGAAGTGTAGTTGATCTTATTATTTTTATCGTTTTAATTGACCTGATGTACGTTTCACTGACTATCAGTATCTTCAGAAGTCAATATATTCAAAACAAGATGACCTACGTAAAACTATACATTTATTAAAATAAATAAAATATAAACATAAAATATTTCCAATATTACAGTCAAACAGCTGATTAAGTTAAAAACATTAAAACAATCGATAATTTAAATCGAATTAAATCGATTATTCGTTATTTTGTATTAAAATCTAAACATATACAATTATTCGTTAGTTTTTATATTGAAATCGAATCAATTTTTATTATTTGTTAATTCATTTAACATAATCAGTGATGATTATTCGTTATTTTATATTAAAATCTACACATATACGATTATTTTTTAGTTTTTATATTGAAATCGAATCAATTTGATTATGTGTTAATTCATTTAACATAATTACTGATGTAATCACTGAAACGTATGTCAGGTTAATTAAAACAATACAAAAATATGATCAACTACTTGCAGAAGTCTTTACAATTTGATAATACATAATATTATATATTAAATATATATTTGTACATACATAAATCTTGTTTGAGATACGTGCGTCCACACGCACACGTATGCATAAAACAAATATGTATGCCTCCGGTCCGTATAATGAATAGGGAGGGAGTGGGCAATCTAACGTAATGTAGGAAATAGTAATACACAGGCAGATTCTAATTTACATGGCAGTATTTTAGAAGCGAGTTCTAAGATCCAAAGTAGGAAACAACTATACTATCAATCCTTAAATTCGTAGTGACCGTCAATCAATGAATTTTTCGGTGAAGGGTTTGTGAGGATCGGTCAAAAATATAATGTGACGATTTAATTGACAATAAAATCTTTAATAAATAAAAAATTAATTTACTAGCAATTAAGTATTTTTAAATCGCACTATTAAATCTAAAGCCCCTGTACTAGCTCAGAATAAGTATGAGATGTAAATGGAAAATCTAACTAAACAATTAATAAAAAATCGAATTGTAAAAAGCTATTAATATCACAGTTAACCCTTTTGCAAGTCATCATGCGTTGACCTGTTTAATTCCGGACTCAACGTGTTTAGCGAGTCGTCTGTAACTTAGGAAAGTATAAAAATCATAATGTTTGTAATTAGTAATTTGAAGGCACAAGTAGTAGTTAAAATAATTCACTTAAATTATATATGTATAATTAATGTATTGTTTCTTGTACTTAATAATAATGTCACTTTAAATAAAAATAGGAACTATATTATCGCGGAGTACTCGCCCCGCTTCGTTGTAATGTGCCAGACGAATCGAGAAGTGAGTGACAATGCAGCCGTCAGACCGTACACACCTACGAGCGAGAGATCTTCAAAAATGCATTGATTAATTTTAAGCTTAACTGTTAGCTACCACTACTAAACGTGGCGAGCAAATTTTAATATACAAAATGTAGAAAGTTGTGTTAAGAAATGTAATAAGTTAAAAAAAAAAAAAAAAACTAACAACTAGTAAGCAAGATGACGTCTCCCCTCAAGAGATAAATTCCAGTACAACTTTACATATGAAGATGTGACCTGCATAAACTTCACATGTGGACGTATACGAGCCATACGACGCTGACTAGGACCTACGTGGATCTACACCAACTTTAACCAGAATAACTTCAATCCCCTCAGTGAACCAGCTATCTAGTACTCGCCGAAGACACGACTCAGATGACGACGCCGACTTCCAGAATTCCCAAGAGTGACACCCCAGGACGAGGTCACCACGATTTATTGTAAAGGTGACTCGATAGCTTGCCTGTCGAGAGTTAATTATATTTGAGACATAACTTACAGATGAAAGAGACTTTTCAAAGACTATAATTTTCTTGAAACTATAAATGAGACCAACTAAGAGTATACTGTAATATTGAATATCATACGTTGTAACGTTAATATGTAAATGTAAATTATAATCTCTTTAGTAAATAATACCATTCTTCAAATGGTAAAAGAAGTCTTGCAAGCACCTAGATGAACATAGTAATACTCAGACGTCTTTGCAATATATTTAAAGTAAACTCGGATCCGAGGTAAAAAGTAAATGATCATTATGATCCCTAGTTTTTCAGAAAACCCTTTGAATATTTTAATCTAATTAATTATGTTATGGGATCTTTTCATATCATTTGTTAATAAAGAGAAGTCATCTTATTACACATGGAAATGAGTGCATATATCAGTGAAATACCTTCCCTTGTTTCCTAATAATTAGCTTAATTAATTCTGTTAATTGTGTTGAGTTTAATTTCACTTCGTTATACAACGTAGGCAGCCCATATAATTGGCTGGTGTCAATTAGGATGGGTTCCCTGGATTTGTAACGTGGCAAAAAACGTTACAAAAATGCGCCACTCTGCTAATTAATAAAAAAGGTTGTAAGCATCGTGACATTAACAAAGATACGTCACGCTGATAATTAAAATAATTGTTACGTAGTAAAATAGAAACTTTCGGCACTCAGTTATCTGATCTATGCACTCAGTTACTGTATTTTATGTAACATTAATTTTCATAAAATGAATTTATTTTAAGATACGTAAATTAATACAATGATAGTCTGTATAACTTGAAATATCATTGTATGAAGCCAAATGCAAGTATGTACATGAATTTTAGTGCTTGTTGATCTGTTCAGTCTTTAACAGGTTTATATTGTGACAATTCAAGACCTGTAGTTTCTTGAATATGCCTGCATAGTATGTCAGTGTATGTCTGTCGTCACGGTAAAAACAAAAACATATACTCCTGCGTAAAGTAGACCCGGTTAATTACGTGTAAAGAATTTCGTAACTTAATATTGTTACCAAAACAAAAAAAAATAATTTAATGATGGAAAGTACGAGAATTAATTACTAAACTCAGACTGTTATAACCGTAATACACCTGTAACTTGTAAAGCGTGTTTTGTTGAATAAGATTCACCCTATGTGTCCGACTGGCTTCTCCAGTTAAAACCGGTCGAGAAAGATAGGCTGAGGCATTGTGTAGAGAACAATACGTGTGCGTAATCCCCGCTTTCCCACGCATACACCTACCTTGTCTTTGTTTAGTAAATAAAAGAGGGTGACCTACATTCCAGCAAACAGCTGATCGGTGATTTAACATTGAAATATGTGTGTGTGGACTTTCTGTCTCTCCCTTAGAAGAGAAATTATTCTCTTGAGAATTATGCAAATGATTTACCCAAAAATGCAACTTGTCTATGTAGTTAGTGTATAGTGTTGTAAAATCAATTTTAAGTACGTTTTAATGTGTTAGAAATAAGATAATAAGGGCACAATTTAATCCGGATTTACTATTAAAGGACGAGCTGTCTTACGAAGCTCTTTTGCGTGGTCTACCCCATGCGAATATAACAGTCGCGGAATTGCGTAAATCAATACGCGAAAGTGGATTTGATGCACCCGCGCAATTAAGCAACCTAAGCGGACTCGATTATGAGAGCGAGAGAGAAATTTGTAATGCCAAGTATAGTGAGCTAACCTTATTGTCTCAAACCCTCCAAGACGAGAAATCTCCGGCGATAATTTTGCGGACTACTCAGAGAATAGAGCATTTAACCCGGCGAATGAAAAATTTGTTGATCTGGCCTAATCTTACGGAAATACCTCCTGAAGTCCAAAACTTTGCTGACGAAGCTTTACGTCGATTACCCACTATTATCAATGAGTTAAGAAGAAAACCCGACTCGTTCCGAATGGATGAAATTGAGAAGTCCTTGAAGAAACTACACATCTCCCCAGTTCAATCCCCTACTACAGATCTACCTCCACCTAACACTGATCGCGACTCACCCGCCGTATCGCAAATACAAGCTACTCACGAGCAATATCCTGATAAGAGATTTAAATGCCCCTCCTCCCAATCGTTTCCAGATTCGCCCCGAAACGCACGAATTGACCACCCCGAATGCATCATATCATCCTCCTAAAAGGATGCCAACCTTGAACTATAACGCAGACCTATATGGAAAAATCACTCATCCTGTGGAGAAACTTTTAACTGAAATCCCTTACACTGATGGATTAAATGTCTCCAAACTACTAAATTTCATCAAATATCTCCTGCAGATAAAAGATCTACAGCAGCTGAATGATTGGCAAATTTTGCAAGTTCTGCTACCGAAATGTAAACCCCCGTTAAAGAATCGTGTGATAGAAGCATTAAGCTCTACACTTCCAGTAGAAGACCTGCATACCTCAATAATAAAGTACTTTATTCCCACCGGAATTTATGAAGAACTTAAAAGAAAGACCGTACTACGAGTACAAGGAAATCACGAGAGATTAGCTCATTACATCTCAGATATCAGGGAGTCATCTCGACTACTACGTGTAGATTGGAATGAGACACAGATGGTCGACACCATTTTAGTACGATTGTCACCAGAGGGAATATCTCGTTTAGCTTTGATAAATCGACCTAACACCTTTGCGGATCTAGAACAATGCAGTATCCATTCTTCGAATGTATGGTACTCCGATCAGAATAGACATACGATGAAATCAGCAGAAGCAAATAGAAATGAATTGCGAGCCCTAGAGCCCGGTGTAACAACCCTGCATGAAAGGCAAGTATTCAATAGACCTCACAATGTGCGCAGCCCTGGTAAGTTAAATGTAACACCATCTAAAACGGAAACAAGGTACCCTCCTCGCAATAAGCCCATCTGTTATAATTGCGGCAAATATGGACACATAAGAAAAAACTGTAACAGCAAGCAATTGGAACGTAAACACCCTGATCCAAAAAACATGTAAGGCAGGGAGACCCGAAATCCTGTGTCTTCCGCAGCAACTCGAAATCTGGTGAACCTAAAGAAACGTATAAAAAAAAAATTTTATAACAAAAGAGGAAGGAAAAGAAGCTCTAAAGAAATAGATCCCTACGTAAGAAAGTTTCTTAGAAGAAAACAAAAAGTAAATAATAATAAGGAAAATAATAATAAGTGAATAATAATTGCTTTAAATAATAAGGCTGAATAAATCTTGAGTTAAACTAAATTTGTGTAAAGTGTTTCCCCTTCTGCATAGTTTGTTTAAGTATTGTTAAAGAAATAAGAATTATCTTCGTGAAATTCCGCTTCTCTCAGTAGCATAAGATATTAGGATTAGCAATAATCTAAAGTGGAGTATGGGATCCGCTTTAGATTACATTAGAGGTAATTTTATGATAAATAATTAAGGATTATATATATATGTAACGTAACAAGTCACAACGGCGCCGACTGAAAAGGGTAATGATGGGGCAGAAAGGTGCCAAAATAATCATTAAAGAGTGCTGAAAGCTAACTTGTGTAGTTAGAGTAAGCCAATGTCAGTCGGGCCACGATATTGTGAGTTACGGAAAAGTAGGGAAATTAGTATTAAGAATTAAAATATAAGTTAGCATTGTAAGTAACGAGTAAAAGGGAATTTCACGAATGAGAACAAAATGAATTTAAAGAGAGATAGAGAAAACAAACCTTGTATTAAATTAAAATTCCACACATTGACACCAAGCATACTCCAAGTCCCCAATTTTGCGTTAGGCTCACTAAAATTCTTAATGTGGATTTTAAGCGGTGGAGTATGTGACGATTTAATTGATAATAAAATCTTTAATAAATAAAAAATTAATTTACTAGCAATTAAGTATTTTTAAATAGCACTATTAAACCTAAAGCCCCTGTACTAGCTCAGAATAAGTATGAGATGTAAATGGAAAATCTAACTAAACAATTAATAAAAAAACGAATTGTAAAAAGCTATTAATATCACAGTTAACCCTTTTGCAAGTCATCATGCGTTGACCTGTTTAATTCCGGACTCAACGTGTTTAGCGAGTCGTCTGTAACTTAGGAAAGTATAAAAATACTTTAAATTACAATAATGTTTGTAATTAGTAATTTGAAGGCACGAGTAGTAGTTAAAATAATTCACTTAAATTATATATGTATAATTAATGTATTGTTTCTTGTACTTAATAATAATGTCACTTTAAATAAAAATAGGAACTATATTATCGCGGAGTACTCGCCCCGCTTCGTTGTAATGTGCCAGTCGAATCGAGAAGTGAGTGACAATGCAGCCGTCAGACCGTACACACCTACGAGCGAGAGCTCTTCAAAAATGCATTGATTAATTTTAAGCTTAACTGTTAGCTACCACTACTAAACGTGGCGAGCAAATTTTAATATATAAAATGTAGAAAGTTGTGTTAAGAAATGTAATAAGTTAAAAAAAAAAAAAAAAACTAACAACTAGTAAGCAAGATGACGTCTCCCCTCAAGAGGTAAATTCCAGTACAACTTTACATATGAAGATGTGACCTGCATAAACTTCACATGTGGACGTATACGAGCCATACGACGCTGACTAGGACCTACGTGGATCTACACCAACTTTAACCAGAATAACTTCAATCCCCTCAGTGAACCAGCTATCTAGTACTCGCCGAAGACACGACTCAGATGACGACGCCGACTTCCAGAATTCCCAAGAGTGACACCCCAGGACGAGGTCACCACGACTTATTGTAAAGGTGACTCGATAGCTTGCCTATCGAGAGTTAATTATATTTGAGACATAACTTACAGATGAAAGAGACTTTTCAAAGACTATAATTTTCTTGAAACTATAAATGAGACCAACTAAGATTATACTGTAATATTGAATACCATACGTTGTAACGTTAATATGTAAATGTAAATTATAATCTCTTTAGTAAATAATACCATTCTTCAAATGGTAAAAGAAGTCTTGCAAGCACCTAGATGAACATAGTAATACTCAGACGTCTTTGCAATATATTTAAAGTAAACTCGGATCCGAGGTAAAAAGTAAATGATCATTATGATCCCTAGTTTTTCAGAAAACCCTTTGAATATTTTAATCTAATTAATTGTTATGGGATCTTTTCATATCATTTGTTAATAAAGAGAAGTCATCTTATTACACCTGGAAATGAGTGCATATATCAGTGAAATACCTTCCCTTGTTTCCTAATAATTAGCTTAATTAATTCTGTTAATTGTGTTGAGTTTAATTTCACTTCGTTACAACGTAGGCAGCCCATATAATTGGCTGGTGTCAATTAGGATGGGTTCCCTGGATTTGTATCGTGGCAAAAAACGTTACAATAACACAGATTTTAAACTTATTTGTGTCGATGTTTCGACAGTGTTTATTGTCGTCATCAGGACCTGTATATGAATATAAAAGAAATGTCAAACACAACAGAACAATTATTTGAGTGAACGTGTTTGTGTATGTGAGTGTGTGTTCATATGTATGTATCATTGTATATATGTGAAGGAGTTGAGATGTTTTGTTTTACATCTCCAAATGTTTTCTTTAAAGACAACGAGAAAATTATAATATCACAGAAGTTAATTTATACACTATTACAATCTAAATTACTCATAATGTAATGGTATTTTTTAACTAATTATAAAAGCAATAATCAACAATTAGATATTAGAATTGGTACAGAAAACGTTTATACATATACCAGTCAACATATAGCATAGTAAAATATATTATAGCTAAATACAGATTAAGGGATGTTCAATTATGTAACTAAAAAAATATACTAACAATGTCTCAAAATAGTTTACTGCAGAGATATTTATATGGGTACACATATATTATTAAACATAATTCTTAAAAAATTCGTTTATAGAGCTTGGTTGGACGTGGTCTTCAATTTATGCAGTATTCAGCACAACGAATCCATGCTCACTGAGAACGTCTTATAGTCTCAGGAATGCTCCTGATAATTGATGCAGCTTCGTTTAACAGGAGCCGCATCCAACAAGTACTTTATACGAAATGCAGACTACCTGACTACCTAATAATGTATCTCTAGCTACAAATATCTCGACAACAAACTGTTTTGAGAAAAATATACGTTTATTTTATTATTTTCTACAGAAAACGCTCTTAGAATATTGCCGTGCAATTTAGAATCAGCCTATAGTGATCGAAATTTAAAAACAATTTTAATTTCTCGATCAAGTGGCACGTCCCCACACTCGAGTCGACGGACACAAGCCCAAGTTGTAAATAATGACGAATTAGGGACACGCCAGACCCGACGCCAGTGCGAAGACAAGGAAAAAACGTCTCTGTACAGCACACAATAAGAATTTGAGGGCGTCGTTGACAGCTCGCAGTTTGTTACAATTTACAGCACCCAGCAATCGAAAACAAAGACTTCGTCCAGCTGCCGAGTTACGCGGAAACGAAATGGAACGCCTGCTGTGGAGGTGAGTTGTAACGAGCACAAATATGAAAGGCTTCACTCTGCTACAAAGAAGTACAGAGCAATCTCGACGAACAGATAAACAATAGAACGTAAACTCAGTGAATACTGCAAGTGCACCCTGCACAGCGTGAAAACAAACCTTTGACAGCTTACTGGAATTTACGACTAGAAAGCGTGGGATCGACGAGAGACGACTCCAGCGAAGGGTTGATAATCGGCGGAACGAACAACGAATAACTTGAACAATTAACCAGGACTCTGCAGTCTGTTAACAAAAGATAGGTCAGAACCTTGACAAAGTCTAAACAAAGGTTGACGGACAGCCGGAGAATTGCTCTAGTTTCTCAGAATCCGTACCACGTTCGTCACATGGAATACTCCGGGGATGACGACGACCAACCAGCGTCAAGCATCTTCTAAAAGAGCTCGTGGAGAGAGTAAGAAGGGTTCGGACGACGAATCGGGAAACAGGGGATGAGATCTGCAGAGGAGTAGGAATTTGAAGAACCAATCACGGATCCGAAAGGGCGTAGAAATCCAGAATTTAGACTTATGGGTAAGATGTTTCAATAAAACTGTCTTGCGAAGACGCGGAGCGGCAGTCTACAGTCTACAGTCTACAAGTCAATCGGTCATAAGTTAATAAGTCAGTACGTACGATAGTCAGACGGTTGGTTATAGTCGGAACGGTAATACATTCAGTGATTGAAACAGTTTGCGCTACCTACCGAACTTCCAACTCGGTGAATTCATAAGTGAACTTAGACATACGATATAGTCTCAATTACACACAAGTCTATTCGACAATCGTATATGTTCTGATAAACTATAGTGCGCACGGGACTTGAAACTACAACCGACGCGAACATAATAACACAAGTAATTAACATTCCAAAGTATAACAGTGAGTGACATTTCAAACACTCTCACATTACAATGAGTCGCTACGTTGAACAATTAACTGAATGAACTATATCGAACACTTAAGCACACAGTATACACTACATCCAGATAGACGGAACAGTTAATCATGTACACGAACACGGCAAATTCTCAGAGTAATTCAGCTTAATGATGATATTAACATCTTAATATTCGAACTCCAAACACTCAACATCAGCGGGGTACAACAACACCACACACATAACAAGAGTGAAAATTCAGTGAAGTGAAGTGAAGTGAAGTGCTCGCTCTTCATAACAGTGATTAAGAATGCTCGACGAATCCTCCAGCAGACGTCATCTCACACCGGCGGAATATTGGATAAACACTTTCACAAGATAAGCTATTATGTCTATTAAATCTTAGTAATATATACTACTGCACTGTCTCCTCTTTTCAAAGAGCAAACCCCAAGAGATTATATATAAATCATATGAATCATAAATTTTATAAAGTAATATTAACGTAATTCATCATCTGAGAATAATGAACGCATTTAGGTAGGGATAAAATATATTTGTTGATTGTTTATTGTTCGTATATGTTTTGTATATGTATATTATTTACCGCATTTGAATGTAACATATGTTTGTGTTTTTAGGAAACAACGTACAAATTGTATTTTGTTATCATGTGTTTTTATTATGTATGTATTTGCAAGATACAGTAACTTACTTAAATAACAAGTATAATAAATAAGTAATTATTTTATATTTAATCTTGCGTTCATTATTGAAATATAACCTTGATTATTAATTTATTTCATTCTAAGCATATCACAAAGAGTCTCAAAAGTTATGCTAAGTATCAATGGACACAACAAACTCGACCATTGAAATGTCCGATTAACAGACTCATAAATCATATTTATTTAACAACTGTGTTGAGTCTAATCTGACGAGTATGAACTACTTTTATATATGCATTAAAGTTAACGTCCATCATAACTCTTTAATTAATACACGAAGTTAATGAGATACAAATTACTAATTCACATTTGGAAAGTCCAATAATACTTACAATTAGCATAATTAAGCTCAATATAAATGGTACGGCAACCTAAATTACTTAATTAATTGCCACTCCCGTTTATAACACTAAATGTAGCCTGTGCAATTAGATGACGACCAAGGGGCTGTGCGGGACGAAGGGCATGCCTGTCGCCGGCTCGTGTGCTGCGTCCCGAGCTTCAAGTAGAGCTCCTGCCCCAGAGACCATAGATAGGGCTGGATGTTTAGGGTGTGGTCTGCTACCGGCCCGTGGGGTTTCAATTAATTAATTAATTGAGGATTAGTGTTCGCCGAGGCCGGGTCCAAGATTCACCTGGCACAGACTGGTAGCGGACCGAGGGCGCTAATGAGATGATTGCCCTGAAACAGGGCGGTGCGGTGATAGAATTTCCGGGACAGTGACCGTATAGTGGCGTTCAGGGAACGAACACGTAAGGAGTCTCTAATGGTTTTGTTAGATGTCAAGTAGTGGGGTTTGCACGCCCACCGAAATCCTCTTCCAGGAGAGACTGAAGCTTTCGTTTATGGTCTTTGCCAAGTAGCCCCATACGGGAATCGCGTAGGTAACCATCGGCACCACACAGGTGGAGACGATAAGCTTCCCTAGGCGGCGGGTCATAGAATTGCTGCATAGCAGGGGACGGAGTGAATATAGTCGATTGGCGGTCTTGCGGGCTACTTGCTCGGAGAGTGTCCGCCAGGTAAGACGTCGATCGAGGTGGAGCCAGGATACTTAACCTCTCAAGACCAGGGCAACGGAGTGTCGCCTACGTATAGTCTGTCAGGGAGCCTTAAGTGTGCAATTAGGTTCTCGCAATACTGTGTAGGCCTACTTTCAATGTCCATGACCTATTTGACTCCGTGGTTGCAATTTATTTTACCTTTGGACATATTATTTCAATCCTTCTTGAAGAGTGAAATAAAAAAAAACTATGTGCGCACGCGTGCGTAAAATAAAAATAGTCATAATTGTTAGCATCTATCTGCCTACTGCCTCCTACACAATAAAAAAAAACCATAAATATAGTGTATATAAAAAGAATCGGGGAACTTGCACGCCATGTTTCCCCAGGGACAACACCCATCAGGGTTTCAATGCCCATCAAGGGAGACATAACACGATTCGTCTTGGCCTAGTCAGTGAGCCTGCAGGTAGACCGTTGTCAGTCAAGAATTGTTAACTAACGTTAAATAAATTTAATGAAACTATTAATTTTGATTTCGGCAGTGATTACATGACTATAAGGTGAGAAAGGTTATACGTTTGTCTGCTATGTCTCTTTGTACTCTGAAATTGCTGTGAGCATTACAGAAGTATGCCATTTATGATTTGTTTTGTTGGTGCGCATGGCACAACGAGATTTACGAGAGTTTGGAAAATTAAAAATTGCGGACGCTAGGCCGTGCTCTTGAAATCTAAAAACATTTTATTTTTCCGCACTGGGCTTATTTTTAAGTTAATAAAATAACTGTGATACCAAATATTTATACTACCGCTGGCAATTCACGGCGTTTTCTTCCTGAAAGTAGAAACGATCTTTGATTTTTAAAATAACGAAGCAGGCCTATTTTCCGTGGTCGAATTTTTGTTTTAATAACCAACTCATTGCACGTAAAATATTACAAATTACCTCGGTACATTACAGAACTAAATTACCTTTTTACTACACCGATTCTTTAATTATATTCCAGATTTCTTAATTATGAAATCTTCCTGCTGTTCTTCCGTAGGTTTAATATTCAAAAGCGTGTAGCGAGTTCTCAGTTTTAACTCGAACGTTTGGCATTTGTCTGTCTGTCTATCTATTTAGGGTTTGTCTTACGGTAACTTTTCAACGGATCAACCGATTTTCCTGAGACTTAGCATGTGGATCCTTACTCTTACCCTACAGAACCCTGTTGTTTTTGAGACTGATCTCTCCAAAAATGGGGGAGTGGGAAGCAGAAACGTGAGGGGTCAAATTTGTTAAAAAGTCTGTGTGAGGTATAAAATTAAAAGGCATTTTAACCACAATCTGAGTAGTGTTTATTTTTGAAAATTAAAATTTTTTTTGAAAGTCAAGGCCCAAAAAGTGGGTGAAAATTTTTATAAAATCGCAAAAATTCATGTGGGGTATCAAACTAAAGAAAATTTTAACCAACATCTGAATGTAGCGTTAAGTTTTGGAAATTTCAACATGTCGGCCAAAAAAGAGGATCAAAAATTTGAAAAACGTAGTGAAAATCCAGCAGGGTGCAGACTAAAAGAAACTGTAACCCAAAACATTGTGTGCTCTACAAATGTTATATTACTAAATAAATAGTAGACAAATAGGGATTTTTGTAAGTTTTACTATAATTGAAAAATTTTCTAATATCTAAATTTATGTAATGATAAATCTAGGCCTACTTCGTTCATAATACTGAGGGAATGCTGCAGCTCAGGAAGCACTCTAGTTAATTTAGACTGACTAAAACGTGCAGGACGATGGTAACAAACAAAATTATACACGCGCAAATGTAAAAAGTATATAGTATACTTTTACATTACGCCGGCACTGCAATTGGAGCCTTTATTTTCAGCGCAAGAGTCCGCTGAATTACGTAATCCGTACACGGTGTAGTGGCCGCGTTTCTGTCGCTGCGTCGCTGCAGAAGAAACCGATATGTGATCTTGACCGTGACCACCGCTGAAAATCGTTAGCCGTGACCGACAAATCCTCGCGCCCGCGACACTTACTTTCACTTCGTTCTTACGATTATCTCTGTTCACATCTGCACGTCTCTACATAATTCTTCTTCCGTTTTTGCCATCATTTCTCAACACTTTTTGTGACTACAGAAACGGGTACTTTTTATTGGCGTTTGATTAGACAAAGGCGATTCAATCCATTTGATCTCGACGCATTCTCGATCGACGTGTTATTTCCAGCGACCCGAACGGTCGGTGTTGGATACAGACTTCGGTACTGTCCCAGTAACCGTACACGCACTCATTTTCGATATTTCGATTATGCTATTATTGACATCGACATGTGGTGAATATAATTTTAGTTAGATGGAAAATTCGTAAAAATTTATGTGTGCATGTTGTAAAATAGTTTGTTAACGATTGCGATCGTTTTCGTTTGTCATATTTTTTATGAAAAATGTTTCTAGCACTATTATAACACCGATTCGAGCCTGTGACACCAAAATGTTGATGCCAGGTTAACACGTAAATTGAAATTACACATGAAAACCAATACGCCTATAATGTAATACTCGTTTTTTTGTGAAAACCACGTAAGAAAAACCAGCTCGAAGTAAGGCGGGATGCTATTTTTTGTGTTTCGTACAAAATTCGCTTCTAGTGAAGTTTTCAAGATTTTACTTCTTCAAATTCGCGGCGAAGTAGTAGAAGAAGCAGAAGCTGGCAAGTTTTCAAGATTTTACTATGTTGGAATACCAGGCAATGAAAGGGCGGACATCATGGCAAAACGCGGCGCAGAGACTGACCAGCCTGAGATACCTTTCACACTCAATAGAGCAAACAACCTCATAACCAACACCATCAACAACGCCACGCTCAAAACTCTGAAGGACCTTAGCATTGGCAAAAAGTGGGAAAGCCTTGCCACAGCGGGAACGATTCCAAAGCATCTTGAGAGAGCTGAGGCAGTAGCACGATTTCGTCTTGCTACTGGACATGACTACCTCCAAGCGCATCTCTACCGTATCGGTCTTGCTGCTGATGAAACATGCCCTCTCTGTGGTCTTGGCAGGATGGACGGCGACCACCTGCAGACGTGCCAATCGCTGACTTACCCGAACGATGACACAATCAATCGCTACTGGGAGGCTCGACGTCGAATGGTGGAAGCACCAAAGACGGGCGTTGGATAAAGTAAAGTAAAGTAAAGTAAGATTTTACTGAATAACAACAGAATATTGGCCACCTAACGAATACAAAATCTTGTTTATTTATTTTTTTTAATCTTGCTCTTCAGAAATTGTATTTTTCACTTTACATTTTCCGTTGTTGTTTTGTTAAAAAACGTTACCGGTATGTTGTTTATTTTAGATGTCACTCTGTTATAAGCATTGTGTATACACAAAACGTCATATTTTTCCAACCATGGCTTTTATTTCTTTAAACAGTAAACTAAAAACAAAAAAAAAACATTATTACCTACCTCACAAACGAAAACATAACGTATTTTCGCTTTATATTAAGCGAATAATTTACAATATTAGCACTAATTGTACTAATAATTTACAATTAGTATAATTCTTCTTCACATCGTGGTATAGCGATACAATCGCATGATCGAAATATCGAAAATTTACTGCGGGTACGGATGTTGGGAGAGTACCCAGACTTCTTTTTCATAATAACAGTCTGGGTTAGACAATTCTCTAGACGCGCTAAAGTAACTTACTTTGTTGAAGTACTGGATGTACGATTTCTGGAACTCTTGACATTATCTCAGTCCCCGCTAATTCGCAAAAATGATTGAGAATTTTTCTCAGTCATATGGGTGTTCTAGCAAACGCTAAAATAAAATTATATTTTACTTCAGGGGCATATATATAATTTTCTTTCGGGGGGGGGGGTAACATTTTTGTGACGTATAACTAATGAAATTGTAACATAAGCAAAACTCATTAACGCATAAAAGATTATAACATATTATATATTCTCTGTGTGTGTGCGTGCGCGCGCGCGTGTTAGAGAACGTACACTTATTTAAAGAGGAATAAGGAAAAAACGTTTAATAGTCTCATTTACAAGTATGGAAAAACTGGATGAGGTCAAAAAACGTTTTCACAGACCACAATATATACGATTAATGTAAGCTGTTAATTTTGTTGACTTTGAGAGAAGGATCTTTCCAAATTTTTCATTATGTGTGTACGCATTTATGCTTTATTTTATGTGTTCAAAATTTCAGGGGTGGGTGGAACTCGTTCAGCCTCCTATTTAATTCGTCCCTGCGTTAGTTACATATTTAACCATATTCAATATACAAAGGACCTATACAATATTACAAATATTGTAATATTTAATTACAATACGAATTAAAACTATATAAGAAATTTCTAAAACACTAAAGATTAATATATGTAATGGTACTGTTCTGGAGTAGGTCAGTAATTTTGAATATACAGGTTGTAACCAGTCTTACAAATAATGATGTGGTGAAGAAGCTGCACACGTTCAACCATATGTGTGGGATCGTCAGGAGAACTGTAAATCAACGAGTAAAGAAACACGCGTAAAGTTGTAGGCCTACAAAGTGACGGCCCTCCTCGCACTTCTCTGTGGGTCTGAGACTTGACCTTAACAAAATCCTAGGCCAGTCGTATTCAACAGATTTCTCACCCACGTGCACGATATAGGCTACTCGTAAAGATAGCAAAAGAAATGTTGATGTACGGCAGGAACTGAATACTATGAGTATATCTGATAGGACTGTTAAAATGGGTGGAACATCTTAACCGAATGGATGACTGCCGCATCCTGAAACAACTATTGAATTATAAGCCGAAAGGACGGAGAGGCGTGGAACGTCCGAAAAGCGTTGGAGTGACCAGCTTCGGACCGGAACAAACCGTTTTTGGTTTAATCCTTGCTGAAGATGATGATGAATAATCGCTAAAGCCTCTAAAAATACGTCAGGTTCCCAGAAAGCTAAAGGCAACTCTGTCGGATAGACTGAAAAATGCGACTGTACTAAAACAACTGGGAATCAAGAGTATCATGGGATGATATCGCGATATACCGGAAGAAAGTAGAGAGGATGGCCATGGGGCGTATACCGAAAGCAGTACTGAAATCTATAAACGTGCAAGTGGCCGAAGTATTGGAAGACTTCGAAAGAGGCGGTTGATAACCTTTGACGTCGAATAAGGCAAGGTGCGTATTCCCTGAAAAGTGCAGAAGAAGAAGAAGAAGAAGAAGAAGAAGAAGAAGAAGAAGAAGAAGAAGAAGAAGAAGAAGAAGAAGAAGAAGAAGAAGAAGTTAAGGTGCGAGCGGATCATGTTTGTACCAATTCTTGCACGTAAAATATCTGAGACATCACGTTTGATGTCGCCACGATATACGATCTCGAAAATCTATCTCTAATGCTTCTCTGAAGACGAATATAAATTTTTTACGTTTCAATCTCCTTCTTGACTTCGTACAGCACAGGTGTGCCCACCTAGAGGAGCTTAGGGGGAGCTTGATCGACTCACCTCCCAAACTTGATGAATAACCCATCCTTCAAAGGAAAGATATTTAAAATTAAAAGAAAATGCCATTGTAATAAGCGTTACAATGTAATAGCTTATTACAAATAAATTAAAGCTAAAAATATTACAGTTACCAAATAAATTCTCATTTGAAATTAAAGAAATAAATATACAAAAAAAAATCTAATGAAATTAATACGTGTAAGACAATATCTCAAAGCGAAGGAACAAAATGTCAACAAAGCGTATTGTAAAGAAGTAAAAATAAAAAACAAATAATAATGGTTTGATGAAGTCCTAGTTGTTGGTTTGATGAAGTCCTAGTTGTTGGTTTGATGAAGTCCTAGTTGTTGGTTTGATGAAGTCCTAGTTGTTGGTTTGATGAAGTCCTAGTTGTTGGTTTGATGAAGTCCTAGTTATTGGTTTGATGAAGTCCTAGTTGTTGGTTTGATGAAGTCCTAGTTGTTGGTTTGATGAAGTCCTAGTTATTGGTTTGATGAAGTCCTAGTTATTTTGATTTATACTCGACTGTGGTCGTCCTCTGAATATTTGAATTCCTAAAACTAATTGTTGCATTAAAATGCCATGATTGCTTCCATTCTTCATTAATGAACCACGATCTTTATAAAAATTTAATTTGTATTGCAACATAGTTATAATTTTTCATACTTTTCCAAAGTATTTCCACTTTTGTCAACCCCCCAAAATTTAAATGACGCAATCTGCGTCACGACCCCCCCCCCGGAACCCCTGTATAACAGGCAGATTGCATGTTATATCGTTCAGCGTTTGAAGCTTCCGTGACAAACCAGCTTACACGCTTGGACTCTCCAAGATAATCTGTCCTACCTATCCGAGCAACTCACTTTCCTTAACATTCTTTAATTTTACTGTCTATCCCAGAGGTTCTCAAACTTTTTACTTCTATGACTCAGTAACTACATGTGAAAGTCACGCCCCTGCCGGTTGCTTGGCGCCTCCAAAAACTATTTTGCTGGGCCCGCTTTTAGTGTTACCATCGTTTGTCCCTTGCTGCACAGCGCTTGCTTATTTGTGGGGGGACATTAGCTAAGAAATATTGCTTCCACAAAGTGGAAGGATAGTGCGAATCTCCACACTGATACGTTATGATCTCTGAGGTCAACTGTTTTAGTATTGTCTTCAAAATAATTATTTCAATTAAGTTAAAACGAAAATTAAGTGTAACAAAAAATTTGTATTCACTACACTGATTGCTCACCAGCCAACAAAGATATTCCTTTAGGCCTACTTAGTTTAGGTTAAATTAATTATAATCTAATGTCTAATATTTATATCTTGCCAGTATGTACTTAACATTGTGTCAGCAGAAAAGTACCAGTTTCTCATTATATTAAAATCTTTTCTACTAATTTTTCAGAACCTCCTCTTTATTTATTATGTATAATAATAATGGCTCCCATGTATACCACCGAAGTAGCTTAGGAGTAGGCAGGGTAGGCTGCCTAATGTGAGTCGTACGGCATACAAGGAAGGCAGTGTGGCCAGCACTACTACGCTTCAGCCGCCCATTATTATCCCCAGGATGTTATCCCAGGCTGAACTCATTTTCAACAGGCTGAGTCGACCTGGGGGCTGAAAAACGCACCTTGATTTTATGGCGCTGGCCCGGGAATTGAACCCGGGACCTCTAGATTAGTAGCCAGGTTCCATACCCACTTGTCTACTGAGTCTACAAAATTTATTATGTATTTGTTCATTAATTATTTTTGTTGTTATTTCATCAGGGGTCCATACCAGGTGAATACGGGTTTACCACGCCCTATATACCCTAGATAGATTCTCACCTTGCATCAACCTGTCTTGAGTGCTTCAACCTTTTTTTATTCAAGCTTTCCTGTCTGGTCTCTTGAACAGCTTTTGATATTTTCGATACCAACGCTATTACGTTTTCGAGGGCTCGGGAATCTTTCATTGTGTTAATACTTCAGCATTACTACGTAATTCTTGTTTTCGTTTCGTACTACCCTGTAAGGGCCCGCCAGGGGTAAAGGTGTCAAATGGTCAACGGTCCTAGGGGCTGAAGAGAAATGTTTCCCAACGGTACTAGGGGCCGAAGAACCTAGGAGGTGGGTTTCCGAATAAAACCCAGAGCAGGACCAGAGACTCAAAGGTGGCACGTATATCCTACCGCTGGTCTTACTCTACAGGACGCTGGTATATCTTCTCTAAAGTCACAATGGTTCTGAAACTTGGGAGTCGGCGAAAAAAACATCCGAGTAGAATACAGACATCGGAGACGAGATTCTTACACTCTGTTAAAGACGGCACACGAAGCAATAGACTCTACAGTGAAGACATTCGTGAAGAGTTGAATATTTTTAATATGCAAGATCGTATTGCCGAGAACAAAGAGAGACGGATTGCTCACCTGAATAGGATGCCACATGGCAGGTTGCCTAAGGAAGTTTGGCAATACAAGTCTGTTGGGCAGCGAAGTATAGGAAGCGTTGGTGAAGTATATATATATATATTCCTTTGGGACCGGAACAGGTGATTCGCCTAGTCCCTGATAGAAGAACAAGAAGATTTTTGTTCTTCTAAACGTTAATTTCTTTGGCCCTTCACCTGTGTCTTCCAGTATTGTCATTCGCCCTCTTTGTATTACAACTACAGGTGTTTTCCTTACGTAGTGTTTGCCTTTCGCTTTACTTTATTCATTGTTTTATTGTGTGGATTGTATTCCTTATAAACATGTTATTAATGGGTTTATGTTATTTTTCGCTACAGAAATGATTGATTTTGTCATCTTTCTTTACTCGTCCCACCTTTTACATACGTCATATGGAATGTATCTGCTTCTCTTGGCCTTAGAGTTTTCGTAGTATATTCAGACCGATCACTATTACAAAAATAAAATCATCGTATGTTGAGACCGCATATTAAGTAACGTAATCTTCAGCACGATCCCTTAAAAATGTAGACATTTACCAATGGTGTAATTGAACACGTTCATGAAAAACAGCTTTAGCTCTTCACCGTATGAACAGCTGTTTCCGAGCCAGAAGCTAGGGCCTGAAATCACTGCCCGTTTTATTAATTAATTATAGGTTTTCACAGGTGTCAAACGCACGTCTCGCCCAATGCACCTGTCAAGTGGAGATCGAACACGTGGAAGCAAATTACACATGGATAATAAACAAGTTCCCAAGGTCATGGAGGAACCACCGGCAAAGTAGTTTAAACAGCTTCGAAGCCAACGCAACTGGTTCTATCTGGATTCAACGACTCCGTACTGGCGAAGGTCAGTTTGTAACTTGCCCGACGACTGGAAAGTCTTCACCACATTAACGTCGGGAAACCTGAGAGCGGAATGTTTACAATTTTTGTTAAATAGTTCTATGTTTAAAGAACTATTATACTAATATATCGTTATCGCCGAAACACAGACCATATCTAAGCCGGACGTGCACATGCAAGCCGCCAGTGGCATAATTTGCATG
Source organism: Magicicada septendecula (assembly GCA_034769895.1). Taxonomy (NCBI): domain Eukaryota; kingdom Metazoa; phylum Arthropoda; class Insecta; order Hemiptera; family Cicadidae; genus Magicicada; species Magicicada septendecula. The sequence continues at coordinate 81,882,445 of CM068371.1, read as the reverse complement.
CACGTACGCTTCCAAAAAAAAGGCCTCATGTATTGTAAAGGCCTCGAATTAGTGTATTGGTTTAACCTTCTTAACGACTGACGTATGAGAAACGTAACTTGTTTAATCTTTTCAATTAATTGGTCGCCTTTTGACGTCCCGGTACGTCAAACGGCATAAAAACGCTTAATACTTTCTCCTTATTATTTCATGAATAATGAAATGGCCACACCGTTGAAACACTTTTCCTGCAATTCTGGAATATTTTCTTACACGGCTTGTATAGGAGCCCGTGAGATAACTGTACACGTTTCTCCGGAAGATATAAAATTTGAAGAAAATATGGGTTTCGTGTTTTTGTTAAAATAGCTAAATAATCTCAGGAATTTAGTATTAGGCCTATACATGTAACAGGGAAAAATGTTTAAAGTCTGTCTATTCGAATAAAATTCCCGAAACAAAGTAGACAATTTTCAGGAGTCCAGTGTTGTTACGGTGTAGGCCTATTGTTTTACGCCATTTTTCATATTTTTTGCGGGAAGAAGAAAAACGTTCTTCGTAAACAAACAAGATATGAATATCTGGCGTTACTACGGGGGGATCAGGGGACGAATCTCCCTCCCCCAAAGCTATTAAAAATTTCAGCAACATTCCATAATAACTTAACGTAGGCCGATTTCTAAGCCAGTTATGTGTGTTAAAATAAGGCTTATAAATAAAAGGAATTACAATATTTGTGAATTAATAAAATAAAGCAAGTCCAGCTTTCAAGCTAGTGAATTTTCGTAATTTCGTCTCAAGGAGTGAAAATTCGTAAAGATGGAAAATAGTTGAGGAAACTGAAAATCGCATAAGTAAAACTCACCAAGTATACTATCTCATAAATAATACCGTCATAAGTAAACGAGAAATTACTACGAAACCGTATACCAACCAAAACTGGAGTAACTAGGAGCTGTTCTTGGAGAAGGGAGGGTCATAATAACTTGGGGGGAGGGGTGAGAATAGACTCTAAGTGGGATTAGACTAGCATGGAGGTTGGACTCCCTATTTTCGTCAGGACGAATGAGAAATTCAGAATTCTTCCCAAATAATTTTATAAATTCTTTGCGCGAAGTATAAGGCTTTGAAAAATACGGAATAGCGCTGATTGTAAAATAATCTGTCTTGATTAACTGTTATGCAAATTAAAGGTAACAAATTTCATGTAACTAAGGATCACCTTATTTGTAAATTTGAATTCTTAAGATCTCGTGAGAACTAGTCTTTCTGAAGATATTTTGAAGTTATTACCTCTTTGCACTTTGGTTTTAAGACGTTTTGCCAAGAATGTTTTAAGTTTTAAGCAACTTTTTATTATTGTATTGTGTTATATTGCATTTCTTTTAATGCAGCTTGCTAGATTTGTGTTTTTAATTTTAATATTTTTTTTGTAAATTGTGAAATTTAAAATTGGTTTTTTTGTTTGTGAAACAGCAAGCGGTCTTACAATTATGTATGAGGGGGAAGACCCAACATTGACAATTCTAGGGGCCCCTATTTTGTTTCATCCTTGGTTTCATCACTCTAGCGGGTAGTTGTAAATTGTATTTGTAATATTTATATGAAGTAAAGATTTAAAAAAAACTTATAGTTTGTGTTAAAGTGTACGTTACTTTTATGTAAAAAATGTTATTAGGAATCTGGTCTAATTTTAAGTTTGTGTTCTTATAAATCTTGTGAAAATGAGTCTTTGTGAAGACAGTTTGAAAGACCCGGTTTTGTTACCCCTTCTGTTTATAATTTACGGATGCTGCCCCCAAGGTGTTTTAAGAAATTTATACTTCATAATAAAACACGTTATTTGTTATGTAAAATCCAGCAGTAAAATGCAGTAAAATATTCTCATTCTCCGAATTAATGTCAAAAAACTGATAGTTTATCTACGGAAAGACGACGGTTCAAACCATACAGATATTAGACTAGACGAGTCCTGACATGGACAACCCTGTAAGGAAAGTGTGGGCAAAAAAGGCAATGGTAGAATAATAGGGTCTGTCTTCGTTTTCTGGCGCGTGCGTATTGTTGTTTTAATGCTACAAATACGTACGTCATTCACCGACCGTTATGTGATTGTCGTTATTAAGAAAACTGTACCTTTATTAAATCGTAAATATTGTAATTCCTTTTAATTCTACAATTATAAGTTTTACTTTAATATACGGAACTGCTTTGAAATAGATCTGCGTTAAGTGATTATGGAATTTTTATGAAATTTTTAATAGTTCGGGGGGGGGGTTATCCCCTAGCCCTCCGCTCTCGTATTCACGGTACTGCTAACTAACTCGCCTATATGGGGCAGAGTCTTGTACGATGACTGACAAGTTCAGGTCGAGAATAGTAGCATCGGAGATGAAACATCTGAGAAGACAAGTGGTGTAAAACACTATAAGCGACAGAATCCGGAACCAATGTGTAATCGAAGAGATAGAAACGACGCCGATAAAATAGAAGAGAAACAGTTTCAGTGGAATGAACATCTGGTGGGGATGGAACCAGGAAGATGTACTAAATTAATATTTAGATTATAATTGGGGTAAAACAGAAAACTAAGCCGCATGATGTTAAAGGGATATTAACAGTTTGTATGATAGGGTTCTTTTACGATAAGGCTGGGAAGTCTGGACAGCGTTGTAGTTGTTCCCAAAAACGGTGCACCGTAAGTCTGAACTGTTCATTTATACTTCTAACAAGTCTTGATGCCGGGCCCTAGGACCGTTCCCGACAGTAACGAATGCAAGGCTTCGACGCGGAAGCACGATGTGTCGCGTGGCCTGTAGGCCTACAGCTTTTAAGCATAAACAAAGGTTACCACTGGCGTAACTACGACGGGGCATCAATCCCTTTCCGCAGCAATAACTAAATGATTAAACATTTCAGCGAAATTCTATAATCACAACGCAGATTTGCTGACGGCTTGCTTGTACTCCAAAATACAGAAACTGATTTGCAAAAATCTGTTTTTAAGCTTCATCAGATTTGTGAACAATACGATACGAAACTGTCTACTATATAAACGAAACTAATGACGTTTGAAGGCAAGGAACGGAAAAGAACAAAAATCATAATTAGCAATCAAACAATAGTGAACAGGTGAGCCATTTTAATTATTTGGTAAATGATAATCGCTATGATAAGAATAACGAAACGCATGTTAAGTTAGCAAGTTCCAGACGATTTGTGGGACAATCAACCTTATTTCTAGAAACCTGCTTGTCGAGGTACAAAATTAAAGTTCAACAAAGTTAAGGCAGTCGCTGTACTGTCCTACGGGCGTGAATTAAGGACAACGACCAAGAAACAAGACAGTAAAATACAGGCCTTGGAAATGGCGAACTTAAGAGGAGTGAAAAGGTGTTCTAAACTTGACCGTATAATGAGGCCATAAGAGAAGAGTTACCAGTTTTTAATTTAAATGAAAAATTTATAAGTTTACAAACAATGGTGTAAAGAACGCTTAGAAAAAATGTCAGATTCCAGACGGCCCAAACATGGCTGGAAGTACAAACCTACAGGACACAGGTATGTGGGTAGACTCAGGAAGAGATGGTTGGAGAATGTTTGAAGGCGGAACAGGCAGCACCTTGACTACGCCGTGTTGTGAAGATCATGATGACTTAACGTAGGTCAGTCAGTTAGGGAAGAGGTCACAGATCGGCTCGTTGAACTCGTGCCGAGAAAAGCTCCTGGCCCGGACGACGTCTCGAACGCCGCTCTTACTCGACTCGCGGAGCAAGGAGTACTTTTCTTGGTCGCGCTGTTCAACGCGTGTCTTAGACTGGCCTATTTTCCCCAGAAATGGCGTAAGGCGACGGTCATGGTGATCCCGAAGCAGGGAAATGACGCTTCCCGTCCCGGCAACCTCCGGCCCATTAGTCTACTGTCAGCCACGTCAAAGGTTCTCGAACGTCTCGTACAACGGAGAGTACTAGAACATCTACGAAATTTCGATGTACTGGTCCCCGAACAGTTCGGCTTCCGTGTGGGGCATTCCACCACTCATCAGCTGATGAGACTGGTGGAATACATCACGGGCGTCGGGTGTCGGAAAGAGCAGACTGTCGCCTGTTTCCTAGATGTGGAAAAGGCCTTTGATAGTGTTTGGCATGACGGGCTCTTGTTCAAGCTCCGGGAAATCCAGCTCTCAGATTGCTACCTTCGCTTGATTGCTAGCTTTCTGACGGAGAGGACTTTCTGCGTGCGAATAGACGACCATGTCTCTTCCGAGAGACGCATTACAGCCGGGGTACCTCAAGGTAGCGTGCTAGGGCCTCTCCTGTTCTCCGTGTATGTCAACGACGCATCCAGAGAGCCTGGAGTCCAGATGGCTCTGTTTGCCGACGACACGGCGGTCTATACCGCCGATCGGAACACAGACTTTGCTATCCCACGACTTCAGCGCGCACTCGATGCGTATTCGACGTGGACGGAAAGCTGGAAAGTTGCCGTCAACGAAACCAAGAGCTCCGCGGTGCTTTCACAAAGCGCCGGAAAGAACCACGAGGCCGAGTGAGACTCGGTAGAACGTATTTGCCCTGGTCGAAAGAAGTTAAGTACCTCGGTGTCCACCTAGATCGTCGGCTCACCTGGCATGCCCACGCTGAGACGATGCGAAAGAAAGCGTCCCGCTCGTCTCGCGCAACTGTTTCCAATACTTGTCAACAAGGCTATGACCCGCAAGCTGGGTAAGTTGATCGTCAACGCGTATCTGTTGCCGATCATTACCTACGCTCTTCCCGTCTGGGGTTACCTCGCAACCGTTCATAAAAGAAAGTTGCAAAGCGTTCTCGATAGAGGTCTTCGGCTAGCGGCCAAAGTCCCCTATCGGTTTTCTTCTCGTCTCCTGAGAAGAGGACTCGGTGTCCGCTCCTTGGATGACACCGCAAGGCGACTTGCACGTAAATTTTACGTCCGAGCTGCGAGGACCCAGACGAACCCACTCATAGCTGGCCTTGGCAAGTACCGAACACGTCCAGGTGAATCTTGGAAACGGCCTCGACAAATACTGTACTAGTCGACTTAGTACGAGCATGTCGTTGTAGCGACCACTAAAAATTAAATAAATAATATTCCGTCTGGACAGGACCACTAGGCAGGAGCCCTTACCGGAGGCTCGGTACTAGGAACCCACTGGGTCGTCTCACGACGCACAACCCAACAGGTCTGACGGCCTAGGCAGTCAGTGGCATCTGTCATTCACAGTTACGTTTAAACGTTTTCAAGCTACAGAAAGGTCTGAGTTTATAGTGGGTGCAGCAGATCGATCCTAGTTTTCACATTGAAGATTTTATGTATGAAGATTACAATGAGTAATCTCTTCTTTATATCTTCATTATTATACTGATGTAATAAAGACTGTACAGGTAAAGCTATGTAGCAAGACCAGTAAAATGTGTAAATTGCCTCTTTTTACTTACAATTGAATACTGCCTTTTATATTTTTACGTTATTTGTCAAAAATTGATGGTTTATGAAGCGGCCCTCCGGTTCGTTCCTGAATTTAACTATGGTCCTCAGCCATTTTAAGTTGGAAACAACTGTTCTATAGGAAAAAGACATTGCACGAACGTCCCAAAGTGTTCCTTGCGCGAACAATAGGCCTGCAATAAACGTGACCCTCGAGAAGCTTTTTCACCTTCCTGCAAGTACTATCTTACACTCATCATTTTGGAAACGGAAGAACTAGTTCCTTATAACTGAGCCGATACGTCTGAAATAGTCATTGTTCAGATTACGTACATGCACACGCACATTTGCCGTTTGCAAATGCATAAACTTAAGTACATACACCTATCTCACTCTCTCTCTTTCTCTCTCTTATGTACCGACTACTTCTCTCACGTCTACCCTCAACTACCCTCCCACAAAGACCATGTAATATACATTTAAAGAATAACATTTATTTCGATTGTGGTCCATTTGATTGTTTGCTGGTTTGCGATACACTCTCGATGGTTTGTACATTTTTCTGTTACATCCATTCATAATTTAGAATGGAATTCTTAGACAGTTTGCCACGGTGCTCTGTTTATTTGTCTCGAGTAGGTTTACTACAGTTTTTATTGACACACCGTCTATACTGTAAATTGTAATATAATTAATATTTCATATATTTTTTTTAAATTTTTTGGGTTATTGCGAGAGACGTACACCAGCAATTAGACCCCGTCAAAAGTGACACATGTTAGCTGTGTTCGAGGGTGGGCGACGAAAAGGAACAAACCTTTCCTTTCCATTAAGACGTCGTAAAAACTATTCACGAACAATGAGCTGTACGGCACATGTTGCAGCCAACTGGACCATGCGTGGGAATGCCCGACTCCACAATTAGGACAAAAGGAGACTACCCTTACATCTGTCCAGTAGCGAGAAAAACACAGAACCAACGACGAGAGTATTGTTCATAACCATGTGTGCGACTTCTCAAAGACAATGGTTTATGGAAGGGCAATAGGACAGGCGACTAAGTGACGCTAGTGAAGAGCACAGATGTTACGCCACCCGTGAGTTGACGAAGGAAGTCGTCAGCGTACCAACAATGAGAGAATTCGACACGCTACACCAAAAGTAGCAAATGTGATTTTGAAACGAAGCCTTAACACTGATTCCAGGAACGGGGCAACGTACGTAAGACAGCGACTCATCCAGTCCACGTGGACTACGTCAAATTCGAGTCGAGAAAGCCAACCAGCCAATAAGGAACGAGAATTCCGGAGGAAACTTCTGTAGGGGATGGTTCAGAGAGAAGCTTGAGACCAGAGAGCGAATCTCGTGTATGAACGTCCCTCTCCAAACGGCACAGGGTGGAGAATTCGTTGGAAATACTGACTGGAGACGAAGGGACACAGGGAGGTCCATGGAATGAACCTATCAAAGATGATTTGGTGGGAAGTTTGAGCGTTCATCAGAATCCCAAGAGTGGGAACATCAGAAGAAATAAAAACCGTTTACACAGGGAGACGCGCTCTCAGTTTTACTCCAAATTTTGCTCAGTTTTACTACAAATTTTGCTCAGTTTTACTACAAATTTTGCTCAGTTTACTACAAATTTTTATCTCAGTTCATTCTAATTTTTCGCTCAGTTAATTCAAATTGTGTCTCAGTGTACTACAATCATTGGCTCAATTCATTAAGATCTTTGCCTCAGTTTATTATAATTCTTAACTCGGTTTACTCAGAGTTTCGAACAGTCTATTGAACTTGTATTCCATTTTCATAATAGTTCAAGTACAAGAACTTAAGGCAGTGCGTAAGTTAAAAATGTATTTCGGTAGAGACGATTAAGACATTGTTACGAATAAATGGAAGTGCGCGAGTAAGACTCAAAGCGTAAAACGGAACAGTAGTCTTCGTGATGAAGCACGAGTAACAATCCATATAAATTCTATGTAATTCACCGTCGTAAAGATACTGACATTGTGAAGTGACATTCTTGAACAATTACAGAAAAGTAGTGATACCACAATGTTTAGTAATTAACTCGAGTAAACAGAATTGTGAACAAGTGCCTAATGAACTCGAAAACGATCTAGGCGCCGAAAAGAGCGGTCGTGCGATATGGACAACTATTAGAAGCATACGCTATCGAACTGTGAACCGCGAAATAGACACATACGTGTGTAAAACGTAGCCGACCGATTACGAGAACAATGCCACAACTTGTATTATAATAAACTCAAAAGCTCGAAGTGACTGTCGCGTTGTGCGGAAGTGTTTGCGCTCAAGTGTTATATGGATTAACCGCACTCGTCAACGCAGGGATACATCATGGGAGAGACACACCACGGCAGAACGAGTAAAGTACAAAACTAATCTCGTCTTATAATTAGTAATTTATCAAATACCACTGACCTGACACTTAGAACCAAACCACCTGAGAAAGTTATATAAATATGAGTCAGATAGATACGAATCCATAAGTAGGGAATATTATGCTCTAGAATATTATACATGTCTTCTTGTTAATATATCTTGTACTATGTATGTATTTTGATGTGTCTGTTGCAGGAACAGGATTTTAATTATGTATATGATTGATATGTGTATTGTTAATTATGATTATTTCATGCATATAAATGTTTAATGGGTTTTAACGTAAAATACTAAATACGAATTATGAGCACACCACATTTTAGTTAGTAACGTCATTGCAGACGAAGAAGCGTCTACATTTGATCGCTCACTTAATTATTTAAATTTGTTCATTGCATTATTAAATGTGGCATAGAATTTTATTGTTTTGTTGAAGATTTGTAAGTGCTCTTAATTTAATGTTATGACATGAATACGAATGAAAAATGATTTTAATAAACGTAAGTTAAGAATGGATTCGCTAGTATTCTATTGATTTATGTAAAAACCTGACTCACAACTTAACCTTTCATTAAACAGTATCTATATTTATAATTCAAGTTAACGATTATCAATTAAATTACTCAGAAAGATGCACAGAATAGAAGTTTCGAAGACAGTTAAAGTCAGAAGTAATTTCATATGTAGCAAGTTTGAGTGTGAATAATTAATTAACTCTAACTCAGTTCATACAATTATTTATTATTTAAAGAAATGAATTTGTTAACATTGCATATGGGAGTTCAACACATGACATTAACTATATCATATATGCTAACCCAAGCTCAGAGTTAGATACATTTTGATCACAACTTTATTAAAGAGATAATTAAGTAATCTATGCATATAATTAACACAGATAAATATTGTTGTATAAGGTGCTCCAACATCACGGGGCAATATTAAGTAAAGATATACGTACCTATAAAAGTAATCAATCAATTTTTATATAACTAATAATTAATTAATTAATGCAAATAAATTTGCAAAAAGATTAACATCGTATATGGCGTCCAACTACGGGGCTAGATACATGTAAGTACGACAAAGTTCGTACCGGCAACAATTTCATAATTACAGATCAATAAATTTATAATTAATAATTAATCAATTTATGCAATTAATACGCATAAATATTATTACCGTAACATTTATATTTAAAACGAAACGCGCGCGTGTGTATATTGTTCATGTGTACGCATATTGTATAGGGCAATAGAACAATATGCGTGCTGCTATCGTTTATTCTTTAGTTATAAGTAGTGTGTTTGTGCGTGTGTAAACCCAGCACGTGCTATTGAGAGTGAATTGTGAACTGTTAGGTTGTAACGGCTCAGTACTATCCTACAACAATGACTGTGAGCAGATGTGTCAGGTACATAGGAGACTGCAAAACACCCTTTTTGGGTTTATTTTTATTGCACCCTCACGAGACAATTCTTTCCGAGCCCCACACGGGTCACTTTTGCCCGAGGCAGTCAATATGTAAAATCAAAGCATAGCTTTGAAACTCGCCCCGTTAATTAAAAACTAACGACCAATTGTTATAAAGCAACAAAAAGAGTAACGATTTTTTACCATAGTTGTACACTAACACGCGTACACTCCGGTTAAATCGCCAGTTGGTTAAGTCTCTGTGCTAACCGGGTCTAGTGTGTTATCAAAATTTTCCATTCTCCGCAGCCGGCCCGAACAAAACAGGTTTATCAACAGTTGCGACACTGCGGGGATGAATAGTCAGTGTATAGCATTTGATTTACATATCGATTCGGTTAACAAGAAAGTTTTCCAGCGAAACCAACGAGTATAAATCGTTTACACCAGTCAGCGCATACACAAACGAATAAATTCTTGGATTTCGTTGTCCATGACGTGTCCGTTACTTAACTTTAGTTTTACAAACGAATACGTACTGTAGGCCTAGTATTGTACTTAGTTTCTCTTTGTTTACATTACTAGTACATTTCCTGAGCTGCAGAATTCGCTCATTATTTTGAACGAAGTACATTTATTATTGGATCAATTTCAGTATTAGATCATCATCATCATCATCTTTACAATACGGTCTAGGCAAGGTGCTGCCTGTTCCGTCTTCAAAGATCCTCCAGCCCATCAAAAGATCCTTCCTGGGTCTCCCCACATTCATGTGTCCTATAGGTCTGTACTTCCAGCCACGTTTGGCCCGTCTGGAATCTGACATTCTTTCTAAGCGTTCTTTCCACCGTTGTTTGTAATCTTTTAATTTTTCATTCAAGTTAAAAACTTGTAACCCTTTTCTTATAGCATCATTATACGGTCAAGTTTAGAACACCTTTTAACTCCTCTTTAGAATGCCATTTCCGAATGCCATTTTACTGTCTTGTTTCTTGGTCGTTGTCCGTAATTCACACCCATAGGCCAGTACAGGAACTGTCTTATCTTTGTTGAACTTTAATTTTGTACTTCGACGTGCATTGCTTCTAAAAATACGGTTGATTGTCCCACAGTTCGTCTGGAACTTTCCTAACTTAACATGAGTATCATTATTCTTATCATAGCGATTATCATTTCCCAAATAATTAAAATGACTCGCCTGTTCTACAGTTTGATGGTTAATTATGATTTTTGTTCTTTTTGGTTCCTTGCCTTGAAATGCCATTACTTTTGTTTATATAGTAGATATTTTCATATTGTATTGTTCGCAATTACGATGAAGCTTAAAAACGGGTTTATTGCAAATCAGATTCTGTATTTTGGTACAAGCAAGTCGTCAGCAAATCTGCGTTAAGTGATTATAGAATTTCGCTAAATTTTTAATCATTTAGCTATTGCTCCGGGAAGGGATTGATGCCCCGTGGTAGTTACACCAGTGGTAACCTTTTTCTTATGCTTAAAAGCTGTAGGCCTATAGGCCACGCGACTCATCGTGCTTCCGCGTCGAGGCCTCGCACTCGTTACAATTGGGGGACGGTCCGGCACAGATTGCCTGGAACTTACATAACATCAATATCATAACTGCTTTCACAGCCAATATCATATCCCAAATAATTAAAATGGCTCACCTGTTCTAAAATTCGACCATTAATCATTATTTTTGTTCTTATTGGGTCCTTGCCTCGAAATGCCATTAAATTTATAGTGAAGATTTTCATATTAGATAATTTTTCAATTATGGGGAAAAAATCTGGATTATTCTCCCATTTGTTTACTGATATAACAACTATAGAGCACACAACCATACAACAAACACTAAAAAGTCGGAACATCTCTTTGGGTTGCAATAACGTTTGTCTGACACCCTGCTGGATTTTCACAATTTTTTGAAGCCCTGGGTTCCAAAAATTTTGAAATTTCCATAACCTTCAAAACCTAATACTACATTCATATATTATTTAACATTATCTTTAATTTCGTACCACACAAGAATTTTTGCCATTTTATCAAAATTTTCACTACACTGAGAAAACAGTTACGTAGCCTATACCAAGGAAAATGATACGAGTAGTGTGCACCAAAAGCAGGGTCGTTCTTAATTATAAAATCTCCAGCGTTTACGAGCAACACTGCGGGCGGAATATTCAGCCTTCCAGAACTGTCGAAACAATAGTTTTTCTTTGTCTCAGCATGCGTCAGTTCGAACCTTTACGGACTGCGTACGAACAGAAGCTACCATTATTTGGTCACACACACACTACGTAAATGTCAACGCAGACGGCTGACCTTTCCCTTCGTAAAGAAAGGTCATCAGATTATACCCTTAAAATATCATTCGCACGTACAGGCCTAATAAGCCTGCCGTACAACAGTGTATGGGCTGAATAAATTAAATTCTTCAAGAACGCAGGAGTCGTTCAAACAGTAGTACAACATAGGTCTACCTAAACTATTAGATTGCCAAGCAATATGGTATGTCTCGCCAATCTGTAAATACAGTAGAACCCTTTTTAACAGAACTAAAGGGGGCGGAGCCATTTCGAAGAACACAATTTTTCGGATAATCCATGGAGTCTATTTTCGTTTGTTAAGGCATAAAAACACAAAATTGTCAGCGCGAACATATTTAATTATATATAAAAGTTCAAATTATAGACATGCAATAGATTGTAATCTATGTTCACAGTTACACAGTTTTAGTTAAAAAGTCCGAAATTTTTTTATGCGTCTGACATGCTTTTGTTGTGAGTCTCACACTCTTCCAAAATGTATCTCAAAAGAAATCCTCGACAATGGCGCTTGTAGAATTCCATCACACGCTGATCCATAGGTTGAACTAAACTTGTGACGTTTCCTGGTAAAAACTTTTCAACAAAATCGCCACTTTTTAATTCACTTGGATGTGTATTCTGGTCTTTGTTACGTGTATCGACCTTCCAGCATTTATTGTTTTCATTCGTTGTAATTTTTTTTCTGACACCGTTTCGGTTAATTCGGGGTTCGGATAAACCGAGTTCGGTTAAACAGGGTTTTACTGTAGTACTTTTTTATTCTTATTTTTTATTACTGATCAGAATATTACGTAGATGCTAGATTTGTTCGATTTACATTAAAAATGGCTGGAGAGGAAGACATCAATCAGTATGCAATCAGATCGGTAGACAATTCTGCTAAATTACAAATCACCTTTTTAAGCCAGTTTTTTCTTTAGTCTTCGATAGCGGAGTTCTCCCTTCATAGGATCTGTTGTTCTTTTGGGCTGGTTTGCTAACGCTTTTCGGTACTGTGTGAAAGAAGAAAACAATTTCTTACGCGTACGGAGCACTACAGTCTGTGTAAAGAAGTTAGCATTAAAGAAACTATCGAACGTTAATTATTAACTTTGAAGAGATGAATTTTATTAAAGGTTCGAGGCCTTTGCACATTTTCACAACTAACCCCACAGTCCAAACTGGTCGAATTATAGTCTTGTAAACAATACCTTATTCTTTAGTGTAAGCGAGCCCTTCTTCTAATGACCCAATACTTACTTTTCAATCTTAAGTTCATGTCCTTCTTTTTGTTGGTAACGTGAGTTCTTCTGTCAACGTGCAGTCCAAGGTTCTACACCTAGGTCGCTTTTAGTAACTGGTACTGTAGTCCTTGGGCAAGCTTGGATACGGGCAGCTGTGGGCAATAATAGCAAAGAAAGAGATGCCGCAACACCTCATTAGTGCCAAACTCTTTATGTGGACAACAAAATCTTAACTGAGACAAAAAGACGGAGACAATTTAGTATCTGCCAGCTGAAGTGACCAAATTCAAGAGCGTAGGAATAAATGAGAACAACATTTACAACGAACGAGCGCTGAGAAAATGACAAAGCTTACTACCTATCGACACAGGGACGGAGATCCCTCGTAACAGACAAAAAAAAAAAAAATGGAACGATCAATTCTCATCAGGCCCTAATGCTTGGTTGGAAGACGAAGAAAAGAATGTTCTATTATTAAGGTTGGTAGGCACTTAGATAACAAATATTTAAATATCTAACAAAAAGTAAGTGAAGATTTTATGTGTCTTTTTAATTTATGCAACGTAACGCTCTAGCTGTTTAGCCGCTCGTGCATAAAATTTGTGTGCAAGCCGCCTAAAGGTGTCGTCCAAGGAGCGGACGCCAAGACCAAAGCTGCTAGCCGAAGACCCCTGTCGAGGACGGTTTGTAACTTCTTTTATAACCCCAGACCGGGCAAAGCATAAGTTATGGCCGACAACAAAGACGCACCGACGATCGTTTTGCCCACTTTCCTAGTCATAGCCGAGCTGACCAGTGGAAACAGTAAGCTCAGACGAGCGGATGCTCGCTTGTGAACTGTCTGAGCGTGGGTACGCCAGGTGAGCCGACGATCGAGGTGTACACCGAGGTACTTCACTTCGTTGGAACAGGTCAAGTACGTTCTGCCGATGCGTAGTTGTCTACGCGGGTTCTTGCGTCGTTTGGAAAATAGAACGGGTACCCCGATCGAGTCGAGCTGGCGCTGCAGTCGTAAGATTACACGTTCTGCGTTGCGATCGGCTGCAAATACAGCCGATCACCATACAAGAAGTCACTTTTCATTCAAATGCGCACCGATTAGTGTTACGGAGGTAAATACCATCTCTCAGGAAATTATAGCATATCATAAAACTAACTGATTTAAACCTAATAAGACCCCAATTCAAAACTTGAATAATGTGAAAGACAGTTAAAAATACTGCACGAAATTACTAAGACCAAAACAAAATAACGAGAAATTTTGTGTTTGAAAGTCATGATTTAGCCGTTTTTTTCCCACAATTAAAGTTCTCGGCTTGGTAGCGCTGAGTTCACTTACAGTTTACGTACAGTGCAGGAAATTATAACCAATCGGGCAGGTAAACAAGAAAGTAGACACGATTAATTAGTGAGTGAATGTGTACGGGAGGAGAGTGGATGCCACGCGGAGTGTTCGTCTAAATTGACGGAAGTCAGATGGAAACAGGAAGCGACTTGTCAAAGCAATCAGGTCCTAAGAAGGGTATAAGCCTGTGTTCATCATTATCAAGTCGTCGCCTCGTGTGTGTGTAACACTAATATTCACACGCACACATTAACGCATCCATACACCCACACGGGGTCGTCGTGGCGTTAGCCGTTCGGATAAACGTTTAACAAGAATGTCATTATACCGTGAGCATTTTGTTTCATTAGGGGTGGTAGCGTTCAATTCTAAACATCGCCGTTTGCCAAATGCTTACTACTACCGACTTTTTCTTGAAAATAAGATTTATTAATTTAGCTTTATTATTATTATTACTGCCGTTGTTGTTAAAATTATAATGATCATTATTCATTATTATTATTATTATTATTATCAGTAAATAACAATAACTAAAAAAAATCGAGAACGTCGGTGATGATTTTTGAAGCTTCACGAAGTACGCTAATTCAGTACACGTTAGCGAGTAAAGAAGTATATCATTATCATCATCATCATCATCATCATCACGGCATAGTCTAACGTGCTGCCTGTTCCATCTTCAAAGATTCTCCAGCAATCTTTCCTAGGTCTACCCACACACCTTCATCATATAGGTTTTATATTTCCATACCTGTTTGGCCAGTCTTCAATCTGACATTCTTTCTAAGCGTTCTTTCCACCGTTGTTTATAATCGTTTAATCTTTAAATCAAGTTGTAGTTCTTCTCTTTTTTCTTATACATTATTGTAAATACGAGTAAATTCTTAAATTATTAAATTCTCGTATATATCAAAAACGAATTTAATAGTCGATTCCTTCTTATATTCCGACATTCACGTACTTATTACAAACCATATACAATAATTCATATAGATTTATATAAACTCTTCTATCAAAGAAGAATTCTTTGAAGGAATTCTCTATTCGTGAAGGAATTCTAATCTTTGCACAGAAGATTAGGACACAGTGACGTATCTAGAACTTGGCCTGTGGGGGGAGGGTACGGTTATGTAGGCTTCTATAAAGGAAAAAAAATCCTGTTAAGAATAATTAATATTATAATCTTCAAAGTGGCTGAGAAACGTGTGATAATACGTGACATCAATCACATTACAGAAAACGGTAATAACCAATAAAAATACGCGCTATTGAAACATGTTCACAAGATACTTATTGACATTTTACATTTTAAAATGATGACTACAATTTCAATAATAAAAAAAAGGAAACCAAGAAAGTTTTATACACAAATACACTGTTTATAAAAGTTTTACAGTTTAATTCGCCTTGATTTTTTGGCCATTTCGTTAACAAATTCTTCCGGGTACGCTGAATTGATTTTCTTATATTTCACGTGTCAAATTAAAAAAAATTGTACGAAGGTAGAGTGTATCGTAGGAAGATATAATGACGAAGCGCCATCGTGTACCCGCTCGTAACTCGAACGTTGTACGTGCAGTGAGGATTAATACAATGAATTATTGTCTGCATTCGACTCACGCTGTCTGCATTCCTATACAGTTTCCGCAGAATTATTGCTTATTGTAGATTATTATTATTACCAGAGAGGTAAAGGTTTATCTTTTGTCGTGTATTACCTTAATCTTTTCTCCGCCCCGTATTATTAAGTAATTAACCGTTCTGACCAGTGGTGTAACTAGGGGGGGGGGAGGTCAGGAGGTCAGGATCTACAGCTGTTAAAAATTTCACCAAATTCTATAATCCTTCAACGCACGTCCATTTCTAAGCCAGCCGCGTGTATTGAAATAAGGCTTATAAATACTTGTAGAAATAAAAAGAATTTCAATACTTTTGTAAATTAATAAAATAAATTTCTGAATAATGACAATCATTTAACATTTGGTAAATAATGTTACGTATTTGGAGCCTTAAAAATCGGTATGGAGAACCATACATGACTTCTATGTTCTAATTAAGTATAAAATTATTTTTTTAATATGTACACTCAAAACGAAACTAAATAGGCCTATATCAGCATGCTTTTGGTAAAAACGCTGAGAAAGATAATCAAAATACGAATTATATCCAGTTGTTAATATTTTAAAAAATAATAAAGGATTCATTTTGAGTAAATAATCTTTTATTTAAACAACGTGAAAGATAGCGAATACCGCTAAGCTTTTGTTATCCGTGAATTTATGAAAAAGACAAATTATTTTTTTACGTATCCGTGGTTACATAGCACGGAACGATATCAATTGTTAGTTTTATTGACATTTTTTTAAGTTTTCGGTTGAATAAATTTATAACATCAATAAAAAAATTACCCCCTTCCCCTTCAACTACCGTTTTCATTTATAGATAATTCATCTACCTTTGTACAGTGGATCATTATGACCTTCGTTTCAGAATAATTTATTTATCAAAATTAAGTACTTTACTCTTGTTAAAACGTAAAACGTTGCAGGTAAACTAACCCTTCCCCTTAACCGATCTTCACCAAAATCAATAGGTCTTGAATCCTCTACAGCTCGGGCACATATATGTTAAAAATTATTTGATTCTGTTTGAATTTGTGGCAGTTATCGTTCGCCATAGAAAAAATTCTACACACAACCACTTTTCGGAAAATGACTTTTATTCATGTTTTGAGGGTAGTACAATCAGAATCTGACCTTATCTCGAACACGATTTTTTTCTCCCTTACGGAACATGGAAGGAGAAAACAATCACGCACACGCCAGGAAACGAAGGCAGAGCCTATTTACCTACCTTCATCTTTTTCGCCCAGAAACGCTTACCCTTATTGGGTTTTCTATGTCATGTCTCCTCTAGCCTAACATCTCTGTGGTTTGAACCGTTGTCTTTGTATAGCTAAACTAGCAGTTTTTTTACTTTAATTCAGAAAAACAATAAGTTTTTATTGCAGGATTTTACATAAAAAGTAACGTATTTTAACAAAGTGTGACGATTTCATTAATAAAAATATGTTAATTAATTAAGTTGGTAATATATAAGCGGAGAAATTTTAAATTCTTAATAAAATCTCACATTGTAAACTAAATCTTATGGCAATCATTTAATAATAATAATATTTAATATAAGTCTAATAATAAAATTAAAAGGGAATTGAATTGTACAGAAAGGGTAAAGCTTATTAATTATTCCTGCATAAACAGGCGCTGACCAGAATTAACTTGTTTTCTGACCCCTAAATAAACTAAGTAGTATTGTAAATTTGTTATTATTTAAATAATTAAATAAGACCATTGTTACGTACTTTGATAACTTCTGCAACTAAGAATATCACGATTTAATTATTTAATCAACCGTAGTCCTTTAATTAAAATTAGAAAAACGGAACTACTTTTATGTAGCCTAGTAATTGTCTTGAGATTACTACGCTCCCCTTAACTATTTTCTGCCACTTGGAATGGAGCGCTCACGCCGTAAGCAGCGTAAAGCGTTGTTTCGCTACGTGTATATAAAAATGTGAAAATCTTGATACAATGACTATTTAAATAAGTAAATTTGTGTGGTGATGACATCTCTCTATATTATAAAATAACGGACTATGTAAATAATACAGTATTACAACCAAGAAGGTGATAGTAAACTAATCTATCATCATGTGAAGTGTATAACAGTGAAACAAACTTTCTATCTATGTGTTCTAACTACAAGAATTACTAAGAATAACTACAGTCGCCTGAGATGAATGTACCACACCAGGGATGATTTCACATACTTCTAGAACTTCACCACCACAGTATGATAATGTAACGACTGAACTTCAAGAAACATCAGGAGGACCGAAGAACTAATTCTGCAGCAACTTCAGGAAACACACAGGTGACATGGAGGCTTGTCTTCCATGGTTAAGAGTTACAAAATTATAAACCCCAAAAGACAATTTAAATCATCATATTAAAGACTTTAAAAATTATGCTTTAAATGTAATAACATTAAAGACTTTAGAAAACTGACATTATAGGTAACATGTAATCTAATATTTGTTGTTTTAGAAGATTAATAAAAAACCATTCTTCAAATGGTTAGAGTTTCAATATTGTACATGGCAAGGTGACCATTATTCATTTAATATATTTGATCCCGGATCCGTGGAATTAATTAAAAAGGATGTACATCATATTTTGAGGCCCCTTTGTAAAGTAGTAATTTATATATTTAATCATATAGTAAACTATATTGTTTGAGAACTTTCAATAGAGAACTTAATCACCAAATGTAATAAAGAGATGTCATCTAAGTACCGAGTAAACTGAGTGCATAAATCAACAGTCTTCCCTTCCTAATATCCTGCTATAAGAATTGTTTTTATTTGTTGTGATTATTTTCAGTGCTTCACAACGAAGGCATCCTGTATAATTGGCACATCCAATTATTACTGGTTCCCTAAGTTATAACTCAAGAGAAGAGGTTATAAGTTGCGCCACTCTGCTATTTTGCTTTTCTGCTGCTATTTGCTTATTTTGCTAATTTGCTAATTTTGCGTAAGAGAAAAGAAAGAAGTAATTGCGTCCCGATATCCCACGCACAAAAGCTGCTGATCTATTCACTCATGTATTTCAATATGTGTCAGAGTTTTAATAAGATAAAAATAATAATTAATATTATAGTAATATAGTATAAATAACTTTATTAGTAAATATAATATGTGTAAAGTAATATTAACATATAATCCCATGTAAACAAACCATGTCGGTACTTGTTAAAAGTCCCATTCATAAACGTGCCACATTCTCGACAATCTCGGACGTGTAAGTTTCCTGTTGCCGTTTGTTTAAAATTGTCATTGTTTAGTTGAGTTTGACAATAAGCCACCCTCCTTGTGTGGTCTATTGTTATAAGAAGCGTGTCTGTTCATGTGTTAGTAACCGAAGGGGGAATCTTTTGTCGTACGCATATTCATGCCTGTGTGAAATTTCTCTCTCTCTCTCAAAGTAAAACGATAAAGGTTGTCATAACATTTTAAGTGTCTATTTGTAAAAAAAAAAAGGAAGGAGTAAGAACACGATTGATTTATATTTTTATATTTTTGTGTAAAAGAAAAAGGAAGCGTTGTATAGCATTTAATGCAAATAGTAGAATAATTAGTTATATCCGTCCACGTTACGAAAATGGCTGAATTTAATCCTGATCTATTATTAAAAGATGAGCTATGCTACGAAGCACTTTTACGAGGTCTAAAACACGTGAATGTAACCGTGTCAGAGTTACGAAAATCATTACGCCAAACCGGATCAGATACACCCTCGCAGTTAGATAGATTGCGTGAACTCGATTATGACGGCGAACGAGAAACCTGTTATGCGAAATATAGGGAACTGATAGTATTATCTCAGAACCTTGAGGACAAGAAATCACCTACGGAATTTTTGCGCGTTACGCAACGTATAGAACATTTAACCCGCCGGTTAAATAATTTATTAAGCTGGCCCGACGTCACCATAATCCCCGGCGATGTGCAGAAATTTGCGGAGGAGGCATTAAGCCAATTACCCATAATTATCAACGACTTGCGACGAAAATCAGACTCATCGAGAATGGAGGAAATTGAGCACTACTTACAAAAATTATATATCTCCCCAGTTCAATCCCCTACTTTAGAACACCCTCCCTCCACCTCGAACCCCGAATCACCCACCGTATCGAAGATACAACCGAGTCATGAACAATTACCTAGTAGAGAATTAAATACCCACACTATGTCAGAACCCCCACCGCCAAATGTTCAGCATACTCGCACTAGTAAATATGCGATTACAAATCCCAATGCAAACACCAATCTTTCGAAAAGTACACCTAACGTATGTTTTAATGTAGACCTCTACGGAAAGATTTCCCACCCAGTAGAGAAAATAATTAATGAAATTCCTTACACCGATGGCTTAAGCATCACGACTCTATTGACTTTTATCAGATATCTACTGCAAATAAAAGATCTACAACTATTGAGCGATTGGCAAATACTGCAGGTCATCTTACCCAAATGTAAACCACCTTTACGAGATCGCGTGCTAGAAGCATTAAACTCGACTCTTCCGGTAGAAGAACTTCATACAAATATAATCAAATATTTTATCCCCACTGGAATATATGAGGAGATAAAAAGGAATACCGTACTTCGAGTACAAAGAGCTCAAGAAAGACTGGCCCACTATATCGCAGACATCAGAGAATCTTCACGTCTACTGCAAGTCGACTGGACTGAAAAACAATTGGTCGATACTATATTGGTAGGCTTATCTCCTGAAGAACGCTCCCGTTTAGCTCTAATAAGTAGACCCCTTACTTTCGCTGACCTTGAACAATGTAGTGTGCACTCTTCAAATGTGTGGTATGCAGATCAGCATCGACATGCACCGGTATCCACAACACCACATAGAAAGGAAACGCAAGCCCTATCCTCAGATACAAGAAGTCTACGAGAACGACGACCATTTCGGCGACCAACCTATGTTCATGGCCACGGTAAGTCCAAAGAGGCACCACCTAGACACGAAACCAGTGAGACCCCGCGTAAAGAATATATATGCTATAACTGCGGAAAACCTGGACACCTCAGTAGAAACTGTAAACGGAAACAGTATCATCAGAAAACCGATTATCCAAAAAACGTGTAAGGCAGGGAGATCCGAAACCCTGTGTCTCCCGCAGCATCGTGAAAACAGGTAAACCCCTGAGAGACCACAAATTAAAACAAAATACTAATAATAATAACAAAAGAAAATTAGACCCCTATGTTAGGAAATTTATCGATAAATGTAACTCTATTAGTAAATGTGATTACAATAGGTGTGAATTACCGTATATACAAGTTGACATTGGTGTTACGTCCACCCTCGGATTAATTGATTCCGGATCCACGCGAAGTTTAATTAGTCAAGAGCTAGAAAATCAATTATTTAAACACAATTTAGTTAAACGCAGTCAATCAGTAAATATTAGATGCGCTACAGCTAATAAACAAAACTTAATGATAAAACTTATCATCACTTTTAAAGTAAAAATTAAAAATCTAACGTGGTATTTTCCAATGTTGGTATGCGACGAATTAGGACCCGAATTAATATTGGGAGCTGATTTTATCAGTAAAACAGGAATAATTTTAGACATTCACGAGAAGATATTTTACTTTGGATTCGATCGTTCACGGAAATATAACTTGCATGATAATGCAAATAATAGAGAAAGTACTAGCACCACTTCTACACATATAAAGCATCACGAATCTGAATTAAGTCATCTAGAAAGTAAAGATAGACGAAACATACAGACTTTAATAAAACAATTCTCCAACGTCCTCACCCCAAAGTTAGGACTGACGGATCTGATAGAGTACAAAATAAATTTGAGCGACAACAAAGTAATTCGTTTAGCCCCATACAAATTATCACCACCGAAAATGGAAGTGATGAGGAACCAAATTAATAAATTGTTAGAACAAGGAGTCATCGAACCCTCTACGTCATCTTATTCATCACCCGCGTTTTTAGTACCCAAAAGTAACGACAAACATAGATTAGTGGTGGACTACAGACAACTAAATAAACGGATAGAATTTGAATCTATACCACTTCCCGACATCCACAGTGCATTTCATTATTTTACTAAAGCAAAAATCTTTACCATTATGGATTTAAATCAGGCATTTCATCAGATACCCCTTTCGGAAGAATCAAAACGTCTTACCGCCTTTGCCGTCCCTTTCAACCTGTACCAATTTACAAGGGTACCTTTTGGTATATCCCAAGGTAGTTCTGTATGTAGCAGATTATTAGAAAAGTTATTTCATGACATAAAATTTAAATATGTGTATCACTACTTAGATGACATTGTTATCTACAGCGAGTCAATTGAGCAACATCTTAATCATCTACGTGAAGTACTAACCCGATTGGAGAAAGCTGGATTAACCGTAAATCCCAGTAAAGTAAATTTTGCTGTGACACAATTCTCATTTTTAGGTCACATCGTAAAAGCAAACGGAAAGGTAAGCATAGACCCAGAGCGAACCCGTGCCATCAGAGAATTTTTACCGCCGCGGGATGCGAAAGGAATAGCCCGATTTTTAGGAATGATAAATTATTTCCATAAGTACATCCCACATCTAGCCGAAATTGCAGCACCGCTAAATACCTTAAGAAAAAAGGGAATTAAATTTGAATGGAATGAGCAACACCAAACTGCATTCGAGAAATTAAAAGAAAGCATAATATCACCCCCCGTACTACAATTAGCCGACTTTACAAAACCATTTGTAGTGCAGACAGACAGTTCTAGTGTCGCACTAGGTGCAGTAATATATCAGGAAGTAGATAATTCAAGGTTACCTATTAGTTACGCTTCTCGCACCCTAACTGAGCAAGAAAAGAAATACTCCGCATACGAATTAGAATGTTTAGCTATAGTTTTCGCTTTTGAGAAGTTCAAACCATTTTTAGAACATAAGGAGTTTTTATTAGAAACAGATAATCAAGCGTTATCTTGGCTACTAAATCACCCAAAACAGTTAGGTTGTATCGGAAGATGGGTATTAAGATTAAATTGTTTTAAATTTAAAGTACAACATATTAGAGGCACCCAAAATGTAGTTGCTGATACACTGTCACGTATGTTCCAGCCTAGTAGTAATACTTACGAAAACAAGAGTAGAGAAACGCCGATTATTAATACTTTAATTACCGAATTTCCTCTTGCATTTACGGATTTAGCCCAGTATCAACAACAAGACCCACGTTTGAGTCCAATTATTGAACAACTTGAAAAAGGAAATAAGTCAGAGAAATACATATTAAGTAGGAGAGTATTATGTTGTAGAATAGCGAACGGAAAATATCTACGAATAATTGCCCCTGATATTATTAAACCTATGCTGATGGAATATTATCACTCTTCCACCATTGGAGCACATATGGGAATAAATAAAACTATACACCGAATTCGTAAAGAATATCACTGGGAAAATATGAACAGTGACATCGCCAATTTTGTAAAAAAGTGTAAGTTGTGTGCACTCAGCAAACCAGCTAGAAACAGCCAAATAAGTCAGTTAATCTCAGAGATTCCTGCTACCCCGTTCTCCAAAATTTATTTAGACTTTTCAGGACCCTACCCGCGTTCCAAATCAGGAAATACAATGTTACTAATTTGTGTAGACTCTTTTAGCAAATTCGTCTGGATGTACCCCATGCGGCGAGCCTTAGCTACAACCACAGTAAATATTTTACAGCATAGATTATTTAAAGAATTCGGTATTCCGGTCCATCTAGTGTCGGATAACGGACCACAGTTTAAGTCCAAAGAATTCAGGAACATGTGTTTCAAACTAGGTATAAACCATATTACCACTACAGAGTATCGTCCGCAAGGTAATATAGCTGAGAGGTATTTGCGAAACCTAAAATCTGCTTTAATTGCCTACCATGCTAACGACCATACTTCTTGGGACCAGAACTTATCCTGGATACAGTTCGCCTTTAATTCTGCATATCATGAAGGACATAAGTCGACCCCATTTGAATTATTGTTCAAATATAAACCTAACCACCCATTATCCGCTAAGTGGAAAATACATGAATTGTTACCCCTTGAAATTAGGGATAAAAATATTAAGAAAATATGGAATGAAGCGCGCGCTAATTTACGAACAAACTTAGCGAAATCAAGGAAATATCACGTGCGAAATAATAATAATGAAGTAAAGTACCAAATCGGTAACTTAGTTATGTGTAAAACACATCCTACGAGTAGTGCAATCGATAAGACCACTTCCAAGCTATCATACCGATGGTGCGGTCCTTATCAAATTCGCAAATATTTAACTCCAGTAACCGTAGCACTGTATGAACCCTCTACTCAAAAATATGTACGAAGGACACATATTTCGCAGATAAAACATTATCACGAAGAAGGTAATGGTAGAGTGCAAGTTAAATAAATGTAAAGAAAAAGAAAGGTATATGTTTTGTACTCAACTGCAAAGGAGTACTAGAGTAACGTTTAGCTAGCTAATGGTATAAATAGGTACGAGGCCTGATCACCCTTGAATCCTATTCTTCGAAAGTAGAGCAAAGTAAGAAGTCAGCTGACAGCAACTATGAGGAATAATTAAGTAACAAATTACTTAATGAGTAATTCTATCACTAGAATAACTCCCAACTAAAGAAAAACCCGGTAGTAGTCGTAAGTAGTAGTGTTAAGAAAATTTAGAATGTTAACTATATGTTTTATAATGTGTGAATTTTATGTACTATTAGAATTAGTCTGTAAAGTATGATATGTAGATAGTAAGAATAAACAATTCGAGACTGACGTGTGTAACTCATAATTACATACAGAGAGAAACTGGTGAGAGAAATTACACACGGAAATCCCTAAACATACTCCCGGTATAAAAAAAAAAAAATAAACCGGAGTCTGTGGCTAAAGCGGCGGAGTATGTGACGATTTCATTAATAAAAATATGTTAATTAATTAAGTTGATAATATATAAGCGGAGAAATTTTAAATTCTTAATAAAATCTCACATTGTAAACTAAATCTTATGGCAATCATTTAATAATAATAATATTTAATATAAGTCTAATAATAAAATTAAAAGGGAATTGAATTGTACAGAAAGGGTAAAGCTTATTAATTATTCCTGCATAAACAGGCGCTGACCAGAATTAACTTGTTTTCTGACCCCTAAATAAACTAAGTAGTATTGTAAATTTGTTATTATTTAAATAATTAAATAAGACCATTGTTACGTACTTTGATAACTTCTGCAACTAAGAATATCACGATTTAATTATTTAATCAACCGTAGTCCTTTAATTAAAATTAGAAAAACGGAACTACTTTTATGTAGCCTAGTAATTGTCTTGAGATTACTACGCTCCCCTTAACTATTTTCTGCCACTTGGAATGGAGCGCTCACGCCGTAAGCAGCGTAAAGCGTTGTTTCGCTACGTGTATATAAAAATGTGAAAATCTTGATACAATGACTATTTAAATAAGTAAATTTGTGTGGTGATGACATCTCTCTATATTATAAAATAACGGACTATGTAAATAATACAGTATTACAACCAAGAAGGTGATAGTAAACTAATCTATCATCATGTGAAGTGTATAACAGTGAAACAAACTTTCTATCTATGTGTTCTAACTACAAGAATTACTAAGAATAACTACAGTCGCCTGAGATGAATGTACCACACCAGGGATGATTTCACATACTTCTAGAACTTCACCACCACAGTATGATAATGTAACGACTGAACTTCAAGAAACATCAGGAGGACCGAAGAACTAATTCTGCAGCAACTTCAGGAAACACACAGGTGACATGGAGGCTTGTCTTCCATGGTTAAGAGTTACAAAATTATAAACCCCAAAAGACAATTTAAATCATCATATTAAAGACTTTAAAAATTATGCTTTAAATGCAATAACATTAAAGACTTTAGAAAACTGACATTATAGGTAACATGTAATCTAATATTTGTTGTTTTAGAAGATTAATAAAAAACCATTCTTCAAATGGTTAGAGTTTCAATATTGTACATGGCAAGGTGACCATTATTCATTTAATATATTTGATCCCGGATCCGTGGAATTAATTAAAAAGGATGTACATCATATTTTGAGGCCCCTTTGTAAAGTAGTAATTTATATATTTAATCATATAGTAAACTATATTGTTTGAGAACTTTCAATAGAGAACTTAATCACCAAATGTAATAAAGAGATGTCATCTAAGTACCGAGTAAACTGAGTGCATAAATCAACAGTCTTCCCTTCCTAATATCCTGCTATAAGAATTGTTTTTATTTGTTGTGATTATTTTCAGTGCTTCACAACGAAGGCATCCTGTATAATTGGCACATCCAATTATTACTGGTTCCCTAAGTTATAACTCAAGAGGAGAGGTTATAAAAGTCTTTAAGTTGTGTAAAACATTCTTTGGACACCATCGCAAGTGAAAAGGGGCAATAACTTTAAAATATATTAAGAAAGGCTTATTTGCATAACATTTATTAAGAATACAAATTTAGAAATAAAGTATTTTCTAATGGTATGAGATTTATTAACTTTAATCTGAATATTGTTAAAACGAGCGCTAACGGCGGCTTTCACTCGGTGTAATAACGTTGACGCCGGCCGTGAAAATTTTAGAACAACGCTACGAACCCTCTGCGGGGAGGGATGTTTTGATTGTTTGAGGTTCTAAAGAAGGAGAAAGCCTACCTGCCCTGCTCTTTGACCACGGCCTAACAACCCGGCTTTCACTCGATTTAACAATGTTGACACTGGCCCTGAATGCCTTTAATCCAAATAACTTAATCAAGAGAGAACATTTTTAAATCAGCGCTTTTCCACATTTTTCCAACCCTTATGCTTTACGCTGGTTTACTAAAAAAACTTTGATACGCAAAGCATTTATTATGAATGGGAAGAATATGATATGAAACTATATGGGAAGAATACTGATTTATTTTCTCATTTGTCCTGAGGACAAATTAGATTGTTTGAGGTTGTAAAGAAGAAGAAACCCTACCTGCCTTGCTCTTTGGCTTTTCTCCTCCTACGGGGAGGGGGTCTTCAAATCTAGAACCTAGAGTCTGCTGCAACTCTGGTTCTGATACGACCTCAGACACCCCATTACGATTTTGCTGTAGGCTTCCGGTCCCTCTCAAATGACCGTAAGTTGCCTTGCAGTACGGCAGAACGCTCTGGAAGAAAGAAATACATACAAGGCGGTCGACCGTAAAATGTGATATTTCTTCACTTTAACCTAAATCTTTCCTGCACGTGTGAACCTTGTCGAGAAACCTGGTCCAAAAATGGATAACCAATGACTCTGGGGGTCCGATTCATCACGGTAACGGGAACGGGGTACTGATTGACTGTTACGATTCTTTAGGAAGATGGTTGCAGGTCAATCAATTGATGTAATAGTCTTTTTAAGCACAAGCGAACAAAGTCGTAAGTTGTACTTACTTAGATAACAGCGTTCACAAGCTAAAACTGAAAGCAGGCTGTTGAAAGGTGTTCTGGAGAGAAGTACTTGATATTCCTTCACCACGCTTGAGGGTTGCTGTTTCACAAAGATACAATTCTTGTGTTGAAAGCTGAGTCTCGTAATGCCATAGCAGGGGTAGAAAAGAGGCACGATGGGAGGGAGGAAATTTTATATACTGTCCTGAAATACTATTACTATTACCACTTTTACCAGTTACATTGTCTACGTTAACTCTTCTGTTTCAAGCACAACTCGTAGAACTGTGTGTGTGTGGGGGGGGGGGAATTTCAGCACAATATACGAGCTGATGCTTTCGTTTTTGGTAGTAACACATCCTGACATGAGAACCAGTCATAGTAAGCACGTGTACTGGACATATAAGTAATAACACAGACATGGCCACAGGAAAAAGCGTATACAATTCCGACACCAAAGAAGGCCAAGGACATCAGGGCATTTCTGGGACTAACAGGATATTACCGTCGCTTCACACCGGATTACTCTAAGACAATAGAACCGTTATTAGAACTTCTAAGAAAGAATACAAAATGTCGGTGGGAGACGAAACATGAAAATGCGTTTAAAGCAGCAAAGGAGTTATTTACTAGAAATCTTTGTATATTTCATCCTGAGAAGGGAGGCACGTATGTATTGAATTGCGACGCATCGGACTACGCTATCGGTGCGATTTTGTATCAGCGTAATGTCTTGGGTGAACATAAAGTCTTTTAAAATAAACAGTGTTTACTTGTGTTTTACGACGGCGATCAGAAATTACTTGCCTGGAAACTAAATGTTGATTACTTCCTCTTCTCGACTTGAGTCTTCTCTAGTGAAAATACCTGTTTCATACTATTCCAAATTCTACGGCCGACACCTTTTCCATAGGCGTAAACACGAAATTGTGTGTGTGTTGCATAATTCAAGAAATTGTACTTAGAGTTAAAACTCGATGGTATTACAGACACACCTCACAGGGCGCTTGTTATTCCTATTATAAAAAATACTCTCCATTCGGACTGCTTCCGTTGTAATACTCTCCATTCGGACTGCTTCCATTGTAATACTCTCCATTCGGACTGCTTCCGTTGTAATACTCTCCATTCGGACTGCTTCCATTGTAATACTCTCCATTCGGACTGCTTCCGTTGTAATACTCTCCATTCGGACTGCTTCCATTGTAATACTCTCCATTCGGACTGCTTCCGTTGTAATACTCTCCATTCGGACTGCTTCCGTTGTAATACTCTCCATTCGGACTGCTTCCGTTGTAATACTCTCCATTCGGACTGCTTCCGTTGTAATACTCTCCATTCGGACTGCTTCCGTTGTAATACTCTCCATTCGGACTGCTTCCGTTGTAATACTCTCCATTCGGACTGCTTCCTTTGTAATACTCTCCATTCGGACTGCTTCCGTTGTAATACTCTCCATTCGGACTGCTTCCGTTGTAATACTCTCCATTCGGACTGCTTCCGTTGTAATACTCTCCATTCGGACTGCTTCCGTTGTAATACTCTCCATTCGGACTGCTTCCGTTGTAATACTCTCCATTCGGACTGCTTCCGTTGTAATACTCTCCATTCGGACTGCTTCCGTTGTAATACTCTCCATTCGGACTGCTTCCGTTGTAATACTCTCCATTCGGACTGCTTCCTTTGTAATACTCTCCATTCGGACTCCTTCCGTTGTAATACTCTCCATTCGGACTGCTTCCGTTGTAATACTCTCCATTCGGACTGCTTCCGTTGTAATACTCTCCATTCGGACTGCTTCCGTTGTAATAATCTCCATTCGGACTGCTTCCGTTGTAATACTCTCCATTCGGACTGCTTCCGTTGTAATACTCTCCATTCGGACTGCTTCCATTGTAATACTCTCCATTCGGACTGCTTCCATTGTAATATTGTTCTTGCTAAACGTTTCGATCCGTGGAATCTGAGATCGCCGTCAGAATTTGTGAATGGCGTTTCGGGTTTCAACTGGGTCTTTGAAACGTCAAGCAAGAAAATATTACGATGAAAGCGGTCCGAATGGAGGATTCACCCGTACGAAATTACCCATCCCTTACAGGTTTAAAAAAAAAAATATTCTACGTCAGTAATTGGAATTTTCAGTAATCACGAAATTATTACTTCGATTATAAACAATTGAAATTATTAGGCCAACAGGGTTTTCTAAGTTATCGTGTGTAATGTGAACCATGATGAAATGTTCTGAGTGGAAACAAGAGAAAAGGCACTGTTAACAAGCGTTGCATTAAAAAATAAAACTAATAAATATGTAATAATCTATTGTTTACTGGAGAAAGTATATCAACAGTGAAGGTTGTGGACCGAGCACTGAGATCGCTCGATTAAAATGTAAATTACTGAGCAGTGTGTCGAACGGCGGAACGACAATATAGGCCTAAACCGTTATGTGGTGTCATTGTTAAGTAAACACCAGATGAACTTGACATTTCACTAC
The DNA here is from genome assembly GCA_034769895.1 of Magicicada septendecula. Taxonomy (NCBI): domain Eukaryota; kingdom Metazoa; phylum Arthropoda; class Insecta; order Hemiptera; family Cicadidae; genus Magicicada; species Magicicada septendecula. The sequence goes on along the minus strand of CM068371.1, from coordinate 81,852,718 downwards.
TCCGTTATCCGACAAATTTATGACGAAAAACAAAACAGTAACGAGCGAGGAGGAAAAATCGATATACTTTGGGCTGAAAGTGGAATCCGATAGGCCCTATGTTTGCGCAAACAAGCGACGGCTACTTATCCGAGATGCGCTCAAAATAAGTTCTGCCGAATTTCTCCCAGTCGTCTGGACGAAACGAAGAGAATAAAACCGAGGGACTGCAAACGGTTAATTCTCGTCATTTGATACAATTCATGTTTTTAAATTCACCCAATCTTTTCGCATATGTCAATACGTTTGGTGTTTTCCATACGTCATCAATTATTCTTTTCGTGCTCTGACGCCTCCCCGGGTACGTAGGCGTTCTTAAACCGTGGAAAGGATGGACGAGTATTTTTAACAAACAAACAAAACTAGACAAAAAACGTTTCTAGTTTCCTTCGTGAAACTTCCCGTCTTACCCACTATTCCAATTTTCGATTCATGACAAATCGAGTAAAGTATGAATTTAACGTTTACCGGTACCGAGTACATATATAATCATCATCATGCGGTATTCTGTTAAACATTCCACCAACGTCAAGACTGTTCCTGGCTTTGAGTCTTCATGCGTCACCCCGAATTGTGGGCCTGTGTCATCCATGAGCTTCAATCATCTCCTCCTCTCTTTTTCTCTCCTTCCACTGTTTTCTGTAAAACCATCGTTAGTCTACTTGCTCTCAGGACACATCCAATTCACGTTCCGTACCTCCTCTTCGTTTCCCGCTAAAGCAGCTACTTTCTTTAATTTTGAGCAACTCTCCACCGATTACTCTGTTACGATTACTTATCACTGTCATTGCTTATTTTATATCAGAGGCGAACCTAGGATTTCATTTCGGGGGGGGGGGTTCATTTTTTCAACTACATATCGTTTTCTTAGAGTGTTGTTTTTCTCATGTTATGATGAAAATCGTAAAAAAAATTAAAACTAATAGGCAAATAATAGCTGTAATTCAGTAATTTCATTAAAATAAATTAAAAACATACATCATATAGGCTACCAGTTTGTCTTGCAAGCAAAGAGAACGTTAAAATTAAGAAAGTGAGGGTTACCAGCATGTATACAATTATTGTAGATATAAATGTATCCAACAGGGTTGTGGATATAATTTTTACAGCATGCCAAACAATGTTAAGTAATTTTGTTTAAAAATATAATGATTGTTAGTCTTCGTCAAATAATTACATTAAAAAAACACGCAACCAGTCTAAAATTTTTGCTCCAACATTTTCGGATTTCGGGAGGGATATATCTCCCGTATAACCCCCCTAGGTTCATCCTTGTTTTATATTACAATTTCAGAAAATGCATATGCATCACAATTTAACAATGTTTTAAATTGTTTCGTCATAAATAAAACGCTTCGTCATATAAATGGAGACCTAATAAAGACATGTTAGATCTGTTGATTCAGTCTCTGGAGGACGTTTAAGACATGTTAGATCTGTTGATTCAGACTTTGGGGATTGCTCTGGAGGACGTTTAACACGACGTTTAGGATTTCTTTGTACAGCGCGTAAGCTACATTAGGTTTTAAGGTTATAAAGTCTTTTGATGGGCGCAAACTTGTTGCAAATTCGCCAGTAACACTGGGGAGATTCCACCTCCAATTTTGTCCGCTTCTGTTCCTACGTACCGCAGACGAAAATGTGTAGTGCGCATCCTTCATTTACACCGTCGGCGCCCTACCCATCCTATGGACATAGGCGTGGACATATACGTCCCTACACAGGAATTGGGTAAAGTAGTTAGTAGGGGGAAAATGAGAGTTCAAACGCAGAAAGGAATTCCCCCCAGGCCATATCTGGACCACAGCATCCGCGACATTTTCGTTGATCTGTGTCAAGATCAGCGAACCGCTGGACCCGCAGCATCCCGATGGACCACAGCACCGCGAATTTCCGCGAATAAATTTTTTTTATTTTTTTTTATTTTATTTTTTTTATTTTTTTAATTAAATTGATTTGGTGGGATGAGGTTCAATGGACCACCAGCATCCGTGAATATAATTTTTTATTTTTTTTAAGAAAGTTGATTTGCATATCAGTGGGTGGCTTTGGGTGGGTGGTTTTTTTATTTCATATCAGTGGGTGGTGGTGGGTGGGGGGTGGTTCCAACTCGATGTATTATAGTGTATACTAAAATATATGATCAGGTGTACCAACCTTTGCATGAGTTCAAATTTGTTGTGTGTTATAATGTATATTAAATCTATATGATCAGGTGTACCAACCTCTGTAGTATTATTATAGTGTATAGATATTTTATATGAGCAGGGTTGTCAACATTTTCTGCGGTGGGGGGAGGGAAATTCAAATATGTGTTATATAGTGTATATATTAAAATATATGATCAGGGTTATCAATCTTAAATTATTGTGTGCGTGTATAGAGCAGATCTGCCAACATTTCTTTCTCTTCTGTGGTGGGAAATTCAAACTATATATGATCATAATTGTTACTCTCTCTCTCTCTCTCACACGGTGTGTATGTCTCTCTCTCTCTCTCTCGTTGTCAAACGTTATGCTCACCGGCATTATAGTGTATATTAAAATATATGATTAGGTGTACCAACCGTTACATGAGTTCAAATTTGTCGTGTGTTATAATGTATATTAAATCTATATGATCAGATGTACCAACCTCTGTATTATTCGTCCTCTCACTCTCTCTCTCTCTCTCTCTCTCTCTCTCTCTCTCTCTCTCTCTCTCTCTCACACGGTGTGTATCTCTCTCTCTCTCTCTCGTTGTCAAACGTTATACTCACCGGCATTATAGTGTATATTAAAATATATGATTAGGTGTACCAACCGTTACATGAGTTCAAATTTGTCACGTGTTATAATGTATATTAAATCTATATGATCAGATGTACCAACCTCTGTATTATTCGTCCTCTCTCTCTCCCTCTCTCTCTCTCTCACACGTTGTGTATGTCTCTCTCGTTGTCAAACGTTGTGCTCAAACTGTGGTCAGTACCGAGCGCATGTATATGAAATTAGAAAGTTTATTCGACAAATATTAACGTCCTCTCACTCTCTCTCTCTCTCTCTCTCTCTCTCTCTCTCTCTCTCTCTCTCTCTCTCTCTCTCTCTCTCTCTCACTCTCACTTGTTTCAACTGTGTCAACAAATAGTAACGTCCTCTCTCTCTCTCTCTCTCTCTCTCTCTCTCTCTCTCTCTCTCTCTCTCTCTCTCTCTCTCTCTCTCTCTCTCTCACTTTCACACGTTTCAACTATGTAAGGTTCCATACCCTTTCTCCTGTCTCCCTCTCGTACATTGAGTAGTCGGTGTGATGAATAAATAATTTTAGCACTATCTCTCTTTCGTTGTCAAAACGTCGTCTTCATTTTTCAATGTATTAAATAATTAATTAATAGTTTATAATGCAGTCAGTGTGATTGATCCTTGTTAGAAATATATATATTCGGCGTCAATGAACTACTTACCTGTTATGTTGTTACAGACAATACTTCTGTTTTAAGGTTGCAGTTTACACACACACACACACACATAGGTTCAGTAGTGTATAGCGAAATAAATTAAAATTATACACACACATGAAAACGGCGGCTGAAATTCATACAAATCTTCTGATGTAACAGTTCACAAAAAATAAATTAATTGTACACATGTTCAGAGGTGTAGAGTGAAATAAAATAAAGTCATAATTTGTTTAAATGATTAAATATATTTTAACATTCACAATATAAAATTCACAATTAAATAAATACATTAGAAATTGATATTTTTCGAAAGTTTATATATAATTGTGTGTCGTACTTGTAGAAGAAGCAACCTGCAACATAACAATACAACAACAACATTAAAAATCATGTTAAATATCACACACACAGATGCACACGCAACGCGCGCACATACAGACGCATACGCAACGTAATCACACACACACACACACACACATACGCACACGCATACGCAACGTAACCAAACACGCAACGCGCCCACACACAGACGCAAACGCAACGTACACACGTTTGGGTTACACCACACGTGCACGCACACACACACACAGACGTACACGCACACATACGCAACGCGCCCACACACAGACGCAAACACAACGTAATCACACCCATACATACAACGTACACACGTAATACATAAACTTACGCGTAATCACACCCATACATACAACGTACACACGTAATACATAAACTTACGTTTACTGCCGTCCGAACTGAAGTGTGAGGAGGCAATAACTATAGATATCACAGTAAGAATTTTTGTTGTTGTTAACCAGTGGTGTAACGGGGAATTTTAGCAGGTGGAGGAGCAGAGTCGTCATCGTCGTCGGCATGTATCCGATAATGTCCGTACGCAAGGGTATCACGACCATTGTCTAATATATAACGCTTATCATCATACGGTGACAACGCTTGCTTATTTACACGCATCGTGTACAACGTATGATGATCGCTACGTAAACACAACGCACTGACAGAAAACGGACAATGATCAGTGAGACACTTGCGATACATATCGTGTCGCAGACTCCTCTTAATAGCAACTCGAGGCACACCTTTACACACACGTTTTTGACTCGCATTGCTAGAATCTTCGTGGGCCACAAGGAACGAATAACATTTCGCTCTGAGACCTACGAATTCTCTAATAGGACGACCACACGTTTCATCCTTGAACAGTCCGACAACCTTTTTGTTCTTAAGGCTATAACAAGGATGAGACGTAGGGTAATCCGAGGTGTCAAAAACGTGCAAGTCCTTCTTCATATCTGCATACAAGTAAAAGTAGTTTGTTACCTTAACAAGTACTGTTATCCTACACCGTTGGAGTCCCCAAACCATACGTGGACGAAATTACATGTAGGCATTGATGCCTTATGGACTTGAGTGGGATTGTCGCCCACCTCCCAATCCATAATTCTTATTTTGCAGACACAACATCTTACAGCATCACCGTCGCCTTCGTAAAAGAACCCGGCTTTAGCCAGATCGGACAATTTCACGTTCTCATGCGGGTATATAGGAACGTAAATTTTAATATGCCCACGACGTTTGATGTTGTAATAGCTATTCAGACGGTTTGTAAAAGAATGTACGTATTCGTCCATATCTACCTATAATAATAACAGTACCTGCTTCATTATCATATACATTATGTGCTATATATAACTATATACAAAAGGCTTTCAACACACACATCATAAATCCAGAACAGGAAAGGTATTATAACAAATATTACGAAAACAAGTACGTATGGTCACGTACATAGATCAACGTTTAAACAAACAGATTAATACCTGAATAAATTTTTTTTTTTTTTTAAAAACAGGACAGCGTATTATCTATATAACGTTCTGTTTCAGATAAGAATAGTTTGAATATAAAATGAAAGGGTACGTTGTATTTTGTTAGGAGAAAATGCATTTCTAAATTTCGTTACATTTGACAAAAGACCTTATTGATCAGACGTATGAGTAATTATATTAATCCTTATGTAGAAAATACGCACGCATTCGTAAAATATAGCACTCAGGTGTAGGGCAATTAATCCTTTTTTGTATTGAACGTATTTAAGTAGGTCTACTCGTGATATCAGTAAATTCTGTCTAAATGTATAGTACATAAACGTACCCAGTAATCGCTTCTTGAGTTACTCGATTGATGTTCATGTTAAACGATTGATGACTCATGTAATAATACAGATTAACCTCGTATAATAATAATGACAGGACAGTGTATTTAGAACACTTAAAATTGGAAATCTACAAACACATCAAAAATATCTGTCAAACAAAAACACCGTTCTTGACAACAGTAACTGACCTAAGCACATGTGCTTCATTAGGCAACAGACCAAAAAATCAAATAGACGACTATAAGCACAATTTAAATAAAATCTGAATATTCAATAAAATTATGTTTTTTTTTTTTTTACTTAGTAACATATGCAAATCTTTTACTTACCTCTTAAATGTTGTTGTTGTTATTCACAATAGTCGATTGTACGATGAGTGTCTCATACAAATGAGAAATAGTGACATGTCGTCTTGTGTGTATATATATATCATACGGCGGTAGCGTACACGTTTGAAAGTTGATACACATTAAATTCTCTCTCTCTCTCTCACACACATTACAGAGATTGATATTAATTGCATGTATGTTCAGAGGTTGGGTGTCTAAATCGATGCATTTTACTTTCACTTTCTAATTTGACACATGGCTTACTTCCATACATAAATAGCTATCGTCTACGAGTGTTGCTAAACGAAATTAAAAATGTTGTAATACATAACGTCCTGTGTAATAGTATGGTATGTTTTTTAGGACAGCCAAAAGCATGAAAGTATTATTTAAATCTGTATGGAAGTCATATATAAATATCGGGTCAGCGCGACACAACGTAACATGATTCATGTCAACGTCGTATGTATGTGTGTGCGTGTGCGTCTATGTGTTCGTGTGTGCGCGTGTTTGGTTACGTTGCGTATGCGTCTGTGTGCGTGCACGTCGGATGTGTGATTACGTATGCGTCTGCATTATCGTTATTTTGACTGAGCTATGTTAACTTCACACATGGAAATGTAAAAGCGTCTGAGGGCACTGAGGGCAAAGTTATGCAAGAGGTTGTTGACGAGAACCAAACACACTTGGATCAGTCAGTAGTGTTTAGGTCATCAGTACATAACGCAACGGTAGTGATAGGTCCAACAAGAATCAGATGTTTTGTATACGTTCTAGGTGAAAAACTACTGGGGATGTCTCTGACTTTAGTTGGAAATAAATAACATTACAGATATTGATATGGTACTATGAGGAGCCTATACGTGAATACTATACATCAGACTGATTGTATCCGTCATTAGCAATCTAACGTTACGACGGCAGTGTGTACGTATGCGTCTGTGTGTGTGTTCGCGTGTGCGTGTTTGGTTACGTTGTGTACGTGTGCGCTCGTTGCGTGTGTACGTGTGTGCGTGTTTGGTTACGTTGCGTATGTATGTGTGTGTGTGTGTGATTACGTTACGTATGCGTGTGCGTCTGGTGTGTTCGTGTGTGCGTGCGTCGGATCATGACCGAGGTGCGTCCTTTATTACATGAGAATATGCAAGTAGAGCAGAGCAGACACGTTTACGCAATATCAAGTGCACACACATACACAAATGCTAATAAACTACATGTAACTATATTACGTCTAACATGAAAATGCAAATTATATTTCCATTACCAAAATCTGACATGTTATACTTCATTATCCTACGTAACATTACAATGTTCTGTCTTTATTGTGTACTGTGACTTAAGCGTGCACACACACACACACACACACACACACACACACACACACACACACACACACACACACACACACACACACACACACACACACACACACACACACACACACACACACACACACACACACACACACACACACCAGGAAGCCACAATAATAATAATAGTCAACCAACAACACATATGTACTTCACCAGACAAAAAAACCGGAAGGTTGAGGATGGGTACAAGATAGTACCCGAAACATGTTCCAAAAAAGGAAAAAAAAAAAATAAATAACATCTTGAGGTAAATTTAATTATAAATATATATATATACGGCATTAACAGAATATTATGAGTATACGCGACAGGATTGCCTAGTATCGTCTGAATTGGTGGGAACATCTTTGCCGAATGGATGACTGCCGCATTCCCAAATAATTATGGAACTACAAGCAGAAGAGACGGAGAGGTTTGGGACGTCCGAGGAAGCGCTGGAGTGGCCAGCTCTAGACTCTTTAATTGTTTGAGGCCGGAACACACCATCCTTTGTTTAATCCTTCCAGCTGATTATGATTACTTCCATTACCGTTTCTTCCGTCAACTCACTGACTACTACACAGAGGTTTTAGCAGAAAGGGACGTTGTTACCTCGATAGGATACTCTGGTTGCCTACTTTACAAATTTAATGTGACTGTAGAGTTAAAAAAGTCGTAACAGCTCGAAGTGTCGAGGTAACGGCGGGAATAGCCAAACTGACAAGTCCACGTCAACCTGTACATTCTCTCTTCCTTCAAATTGACGAATCATCTTCATTCATCTTAATTGTTATTTAAATAAGCAGTCTCTGTAATTCCAACTTTGTCGTGCTTACTTGCTGAACTGCTACCTGTCATGCTTCGGACGAGGCCTTTCAGTGTCTCAATCATTATCAAGTCCAAAACCACGACTAGCTAACCTTCAGCAGGAACGTGGGGGAGGAGCAGACTGAACAAGGTAAAAAGTTCAATACCAATTGTCACAGTTAAGAAATTATTTTTGTAATTATGTAGCGTGCAAACTTGCTGATGCGAATTAACGTTTGAGTCATACATACTATGTCTATTGGTGCGTGTATGAAAAGTCTCACTCTTAACATCGTTTAGAAATTGTCATGTAGATGAAACTTTGTCATGTTCCTTCACAGGTTTGTCACCTTCTTTCCACTCTATCGTCTACGAATGACATACTATGTCCACAAACATCGAAATTTCTAGGGTAGAAGTAGAACCCCGCAAACGCTAACTCGTCGGGGCTGATAAACGTCACTTCCCAATACTTGAACGATTTTATTCTTTCACTTTCAATACTAAAATCATGAGTAGCCGACATCTTCGCGGTTTGTAATAAACTGACATATTACCCTGACTAGCGTTATTTATTTACTGAGAATGAACTCACGCACGCACACACGAACACACACAGACGCACACGTAATCACACATCCGACGTGCACGCACACAGACGCATACGCAACGTAACCAAACACGCGCACACACGAACACATAGACGCACACGCACACACATACATACGACGTTGACATGAATCATGTTACGTTGTGTCGCGCTGACCCGATATTTATATATGACTTCCATACAGATTTAAATAATACTTTCATGCTTTTGGCTGTCCTAAAAAACATACCATACTATTACACAGGACGTTATGTATTACAACATTTTTAATTTCGTTTAGCAACACTCGTAGACGATAGCTATTTATGTATGGAAGTAAGCCATGTGTCAAATTAGAAAGTGAAAGTAAAATGCATCGATTTAGACACCCAACCTCTGAACATACATACAATTAATATCAATCTCTGTAATGTGTGTGAGAGAGAGAGAGAGAATTTAATGTGTATCAACTTTCAAACGTGTACGCTACCGCCGTATGATATATATATACACACAAGACGACATGTCACTATTTCTCATTTGTATGAGACACTCATCGTACAATCGACTATTGTGTATAACAACAACAACATTTAAGAGGTAAGTAAAAGATTTGCATATGTTACTAAGTAAAAAAAAAAAAAAAACATAATTTTATTGAATATTCAGATTTTATTTAAATTGTGCTTATAGTCGTCTATTTGATTTTTTGGTCTGTTTCCTAATGAAGCACATGTGCTTAGGTCAGTTACTGTTGTCAAGAACGTGTTTTTGTTTGACAGATATTTTTGATGTGTTTGTAGATTTCCAATTTTAAGTGTTCTAAATACACTGTCCTGTCATTATTATTATACGAGGTTAATCTGTATTATTACATGAGTCATCAATCGTTTAACATGAACATCAATCGAGTAACTCAAGAAGCGATTACTGGGTACGTTTATGTACTATACATTTAGACAGAATTTACTGATATCACGAGTAGACCTACTTAAATACGTTCAATACAAAAAAGGATTAATTGCCCTACACCTGAGTGCTATATTTTACGAATGCGTGCGTATTTTCTACATAAGGATTAATATAATTACTCATACGTCTGATCAATAAGGTCTTTTGTCAAATGTAACGAAATTTAGAAATGCATTTTCTCCTAACAAAATACAACGTACCCTTTCATTTTATATTCAAACTATTCTTATCTGAAACAGAACGTTATATAGATAATACGCTGTCCTGTTTTTAAAAAAAAAAAAAAAATTTATTCAGGTATTAATCTGTTTGTTTAAACGTTGATCTATGTACGTGACCATACGTACTTGTTTTCGTAATATTTGTTATAATACCTTTTCCTGTTCTGGATTTATGATGTGTGTGTTGAAAGCCTTTTGTATATAGTTATATATAGCACATAATGTATATGATAATGAAGCAGGTACTGTTATTATTATAGGTAGATATGGACGAATACGTACATTCTTTTACAAACCGTCTGAATAGCTATTACAACATCAAACGTCGTGGGCATATTAAAATTTACGTTCCTATATACCCGCATGAGAACGTGAAATTGTCCGATCTGGCTAAAGCCGGGTTCTTTTACGAAGGCGACGGTGATGCTGTAAGATGTTGTGTCTGCAAAATAAGAATTATGGATTGGGAGGTGGGCGACAATCCCACTCAAGTCCATAAGGCATCAATGCCTACATGTAATTTCGTCCACGTATGGTTTGGGGACTCCAACGGTGTAGGATAACAGTACTTGTTAAGGTAACAAACTACTTTTACTTGTATGCAGATATGAAGAAGGACTTGCACGTTTTTGACACCTCGGATTACCCTACGTCTCATCCTTGTTATAGCCTTAAGAACAAAAAGGTTGTCGGACTGTTCAAGGATGAAACGTGTGGTCGTCCTATTAGAGAATTCGTAGGTCTCAGAGCGAAATGTTATTCGTTCCTTGTGGCCCACGAAGATTCTAGCAATGCGAGTCAAAAACGTGTGTGTAAAGGTGTGCCTCGAGTTGCTATTAAGAGGAGTCTGCGACACGATATGTATCGCAAGTGTCTCACTGATCATTGTCCGTTTTCTGTCAGTGCGTTGTGTTTACGTAGCGATCATCATACGTTGTACACGATGCGTGTAAATAAGCAAGCGTTGTCACCGTATGATGATAAGCGTTATATATTAGACAATGGTCGTGATACCCTTGCGTACGGACATTATCGGATACATGCCGACGACGATGACGACTCTGCTCCTCCACCTGCTAAAATTCCCCGTTACACCACTGGTTAACAACAAAAAAACAACAACAACAAAAATTCTTACTGTGATATCTATAGTTATTGCCTCCTCACACTTCAGTTCGGACGGCAGTAAACGTAAGTTTATGTATTACGTGTGTACGTTGTATGTATGGGTGTGATTACGCGTAAGTTTATGTATTACGTGTGTACGTTGTATGTATGGGTGTGATTACGTTGTGTTTGCGTCTGTGTGTGGGCGCGTTGCGTATGTGTGCGTGTACGTCTGTGTGTGTGTGTGCGTGCACGTGTGGTGTAACCCAAACGTGTGTACGTTGCGTTTGCGTCTGTGTGTGGGCGCGTTGCGTGTTTGGTTACGTTGCGTATGCGTGTGCGTATGTGTGTGTGTGTGTGTGTGTGTGATTACGTTGCGTATGCGTCTGTATGTGCGCGCGTTGCGTGTGCATCTGTGTGTGTGATATTTAACATGATTTTTAATGTTGTTGTTGTATTGTTATGTTGCAGGTTGCTTCTTCTACAAGTACGACACACAATTATATATAACTTTCGAAAAATATCAATTTCTAATGTATTTATTTAATTGTGAATTTTATATTGTGAATGTTAAAATATATTTAATCATTTAAACAAATTATGACTTTATTTTATTTCACTCTACACCTCTGAACATGTGTACAATTAATTTATTTTTTGTGAACTGTTACATCAGAAGATTTGTATGAATTTCAGCCGCCGTTTTCATGTGTGTGTATAATTTTAATTTATTTCGCTATACACTACTGAACCTATGTGTGTGTGTGTGTGTGTGTGTGTAAACTGCAACCTTAAAACAGAAGTATTGTCTGTAACAACATAACAGGTAAGTAGTTCATTGACGCCGAATATATATATTTCTAACAAGGATCAATCACACTGACTGCATTATAAACTATTAATTAATTATTTAATACATTGAAAAATGAAGACGACGTTTTGACAACGAAAGAGAGATAGTGCTAAAATTATTTATTCATCACACCGACTACTCAATGTACGAGAGGGAGACAGGAGAAAGGGTATGGAACCTTACATAGTTGAAACGTGTGAAAGTGAGAGAGAGAGAGAGAGAGAGAGAGAGAGAGAGAGAGAGAGAGAGAGAGAGAGAGAGAGAGAGAGAGAGAGGAGAGAGAGAGAGAGAGAGAGAGAGAGAGAGAGAGAGAGGACGTTACTATTTGTTGACACAGTTGAAACAAGTGAGAGTGAGAGAGAGAGAGAGAGAGAGAGAGAGAGAGAGAGAGAGAGAGAGAGAGAGAGAGAGGACGTTAATATTTGTCGAATAAACTTTCTAATTTCATATACATGCGCTCGGTACTGACCACAGTTTGACCACAACGTTTGACAACGAGAGAGACATACACAACGTGTGAGAGAGAGAGAGAGGGAGAGAGAGAGGACGAATAATACAGAGGTTGGTACATCTGATCATATAGATTTAATATACATTATAACACGTGACAAATTTGAACTCATGTAACGGTTGGTACACCTAATCATATATTTTAATATACACTATAATGCCGGTGAGTATAACGTTTGACAACGAGAGAGAGAGAGAGAGATACACACCGTGTGTGTGAGAGAGAGAGAGAGAGAGAGAGAGAGAGAGAGAGAGAGAGAGAGAGTGAGAGGACGAATAATACAGAGGTTGGTACATCTGATCATATAGATTTAATATACATTATAACACACGACAAATTTGAACTCATGTAACGGTTGGTACACCTAATCATATATTTTAATATACACTATAATGCCGGTGAGCATAACGTTTGACAACGAGAGAGAGAGAGAGACATACACACCGTGTGAGAGAGAGAGAGAGTAACAATTATGATCATATATAGTTTGAATTTCCCACCACAGAAGAGAAAGAAATGTTGGCAGATCTGCTCTATACACGCACACAATAATTTAAGATTGATAACCCTGATCATATATTTTAATATATACACTATATAACACATATTTGAATTTCCCTCCCCCCACCGCAGAAAATGTTGACAACCCTGCTCATATAAAATATCTATACACTATAATAATACTACAGAGGTTGGTACACCTGATCATATAGATTTAATATACATTATAACACACAACAAATTTGAACTCATGCAAAGGTTGGTACACCTGATCATATATTTTAGTATACACTATAATACATCGAGTTGGAACCACCCCCCACCCACCACCACCCACTGATATGAAATAAAAAAACCACCCACCCAAAGCCACCCACTGATATGCAAATCAACTTTCTTAAAAAAAATAAAAAATTATATTCACGGATGCTGGTGGTCCATTGAACCTCATCCCACCAAATCAATTTAATTAAAAAAATAAAAAAAATAAAATAAAAAAAAATAAAAAAAATTTATTCGCGGAAATTCGCGGTGCTGTGGTCCATCGGGATGCTGCGGGTCCAGCGGTTCGCTGATCTTGACACAGATCAACGAAAAAGTCGCGGATGCTGTGGTCCAGATATGGCCTGGGGGGAATTCCTTTCTGCGTTTGAACTCTCATTTTCCCCCTACTGTAGTTGTCCATGTTTTTTCCCAATCCATGCGTATTAATTTCTGTGATGAGCCTTGCCAAGTCTCCTGTTCCCAGGACCTCTGCAGTGGCTCACGAGTGGGGCTTCTATCCTCCAGTACTCTTGCCTACTTTTCTTTTCCTTCTATGTATTGTCTGATACTCCTTAGCAAAATAATAATAATATTATTATTATTCCGTCTGTACAATGTTTACACATTTTCCGGAACCAAACATTACAGAAGTGATTGAATTCTCATCTTCCACTGGTGCTTGTCCATCCAAAGATCTTCAATTTCTCGTTCCCTCAATATAGTCTGAATTTCTTTTAACCGGGTGATAGGTGGTCTTCCTCTTTTCCTTCTTCCTGGCGGGGTCCATTCCATAACTCTCCTTGGCAATCTTTCCTGCGCCATTCTTTTCCTGTGTCCATATGATTGTAATTTTTTTGTTTGGATAAAATCAACAATTTAATGTTTCACATTCATTCAGTCCTTATTGACTTCATTTTTAATTTTCTCACGTCTGGATACTCTTGCCGAACGTCCCCAAAAATCCATCTCTGCTGTCATTAATTTTGTTCTTGTGTGTTTATTAGTAGTCCAAACTTCTGAGCCGTGATATTTCTAATAATGATTTTAAATAATTTTGTTTTAGTTTCTGCTATAATTTGCTTATCCCACAGGATTCCATTTAATGTAGATATAGCCATCTTTCCAAAATTAATGGATTGTAATGGATTAATGGATTGTAATTATTCGTCTTGATTCCCTTGTCATGCGAAATAATAATAAAAAGAATAATTTTCTTTGACAACCCTCAAACATTTTGTACTACGTAGTTGTGATTAAAAGACGCTAAGTACTCCTGGACGTGTAGGACAAGCCGAAACAGGTTACTTGCATTTGGTAGGCTTACGCATAGAAACGCTGAACTCGGTTATAAGTAAACAAGAATTCGCATTTTGTCTTCTTACAGGACAAAACAAGAAATATCCGCTCTACAGAAATCATGACGCAAACCGCGTTAATAAAATATTGATCTGAGTAAATGTGTCGGCGCCATATTAACGTTGGGATGCGATGCCATGACATCGTTATCGTCCATAATGGCACCCGTCCAATACGACTACAGACAAACCTCCTTACAGGTTCTCCTTGCTCTGTTGTCTTTATTACAAAATACTCTACGTCGCTATTTGGCAATTCTCTGTTCAACAACTGTTATCGCTTTTAAAATTGATCAGTTTCTGCAGAAATTTGAAATTATAAAAACGAAAAGCTGCAATAAGCAAAGATGAAGCATTTAAGACGAAGGTTGAGAAAAGAAACTCTAGAAACGCGTCTATTCAGAAGTTTGATATTTGCCATTAAACTGTGTCTCATCCAAACATAACCTGGGACACGGGACACTGAATCATACAATGGCTACAGAATGGTAACATGTAAATAAAGTAAGAAGCGTATTGGACGAGCGATTATGCCTTACTTCTTTATTGGAGTTTTAAAACAGCAGAGATGAACTAAATAAGAAGGGGTGTTAGGATATCAAGGCTGGCAACACAATCGAGGAAAAAATAAGAAACTATATAAATGTGAGGGGAACTTATATAGAAAGAACTCAAAGACGAGGACTGAAGTGGTTCGGACATCTCTTACGAACGCCAGACGAGCGGTCGCATACAGCAAAAGTGCAAGTGGAATCGTCTGCGATAGAGACAAAAGGAAGGCTTCGATGTTCGTGAAATGAGGGTATAAAACAGACTGCGGACGATCGTATTCTGGTGGACAAACATGCTTTGGACTGAGAGTTATTGCGAAAGAGAGCACGAATTCAGTATAGTAAGTTTGCATTAAATTTGTTGTATATCTGCACTTTGAAATTAAATGCCACTTGTTTCTAATTTTTCTTAAGTTCAATTTTACCAAAAATCCTTATTTGTAATTAATTTTGTTAATATTGTTTGTGTCGTTTAATATTCCACGTGTAGTTATATTTTACTTTATGCTAATTTAAATAAAAATATTTTTGGCTCGATTTTTAAAGTATATTTGCTTGATTTTCTAAAAACATAGTTTAGTATACTAGGACTATTTACTAAAATTTAATTTTTTCTAATTTAATTACTAAAAATAATACACACAAACATATTTCAGTCGTACGATTTCAAATTTAATGCAAACTTTCTTGTTTATAAAGACGCTAAATCGTTGAGCTTTTTTTTAATATAATGATCTCGTTAACGTAATTTCTAATTAAAATAAATATAAATTGCTAAGTCTTTCGTGACCTATTGATCTTAAATAGTTTTTTATTCAAGTTAAGATAACTGAATTCCAAGAGTATGAGCCACTCAGCAAAGAAATTACAGCTGTTAAACATGAGACTGCTATTGAACACGCATTGCCCGCTTTGTTAGAAAAACAAAAACAAAAATAAGTTTGTTATCATAGAAACTTTACGTCAACGTAAGAACTTCTCGGCGATATCCGAGAACATATTAGGTAATTAAGGAAAACTAATACCTGTGCGAACGAGGAAAACTGATATCTGTGTCTAGGCGAACAACTTTCTCTATTCTGCATCGGATTTTTGGCAGACTTTATCCTCCTAACACTGTCATGAAATAGATTTTAAGAAATACTTCCTATGAAAGAGGGGTGTATGTTTTCGGAGTCAAATCAAACGTTTCGGCTGAACGTAGCGATTCTTGACAATAATTTACTTCATTAGTTTTTATTATTAATTTTATTAAGTTACATGTTCACATGAATATTGACCGTTCCACTTTCCTGAAACTCAGTAGGTGAATCACTCCACTATATTTCCTATTTTCGTAATTACGTTTGTAGTCTCTGCTCCATGCATTAACATGTTCCACTCCTCTCTCATATTCCTCTTCTCTTTTGCTTTCCAACTTTGTTTCTCAAGTTTTCCACAGCGTTTTTCACCTTGGCTTTCTATTTTGTTTTTGGCCTTTTTCTTGGTCTGTTCTGTGTGGTATTCGTAGTCAGTTTCCTTACCATCGCCTACGATGCTCCTCGTTGCCTCTATCATCAGCCACTATCGTTTAATATATACCTTACACACGCAATGAGAGTAAGGATTTGGGTAAGGATTCCATTCAACTAAGAAAACTTAATACTAATTATACCATCTTATCATTTTAAAGTAGGCCAAAATATTTTATAATAAGCAATAATGATTAACTGTACGTATCTACAGAATGCTGTTGGGAGATGGGTAGCCGCCATAATACCTTGCATTTGTTGCATACGCCTATGATACGACCTTATTATAATCTCTCTATGTAATATGTATTTCTTGACTATTCAGTTTTGTGTCCTCGGACGTTTTTTTACCTCAAGATATTCTCATATTTATCTTATTTTCGAGCATCCTCAGCTTGTCTTCATCAGTAGAGGACATGGTTCGACTGCATATTTATGTTACTGGAAATCTTATTACATATCCATTCACTGCTTCGCTGCAGTGTAATGTAAAGTACGATGAGGCTTTGATGTTGTGAAATGACAGCAGCAAAATGTTTGAGCCAGCGTGAACGCCTTCAGTCTCTCAGGATCACCTCAGGGGGTGGCACCATCGCATTACAGTGAAACACGAACTGTGTTTCTTCATCGGCAAAAATTGTCTATTCGACCTACTACTGCAGACGTGATAGTGTGTTATTTGTTCGTTTTGAATAAGTTTCCTTATTAAGGTTTCGGAAAATCTTTGTGTTCCATTTTCACCGCCTTCAGATGGGTGATAAATGAAGAATACAAATCTGAACTGAAGGCAGGTTTGTGAGCGAAATCCTACTTACGCTGTTTGTCAATTTTGTTCCTAGTACAGAAATGTTTAATACTCTGTTCTTACAAACGTGACGTGACGTACGGCGAAAGAACTTACTTTATCCCATCCGGCCTGTCGTACTCATATAAGGATTAATCTAGTTTCGTGTAACTGAACGCGATTGTGGGAAAATTCTTTGCTATGACCTAAGAAGAAGTTGATTAATAGTACTAATTATAGTAACTACTATTAATACTTTAATACTATTAATTACTATTAATACGATAATACTATTATAATACTATTAATAGTAACTACGATTAATAGTGGTCTGTGTGTAAGTCTTGGCAAGCACAGATAAACATAAACTTTTACCCTTTAGTATGTGCATACGCGGCGACCTTGAAGTATGTAAATACTATAAAATATTACACAAACGCATTATTCTCTCCGCCAGACTTCTGGAAGCAATAAATTAACTGTAGCTTGTTGTTGCTTTCCTCTGACGTTTTTATTTACACGCGTTAAAGACTGACTGGTTTGGTTTAGACTTCGTTTAAAAATATCGGAACGTTCAAGAGTGTTTACGAGTTCTGTCTTTGCCCCACAGTTGGGATTTGATGGCATAACGTTAGCGCATCTACTCAATCGGACGGCTGAGTAGCCATCAAAATATATCACAGACTGCTACATACAAACTGTTTCCGAGAAAATTCCGAAAGGATGTGATGACTTTTATAACCCGTGTCCAGTGAAAACGGTTCAGACTATGTATTGCATCACTTTCATAAGCTGACAGTGGGTCTGTCTTAAAAATATAACAGTTTCAGATCCAGAACTTGTTCAAAGAGATATTCGCTAAGTAGGTAACATTAAAAATCGGTATGGAGAACCATACATGACTTCCATGTTCTCAGACTTATATTTAAAATCATTTTTGAAATGAAATATTTCCATAGAAACCACTTCTTTCTACTTCTTGCTTCAGCCTTAACCACAGTACTGTGGTCACTAACGTATACCACCTCACGTTAGCGCACCCGATTTTCACTGATGATGGCAGTCGATGGCACTGCAGAAACGTCTGGTTTTGCAGAAAACAGACCTTGAAGGAATTTTGACAACAAACTACATCTTTGTTGCTAATAACGTAGCACACATAAAAAATATCAAAAAATTCCCTATCCCTTCAACTATCATTTTCATTTATAGAAAATTACCCTCTTCAACTACCCTTCTCATTTATAGATATTTCATCTACCTTTCTACAGTGGATTAGTATGACATTTTTTCAGGATACTTTATTTATGAAAATTAAGTACTTTACTCTTGTTAAAACATAAAATGTTACAGGTAAACTACCCCTTCCCCTTAAGCGATCTTCACCAAAATCAATAGACCTTGAGTCCTCTTTAACTCAGGTACACATGCAAAAAATTATTTGATTCTGTTTGAATTTACGGCAGTTATCGTTCGTCATAGAAAAATTTACTCTTGTTTTAACATAAAACGTTGCTGGTAAACTACCCCTTCCCATTAACCGATCTTCACCAAAATCAATAGGCCTCGTGTCCTCCACAATGTAGGGATGTATGCAAAACATTATTTGATTCTGTTTGAATTTACGGCAGTTATCGTTCGCTATAGAAAAAATTTTACACACAGACACACACACTTTTCGAAAAATGACTTTTCTTCATGTTTTGAGGGTAGTACAATCAGATACAACCCTTATCTCGAACACGATTTTTTTCGCCTTCACCATACTTCCATTTCCTTATGGAACATAAAAGTAAAAATAAGTCAATCACAGAAGGGCGTTGCAGTCTGAGATTAAATATTCACTTTCGACCATTTTATGCAGTCGCTTTCCTTCGGTTATGCAGCTTTCATAACACTTTGAATAGAGTAAAGTCTCTTGTTTTTTTTTTTTCTGAAGGTCTAGATTTAAACTAGGATTACTCAACGTATCCCCGACGGTCGTTCTCTTCTCTTCATCTTCCCTTGGTTTTCCTCCCTGCTTGCCGAAGAAAGACAACTATTTAAACATGTTGTTTGTAAACAAAACATGTTTTATAAAATAATTTTTGTAATTTATACAAAATACAATTATGCAAACATTTATACTTATAAGTGTGGCTCTGCTACGCTGTCGGCGCGGGTTCGATTTCCGCCGGGGAAATCTGATTTAGATACGACCGTTCCCCTCGCAAGGCAATGGCAAACAAACGAGAGGTATCCTGCCTAGTGTAAACCCTCCCCAACTATGCCGTTCGGATCCGGCGTTAAAACCGTAGGTCCCATATACCTGTGAGAGACTCCGTAACACATGCGCCGCGGGTATATGCGGGGAGGGTCCAAACCAGTCGAAAAGACTGCAGGACCCAATAATATTAATATACTTTAAGAAGGCCTATGTCTCGATTAATATGACCCTTCCGCTTGATGACCAGAATCCAGATTTATTTATGTTCTGTTGTATTGCTGCGAGGATCAGGGAAACCGAACACCGCAGATCATCTCTATACATTATGTTGAGACGATCCAGTGTTTGGATGAGTAGGCTAAGTAACTCACCCGACTGAAATCTGAGTCTCCAAATAAGATAGGAAATGACATGTGAAAAACAATTTTACTTTGTCTGAATACTGTGGAAACTTTGTTTAAATTGTCCTAATTATCCAGAAAATGGTGTTCTTTATTGACAGAATTTTAACGATAGTGCAGAATTCGTCACTACATAGGCAGGTACAACAAATGGGCGAATAGAAATCTCTGTGCGCTCGCTTTCTCTCCCACTGTCTGAACCTTATGTTCTTATGTTCACTACGCTATCAGAGAGTAAGCAGTCCTCGCGCTGACCTTTCTTGTCCAAACCGCGGTCGGTCGGCCATTACCCTATTAACCTGTACGTACACAAAAAGCAATAACATAATTACAATTATCAACAGTAATTACAGTTCAATAACGATAAGGTGATTATGTAAGGGCCACAAGTTCAGACGTGATCAATCGCCTAACCTGTCTGTGTTCGATTACACAATGTACGATGGCATTTGTATGCGACGCTGGTGGTTTTATGCGGACATTTGTCGGTTACAAGTAAGCCGACTTTCTTCAGTGCTCTTCTCGATTACTGGTATGTTAATTACTGAGATTAATGACGTATTTAGAGGATGTAACTGAATATTACGATTTGAAATGTAGAGAATATACAGCTTCATGACGACCGGATTTGATTTTTGTTCTTTCGACCTGACCCTCAAATTGCTCAGAACTACTCTTGCGGCAATGAAGTAAACTTAAGCTGACTATATACAAAAGTCTTATGCGACCGGCAGTAACATACGGATCCGAAGCTTGGACATTAAATAGCACAGACGAGCAACTACTAAAAATATTTGAACGAAAAATCGTTGTACTTCTACAAACTGAAGATGGTTATTGGAGGATTCTAGTGAACCATGAACTGGACCAACTGATTCAGGGTGCCGACATAGTCCGGTTTATTAAGAGTAGGAGGCTTGAGTGACTCGGTCACGTAAGGCGAACAGATGACAGAAGAATGACTAAAAGAATTGCAGATTGGATACTGGTAGGAAGAAGAATTAGAGGCAGACCCAGAGAAAGAGATAGTATGACGTGGAGGATGATTTGGGATATACGAACACGTGAGGGGATGGAGACGGATGTGTAATGAGAGGGCGGAATGGAAGAAGTCATTGAACAGGTTAAAACCCACGCTGGGTTGTAACGCCAGGAAAAGGAAAGAAGGCAAGGAAGCACCTTACCCTCACTTCCGACAATGTTTTTTATTCGCGAATGAGTCCTGCTAGCGTCTCCTGTAGGAATTCCGCTAGAAATCGCTATTAGTCACACGGTAGGTCTTACTAGAGGAATGCTGTCGGACCTGTGAAATTTGTGCTGCAAGCAAGGGCCCACAAACAAGAAGCAGAAGGAAAATGAGACAGCATAACGTTGGACTGCCATTCCAGGGAACTGCCATAAACATTGGTGGACCTTTCCCAGTTACTGACGACAGAAACCGGTTCGTCATGGTTATAAGTGACTATTTTACTAAATGTGTGGAAGCTTATGCAATTGCAAATCAGGAGGTTACCACTGTGGCAAAGGAGTTAGTTCACAATATCTGTTGCCGTTATGGAATGCCTATGGAAGTCCGTACGGATCAAGGGAGGAATTCCGAGTCAGGAGTTTTAAAGAATTATATGCACTACTTGGAATTCGAAGTACCAGAACAACGGGTCTCCATCCTCAGTCCGACGGAATGGTTGAGATGTTGAATAGGACACTCGAGCATCATCTGTCGAAGGTTGTTGATGAGAACCAAACAGGCTGGGACCAGCGTATAGCGTACTGCTAATGTCGTATAGATCATCAGTACACGACACATCCGACATGACTCCAGAAAAACGTATGGGAGGGAGATTCGTCTTCCTGTGGACTTGATGTTCGGATCATCCGAGACTCGGTTCCAAGAGCCACAGAAGTATTCATCGCAGTTAGAAATCAACTGCGAGAAATGAATCGCTCGATAAGAGGACGGCTGAAGATAGCCAGTGACAAAATGAAAACGCGTTGTGACATACTGTAGGCACAAATTGAAAAGAAACATGGAGTCGAAGAAGTGCCACATTTCCCTATACCTGGATCAAAGTAATATTTGCATTGTGAGAAAGTAGGTTATTAACAGGAAAAATAAGAAACTAATTAGTTAATCAAAACAAACACTTTAGGGGTAAAAACAGTAGTCTCTATTCAAAAGTTAACTGACAGCTATTATTGTATTATTATAGCTATATAGATATATTCTGAATTTCCCCGTCCGCGGGCCATGAACACATTTCCGCGGCCAGCACTGGTTTACGCATATAGTATACAGAGTAACTTTTTCCATTAAGTAAACTCCGGCCTTTTTACACATAAATTTACCTCTCAGCGTCTTCTCCCTCTCAATGTAGAGATTTCTGAAAACAGACACCAGTCATCTCTTTTCAACGATTTAGTAATTTGAATTGAATTTAGATCCTTATCGTTCGTTCTTCCTTTTCCACCATCGGTCCACGCCACTGTCCTTTTTCTTCTTCGTTTTCTTCCTTCTTCTACCGTTTCCCAGTTGATTTTAGTAATACTCATAAACCTATTTCATGACGCTTTATGTCCTCTTTGTATGGGTCAATTTAAACTAATGTCTTTATTCTCTATGAACTCGTTTTAATACTTTCTACTTTACGCTGTCTTCTTTGCGTGATGTTACTCCTTGTTTCTTTCCAGTTTTATTCAATGCGCTTGTTTGTTTGTTTTGCACTGCTTCACTATTGATTCCCTTGCGTTATTGCTTCCGATATCATCTTAACCGGTACTGCACTGTTTAGTGTTATTTCTCTGTAATTCTCCGCTAACCAAATTGTCATTGTACGATAATTTCTTCTATACGTTTTATGAGGGTAAGTAAAAAAGTAAAAGGTCTTTCAATATATCATGAAGATGGAAACCGTTTTAAGCCAGGTCGGAACAGTGCGGTAGATGGTTCAACGACTCACAACCAAGATCTTGTTGGTAGAATGAGGTCCACCGTTTTTTTTTCGAAAGTTTAGACTTAAATCTTTTAGACACGTTTAGACTTAAGTTCGACGCGTTTTTTATACTTGAATTTTGGCTTCGCTATTCGCAGTAGCTCACAGTAGTTTTCACTGTGACACTAAGTTTTAGTTTAGACGTAAAATGAACATTGTTCATCGGCATGGACAGTGACATTATTGTTTGAGGTAAGGCCTATTTCTCTGTTGTTCATCCCAGAGAGAAATCAGGCCATTTTTTGTTTGTTTTGTTTTAAGGTATCATCCACTCGATGATCTTGCTACAACACTCATACAACTCCTTCCTCGTTGCTGCTACATTCTCCTGTTAATGTCTACAAGGTTTCACCCCACCCACCCCCCGGAGTTTAGACAAAACATATCACTACTGCTACTCGCATTTTTCCCCTGGATCAACTGAACAAAGGAGCACTCGTTTTAACTTTACTCGTAAATATAATAGCAAACGGGTAATACCGAAACAATAGTTCCAGCGAACAGGTGCTTATGTTATATTATGATAAACCGAGCAGTGCTGCCATCTACATAGGGAGGGAAGAGAAAAATTCCCTTCACTTTCTGACGTTCACTTGTATGTTTAGTGTTTGTAAGTTCTCCTTATGTTTATTTCTCCTTTTAATCAGTCATTTCTAATCCTGTCCTTCCTTATGGTACCTATCACTCTTTGTCAGGTACTCTGTCTTTGCTACAGTAATCTGACTCTCGTTTTGGTTAGCAGACGTACTCATGCTTTCCAACCACATTTACTTATATTAGCTTAAGCTACGCGTCTTCAAGACCAATGTCAAAGCTGTTTAGTTGTATGGAAGCAAGACTTGGAAGGTCACAACGGAACACACCAAATATCTGCAGGTCTTCATCAATAGGTGCCTGAGGAAAATACTTCCAAATTTTCTGGCCAAACATTGTTTCAAATGAAGATCTCTGGAGGAGGACAAACGAGGAACCCATTGCCACCCAGATAAAAAGGAGAAAATAGAGGTGGATTGGGCATACCTTGCGGAAGAACCAAAATGCAATTGAGCGACAAGCCCTCTTTCGGAACCCTTAGGGAATAAGAATACGAGGAAGACCAAGAATATCGTGGAGGAGAACTGTCGAGATGGAAACAGGAAAGGAGGGGAAGTCTCCTTTGCAGAGTTCAGAGTCCTCGCCCAAAACAGAGTCCGATGGCGTAGCTTCGTCGGGGCTCTATGCTCTGCAGAGAGCGACAGGAATTAGTAGTAGTAGTAGTATATTGGCTTCACACTCTTTCATTTTGTCGTTTGTCTTGTTTCTTCCTTCTTGTTTATAAATCCCATGCCCTTTGGTCTCCTTCTCTATTCATTGATGACTCTAACATAGTCAACACAGCGGGTTTAATAATGAACACGACCGGTGATTTAATAATATTAAAATAAAGAAAACGTCGGCGTGTGGCGAGCCAAACAGTGCGGTGCGGGCTATTTCAGTCCGCGCGGTTGTGTAAAGCAAACGACCTTCCCGGCTAACCTATATGCAGCGTGGCGTGCCCGATCTACTGGTTTAACCCAAATATAGCGCTTTAACGAATTTTTACTAACGAATTCTGTTAGTAACGGAAAGCGTCCACACGTGACGGATCGCCGGCGCTTGCGCCGTTTTATTTAGCCTTTAACTACACGCGTTAATCGTTAAGACATAAACGTGAAGAATACCGCACAATTAGGAATGCAAATTGCACTCTTTAAATACTTCGCCCGAGAGAAATATGTTTGTAGTTAACCGAGAAAACGCGGAAAGCTATAATTCTATTACTGGTGTTGCCTTCATATTCCGTCATTAAATTAAGGTCATTAAATACAAAACAAAAATATCTGAGACAAACAGGAAAAATAAGTAATAAACAGATTTAGGATTTTCTATTTACAAAATAACGTAATCAGTCTGTATCTACTGAATTTCGTTTTGGGCCTGGTGTAAAAATATTGAAATATTATAAAATTTGTCTAATGCTTTGACGGCCGGCGTCATGGTGGGGTAGTACTTCGAGCCACCACAGTACTGTTGTTTCACTGACTGTAAAATCTTTGTCAGTGTTTTCAGTCATTTCGCACTGAAGATGGCCGTCGAAGAAACGGCCGAAACGTTTGCAACATTTAACATCGGGCCACGGCCTTATAGCCCTGAAAGCCAGAATAGTAACAACCATTCTAAAATTTATTTATTAATTGTTTAAATTAAAACTATCTTAATGGTTCTATAAATCTTCGATTTTAATTGTAATTTTTCAAATAATTACAACATAAGAAAAGCCAATTTTACTCTGTCTAAAAAACTTTTTACCTCGCGATACATGTGGACCCCCGTAGATGTATTCGTTTGGGATATTTCCAATTGTATATTTCCAACAACAAACGATAGTTTATACTCATTAAATTATCACCAGGGGCGCTACAATCCTGGCCAAGTCCTGGCTAGCTGAAGGAGCCTCCGCCACGGTCTCAGACCGTTGGAGCCATCTCCAGCTGCCGATTCCAATCCGTTACGCATCTCGCAGGACATCGTCTTCTCATTGCCTCTTCGATCTCACTGTTTTTGTTTTGCTATACAAAACGAGAGGCTTACAGCATTCAAGGGGTCACCCTTACAACGTCTAGCCGTCCCATCTTTATCTTTTGCATTACGGTCAAGTCCTGTAACAAAATATATTGCTCTTCATCGCTTCTTTTTCTCCAGAACCGTAAATTCTTAACCCTTTTCTCTCCAATGCTACCAGTGCGTTTTCATCGCTTTTTCCCAGAACCTGTGTTACAGAAGCACACAGTAGCAGTGAGACAATTAAGAGTTTTGAGAAGAAGACTCTTAACGAATTAACATTGTAAAGGAATTAAGTGAGGATTTGTAAATTAAAGTATCAACTGACTTTCCTCTTAGTGAAGAAGATGACATGTGGACGCGACATAAAACTAGAGTCCAGCCAATATCATTGCAAAAAAAAAAAACAGTGTACTATGTAGTTGTAGTTATGTATTATACACACAAAGTCTGTCTTTCTGTCTCCTCTACCCCTTCCTGTCTTTCTTACATATAAGCACTGTGACGATTTAAAAAAAATATTAAAATCGCACAAATAAAAAATTTTGCTTTCTAACAAGTAAGAGTATTATCCACCCCTTACCTATACCTAGATTCCTGCATCAACTTGAAATTGTCCCGTACGAACACGCAAAGAACGGTGTTATTTAGCTAATAATAATAATTACGTTAATTATTTAAAATACGAAACAGGTAACGAATTGAACTAGTTCCCGACTTTTGTGAAGTCGTAACAAGCTTTTACGGTACCAAAATTGCGCCACTCTGCTCTGCCTTATAAAAAAAGAAATAATTGTGTACATTGTTATAATTTATTAACAGTAACGTTGTAGAATGCATAAATTTATTCACTCTGAAATCGGGAACAAATAAATGAGTAAAGTTTTAATTAAGATATAATAATATTAGTATTGTGACATTGCCGTAATAAACAAGTCATCGCTGGTAGATATTCCATTTGAAACCTGTCGGTATTGGCAAGATGTTTCATGTTAAAAACGTGTAGAAGTAAAATGAGTAAAGAGAAAATAATAATAAAAGTACATTTGAATCGTGTAAACACCCGGTCGTGGCCTGTTCAAAATAATTCCCCCAGCTTGCCAGTAATAAACAAACTCGTTCGTGCAGGAAATATTGTAGTAAGGCATTCCCTATTGTGATAAATGGCAGCATCGCTAAACAATGAACACCACCCTAGTGTATAATACAATGCGTCCAGTATAAAATTGTTTGACCCCTCTGGCATTGTAACTGCTCATTGTTTAAATGTAAATAAAGATTCCCCTTTGTGAAATTCCGCTTATCTCAGTAGAATAAGAAATTAGTGTTAAGATAGGATCTAAGGTCAAGTATGGGATTGACTTTAGATTACTGTAGTAGAATTAAGAGATATAGGGATAAATACGTAACACAGTCACAATGGCGCCGCACTGAAAAAATTCTTTACAAGGGTTAAAGAAAGTTCTTTACAAGGGTTAAAGAAAACGCAGAAAGCTAACCAATATAGTTAGAGTATGCAATGTAATCAGTCGGGCCACTATATTGTGAAGTTACGGAAATTAACTAAGAGTAATAAGTAGATAAATGAAGAATATTTCTTTATATGTAAATAGTATTAAGGTAGTAGTTAAGGAACGAGAGAAAGGGAATTTCACGAAAGATAAAAATGTAATTGTGTTTATTAGATTTTCTATTATTACCCCACCACCCTATCTTCATCATTAGGTGCAGGAGGATGTGACGATTTTAAAAAAATATTAAAATCGCACAAATAAAAAATTTTGCTTTCTAACAAGTAAGAGTATTATCCACCCCTTACCTATACCTAGATTCCTGCATCAACTTGAAATTGTCCCGTACGAACACGCAAAGAACGGTGTTATTTAGCTAATAATAATAATTACGTTAATTATTTAAAATAGTACTAAATAAATAAGGAAATTCCTAATTCATAACAAAAGTAACATAAAGTATTACAATTTAATTAATAAATAATTAATACTAAATAAAAGTACGAACTATTTTCTCAGTGCGTAAAACCGCGCCAGCTTACTGACCCTCGCCGCTAAACTATGCACACATTCGCTAGTGAAACTCCGACATGTAAAGATGTCAGTTTGTGTTGTCCACATACACGTAGGTGTATGCCGTTAATAAGATTATATCCAGTTTGTGGTGATATCGTTTTGAAAAATGTAGCGTGGAAATAATAATAAAAAATATATAATGTAGTGTGTGAAGAGTTATAAAAAAGAAAGGAAAACTTAGCCGACACATCTCTTAAAAAATAAAACTGTAAGTGGTAAGATATGTTACTTACCAGACTTTAGTACTGCAAAATAAGAACTGTAATTAAGGTGTAAAATGTGAACAACTAACTCCAGACGTGGAAAACTCACACTACAACAGTATGAACTTCTAGTAAAAATCCGATCGTCGAGACTACCAGATACAATCAACCTAATGGAGCATCGAGAGGAACCATGTATTGCACCCTAGAAGACGACAGAAGATGACCATCATGGACCCCACAACAACCTCATGTTAAATTCAGGTGATATCCAAACATAACATTTGTAAAAATTTGTTTCAACAAGAGAAGTAACAAAAGAACAGTAAAGAACTTTTGGTAATTTAAAGAATAACTTATAAGATTTGTAATTTCTGTAATGAAGTAGTAGTAACATCACGATATCTAAATGTAAGGTAATTCTATAATTTACAACCAACATTATTCTTCAAATAATTTGGTTAAAGTT
This sequence comes from Magicicada septendecula, assembly GCA_034769895.1. NCBI lineage: Eukaryota > Metazoa > Arthropoda > Insecta > Hemiptera > Cicadidae > Magicicada > Magicicada septendecula. The sequence goes on along the minus strand of CM068371.1, from coordinate 81,824,424 downwards.
GTGATAAAGTAAAACATAACAAAGTTGAGACCCGGATCCGAGGTACTTAAAACAATATCTAGACTAATACTTTTGAGATAAAAGGAAAAAGACATTTAATATTTTTAAAGCATTAAATGCAGAATTTACTAGAGTAATTCTTTTAAAAAAACAAAGTAAACCATGAGACTTGAATAATAATAAAGAGATGTTTTTGCTAACACCTAGCGAGTGAATAAATTTATGCAATCCTTGACTAATTCCTATGTAATAATGTGTTATAATTTGTTAGTAAGTAAGGTTTACTAACAACGGCAGCTAGTTTAATTAACAGGTAACGAATTGAACTAGTTCCCGACTTTTGTGGTGTCTTAACAAGGGAGACGTCACAGCACGCGCGCGCGCATACACAAGCCAAATACAAGAACCCACATCTAATTTCATCTTATAATCATATTTTGTTTAGATTGTACGTTGTGAACGGGTTAGTTGGCGTTGAACTATTTTATTGCAATGACATTTTATGATACTTATAATGATATTAACGAATTCATTCTGTAGGGGAAATTAAATTAATTAAGGATGTGCAAATTAAAGTATCGACTTGGCAATCAGATGGTACTCTGAAGCTACGTAAAACTCGAGACCCGCCAATATCATAAAGCCGGTGAGTTATGTAGTTATAGTAATGAATTACACACATAAACTGTGTCTGTCTGTCTCTCTTTTTCTGTCCCCTCCCCACCACATACACACGCATCAAATAGGCTACAAGCACTGACATCAAGTTTCCAACTTATAATTATATTTTGTTCGGACTGTACCATTTGAACTGGTTAGTTTTATGTCCAATTTTTTTATTGCGAGGATCTGAAAATCTTTACTTTGCATTTAGATGCAGCAGGGACCCGCATGCTAACTTTCTTGTGCAACATATACATGGCCGCGTTGTACAATATGAAACTGGCGTTGATCACCTTGTGTCCCGGATAACGCACATATTTCAGCCAACGTTAAGATCCGCCTAAATAAATTTAGGACTATTTGTGGTACGATTCATAGAAATCTTAGAAATAAAACAAGACACAGCTCAAGGATTAAATTTTATAAGACAATTGCAATACCCACATTGACATATGCGAGTGAGACGTGGGTCATGACAAAAAAGGAATGCGGCAAGATTCAGAGTGCTGAAATGCAGTTTCTTCGAAGTACTTTAAACTATACATTGCAAGATAGAATAAGGAATGCGGATATCAGAGCAGAACTCGAAATAGAAGACTTAAATGAAATTAGTTCAGCTTACAGAAGACAATGGTGGGATCATCTGCAAAGGATGACAGAGGATCAATTGCCGAAAGCGGCACTGAACTATAAAGCCACTGGTAGAAAAGACGTTGCTCGTCCGGTCCGAGGATGAGATGGGTGCCGGAACAGGTTTATATAACCTAATTCTTGAAGAGGAGAAGAAGCTAAGATGCGTCCTTTCAGTCTGTCATTCGTTGCGGACACAAGAGAGGTTATAATCCAAAATGAAGAAGAAATCGGGGCAAAGTTAGTAAGTGTTAAATGCAGACGTGGTTATTCAATGAACCGGGTTTTAGGAACTGTTCCTACAGTTTTGTTAAATACAATACATCCTCAGTGTCGGTAGGGTGGAGCGCACATGTAACATTACTGTGTGAGCTACATTTCATTATTCAATTGTTCTAATTATAAACTCGCGTATCGCGTACTTAACAATTCAAAATATTTAAACTAATACCGTAAAGCCGATAATGGAGCCGTATGCAATCTGTAATTAACGTTATCGGAATTATGTTATCAACGACAAATGTTGTATTATCAGTAATGTTGTTAACCTCTTGTTATGTGTGATTCCTCTCGTTAAGTACTCGTCATGCACGTCGATTTCCGTTGGTATTTATATCAAACCAAATATATGGCAGAAAAAACACGTCTGACTGAAACAAACAAATATCGTTATCTTCTTCTTCTTCCCACGCTAGAAGAATGAAATGCTTTTGACCTGATGTGACTGCATACGTACGATGATCATATGACGTTTACGAGTAATTTTTTATCACCTGAGATAGTATTATCAGAAAACTGTGTTCAGGTCAGGCTAATTTTTAGATTATACTGCACCAAAAACCTAACGACAAAGCGGTGTTCCCTTGACGCCTGTGCGCGCGTTGTAGAAAGTTCGTAAGTATATTTCAATGACACAGGGTTCTACCGAGTACCCTAGAATTTGGCTTTGCGGGGGGGGGGGTCTTGTCGGGGATTCATACAAAAGAAAATGCAAGTTAAGATTAATCGATATTACAATCTTCAAAGTGTAACGGAAAATTTGATCTATTTATAATTTTAATAAATAAACTATGCTGAAAATAGAAAGAAGGGTGTGTTTTAGAAAGCAGGGAGGCATTTAGACGCTAGAAAGCGAGGCGGCAATAAGTGAAAAGAGAATTACTTGCTAAAAGCTCGATAATGCATGTACTTGTATGTTAAGGCACGATTTGGGACACTACTGTCATAAAATGTATTATGTTTCAGATAGTAAGGGTGTTTACCAAACGTTGTAAAACCTAAGTGCATATAACAATAGCTGTCGTGGGAAAGAGATCTTGTTGTGCGAGAGAGATAGCGATAGACGCTAGTTTCTGTAAACACGTGTACACGGAAAAACGTTGGGCGAATTAGAAAAAGCGTCATAAGTTGCGCGGGAAGTTTTAGTTAAGCAGATTGGTTGAATTTGTATTTAGCGGTAGTTTGTACCTATAGGAACGTTGTGTTGTAGTTCGTAAGTAAGGGAAATTTGAGGCATGTATATACTGTGAACTTAGAGGGTGTAATATAATATTTAAAGATTTGATGTGTGTTAGACTCCGATGTAATCAAGCCCCACTCTTTGGGCTAGCCAATTTGTAATAAAATAAATAATTGATATGTGATACTGTAAGTTGTAATGTTTAATTGGTGTGATTGGTGTGGCTCTCGACGTCTTACTGGCCTGAAACACTTCCTTAAGTTTCCCAGCTGGTCGAGTCCCAATGGTAGCAAGACCGGTCGAGTAGCGTAAAGTTGATGAAGGAATATATATGTTCAGCTTCGCCGAAAGTTTCAAAACAAAATTTATTGTTTTGAAGGAAATTTAAAAAAAAAATTTATGTTTATAAAAAAAAAATAATTAAAAAAAAAATTTTAATTTTATTAATTAATTAATTAGGATCAATTAATTAATATAGGGCTGTGAAGTTTTAAACAGTGTAATGCTCTTCTGAAAATTTTTATTAAAATTTTAGTATATTTTAAATAAGCTATCACCACTCATAAGACTGTCTTCAAACCAATCGATACTTGTTTACCTTTTTATTTTTTAGGTTATCTTCACTTATAGGTGGTAAAGTCCTTGTAGATTATCAATTAGAATTATATTATTGGTAATTAGTATTATTGAAGAAATAAAGAGCTATTAAGTATTGAAAAGTATTAATGTTTTATTAAGTAACAGCAATATTGACTCTTATCGATTAGTATCGATTCTCAGGATATCGAAAAAAGTTACAAGTATATGTTATAAAAATTATATAGGGTTCTTTAAACAGCCAGTTATTACCAAAGTCAGAGAAATCGGGCTAATATTTAAAAAGTATAACGTTACAATCAAATTAATAGTTATTAATAAACACAGACATTGAATAATAATTTGTAAATATAATAATTGTTTTCACCAAACAGCTGTGTTGAACTAGGAGGCGTTGCCCTGGCGATGACGACGAATATTGCAAATGGCTGCCGTGAAGTTAGTAAAATGTCATTCGTATATTCGACGTTCCAAATAAAAGATTTTCCTGTAGTAGTCCTGTTCTGGTGTCTGCGAATCTCTTGTTAAATGTTGTGTAGTGCCTAGTGTACTGTTTCTGGGTTATATTTAGTGTATCCGTGTAATTATTAGTTCAAACACTTTCCCCGATTCCGTCACTAATTTGGGTTAATGTATTATACAGTTTTCTAGTGTTTTGTGGTGTTTTTCGGAGTAGATATGTATTGTTCTGTGTTATGGAGTGTTTCTTGATTGTTTCTGTTATAATATGAGAGTTCTAGAAGTATTTTACAAGTCACTCGCGATTTCACAATAACGTACTATACACTCGCTTTATATGACTATTATAAGTTAGGTTAGGCACGTTACAAAACGTTTGTCATGTTAACCGTTCAAATACCAATAATTAACTAACTGTTTCCTTTAGTTTCAATTAAACTCTTAGCCCATATAATATTATTCTTAACATTGTTCAAATATTTTTTCACATCCTGTGTACACTTTACTATTTCACTATATGAATGCCTAAACTTTGGTTATTTGTCAATTTTATTCACTAGATGTGATTTAAATTAATCTTTCAGTTCATTCAGCTTATTTTCAGATTAAATAATGCCGTTTTATAGTGTTTTCTGTCCAAAAAATAGTAATTTTACTTTCAGTTTGGTATACTCTGAAAAGTCAAAACATCAAAATTTACTTCCTGTCATTATATAAATTCAGCCATTTTATCAGTTATATTTAATATTAATAATCCTATATTGTATTAAAAGGTTCATATTCCCTTATTTTCTGGTAATTAATTGAATTAGTTGTATTCTGAAACATTATTCTGGAATATATGACTCCCATGTCCAAATTTCTGAGTTTAGTCATTTTCATTTTTATTTATAATTCTGAATATAATTTATTAAAATCTCTCTAAATGGTATGTGCAATTATATGGCATGATCTCAAGTTTATTTTGTCTAAACCCTTTTTGTTTATTTGCATTTAAATGAGCAATTTCTCTGTTTTGATGAAGTTTGGTTTCCATTCTTTTGGCCTATGATTTTTTTACAATTTTTCGTATAAAATATTTTACAAACAATATATGATGTGTAATACCCTCTCTGACTTTTACATATAGTATTATAAATTAAACATGTTTTCAAATTACACAAAAACAATTAGTATTGGTTACAATACAAATAATAGTTAAACAAAATAAAGAATATTTTTTTAAATAAATGGTTGTCTTCAAGTCAGACATTTTGCAACAAAATCCCCATTTCCAACATGGAAACATGGTTTATAAAAAAGGTTTTGTACTAACTAACATCTTAATTACTCTCTACTATTTACAAGTGGTAACTATTTTTATAGTTCTGATGTTAGTTGTTTCAGACCCAAACAAATGGCCTTATATCTAAAACATTTTTAAACATTTTTATACTATATACATAAAAACCTTATATTTATATTCTTATTTCTAACTATTATTATAAGTAGGATTCTACAGTTTTTATACCGTCTTTTATACATTGTCTTTGGGTAATTGCACCCTGTCATTAACAAATAAATAGTATTAACCGTTCAAAAAGCACTATGACATCTGTTTTTCTTTTTTCATGTAAAACAAAAATGTTATTTTAAACAGATTCATGTCTTATGAACAACATATTGTCACAGTACACATTTTAAGTCATTGAAACATGCATATTTCATTGCATCCAATGTTTGTGATTGCCAAGAATGAAACACAAGGTTCATTTTTTATAATACCCAAAACTATCACTGGTTCACTTTGCACTTATATATTATGTTAATGCTAAATGGTCGTATAGTCTTATCAACATAATAAATTGGTTAGCGTTTTTTCAATGGAGATTTGTTCCATGGGTACTATATTATTGTTTCATCTTAGTTCACAGGAAACTTTTACTTTATACACTCCTCTCTCTTAAATTTATATACATGTGGTTTTTATTTCGTTATACTTTTATTTTTAGATATTTATTTTGGGGATATAGGGATTTGGGTGTCTTTTATAAGAGCATGACATCTTCTTCAGGATGCTGCCCTCTTCTTCTTTCTTCAGTCTTCTTTTCTCCTGCCTTCTGGGACTGGTATCTTCTCCATCTTCTTCTTGTTGCCATCAGGTTTCTTGGGATCTTCTCCATCTTCTTCTTTATTTCAGAAATACACCACCTGTGTTGTTTGATCTTGGCTTATTTTAGGGTTTCTCTTCTATTTATTCTTCCTCGTTGTGGGTTTGGTCATATTCAGTACTGCTTGGTTATTTACTTTTTTACCTTCCTGGGTTATAGTTTGAAAACCTTTGGTTATGAGACTGGTTTTGGATGACTCATCACTAGTAACTCCTTTTACTTAAACTTGTATTTTCTTTCTAATAATGATTTCTTTCCACAGTTGCTATGAATTAATCTATTTATATTAAACTTAATGCTTTCTTCCAAATTTAAATATTATAACTTTATTATTCTAATGATCAATTGCCATTCAATATTATGCATACATCTGTCACGCTACAGATTGCTCTCCTCCAGAAGTAATTATTTCAGACATGTTTATGGATGAAATAATTTCTTATGATAATTTCATCATTTCTTATAATTCATTTTCTTCTCCATTTTTATATCGACTTTTTTATAATTAGAGTTTAATTAATTTTATATATATAATTATTTGTTTTACTACTGATCCTTTTCGGATAGTTAGTGTCTTCTGAGATATATTATTATTGTAATACATTTTCTTTCTATATCAACTTCGTGTTGTATCCTTGGGATATTAATTCCCCAACATTCCCTATCACGTGGGCTGGGGCAGATCAGAGGGGCACTGTACGCTACTTCTCTGCTGGCCATACACCACTTCTATAAATTGAGTACAGAGGCATATCCATCCCTGCTCAAAAACATAATGCTGCTGGAATTATCTTCAGTCAGTCATCGAATAAATAAATAAAAAGTAGTCTCATTTTCGACTAATAAAAATATCTTTGGATTCTCCACTTCGTAGTCTCTCAGATTATCTCACATTTTCTATCTTAATAAATCTTCATAATCATTATTATACTCATTATATATATATTTTTTTCAAAACTCTTAACTTGTCTGATATATTTATTTTAATTATGGTTGAAAACCTTTCTTTTAATAATTCTGGTTACTGTTTACAGTGTAACTCTCTTTCTTCTCCATCTGAATTCTCTTTATACTTTCTTCTGGTTATTCATAGTATTAGCATGGTCTTTATAAATAGTCTTTCGTATTCATTATTTGAATGGTCTTAATATATTATATTTAATTTTTTAACATTGTATCTTTACATTAGATATACAGGTTGTTATATTGATCATTTTATTTAAACATTTTGGTTCTTTCCTTTCTCTTAGAAAGTTATTAATCCGCCTTCGCATTTATTAGCATTAATTCATTTATATTATATTTCATGTGGTATTTCTTCTCTTTGCACTTCGTATAGGTCTTATTATTATCATTGGTTCAAAATCATCTTCTCCATCTGTTTGGTATGAGTTGTTCTTCTTCGCTCTTAATTAACTGTTTTTATTATCGTTTCATAGGTAATTAGCCTCTTTGCTTCCAAATTTTTTCTTCTCAATTATAATTGACACTTAATTATTTTTTGGAACTTGGTTATTTTTAATGTAAAATTCAAACTATTCTTTTTATTTAATTGAAAACTATTTCTCATAAATCCTTGTAATATGTTGATCTTATCTTGTTTCAAAGTTCTGACGTTCTATCAACATTCAAATTCTGTTTAATTCATTTATTCCCAGAATTGTTTCATTCAGAATTGTTTATAGTACTGTGATCTTACTATTATTTCTGAATGTTTTGGTATTTCTCCAAATTCAAATTCTTCTTAATTATTTACCATAAAGTTTTCTCATAATTCAGTGGTAGTAAGCTGTGCTTGCTTAATTTTACATTTTTTTAAAAATTAAGTTCAAAATTCTCTCTTTCTCTTTCTTCCATAAAGTTTTGTTCTAAATTATCAGGTTGTAGTAAGAAGTACTTACTCAATTTTAAATTTTTAAAATTATATTTCAATTCAAAAGTCTTTCTTTTTCTTTCTTCCATAAAGTTTTTTTCTTCAAATTATTAGGTTGTAAGTTGTTCTTACATATTTTAGAATTTTCTCAAATTATTAAATTAAAAAATTCTTCTTCTTTTAATTCTCCAGAATGTTCTTCTCAAAATATTAGGTTGTAAGATGTACTTACATTATTTTCGAATTTTTAAAATTATTAAAAATTCTTTTTCTTTTAATTCTCCAGAATGTTCTTCTCAAAATATTAGGTTGTAAGATGTACTTACATTATTTTTGAATTTTTAAAATATAAATTCTAAATTCCTTCTTCTTATAATTCTCCAAAATGTTCTTCTCAAAATATTAGGTTGTAAGATGTACTTACATTATTTTCGAATTTTTAAAATAAAAATTCTAAATTCCTTCTTCTTATAATTCTCCAAAATGTTCTTTTCAAAATATTAGGTTGTAAGATGTACTTACATTATTTTTGAATTTTAAAAAGTTATTAAAAATTCTTTTTCTTTTAATTCTCCAGAATGTTCTTCTCAAAATATTAGGTTGTAAGATGTACTTACATTATTTTCGAATTTTTATAATAAATTCAAAATTCTAAAACTCACAACTCATTCTTCATAATATTTCTTCATAGAAGCTTGATTGTACACTCCTTTGATTCTTCCTGAAACGATTTCCCTCAACTCATATGTATTGTTATGCTTATCATTTACCACAACATATGGGCCAGTGTATAGTAATAGTAGTTTTTTGGTTATGCCTTCTAATGTGCTAGGCAGCTCTCTATTTTTTAGGAGGACTTTTTCACCCTCTTTATATGTTACAATTCGCCCTATTGCCTTCTGGTATTTGGCTTGCCGTTTTTCCTGATCTTCTGCTACCTTATTGTAAAACTTCAACTGGTTGAATTTCCTATTGTTGTTCGTTGGAAATTCAATGATTTGTTCAATGTCTCGGGGAGTCGGCTTCTCATACATGGCTGAGTATGGTGGAATTCCTATGGCTGGATGGTGGGCGTAATTTAGGAATGTTTCTGTCGCTGCTAGGTACTCTTGCCACTTTTTCTGTTGGTTGTGACAGTACGTGCGCAATATCCTACCCACTTCTCTTAGTACTCTCTCAGCCGGATTGCTACTTGGGTGGTAGACTGATGTCTTATACGTTTTGACCCCAAGTGCTAATAAAGTGTCTCGCCATCTCCTCCCCTTAAACTGTGTACCATGGTCGGTAATAATAGAAGATGGTCTACCGATCTCTGGGATATACAAATCAATAATCACCGCCAAAACCTTTGCTGTTGTTGCCCGATTAACCGGATATAGCTTTATATACTTGGTGTAGTGATCCATTATAATTACCAAGTATTTATATCTGTGCCGACCACCGCTACGGGGAAATGGCCCGCAGATATCCAAAAACACTTTTTCCAGTTTTGCGTTGGAAGTTATCGGTATCATGATACCCTCTGTCCTTTCATTGTTTATTTTGGCACATTGGCAGATCTTACAGGATTTGATGTATGTTCTCACCTTGCGGTTGATATTCTTGATCTTACAGTTTTCTTCTAGAGCTTGTATCACTTTTAACGCTCCCATGTGACCATACCTGACATGGTAATCGATGATGACCTCCTTTTCGATTTGGTGTGGGATTATCACCTTCCATGTCTCATCGTCCAAAGCGGTTTTTATGAATAAAATTCCCTTGTTAAGGTGGTAATATTTAGAAATGGTTTCATCATTGGCTTCCAAACGACTCACAATGTTTTTCAGCTTAGGATCATACTGCTGATGGATTCGGATATTTATTAACAAAGCTTGTAAATCGGCTCTGGTCGTGAATATGTTATAAATTTTTACCAAGCTCTCCTTCTCCCCCTCGAAAGTCTGATCTTCTAGATTTATACGTGACAACACATCCGCTACCACGTTCTTCTTTCCTGGAATGTATTCCCATTTCAGGTCATATTCTTGTAGGGCGAGTACCCACCTAGCCAATCGGCCGTGACTCAATTTGCACCTACGAAGGAACGAGATGGATTTATGATCAGTTCGTACCGTGACTTGATATCCGAGAATGTACGTCCGGAACTTGCTGCATGCGAACACCACACTCAACAATTCCTTTTCTGTCACACTGTAGTTCTTTTCGCACTGGTTCAGTGTGCGACTAGCGAAGCTTATTACCAGATGTTGTCCCTCCTCATCTTCCTGGTATAATGTCGTTCCTAAGCTTAGATCGCTAGCGTCACAGTTTAGAAAGAACGGTTTCTTAAAATCTGGGTGACGAAGTATCACACTCTCCAGAAACTTCTCTTTTATCAATCGGAAAGTAATATCTTGATCTTCACCCCAAGTCCATTTGTTTTTGGCAGATAACTGTGGTTGAAACTTGGCGGTCAACTCGGAATATCGGCTCTGAAACTTCCTGTAATAGTTACAGAGTCCGAGGAAAGATTGCAATTGTTTCCTGTTTCTTGGTTGCGGGAACCTCTGAATTGCCTCCACTTTTTCCGCTGATGGGGTAATACCTCGGTCGTCTAGGTTGAAGCCTAAGAATTGTACCTCGCGCGCTATGAATGTGGATTTCTCCAACTTCAGTGTTATATTGTTCTGCGCTAGTTTGTTTAGTACAAATTCCACTCTGTAACAGTGCTCCTCCCAGGTTCCGGATGTGATTAGTAAATCGTCAACATAGACGGTGGTAAATTGGAGCGCTTCTGGTCCCAAAATCTGGTCCATGCCACAAATATGGCGACAGAATTGACAAGTCCGAAGGGCAGTCTCTTGAACTGGTAATTGCGCCCTTCGAAAATGAACGCTACATACTGGCGGCTTTGTGGATGCAGCTCTACCTGCCAATAACCACAGACCGTATCCCAGGTGCTAATAAATCTAGTACCATGAAAACGCTTTAAGATTTCTTCTATTTCACCGGGAGAAGTTCTGTCATTCACAATTGTCTTATTCAACTCACGCGCATCTAAACAGAGCCGGACTTGTCCGTCTTTCTTCGGAACAGCAATAATTGGACTAGTGTAAGGTGATTGACTAATCTCAATTATGTCATTATCTATCATCTTGTTTATCTCTGTTCTCACGGCTTCTTTGAGCGACTGCGCTATTGGATATGACCTCCGGTTAAACTCTACGTTTTCTTTAAAACGAAGTTGGCACTGGTAGTTTTTTACCTTCCCTGGTTCATCAGAAAACACCGCCTTGTATTTCTCATATATTGCAATTAGACGATCAGCCAGATGTGTTGGTATTTTCTCGTCATCGCTTCCGCACTGGAAATTCCGTATTTCTTGGATCTTAACTGACCATAAATCCTCTCCTCCATTATTGTATATTATGGGTTTAGAAAGAGGGCTGTTTCTTATAATATTAATTTTCCGAAGTTGTTGATGTATTGGGCTGGGAAGTATAGTTGTGCTTCCTACCAGATCTGCGGTCCATGTTACTCCGTCTGGGAAAAGTGATACTCTATTTAAATTAAGATCGATTACTGCCGAATATCTACGAAGAATATCGCAACCGACTAAGATGTCAAATGGTAATCCGGTGGCGATTAAAAATTCCATGTCTAAAGCTATATCACGGCTAACGACACTTAAGGAAACTTGCTTCCTAATGGTTTTATTCTGGCGGCCAGTTGCACCTACCAACACAATGTTGTTGACTGGTAACATTGGCAAAGTTTTTCCACATGTACATTGTATTCTCTCCAACTCATTGGAGTTTATTATTGAAATATTAGCTCCTGTGTCTATCATTATTTTAGCGGGAACTCCTTCCACCTCCGCTGTTATATAAATTATCTCATTATTACTGTTGCTGAGACTCTTCTCGTTCTCTTCCAAAAGTTCAGTTCGTATGTCTTTCAAATAATGGTTACTGATAATAGTGATGTTTTTATCATTGTTTGCTTGTTGCACTTCATCCTTTTCTAACCCAGGAAGTATAAGCAGTAACGGGTCATCGTTGTTGATTACTGCCTCCTCTCGTTTAAAGTATTCTGGTCATTGTTTATATTATTATTGACCGAGGCATCGTTCGGGAAACTCTGGTTTGTTTCCTGACGTTCTGTACTCTGGTTGATGTTTAACGCCCTGTTCTGTTGTCTGCCAAGATCTTCCAGGCTGGTACTTCGTCTTTCCTGTTCGTATCTTGGGCCGTCTCGTTCCGCACTCCTCCATCTTCGGTCGGCGCCGTGGAAGCTGCTCCTCCTCGGTTGATAATATCTCCTGGGTCCGCGATCTTCTGCTCTTATAAAATTTACCCTAGGACGCGACACTCGGTTATTACTATTGCTATTATTGTTATTATTTAAATTGTTATTATAGTAATTTCGGTTAGGTGGGTAGGGTCTGTCACCATTATTGTTGGGATATGGATTTCTCTGACTGTATGGGACATTATTATTTGGTTGATAAAAATTGTTTCTATTATTTGGGTAGGGGTTGTTATTCCTAACGGCGTTAAAATTACCGTTAAACTGGTTATTACGCGGCTGGTTGTTAGGGCTGTCGTAATTACTGGGCTGGTTCCGGTTACTTGCATGGTTATTGCCGTTATTGGGGTAGGTAGTCAGCCTTGCTTCTGGTCTCTCATTTCTCTTTCTGCTCTGCCGATAATACTCTTCGTTCTCGTATCCCTCCAATAACTCGGTCATTCCCTGGATCGTCTTGATCTGACTACCTCTCCGGGCCCTGATAATGTCCTCATCATAGTGATAAGATATCTTATTCACTAAACATTCTTCTGGGATTGCTGGCTCAAGGTGTTTTGCCATACACACCTTCCCCAAGAAATATGCCGTCATACTGCTACCTAATTGTGACCTGTATCTTCCATTACAAATATTGTCACGGATCAAGTTCTGGGTGGTCTCAGACCAGTATTTTGTCTTAAACATTTTCCGGAACTGTTGGTAGTCGGATATTTCACTCCGGTTGGCCATCCACCAATTATCTGTTATGTCTCGGAAAGACTCGTCGAATATCTCCCTGCTATGGCTCCATTGAGTAATTTTATGCTTGGTCAAATATTCTTCTACCCTGGCCAGGAACTCCATCGGCTTGCGTTTGTATTGCCGGAAGTTGAGCCACTCTCGGCTTTCGTTGACGGGCAATCCGGTGAAATGAGTCGGTCTGTTTCTAATCGCTTCCATCTCCTCTCGGCTTTGTCGCACCTGACCGGTGATATTGGCCATGGTCTCTTGTATATCATTACATCGTTCTGTGACCTGGTTGCGTACTTTTCCGAATTCTTCTTGATTTTCCTTCCTCTGTTCTTCTACCTTCCTACGACTATGTTCTTCGATATTTGTGAACTTGATGTTCACCACTTCTTTAAACTCATTCACCTCCTTTTCGGTCTGGTTGCACTTTCCATCAATCTCTCGAATCTGTCGATTGACCATTATATTTTCTTCTTCCATCTTCTTATCCATCGCTTTTTTGTTAACCTTGATTTCCTTATTCATTTCTTCTCGCAACAATTCCATCCTTTCGTCCAGTTTGTCCAAATTCTCCTGATTGACTTCTCTTAATTCTTCTCTTAAAATTTGATTGTCCTCTCTCAATTCTTCCAACTTCTCCCCCATCTTCTCTTCCAACTTCTTGTTATCTTCTTTCATCTCTTCCTTCAATTGTCGGTTGTTCTTCTCTATCTTCTTCCTGGTTTCATCTATTTTCTGATTGGTATTTTCAATTTTATTAATCAACTCTTCTTTAGTCGCTTTGAATTCTTCCTTGAACGATTGGTTGTCTTCCTTCAATTCTTCCATGTTCTTGTTCATCCCAGTCAACTCTTCTTTTGTGGATTGATTATCCTTCTTCAATTCTTCCATCTTCTCTTCCATCTTCTTGCTGTTTTCTTCCATCTTTTCTTCCATCTTCTTGCTGTTTTCTTCTATCTTCTCTTCCATCTTCTTGCTGTTTTCTTCTATCTTCTCTTCCAGCTTCTTATTTGTTGTTTCGATCTTATTTCCTAAAACTTCTTTCAAGGACTGGTTGTCTCCCTTCAACTCTTCCATGTTCTTGTTCATCCCACTCAATTCTTCTTTCAACCCCTTACTGTTTTCGTCCATTTTATTCTTACTGGATTTGATTTCTTCCATCATCATTCTGAGCATCTCTTGTATTGCCGCATTCTCTAATTGTGCGGGTTTTTCTAATTGTTCTTTCCGGACATTGACTTCCCCTGTCTGTGTGGGTATCTCCGGTTGTTCCTCTGGTTGCTCTGTTTGTTTGGACAACACCGATTGTAATACCTCTTCCAACTCTACTGGCGTTGCCTCTTTGTTGTCCATATCGACTTCTTTTTCGGCCTCCGCCGCCCGTTTCTTAGATGTCGCACGTCGTTGCATTTTCCCTTGAAATTCTCTGGCTTTGTGGCTGTTGCCTAGCTCCAACTAGTGATTGGGCAGAATTTATTGGCCTTCCAATCGCTAATTAAAGCCCCTAAAGTTGTGCGCCAATTTGTAATATAATATTTAAAGATTTGATGTGTGTTAGACTCCGATGTAATCAAGCCCCACTCTTTGGGCTAGCCAATTTGTAATAAAATAAATAATTGATATGTGATACTGTAAGTTGTAATGTTTAATTGGTGTGATTGGTGTGGCTCTCGACGTCTTACTGGCCTGAAACACTTCCTTAAGTTTCCCAGCTGGTCGAGTCCCAATGGTAGCAAGACCGGTCGAGTAGCGTAAAGTTGATGAAGGAATATATATGTTCAGCTTCGCCGAAAGTTTCAAAAAAAAATTTATTGTTTTGAAGGAAATTTAAAAAAAAAATTTATGTTTATAAAAAAAAAATAATTTAAAAAAAAATTTAAATTTTATTAATTAATTAATTAGGATCAATTAATTAATATAGGGCTGTGAAGTTTTAAACAGTGTAATGCTCTTCTGAAAATTTTTATTAAAATTTTAGTATATTTTAAATAAGCTATCACCACTCATAAGACTGTCTTCAAACCAATCGATACTTGTTTACCTTTTTATTTTTTAGGTTATCTTCACTTATAGGTGGTAAAGTCCTTGTAGATTATCAATTAGAATTATATTATTGGTAATTAGTATTATTGAAGAAATAAAGAGCTATTAAGTATTGAAAAGTATTAATGTTTTATTAAGTAACAGCAATATTGACTCTTATCGATTAGTATCGATTCTCAGGATATCGAAAAAAGTTACAAGTATATGTTATAAAAATTATATAGGGTTCTTTAAACAGCCAGTTATTACCAAAGTCAGAGAAATCGGGCTAATATTTAAAAAGTATAACGTTACAATCAAATTAATAGTTATTAATAAACACAGACATTGAA
Source organism: Magicicada septendecula (assembly GCA_034769895.1). NCBI lineage: Eukaryota > Metazoa > Arthropoda > Insecta > Hemiptera > Cicadidae > Magicicada > Magicicada septendecula. The sequence continues at coordinate 81,809,199 of CM068371.1, read as the reverse complement.
TAATAATTTGTAAATATAATAATTGTTTTCACCAAACAGCTGTGTTGAACTAGGAGGCGTTGCCCTGGCGATGACGACGAATATTGCAAATGGCTGCCGTGAAGTTAGTAAAATGTCATTCGTATATTCGACGTTCCAAATAAAAGATTTTCCTGTAATAGTCCTGTTCTGGTGTCTGCGAATCTCTTGTTAAATGTTGTGTAGTGCCTAGTGTACTGTTTCTGGGTTATATTTAGTGTATCCGTGTAATTATTAGTTCAAACACTTTCCCCGATTCCGTCACTAATTTGGGTTAATGTATTATACAGTTTTCTAGTGTTTTGTGGTGTTTTTCGGAGTAGATATGTATTGTTCTGTGTTATGGAGTGTTTCTTGATTGTTTCTGTTATAATATGAGAGTTCTAGAAGTATTTTACAAGTCACTCGCGATTTCACAATAACGTACTATACACTCGCTTTATATGACTATTATAAGTTAGGTTAGGCACGTTACAAAACGTTTGTCATGTTAACCGTTCAAATACCAATAATTAACTAACTGTTTCCTTTAGTTTCAATTAAACTCTTAGCCCATATAATATTATTCTTAACATTGTTCAAATATTTTTTCACATCCTGTGTACACTTTACTATTTCACTATATGAATGCCTAAACTTTGGTTATTTGTCAATTTTATTCACTAGATGTGATTTAAATTAATCTTTCAGTTCATTCAGCTTATTTTCAGATTAAATAATGCCGTTTTATAGTGTTTTCTGTCCAAAAAATAGTAATTTTACTTTCAGTTTGGTATACTCTGAAAAGTCAAAACATCAAAATTTACTTCCTGTCATTATATAAATTCAGCCATTTTATCAGTTATATTTAATATTAATAATCCTATATTGTATTAAAAGGTTCATATTCCCTTATTTTCTGGTAATTAATTGAATTAGTTGTATTCTGAAACATTATTCTGGAATATATGACTCCCATGTCCAAATTTCTGAGTTTAGTCATTTTCATTTTTATTTATAATTCTGAATATAATTTATTAAAATCTCTCTAAATGGTATGTGCAATTATATGGCATGATCTCAAGTTTATTTTGTCTAAACCCTTTTTGTTTATTTGCATTTAAATGAGCAATTTCTCTGTTTTGATGAAGTTTGGTTTCCATTCTTTTGGCCTATGATTTTTTTACAATTTTTCGTATAAAATATTTTACAAACAATATATGATGTGTAATACCCTCTCTGACTTTTACATATAGTATTATAAATTAAACATGTTTTCAAATTACACAAAAACAATTAGTATTGGTTACAATACAAATAATAGTTAAACAAAATAAAGAATATTTTTTTAAATAAATGGTTGTCTTCAAGTCAGACATTTTGCAACAAAATCCCCATTTCCAACATGGAAACATGGTTTATAAAAAAGGTTTTGTACTAACTAACATCTTAATTACTCTCTACTATTTACAAGTGGTAACTATTTTTATAGTTCTGATGTTAGTTGTTTCAGACCCAAACAAATGGCCTTATATCTAAAACATTTTTAAACATTTTTATACTATATACATAAAAACCTTATATTTATATTCTTATTTCTAACTATTATTATAAGTAGGATTCTACAGTTTTTATACCGTCTTTTATACATTGTCTTTGGGTAATTGCACCCTGTCATTAACAAATAAATAGTATTAACCGTTCAAAAAGCACTATGACATCTGTTTTTCTTTTTTCATGTAAAACAAAAATGTTATTTTAAACAGATTCATGTCTTATGAACAACATATTGTCACAGTACACATTTTAAGTCATTGAAACATGCATATTTCATTGCATCCAATGTTTGTGATTGCCAAGAATGAAACACAAGGTTCATTTTTTATAATACCCAAAACTATCACTGGTTCACTTTGCACTTATATATTATGTTAATGCTAAATGGTCGTATAGTCTTATCAACATAATAAATTGGTTAGCGTTTTTTCAATGGAGATTTGTTCCATGGGTACTATATTATTGTTTCATCTTAGTTCACAGGAAACTTTTACTTTATACACTCCTCTCTCTTAAATTTATATACATGTGGTTTTTATTTCGTTATACTTTTATTTTTAGATATTTATTTTGGGGATATAGGGATTTGGGTGTCTTTTATAAGAGCATGACATCTTCTTCAGGATGCTGCCCTCTTCTTCTTTCTTCAGTCTTCTTTTCTCCTGCCTTCTGGGACTGGTATCTTCTCCATCTTCTTCTTGTTGCCATCAGGTTTCTTGGGATCTTCTCCATCTTCTTCTTTATTTCAGAAATACACCACCTGTGTTGTTTGATCTTGGCTTATTTTAGGGTTTCTCTTCTATTTATTCTTCCTCGTTGTGGGTTTGGTCATATTCAGTACTGCTTGGTTATTTACTTTTTTACCTTCCTGGGTTATAGTTTGAAAACCTTTGGTTATGAGACTGGTTTTGGATGACTCATCACTAGTAACTCCTTTTACTTAAACTTGTATTTTCTTTCTAATAATGATTTCTTTCCACAGTTGCTATGAATTAATCTATTTATATTAAACTTAATGCTTTCTTCCAAATTTAAATATTATAACTTTATTATTCTAATGATCAATTGCCATTCAATATTATGCATACATCTGTCACGCTACAAGGGAAATAGAGGCAGTCTTCTTAATATCGGCGGAATTATACGAAGAGACTCGTGTACGTTGTTTTGCGTTAAATTATATATATATTTTAATAATTAACATAAAGAATCAGTAAATTTCTCAGAAATAACAAAGTACGGGAACGCGATAATTATTAATATTAAAGTTATAAAGAAAGTTTCATAAATCATAATAAGTCAAAGAGTGTATTATCGAAGTTATAATAAACAATAAGAAATAATAAATACATACGAAGTTCTGTTAATTCTATACGTGGCGGTAAATCGCGGAAGGATGCGTAGGAGTTCGAAAGTAAGTTACGACGGTATCAATTAGTCGGGCCAAACGCGACGTGAAGTGAGTTAAATGCACTAAAGTTATATTCTGTCATCTTTGTGTCCAGTGTGTAATTATACAACATAGTTATAGGTATAATCCATATGTTAGTGTAGTGCACTTGTGATAAAGTGAATTGTGCAGTTTTAACCACGATCAACACGACGACGGCTGCTGACGAATCACCGATCTACAATAGCTTCAGGACCACGCACTTTGGAAGGATTTACGCAAGTAAAGAATAATGAACATTTAATTCTATGTTTTTGATAAATAAACATATGTTGTAGTCAACATAGTGACTCAATCTGTCATAAAGGACTCACTGCTAATTAATCATATTCAATTTGTTCAATAAATAATTCAATTCATATAAGAAATTTTTGTAATGTATAAATACAAATTGTTCATTAAAAGTGATTAACATACTTTAATTTGTGTTTATTATTACTGGCGCCCTGAGGTAAATCAAGAGTCGGTACACTGGAATAAGTACCATAAACTATTATATAAATTATTATATATCATATTTGATCAAGATAGTTTGTGATCTTATTTTTCACATGTTCGTAAGCCAACATAATTTTCAAATAAATAATTTTAACTCTTTTACAAAGGCCTAGCTAGAAGTGTATTACATTCTGTCGCCCGGAACGTGGGACACGATTGAGTCACTATTAAATAAATTATAAATTAAGAACAAATAGAAATTAAGAAATAGTATAAAACATAGTTTATGATTTTATGATTACGCGAAGTAGGAGTAGGAGAAACAAGGACATACAAAACAACATTCATAACCTATACAGCAACATGAGCACAAACACAAGTACCCAAAGCAACGATACGGAGTTCCAAATAAATAATCAACTAGGCGATCCAGACACGCTCGCAGACATTTCAGAGGAGGATGAAGCGCCAGGGACGCGGGGACTAAACAGACAGAACGATGAAAACGCAGAAACACAACAATTTACACCAACAGTAGTAACAGAAGTCCAAGAACGACCGGTGAGTCAGACACCACCAGAGACAGACAAAAACACTGATATCTACACAATACTACAACAAGTACTAGAACAACAGTTGTCACAAAACACACGACGAATAGAAGAACAGATACAAAAACAATCAGAAAAAACAGAAAAACGACTGGCACTTCAAACAGAACAAACAGAAAAACGACTGGCACTTCAAGTAGAACAAACAAAAGAACAGATAGCACGTCAAATTGCTGAACATGCGAAAAAACAGACGAACGGTTAGAACAACATGAGGTGAGATTAGAACAAGCATTACTACAAATGAACGAACAAATCAAGAAACAACACGTAGAAATAAGAAACGAAGTCGCCATGCAAATAGAACAAGAAAGAACAGACAACAAAAAACTTTTCCAAGACTACCAAGTAGAGACGAACCATAAAATACAAGACAATACCGACAAAATTACTGAACTTAGTATAAATACTAAACAGCAATTCGTAGAGTTGGACGAACGGTATAGTAATAACATTCAAGTTATAAACAAAAGATGCGAAAATAACACAGCAGCAATTCAAAAATTACGAGCCGAAAAGATGGAAGAAGTGAAGAAAGTGTCGGAAGAAACTGGCTTACAAATACGAAAAATACAACGAGAATTTAGTAATAAATTAGCATCAATTAATAACCAACCATACAACCATAACATTACTAACGAACAATTAAAAAATATCAGATACAATGGGACTGGAGACTTCCCGATGGAGTTTATGAAGGAGATGGAGGATGTCTACATGGAACACTACCAAGATAATGGCAACGTCACATGGATCGGAAGGCACCTAGAAGGAGAGGCCGCAGTGTGGTGGAGATTGATCAAGAATAGCGTAACCAACTTCGCAGAGTTCAAACAAGCATTCACGAACAAATACTGGAGTGACATGATCCAAGAAAAGGTAAGAAACGAGCTCGAGTTTGGACGTTATCAGATGGAGAATGGTATGAACATGATACAATATCTAGAACGAAAATTATTAGAGAACAGACAACTAATTCCACCGATACCTGATCAATACCTAATCAGAAAGATCGCTAAACATTATTCTCAAGGAGTACAGATCGCCATTATTACTCGTGGGGTTACGACTATTAATGAATTCGAACAAGTACTATCAGAATTCATGGGTGTGAGGAGTGAGACAAGGACAATGACTAGAACACATTATGACACGCGACGTGAACAAAAACCATGGATGAGAGATGAAGAGGAGAGTGGACGAAGGATGGAACAAGGACGGGCCCATGACAATGAAAACCGGTCGAATACACAACACTACAATAGACGACCAAATAAGTTTAGAAATGAACCAGAGCCGATCCCTTCGACTAGCGGTGCACAACATAACAAAAGCGGCACTGCAATATCAACAAAACAAGGACAGCATGGTACAGATGACGTAGATTTAAGCACTATTAAAAAGTATATTAATACCGTTGCTCTAGATTTAGAAGACGATGCCTTAAATAATGATGATATAAGTGTAGAATATTGTATAAACAAATGCCCGGAGATCAGAATATCATTAAATGAAATGCCCTTATACGGATTGATTGATACGGGGAGCCAAGTAAACGCGATATCTGAGAAATGGTTTAAAAATAAGAAGAGGGATTTGGGAAATGTAGAAACCTTAAGGCTATCAAATACTGTCATCAAAGGAGCAACTGGACAGAGATCAAAAAGGGTGACGCAGCAGGTTTTGTTAACGACCAAGATCGGCGATGTGGAAATGGACGGCGTATTCCTCGTGGTACCAGAACTAGTAACGGACTGTATAATAGGCATAGGATTACTAGAAGAATATGGGTGTATTATCGATTTCCGCAACCAACAAGTAACAATTCCAGAAAAGGGGAACCAGAAGGAAGTCACGGCAGAGATATTCATGGCAGAGGTATTCAACGTAGCAGTAGTGTATGAGGGAGCAGGTAATAAAGGAATGGCGGAAGAAACCCAAAACTTACACACACACACAGAAACACCACACAAAAAATTGAAAAACATAATGTAATAGCACACATCCGTATATTAATGTAGTAGTAATAGGTAGCAAATTAAATGTAAGGAAAGTTAATGTAATAACGTATAATGAAAGTTAGTTATATAAGAAATTACGAATGTTTAGAAAATAAGTAAATAAGAATGGTCACCAAATGTTTAAAAAGGGAAATTGTTTGGTATAACAGATGTTATTGAAAGAGAAAGTAGACCACCCACATTTTAAAGAGTAGTTTGACAAGTCAGGCAGAGAGGGACGGATAGTTTGTTTGTAAACCAGTCATAAAACCAGACCAACCCTTAATGTCTAGTATTCAGTAATGACGGAGTAGTGTTGTAATAAAATACTCACCCAATTATACTAAGAAATTTAAAGCAATTAATTAAATTGAATACGTTGTTAATTTTAATTATAATGAATGTATTAATTATGTCAAGTTAATAGAATATTGAACAAAGTACTTATAATTATAATAATTTTAGGGACGCATCAATTGAACTAGTTTACAATTTTGAAAAATTGACTTATGTAACGGAAAATTTGATCTATTTATAATTTTAATAAATAAACTATGCTGAAAATAGAAAGAAGGGTGTGTTTTAGAAAGCAGGGAGGCATTTAGACGCTAGAAAGCGAGGCGGCAATAAGTGAAAAGAGAATTACTTGCTAAAAGCTCGATAATGCATGTACTTGTATGTTAAGGCACGATTTGGGACACTACTGTCATAAAATGTATTATGTTTCAGATAGTAAGGGTGTTTACCAAACGTTGTAAAACCTAAGTGCATATAACAATAGCTGTCGTGGGAAAGAGATCTTGTTGTGCGAGAGAGATAGCGATAGACGCTAGTTTCTGTAAACACGTGTACACGGAAAAACGTTGGGCGAATTAGAAAAAGCGTCATAAGTTGCGCGGGAAGTTTTAGTTAAGCAGATTGGTTGAATTTGTATTTAGCGGTAGTTTGTACCTATAGGAACGTTGTGTTGTAGTTCGTAAGTAAGGGAAATTTGAGGCATGTATATACTGTGAACTTAGAGGGAAATAGAGGCAGTCTTCTTAATATCGGCGGAATTATACGAAGAGACTCGTGTACGTTGTTTTGCGTCAAATTATATATATATTTTAATAATTAACATAAAGAATCAGTAAATTTCTCAGAAATAACAAAGTACGGGAACGCGATAATTATTAATATTAAAGTTATAAAGAAAGTTTCATAAATCATAATAAGTCAAAGAGTGTATTATCGAAGTTATAATAAACAATAAGAAATAATAAATACATACGAAGTTCTGTTAATTCTATACGTGGCGGTAAATCGCGGAAGGATGCGTAGGAGTTCGAAAGTAAGTTACGACGGTATCAATTAGTCGGGCCAAACGCGACGTGAAGTGAGTTAAATGCACTTAAGTTATATTCTGTCATCTTTGTGTCCAGTGTGTAATTATACAACATAGTTATAGGTATAATCCATATGTTAGTGTAGTGCACTTGTGATAAAGTGAATTGTGCAGTTTTAACCAGGATCAACACGACGACGGCTGCTGACGAATCACCGATCTACAATAGCTTCAGGACCACGCACTTTGGAAGGATTTACGCAAGTAAAGAATAATGAACATTTAATTCTATGTTTTTGATAAATAAACATATGTTGTAGTCAATATAGTGACTCAATCTGTCATAAAGGACTCACTGCTAATTAATCATATTCAATTTGTTCAATAAATAATTCAATTCATATAAGAAATTTTTGTAATGTATAAATACAAATTGTTCATTAAAAGTGATTAACATACTTTAATTTGTGTTTATTATTACTGGCGCCCTGAGGTAAATCAAGAGTCGGTACACTGGAATAAGTACCATAAACTATTATATAAATTATTATATATCATATTTGATCAAGATAGTTTGTGATCTTATTTTTCACATGCTCGTAGGCCAACATAATTTTCAAATAAATAATTTTAACTCTTTTACAAAGGCCTAGCTAGAAGTGTATTACAAAAGTGGCTGAAAAACATGTGATGACATCCTACAATCAGTCACATTACAGTAAACGGTAATAATACAATAAAAATAACGTTCCACAGATGATTTTATTTTTCTGACAATTGTTTCACTAGTTACGGCAGCTACAGAGGTTGGATTTCAACTGACAGGTTTGAAATGTATGTTGGGGGGGGGGGGGGGGGGGTTGGAGGTAGTGTATGACGACCTGGGACTTTCCAATGCACACTTTGTTTAATGTATGTAAGTGAATCCTGGGTACTAAAGCGGCCTACACACTATCATTTCGGTGTGTAAGGACAAAGTGATGTGAGCTCACGCCAAAAGTGTGAACTGACGGAAAGATGAAATCGCATCATACGGTGTGACAGTTTGGCATAACATCAGGTAGAAATCAGATCGTGTGTAGGAGTCAGCTTATTACAGTCCGTTCAGTCCTTCGCACCTAGCTTTCCGCGCATTCGCTGCTGACAGAGCCGACCGGTTAGTGTTGGGCGTTTAAGTTGTTTTTGTAAAATTGCGACTACACGGCGAGTGCGGTGGACTGACGATGTGACCGTGTGCAGGCAACGCATCACTTCCGTCTGATGTGACACATAAAAATGAACACGTCGAAGTGACATACCAAAATGATGGTGTGTATACACTTCCTGGAAATGAAATCGCTACGCGTGTGAAAGGGATAGGATGAGGAATGTGCGGATCAAAAATGATTAGAAAGTTTTCAGTGAAAAAATAAATGAACAGAGGAAAAGGTGAAGAAAACATCTTGACAGAATGGAGAATAATAGGATACCCAAAATCGGCTGGCACTATAAACCAAGGGGGAGAGAAGATCTGTCGGTAGACCTCGGAAGCGCTGGGAGTGTTGAAGCGTGAACAGGTCACTGGACCTGTAGGCCATGAAAAGTAAGAAGAAGAAGAAGAAGAAGAAGAAGAAGAAGAAGAAGATCAACAACAACTATATGATGACGATGATGATGGTGATGAATATGAAGAAGAAGAAGAAGAAGAAGAAGAAGAAGAAGAAGAAGAAGAAGATGAAAATATCTTTTAGTAGTAATTGAAATATTATTTGTTATTATAGGCCTACATTTAAAGAGATATAATTATTACTAACAATAAAAATTATAGTACTTTTTAAGTTTTAATTCGTTACTAATAATATATTTTTACGGTATTTTAATTATGGTCACTTATTGATTTTATTCGGCAGAACGTAACTGAAGCTAACGTTCAAGAGATCAAGGAGGCAAAGAGAATGGACTGAAGTAAACAGATCAATTGGCAGGAAAAGAACATCCAAATAACTGAATCTGCAAACGTTATAAAGTAAAAGTTGAAATGTTGAATATTCTCGCCACCGAACTGGGGATAATGTTTACTCTTAAGTATAAGTAGGCCAGACAATCGGTAATATTGTTACTTTTTGGCAGCGTAAAATACGTCAATATTCATCAAAGGAAAACAATGTTCCTTACTGCTAAATATGAGGTTTGATCACTTGGGTACGAGTTTCATATATTTTTTGTTTATCTGAAAAATAATGTCTTTATTTATCAATATTTATACTGCCTGCTCAAAGTAATCACCATCGGATATAACAAAACTTGTTATCAGTCGTCTTGCCGGTTGAGAAACACACTTTTATCTTGACCATGGTCATAGATTTTGTTTGCCTTCAGCGGTCGTGAATTTGCCTCTTCATGTTTTTTTTTCTGTTCTTGAGAAGGGGAAAAGATTGCATGGCAAATAGGTCGGTTGCGGTACTAATAATGTTTTACTTGCGTAGTTCTTTACCAAGCAGTGCGTGTGAACTATTGTATTATCACGGCACAGAGCAATTACCACAATTATTGTTCCAGAAAGTAGTTTTCTCTTAATTGCTCCTATCCAGCGATCAAAATTTAAAAAAACTAGTATTATTTTGTACAAAAGTGAACTTGTAGTATTTTATGTACACTTATAAAAACTTATTTAAAAGAAATATTTTGTTAGAAGTTACATCAGCAAAGACTTCATAGTATAGAGAAGACAAAAAGAACTTTTTAAATATTAATTTATTTTATTGTACAAAAATTAAATTTTACTTCCATGTTCCGTAAGGGAATGGAAGTATGGTGATCGCGAAAAAAATCGTGTTCGAGATAAGGGCTCTCGTGATTCTGATTGTACTACCCTCACTCAATACATGAAGAAAAGTCATTTTCCGAAAAGTGTGTGTGTAGAATTTGTTCTATGGCGAACGATAACTGCCGCACATTCAAACAGAATCAAATAAATTTTTGCAAATGTGCCCGAATTGTAACGTTTTAGGTTTTAACAAGAGTAAAGCAGTTAATTTGATAAATAAAGTATCCTGAAAAGAAGGTCATAATAATCCACTGTAAAAGGTAGATGAACTATCTATAAATGAAAATAGTAGTTGAAGAGGGAGGGGGTACTTTTTGAAAATTACCTCTCTGATGTCGAATTAACTACTTAAATTTTATACCTTAGTAATTACATATAATGAAACTATTACTCAATAGAAGTGTAAATATAAAAAATGGGGTTGTTCGGTTAAGGGGGACGCGTAGTTTACCTGCACTGTTTTGAGTTTTAACAAGAGTAAAGTACCTAATTTTGATAAATAAGTGCCCCGCAAATAAAGTCATACTAATTCAATGTAAAATGGTAAACGTGATATATATAAATGAAGAGGGTAGTTGAAGGGGAAGGGGGTGATTTTTTGAAAATTAGGCCTACTTAGTTGATATCAAGTAAAGTACAAGTATTTAATTTTGAAGGATAAGATACCTTAGCAATTACATATGATAAAACTATTACTCTATGAAAGTGTAAATATCATTAATGGTGGGGATCGGTTGAGGAGGAGGGATGATTATCTGCGTAGTTCAGTTTCTTTATAAGAATAAAGTACTGTACCTAATTTTTATAAATAAAGTGACTCGAAAATTACATTATATTAAACGATTTCCCTATAATAACAAAAAAATCTATAAATAGTGAAAATACTTTGAGGGTGGGCGATATTTTGTAGAAATTATCGAACCGAAATCAAGTAAATGATTTTAAATATAAACCTTAGAGCATAGAAGTCATGTATGGTTCTCCATACCGATAAAGCATAGAAGTCATGTATGGTTCTCCATACCGATTTTTTTGTTTCCGTTACGAAGGTCAACGGAGACAAATTAAGTGTCTTTTTTTTGTAAACTTAAGATTGTTGATATTGTTTTTCTGGCACAGTAGATTGTTCGAATAATTAACACCATCATTAATATAAATCCGTTTGATTCCAATAACCTCAATCTCGACTGCTTATTCTATGCGACACTGTATGTTGCAAATATTTAAGCGCTTGTTTTCTATAAGGGTTCATACGTTAACTTCATGTGCCGGGGTTTACAATGTCAGAAACCTGGTCCCGCGGAGAACTCTAGTTTGTTAATTCTCATAACAAATTACCATACGTAATAGAAAACATGATACAACAGAAGTGTGGCTGTTGAATCGATACGAGTAAATATTGTTGATGAAGAGCATCGTATAGTTGAGTCAGGATGCGTAAACATGACGTGCTGGCTATACCGTATAAAATCGCGTGACCCCAGAAAAGAGGGTTCAACACATAAACCACGGACACGTTGTTCCGTAAACACTCTGAACTCTCTCCACTCGAATAGATAACGCAATGACGCAACACACACACACACACACACACACACACACACACACACACACACACACACACACACACACACACACACACACACACACACACACTCTGTGTAACATGTTTCTTTAGTTTCGTTTTTATTTTAAAGTTTTCTTTCCACAATTTAAGGTCCCTGGAAAACACCCCTGTTCCAGTGGTCATAGAAAATGAATGTCATGTGTAGTGAATCCTAGTAGCAGGCGAAGCCTCCACGTGGCGTCCCCTGTTCTGGTGGGAGAGGGCCGTTCAGAGAGCGTATGACGCTAATAGTGTAAATGTTAGGCTCCCTGTAGTTTGGCTGTGTGTCCGAATGTCAAACCGTAACCGCAGTGTCATTGTAAACCGTCCGTACGAAAGTGTTCGTTTAGAACAAAATCAGAAAACATTTAAAAATACAGAAGAGTTATTAAAAACTTATTTTCTATAAATTTTATCTGTGTATCTCATTGGATATGGGTGGTGAAGGAGTATTCAAATTTTTTGGAAGGGCTGGGGGCTCGGGTACAAGTTATGCTTGAATCTAAATTTTCTGTGCTGGTACATTATGGTTTCTAGCGCCCGCCTTATGTTACATGAGCTACGATAAAAGACAACCTCTAATCTTCACAAATCCTAATCTAGCAAAACCAGGGCGACCTAAATATGGGACATTCCACGTAAAATCCCCCTGTATCTAAGGAAAACAGTTTCAGAAACTATTTCTGCACTTCACTTAAAATATTGCAGGACACAAAAAATGTAAGCCGATCTTTAAATTTCTTTTGATTTTTTTTACATAAGTTATATTTTCAGATAAATTAAGTAAACGGTGACAAAATAATTAAATAAGTTAATTTCATATTTAACTCGTGAAACTCGTAAAGTATATAAATATTATATGTGGGTCAGTTGGAAGTAAAATTATAATGTTATAATATTGTCTATTTTAAAATTATGTTTTAAAATAGACAATATGTGCTAAAAAACATCTTGAAACACATTTTTAAATATTTTATTGTTTCATAATCTGCTAATTAGCAGAGTTACTGAGTAAATCACAGGAATCCCCAATGCCAGTGGTGAGAATTCGTGTCACCAAGTTCTTCCTTCTGTTAGGAGTAAATGTGAAGATTTCATAATTACGAATCATCAACATGTAACAAGAAATTCTGTATACTTCATAATCAATTTTCAGATTAAACTAAACGCATAAAAAAAAAAAAAATTCATAACAATTAGAAATTTACTACTTCTATATGGCGATACTGAAGAGTGATTAAGAACTGAAAACAAAATACTTGAGCGGATACAAATTTTTAAATGTGCATGTTTACGTACATGTGTAATAAATTGTTACCTGAAACTAATATTTTTAATGCAATCCTAAACAGGCAGTAACCTTACATTTTTTCCATATATAAATATAAGCAGTTTGTTTTTTTGAAATTTTGTATTTCGTATCAAAACTGTAAAGTTTACAATGACCGATTTTATTGTTTAAAAATGTATTTTTATACGGGAAATACACAACACACGGCACTGTTCTTGTTACTCTGGTACATACCGTGGATTATCCGGTAAAGATACCCTCCCCGGTGCATTACCCCGGGCTTTTTCACCCTCTATCCGATATGAACTTGACAGATTCTTCAATCTTTTAGTCAAATAAACCGCTATTTTTTTTGTCGTATCTGTAACACTAAAACGACGCACACTTAAGTCAATTTAGGAATGGAAAAACATTAAGCATAAATAACAACACTCAACGATAATTAAACGATACATAATCAGAGAAGCTTGAAGAAATAATTGAACCTGGTTTAGCGCCCTCCGCAATCCTGTGCCCTGCAACTCTATGCATTTTCAGATATGCGTTCATGAAGGAAAGAGGTACTGTTCAGGCATTAGCACGAGGTATTCCGATACTTACTCAATTCATTAACGTAATCTTAACAAAGAACGATAAAAACCGAGGCAGTTAAACAGAACCATTAAAACGAAGCTATTAACATTTCGGACACGCAAGGCAATAGAACTGACAAGGCGCGGCGGACAAATTAATAGTTACTTTTTCAGTGTACCAGTAAATTACCTGTTACTCTTATAATAGTAACCTTTTCATTCGATGCAACGTACGTATTACGACTGTATATTTTAATTTATGGTTAATAACCGTTGTGTCACATTATTCCATGTTTTTTTTCCATGTCATTATTCCCCTTGCAATCTCACTCTGGTGGCAAGTCGTCGGATCACATATTCTTTCTAACCCATTCTTGCACTCATTTGATCCATCAGCCGTTTCTTGGATTCCCCTACCTCTTCTCCCGTCAACGCTTCCTTCCTGCGTCTCTGTTAAGAGCCTCCCCGCAAGCTGGTAGGCGGGTTCCATCCACCATTCTCGATCTTCAGCCTTTCTTTTCAATGCACAACATGCGGCACAATTCTACTCTAACCGATTGTACCTCAAATTAGCCCTTCCTCAGTAACATTTACCATCTATTTTTCCCTTCAATTGGCCTCTTTATAAATTCATTGTGCCAAGATGTGTCCCCAGTTAGCTGGCCCTTCTATTTTTTAAAGCTTTAAAAAACTTCTGCTCTGCTGAGCTCTCCAAAAAACCTCATCACTAATTAGTCCTTCTCTCTCCAATTTATCTTCACCGTCCTTCTGTAACACCAGACTTCGAAAGCTAGGATCTTTCCCTTTTCTCCTTTCATATTTTTAACAAACAAAACTCTTTACTCTCATTTTGTTCCAAACACGGTCTTTAACAAAGTCTTCTCACCTTTAGCACGATTTTCTTCAAATTAAACAGACTTTCCTCTTCCTGAATGTTTCTTCTTCTTCTTTAGCACTGCAGCCCAACGTAAACCCTAGCTTCCAACACTAGTCTTCTCCAGTGTCTCCTATCCATTGCCCTCTCAGTGTAACCACTCACATCCATTCTTCTTAGACCCTCCATCATCCAACCATCTTATCCTAGGTCAGCCCCTCTTTCTGCTTTTATAGACTTGTGCTTTAGGAGTTTCTTTGGCATACGCTGATCATCCATCCGCTCGGTCATGAATGCACGTTTGTTTACCCCGACTAATTTTGCTCATTACCTTCCTAGAACTCCACCTATCACTACTGGGTTTACTTTCTGAATAGATTAATCCTTTTATTTTTATACAGAACGTCATTTGCAATTTATATTTTAGACCTGTTTCCTACATTCTCACCGGATATCAGGACTTTTGTTATCAAATTTCATGTTGGACTCGTCTCCCATTACATTATCTATTCCTTCTTATATCATAGTGATACTATTTTCTCATTGTTCGAGCGCGTAGTGTAATGAGCCAAGTCTCTACAGCCTACACTGTCAGTGGAGGATTTAGAATTTGGCCTTGGGGGGGGGGGGGGGGTCGAATCGGCTTCATACAAAGGAAAAACCGAAGTTAAGACTAATCAACATTACTATCTTTAAAGTAATGTGGGGCTGATCTCACTCCCATTTAAGTAAACAGTAACAACGGATTAAAAATACGCGTTATTGAAACATTTTTTACAAGATACTTATTGACTAAATTGATTTTCCTATACTTCAAATATACTTCAAAGGGGCATACGCTAATGTTGTGTAATAAATCTGTTTGTAGGGCCAATATTTAAAAAATAGTTACTACTTTATTAGCTTACCGAGCTGAAAAAAATAATAAAACAGCCTAAGAATTAAGAAATTAACAAAATTTGTCAACTTTTTCGACCTTCTGGTTCGTCTTCCCCGTAAATAAGGCCCTGTACATCACCATGACTCCCGCGTTACAATATTTATTTTTCTATTTGTTTATTTATTACACGAACATACGAAATATTTCTGAAAGAAAACAAAGCGTCTTATTCCGTATTAAGGCTTACAAAACTGCAAATCAGAAGCGAATCGCTGCCTTCTTAATTTACGTCATTTTCTCACGATTTGAAGTAATTCTTGTGCGGTAGATTTAAACATTTCGGACCCGTTTGATAGGAAGGAAACCGTGACTGTAGCGAGGCGTATAAAGGTCGTTCGTTGTATACAATACTATAACTTTAGACAATTTTCACATCTGAGTTTTATCGTGGTAAGAACAACAACAACATTTTCGTCTGCCCTTTGACTCCTTTCTTTGGATGCAAGTTGAAATATTGTGTCTCGACCACGTGCGATAAAAGCGTATTGACAAGACATAGAAATTAAAACGCGTTTGTGATTCATTCATTAGCTGCAGATAAGCGCGGTCGGTCAGTCTGTCAGTATTTACTGAGCGTTACACATTGTGCGCTAACTTCATGTCGACTGCTAGGCGCATTAGCCTTGGCGTCGATCCTATCTGGTCAAGGTCGTAAAGTAACATCAGAACCTTGGATGTTCGGCGTATTAACACGGTTAACACACAGAGATTAGACCGCAGCGATTGGCCTCTGACTATCAGGATTATTTCCGCTTTTATAACGACACTGAAAAACTCGTTTTATTAATATTATTGTTGAAACACCGAATGTTTCGCCCGTTCTATCGATATATGACATCCTCATTGGTGAAACTAAGATCCACTGAGTGTCGTAAGGCATAATAAGTAGCTGCGAAATACAGGACATCTAGAGTCTTCTGAGGAACGGACTTGGCGTCCACGGCTTGCACGCAAATTTTATGCACGTGCGGCAAGGTTTCCAGACAATCCTGTTATAGCCGGGCTGGGCAGGTACCGTATATCCAGGTGATTCGTGGAAACGACCTTGGTGTATACTGCGCTAGTGCAGGCTAGCACAACAGCCGAGAAAGGCCTGCTACAGAGCAACATCGCCCTACTTGGGCAGGGTCATGAGGCAGGAGCTCCAGAACGCAGCTACGAACTCAGATGCCATGAGGTACGTCTCTGCGACGCACAACCACACAGCCCAGAGTCAGTCAGTCAGAGATCTTGAGTGTCCGACTTTTCAACGTCAATACACAGCAATCATTCACTCGAGTGTTTGTTATTTTATCTTGGATAAACTAATCACCGTAGCTCGAGTTGTGCGGGGGGGGGGGGGGGGTCGGAACGGTGGTCACTCCGGGTACCACACGTTTGATTGAAAGACTAGCGAAATCATAGTCAAATTCACCTTCGAAGAGGATTAGGTGTCCGTAAACTTGATGAGACCTGATTGATAGCCTTGGCGCGCAGATTCTACGGTCAAGCGGATTCGGTTCCTGATCCCCGGACTCGAAAACACAATCCAAGGAAGACTCTTGGAAGCGACCCCGTTTACTAACGCCAGTGGAGTGATCCGTCAATCGAGGGAATCTTCATGGCCCCCTCCACTTACTCAAAATTTAAATAAATACAAGTAAACTGACCCGATGGCACGAATCAAGACTGAGACACGGGACGAGACGCTAAAACTCCCAGTCTGGAAATCAAATACTTGATTGTTGCTTGGAAATAATTTAATACAAACATTGCATTACGAATAATGACGCTGTGTACATTTTATACTGGGACGCCAAGTCTCCTAAACACAAGCAACTGCGACGTAACGAAAGGAAAAAAAAAGGTTCAGAAAAAAAATTATCCACATTTTTGCCCCTTTTAAAGTAGATTTCAGTGTATTGTGTACCTATTCTCTCTCCATATGTCATGCAGGCTTAATGTTTGCGTAAGTAAACTTATATTTGAAGAGAACGATATACGTGTGTATTTTATTCACATAAGCGTGTTGTATTTATTAAGTATCGATGCAGAAGATCCAACCAGCCGTCGAGCTGATTGATCATCATACAGTAATACGCTGTCTAACGACTCATCGCAATAAGCTTAACAGATTCACAATCTGATCTTTCACTCCTAACGGTAAAAAAGAATACTCTATCAGAAAAATATAAATCGTGGAAAATAAAACTTACAGAAAAATATGACCTTATGACTCGCCAATTTGGGAACCACTGGTGTAGAATGACAAGAGCGATTAGCACTTTTAGCATACTACGGTAGTTGTAATAAATTGTCCTTCACGTGTGACCTTGGTAGGTAAGCGCGCACGTGCGCTCCTCAAACAGACACAGATTGTAATACACGAAAGTTAACGCAACGCGTGCTTATGATAGTACGACATGGGCATATTTACAGGGAAGGGACAAACGGGACCCGACCCCCTCCAGAGGGTCGAAAGTCGAGAAATTTTCTTAATTTCTTAATTTTTAAGCTGTTTTGTTAATTTCTCAGCTAATACAGTAGTAATCGTTTTGTAAATATAGGTCAACAAGCAAGTTTTTTACATAGCTGTGCGTTAGCCTTAACTTGTTTTTTCTTTTCTATGAAGCCGACTCGACGGGGACCCCCCCCCCCCCCCAAGACCATATTCTAGATACGTTACTGCAGTACGAAGATATTCTAGGACGTCCTCGACTCCAAGTGAAATCCCATCACTCTGAATTTTATAAATAAAATTTGTGCATATATATATGTAAGATATTATTGAAATGAGTTTTTAAAAATGGATTTTATGAAACGATACTTTGGTTACATCACGAGAAGACGGTCTAGAAAAACAAAGATTAGAAGGACAGAGAGCTGAAAAAAGAGATCTTTTTCGGAATCCGTTGCAAAGTGGATGACAGTCAAATAAACAGTCTAACTGGGAATACAAATTCTTAAAGCAACAATATCTAGCATCCTTAGTCCGGTCGTGTGCTTCGGTACTCGCAAGAATTTCCGGAACAAGACCGCCTATTCAAGTAAAGCACAGAAGTTGTTTGCTCTCCCACTTAGAAAGTTGACAGTAGGTGTCAAAGCAACCAACTGTTATCGTGGTAATTAATTTTTGACATTTGTTGACACGTTTCTACACATGAAGGTCATAAGGGCAGCATGTAGCATGTAGCACTGTAGTAGCGGGGCGTCTTTGCACCCGGTGCATGATAGCAGCATCTGGGTCGAGCCCAATGCCTGGTGATACACTTAGAGCTGGTTCCTAAATAGACAGGTTCCTAAAACTGGAAGGGACAACCACCAACGAGTTAACTCAGAAGGTGGGGGAGAAAGGAATCTTAATTTAATTTAATTTAATTTATCGTTGGGCATTGCCTGTCGTTGAGATGTCACCTGTCTCAAGCCCAGCGAGCAGACGCCATGAGGCGTCGGTCGCTCTTCGCGAGGCGGAGAGCCTCCGTGCCAGTGATAGGCGTAACAGCGACAAACAGCGTGATCGGCCTGCAAGGAGGGAACGAAGAACAGCTTAGCAGGTAAACTCTGGGGCAGGGCAGATGTTAAAATTTTTATTGGGTTTATGGCGGGTCATCAAGAATCGCCCGAGGGCGTTTGACCCGGACACGGGGAGGCGGTTGCGTGGTGCTGATGGTCCGTAGGTAAGGGAAGGAAGAGGTCGCAGCTGCAGCAAACAGAGATGCAGCTAACGACCAGACAAAGGTAGAGAATGTAGGAACTCGAAGACCTCCTCGAATGATAGGATTCCTTACAAACCAATGAGATCCCGACAAGGAACGGAGGGTTTTCGATTGTAAACTTTCCAGTCTACGCCTGTTGGTGGTGGATAAAAGTGACCACCAAGCGGGTGGCGCATAGATCAGTACAGATCTGAGGAACAAAATGGTAACTTTCGTGCGGAGCGCCAATGGGCTGCGGCACGAGAGAAATGGGTAAAGTTTGGCTCGGACGCCGCGAGCCTTGGCGAGGGTATCGGTCACGTGGGCGTTGAAGCAAAGGCGCCGGTCGAGATACTTCACCGACTCTTTGTAGACGACAGGCTTCCCTTCCAGGGAGAGGGGCTGGCATCGGGAGATGGACTTACGCGTGAAACAGATCGCTTCGGATTCTCATAAGGGTGATACGCTGCGGTTGATGAATACTAATTGTGACAACGTGGATTCAAAACGGTAATCTCGTCTTACTAATCGTACAATCTGATTGGTGCGCAGAGACAGTTCCAAGAAGTGCTGGGCAATGAAGGACACATTATTACACACCAAAGGCTTCCAACTGTAAATCTTCTGGCTGTTTTAGTTATACCTCTTCCTTGACCCATAAAGTGCGAAATATTGTGACTGTTTTGTAGGCGCGCCAACAGCATTCCTTGAGTCACCGTAAGCGCGACCGACGGGTTTCGAAAGAAGCCGCTTGTCCACGCTTTACGGAAATCCGAGCCAGTCGCTATTATCTATATATATATATATAGGAACTGAATGAAGATGTTCTCAAACAATGGAGCAAAATATGGATTGCAAAAGATTTTGTAAATCAAAGAAATATTATAACGTGTGAACGGGCGGACCGTCATGAAGCGCCCGAGAGGTTTGCGCGCACTGGGCGCGGTTTCAGGAATCGTTGCTATAGGAATTTCCCAGCTTAGAGACCAGAGGGTCGGCCTCGGGAAGTGGACAAAGTCAGCCAGGGTCCTAACACGAAGTTCTTACAAAAGGTGTGTCATATGTAACGCACCAGGGTTACTCGGAACGTAAGATGGTTCCCTGTCAGTGCGGAGAGCCCCGGCAACAAGTCAGGAAAAGCAAAATATAACCAACTTGACAGTACAAGAACCAATCTGTCAGCGCCCGCAGATAGTACACACGTTTATGATCAATAAAACTTTAAGGCCTGTAAGATTCTATCTCACCGTTTTACAGTGCTAAAGTTAATGGTTTGAACAGGTTTTGTTATTTTCCTTATGAGTGAAACGGGTTTCTGTTTGTGCGAGCGTTAATTCTGCTGTTTGCATTTACGCTACTCTTTCCCTGAACAAGCTGTTTTGTGATAGATCAACGTATTCTAAAAAAAAAGAGAGTCTTAAAATTAAAAGTTGTAAGAGAAAGTCTATCAGTTCCACATAGGATTGCCAGACGTAAAATCTTTGGCTTTTTACAGTTTAGTCCGGCTAAAAATAAGCATGTCCGGCCTGTCCTGATTTTGTTAGTCTTTTTGTCTGAAACATTTGCACGTAGTATTATGATAAAAGTATAGCACATTTTTTATGCCTGTAAAAGGTACTAAGATCTGAAAAAACGTACGTACTAGATTTTTATTTCCTTTTCTTTCAGTATGTTTAGGTCTTTTACGATATTACTGTTGACCTCTGTATTGTCATCAAAGCCGCCGCTCTCATTTATGCCAACTGAGAAGCAAATCAATGAGACAGCCGTAGACTACTCGTGAATAAAGAGCCTAGCAGTGTCAACACTAGCCATTGTTTCGATTTATAAGAAAATGTAAACATCTTGTTGCGCTACATTTATCTCTATGTTGGCGTTGTATTTGTGGTTCCATTAAACTTTAAAACCTGTCCGATAAGAAACTGTTATTCGTATTTTGCCAAATAAAAAGGATTAAATTTATTTGGTAATAAAAGAATGGAATTACTTCGATTTCTTTATAATGATGATTACAGAGCTTGTATTTCTTCTTAATTCAGATATCTTATTATGTTTGTGTGTAATGATAATAAACAAACCTATCTTATGTATGAAACAAGCTGATGTCGTTTTATTTTTTTAATATGTCGTAGGCCTATATATACGTAAGCACCTAATATCGAACGAACATAATAAAAACTGCTTTTTCATGCCGGCTTTTCGGGAAAATGTGCGGTTAAATTAACAGCTGTGTTCTGGCTTTTCTGATTTTACTTCCATGTTCCATAAGAAAATGGAAGTATGGTGATAGTGAAAAAAATCGTGTTCGAGATAAGGGCGGATTCTGATTGTACTATCCTCAAAACATGAGGAAAAGTCCATCGGTTAAGGGAAAGGGGTAGTTTACCTGCAACGTTTTATGTTTTAACAACAGTAATTTTACTTCCATATTCCTTAAGGAATGGAAGTATGGTGATGGCAAAAAAAATCGTGTTCGAGATTATTGCAGATTCTGATTCTACTACACTCAAAACATGAAAAAAAGCCGTTTTCCGAAAAGTGTCTGTGTGTGTGTCTGTCTGTCTGTCTGTGTGTCTGTCTGTCTATCTGTCTGTAGATTTTTTTTCTATGGCAAACGATAACTGCCGCAAATTCAAACAGAATCAAATAATTTTTTGCATACAGCCCTGATTTGCAGAGTACTCGCGACCTATTGTTTTTGGTGAAGATCGGTTGAGGGAAAGGGGTAGTTTACCTGCAACGGTTTTTTTTTAGCAAGGGTAATTTTGTTTGTTTGGCAAACGATAACAGCCGCAAATTCAAACAGAATCAAATAATGTTTCGCATACAGCCCTGAATTGTAGAGTTATCAAGATCTGCTGATTTTGGTGAAGATCGGTTAAGGGAAAGGGGTAGTTTACCTGTAACGTTTTATGTTTTAACAAGGGTATTTCCTATGGCAAACGATAACAGCCGCAAATTCAAACAGAATCAAAAGATTATTTGCATACAGCCCTAAATTGTAGAGTTCTCAAGACCTATTGTTTTTGGTGAAGTTCGGTTGAGGGAAAGGGGTAGTTTACCGGCAACGTTTTTTTAACAAGGGTATTTTCTATGGCAAACGATAACAGCCGCAAATTCAAACAGAATCAAATAATGTTTTGCATACAGCCCTGATTTGTAGAGTACTCAAGACCTATTGTTTTTGGTGAAGATCGGTTAAGGGAAAGGGGTAGTTTACCTGTAACGTTTTATGTTTTAACAAGGGTATTTCCTATGGCAAACGATAACAGCCGCAAATTCAAACAGAATCAAAAGATTATTTGCATACAGCCCTAAATTGTAGAGTTCTCAAGACCTATTGTTTTTGGTGAAGATCGGTTGAGGGAAAGGGGTAGTTTACCTGCAACGTTTTTTTAACAAGGGTATTTTCTATGGCAAACGATAACAGCCGCAAATTCAAACAGAATCAAATAATGTTTTGCATACAGCCCTGATTTGTAGAGTACTCAAGACCTATTGTTTTTGGTGAAGATCGGTTAAGGGGAAGGGGTAGTTTACCTGCAACCTTTTACGTTTTAACAAGAGTAAAGTACTTGAAAATTTATTTAAACTTTTTGAAACAATGGTAATTGTTAAAAATAAAATAATTTTGTTGCCAGGCAATAAAATTATAATTTTTTCATTTTAATGTAATATAATATTTTTCATTTAATACAGCAATAAAAAGGCAGGTAAGACACAGCCTGGCTGTTTGGCTGAAAATGATTTTAAATATAAATCTTAGAATATGGAAGTCATGTATGGTTCTCCATACCGATATTTTTCTATGGCAAACGATAACTGTCGTAAATTCAAATAGAATCAAATAATGTTTTGCATAAATCCCTGAATTGTAGAGCACTCAAGGCCTATTGATTTTGGTGAAGATCGGTTAAGGGAAAGGGGTAGTTTACCAGCAATGTTTTATGTTTTAACAATAGTAATTTTTTCTATGTCGAACGATAACTGCCGTAAATTCAAACAAAATCAAATAGTTTTTTGCATATGTGCCTGAGTTGTAGAGGAATCAAGGCTTACTGATTTTGGTAAAGACCGGTTAAGAGGAAAGGGTAGTTTACCTGCAACGTTTTATGTTTTAACAAGAGTAAAGTACTTAATTTTGATAAATAATCCTGAAAAGAAGGTCATAATAATCCACTGTAGAAACGTAGATGAAATATCTATAAATGAATAGGCTAGTTGAAGGGGTGGGGGTAATTTTCTATAAATGGAAATGATAGTTGAAGGGGGGGGATAATTTTTATTTATATGTCATGTGTACTACGTTATCGGCAACAAAGAAGTAGTTTGTTGTTAAAATTCTTTCCCTGGCTGTTTGACCATGGTCCAATGTTTTCTACAAAACCAGACGTTTCCGCAGTGCTATCGACTGCCATCATCAGTGAAAATCAAGTGCGCTAACGGGAGGTGGTATACGTTAGTGACCACAGTACTGTGGTTAAGGCTGAAGACAGAAGTAGTTTCTATGGAAATATTTCTTTTCGAAAATGGTTTTAATTATAAATCTTAAACATGAAAGAAGTCATGTATGGTTCTCCATACCGATAATTTGATCTGGCAACGCTAGTTCCACAAAACCCGTGTCACTAAGTGTCGCTAGTGAGGCGCAAGTAGGTTACAGTTTACATATACTACTAAACAAACGTTGCAGACTGAAATAATAGAAATAGGTTAAGTTCAAATACCACCGTCATTGATTGCTTAGCACTGGCTGTTGTTCACCTACTTATTGCATTGTAGTCCATACAAGTCGGTAAACCGACATCATAAACAGACATACTACGCTGCTGAATCAAATTACGAGGTATATAACGATGATGATTATACCTTACTTATTAAAGCGTATCATAAATAAATAAACTAGGGACGTTTTAATGAATTTCATCATTACAAGATTACTTAAATGTTCAAATGTAGGAGTGCACATTAAACACAAGATTACTACAATAGTAAGTTCCTTGAGCTGCAGAAGTCGGTCACTATTTTGTGCGAAATACATTTATTACAGCGTAAAACCGAATTAATAAATTTTAATATTTTACATTTTTATGTACGAGATGTACTAAAATAATTATAGGCCTATATATTTTATAATGACATTATCTCAAGATGTTTTCTCCTTATTTGGAACATGTTTCGCGAAGCCTTGTGTTCCCATCTTCAGCCTTCCTGATTTTGAGCCTTGTGAGGTATTTGTGTGTTGGCTGGTTGTTGATTTGGTTTCCTGTATGTGTTGTATACGAATGTATACGAAGCATTTGTGTTTTGATCATTATCGTCAACATTTCATTGCAGCATTTACGCAATGTATTTGTTATTCCTGAAGTTATCTTATCCTTGGTGTTCGCAAGAAACCTATTAAAATGTCGTCTAAAAACGTATCTCTTTACAAATCCATCCTACGCTTCGTCTTAAGCGCACCGTTCGCTCGTGACGACGAAGTCTTAGAAATGCTCTACGGTTATAGAAAAACTATACAACGTTTGATAAGCTTGTTTGTATTACAAACACTGTGTTTATCTGTGTTTAGACAATTAATGCCTGTGTTTACATAAACAGCAGACGGCAATCTCTGTATAAGTCGTGTGGGATTACGAATATAAATAAACACCAGTTTGAGGGACGCTGATAAATATTTTTATTGGGCCGAAACACTTCAGTTGACAATTTGAACACGTGTTTGTAATTCACTAAAAACCAATTCTCTCGGTGCCCTACGATTTGTTCTACAACGAGGTCCAAACACATGCCCGCACACAGTGTAGGAGGCGTGGATAGAATTTTGCAAAAAGAAAGTCCCGACAGGAGTCCGTACAGTTTACGTCAGCTCGAACGAAAGACACAACAGTGTGGGTACTGTGCCATATACACTGAGACATCTTGCATTAGACACACTTTCAAAGGACAAAATCGAATGTTTGTGTTTGTCTTCTTTTTTACTTGCGGATTAGACATAGGCCTAGTACGTGCTCCGGCTGTAAAGGCGATTCCAAAGTTCCCGTGCTCTTTTCATATTATTTCTTCTATAAATCGTCTCCTGTTTTCGGAGGAGCCACCCTATTATGCGACATTCTCTACTTCGTTTGAATTCGAACCTAAGGTTTACCAACGGCACTAGCGGCGGAAGAACCTAGGAAGTTGGTCTCCGAATGAAACTCAGAGCAGGACCAGAGTCTCAAAGGTAGCACTCCTATCATAGGTCTTACGCTACAGGACGCTGGAAGCATCCCTAGCGGACATTTATCTTACTCAAAAGGCACAAAGAAACGTAAGAACGTTCAGAAATAAATGTGACAAACGATGTCTATGGAGGGATTGGTCTTGGAAAAAGCAAAAAAGTAAGTCATATAGTCCATCAAGCCTGTACGACTACGACAAGAAAAATACAGACTCTAAATTAGCGTTGACTAAACCGACAATTTGCCGTAAGAGAATTAGCAGGTTCCAATGTTTCCACTAGAAGCAAAATACATACTGTACTTGTTTGTATGTTTGGTTACAATCGTTCTGTAAATCATATTTAGCGTTTAGGAAGTGACAGGATGGAGAGATTAAGACACCCGAAGTGGTGCTGTAGCCACTTCACCAAGGATATTGGAAAACAGAGATATACAGTGGAAAGTTGAATTCAGTCCAGGGATAAACGTACATGGTGCCGTACTCTGTTATTCGCTGATGACCAGGTGATACTCGAGAAGAGCGAATATGCTCTGCAGTAGTCGATATACCACTTGAACCGTATATGTGGGACATACAATTTTAAAATATCTCAAAGCAAGACGAAGGTTATGGTATTTAAGGGAGAAATTCCCGATCCGTTCCAAAATAGTTGTTGGGGATAAGATTTTAGAGCAAGTATCGCACTTTGCTTTTCTTGGTTGTGATGAACACTAAGAAGCAAAACAAGAACTGATACTAAAATGAAGCTCTATAAAGTAATGCCGATACCTAGTGAAACGTGCACGATAACTGGGAAAGAAAAGTAGCGTATACAAACCGCTGAAATGAATTTTTTAAGCCACGTGAGTGATTATCGTCTACGGGATCGAATGGGTAATGAGCATACAAGGGCCAAACTGGGTATATTCGCCATCAATGATGAGATAAAATAACGAAAGCAGCAGTGGATGGAGCATGTCTACAGAATAGACCACCAGAGGCTAGTGAAGCGCGCTGTAGACTAAAAACGTGTTGGCAGAAGATCTATGGGTAGGCCCTGGAAGAGATGTCTGCAGTGAAGACGGGAACAGGCTATAAGCCTACACCGTGAAGTGACGACGACGACGACGATGACAACTTATTATATACAAACCAAACGATGATAAAGTAATGAAACGTAGGTAGAACTCAAAACTATCGTCTGTAATCACGTTACAGATTCACGATACGGTGTTAATTCAGTTGTGTGTCATGACATTGAATCAAGCGTTAGGGCACACATGCACACACACTCGATACGTGTTGAAGTAGCCAACTAAACAAACTTGTGCAGCTAAGCACACACACACACACACACACACACACACACACACACACACACACACACACACACACACACACACACACACACACACACACACACACACACACACGCACGCACGCACGCACGCACGCACGCACGCACGCACGCACGCACGCACACACACACACACACACACAACTGGAAAACAAATTATCATTTAGCATTAGCGGGACACTCGAAATTCATAATAAATACAGAAAATGTTATTTATGTTATTAAAACTGAAGTTAGAAGATATGAAAAACCTTGGTGTTTTCGAGAGGAAAATTCTGAGAAGAATTTATGGACCAGTGTGGGACGGAGAGATGTGGAGGATAAGAAAGAATCGTGAGCTAAGAGACCTTAATGGAGAAGCGAACATAGCAGTGAAGGCGCAAAGGTTGAGATGGTTGGGGCACGTGGTCAGAATGAAAAGTCACCGAGGCTCAAAAATGGTATTGGAAAGGAAGCCGGAGGAAGTAAGGAAAAGAGGACGTCCGAGGAGAAGATGGTATGAAGATGTGGAAGGGGATTTGAGGGTAATGCAATTGGCAGGTTGGAAGAGTAAGGCTCTGGACAGAGAAGAACGGAGGAGAATCGTTGAGCAGGCTAGGGTTCTACAGGGACGTAGTGCCAGAAGAAGAAGAAGATAAAACCTGGAAATGTCTGTTGAAATATTAAATAACGTTTCCTGATTTCTAAGTAATTTTATCATACATATTAAACAAAAAACGCTATATTCTTTTTTCGTTAACTATTGATAGATAAAAAACGAGGACAAATTTTGAAGGAGTTTAGGCAGCAACTACTGACTTGTACATTATAATATTGAATTCTAGAACTTTTAACTGTTCGGTGAGGAAAACTCGTTGAGATGTGATTAAAAAAAAACGCAGGATACAGCGGAGGAAAACGCAAGAACGTTACTGATAAGTTTATCTGAACGCTGCCAATCTGTTGTGTGTATTGAGCATTTGATGTTTGTATAATATACGAAAATAACCTTGAAATGACTCTAAATTATCTTTACAGGGGTGTGAACAAAAGTAGTGACTATCTTTTTCTTTGGTGTTTAATGATTTATTCCACTGTTTTAACACCACGATTTACGTCACCTCCGTAAAAATTGTCAACTGATTCAGAGAGTAGGCCTAATTCAAGTAACGAGCACGTAGTAAAATACAGCCTGTGAGTACGTACAATGTTGGGAGAACTGTTCATGTTTACGTTTACGTAATACAGAGCGTGATGCCTGGAACAAATCCAGGTGAAAAGTTCAATAAACAATCTTAATAGTTATAAGAAAAATGGTACAGTGTGTTATTCACGAGAGGCGACATGTAAAAAACACTGAGAGCGCTGATTTACGTTGTCTTTTCTGCTAACCTGCAGACATTTCTCCTCCTCCTCTTCCTACGACGCTACAGCCCGAAATCGAGCCTTGGCCTCCTCTATCCTGACTCTCCCCTCTCTCTACCAGTAGCAAAGGACTTCCATCCTCGCACTCCCAACATCTCTGTTGCATCCGCAAGGACAGCATCTTTCTGTCTTTTCCTTGGACGGCCTTTTGGTCTTTTGCTATCCATACTCCCCATCAGGACTCTTTTAGGTGTTCGTTTGTCGTCCATTCTTATGAAATGGTCAGCCCTCCTCAGTTTTACGTACACTCCTACAGTTGATTCTTTGATGTGACAACATAACCTTAATTCCCCATTTCTAACCTGCAGACATTAGTTTATCGTAATATCGTTACTCACGGAACCGATACACATTCACTGGTCTTCAAATGTCTTTTGTTTACGAATAGTATCCTTAACCATTGAAGAAAAACAACTAATCAGGTACGGACTCGTAAAAAGAATGGGACAAGACCAACCGTCAAAGAAACAAATGAGATGGATACCTAGAGAGCTCAGAAAGAAAGGAAGACCCAAGAAAACATGGATAGAGGGCATAAGAAAATCAATGAGCGATAGAGGATGTTGCGGTTTGGAAGCTCTTGATGATCTCGAGTTGTTCCAAAGACGCTATGCAGGAAAGGCTGGATTGTTTGTACGAAAAGAAGTGGACTGTAATACTGTTATTAGAAATGCGTTTATTGAAATATTAAGATGTATTGATCATGATCGACACGTGCGGATGTATTAGAGGCCTTAACGGCCATAATTTAGTTTTGAAAGAAATCGTAGTCCATTGAAGATGGACGCCGGTAGTTTGATTAAATTAATTAGTATGATACATATTTAAGAATTGTCCAGAAGCCGCGGCTGGAAGTGAAATTGTTTAACGAGAGTTCCGCTCGGAGCCTGGTTAGAAACTAAACTAAAACTTGTCTCCCGTCGGCCAGCTGACCGCCGGCAGCGTTTGATAAGCACGTGACGTCATCCGCCTGTGTCGCATTGCAGTAGGCACTGCGTACAGCTGATAAACAAAGTACAAAGTTTGAACAGA
Organism: Magicicada septendecula; assembly: GCA_034769895.1. NCBI lineage: Eukaryota > Metazoa > Arthropoda > Insecta > Hemiptera > Cicadidae > Magicicada > Magicicada septendecula. Next base: position 81,780,065 of record CM068371.1, on the reverse strand, counting down.
GGACTAAACGACGAAAACTGCAACGACCGACAGCAATGGAGATTAGGCATCGTACAACGTTCGTAGGACGTTTTGACCCCGAATTAATAATAATAATAATAATCCATAACCATAGCAAGCTGTGTAGCTTCTCTCGTGAAACATGTATAGTACCCAGAACACTACAGTCACTCCGCAAGCTTTATGTATTGTCAAAATCCTGGCTATTAGCAATCATTACGTTGATTATAGTCGTCAAAGTAGACACAATGAAACCTAGTTGTTTGTTTGTGATACAATTGTAGGCAAAGGACTAAAAATTAAATCTATTTTTCTAGGCAAACCAACAAACTAAATTCAAACAATCTTCTTCTTCTTCTTCTTCTCCTCACCAAGTATTAGGTTACATAAAACTGTTCCGGCACCTTTCTAATCCTCGGTCGACCCACGTCTCTTCTACCAATGGCTTTGTAGTTCAGTACCGCTTTCGGCAATCGATCCTCTGTCCTCCTTTGCAGATGGTCCCACCATTGTCTTCTGTAAATTGAAATAATTTCATTTATGTCCTTTACTTCGAGTTCTGCTCTGATATCTTCATTCCTTCTTCTATCTTGCAATATATAATTTAAAGTAGGGATGGGTCGATACCAGTTTTTCTCGATACTCGATACTGGATACATGATTTTTTCTCGATACTCGATACTTCGATACTCGATACCGTCAGCATTTCTAGTTTCAATAAATAGATTAAAAATTAAAAATAAAAAGTTGAGAGAACTGTATAATATCAATTAAATTAATTAAGTGTACATATTTAATGAGACAAAATGTAATATCATCAGTATAATTATTTAAATTATTTTTAGCTTTACATTAAAATTAAAATGAGTTTTTGAAACAGTCCACTTTTACAAGTTTTTGTTCAAAAATACTAGCATTCTCACTCTTTCGGGGTCAAGTCTACTTCTTTTTCTGTCACATATGAGACCTGCTGTGCTAAACAGTCTTTCAGAGAAAACTGTTGCTGGTGGTATACACAAATATTTTATAGCTAATTTTTTTAGTTTTGAAAATTTTGAATTTGTTTTCCAGTAATTTAATGCACTAGAAAGAGGAGGTGACAAATCGTCTTTGAGATATGCAGTGATTTCTTCCTGGGAACTGTTAACTGGCAGTGAATTTGACACATCATTATATTCTTGCATAATGTTACTGTACAGATACCACATTCCTGGCAATTTATCGGGCTTTGAAGTATGTGACGTCTAAAATAAAAGAAAAAGTTCGTGAATGATCGATTTTTACGAGTACGTCAGTATTACATGACTATTCCCACATATCTGAAAATCTGGAATACAAAATTAAAAAGCTTACCTCATCATTTTTGGATGCAGGACGTTCCTGTTGGTTAGCAAGGTCCACCAATCGGTCTTTAGCAGAATTGAGAGCACTGGGACTGCGAAAAACTCGTCCTTTTAAGCGGGGGTCCAACAGCGTTGCAATGGAACATATTTCATTGTCTTCAATGGATTTATACCTTACGTTCATTTCATCCAGCAACGACTGTCGAACAATCGTAATTCCCGATCCACTTTCTGACGGCTTTTCCAGTTCAGAAATAACACTGTTCACAATGGGGATTATTTCGGACACTGACACTGAGGATGAACTTACGGCGAGTGTTGCTTGATCGAAAATATTTAATGTGTCAATCAGTAAATTAATAAGATCCCATTGCGATACTGTAAGATTCACTGGTAAGGAGAGATCAGAGGATGCTAAAACTATGGCCCTCTTTTGCTGTTGAAGTCTTTGTAGCATATGTAGAGTTGAATTCCATCGCGTAGGTTCATCCTGAACAAGCGATGTTGTGGTAGAGAAAGATGCTTCTGTGCGGCTTTGAGATTCTTGGCGGATTTTGAGGAGTGTTTGAAACTCTCAACTAGTTTCCTGCACGACGAAATGAGAGTTTGAATACTTTTTGAAGTGAAAAGTCCATGCTTCAAAACAAGTTGGAATGTATGAGCTAGACACGACAGGTGGGGAAAGTTTCCTAACGTCATAGCATTTACAACATTGCGACCGTTATCATGAACCACGGCCATTAATTTATCAATTAAACCCCAAGTTTCTAAAGTTTTCTTTAAACAATTTGCAATATTTTCACCAGTGTGGCTCACTTCTTCAAATGGTATCACTTCAATGCAAATATGTTTAAGATTATAGTCCAGGTCCACAAAATGAACGGTGACACTTAAATAATCGTCGCAGGCTGTTGATGTCCACATATCCGTCGTAACAGCTACGCTATTCGCATTTTGTAGCTCATTTTTTACTCTTCTTTCTACTTCTTCGTACAGTTCTGGAATGATTTGATTATATATGTGCTTACGAGTAGGCATAGTATATCTAGGTTCAAGGTACTTAATCAACTCCTTAAATCCTTCATCCTCAACAATGCTGAATGGTTGGTTATCTTTGCATACTATTGTTGCAATTTTTCTTGTAATTGTCTTCGACCGACTATTACCTGGTTTAAATGCAGATTTATTGTCCATAAATGATTTAAGTGTAGGTTGAGAGAATGATGATGATATCGATGCCGTTGATAATGAGGATGACTGTGAAAGAAGAGTCGCAGGCTCATCTACTGTTACTTCTTCAGGAGTTAAATTTCCACTTCCGCAGAATTTTTTATTAAGAGGTTCTGAAAAAGCAATTTTATGCGCTGATGTGACATGTTTTTTTAGGTTACTAGTGTTGTGAGATTTTCCACCACGCGAAAAACTCTTTCTATAAATGCGGCAAATGGCGCGATTATCACAATGAGGGTCTATTTGAAAATAGTTCCACACTTCGCTCATATTGAATGAAAAAAAAATATATAAATTATAAATATAATATGGTGCAACAAAACGCAAAGCCTTCTGTCACGTGGAGGTAGCAACTGACTGCCGGCATGCAAACTTATTTTAAAAACATACCAAAATAGATTGCTTATGATTGAAAGCTCTAATTTGATTTGTCAAAAATTTCTTGTAGGCGGAGTTTCATTTTTCCCACAACTCAACATGCAATTAGTCACGTACTATTGGACTAGTACGTGACTTTAAGAGGAAACCTAGGCTCAGACATCGTCTCCAACTTTTATGGTAGGTCGGAAATATTTCTAAAGACGGGACATTTATGGCTTGCAGTGAGGTAATTAGATGCTCGGGTGTACGGTGAATAAGCAGGAATTGAAAGAAGGTTCTTCCTGACCATATCTCCGTCTTTATTTCTACTGTTTACGATTCGATCACATATAGGGCAATACAGTGAAACCTCGTTAACACGTTCCTCATTAGTACGTTTTATCGCTTATCACGTCGTAATTTTCAAGGCCAACGGGCGGGCGAGGGTTGCGACATAACAGGTAGCGCAACTTCGCTCGTCAAGCTGGTAAATACTGTACTGCATTTTTCAGTAGTACGTTTTCCCGCTTTTGACGTCCAAAATTTTCAGTCCCTTCAAAAACGTACTAACGAGGTTCCACTAGTCAACATCTTTCTATAAGCAAACTGCTACTGATATTGCAGATTTTTTGTATGAAATTTCTCAAAAATTTCTAATTACAATTTATGTAGAAACATAAGTATCGAAAAAGTATCGAGCGAGTTTTCTGAAGTATCGCTCGATGTCGATACCATGCAAGTATCGAGAGTGTCGAGGACCCATCCCTAATTTAAAGTATTCGAAGGAACTGTATTTCAGCACTCTGAATCTTGCTGCTTTCCTTTTTTGTCATGACCCACACCTCACTGAATAAAAAAGTAACTGCCTTACTAGTAAGTAAATTGAGTTAAAAAAAATAATAATTACCGTGTCAAAACAAATATAATACTATTTTTGTCGAGCAAAATATAATCAGCGTCAATCGACAGCAATAAAAGGTACGAAAAAACTTTTTTTTTTAAACCAGCGCTTAAGACAGGTAAGCGCTTGTATTTGTTTTGTTACGTAATGGACTGATTAGCGTTATCGCGTGTATCCATCCTTGCAATTATTGTCGTTAACGATTACCGAGTAAATAGGGTCAGTGAAGGAGAACATAATGTCACGTGACACCCGACGTTGTCTGTCGCAAACAACTGTGGTGGGCCGATATACCTATAACAGGTATTTTGGAAGGACGGATATAACAGTGACTGAAAATTTGAAATACCTGTTCCGATTCAACTATAACTGAAAACTGAAAAGTCGAAATACCTGTTCCGATTACTCGCGCCTCGCGGTTCCGAGTCGCGGGACCACCCTACGCAACTAACGAGTTAACAAGTACACAAGTAACAACAAATAAACATACTAAACGTACTACGAGTACTACGAGTACACGAGTACAAAGCCACTTTTTGGTGCTAAATACTTCATTCTGCGCATGTGCCGATTGCCATACAAGTACGAAACGAAGCAAAACAGCGAGGTTCAGAATATCTCTATGCCAAAGAGACGACGCTGTTTTTAATAAATTAAAAAAAATCACACTGATGTTATATTTACTGTCGTGTGTTATGGAGGTATATAATACACATTATAATAACAAATTACATATTATACTAGTCACCAACTTGGTAAATTTTGAAAATGCGAATTATATTTTGTTATAATATACATAGTGGCTGATAGTTAAATAGGCCATATAGTAGTCTACTCTTTGTTAATGTGATTCGGAGATAATTTTAACTTCACTGCACATCTCACGAAAATTATGAGATTGTTGTAACTCTTTTGGCTTACTGTTATGTTTTTATTATATGTTTGTGATGTTTTTTGGCATTATTTGTTGTGGTATCACGTGCACTCTAAATTTCATTGCCTGAGTTTCGCAATTGATTTGTGTAACCACAATGGAATCAATAATTTAATATTAAACCTATGTCAGTTTGTTTACTCCTAGTGAAAACTTAAATTAGTATTCCCAAAGGGAGATAGGCCAATAAATTCTCTTGTTTCTTATTTTATTTTAAACAGTAACAGCTTAGAAAAATCACAGTGTAAAGTAACACTGTTAATACTTTTAGTTTCAATTTATTTCTTATAAAAAATTATATAATACAGGTATATGTATAATATGTATATAATAACAGGTTTTTGTAAGTGTTATATTTTTGGAACGGTTTCGTTCGTACCTGTTATTTTCAAACACTAGTTTAGCACACCTCTATGTGACAGTTAAATGTAGTCTGTAAGCCTTATCACGATTGCCGAAAGCACTTCACGTGGCGAATCTAATACTATACAACAGGTGCTGGGTGCATTAATTTCTGTACAGCAGGCTGTCGTGATTCTAGGTAGGGCTCCATATAATTACACTCGGGATTAATAACTGAACCATTGTACTGAAAGATTTAGAGTACATATTCTGTAAATTTTGTAGAATAAATATTGCGTTTATGTACAGTAAACTTTATGGTTTTGATCAGAATATAATTTAACTCGACGGTTTGAAATTTGTCTTTCTGTCTCTTTGGGGTGTGTTTCGGGATAGCTTTCGAACCCATCAACAGATTTTCCTTTTTTCGTAAAACTTAGCATGCGTATCCATACTTTTCACTCTACAGAAATAAATTGTTTTGAGACTGATCAAAATTTTGGTGGGCGGGAGGCAAAAATGTGTTGGGGGGGGGGCAAAGTAGTGAAAAGTCGGAAAAGTCCATGTGAGGTATCAAAATATCGGTATGGAGAACCATACATGACTTCCATGTTCTAAGATTTATATTTAAAATCATTTTCGAAATGAAATATTTCCATAGAAACTACATCTTTCTGCTTCTTTCTTCAGCCTTAACCACATTACTGTGGTCACTAATGTTAGCGCACTCGATTTTCGCTGATGGTGGCAGTCGACGGCACTGCCGAAACGTCTGGTTTTGCAGAAAACTTTGGAAACAGCCCGGGAAGCAAATTTAACAACAAACTACTTCTTTGTTGCCGATAACGTAATAGACATATAAAGAGTATCCCCTCCCTCTTCAACTATCATTTTCATTTATAGATAATTACCCTCTCTCCCTTCAACTATCCTTCTCATTTATAGATTTTTCATCTACCTTTCTAGAGTAAGTGGATTATTATGTCCTTTTTTCAGAATACTTTGTCAAAATTAAGTACTTTACTCTTGTTAAAACATAAAACGTTGCAGGTAAAACTACCCCTTCCCCTTAACCGATCTTCACCAAACTCAATAGGCCTTGAGTCCTCTACAACTCGGACAAATGTGCAAAAAATTATTTGATTCTGTTTGAATTTGCGGGAGTTATCGTTTGCCATAGAAAAAATTCTACACACAGACACACAGAGACACTTTTCAGAAAATGACTTTTGTTCATGTTTTGAGAGTAGTACAATCAGAATCAGCCCTTATCTCGAACACGATTTTTTCGCAATCACCATACTTCCATTTCCTTATGGACCATGGAAGTAATTAAAAAAAATTAAATAAACCTGAATTTAGTATTAAGGCTTGGAATTTCAAAATTTTGGGACGCCAGGACCTAAATGTTGGTAAAATGTTTAATAAGATCGCAAGTTCCATGTGGGGTATCAAATTAAAGGGATTTTAACCACAATCTGAGTGCAGTGTACAGTTTTAGAAATCTCAAAAAGTTTGGATCGCAAGGCCAAAAAAGGGATCAAAAATTTGAAAACAATTGTAAAAATGCATCCGGATGTCAAACTAAGTGGTATTTTAACACAAACTCGAATATTTGGAATTTTAAATGTTTACTGTATGACTCTGTCTGCTCTACAATTGTTATTTTACTAAAAAAATGCTAATTTTTTACTAATTTAAGAAATTTTTTAATTTTACTAAAAGTAGGCCTATGCATTTGGGATTATCGTAATTTTTCTGATAATTGAAAAATTCCCAACATCGAAATTTATATAATAACATAAATAGTCTATTAATACAGTCTAATAATAATTTAATTTATCCACTTCGTTCACATTTGTGAGCGAGGTCTGCAGTTCAGACAGCTTACTATAAAGTTTATAGTTTATGCATAGGCTTGACAGGAGGAAAGCTGACAGACAGTTGGGGCATATAACTGTCAGAATATGAATATACCAACATCCACAAACGTACGTAAATTAGACGTGGTTACTCGTTAACTTGATGTTTACATTTCCAAGTCGCCCCCCTCCCCCACTCGTAAAACGATCAGACCGAATAACCAGTGAACAACAGCGACTAACCTTTAGCACTGGGGTTTGGTCTCCTGTTCCTCTAAAATTACAGTCTTCCCTGTTTACGATGTCCAAGCTATACAAACTTGCTTTGTTTTATCACGTCAATAGCATCTCCAGGTACGTTCGAAATCCTTATAGCGGTTTGTACGGGAAACGAGTGTCTTTACAGTCAAGAAAGAGACTTTTCTTACAGACCGGGCATGTTTAAATATCAACTTCTAGACGTGTGTTTACGTTAAAAAATACAAAGCTATTGCAACGTAGCTATACAAGACGCTGTTGGCACGAAAAATCGTATCTAAACGAGTTGTAATTAGATAGGCTTGTATCATTAGATAGGCTTGTATCATTAGATAGGCTGTATTATACGTATTGAAAAAATTAAACAGGTGAAAAATTAATGTCAATACTTAGGCCTACTAATGATACTAATCTCGCAATCCGATCGAAATAACGGGCTAAAAGTCGAGAAGTGACATCAGTATTCAGACGATTTTATTCTCAGAACTGGTAGCTGAGATGCAAACTGAAACTGAAATCGTTCTGTACATTTGTATTACAGCAACGCGTATATTAGCGGTTTATCAGTGTTCATGAATCAACCTGAGCGAGCTGTTTCGACTACTATTATATACTCCATTTTCTGATTTTCTTTTGAAAACGCATTTTAATTAACTTATTTGCTTGTGGTGTAGACATTAATGTAGCCTCTTTTTTGGTAGTAAGCTAGATTAGAACTTGGGTAGTTATCAAATTAGAACTTTTTACTTCCATGTTTCATAAAGAAATGGAAGTATGGTCATGGCGAAAAAAGTCGTGTTCGAGATAACGGCTGATTCTGATTGTACTACCCTCAAAACATAAAGAAAAGTCATTTTTCGAAAAGTGTCTGTGTCTGTGTCTGTCTGTGTGTAGAATTTTTTCTATAGCAAACGATAACAGCCACACATTCCCACAGAATCAAATAATGTTTTGCACACGTCCCTGAATTGTAGAGGACTCAATGCCTATTGTTTTTGGTAAAGATCGGTTAAGAGAAAGGGGTACTTTAGCTGCAACGTTTTATGTTTTAACAAGGGTAATTTTTTTTTACGATCGATAACTGCCGCACATTCAAAAAGAATCAAATAATGTTTTGCATACGTTCCTGAATTGTAAAGGACTCAAAGCCTGTTGATTTTGGTGAAGATCGGTTAAGGGAAATGGGTAGTTTACCAGCAACGTTTTATGTTTTAACAAGAGTAAAGTACTTAATTTTGATAAATAAAGTGTCCTGATAAGAAGATCGGAATAATTTACTGTAGAAACGTAAATGAAATATCTATAAATGAAGAGGCTAGTTGAATGGGGTGGGGTTGAACGGGGTGGGGGTAATTTTCTATAAATGAAAATTATAGTTGAAGGGGGAGGGGATAATTTTTTATATGTGTACCACGTTATCGGCAACAAAGAAGTAGTTTGTTGTTAAAATTCCTTTCCGGGCTGTTTGGCCGTAGTTCAATGTTTTCTTCAAAACCAGACATTTCTGCGGTGCCATCGACTGCCATCATCAGTGAAAATCGAGTGCGATAACGTGAGGTGGTATACGTTAATCACCAGAGTACTGTGGTTAAGGCTGAAGCAATAAGTAGGAAGAAGTAGTTTCTATGGAAATATTTCATTTCGAAGTCGTGTATAGTTTTCCATAGCGATATTTATTGATACCTCCGTTATTCATCAGCGCCAATAATCCTACTATACAGGAAGTTCCATGAGGAATAGAACATACTTCAGGAATGCATTCTACAGGCTAAAATAAAGAAGAAATTTCATATAAAGATAGCTCTGAAAACGCTTTGTTTTCGATTTATGGCTTGCGAAAAATTTCATCCTCGATTTTCTGCTCCAAAGCTACAATTAAGCCGTACTGAAATTCTTGCAGCTTGAATTAAAGGTTAAATTTCATGGTTTCGTATGGTTTTTGACGTGTAAAATTGAAAAAGGGCGTTTCAGAACTGTATCATGAGTCATTTTATAGAAAATTTTCGTAAATCTCAAAAAAGTGGTGTCAAAAAACATACTTTTTTTAAGGCTTGAAATGTATTTATTTGTTTAAATCGCCCATAAGTAAATATACATTTGTGATACGATTGGTAAAGAATTTAATTATGAGAAATTTGATGTATGAAAAGTTATATGAAATTTCTTCTTTTTTTCAGCCTCTAGAATGCATTCCTGAAGTACGCGCCATTCCTAGTGGGATACTTCTGTAAGCTATAGAAGCCTTACTGAAACCGTCAACGTCTGCTATCAAAGAAACTCTTACCAATCGTAATAAATCCACCCACATAGTGGCGTTATTGACACGTTCGTCTACGATTTAAACAATGGCCTTAATTGACAGCAGAATGGCGACGATACGACGGACCGGCTTTATGGAAGGTGAGAAGCTGCAGTTGTTCGATGCTAACTGTGACAATGCCGATCCATGTGAACTAAACATCTTCATGAACGGGACAATATGATTGGCGCGTACACGCAGTCCAACCGTTTTAAGAACGCGTTATTAGATCAAAGCGCTGCGAAAGTATACGTTTTACGCTTCATCACACAAGCTCTTGCTTCGTTAAAAGCGGAAACTTCCAGCGTTATAAATTCCTAAGATCTACTATGCTCTAGAAAGACGGAGCACACGAGTTTAGCGCTTTCTCAGCTTCTTCTTCTTCACTCCATGGCTTTGGCTCCAAGATCTTTCACGATATCTCCTCCTCACTGGCCTATATTCAAACGCTTGTTTAGGGATACGCGTGTCTACTATGAGACTTCCAATTCTGCCTGTATTCCTTTATTCTCTCCAGAAACGACTGTAAGTTAAGGTCTTTCCTTATGTCGTCGTGTCGTACACGATCTCTCAAGCTACATCCCTTAACTCATCTTAAAAATTTCATTTCCGAGGCCTGTATTTTTGGAAATCTTTTTGCAAGAGAGTCCACGTTTCACATCCATACATTAAAGTCGGCACAGCCACAAACTTATAGAATTTTAGCTGTATCTCCCTCTGCGTTTTATTCTTCAATAGTCGTCTTATTGTTCCACAGGTAAACAGGTAAACGAATTTAACGCTTTCTATCTCTAAAACAAATTTCATTTACATTACCAATTTAATTTTCATTACAGAGTTTACATTTCCAGCACCCTTTTATAAACACATCGCGGCTGCAGCTCAGTCAGTTTTGCGAATGGTTTATGCAAGCGATTGGACTGTGTCATTAGTGGGGTATTTTTAGTGAGAGGTTACAGATTGTGGACTATCGGATTATTTAACTCGGTCACTTCTATTATTTCTTATGTATAGTGCTTGTTGCATCTACGCAATGACATATAAAGCATATTATAACAGATGTGTTAAAATTTAATAAAAGTTTAATAAGACACCCCACCGACGGTGCCTACCGTTTTCTCTGGTACTGAGTAATTTATTTATTGCACTGTTTTAAGATCACGACCCATACTATCCTGGTAGCAACACTAATTATTCCGCAATTAAATATAAATACACTTAATTTAACATTTTCAGTTTACCGCTTGCGAAGAGCCGATTTGGCAAAGTGCCGGGCGGCGTACGCCGGGTGTGAATATAAACTCATTCACTGTGTACATTCTGTGGTCGTATAAATAGCACAGTTCGCTTTGTTCGGAGCCGTTACACTCTTCTCTCGCGCATCACCTGCACATACATTTTTTAAATTTAGAACACGAATCATTGCAAATCTGTTCTTCCTATATCAGTTCATCGACGCTACTTTTCCGTCTAGGAGTGGAGAAATATTGTCTTCAATGCTTCTGGACAAGTTTGCATGGTCGACTTGTGTCTCTAGGGAGCTGCGAGTCAGAGGCGCTCCTGGGGGGTTGGGTAGGGATATGACTAACACTTGAAGGTTGAACTTCCCATTCTCCTCAGGACAAACGAGATATTCAAGATTCTTCCCATAGAATTATTTATAAACCTTATGTAACTGGCTCAGAAATAGGCCTACATTAAGTGATTGTGGAATTCCATTGAAATTTGTAATGGCTCTGGTGGGGGGGGGGGTTCCATTGAACACCCCCGTAGTTACTCCACTGCTAGGCATTAAAATATCTAGTCTACGTTTTTTTACCACCGTCACCATTATCATTATCATTACCATCATCATTACCATCATCATAACAACTTTCTGTCATTGTTCTCTTTAAACAACGTCTCTACTTATGTCTGTTTTGCGATTCTCCATCCTGACGGCTCCACATTTCCTTTGTTTCGTGCACCTACTCTCTAGATAATCTGACTTATAAAGTATACTAAACTGTACAATGCGAAAACTGGAAAAATTGTATAATAATAAATAATGTATGTAATCGTACTGTTATTAGTATAACATATTATATCAGCATCCGATCAGGGACTGGAAACATTAAAATTTTCTAATGATAACATCGTTTTTCGGTTGCCACATGTTTTTTTATTACTTTCAATATCGAACGTTTCGCCTATACTAAGATGAGGCATCGAATCCAATCACTCAGTCGAGCCACTGAGCATGCCTCATCGTAGTATGCGCGAAACGTTTGGCGTTAAAAGTAATAAAAACACGTCTCTTCAACCGAAAAAAGTGTTGTCATCATTAACGAAAACCAGGAAAGTTTACGAACAAGATTAAAATTTTCTTGATGTTATCGTACCGTAGCATAGACTGATGTTCTTGTGATAGCACGGATTGTTTCCATAGACTTGCTTGCGTAGAAAGGAAGAAAATTTGGGAAACAGCAAATAAAAAACATAATCTGCGAATCCAAAGACAGGCTAGTGGCAGGAAAGAGGGGCAAATGAAACCAAAGGTAGATAGACTGCCAGGCTGAATAAAAGTCTCATTGACTGGTAGAACAGGTCATATATAGAGACAAATGTTTACCTGACACAGTTGTTCCATGGACTGTTACAAAGAGAGGAAGTCGCGATCCCGATTGTTAATACGGCGATGATACGCTTCATACTTCGGCAACCGTCCTGGTAAATACGATAAAACAAATAACTCCAGCTAATAACACTGACTAACTAACTGCTACGTAGGAAAGATCATTGGACAGAGTTGGCAATGTAAATGATGACGATTCTGCAACGAATCCTCGTCAAATGCAGGAGCGAGAAACGATTCTAACCATTCAACTGAAGAAAAATTTCCAATAAATATAAGTCGAGTAAAATGCTTCATTTTCCGTCTGTATTGTTGTCTGACATTTTACAAAGAAACTTAATTAATGACTGCTGAACGGGTTGAAATTTGGTATACTAAGTGTACTATTTCTTACAAGTACTAAATAGTCAAAATTTAAACATTTTCAAAATGACAGATCATTGAATGAATTAATTCTAAATTTAACAAAAAATCAGTAGCCTATTTATAACAAAAAATATCTTATTTAAAAAAAAATAATCTTTTTATAATAATTCAATGCTGCCTTGTTTATGGAATTCGGATGAAAAGTAATAATTTATTTATAGTTATAAATATAGTAAATATTTATAGTTATTTACTTTAATAAAAAGTATAGTTATTTTTATAAGTAACACATTTAAATTTTATATCTAATGACTACAAGCAAAACAGGCCAGCGTTTTCCTATATAATAAATGTAATATCTGCGTCCCATACTTCCGAATTCTATAAGCGAGGTACCATTTGATTACCACTAAAGGGGCTAATTTTTTAATGTAATAAGGCATTTTTTGTTATAAGTACTGTTTTTTTGTGAAATTTAGAATCAATTCATTCAATTAGTTTGAAAATGTTTTGTTTAGTATTTAAAAAAAAATAGTACAATTAGTTAAATAAGAAATTAGTTTTTTAACTTTACATCTCATTCCGTCCAGCAATAATTACGTTTTTTTATAAAAGGACACACACACACACACACACACACACATTTACCGAAAATTTTTTCTTAAGTTAAAAGAGTACTGTTATTTCCCGAAATCTGGCACCAACTTTTGGAAACAACTGTGCAACTCCATTTTACATTTTGATGTATAGTTGTTCAACTAAGGGAAGCAACTGGAACAAGTCCAAGAGTTCAAATATTTAGGCTTTATACAGTAGTCTAATATGTAGTATATGTAGTAAGCTCAGATGGTAAAATAAATGAGGAAATTTATTCAAGAATAAGCAGTGGCTCGAGACTTTTCCATGTACTAACGACCAAGTTCATTGGTAAGGCAGAAATTTCGAAGAAAGTTAAGATGACCGTTTCCAAAAACACGTATATGCCAGTTTTTACTTATGGGGCTGAAACTTGGGCTCTAACTGAGAACCATGTAAACTCTCTCCAAGCTTCGGAGATGAGATACCTCAGGAAGGCTGAAGGAAAGACAAGAAGAGATCGAGTCAGAAACACTACTATAATAGTGAGTCTTTATACAGTACCTTTGAAATATCAAATTAAGAAAGCACAGTTGCGCTGGTTTGGTCTCGTTCACAGGATGAAAGGGGATAGACTTCCAAAACAACTGTATGAGGCAAGAATTGCTGGGAGAAGACACAGGGGCCGGAGAAGAGTGACTTGGGAGGAGAATGTGAGGTGCTCTCTGCAGGGGCTATGAGTGCAGTGGAATAAAGCCAAGGCTCATGCAGAGGCCATGGTGGTGAGACTTTTGCTCAAACTCTATTCCTTGAAGAAGAAGAAGAAGAAGAAGAAGAAGAAGAAGAAGAAGAAGAAGAAGAAGAAGAAGAAAAGAAGAAGAAGAAGAAGAAGAAGAAGAAGAAGAAGAAGAAGAAGAAGAAGAAGAAGAAGAAGAAGAAGAAGAAGACTTTTAATATTATTTTTACTTTATTTGAGTTCTATAGATTGAGTAACATTTTACAAAATTGATTAATGTATAGGTACTTGTTACATATTATTATGTTTCCACCTAGTTTCATGCTGTAAACGCTAACTGAATTGCCCGACTTTTCTTCAGTACAGTAAACTGTGTGCTCGTAACATAACTGTATACATACCCGTGTGCGCTTTCGATTGTATACACGTGTGCGCGCCCACGCACTAACCCAGAAGTACTCAGTTTGTAAATATGTGTACGCGTACCATAAAATATAAGACAAATGTTCGTCAACGCACGTAAATATGAAGTACTTATAAATAACTTGCAACCAAACAGCGTTAAACTGATAAACTTGAAAACTTATTATATTTTACTTTTATACAAATTTATATTTCTACTGTATTACTTTCACATTTTACTTTATAAACAGTAATGTTAATTAATTTATTTAATGCATTTTTTATATGGTAACCCATGACTTCTTTTCGCGATGATTAGGATACAACTATCGGTACCTATAAAGTGAATTTTCTTGTGCTTTCTAAAAATAATAATAATCGAACACATCAACGCTTACTGAAACTGAAGAGCCGGCCTTAATGCACTGGTCATACGTACCTGAAACAAAAGTTTATTATATAAAATACTGTTATATTATATAAGAAATATAATAATTAACTCATTCATATTATAGGAATTCAATAATTCGAACAAAATTAATTTACTAGGACTAACACTAATTCACTAATTTCTTCAACTTAAACGTATAGTACTAAGTGCGCACACACCTATAATTTAGATTTAGCCATAAATAGGCCTACTGATGATTTTAGTAATGCTATGAAATTAAATCAAAATATAACCATTTCACTTTAGCTATTTTTTTACACTATACTTATAGGCCTCAGACGCAACGTTGCCACGTTTAATGATCCGGCCTTCTACTAGAGCTGGCCATGCCATACCTCAACTACTGTATTACGGTAGTGAGATTTTGATTAGAAAGGCCAAAGATATATCTAGAATACAAGGAGCGGGAATGAGGTTCTTGAGGACTGTAAAGGGTTGCACCAGGAGAGGTGTTATCAGAAATGATCATATTAGAATGGTGCTAGGCATAGCTGAAAGCTTAAATGAGAAAATCTCCCAGTACAAAAAACGGGGTGGCGGGGTTACACGTAGAGAGAATGGATACAACTAGAGTTTCAAGAAGAGCGTTTGACTATAATCCAAGAGGTAAGACCCCTTAAGCGATGGTTGGATGAATTCAATTGAGACTGGAACAGGCTACTAGCCTAAGCCGTAATGAATGCGACGACGACGAAAATGGTATAGATTAATGGAGGAGTACCGCCAGACGTGACAGGATTAGAAATCGTATGGTGACATGGTACACACGATTGGCCGACAGCAGTTGAAATGGTTTGCGAGGACTGCACATATTAGCCGATCGAAGCGGGTACGGCGATCCAGGGGATTTTAAGAAATAATCAGACGAGGATCAAATAAAACATGGAGTGATGTGATAATACGATGTTAACGAGTTCCTGGGATGAAGGAACCAAAACGGGGCGTGTAATACGAAGAAATGGATATCAGTGTGTGTGTGCGCGCGCGCGCGTAATGTTATTGCGTTATTTGTGTATCAGTAATGTTATGTAATCCTTTGTATTGTTACAATGTTACGGTAGACGGCAACTCAGAAGACACACGCCATTACCCTTTTTCGCAAATCCTTACAAAAGTAAATTCTAATAATATTAATTTATGGTCCGGGTTTTGTATTGGGTCGCAACTGACCGTGGTCCGTCGAGACTGCTGCTTCAGCAGCTCTGATGATGCAGCGTGGCGTAAATTTAGAACACCGTTGCGAGTGGCTTTGATTTTTTTATAACTTATGACACCGAATATGGTGATGGTAACAGGTTTACAATTGAGGAGTTACGGAATAGAAAGCACTAGCACTAGCTCGACGTTTCCACGCTAGGACAGCGTACTAAAAGCGGACGAATTGAGTACAGAGTGTTCGCGCACAGAATGCTCACGACAGAAGACTGCTTTACATATTCCACGCTAGGACAGCGTACTAAAAGCGGACGAGTTGAGTACAGAGTGTTCGCGCACAGAATGCTCACGACAGGAGACAGCTTTACATATTCCACGCTAGGACAGCGTACTAAAAGCGGACGAGTTGAGTACAGAGTGTTCGCGCATAGAATGCTCACGACAGGAGACAGCTTTACATATTCCACGCTAGGACAGCGTACTAAAAGCGGACGAATTGAGTACAGAGTGGTCGCGCACAGAATGCTCACGACAGGAGACAGCTTTACATATAAGTTCTGCCCGTGCGCAAGTCATAATTCCAAACACGAAAACGTTTAGTGCTTAGACCACGTGGTGTCTAGTGAAATTTTTCATTTTTTGTAAAACCAATTTTATACTTCAAAACAAATATGTTCACTTCATGTTTATTATGACGCCGAAATAGCCTAGTATTACGGAAAAAAGTTGGGCAAACTAATGTTTGCAGGTTAGAAAGTAGTTTCCTTACGTCACACAACTTCCACTTCTCCTCATTAGAATTACTGCGAGACCACACTGTAGCAGCGGTGTGTGCCTTCTGGTTTAGTGCTTCCGTTGTACCTTCGTCTCGAACGAAATTGCAGCTTAGGTTTCATGACGCGCGATTTAAAAAAGTTCCACTTCAATAATAATAACATTTTATTATTGTTATCGTTATCGGCATCACCACCACCACCACCACCACTACCATCATCATCATAATCATAATCAAGGACAGCCACCTTAAACGTAACAAACCAAAACTACTATGTATAATATTATAATTATACGAATCCCAACGTGCGGTCGCTTTTTAGTGGTTTCGGAATGATAGGAGCTGCCAGTATAGCGTGAACTCATTGATTTTATCGTAGGTAGAGAATATTTATAGTTCTGAGCGTACGTCTTCAATTCTAATTTAGTCCTCTCGTTGCTTAACATCGCTGAAACTGTTGTAACGTCATTAATATTATTATTATTATCATTCACGTAATGATCAGCCAACCTAATTCCCATATTTGTGTCTTCGATATTCCTTTTAACAGGACGCTATTGCAATTTTCAAATTTGATGTAATTATTATATTATAAAATATTGTTACAACGGTCTACTTGATCGTCGTAGGTACAGTGGAAAACAAAATACAAGACACCAATTAAGTCACTAATCACCAGATTTAATTATCACAATTACACCGTTTTAATTAACTAGTACAATATTTCCAGTTAGATTTGTCCACACGCAATAACAATGTTTATTAATAGAGTTTCACACAATTATTAACACAATACTACTTTACTGTGACAAACACTCAATCTGCACTAGCGAAAATCGCTCACGTAACTAACTGACAACCCGGCTGCTATGGCTTTATATACGCCGCGCTGATGTCCAGTACAGCTTTCCCTCCTTAACTGAACGCCGCCGGCGGCTTAATGCATATCTAAAGTGTTCTTGGAACTCACTAGAATCACGTAGTTGACTGACGCAACAGCTGCCACACTGGACGGGGGGAGTGGAGAATGTTCTGGGTTGTTCGGTAGGCTTCTCGTAACAATATTATTAATTATTATTAGAAAAAATATATGTATATTATATCACACATATATCATAAGAGATCGTCAAACAGTAAATATAGGCCTATGTATTTGGTGATGGAGCGATCGTTCCGAAGCCAGCTACTAAAGCGTCACATACGTTTCAGCTAGGCTACTAAAAGGCGGAACTGAAACAAGGTAATATAATAATTAAATCAATTTTGGCTTGGATACTGGAAACATGAATTTTAAATTTCAAATGTTTAGCTTCATTCTTCTAAAGCGATTTAGTAGCGAAGACTCTTCGCTAAAAGGACAAGACAGAAAAATAGAAATTACAAATGAAAGAAGGAAAATTTATGTTAGGCCTACACCAGAAACTTTATATGGACCAGCGATTGATGTTTAAGACGTGAAAAAATTATATTTGTTTCATGTAAGTATAAATGGTATTAAACGTTTGTTCTTTTGTAAAATAGTGTTTTACACCTCACGTAGGCCTACATATATTTTTATAATGAAAATTTTTGTTATTTAACATATTTTTTAATGGTGTATCTATGAAATTTTTACCACTTAGAACTCTTGTTACGTTTGACGTTAGTAAACTTTTATTATGGTTAAACCTGTTTATAAAAAAAAATAAATTTGTCAAAATTGTGCCGACTTTTTTAATTAATGGAAAAATGTATCTTCTGAATCTGAGACAGAATTTTAATTGAATGAGCGAACCGCGTTCCCAGTTTTAATTCGACCGTTTGTTCTGTATATCATTTTGGGGTATGTCTCACGATAACTTATAAACGCATCATCGTACAACATTTTCGTTTGAAAAAACGATAAAATTGTAGAAAAACGTGTCATGCGTGTACACACTTTTACCCTACAAAACCCTATTGTTTTTTTTTTCAAACAGATCCTTCCAAAAATCAGGGGGCCGAGGCAAAAGTGTCAGGGGCTAAAATTTGTGAAAAATTGGCAAAAGCCTATGTGGGGTACCAAATTAAAGGGAATGTTAACCAAAATCTGAATATAGTATTTAAATTTTATAAATTAAAAGTTTTGGAATGCCAGGATTAAAAGTGGGTGAAGATTTTGATAAAATCGCAAAAATCCATATAGGATGTCAAATTAAATATAATTTAATCACAATCTAAATATAGTGAATTGTTTTGTAAATTTCAAAATTTTTGTAACTCATGGCCCAAAAAAAGGGATTAAAAATTTAAAAAAATTGCAAAAACTCCAGCCAGGTGTCAGACTACAGAGAATTGTAGCTGAAATCCGAGTGTTTTGAATGTTTAGTGTTTATTATGTGATTGGCTGGTTACTAAAACTTATTACTAAACAAACAAACAAATATTAGCGTAATCGTGGTTTTCCAAATTTTTCTCATAACAGAATTATAACTGAATAATGGTCTAATTAGAAATGTATCTAATAACCACATTTACTTCGTTCGAAATAGTCTGCAGTTTAGAGAGCATACTAGTTCATTAGTTCATTATGTCGTAACTGCGATCAGAAGTGTGTTTCACTTGCCATAAAAATTGCAGGTACAAACTTCCTTAAAAATATTACCAAAAATCATAAATTTACCATATGTGATATAGGCGCTACGGTTGGCCATCAGCTGTGAGAGACACATGTAGGCCTACGTAACAATAGGCAGAACAATAATCCCCGACGGATAGTTAGAATAACGCTTATCAATACCAACAATGCCTACCGCACGGTAGCCGTGCGGCGGTTTGCATCGGTCCGTGTCGTTCCACTTGGAGATCGGCCAGCGACGCGACGTTAGTTCATTCTTCGCTAGCCAAGTACAACACAGTGAAGACCGATGTTGGATGCATACAACACGTTGCCGGCGTCTGACGCATTCACGGGCAACTCATCGTCTGACGTCTGGGGTTAAAAGAATATAGCCGCACGATTCCCCCATGACGTGCGTGCCCTACAGCAACGGCTACTGGAATAATCTAGAACGGTTTAGATAGCTGCTATTTTCGGATATATAATTTTGAGCGACGAACTCTTTAATTTTGGGAAAGTACAATAATAAAATGTTTAATAACAATAATATTAAATAATTAATAATAATAATAACTGGGAAACGATATTGGCTATGCTAGGAATTATAATACTGATGTTAAGTTAGGTGAGTTCCAGACGAACTGTGGAACAATAAACCGTATTTTTAGAAACAAGGTACGTCAAGATACAAAATTAAAGTTCTACAAAGTTATGGCAATTCCTGTATTGTCCTATGGATGTGAATTGTGGGCAACAACCAAGAATCAAGACAGTAAAATACAGGCCTCGAAAACGGCGTTCTTAAGAGGAGTTGAAATGTGTTCTAAACTTGACCGTATAAGAAATGAGGCCGTAAGAGGAGAGCCACAAGTGTTTAACTTAAATGAAAAATTAGAAGATCACGAACAACGGTGGAAAGAACACTTAGAAAGGATGTTAACTTCCAGACTGGCCGAACAAGTCTAAAAATATAAACCTATAGGACACGGGTGTGTGGCTAGACCGAGGAGGAGATGGCTGAAAGATTTTTTTAAGGCGGAACAGGCAGCACCTTGCCTATTGCCTATGCCGTACCGCGTTGTGATGATGATGCAGTAAACATTAATACACTTATCTGTATACATAAGTCATACCATATACATCATATAAATCATTAAAAATTGATAAAATAATAATTATGTTAAATAAATAATTACCTTATTTTATCCACTAAGTGATCTTCTTTTTCTTTTTAATTACTACATGTTTCAGGGCTTATATCCCCATCTTCAGGTAAAAACAAATCTACCCTATTATTAGGGTTTCGTTAAAAATTCACAACGACACAAACACATAACACACTTAAATAAATTAACATTGAACATTAAATCTGTATCGGAACACGCTACAAACGAACCAGTGCACTGGCCGAAGTCCGACTTTCAACTGATCCGTACACGCTATTCACGGTTTGTTTTCATAGCTGTGTCATATAGTTTATTTGATTTGAATGATAACTGTTCATTAAGTACCTGATTTTTATTTCTTCTTAAGGCCTTGTATATTTCAAATTCCTCTAAAGCATCCAGTAGTTGACCCTTTTTACCTATATGTAAAGGTTCCAAATTCTCTTTAAATCCAGTGTATGTATGATTTTCGTTTATTAGATGTTGCGCGTAATGCGATACATTATTATTGGGGAACTTCTTAGGTAAATGTTCTTTAAATCTCTCGGAAAATTTTCTCCCCGTCTGGCCTATATAGATTTTATCGCATTCATTACACCGGATTCTAAAAAGAAAAAGAAGATCACTTACTGGATAAAATAAGGTAATTATTTATTTAATCATATACAGTGATCTGGAGACCAACGGTAACTATGTATAATAATTATGTGTTATTCAAATACGTAAACAAAGTTCCACGTAACCAATAACAATCAATATTTTAGAGTTTACAATGGTATCGTTTTGTAAAATAATTAGGCTACGTTTTTCGTGTTTTACAGTGGAAAACGTTTAACACGAAATATCGGTTAACAGGAAATACGGCTCAGGTTGCTTCTATTTTGACTATTAGAGTGTGTACGGTTAACACGAAAATTTTACCTACAAATTATCTGTTAACACGAAACAAATTTCTTATAATAATTTTGTTGCTGGCTTTCAATATCTGTATAATAAATAAATCCATACATGCAAGTTAAACCCAAAACAGTGTAAGTTAAAAAGTGCGAAAGTGATGAGAGTCCCGACGAACTTGGCATGGAAAATTTAGGAGTTCTTACCGTTCCGATATACTTTCGTTTTGGAGCCGTGTTTGTCGATATTTAGAAACTAACTCGGAAGATGAAATTTTTGACCACATTGATAAATTGTAACTATCTGTTGAAAAGAAAGTAGTGTAGAATTGTATGCAAGTGAGGCGTGGGTCATGACAAAAAAGGAAAGCGGCAAGGTTCAGAGTGCTGAAATGCAGTCTCTGCGAAGTACTTTAAATTACACATTGCTTGATAAAATAAGGAACGAAGATATCAGAGCAGAATTCGAAGTAAAGGACATAAATGAAATTATTTCAATTTACAGAAGACAATGGTGGGATCATCTCCAAAGCATGACAGAGGATCGACTGCCGAAAGCGGCACTGAACTATAAAGCCATTAATAGAAGAGATGTGAGTCGTCCGAGGATGAGATGGGTGCCGGAACAGGTTTACGTAACCTAACACTTGAAGAGAAGAAGAAGAAGAAGAAGAAGAAGAAGAAGAAGAAGAAGAAGAAGAAGAAGAAGAAGAAGAAGAAGAAAAATTGTATGGAAAAGAAAATAACGGAATTTTGAAAAATTATTGAACATTGTCACTGTAGAAACTTTAAAAGACATCTACTACATTACTGCACAAGAACACCTAAGTCGTAAGACTAAGTGAAGAACAGCTACAGTGCGTAATATATTAAGTTTTAAGAAAAAATTAACCATAGTTTTCGCCAAAATTAACCAGAAATTATGCAGGAGGATAAATAAAACATTTACAGATAAGTATCTGTCGTACATTTGTTGTTGCTTTATTTTACTACAGAATACAGTAAGTAATGTACACAGTATTTGTTCATTTATCTCTTTTTTTCCGTTCAACACGAAATTCAGTTAACACGAAAAAAACAGTTGGTCAACGTCTTTTCGCGTTAAACGTTTTCCACTGTATTTTGTGTTTTATTTTATAACATATCCGTCAGCTAAGCACTCTTCTTCTTCTACCTTCAATGCGAATATTAGTGGACAGCCAGACAGCGCAGTCATCAGATTGCCGCTTCATTTAAATCACCTTACGAAATCTCCCTCCTATCAGCCTCCTCCTATACGCATAGGCGTATATTACTCATTCCATAATATGTTACCGTATGGCTTGTAGAGATATAACCCCCCCCCCCACTACTACGCAGATTCGATTTTTACTCCCCTATTCAAACCGGTTATAAAGTCGCCAATCACAACAACTTTTATTAGATGTTATTAATTTTTTACCTCGCAACAGTTTATGTTAAATACGCTAACAGCAAAATAACGACGACACAACGGGTCGGCTTCATTGAAGGTGATACGCTGCATGAATAGTATAGTCGACTGTGGCACCGTCAAGTCCACGTGGACTGAACACGATAACATTACTTTACTGACGGGACAATCCGATTGTTGCACAAAGACAATGTCGGGACGGTTTTAAGAACACATTTTTACATCAAACGCTTCCGACTGCCATCTTTTTGTGCGAGGCAGTATTAAGGTAGATTTGATTAACCAAGCGGTTCGTTAATTCTTTATATTGGGGTTACACTATTCCAAATCAATTTTCCAGGGGGGAGGGATGTTTGCAGTATAAGACGGTGAAAACTGTGATGAGAGAGAAAGCTACGGACAGATCAGACGAAATTCCTAAATTGCTAACAAGAGGCGAACTTGTAAACGCCGTAAGTTTGTAAAATAAAGCCTTAATTTCTGTTGTGTCCTATTTTTAACAGCATTCAAAGGAATAACGATAGCTGTTGAACCTGTAATCTTGATGCATTGATTAGAACGTTCCCCAGGGGTGTGGTGGTAAACTTTTCTGGATTAGGGACAAGGACATATTTTCAATTTGGCGCCACCCAATTGATTTTCGGCGGCCCCTTCCTCCCGCACCATAGACTAGAAAGGATCCAATTTATTCATAATTTTGTCGCCGATTGTGTGATCTAATTGCCTTGTATGTGTACGTACATATACACAGAACCTTTAACAATTTATTTTTAACGTTACGTTTACAAAACAAAACGTTGAGTTATTGTTTAAATAAATGAACTCAAATCAATCTGAAACAAAAAAATCGTGTAATTTTTTAAGCCAATAAATACTGAAAGGGATTATTTGGACAAAGTGTTTACTATACCATAAATATGGAAAGGAGACAGACATTGGACAAAGTTTTTACTATAATTATGAATAATACTTTGCATAAAATATAAACTGTTCTTTACAATGGACTAAGTTTTATTACAATTATGTATACGGTATTTGTGTAAGATATAACTTTTTTTTACTGGTCTATTGTTATCTAATTTATATAAAGACAGTAAAATAAAGATTCCATTTTTTATCCACGTAGTTTAAATGAGTGATATCCATATTATAAGGCCTATTTGCTATATAAAGTCACAACGGACACCTCAGAGGCCCTATTAGTAGGCCTACATGATAATGGGGAATTACTGTACTTAGAATGTGGGTTGGGGGTTGCCTCGTACACAACAATTTCCAACTGCACCAACCGACAGTTTCGTACCGTTTGGGCGTTTTCACACTTACCGACCCGACATCGACCCTACAACGACACCGAGCCGACACCGACACGACATCGAGAAGGTACTTTCACACTCAAGACGACAGATGTCGACATATCGGCCGTGGTGAGTGTAGTTTATTATACAACTGGCTGAATTCAACAGAAGATTGTATTTACTATATTTGTTATATTTAAGACGGAGAAGACGAAAAGTAGATAGGAAATATTGGGTTCATCCGATTATTAAAGTTCGCTATGTAGAAGGCGCATACTACACCTTATTTGATAAGTTGGATTTAGATCCTAACAAGTTTTTCAATTTTTTTTTATTTCCTTCATCTGTCTTGTCCCACAAACAAGGTTTCGTCTCAACAAGTTCAATCAATGTCACTATGTCATACTTAAAAGTACTCATTTCACAAACTATTCAACTACTAACCTAAAATAATGCGCTAGGCAGAGTGAACTATCGGTGACGACACAACGCCGACCAAGATGGGAGAGCTGCTGCCCGCCGACACGTCGGTGCCGACACAGACCCGATACCGACATGTCGGTGAGTGTGAAACGGTTCCATAACATTTCTTTACTTTTTGTTCCCACTGATATCGCGCCGATATCCTGTCGGTGTCGTGTCGGCTAGTGTGAAAACGCCCTTTGGCTCACTGTACGAGGCGCGTTACTCAACGACTCACGAGAAATCGTGTGAGGAACCGTTTTATGCCACATGAAAATTAAATTTGTGTTATCATCGCACGTTTACATGTGTAATCATTACTGTTCGGACAAGTTGATGCGAAGAATACCATGAAACGTCGTCTGTGCCGTAAGACGTAAGTTCCCTCTTGTTACAAACATGTATGGAGCGAATTAACAAATTATCGTTAAACTTTAAAAATAAAGATAATAGGACACTTCACTTTTTATTGATCCGACTGTCTTTACTCGTCGCCGGCTAATTAAAACTCGTGTGTATAAGTTACCGATAGTGTCTGTCAAAATTTAATTGGGATAAACACAATTAAATAATGGTTAGGAAAATATATAATCGACTGTGGGAGAAAGAACAGAAAACGTCATCCCTCTGATAACAGTGATAGCTCAAGGACATCAGCTGCTGGTGACAACGCATGGGGGGTTAGCCGGTTACAGCTGACTACAAAGGATACGGAATTTACTTCAGGAATTGTACGTCGGAGCGGATTACGTTTATTTCAACAAACAGATATTCAGAAAACGCTTAGCTTGTTTTATAGGTGAATCCATAATCTACTGGCTGTAAAAAACGTAGTGCTGAATGTACGTGTACAGAATCGCATGCAAAATTTAGCGTTTACTTGATTCTCTCTAATCAAGAATCTAGTGTGGACTGTAAATCTACCGTATGCTGCGTACAGTGCATATGACAAACAGGTAAATCGTAAACGTTACTTTTTCCACACGTCACGACGCAGGCCAAACTTGCCTTTTTCAAATGTACGTATAATTATCCTTCATGTTTTAACGCGTCTACAGGCACTTCTAAATTGGTGTATTCCTTGGCACATAAATTTCTCACGAAGCTGAGTTCATTATTATTACTAATTAAACGTACAACATTATTCATTACATTAAAATATTTCTTCTTCTTTCTTTATATAACGGGTTAGTCGCTGCTTACGCGACCAACATTTGCGGTGACTCCGTAAACACGGTAATCCTTGGAATCAGTCAATTAAAAGTGCTCAACTGGTTTTATTCATCAACTTGTCTATTATTCAAATTTCGTTTCCAATTCTCCTCTCGAGTAACGGGATTCCAATTCTAAAATCATCGTTATTTTGAATGGTCACAGACTCGGAGGTATGTAACAAGGTGCAGGGAGAACACATTAGGCCTGCAGAAGGGGCGTATTTACGGGAGGGGGAAGGACGAACGGAACCGGACCCCTCCCAGAGGATTGAAAGAGTTAACGATTGTGTTAATCGCTTAATTTTTAGGCTGCTTTAATTTATTTTTTCACCTGTGTGTACTGTATAGTAGTAGTTCCTTAATATTACTTTTTAAATATACAAACAGGTTTATTACACAACATTAGGGTATACGTTTGAAATACGAACTATAGGAAAATCAATTCAGTCAATAAGTGTCTTTTAACAATGTTTCAATAAGGCGTGTTTTTATTGTGTTATTACCGTTTACTTTGATTGGACTTCAGGATGTTTTCATGCGTTTTTCAGCCACTTTAAAGATAGTAATGTTTTTAGTTTTAACTTGTTTTTTCTTTTGTATGAATCCGACCCTACCGCGGACCCCCCTAGAGCCAATTCTAGATACGCCACTGGCCTGGAGTCTACTTATCAACTCATTCAGTTTACCAAATGACGCGTTTTGGTGAAGCTCCAAGGCAGTTCTCAACCACTAAAATATTTAACTTAAACATGTATTGAAGCGAAACATAAACAATACAGAATAACTAATCATACAAAATGAACTTGAAAATCGACCTGCAAGATAAAAATATGGCACCATCTACCGAATGTTCATAAGGCAGCTACGGGAATATTTGGCACGTGCTTCAATTATAGGTCTATAACTTTTTTCAAATTATCGAGTATTAGACAGTCGTATCCTTGATTCTTCTGTGAATGAAGAAACTTTACGTTAATCTCGTTATAAGTGAACGTTTAATTTTGCCTGTATTTTGTATTCTCAGAGAAGAACATCAATATCAGTGTTCAAGCATAATAATTTTAAACAAGAAACGATTGGTTTAATTACGAATAAAGTGTACAAATGACCAAGCATGTGTAAAGAGCCATCGATTGAGCCCGTGGTCGTCAAATCGATTTCCTCCTGTCTCGACTTCATAAGAACACTTGTTTAACACTCGATTAACACTTGTTTACGTGACGTGAAAATTCTGAAGCTTTGACTAAGACAGGAATAATTTACACAAAATTATGAATAATGTCAAATTACGGTTAACTGAAGCCTGTAAATAACAAACAAATTAAAGTACTAAGTAAAAAACAACAGATAATGACGTGAGTGTTTTGTGTTTGTTCAAACAAACAAGCGTTATCAGTGGGCAACTGTTTGGTACACATGACACACACTACTTGTTGTTCATACTTCCTGCATACGCATTGATTACTGTCTTCTCAGAAAATGTCAGAAAATCTAGTTGTGGCTCACGTAGTCCTATAAGACTACGACTATCAAGCGTTTCAGCAGCTTGGTAGTGTTTCAGACTTTCGGACTCACCGAACGTACGCACTCTTTGGTTAAATTTGAAAATAACGCTTGAGATTATATTACTTACTGTGGCCATACGTCCCGGATTTCGGACCTAGGTCCCGGTGACCAAAAAAATCATTGAAAAGTCCTCGATTTAGACTTTACTTTACCTCAAAGTTTCGGTGAAGCGTTCCCTGCATTTTACCGTTGGAAGCTTCACCGAAATTTTGAGGTAAAACGTTTTTCCGTGTAATCAGTTGGCCAAAATGAATATGGTAAATTAGTTGCATTCCCGATATCTGGCAACACTGCCGCCTGCTAGACGATTTGTAATAGTTTTTATGCAAATCGCTTGTAAAGTTAGCAAGAGGCGATTTTAAATAAATTAATGTTATTTTGAAAATAGTGGATACAAATGAATGAAATTTTATACATTTATAGCACTAATGTACCTGAACTTCCGTAGTAAATTTCAAATCAATTAGTTAATAATTAACACCAAATGTAACTTCCACTAACAGAATATATATTTTCAACATTGTTTCGAAAAATGGCTCATATCCCCCCCCTAACCTAAACCCCCCCAACCACAACTGTTGTTTTATGTCCCGGATTGGAACTGAGAAAATATGGTGACCGTAATTTTACTGGATCTGGTGGTGAATTAAGTTTTTACATAAAAGATCGCCATAACATAATACAATACGTGTACAGTGAACAATATTATTTTACAAACATCTCATTTCAAAATCGAGTTCAATTTGCTCTGAATCTAAAACTTTTAATTCACATTTTTTTGGAACAATCATAACGTAGCGCGCCCAACCATATTTTGTGTGTGTTTCCTTATACATAACATGACACATAAAACTGTAACATGACATAAAAAATTGTAATCGATAATAGTGTTTTGGAGCAGGTATCACATTTTAATTATTTGGTCTGTGATATCTCATATAGGAAAGATAACGATATCGAGAGAAAGTTAAATAAATTTAGTTATACCTGTGGAAAAATAAGACGCAGAGGGAGACACAGCTAACGTTCTGCAAGGACGTGGCTGTGCCGACTATAATGTATGGATGTGAAACATGAACTCTCCTGCAAAAAGATATTTCAAAAATACAGGCCACGGAAATGAAATTTTTGAGAGCAGTTAAGGGATGTAGTTTGATAGATCGTCTACGAAACGACGACATAAAAAAAAGACTTGAAGTTACAGTCGGTTCTGGAGAGAATAAAGGAATACACACAGAATTGGAAGTCCCATGTAGAACGCACGGTAGACACGTGTATTCCTAAACAAGGGTTTGAATATAGGCCAGAGGGGACGAGAGATCGTGGAAGATCCTGGAAAAAATTGTTAGAGACTCTGTGAAGTCGGAACGCCCAAACCACGGAGTGAAGAAGAATAAGAAGAACATAAGACTCTCTTTTTAATGATTTTATATGCCATGGTGAAAATCCTGCACTATTTATTTTCCTATTAGGAATGTCGACGTATGAATGAATTTGTACACAACATGCGAAAGATTAAAAGAAGTTAATACTAGAGGTGACGTTAATATTTTCCCTCTGCACACACGCACATTGACATACCATTAGCTGTTTATTATTTATAAGAATCCACCCACTTCTTTCAGAAGCAATACTTAGACAAGTCGGTCAGTGACAGAGACAAGACCGCCAAACCGAAATACGTATACGTGATCTTCCGAGTAGAAATTTCTTTATTTAGGAAAAACATTCTGTGTTGTGGTTATTGTGTTTGATCCCGTAATTGATCGGGCCGGAGAATTGTTTAATATTCCTTTATGACAGAAAATAATTTCTATTTGCGATTACAAAAGAAAAAAATAGTTTAGCTTGTAATAAAAGCATTAACTTGTTCAATACGGTAAATAACGTTTGAACGTCTTGAAGTGATTGGTGCCGTTAGAATGTGGACGGAAGAATTGAAGTTTTTCACAACGTTTGGCGTAAATTTACAATATTTAACTGTGTTCATAGAACAAAGACACCTAACGTGTGTCTAAATAAATATGTTCTATAAACGTGACAAGTGTTTGTGTGAAGAGAGCTTTTCTCAAAACCGTGGGATGATTACTTTTACATTTTTTACAGGGAAATGATTTGGTAAAATAAAATAAATCGTTTGGATTTGAGTCGAGACATGCGTGTCTGGATATAGCAAAGGTCAGTTTGGTATGGCGTTAGTAGACAGAAATATAAGTTTTCGGTGGGCGCCGTGGCTGAGGGGAACAATTAAATTATATCTGTTTGTGGTTAAATGCAAACTGTGGCTGAGGCCGACAATTCCTGGGAAAAGTAGATAAGGTTTGATTGGGATAGGAAGCAAAGATTAAGCGCAAAAGACAGTTGCTCCGTTTGATATGAATGAAAAAACCCCGTCTTAAGGAATCTGTCTATAGCTTCTTACCAGCACACTTCTCATCATCAACAAGCATTTCAACTTTCCTTCTTCCCCGTTCCCCCTTTCCTTCCACTTTTCCCTCTATGATCCTTAGCTCCAAAGAATTTCTATTGTCGTCAACACCTCATTTACAGTTACTTATTAGCTGATACTGGATAAAAACAATAACTAAATATAATAGAAAAACCAATAATTAGTAGATTTAAAAGGAGTAAAAAAAAGTGGCAAGGACAATCGATCATTTAGTACTACGTTAGGCTAAGTGTACATACGGTTGCCAGACGTTCGGCTTTTTACAGTTTAGTCCAGCTAAAAGTAAGCATGTCCTGCCTTGTCCGGTTTTTGTTAGGCTTTTTGTCTGACAGATTTGCACATAGTATTATGATAAAAGTATAGGACATTTTTTATGCCTGGAAAAGGTACTAATTCTGAAAGAAATGTACGTACTAAATTTGTATTTCCTTTCCTTTCAGTATGTTAGGCCTTTTATGATATTACTGTTAATACCTGTATTATCGTCAAAGCCGCCGCTCTCATTTATAGGAACTGGTATCGCCAAATCAACGAGGCAGCCGTAGACTACTCGTGAATAAAGAGCCTAGCCATAGTGTCAGCACTACCCATTGTTTCGATTTCTACGAAGATGTAAACATCTTGTTGTACTACAGTTATCTCTACGTCGTCGTTGTATTTGTGGTCTCTTTAAACTTTAGAATCCGTCCGATAAGAAAGTGTTATTCTTATTTTACCAGTCGCGCGCAAAGTGTGGACGACTTTCATTTTTTAATATGTAGTAGGCCTAAGGCAAGCATCTGATATCAAACGAACACAATAAATGCTGCTTTTTAATGTAAAAAAACTGCTGTCCGGCTTTTCGGGTAAAATGTCCGGCTAAATTAACAGCTGTGTTCGGCTTTCATGAATCTTGATCTGGCAGCCCTAACTGTACAGGAGTTGTCTAAATCGGCTCGTGACAGAGCCTCGAAAACCGCTGAAAGGATATAGCATATTTTTTTTGAAGCCCGAAACGAGAAGAATATAGGGCTTCCGGCCTAGTTTAAAGGCATTCGAACATAGTACATTCGTAATCCGCTCTAAGAAACTGTCATAATTGAAGAGCTGAGCGACGATTGGGGTCGGCTGACACGACATCCTTCCCTTCATGTAAAGTGTACAGTTCTGAAGCTTATGACCTTAAAAAGATTCAAATAATACTTGAGAATGCTAAAATCACGTTGTGGTAGCAAGAAATTCTCAACAGTCAACGCAGTAGTGAGTAGTGATGTACGGTTTTGCCGAGATCGATTTTACGAGTTATAAAGAACATAGGTCCCTATTAACAAAGTGCAGGATCTTCTATCATTGGGAGGTTATAAGGTTTATATGTCGTTTCGAAAAACCTCGTCTCCGACCAATAATTTCAAATTACAGCTCAGTATTAACACGACAGCCAATTTACTTGTCCGTACTTAATTGTGGTATCCTCAGGGGTAAAACTGAACACACCTGTGAAGTCGTCACACTCGCACGAGGCGAGTTTCGGCACGAAAACTGATGTAAATCACTTTACATTGTATTGATAATGTAACTGACGAAAGACACGCATTGTTTGTCATGTCAGCGTCAAAATTTTAGAAATTGCAATCAGAAATGTAATCGGTTTCCGATTTAACTGAAGGTGGGAAAAATTGTTCCATAAATCTGGTAAAAGTCGCGAACAAAAGTTATGGTGGCCGGCCTGCAGGTCGTGTGTATGCGTATGTGCAGCTTGGCAATGTGTCGGACCGCCACAAATAGCACCTCATTCACATCCCGTCCGATTCCGTCGAACTCTTAAACTTATCGCGGCACCACGAACCGTCAGCGAACGTTCGTTTAGACGGCACTATATTATTTATTCACTAACGGTACGCTTACTAAACCCTCCTCTGTAATTTTACTCTCGAGTGGATTTGGATACAGTGACCATACGTCTCGGATTTCGGACCTACGTCCTGGTGTCCCGAAAAATCGTTGAAAAGTCCCAGATTTAGAGTTTAAAATATTTTGTCTTTTTAAAGCAAAAATTGTGTTTTAAACCTAATTGTGTTTAATTTATCTAAGCATAGTGGCTGTGGTCCTTGGTCTTCTGAAGATTACTCTTCATACGCTAATAGACGAACAAAATTTTATAAATTATATGCGATAAATAGTTTTCATGCAAATCGCCTGTAAAGTTAGCAACAACCGATTTTAAACAAATTAATGTTATTTTGAAAATAATGGATATTGTCACGACACAAATAGCCAACCCCGTACCAGAGATAAAAAATATATTTATAATTGTAAAAAATACTTCTTATCAAATGAAATGATTGATTTTAAATAAAAATATAAGGAATATGACACGACAATACAACGACTATAACCCAACCCAAGTGATTGAGACAAAAACACAAACATAAAGAAGGGAACCACAAATAAACAACGAGGATAAGAAAATAATAAACCTAAGCCACAAGGAAACAAGTTTATGGGTTTAAATGACCCCAAAATGTCCCAAGAAACGGATGAAAGGACCTAATATATTAAACGAACAAGGAAAATGAAGAAGGAGGGAGACGAGCAAAAGTGAAAACCAAGAATGGTTCACCAAAATAAGTAAAATAGCACTCACCAAGAACATTGAAACCAAAACAAGGGTTACCAGGAGGAAGGAGAGATAACGGTTACTACCCATTAAAAAGGCAACCAGAAACCACAAATTAGAATTGTTATTAGTCAGTAAGTATTAGTTATTAAGTATTAATTGTCATTAGGATTAAGTCATGAAAGAGAAATAAGTATAGGGGTCACCCACTATCAAACAAATGATATAAACAGTGATATAGTGTAATAGTGTAGGTGTAAGAACCCCAAAGTGAAGTGTGACACTAGTGAAATTGTAATTAACAATAAGTGATTTACAAGTGAAGGTAAGGTAAAAGTTGGAAATAAACAGTGCATAGATAACTGATAAATAAGTAGTATTAAGAGTGAATTATAGTATAAGGGATAGAAAAACACTAGAAGTGATAATGA
Organism: Magicicada septendecula; assembly: GCA_034769895.1. Taxonomy (NCBI): domain Eukaryota; kingdom Metazoa; phylum Arthropoda; class Insecta; order Hemiptera; family Cicadidae; genus Magicicada; species Magicicada septendecula. The sequence goes on along the minus strand of CM068371.1, from coordinate 81,747,376 downwards.
CTTTTTATTTAAAAAGATGTTCAATAGAGTTAAGTTAACTATAGCCAGTAGTAAGTAAAAAGGGAGGATTCCAGAATAGAATAAATTGAAGGTGTTACCATGGAGGGAATATAAAAATTGTTTAGAGATTGAGAAGTCAAAAAACTAACAAAGATACCTAATTTATAAAGGACTATTATTAATTTAATAACAAGTGATGTTGTTTATCACAACACAGATAATATGTGTTATAGACTAAAAAATTAGCAAATAAGGATAAGTTAGGAGTGAGTGATGATATCTCTTAATCAAAACAATAACTCTAATTACTTATAAAAAATTGTGTTCATGTTATTGTTAGAAGAGGATATGGCTGAATGCAATGTGCAGTCCATAAACCTAATGTTATATTTTTAAGATTGAAATAAGGAGAGCAATATTGAATAATAAACAAAACACCTACAGACTCAAAACACAACACAACTAATAAAAATAACAGAGTAAGCCCAATAGGCTGAAACAAAATGTGATTTGAACGAAATAAGTAAATTATTATAATGGCTACTTAGACCTAGAAAAAAAAAAACATAACTGTCAGAACCAAACATACAAAGATTATAACAAATTGAATCAGAATTTAGAAAATCTGAGGTGAAGGAATCACCAAGGATAAATTGTAGATCATTTATAACACAAAATATTGTAATAGGCATTATTATATAAAAAGAAATGTAATTAACAAGCATTAACATAATTGTAAAAACTTAAAATCTGAAAATACCCAAGCTTGTGGGGTATCAAAATAATCTATGAACGAGAATAAATACTATAGTGACAATATTTATTAACCAGGAAGGAAGATGGAGGAATAACAGTAATCAGAAGATATACGAAGGATTCGAAGTTTCGATAACAATACATCAACTCAAAATAAGCCTATTCGAAAAATACCGTTACTATGGAAACAGCGGTTGTTGACAGAAAAATACCGTTAGAAATTAGTAGAGAGAAAAAAAAAAGCGAAGCGTCATCAAGCCATACAGATGCAGAAGTCCGGAAGAAAGTTTTTTCAGTGTAAATCATGAAAATAATAGTATAAAGTTGCTGAAAACTAATCGTCAAAGAAGCAGATGACCACTACAACCAATATTACAAGACCCAAGACCTGAATAAACGGAAATTATCCATAAATAGAACGTCCAAACACAAGACGAAAGGACGCCACATTTTAATGAAGCCCAAAATCCAAGAAAACTGATTTTATGCAGCCAATTCCTATCTCGAACCAACTACCGAGGCCTATACACGTCGAATTGTTAAGTAATATCCAATTATTTATTTTCCTCCAACCCTAATCACTTTAAATAATTTTGAAAGGTAAAATTACCACACTATAAAGATAGTATTTCTCTTTCATAGAGTATTTAAGCAAATTAAAACATAATGAAACATTGTTAACATAAAATAACCTAAGAATTGAACACGAGCTTACAGAACACCTTTACAACACTACACAACAGATTGTAACAGCACACTTTATATTTCTTGTACACTTAGATTAAGGTAATTTGTATTTTTATTGTAACCATTGTAGTTCTCTAACTCATAGTCAAAAGAATCCACGGATTTTGAAACCAAAACATTGTAATACGCCTAACGTAAACAGACGCTAGGTTAAATGGTTTCTAAATTAATTCGCCGCCCTGAAAATAAGATCTCATGTAATCAAACGATAATTATTTTGTTGTAATTGTAAATGTTTCCAGTTATCACCATTAAAAAATATTCATTACAGGGAGTAACAAGCGTTATCATTTCTTAGGGAGTGCTATATAATAATTACTTGTATTGAAGAGTAAATCGTAGCAGTAAGCTAGTTGCCAGTTATTCGTCAGAAGCGACGATTGAGACGGCTGTGCGAGCGGGAACGATTTGAATACACCAACCCGCTACGCTGATAACTTGTTCAAATACAGTTTTTAGTTGTTTTGTACAAACGACTTGGCGCCACCCGGGATTATTACACCCCCTAAGAATAACAGGTAAGGTTACTGCCGTAATATACAGGTGATCAGAACTACGCTACGAACATCGCTAGCCACCAAAATTACTGTAACGACCCGGTGCGAGGCGAACGCACTAATCATCCAAAACACATTATTTTATGTACACATTTTGCAGGTACGCACAAATCGTATAGTTACAAATTGGCGACCAACCGGTGAGGCCGTAAAAGAAGGTCAACGGCGGCTATGAAGAGACACTCAATGTTTACTAGGACGGACAAACAGAAAGAAATTGAAGGTGAAGGCCAGCCAGAAGAGATGGAAGAAATAATCGGGGAGTTAGTCGAAGAGGACGTTCAGGAAAACCAACCTGAAAATCTAGTTCAACCAGAACCGGAAGTGGAAGTAATAGTAGGGGACCAACCTAGCAAACCCACTCAGAAAGAGGACACGAGCATGCAGGAGATGCTCAGGATGATGATGGAACAAATGAACAAAAACCAGGAGAAGACAGATGAAAATTTTAAAAAATTAGAGTCAGACAAAGAAGAATTGAATAAAAAATTAGAGTCATTGAGAAGGGAAGACAGGGAATTCCTGAACGAAAAACTGGACCAAAACAATGAAGAATTGAATAAAAGATTAGAGTCAAACAAGGAAGAATTGAATAACAAACTGGACCAAAATAAGGAAGAATTGAAGAAGCAATTCAAGGAGGACTTAGGGATCCTGAATAACAAAATGGAAAACCACCGAGAGGCGTTAGAAGAGAAGAGTGAGGAGTTGAAGAGACAAATAACAAAGGATCTTGGAGTGTTAAATGACAAGATTGAAAACAACTGGGAAACACTCCAAAAACAATTGAAGGAAGAAGGTGAGAAATCAAAAGATGAATGGAGGCAACAGTTGGCGGAGTGCAAAGATGAAATCAAACAGACTATCACTGAGACGAACGAAACAATAATACACGTCCAGGAAGAGTTGACAGAAAAAATAAATCACGTCCAAGAGGAAGGAACTCTCAGGATCCAAGAAATACAAAAGACCACCACCGATGAGTGTAACAAAAATAAACAGGAGGTGCTTCAAGAGCTGAAGGAGAGGCACAAGGAAATCCAGACTGATGTCAGCGAACGCGTTGAAAGGGTATACACCACCATCAACAAGATTGACGAGAAAACGCAAGAAAATAAAGAAAAAATTAGAGAAATCAGTCAGAAAGAGAAGCAGATGCAAGAGGAACTGGACGCTTTGAGGGAGAAGCCTTGCAGTAGCACTCATATATTTACGAATGAAAATAGGGAAGTGATCAACTTCAAGAGTTACCGAAGAAACCCCATAGAATTTCTGAAAAGGGTGGAGGAGCTCATCGAGAGGAACAGAGATACCAGATGGACAACGGTGAGAAGTCTCATCGACGAGATGTTTCGAGACACAAATGACAATTGGTGGACAGCCACACGACCAGAAATCAGCAGTACGCAGGAATTTAAAACGTTGTTTCGTGAAAAGTACTGGTCGGAGTCAACCCAAAATGTAGTGAGGAACGATATAAGCAACGGGAGATATGAGCCACAGGCTGGGCATACATTAACGTCTTACTTCTTGGGCAAGGTCTGCCTAGCCCGAAATCTCGAACCAAGGATACCCGAAGAATCCCTAGTCATCCAACTGGGATATCAATACGAAGACGCCATACAGAGGGCCAGGAGACAGGGACAAATAAAGACCATACAGGGAATGGCCAACTTGCTGGAAGACCATGAAAACGATAGCCAGTACAAGAAGAATCGTGTGATCAACCAAAGGTACAACCGGGGGAATGAAAGTTACAACGTGCCAAGCCACAACTTACCCTATAGTAATACCCAGAACAACTACCGGAACATAATAAATCGTAACCCAAATAATTACCCAGGGGACCAACCATTCCATCGGAATCAACCCAACTACAATCAAGGTAACCAACCAACCAACAGAGATCATCCGAGTTACAACCAGGGGAACCAACCAAATAACAGAAATGCACAAAACCCTAGTGCACCGAATAATCACAACAGGGGGATAGAACAAGGAAGGAATACAAATGGCCACCCAAATAATCACAATTACTATGGCAACCGGTACGACCCGAATTACCCATATAACAGAGGAAACGGGAGTAACCAAAATAGGGGTGACATGAGGCGTCAAGTCAATTTTATCAGCGGGAGGAGACAAAACAACTATCGGCGATATTGTCCAATTAGAACCAGCACAGTGTACAACAATTCCCAATACGACAACCAACAAGCTACAGGAACGAGAACAATAGAAGCGCCAAGGAATCACATAAGTGATCAATCAACCTCAACCAATGAAATGGCAGACCAAGTAAATAGTCTGGCCAGTGGTTCCCAGCCACCTTTAAACTAAAAAGGTCAGTGAGAAACCACCAGGACCCTTCACATGACCAATCACTTGGGTTAAATCGACAAACTACGACGGAAAGTGAAATAAAGAAGATAACTATAATATCAAACAATTATTTAAAGGACATCAGGGAAGAGCTTCTGGAGGAGGAGGATAACCCCTTGTCAACAACAAATAGTGAAATAGTGCATATAAAAGCCATTATTAATGGAATCAACACTGTCATAATGATCGATACTGGGTCAAATGTATCTCTCGTAAACCAACCTGAATTGGAGCGGATCCAGGCCAACTCCAATATACCTATCCCGACTTTACCCATAAATAATATCGTCATAATTGGTGCCACAGGCAAACAAAATAAGACCATCAGAAAACAGGTCTCTCTAGAGCTGAACAGTCAAAACACGATCATACCCATCATTTTTCTTGTCGCAAATGGATTACCATTTAACATGCTGATTGGATGCGACGCACTGAGACAACACTCAGCAATTATTGACATGCAGAAGGGAATAGTAGTACTTACTTCTGAGAAGGGAGTGTGGTCAGCCAATATAATCAACAATAACCCAACACAACTAACCCTAAATCATCATAAGGGGTTAAAGAGCTATTATTGCCAGACATATCAACCATCAATTACCATAGAAGAGGAAGAAGGAGAGGGAGAACTGTGGAAAAGAAAAATCGAAGACATTAGAAAGTTCCAAAGAGAGAGACCTCAGCAAGAGATAACGGGTGAACAGGCTGAAAAACTAATAGCCATATACCAAGAATACCATCACGTTTTCTCAAATATACCAGGGAAGGTCAAAGGTTTCCAATGTAAAATCGACTTTCGAGAGCCCATTGACTTCCACAGAAAATCTTACCCAATCGCCTACTCCCTAAAAAACGAGGTGAGAAAGGAAATAAATAGAATGATGGAGGAGGACATCATTGAATACAGTCAGTCTCCTTACACGAGTCCTATAGTCGCAATACCAAAAAAGAACGGTAAAGTCAGAATATGTTTAGACGCCCGGGAGATCAATAAGATGATCATTAATGATCGAACGTCACCGGGAGAGATCGAAGAGATACTCAAGAAATTCCATGGTACCAGATATATAAGCACCTGGGATACGGTATGTGGGTACTGGCAGGTGGAGCTGCACCCACACAGTAGGAAGTACATGGCATTCATCTTCGACGGAAGGAATTACCAGTTTAAGAGGTTACCTTTCGGCCTCGTTAATTCCGTCGCAGTGTTCGTCAAGTGTATGGACCAGGTCATAGGTCAAGAAGCATTGCAGTTCACAACAGTGTATGTGGACGACCTTTTAATAACATCATCTGACTGGGATGAGCACTGCGATCGGGTCAAACAGGTATTACAAAAATTATCTGTAAATAATATCACATTGAAATTAGACAAGTCCAAATTCATAGCAAACCAAGTCAAATTCTTGGGTTTCAACTTAGCAGAACAGGGGATAACACCATCCCAAGAGAAGGTGGAAGCTATTCAGAACTTCCCCACCCCAAAGAATAAGAAGCAGCTACAATCCTTCTTAGGTATTTGTAACTACTATAGAAAGTTCCAGACTAATTATTCTTATTTAACAGCAAAGTTCTCTAAACAACTATCAGCTAAAGAAAAGTGGACTTGGGGGAAGGAACAAGATGAAGTGCTAAAATTAATCAAAACAAAATTTCTTGAAACTATAATGCTAAACCACCCTAATTTTGAACAGCCGTTCTATTTAAATTGTGACGCCAGCGATGTGAGCCTGGGCGCCGAGTTATATCAAGAGGATAAGGACGGACACCACCTGGTTATCAGCTTTGCCAGCAGGGTACTGAACCGATGCGAACGTAACTACAATGTTACTGAAAAGGAACTACTCAGTATTTTGTTCGCATGCGGGAAATTTAGGACGTATATCCTTGGATATCCCGTCACCGTCCGAAGTGACCATAAGTCCATTTCCTTTTTGAAACAGTGTAAGTTGAGTCATGGGAGGCTTACACGATGGATACTCGCATTACAAGAGTACCACATAACGTGGGAGTACATTCCAGGGCGTAAAAATGTTGCCGCCGATGTATTATCCAGAATAAATGTCACCCATCAGACATTTGAAGGAGAAGAGGAGAAAGACAACAAAGAGTGAAAAATATAAGAGAAGGCAATAACAAGGAAAGAAAAGGAGAAGTCGACTTACAAAAATGTAATAAAATGGTCCAATATATAGTAATAGCGTATAAACTTATGTATAATAATATGCATAACCATATGTCATCACAAAGGACAATGGAAACAACACTTACGAGATAAGTAATATAACCACCAAAAAAGTAAAAGGAGTGTACAACCAAGCTTCCATAAAGAAGTTCTATGAAAAAAACTAAATAACTGGAAGACGTTCATCCAGAATAAGTGTGACTATCATACACTTGAAGGAGAAGAGGTGCATAATAACGAAGTGTCGAACAAAAAGGAGAAGGCTATAATATGGAATGGAAATGATAATATAATAAATCCACAACCATGAGAATTGCATTGATACCAAAATAAAATTATATATTATAAAATGTACGGCCATATGTCATCACGAAGGACAAGTAACTGTAAATAAAATACAGATACCAAAATTTAAAAATTATGTGTACACAACTTGCAACAACAGATCGATGACTTATGAGGTCTAAAATAAAATATATCAAAACAAAGGAATGAGTTACATAAATTCCTACTAAGTGAAATCAACTTACAATATATTAAAAAGTTGATGTGTGAAGTATATGAAATAATTAAACAAAATGTACCAAAATAGGAATACGCTACACAAATTCCTATGGTGTAAGAAAATTAACTTACAAAGAATTAATACAAACTGAAATATACAAAAATAAAATCAGACCAAACCTGATAAGATAAGTACATGAAATTATAATAATGAATCAAAGATATTTATCTGTAAAATAAAAAATCTAAACTGGTACAAAGAAAGAGAGAAGTTATGTATGAATCAAATATACAAGCTATGGCTAAAGCAAAATATTGCTAATTAACTGAGAAAGGTATACCAATGTCTAAGATAATTAAAATGATCACAATGAGAATTGAAAACCGAAAAATGAAAAGTTAATGATGAAATTAACATATAAATAAATAAAAAACAATCAATGTATGAGCAAATGATAGTATATAGTCAAGGTACAGCGGAAGGAAGAATGAGTAAAAGGCCAAAGTGATCTAAAAACAAACCACAAGGTGGACAATCCCAAAATATATTATTATTATTAAGTCACAAGTTGACAAAAAAGGTATTTATGATTGACTGTTGAAAAGTCCAGCAATCAAATAAACTGAGCAGAGATGACGTGCCTCTGGTCTCAGAAAAATGAGTAGTAATGGGAGAAACCAGCTACTAAAGTTAGGGAAAAAATTGTGTATAAGGGAGAACACACCAATGGAAATAAAAAGAAAAACAGATCCAAATAAAATGGAATGAATTCAGTAAGAAGAGAAATAAAGAATGGAGAAACGACCAAGAAAGAAAAGGAAAAAGGTTATGTATAACTGATAATTTCATAAAAAACTATACTAGTGTTTTATCAAAATGATCAATTTTAAAGGAGAGGCATTATGTCACGACGCAAATAGCCAACCCCGTACCAGAGATAAAAAATATATTTATAATTGTAAAAAATACTTCTTATCAAATGAAATGATTGATTTTAAATAAAAATATAAGGAATATGACACGACAATACAACGACTATAACCCAACCCAAGTGATTGAGACAAAAACACAAACATAAAGAAGGGAACCACAGAACATACTTAGTAAAATGTAAATATTTTAAAGTGATTGAGACAACAACCCAAACATAAAGAAGGGAACCACAAATAAACAAGGAGGATAAGAAAATAATAAACCTAAGCCACAAGGAAACAAGTTTATGGGTTTAAATGACCCCAAAATGTCCCAAGAAACGGATGAAAGGACCTAATATATTAAACGAACAAGGAAAATGAAGAAGGAGGGAGACGAGCAAAAGTGAAAACCAAGAATGGTTCACCAAAATAAGTAAAATAGCACTCACCAAGAACATTGAAACCAAAACAAGGGTTACCAGGAGGAAGGAGAGATAACGGTTACTACCCATTAAAAAGGCAACCAGAAACCACAAATTAGAATTGTTATTAGTCAGTAAGTATTAGTTATTAAGTATTAATTGTCATTAGGATTAAGTCATGAAAGAGAAATAAGTATAGGGGTCACCCACTATCAAACAAATGATATAAACAGTGATATAGTGTAATAGTGTAGGTGTAAGAACCCCAAAGTGAAGTGTGACACTAGTGAAATTGTAATTAACAATAAGTGATTTACAAGTGAAGGTAAGGTAAAAGTTGGAAATAAACAGTGCATAGATAACTGATAAATAAGTAGTATTAAGAGTGAATTATAGTATAAGGGATAGAAAAACACTAGAAGTGATAATGACTTTTTATTTAAAAAGATGTTCAATAGAGTTAAGTTAACTATAGCCAGTAGTAAGTAAAAAGGGAGGATTCCAGAATAGAATAAATTGAAGGTGTTACCATGGAGGGAATATAAAAATTGTTTAGAGATTGAGAAGTCAAAAAACTAACAAAGATACCTAATTTATAAAGGACTATTATTAATTTAATAACAAGTGATGTTGTTTATCACAACACAGATAATATGTGTTATAGACTAAAAAATTAGCAAATAAGGATAAGTTAGGAGTGAGTGATGATATCTCTTAATCAAAACAATAACTCTAATTACTTATAAAAAATTGTGTTCATGTTATTGTTAGAAGAGGATATGGCTGAATGCAATGTGCAGTCCATAAACCTAATGTTATATTTTTAAGATTGAAATAAGGAGAGCAATATTGAATAATAAACAAAACACCTACAGACTCAAAACACAACACAACTAATAAAAATAACAGAGTAAGCCCAATAGGCTGAAACAAAATGTGATTTGAACGAAATAAGTAAATTATTATAATGGCTACTTAGACCTAGAAAAAAAAAAACATAACTGTCAGAACCAAACATACAAAGATTATAACAAATTGAATCAGAATTTAGAAAATCTGAGGTGAAGGAATCACCAAGGATAAATTGTAGATCATTTATAACACAAAATATTGTAATAGGCATTATTATATAAAAAGAAATGTAATTAACAAGCATTAACATAATTGTAAAAACTTAAAATCTGAAAATACCCAAGCTTGTGGGGTATCAAAATAATCTATGAACGAGAATAAATACTATAGTGACAATATTTATTAACCAGGAAGGAAGATGGAGGAATAACAGTAATCAGAAGATATACGAAGGATTCGAAGTTTCGATAACAATACATCAACTCAAAATAAGCCTATTCGAAAAATACCGTTACTATGGAAACAGCGGTTGTTGACAGAAAAATACCGTTAGAAATTAGTAGAGAGAAAAAAAAAAGCGAAGCGTCATCAAGCCATACAGATGCAGAAGTCCGGAAGAAAGTTTTTTCAGTGTAAATCATGAAAATAATAGTATAAAGTTGCTGAAAACTAATCGTCAAAGAAGCAGATGACCACTACAACCAATATTACAAGACCCAAGACCTGAATAAACGGAAATTATCCATAAATAGAACGTCCAAACACAAGACGAAAGGACGCCACATTTTAATGAAGCCCAAAATCCAAGAAAACTGATTTTATGCAGCCAATTCCTATCTCGAACCAACTACCGAGGCCTATACACGTCGAGTTGTTAAGTAATATCCAATTATTTATTTTCCTCCAACCCTAATCACTTTAAATAATTTTGAAAGGTAAAATTACCACACTATAAAGATAGTATTTCTCTTTCATAGAGTATTTAAGCAAATTAAAACATAATGAAACATTGTTAACATAAAATAACCTAAGAATTGAACACGAGCTTACAGAACACCTTTACAACACTACACAACAGATTGTAACAGCACACTTTATATTTCTTGTACACTTAGATTAAGGTAATTTGTATTTTTATTGTAACCATTGTAGTTCTCTAACTCATAGTCAAAAGAATCCACGGATTTTGAAACCAAAACATTGTAATACGCCTAACGTAAACAGACGCTAGGTTAAATGGTTTCTAAATTAATTCGCCGCCCTGAAAATAAGATCTCATGTAATCAAACGATAATTATTTTGTTGTAATTGTAAATGTTTCCAGTTATCACCATTAAAAAATATTCATTACAGGGAGTAACAAGCGTTATCATTTCTTAGGGAGTGCTATATAATAATTACTTGTATTGAAGAGTAAATCGTAGCAGTAAGCTAGTTGCCAGTTATTCGTCAGAAGCGACGATTGAGACGGCTGTGCGAGCGGGAACGATTTGAATACACCAACCCGCTACGCTGATAACTTGTTCAAATACAGTTTTTAGTTGTTTTGTACAAACGACTTGGCGCCACCCGGGATTATTACACCCCCTAAGAATAACAGGTAAGGTTACTGCCGTAATATACAGGTGATCAGAACTACGCTACGAACATCGCTAGCCACCAAAATTACTGTAACGACCCGGTGCGAGGCGAACGCACTAATCATCCAAAACACATTATTTTATGTACACATTTTGCAGGTACGCACAAATCGTATAGTTACAATATTAACGAATGAAATTTTATACAGTTATAGCACTAATGTACCTGAACTTCCATACGAAATTTCAAATCACTTTGTTAATACTTAACGCCAAATATAACCTCCGCTAAAAGAATATAAATTTTCAAAATTGTTTCGAGGAATGCCTCACACCTTCCCCGCCTAACCTAATTTACCTCCCCTCCAAACACAGCTGGTGTCATATGTTCCGGATTACAACCGGATGCATTTGGAGAAACTTTTAGCTGTTACTATCTACTCATTCTTTTTGGAAATCTTTATCCTGCACCAACTGTATTGCTTAGTATACTGAATAGGCCATTGTTCTTCAAGTACATCCATCCAAATCGCTGACGATCAGAATGTAGGATTTTACATTTACAAGTTTACAAAGGACTAAGTGTAATACGCGTTTATTTAGAATTATTCAGGAGCTGTACGATTAAAGATTGCCGTAAAGGAACAAAATAACAAATGCCAAATGAAGTGGTTCCGTAGGATTGTAACTTGTCGGTCATACTTTATAATGTCTACGCGTATATTGCATTAACTGACTGGAAGAACAGTTGTGGAGGGATAGGGATACCGTCTGGAAGTCACGGGGCTCTGTCTACGATCAGACAGTCTGGACTCAAGATGCAAACGTTTTACATTCTAGCTGAAGAGGTTTACACGTAGTATTTTGTGAGATGCGGATCGCATGTTATCTGACTAAGAATGGCTGTGTGGTTCTTAATTCTAGAAGACGTTTTGAAGTACTGCAGAGTCTTGTGAAACAGGCGGAGGTATTTCAATATTTAGGAATCATATATTATTATATACCTGAGGTATCATACAAATAACTAGAATTTTCATTTTTTATAAAATCATTTATTTATTCTTAAAAACTAATATTGTGCCCTTCAAAGTAGTCCCCATGAGATACAATGCATTAATGCCAACGTTCTATCTAGTCCGTAAAACGTTTGTGAAATTCTCGTTTTTGTATACCCTTCAGTTAACTCAACGATCTTACCTTTATCTTCTGTATGGTTGTAAAACGTTGTCCTTTCATTCTGCCCTTCGTTTTTGAGATCAAGAAAAAGTCGCACGGGACCACATATCTGGTCAATAAGGTGGCTGCGCCATGACAACGGTGTTTTTTTTTTGTCAAAAACATGCCAATTAATAGCGAAGTGTGAGTTTCACGGTGCAAAATCCAAGAATAGTATGCGCACAGTCATTTTTTTTTATCTCCTCAAGCAACCGATGTAAGACTTCAAGGTAGTAGTCTTTATTGAGAGTTCAAGGTAGTAGTCTTTATTGAGAGTCCGGCCTGACGGTAAGCATTCGTAATAGACTATGCCACTGTAATAAAATACAAAAGAAAGGAGAACCTTTAAAAAAATTAAAGTGATGTTGAAATAAAATAAAGAATAAACAAATGAAAACAAATAATTAGATCATTGAATGGGACTGTATGGAGCACAGAAATTGGAAAAGAAAGGAAGAAAAGAATATACGATAGTATGATTAAAAGCACGTTGATGTAAGGATCCAAAACGTGGAGAATAAAAGAACGGGTGAAAAGAAAGTTAGAAGCTACGGAAATGGATGCTTTGAGACGAGCTGCTACAACTTCAAGGCTAGAGCGAATACGAAACGAAACGATCAGAGAAGAAATGGACATACAAAAGACAATCATCGACTGCATTGAAGAAAAACAACTAATCTGGTACGGACACGTACGAAGAATGGGACAAGACAGACTACCAACGAAAACATTGAGATGAATTCCTAGAGAGCACAGAAAGAAAGAAAGACCCAAGAAAACATGGGTAGAAGACATAAGATCAATGAGCGATAGAGGACTAAACGATGAAAACTGCAACGACAAACAACAATGGAGGTTGGGCATCGGACAACGTTGTAGGACGTTTTGAGCCCGAATAAAAAAAAGAGCCTTTACATTCGATCTCACTTGTCGTGCTTTTTTGGTCTCGCCTCTTCATGAAGCTTCCATTGGGACAACTGACCTTTGTTAGACAGATTTATTCCCTGCGTTGAGCTAACAAAAGTTGACGGTTCCTCTCAGTTCGACAGCAGTCGAAGGACAAGAAGAGACCCTCTTTGTAAAAAATTAGAGAAGCCCCCCCCCCAAATTCCTGAAAACAATATTTTCCACAATGAGATAAAATTTATTTCATTTTTGTGTGGGCAAGCTTAGTTAAAATTTTATAAAATATTTGAAAATGTTCAAGAATACTCAACAATTATATTTTAAACAAAGTATCTACAGTGGAACTCGCGAATAACGAGCTCGCTTATAACGAGAACTCATATGTAACGAGTAAATGTACGAGATTTGTTTGGTTTTGTATCTTAGTAATAATAATTAAACTCGGTTTTAACGAGTAGGAACGCATTAGAGACTTGGTTACAACGAGCATTTTATCGCAGGCTTGTTCATGGGTTAAGGTCTAAGAAATTTCGTTACAATACAACATTTTAAACATTCCTTTAAAATCATTAACGCAATTTAGTGAAACTAATAATCTAAATGATGAATTCGTGAAATATTTAAATAAATTATAAAACTGTTATGATATCTAAAGATACAAAATTACTAAACAAACAGATGACTTTTTTAAGGTTAATTAAGTAGTGTGTGCGAAATATAATTTTGTCGATTCCATTTAGAACGAAGGACAAAAATACAAATAAATTACAGTGAATTTTCTTGTAATTTAAAAATAAATATTGTACATGCATCATGGAAAGTTTTGCGTTTTTTGCCAGATAGCCGGCTGAATTTTGGTAAGTTTATCCTACACAGTTACTTTTACTATATTTCGCGAATTCACTGTACGCCAATATTCAGCAAAGAATGTTAGGGTCAAAAAAATATTTGAAGTCTAAATTTCACTTTTAAGCGTAGAATGTAAAACAATTGTGCGTCTCTTCTATAGTAGACGTTTTTGTTGCGTGTTCGATAATCACAGTATAAAAATTTAGGTTTGCGAGTCGAGAACTCGGATGTAGCGAGCACCCGGTTTTAACGCCACATTTGTCCGGTCCCTTGAATCTCGTTATAAGCAACTTCCACTGTATTTATTTTGACACTTGGAAAAAAAAACATTTTATATTTTATCCTTCCTCAAAATATCACTTTAGTTCCGTTTTTCGCTTGGTCGGGACAGTAATTAATGATAGTTCCAACTGAGTTGCTAAACTTTGACCAATCCTAGAAACTGAGATTCGAATCCGTTTTCACGACCCTGCACCAGTAACTGTTCCGAACAGTCGGACGAGGAGGTAGCAGCAGTCGGGCGGAATTTGTACGGTATTATTATTCTTAGAATATGACGTATTTCCCTGATACAGATAATAGCATCAACAGCACAACGGTTTCAAGTCCTTTTATTGATCTGTAAGTATCCGCCAATGCTTCTCTGACTATTACTTGACAAATCCAGTCCATTCCGGACTGAACTCACGTCACCTCACCCCTCGGTCGGTCAATAAGTGCTATACAGTACTCTGCAGGAGAGATTATACGCTGATGTTATTATCCCCGCGGTAATAAGGTATAATAGTGCCCAATAAACTTTATTGTATACTTAACGCAATACCCAGTATCCATCCACTTTTAATCTGCGTCGTGAGGTTTAATTCCGCTCTGCACTCACACACACATACACACACACACTGTACACGTATAACGCGCGCGTAGACGTAGGAAACTTTAACCGTAGTCTAAATATAATGTTCATTTTAAAAAATTAAAAAATTTTTGGAAGTCAGGTCCCAAAAAGTGAGTGGACCTAAATTTTGATAAAATTGCAAAAACTAATTTTTGTGTATCAAACGGAATTTTAATCACAATCTGAGTGAACCGTTCATTTTTGAAAATTTCAAAATTTTTCAACGCCAGTACCCAAAAAAAGAGGGGTCCGGTCCCGTTTCTCGCCCCCCTGTAAATATGCCCCTGATCTCAACTGTTGGTATATTTCAAATTGCAGTATGTTCATTGCTTTTATTTATTTAAGCAGGAGAAAAGGAGAGAATCGATTATCTCAATAGGCCTATATCTATATCTTATATGGTATATTATCTAAATCTTAAAATGTGGTACACTGGTAAACGTAAATGAAGAAGACACAGCCGTGTGGGTTTTGCGAGCTTGCGAGGTGCACAAAACTGACATGCCTGAATGATAAATATTTAATTAATTTGATTGTCCTGGGACAGACGATCCCCTTACGATACTGCATAGTGTTAAATGTGTTTTACTCACGCAAGCGCCTTCAAACGGAATTTTATCTCGCGTTTCTCGTGATGAACGATCAAGGTGGACATATTACTGGCTGGAACGTTCGTTAAATTCGGAGGACAGAAGAATACGAGTTTTTTTTTAGATACGAACTTTCCGTGCCTTTTGATTTAACGGAAATAAATTAATTAGTGAACAAACATTTTGTCTTTTAAAACGAACCAAGTTAGGAAGGAATGACAGTAACAAAACGGTATTCCGAATAATCTTCGTCATCGTTATCTTCACAACACGGCATACGCAAGGTGCTGCCTTTTCCGCCTTCAAAGATCCTTCAGCCGTCATCTCTTCCTGGGTCTACCTGTGTCCTATACGTTTGTATTTCCAGACTTGTTTGGCCAGTCTGGAATCCGACATTCTTTCTCTGTGTTCTTTCCACTGTTGTTTGTAACTTTCAATTTTTCATTCAATTTAAAAACTTGTAACTCTTCTCTTATGGCCTCATTCGGTAGAGTTTAGAACAGCTGTTAACTCGTCTTAAGAACGAGGTTTCCGAGCTCTGCACTTTACTGTCTTGTTTCCTGGTTGTTGCTTATAATTCACATCCACACGACAGTACAATGACTGCCACGACTTTGTAGAACTTTTAATTTTGTATCTGGACATACCTTGTTTCTGAAAATACGGTTGATTGCCCCACAGATCGTCTGGAATTTAACTTAACGTCAATATCATTATTCCTCTCACAGTCAAAATCATTTCCCAATTCCAAATAATCATTTCGTAATTTCGTAAAGATAACAGGCATATGTCATCTTCTTATAACTCCTACGTTCTTCCATCATAATATTCTTCTATTCTTAGCCCTCCAGAGCCTTTGGTATCTTCGAAACTTAATTAAGAAAGGTGTGTTAGTGGTTATAATCACAAACAGAATTATCGCTGTTGCACACCAATATAGAAAAATTATTCCGATTAGCGCGTTCAAGCTTCACAGCTCATCCCGTTCTGTTTATCTTCGAAACGTACAACATACGTTCTGTTTTCGATAGTACATTCGACTCAGAACGTCATGGATTTGAATCCGTGTGACGATGGGTCACTATAAAACAAACGATACACAACAGAAGTACTGTATCGCTGGCAACAGGTTTTGCCCATCCAACGATATACTATCCATAATCTGCGGCTACATTACGACAAGCGTATCCGCCCACGACTGATTACAAAAAGGTCCATTAATTTAAAAACGCAGTAGCACCACGCGTTTATAAGGTGTAATTACACTGCATTAATTACACACGAAACAACAGTTAAATTCTATTTTCCCGCAAAATCACTGGAGACGAAAATACGGTAACCACAAATTATTCCTTAATTTTTTTTCGTATCGGCCATCTAAGGACCACATGCCAATTTCAATTCTTTACTCTTCGTTCTTTTCTTTAATTCCAATATTCTTTCATCTTCTCACTGTGTCTCTTCTTCCTGTTTTCAGTCCACTTTGAACCTGTATTTTTCTCTCTCCTACCCTGGACTCCCTCCATTTTAACACTTTTACCCGAAAAACATCTCCTTCAATTGCTTCTTCTTCGTGTACATTATTTTTTTCTAAATCCTTTTGGACTTCTTTAATCCAACTTGATGTTGACTTCTTCCCCACAGATATTTGAGGATTTGCTTTGTCAACCTATTGTCGTCCATTCTATATATATGTCCAAAAGATAACAGTGTTCTTTTTCTCATTGTTTCTGTTATATTTTCTATACTTTGATATATTTCATCATTACTTCTTAATTTCCAATCTTCTGAAGTTTTTCGTAGGCCTAATATTTTCCTAATAATTCGTCTTTCCAATATTTCTAGTTTGTCTAAATTACGAACGTTTAAATTACGTCTCGTATAATTCAATGCTAGACATGGACTTGCATATAGGCATTCTGGCTTCACTACTGCACTGTAATGCCTTATTTTCGCATTTTTAGATATGCACTTTTTATTGTAAATATATTTAGTTATACCATATGCCCTTTCCATCTTATGAATCCTTTCTTCTATAGCAGATTTTTCCAAGCCTTTCTCTTGAATTATCTCTCCTAGATACTTATATTTTCGGACCCTCTCTATTCGAACAATATCTGTTACCAGGAATTTTGGCGCGTTTTTAATGTTTGTGAGAAAGGAATAAAATTCCTTAATTTTATTTTTAACAGATTTTCAGACCTTGCTGTATGTAACTGCCGTGGGTGAGGAATATTACACAGACGGAAGTGGAATCACAGCAGCAGCAGGGGCCTGACGCCAAGACAGGAACTGCTCTACGCTCTGTGGACCAAGAACGCTACAGAGCAACGTCACGGTAGATCAACAAGTGAGCACGCCGGTGCATCTAAACAAACATCTAGACAAAGTTCCTTCTGTTTCCACACTAGCGCGTTTCGACAGGGACTGCTATCGAAAGTCGCCACCGAGCTGAAGATACGCGATACTAGCCTGAGCTCAGCAAGACCTACTACGCACTCTTGGCAGGCACGCGTACCACTTAATGCCAGCCTCTGACGATGACACGTCATAACACAAAATCAAACAAGAGGAATAATGGTAGTGTTGGTCGGCACGGATCGTACCGAAAACAGCGTTGGTTTTTAACTATCAAAATTGCTTAATTTAACGAGTGAGGTACCCGGATTTCCCACTAGGCACGTGCCTAGGGGCGGCACGAAGTGAAAAATTATTTGTTAAAATTTCATGTTTTCGGTTTTTTAATTACAGCATTTGTACTGGGCACTTGCATTATGCCCAAATTGAAGAAAATGGTTTAGAAATAACCTTCAATTTTATCACTGAATAACACTGTATTGACACTGGGCCTATCAATAGCGGAGCACGGTCGTATATACTTACAGGTGTGAACACTCTATATTTGCAATTGAGATAGTTGAAATGACTATTTTCAGCACTCGAGGAGAATTTAATATATAGAAGTTAATTGTTGGGGGGGGGGCGCTAACAATAGTGCCTAGGGGCGACAGGACACCTAAATCTGGGCCTGCTGGTCAGCTGTGAAAGTGCACAAAAGTTCTGTGACAGTGCAAACATCTGTGTCGTCATCGTCAGACGATACTCTAGACACCACTGTCACGTCTCCATCGTAGACTATTCCAGGCTGAAGTCTGCACACTGTATTCCACCCAGAAGCTTGAATCTTCTCCTTTGTCTCTTCCTGTTTCCTTCTATTATTCTCTCAAAAACCGTTTTTAGCAGTACACTTGCCCTAAGGGTGTCTTCAATCCAGTTTTCTTTTTTACTCTTCATATTGAACAGAAATATTCTACCATCTTTAATAAGTAATATCTTATTATGTGGATCACTTTTTCATTCCTTCTTTTATGTACGCAATCGCCCCCTCTCTCTCTCTGTCTCTGTCTCTGTCTGTCTCTCTCTCTGTCTCTCTGTCTCTCTCTCTCTCTCTCTCTCTCTCTCTCTCTCTGTTTTCTTCTACCCCGTTTTTCTTTCCTTCCATTCCTTCCACCTTTCGTTCTATGATCCTTAGCTGCATACAGTTTCTTCGTAATATATATGGCCCAACCATTTCTCTTTCTTATTACTTTCAGCAGTTTTTTCCTCTTACTCGTTAATACTCCAATTCATCGTTGTTCACTCAATCAGTCCGATTTTACCTCAGTCATTCTTCGCATAAACCACGTTTCGAAACTGTATATGTATAGTGCATTTATTTATTTGATAGTGCGTGTTTCACTGGTATACAAAACCGTACTTCCAATAAAGCACTTAGCAATTAAAAACACTCGAAATCTTTAACAGGTGGATTAAAAAGGCTTTTAGGGATGACGAGGCTAGATGGAACACCTTATCACCCTGTCTACTTGTACATTTCCTAACGTGTGCACTAACCAGCAAATTATCTTAAGGAATGTATATTCTGATTGCTAATAAATTAATTAATTAAAATAAAAGTAAATACACAGTAACATACGTTTGCATAATCTTACAACTCCAGCAGGCCACGTGGTTCTTTTTTTATCAGTCCTCGCTCCACAAACGGTGATGAAAAAAAAACTACAATTTAAGAAGTGAGTGCGAACGACCGGACTGCGTCTGCAGGTATTTCACAACGGTCCGACAATTACGGTAATACTTTAAACACACAAACCTGCGGCAAGCGAAAACTCGGTGTACGCATACGATCCGGTCCGAGATTAAAGTAATACGCGCTATCGCAAACAGATACAGACAAGGTTGTCTAGGAAATCAATTAACGTTGTTTATTTCGAAATAGAATTATTGCGCGTGTCTCAGACAAATTTCCGTTACGTCACCGTTTCGCAGAACTGTCAGATCTACTCTTCAAATCGTATAATAGTAAAGATGTTGAATAATAATATTATAATAATCGTTTAATAAGCATGTCTATAATACTTTAAATCACATAACAACTATATATTATCCTGAAGCAGCAAAGCCTTATAATTACCGCTGAACGAGCAAACTGGGTTATCAGTTTCAACTCGACCATTCCACGTTTGTCTTTATGTCTGTCTGTCTATCTATTCAGTGGCGTATCTAGAATTTGGCTTTGGGGGGAGGTCCGGGGTCGAGTCGGGTTCATACAAATGAAAAAACAAGCTAAGACTAATCAACATTACTATCTTTAAAGTGGCTAAAAACACGTGATAACGTCCTGAAATCAGTCCCATTAAAGTAAACGGAAATAACACAATAAAATACGCCTAATTGAAACACTGTTAAAAGATACTTATTGACTGATTTAATTTTCCTATATTTAATATTTGAAACATTTAATCTAATGCTGTATAATAAACCTGTTTGTATATTCCAAAAAGAGTCACTACTATATTGGCATATAAAGCTGAAAAATAATAATAAAACAGCTAAAAATTAAGAGATTAACAAAATTTGTTTACCTTTTCTACCATGGGGGGGGTCCGATCCCGTTCGTCTCCCCCGTAAATACACCCCTGTGGCTATTTGGGGGACGTCTCACGATAACTTTTGACTGCATCAGCCGACATTTGTAAACCTTAGAACGCGAGTCTATACTCATAGACCCATATTATTTTTGAGATTGTACCCTCCAAAAATAGGGGGCGGGAGGCAAAATTGTGAGAGTCAGAATGTTTGGGAAAAATCTCAAAGATCGATGTGGGGAATCAAATTAAAGAGAAATTTAAAAATTTTAGGACGCCAGAACTCCAATAAGTACCCTATTTTAGAAAAAAATGTAAAACTCCAAGCCGCGTAGCAGACTAAAGGAATTTTAACGGAAACACTAATGTAGCGTTTACTATGAAATTCTGGTTACTTTCGGGGAACCACGGGCCAAAATAAAGTCGAAATTTTGTACACTTATAGAAAAAGACAAAACGAACGTAAAAAAAAGCAAAAAAAAGTAACATATGTCAACGAGGTAGTCATCTCCTAATGTTTCTCAGCCAACTCTTATTTTATTATTAATACGCATGGGCGTAGGCAGAAGGGGGGGTTAGGTTCAATTACCCCTCGAAATTTTCTACTTAGTTAAAAACCGCAATATTGTGCTCTTATGTAAGTCCAGATACAAATGCCTCTGTGAACAACGTTTCACGTAATTTGTTTAGTCTTCACAGTCAAATGTGTCTGTGAACAACGTTTACACATATTTTGTTTACACTGCACAGTCACATGCATAGTCACTACACTAGTAAACAAAAAACATCATTCCGTCTTTACAAGAGTGTTGTTATCGGTGATGTAATAAGTAGCCTACTATCCTAATTTCGTGCTTGAAAAAGAAGGTAGAATAGAGACAGATATGTTTACAATGTGTTTGCAAGAAGAGAAGTCAACATCACTATTTTGTTATCATTCTCTGTTCCCGTGTATTCTGGCAGTGTTACGTCTGAGAGTCAGAAAGAAACAACGCGCCTTAATAGTGTTCCTAGAAAAAATAATACCGGCAAAATGTATAAACTCACACACAGCAGATATAACACCACTAGCGGGATTTTTATCAGAAATCGTTACCTGGGCGAGCTAAAGTTGTTGCAGAATTCGGTGTGTGGAAGGAAAAGCGGATGAAAGAAGACCCAACTCCAAGACCACACAACGCGTTGGGTACATTCATTTCATGCGGCTCCATCTTTTTTCCTACTATGAAAAACTTACTTCTAATTTTCACAACACTCCCCGTTTCTACAGCTACGTCAGAGAAATCATAAAAGTTTTCTACTCTGAAGCGCATTCAAAATTACTTAAGTTATACAACTAATCAGAACAGACTATTGGTCTTGCTCTTCTCTCGGTGCATCTCAATATTTATGTAGACGCGTACAGTAAGGAAGTGTCTAGGCGAGTAATCACTTCCTTTTAAGGTAGGTATAAATATTATTTATATTAAGCAATAATAATTAAATCTGTTTTTGCTTGTTAGAGGACAGATAACCATAAAATCCTCATCTCCACTTTTTGTTGACCCCCCCCCCAATGACATTTTCCCTACGCTCATGTTAGTATTGTTACGACATTACAGAACAATCTACTTGTTTCTAGGATGTTCCAGTGGAATCCGGCTGTAATGTTGTGTGCGTACGTGATCTCAACATGCGTTAGCGAGACTTTTCTAGACTTCGCCGGCCGCGCACACTTGTCAAGGGCGCAATCAATTACGTTCTAGTGTAGCGCTGATGTGTAGTACGGATGTTTCTGGAATTTCAGTGGGGTATAAATACAAGACTTCAGCGGCACATAGTTCAGTTTGAGTTGCTATTTATTCGAGTGCGGTTCGTAGTATTGTGGCGAACTGTTATGGTTTTATAATTGTACGAACGTCGTTGACTTTAATATTGCGTGTGAACAATTTTTATTTGTTTTGTTGTAAGAGATTATCTTGCTGATTACAAACTGCTTGATTGTGATAATTAAAGCTGGTGATTAGTGACCTAATTGGTGTCTTGCATTTTGTTTTCCACTGTACCATACGACGATCAGTAGACCAGCGTAACAATACGATTTTAACTGTTAATAAATGCTTTCCGTTCAAAATAAGAAGCGAGTTCCGCAGCTCAGTGTGCTTACTAGTTTAACTTAATTAATTTGATTAATGTAAGCTTGATTGTTTTAATTAAAATGCATTTAATTGTAATTTATTTGGTTTTAATTTTATTTTCTAAACAAAACCGATTTTCAAAATGCATTGTATGTTCTTCGCGCAGGCTCGCTTTTACCTCCTTCCCTCCCTCCCCACACTCAACATACACATATATTTTTGCAATTTGTCTATCGTAATTATAATCTGTCAGCCTCAAAGATTAAACTATTGTTAGCTTGTTCCGCCTCCACTTCACGTCTGTGACGCGCGCTTTCTCTTGTGGGCGTTCTACACACCTTCATGAATTTATATTTACCACTGTAGTTTCGGTATTCTTTTTTTATCGTTCGTTCTTTTCACCTCTTTTTATATCGCTTTATTAGTTCAGTCAAGCTAAATATGTTTTATTCTCCCTCGTCGCCTGTCTCAACTTCTTATTCTCAATCCAAAAATGAAGAATAAAAAAATTATCAGTTTGAATCAGTGGCGTATTTAGAATTTGGGTTTGGGGTGTCCGGGGTCGAGTCGGTTTCATACAAAAGATAAAACAAGTTACGACTAATCACCACTACTATCTTTAAAGTGGCTGAAAACGCGTGATATCATCCTGAAATCAATCCCTTTAAAGTTATTAGTAATTATCGGTAATAACACAATACAAATACGCGTTACTGAAACATCGTTAAAAGATACTTATTGACTGAATTGATTTTCCTATATTTCATATTTCAAACGTATATCCTAATACCCGAAAATACGCCCCTAGTTTGAAACTTTAACTTCTTTTACGGGAGTAGAAGGTACCGGTCACCCATTGCAAACGTCTTTCCAGGTGCCAAAAATTATTCGATGACCAAATGAAAGTATCGTACGATATAGTCTTCTGAAAAAACGGATCCTCGGGAAGAATTAATAAGTAAACGAGTCATTCGTTGCGCAATATCAGCGTTTCTGTTATATTCCTGTCCTTCAAGAGCTGAAGTGTCATTTCTGCAACGGGCTTTATACCGATATTTTGAGCTTTCATTAAATTTTGTTATCACGCTCACTGCTTATCAAACTTTTCTGTCCGTAAATGCTTGTTCTTCCTTTCGCTTTCCTTTAGCCATGTGCGTCCACTTCGATCCGACTTGTCCACCCATCTCATGTTTGGTATTCCTCTTTTCCCATGATGGCCACGTCCATATAGTCTAATTCCACCTTTCATCCTTGAGTGTACCGTTACAGCAAATTTCCACTTTATCTCTGTTACCTACTAATTTTGTTGTGTTTTGTACCCATTCATGTCTTCTCTTATTCCATGAAATGGTGTTTCTCATTTGTCTCTCCTTTTATATTCGTGTTTCTGATATTTTGTCAGTATTTACCTTCGCAAGTGTCCAGGTTTGGGTGCATCTGGTGAGCACTGGGAGAAAACTTGCCAAAATACTATAGTTTTTCAATATTGAGGTTATTCGTTGGTTTCAAGATAAATTATTTGCCAAATGTTCTTCGTCCTACTCTAATATGTCAATTTGTCTGTATATTCGTTGTCTGATATCTTTATTATCTACCCCCTTCCCACCTTACAATTAATACCCACCTTTACCTTTTACAATTACCACCTTACTTTTATTTACTTTATATTCCCTACGTTCACTAATATTAATTTTTTAATAATAATAATAATAATAACAATAAAGTTATATTTAAAGAATTCTTAGAACAGATAACGTCATCGGAAAAGGTTGCGAATCAGACAGCGCGCAAGCATGCCCACGAAATCGCCACCAAGTTGCCAACTATTTTTGGTCGAAACCGACTGAGCTAAAAATACGCCACCGTGTTCTCCGGAGTACACTACACCCAGTCAAGGACTTTTGTGTATCCTCTTCTCGATAAGAGAATCTCAACTAGACGTGTTACTGTATATACACCTGTGTGCAGACGTGTTTGAATAAACCTAGACAACTTATACGTAAAAAAACGACTCGTTTAAACAAAAATTAAACATCCGACTACAAAAGAGCCAAACTGTTTGAAAATCAAACCTTGTACATTCTTACAGGAGGAAACACGTTCGTAAAGAAGAATAAAATATTGTTTAACGTTATGTTAAGGAAATCTGATGAACGGAGGGCAAGATCAGCTCTGTTGCTTGAGTATTTGAACAGAATATCGTGTAACGTCCACAGTTTTTAATTTTGCAAGATATCGCTTACCCAGAATCACCATCATCATCAAAACTAATCGTATGATGTTTATGAATCAAAATTCCTGCAGCAGATTTGGGGTTACAGCTGCGCGTATGTACGTACACAGCAAACACATAATCTTTCTCCTTAGTCGGGCTAATCATATCAATTCCAAAACAAATCGTTTCCATTAAATTTATTAATTAACGTTACCCCCTCGTGGATACAAGTCTGCGCTCAAGGTCAGTGGAGAGGTCAAGACGATCGAGTGATACCTCACTTGACGGGTATTAAACATTTTTTATTTTTGTGCTGATAATGTGGCATTAGGATCATTCTTTCTATTCTTTCCTTAAGTCGCGCATTCTTTCTTTGTGCACAGAAGCCTAAAGTAGCGTATTCTTTGCACCTTTATAGGTTTTACTATAATATATTACAACACTAATATTATAATATTAACATAGTGTAATGTTGGTAGTGTTCTTCTATTTTGTAATTTGCTTTCCTTCAGATAATCGTCTTCTTTTATTTTCTTTGGGCTCTGAATTCGTCTTTGCGACGCTGGACGGGGGGGAGTGGAGAATGTTCTGATTGTTCGGTACGCTTCTCGTAACAGTATTTAAAAAACACACACAAACACACACACACACACACACACACACACACTACGGAATGGGCGGCACTATCATCTTTTCTTTTTATTTTATAAATAGGCGAATGTTTCATTCTGACATTCGCCACCTTTTTTCATTTTTACTTATCAACACATCACGTTCTCTGCATCAGTCACCACCCTTCTTATTACTGCTACACAGTATTCTTATTTTTCTATTATCAATATTCCTATTTAGTATTCCTCACTATTCACTACTCCTTCTCGTGAACATTTGATGTCTTTAAAAGTGCTTTGTGCGCTGCATGTTTTATCTGATTTATCTCCGTTCTCCTCCCTCAAATTTTTATCACCTACTATTTTTCCTAATAGTAGGTCCAGATTGCACGTTCTGATAGAAGAAGAAGAAGAAGAAGAAGAAGAAGAAGAAGAAGAAGAAGAAGAAGAAGAAGAAGAAGAAGAAGAAGAAGAAGAAGGAGGAGGAGGAGGAGGAGGAGAATATTGTTCCTAAAAACTTAAAATAGGAATTTTCCTATACACGCCAATTTGTTTTCCTACCTCCATTCTTATTTGTTATTTGTTTTTCCTTCTTATAGCCTATACCTTTATATTCTGTTTTATCGTGGTTTACTTCCAGTCCTTGTTTCGTTACTTCAGTTCTACGTTCTACTATTTTCTTTTAGACTTTTCTACTCCTTGTTATTATAAGGTAAAACATCCGCATGTTACAAC
Source organism: Magicicada septendecula (assembly GCA_034769895.1). Classification (NCBI taxonomy): domain Eukaryota; kingdom Metazoa; phylum Arthropoda; class Insecta; order Hemiptera; family Cicadidae; genus Magicicada; species Magicicada septendecula. The sequence goes on along the minus strand of CM068371.1, from coordinate 81,721,415 downwards.
TAACTTAAACTGACTTTTCTATTGTAGTTAGTTTAATAATACAGCTTCTTAATAAAGGTAACCGAGCACCTGGAATTCTATAGCAATGCTGCGTCCTATATTGAAGTACCAGGTGCGTATTTATGGAGGGAGGGGACGAACGGACCCCCCCCCCCCGAGGGTTGAAAAAAGTTGACAAATTTTGTTAATCTCTTAATTTTTAGGTTCTCTCTATTATATTTTCGCCCGTGCTTTTCAGCTATTAATTCTTTTTTTTTTAATATACAAACAGGTTTATTACACAACACTTGCGTATACGTTTGAAATACAAACATAGGAAAATTAATTCATTCAGTATCTTCTACACAATGTTTCAATAACGTGTATTTTATTGTATTATTACCGTTTACTTTACCGAGATTGATTTTAGGATGTTATCTCACGTTTTTCAGACACTTTAAAGATAGTAACGTTGATTAGTTTGATTAATCTTAGCTTTTTTCTCTTGTACGAATCCGACTCGACCGGACTCCCCCCCCCCTCAAGACAAACCTCTAGATACGTACCACTGTGGTTCCATGGAGCGGTGAATGACAGTAGGTACGTGTCTCGTCAAGAGACGGCCGGTACCGGTATCAAGTGGATTAATTAATTAATAAGACGACAATAAAAAACCTGTACTCCTTGTCCAATATACGTAGTTCCGAACACAACAACAAGGTCGTCGCTACCTCCTTAGCGCGCTGACCTGGATTGTTGTCGGTAAACACGGAAATAAACAGTGTAAGGATAGTGGACAAAAAACTAAACTATTATTGTAACAACACACGCGAGACGATTTTATATTTGTGACTTTACGTTCTAAATGAAGTAATATTAACAAGATTACGACACCATGACGGTATTTTAATCGTGATAGTGTAACATCTTGCAGTAACACGATTCAGAAAAAAATCACACACACACACACACACACACACACACACACACACACACACACACACACACACACACACACACACACACACACACACACACACAGTATTTTATCAATAGTAAAATAAATTACACTTGAAGAAATATAATTATAAGCTACGATTGAATTGTCTTTTCCTACACGCACGCACACGCGCGCGCTCTCTCTCTCTCTCTCACACACACACACACACACACACACACACACACACACACAAGTGTATTCTTATAGGCCTATATAATAAATCTAATTCGATTATTTTTTCCTCCATTGCTTTAAGTGTACCTCAATGTATCACCGATTGCGTGGCTCATGCGTGTGTGTGTTGATGTTTCCCATTACGCGTTCACATTTTTACATTACGTTTTGGTCTATTTTAAACCAAAACTATTTTAGAATGATGAAACATGTATGCACACACGCGCACGCTAGACAAAAACCGTGAAGTATAGAGAGAGAGAGAGAGAGAGAAGGCAGATGCAGAAAGGATTCTTCAGCGATCAAATTCATGGACTGTCAAACGAATGTTTTAGAACATTTCCTAGACTGCAGTGTTTTACTTAACACGACGATACTATGGAACGGGTTTCGGTTAGGCGAACGCTCATACCGACGCTCCTTAGATATTTATACAAAGTTTGAATGCACGCAAATACGTGTACGCGCACACGCACAGAGACATGCGTGCATTAGATAAATATTATTTAAATGTATTTAATGTATTACGTTTCGGACATTGTAGACAGCATTTGTCCAGTTCGGGCATTGTAGACTGCATTTGTCCAGTTCGGGCAATTGGAGTTAACGTTTACGGAGTTATTAGTCTAGCAATAAATAATAGTAATAGTTACAGATTCTCTTAAAGAGGCCGAGGTAACTGGTTAGTAAGAGAGAGAAGTGGTCGACAGTCACTCTCCTCGACAAGATGATGGAAAATTGACGAACGCCTATGACTCTGTTCTTCCCACTGAACGACAATTGAAAACCTCTAAAGTCCCCCGTATGCGATAAAAGTATCTTGAGAAACGTTAGGCCTACAAAGCTGATGCGTAGATATCTTGTGCGTTCCGCTTGAATGCGAGTGTTATCCGTAATTGCTGGTGGCGTCCCACAGGGCAGACGAAAAGTGAATCATAACGGAAGAGCGAATTATTAACGGAAACGACAGTCGGTTTAGTCTGTAAAACGTCTGATATTACGTCTCAATCTTATTCGCCTTTCTCTACTGTGTTTCAGTCTCTTCATTTTCTGCACATCGAGACAAAAAAAAAAGTAAAAAGAAGAGAATATTACAGCTCTCTACTGGATGGCACCAAACGTCTAACCAGGGGTGTCCACGGGGGAGGGGGCTTCCGATCCTTATGTTTCTAGCTTCGAAGAAAGACTTATTACAGTCGATTCCTAATGAAGAAATAATAGATGTCTTTTCTTTATCGTCATCGCAGAGGGATAAGTTACTGTGCCGAATATAAACGAAAGCAACTACGACTTCATCAAACAATTATTTTTTCATTTTTTTTCTTCTTTACAATACGCTTAGTTGATATTTTGTTCCTTTGCTTTGAAATTTTCTCTTACACGTATTTAATTTATTAGATTTCTTATTTATTTATTTGTTTAATTTCAAATGAGAATTTATTTTGCAGACTGTGTTATTTTTAGCTTTAGCTTATTTGTAATAAAACGCTTATTACAATGACATTTTCTTTAATTTTAAATACCTTCCATTGGAGGGGGGGTTATTCATCAAGTTTGGGGGTGAGTCATCAAGCTCAAGGGGGTGAGTATTTCTTTTGTAACTATACGGTATCATAAGGCAAAAGGAACCGTTACATGAAGTTATGTCCTCGGTTTTCTTAAGCATTGTCATCAGATCTTCGACTTTAAATACGTTGAGGTCAAAAACTACAGACGCTCTGAAGAATCACACCGAGTTACGCACCGTAAGGCTGGCGAGAAAAAATCGTCGTTGCTGATCTTTTCCGACTCGTCTAATTCCAATCGTCAGTGATTTCAATCTGCGAAACGCGTGCTTCCGATCTCGCACATCTAACCTAACCTACCTCATCCTAGCCGGACCTAACCTGATATAGTCCTCCTCAATCAATTCTCGCGAATTTATAGATTGTATGTTGATTAATTTTACTGTCACTTCTTTATAAATTGAGCACTATGCTTGATCCATCTCTGTTCTCGATCTGAAGATTTCTTTCACCTATAGGTTTATAAACATTTTTTTTTTGGATCCATATATGCCAATGATACACTTTGCAATTCCTCTTTACGTTTCTGTAAAACTACAAAATCCCATGCTCGTGCTATTAAAAATTAGAATTCCTTCATAAAACGTTTGCCAATTATTAAAACTAAATAACATGATTTAGCGCCACAACACCCAAACACTACGCCGAGCCGAGTTACGCTTACCTAAATTTTAATAATTGACGATTTATATTTGAAGGAATTATTTTTATTAACATTTCAATGGAACTTTATATATCCAGACGCGCAGTTTTCAACAAAAGAAGTTATAAGGAGAGTACCCGGTGTACTTGAGTCAGGTGGGAATCCAGGGAACAAATGCGGGAGGGGGGTAATTTTGGGTGGGAATATGGAAAATCGGACCCGTTGTTTAAAGGCCTAAAGTAAATGATAGGAATGAGTGAAGACAAAAAATAAAGTTTGATATTATTAACACAATCAGTTTACTGATGCAGGCCTACAAGTATAAAATCGTATCTGTGTTTGTCAGTTCATTGTTTTTTTAATAATATTCACTTACAGTTAGAAAAACACACTACTCTTTCTATGGGATGTATCGAATAAAAATTAACATGCTGGTAAGGTGCAATTACAATTTTAAATAATTTTATAGTAAGAACATGAACCTACGTAACACGATATTAATGTTTTATCATATTCACAATTACAAAACGACGAAAAATGTTCGTCTGAAGTGACATTGGGGGGGGGGGGGAATTCTCCCATTTTACCTGGATCAGGGCTGACCTGGGTCTAGTGGCAGTAACTAGGAGCTGCTCCCGGATGGGGGGGGGAGAAGAGACTAGATTATTTTATTAATTAACAAATAGGGCCTTATTACTGTAATTGCTTTTATTTCTACAAGCCTTATTTTAACACAAACGACTGTGGAAATTGGTCTAGTTTATTGACTGTGGAATTTTGATGAAATTTCTATAGCTCTGGAGGGATTGCTCTCCTCATTCCCCCACCGTAGTTTCGTCATTGCCTGGTTTACAAAAGGTAACAAAAATTTTGATTTGATTTTAAGTGTGGAGTCCGACCTTTTGTCAGAGAGCACTACGAGAGTGAATTACCTGTTGAAGCTGAGCAGACAGATTCTGATGAGGGTCCTCGGTGACATAGAGAAATGATCTGGTTAAGATTGTGGTAAAGTGAAATGGACAAGACTTTCTCTAGTGATCTGCAGAAATCATTGGATAGTAAACTGGGAACCTTCGCCGAGTAAACAGATGGTGGTGATGGTAATGATAAGTAAATATGTAAACACAGATATTTACACGTGCGCGTGGACACTTCTAGTAATAGAAACAGCTGAAAGGTTGAAGGAGTTGACTGACTGCAGTTCAGAGCTGTAAGTAGCATACCAGTCGGGCCCGCATTGCAGAGTGGCCTACGAATTTCGGGGGGGGGGGCTTTCCCTTAATTTTTTAAGAACGGGTATAAACCATTGAACTTAAGTAAAACCAAATTTCCCCGTATATACTTAACATCGAAAGCAAATACATTAATTTTTTACTGTTATTTTACCTGCAGCTAATGATTTACTTTGAGAGTATACATTATTTGGTTAACTGCACAAGAGGGCGGTGATTCCAGTTAAGAATACACCGAGGCCACCGGTCGGGTCTGCATCCTGATTCATTTCTATCTACGAGAGGAAACTCATAAATAGACCAAAGTATTGGATCGCGTTGTAACTGTTACTCCGAGATTGACAGCTTGAAATTTAGCCTTTAGAGGAAGTAAAGAGAAGATAGGCCTGCCCAGCAGCGGAAACGTTTTGGCAATTATCGATCTTTTGAGTAAACGCGATCCATTGTCGCAAGAGATAATCAGTGGTCCCGAAAAACGGGGAGAAGTATATGAGTACCAAAATTCAAAATGAATTCATTCAGCTTTTATCTGAAAAAGTTGAAAATATTATTTTGATACGGTATAATGGATACTATATAAGATATCACCAGGAATTACAACTGAATCAAATAATCAGTTGTGTAACAATTTCGGACAGGTAGCAGAAAGGCCCACCAACTTAAAAGTAATTAAAACTTTTAGGATTTACAGAAACAACCTATGAAACTGGCCTAGAACAGTCTTGACGAGAACGTATTCTGTTCACGTTATAGAATTTTAGTAGCTGCCACAGCTATGACGAGGGGTAATTATTCGAGAGGGAACAGTAGGATAAATTATGTAAGGGTAACAAGGGGGCCCCTCACAGGATTCCTGCGGGGCCCACTGAAAGCTGTTACAGAACTCTATACGTGAGAGGGTTCTCCTATCATAGCTTTCCTAACACAACTGCACATATTCAGAGTTTAAAAATCGACGAATAAATTTGAACTGCGAATAAATACGGTTAGACGATTTCTGCATCACGGTATAATAATGTAAAAACTCTGACGAGAAGTTTCCTCTTTGTTTTTGGCGTTTTGTTTGGCCTGCGCGGTTTGCGTTTAATTATTGTTTTCTGTATAAAACAGATCGGAACGCGTTCATAGGCAACCCAGTGTTTACGATTGAGCGGTGGGGTTCAAAATAACGCCGTATCAATTCCGTCGGACGTAGCCGTGACTGGACAAAGTCATCATTGTCTACTTCTCAGGCTCGTTTATTTATTGCACAATCACCGGATCGGTACTATCTATTATGCATACGCGTACCCGTAACGCGTTCTACTGTTGGAACACAACAATTACAACGTATTGTGCTTATTTCGTTACAGACAACTAATAAAGCCATTACGCGGTTTCGACATTAGGAGGCGGATTAAAGTTTGAATTTACCTCAGCGCATAACGTTTAGTGAAATCTTCTTCTGCACGACACTGTAAGGCAGGACATCTTATGACTCCCTCGCTCAGAAGCATGGCAGTCGACGTCAAAGCACCTGTTATCGGTGGTAATCAATTTCTATCTCTCATCAGCGTAATTACATGCTGAGACGTTTCTGCACACCATTAACTAACGGCTTAATCCGTAGGTTAAAAGTACAACGGTATTGCTAAAAGTGGTTATATATATATATTGTAACGTCTAGCTGGTAAATCTCTAGGAGTCTTATAGACGTTTCCTAAAAAGGTTTCTTATCGTCTATTTATGCTCTTCGAAAATCTCGCTTTAATGAGAGTCACAGAATTCGTTATAATTTATGTTCAAAGTTTCCAAAAATCGAGTGTGTGTGATTATGCAGATATTTCCCTTAGATTTTATTTGGGTGAATTCAATAAAGTTGGTTGACCGTAGTTAGGAGAGAGACTGCAAAAAGAATTATTCTCTTGGCATACAATTAATTAATTTAAATTTCTCCGCTCATGAGACCAGCTGATTCTGACATTTACAAACACATTTGAGGTTAAATTAACACCAAATGGTATGTAATATTTTCTGGTTGTCCATTCTCTCCCCTGTCTCCAGACAATCTGTAACCAACTACCATCTACTGAAAATAATACACATTTTTATTCAAATAACAAAGTATTCATTGTATTTATTTAGTAAATTTTTGTTTAATCTTCTCCCAAAACAGAAAGGTATAATCGATTCTTACTGACAACACAACATTAGTTCGATCTTATTTTTTAAACATATAATGTATAACAAATATTTTTATTTTTTATTAAAAAAACAATAAAGAAATAATTTATTAATTTCCCAGGGTTATTTTTGAGTTCTTTGTACTATGAGACGGTCAGAAATGAATATTGTTAAATACCAAGCTTTACATTAATTAATTTATTATAATTTGTAGTATGTAGTTCTGAGGTTATCCGCCAGAGCGCAGATTATGTTTCTTCACTAAAACCACGAAATTTATTTAATGGCGGCTAGCAATTCACAGGAATCCGTTCTGCTGACTTTTTGGTTAACTAAAATAATAAAGTTTGTTTTCACCTCTTTTCCTGAAGTGTTTACAAGTATGGTGCTGTTTCTAGTGTTATGAAGTTAAAGTTGAGATGTAATTTAGTTAAATTTACTTGTAAACGATCTCACCAAAATATCGACGTGCTGTAGACTAGGCCTGGATCTCGTAGTTTGATTTTTCAAAGTTTCATCAAATTAAGGGCGTGAATGGTTCTACTTGAAGGAGTTCTAATATAAGGTGGACATCACTCGTCAATTTTATTAATTTCGCACTACTTATTCCAAATGGTATTCGTTAATTTCTCGAATTTTTATAGGCATTACACTTTTCAAAACGTTCACTTCCAAATCGTTTTAACAATTAATTCAAATCTTGTTAGTTGGTTACTCGTAGTAACCAAGATTTTTTTATGTTTTTTTTTATTGGTGAATCTATATACTTTTTAGTATATAGGCTATTATTAATTATTATAAATTTATTTCTTCTTTTTAGAAAAATAATCCTTTTTATATGTTATTTATAATCGAATTTCATTTATCTAAGGTTTTTCTTTATATTTTTCCTTAAGCTTGTACATTGGTATTTTTATATTTTAATCTCTTTTAATTTGATTTATTTATAATTTATCCTTTACTGAATGTATCCTTACTCTAGAGTATTTTTCCTATGCCATCTTTCTAACATAGTACTATTTTATATTATTATTATTTTATATTTAACCCTGGGTTATCTTATATTTAAACAAAATCGTTATATTAAACACAAAGATTAATCCTAGGTACAAGACCTTTGTGGCCTACACAATAAAAAATTACACAAAATACAAAAACATACAAAATTTGTCAGCAGCAATATAGTCCACTGCTACAATTGATTGTTTTTTCATCTACAGTACCAATCTGTGAGATGCTCTTTTTTAAAAGTTTACACTCTCACTATGTACACTATATTTCACTTTGTACACTATATTTCACTTTTTATTGTTTACAGTGTTTTGTAGTACAAAGTTTTTTATAGCTTGGTACATAATACCCATTTCTGACCTTTAGAATGGGGCGATGACTGGTCTCAACGATGGTGATTGTGTTATCATACTTGGGCATGGGTTATGTAACGTTACAATATATAGGCCAACGGATTTCTACGGAAAAATATATAAATTTCATGGCTAGCTAAATTATTTGTGATTCAGGCACTAAGTTCATAAATTTGACGAAAAATCAAAGGAATTTTTTAGTTATTTAAATTACGATCCGGGCTCTAAGGCAGTGGTCCACTATAATTACCCTGCTAATGGATGTTGCCATCAGACGTTTCGGTCTCAACTCTGGAGGGCATCTTCACTGAAACTGTTTTGAACTGACAAGGTGTTCGTTAGTAAAACCACAGCGGTAACACCCTTCAGCAGGGTGATTATAGTACATCACAGCCTTATAGCTCGGATCATAATTTGAATAACTGTGATGCCGGCCGAGAAAGCCTATGAAATAGGAATTTTAGTATGTATTATATGACTGTCTGGATTACAATTGTTATTATCCTTAAAACATGGTAGAGTAATTTTTCATAATTTGTCTGATAATTGAAAAGTTATCTAATACAGAAATATATGTAATAACAAATGTATTTTGTTTATTGTAGCAGATATCTGACACATAGCAGAGGAAAAACATGAATATCAGACAAACGGTAGGACATAAAAGTTATACGGTAGATGGACAGATTAATCAATGTTCTAAAGCTTTACCTAGGTAATGCGAAAGAAGAATAAGATAATTGTAGCCGGAAAATAATATAATAATAATATATGGTAATTCTATTTATAACCGATTTACGAAGCCTGTTAATTGTAACTGACATCTCTTGTAAAATTTCTTATTTCACGAAATTTATGTCGACTCCCGATGACTACTGGAAAATAATCTTAACTACATAAAGAGAAGTAATTTTCAAATAAAATTTAACGTTTGCTCTACTAATATACCATCGTTTAAACACACTATAACATGCGTTAAAACGTAAAAATAATAGTTTTTTTTATTAATCAAAACAACAAAACCTTACAAACAAAAGCTGAAATTTTATTCCTCATTACATTCTTTCAAAATCCCACTGTGGCAGTAATTGATTCAGCGTAATACGTACGTACAAATGAAATAGTAAGGCATAAACGGTTCGCGCAGACCATTGTGAGGTGACCAACCATGAGACACACCAAAAACGCAGCTCTTCTGAACACCAGTACCCGCATCCAGACACCCGTTTCATTTCTAATTATTTTAGCTGTAGACGGTCGTTAGGATATTCACTGAGTAAATATTAAATGTCCTCAAAATTAGTAGAATTAAATCATAAATATCTGCTATTTTGAACATCCCATCAGAGATAGACATACGTCACAATAGTAACTTACCTCTGTTACCAAATTTCCGACTGTTTTGATCCTAATCATCTCCTATCTTTACCAATCTCTTCACCGTCCAATATCTACAACCTCCTGCAGCCACCCTTAACAATTTACCTGAACCTCTGCTTTTCTTCCAATTATTACAACTCACACCACCCTCCATCACCAACAGTCATATGACAGGGAAAACTCGGCATATCATTTGAAAGAGGCCTACTCACAACTCGCCTGTTTTCCCCACAGATTATAGAATTCAGTTTGGATCTAACCATGCCTCATTTAAGTTAATCAAGCCTGATGGTACGTTAAAATAATATTTAACTCACACACGCACACACACATCGGTGATGTAGGCTCATCCTACTCATGCTCATACACCTGTAAAGATTACTGCATCATTGTGCATTAAGAAATTCGCAAGAGTTCTCGAGCGACGTTAACAAGTTCCTCTTTAATACGTAGAGTAAATTGTTGTTTATATCATTTTTCATATCTTTTTGTTTTTATACTACGTAATCTATTAGATCTATATCATATGTGTTTCGTAACAAAACTTTGCGTTAAGCACGTAAACAACTTGAAAACGTTTATTCAGAAATAATTAACTCTGTATAATTTGTTTACAGCCAAAGAATGCGTGCACAGTGCGAGTTGACAGCCGGTTCCATTGCCGGTAATGACGTTTTAATGAATTCCCCAGTAGCCTACAGCATTGCCGTGCACACAAACGTACAACCATTACTTTACGAACCATTAGAAACAGTTAACTCTGACAATCATACCGACTGTTATCAGTCGTAATTATTTTTTGTATCTCCACCAGTATAGTCACGTTCTTACGTGTTTGCACATCATTTATGAGAACCCGGTCGGTGAAAAATAAATTTTTTGACTAATTTTTATTTTTTTTAAACGAATATTTAGATCTCCCTCTTTAAAGTGATGTATAATTTATAGGTTTTTCTTCGTTCGTAACAAAAAAATAATTTTTGAACTTATCATCTCACGCACGTCAAGCGTGATTTTTTGACATCTGGCGGTTACATGTTGCATCTGCATTTTTAATTATGTTTTTGTCTTTACTATATATAGGCTACTGAGGTATCTTTTACAAATAAAATGTTATTTTCCCCCTCTTTCATTGGCGGCGCTAATTTCGATACTTCTATGTAAAGATTCTTTTTTGTAATGATTCTTCTATGTTTGTAATGATTCTTTTTTGTTGTTACCGAAGAGTTTATGTTTACATTTTGCTGTTTTCCTATGCATTCCAAAATATTCACATTTTTCAGGATTCAAGAACGTTTTCTCAAAAACCGTAACAGATAACTTAATGAAATTTTCGGTGTATGTTATTCGTAAAAAATACAATACAAACACAAGGAATGTTCTGATAAATTGATGTGTTATGATTTTATGTGGGTCTAAAGTTTAAATATTTAAAGTGCTCGAATAAACCACTAAGCAAAACTTTTTTTGTCTACTTTCTATTCTGAGATATTTCAAATTCTTTTGGTTATATTCTTTACAATAGGGTAGTAAAGCTCGGGTAAAAGTTGACTGCAATATATTCAACGCAGGGCAAATAATTGTTCCTTACATTAGCATGGGTAAGCACAGAAGGACCGGGCCCCATTAAACAACGGCTACACAAGCAGCAGAGTGACGACGATACGACGGGTCGGCTTCGTTGAAGGTGACATGCTGCGGTTTATGAATACTAATTATGGCAACGTCGCATCAACGTGGGATCAAGACTGTAATCTCTCATATTTATAACGGTCCAATAGGATTGGCGCACAGAGGCAGTGTCGGAACAGTGCCACATTTTTATGAACTCATTTTTATGTATCAAAGGCTTCCGACTGTCGTCCTTTAAAGTGAGGAGGTCTAACAGGCTATGCTCTTCTTTTTTAAACAATACAATCGTTTGCAATTGGTACAGTTTTCTTCTTAACAACGAAACACAGATATTATCGCGTACTCAAAGTGTAGTGTGGTTACAGTTATTACAGTTAATGGGAAAGTACCCCATATAATGTCTCATGTGAGTGAATAAATCTGTACATTGTACATACGATATACAGAAAGACGTAAATGCGATTATATAAATTTAATCACACACGCGCGCAAGTCATTTCGCATAAAGAGCTAAAATAACAAAATTCAATTACCTCGCTAAATTCAAGAAAGGGTGCAGGTGGTCGCCTTTTTCTTGGTATATTTACTGAATCTCATATCTGCCTTATTTTTGCGTTTGACGTACGCCTAGGCGTCGCGACGCAACTAACGTTGTCCTGTCACTTTGACGTTCCCACGCGCTGTCTGTTTTGATTCATCTTTTGCCGATGACATAAAGCTTGTTTATATGTGAAATTCCAACGCTGACGTCGACACTACATTACGTATTCACAGTATCTACTTTTATATAATAACAGTTTCACAGACACCACCTGTCGTATTTATTTTCATCATTTCTACTCACAAGGTCAATTTTTGAAAGGCTTCCACGAGTTGTGGCACAGAACAACGGAAAACATGGCCAAGTTTTCTTGTAATTATTTTCTTACGAGGGGAGGAAAAAAAGATTGTTTAAACAAATAGTCTTCTTCTTCTTCTGCACCTCACGGAGTAGGCACTTTGCCTGTTCCGTCTTCACAGAGTATCTCTCCATATCATTTTCGGTCCTCCCACATTTCTTGTACCAAATGGTCTATATCGAAACGCAACCTTAGGTAGTCGTCCATTCTGTCCTGTTGCTATAACCATTCCCTGCGATACGTCTGGATTTTATCATTTATGGAGAGTACCTATTGCCCTTCTCTAATCTCTTCATTGGGCAAACGATACTGTCTCGTGTAACCCTTTGCTTAAACAAATAGTAACAATAAGAATATACTCCCGGCAGTTTCCGTTGGAATTCTTCGGAGGTTCTGTCGGCCCCCGTTACACAAAATGCCAATTTTGATATTCATGATTCTCTATTTTCCGGGCGTGACCCTTCCCACATTATCAAGGTTTCTGCTGTACCTTACGAAGTAAAAATAGAAAAATATTACGAAAAACCCTCAGTATTATTCATTAAAATAACAATCGTAGAGCAGACAATCATTATTATTATTTTGTTATTATTATGAATACAGTAAACACGAAATTCTGACTGCTGCATTTTGTTTCTGTTAAATTTATAAACCATAATGTCTAAACGGCAAATAATTTAGTCCTTTTCATGATGCACATAACTCATAATATGTAAAGATTTTTTTTTTTGCAAACAGCTTAAAAACGTTTGGAAGGCAGTCAAGCGTTTGGAAAAACTGTTGGCATATGTTAATTCTGCTGGATTACTGAAGTAACCAAGGTTGTGTTTTGAATACAATTCCTGAAAATTTAAACCCTATCTAGACTTTTAGAGTGTTTTCACATGTCGACTTTCCTTTTTGACCCGTCGTATGCCTAAAATTATTCTCCTCGAAGTTCTAGGGATTTATCATCTGTTTTCTAAGCAACACTGTGATTTGCATTGGCTGCAGGATGATACGCCGTCCAGTTACATTGAAAATTACATTCGCTGTTACATTTTTCATTCAAAATTCAATTTTTGTCAAAAAGTCGTAAATTTGTAACAGATCGAAAGGAAACCTAGCAAAATTAACTCCACGATGACGTCAAAGAAATAGAAAAGTATCAGGGAGGAACAACTGTTACAAAAGTCGACTGTCGTTACGAACAACCATAAAATGGTTGATTTGGTAGTGACCCTAAAGGGAACCAAAGGAAAAATCAAAGGAAAAATTATATTCGGATTTTGATTAGAATTCCGTTTAGTTTGGTACCCGGCACGGGATTTTACATCTTTCAAAAATCTTGACCTCTTTCTGGGCCCTGATGTCCTAAAATTTTGAAATTTCCAAAACTGAAGACTACTGTCCGATTTTAGTTAATTTTGTCTATGATTTGATAGCCGGTACGGATATGCACGATTTTTAAAAATTTTGATTCATTTTGTTTTGTTCCTGATGTCGGCTGTATTATTATCTTTATTTGAGTAATTCATCCCTTTAACAATATCTGTTTGTTCAGATCAGTTTTTACTTTATTAATTTTTTAACAAATTGTACATCTGGGGACCGTAGAGATATCAATCGAGGATGCCATTCATCCTTTCATTATTCTATTTCCTCACATAGGGGTTGTGGTTATACAAAAACTAAGTCTCCAATTTCGTTTTTATACCGCTGAAACTGATTCAGTGTCTACAGCAAAAATGTTTATATTACACAAGATTTTTACTCGTTGTCCAAGAAGATTCTGTGTGCATTGGCCGCGTTGATTCAGTTCTCGTTGAGCGAGTAAATTCTGTACTCATTTTCAAAATTTACTACCAGAAATTATTTAAACTATATGGGCATGTGTGCATGCCAACTGCATCACACCAGTTTGTACTCGTAATAATCCCGTCACTTGAAATATTTTATTAGCGGAGTTACTTATACATTTTATTATGTACTAGCGCTCAGTAGTAATAACGTTGATTTCATTATATCACAAATAACTTAGTATGTCAAGTGCTGATAAAATAACAGTTATTTTGAGGTGCGTTAGGAATGACGGCGGCCGTCGACTTTTTGCAAGAATCGTTGTTTTCGGAATTCTCTATTGTCTACCTGGAGGTCTCTTACCGGTAACTAACGACAGAGGCCAGAAACTTATCTACGAGTTACAGTGTTATTTAAAAACTGAAAAATGTTTTGTACATCTGCGTGCGATTCTGTTTTTGGATTTTCATAAAAATTATTCCTTAGAATTATAATTTAAATTTAGTTATGTATCGCCTCTCTCCCCCTCATCCGTCTCTCTCTCTCTCTTCACACGCACACGCGCGCGCGCGCCCATATAGTTTAAATAATTTCTGGTAGTAAATTTTGAAAATGAGTACAGAATTTACTCGCTCAACGAGAACTGAATCAACGCGGCCAATGTACACAGAATCGTCTGGTCCAATAAACACAGAATCTACTTTGACAACGAGTAAAGAATCTATTCTCGACCAGCAAGTATAAATCGGTTACGGTTATCTGAATATTCATTTTCATTCGGGTAGGGTAAAATTTCACTATTTCTAATCCAAAGATAAAATGTGTTAAAAATATTTTACTAACAGTATCAATTTAAAGAAGAAATAATATAAATTTTTTTAGGAAAGTAGTGTACAGAAAATACTAATGTGCAGATCGGAAAAAAACGTGTAAACGGCACGGCCGAAAATTGAAATATTAATAATATTAGAAAAGTCCATTGATACTGAGAAATAAAAAAAATGATTCTCCTCGGAGTTTCTTGGGATTTATCATATGTTTTCTAAAGAACACTGATTTGCATTGCTTGCAGGATGGTACGCCGTCCAGTTAGATTGAAAATTACATTCGCTGTTACATTTTTGTAACAAATTCAATTACAAATAACAAATTACGTTTGTGACAAATTAAATTTTTGTCAAAAAAGTCGTGAATTTGTCACAGAGCGAAAGGAACCTAGCAAAATTAACTCCACGATGACGTCACAGAAATAAAAAAGTATCAGGGCGGAAACAACTGTTACAAAAGTTGATTGTCGTTACGCACAACCACAAAATGGAAACGAAATCATTGTGCTAATTATTTGTTGATTTGGTGCAGCGCCATCGAACACTTGTAATGGGAACCGGGTAGGGCTGACAAATTTTACATACAGGAATTTAAAAAACGTTTACCGCAATGCCCGACGATTAACAGTTTTCGCTATAAAAGATCAAAACTGGATGAGCAAAAACTGAGTAGACTAAAGAAATTCATATCTGACCACAAACAAAGTATTTTGTTCGTTACACCAAATATAAAGTGGGTACTGTAGACCTGAACCGAAGTGCCAATATAACGAAAGTCTATGAGGTATCATGCTAGACCCAAAATATTATTTCAACCTGTCACAAGATGGTGGGAGTCATGAGGCCGGAACAGGAGTAATCCTATCCATGAAGTGATGATGATGAAAGTCATATACTGTAGCTGTCAACAGTATAGATACGAAGCAGAATGATATAAAACCATTAACTGATTCTTATACGTGGACGAAAGGATGAAAACCAAGTAAATATTTATAAAAACAAAACTACACACTAACTGCATATATCTCTGTATTTTTCCAACATATTCTTCATGTACTGGCGTTTGTAATCCAGTGTGGCTCTTAGCGTCTTCAGCGATTCGCTAAACCAAAAACGATTTGCTAAAGTAAAAAGTAAAGAAAAAACCGGTTTAATAAATTGTGTGCGAGTTGTTATGACTTCATTAGAATATGATAGGTATCAAGTTAAAGCAGACTCGTACTTATACGTAAACGTAGGACAGTTTACGACAAACTGTAATTTCTATTTGTTTTGTTAACAGAAATATAAATCTTATTATTTGGCAAGGAAAGGACGCACGTCGCATGAGGGATTTAATTTCCCCGAGAAGAAAAATCTGTCACAGGTATACAGACATTATCGTCTTCTTCGAATTTGCTCTACTAATTAATCTAATTTGTATCACGAGGTGAAGCTGTATCACAGCGAGTGGTATTGACGCTAGTTTTGTCCACCCTGTAATTAACCCCCAACAAGGAAAACTGACGGCACCATTCCTGGCACTGCCGATATGGTATCATCAATAACGTGAAGTCAATTTTGTTTTCCCTTTCTGTTTACCGTTTGTACACGAAACTTGTGACGAACATAACGTTGTGGCAGTCGCAAACACGATCGTCATTATTTCTGACAAAACGAATACGCAGCTTTTTGGTAAACTTTTTACAGGCTCCAAAACCAAATGTTTCGCATGCTCTTCAGCAAGACAGACGTTTAGATTACGTTTTCTTGTGATGACCCGTCATAACTTAGGCCGTTGGAAGTTGTCAATTTTTTTAACACGTGATTAGAGCGTGTATGTGTGTTTTGCTGTAGACCCCTTTTATTTATCCAATTTGTATCGTACAATAAAACACGATAAGTTTTGAATTCGATTTGACTCCGATTTATGTCGTGCGTCAAAAATATCGGAAGTGGGTGTGAACAAACTCAGCGTTGCCATCATCGGTACGGAAAAACGGACCCGTGCATGTTGTATTTTAAAGAGAAGAAGGAAAAGAAGACAGGATGTTCATTCTATAAACTATGCACGATATGTAGACAGTGCTTCAATCCAATGTTTCTTCTTCAAATTTCTGTTTTTATAATCTTCGGAAGCGGTATCCGATAGTGCTCTCCTGTTTGTGGAGGAGCATAGTGTTCTCAATGGGTCTTTCTGTATTAATTACCTCCATATTTACAAAACGAATTAATAAAATCGCACCACGACGCGAATATCACTTGGTACAGCACAACTGCCTCGCCTTCGCTAGGCAGGAAGGTTGGTAGCGCCGAGTCATATGATGCAAAACTTGCGCGACTGCATAAACGGAACCATTACGGCCCCCATGTATCTCGTCAGATTTTTTATCTGATGCGTTTCGTAGGACACGACGATATGTTTTTGAGTTCGGAACGATAAATGTATTTATCGTATGATAATACATACGTGTCGTACGTAGGTATCGTACTATATAAATCGGATGTATAAAAGGCCCCTTAAAGAGCACTGGAAGC
The DNA here is from genome assembly GCA_034769895.1 of Magicicada septendecula. Classification (NCBI taxonomy): domain Eukaryota; kingdom Metazoa; phylum Arthropoda; class Insecta; order Hemiptera; family Cicadidae; genus Magicicada; species Magicicada septendecula. The sequence goes on along the minus strand of CM068371.1, from coordinate 81,704,261 downwards.
GTTGCTAATAGTCGGTCACCAGTTACAGCTGAAAGAGTTTCTCGACAGAACAGTTTGTCGGTCCTCTCTAAGTTGTCAGGTCAGTAGCAAAAGTATTCTAAACTTTATAAAGAAGATGCTCAACGAATTCTCTCCATAGAGAGAAAGATACAGAGAGGTGGATAGAGAAAGAGGCAGAAGGTAAGGTGAGAGAAGATAGATTTAGTTTTAAACAAAACAAGAGTCGACTCTATGTGAGCCTATTAGTTTTGTTTTGGACGAAGAACTATTATATTTTACTACGATTGCGTCTCGTTTATTTCACTACATTTTATATACACGTCTTTGAACAATGTACGACAGTGCACGTGCAGATACGATAATGCAGCTGTGGTTAAGCTTTCACGCCGGTTCCAACATTGTTGACATTATTATTGTCTGCCGGGCTGCCAGGCCGTGTTCGACAGTTGTCGCTATTGACAGACGTTTCGGCCCCACCGTCGGAGGCCACTATGATAGTCTCTACCTCATCGATGAGGTGAATTGGCGGACACCGTGCTAATCTAGTCACTGAGGATGGCCTCCGGTGTTGGGAGCCGAAACGTCTGTCAATAACGACAACTGCGCTCCACGACCTAACAGCCCTGCGGATAATAATAATGTCAACACGTAAGAGAATTGTAAAACAGATTTTCGGTTGTTATTGCACCGAGAAAACACTGGACCGTATTCGGAAAAAAATAAATTATGTAGATTCTCAGCGTTTCATTTGCTTACAGTGTCAAACAGGTTGATAGTTTCCCTAAGGCTAACGCGATATGAAAAATTCAAAACCAAACGTGAAGCGTAACGTATAAATATTCCATCGCTTTACTGCCACATCAAGTAAACGTGTCTTTAATTTTATACAGACTGACAACGTAAAGTAGGTGACGTATAGTTTACTCAAGTTCCCCACTTGTTGATTTTGTTTTTTTTTTCAGCTTCTTTGCGGTAAAACAAATTGACATTTTGTCAGTCGATAAAGATAATAATAGAAACAGTAGAGAACTTCAATAAAGCCGAACAGACGTATAAAATAATATTTGAATTGTGTCAATAAATTTGCTTCTAAAACAATTATTATTATTTATATTTCGTAAGTGCTACTCAGGAGACGCCGACAGTATTGTGAGCCGACGGCGGTATTTTCTTACCTACCATCGAGTGAATTTAAGTCGAGTATGAATCAAAACTTTCACACACGATTACAACGGTGAGTCAATCTACTTAGAGCCAGACGTCCTCAATTTTACCAGAAAGAAAACGTTATTTCATCATCATCTGCAAGGATTAAACCAAGGATGATTTGTTAAAGTCTAGAGCTGGTCACACCAGCGCTTCCTCGGACGTCCCACACCTCTCCGTCCCTTCGGCTTATAGTTCCATAGTTGTTTGGGGATGCGGCAGTCATCCATTCGGCAAAGACTGTCCACTAATTCATCCGATACTGGGCAATCCTGTCGAGTATACTCATAATATTCAGTTCCTGCCGTATATCTGTGTTTCTTCTATGATCATGGAGAGTATACCTTGTCACGTGCCAGAGAAATCTCATTTCAGCCGCTTGGATACAACTTTCGTTAAAGTCCAATTCTCAGACACATAAAGAAGTGTGGAAAGAGCCATCACCTTGTAAAATTTTAGGCATCTTTCTTTACTTGCTGACTTAAGAGTTCGCCTGATGGTCCTACCTGATGCAATTTATTTACAACGTCGTTGCTTGCATTATAAGACACAATGTAGCCCAAGTATTCAAAATTACTGAACAGTACCATCTATAACAATTTTTGCCCGTACGGAATCAGTTCCACAAAAAGCCATCACCTTGGCCTTAAGTGTAGACATTTGTAATCCAGAGACTTTGCAGATTGGGTTTAACAAATGTACACCCATCTGCAACTTGTTTCCGAGTCCCACAGAATATCCTGATTCTCCGCAAACAACAAAGTGTCAATTGCAGAGTGGCAGAAAACGTTATTTGAAATGAAAAATTTAGGTTCTTCAGATACTATATAATGTCTGTTTAATAATCATATGTACATTAAAAGTTGTGAAACAACTAAGGATTATGTGTACGTTACAACATGTTTCCAAATACATTAGGTATGAAGGACAATTCGAGGACCCTTACTGAAATAGCGATGAGAGTTCCCAGTTTGAACTCAACCTTTTGCCATTTGTTTGTCTGTCTGTCTGTCTGTCTATGTAATGTATGTCTCAGAATAACTTTAGAACGTATCAACTGATTTTTCGTGAAACTTGGGCATGCGTGTTCCCTACAAAACCCTATTTCGGGACTGATCCTCAGAAAAATAGGAGCCGGGAGGCAAAAATGTAAAGGGTCAAAATTGTAAAAGATCGCAAAATTCCAAATATTGGGTGTCGCCAGTGCACAATAAGCGGAGCAAAATTTTGACAAAATTGTAACATCTATGTGGGGCACCAGATCAAAGGGAATTTTAACCAAAATCTGAATATCGCGTACTGTTTTGGAAATTAAAAATATTTAGGACACGAGGGTCCAGAAGAATACACATTTTATTTTTAATTGTAAAATTCTAACCGTGTGTCAGACTAAAAGACATTCAACCCAAATTCGAATGTAGTTTACTATAGACATTTTTAACTTCAGGAGGAACTAGGAACAAAAGTGGAACTCAAAAATTTTAATAAACTTGTAAAAGTCAATGCGAGGGATCAAGTCATAAGACATTTTATTCAAACCTTAATAATTTGACAGAATTAATATCTCTCTCAACGTGTCTCAAAAACTTTGGATCGCTTTCCAAACGTTTGTGAGCTGTGCTTACTACAAAATATTTTATATATTTTTATCAGTTATGTATATGTGTGAAAACCATTAGCCTTAAGCCTTTTGATATCTATGGAAATACACAAACTTAAAAGCTAGGACTAAGTTATCAGTCATATAGGCATCATGGTTGTAAACTTAAATAAACAGTGATGCGGTAATTCGTAACGATTAGTGTTTATTGTACCATCGTCTGATCGTCTTTACAATCGTTATTTTATTAAAAAGAACAGAGTAGCCGGAGTTTTCGTTAATTCTTAGGATAATTAAAAAAATTATCTGATACTAAAATTATTCAAACTTAACAGTAAGTTCAATATATTACGTTGAAACAGTGAGCGAGTTCAACCCACTCGCTTATAAAATAATATAATATAATAATGTATTAGTATTTTGCTACACATCAAATAATAATAATAATAATAATAATAAATTTATTATTATTACCAAGGGAACGTAAGATTGTCTTTCAGAGGAAGAAGGAGGTAGATGGTGAAGGTGCACACGGAAAAGCAGGAAGCCAGAGAGTTGGCAGAGAGCGTGGAACCAAGAACAGTGAGGTCAGTGGACATCATGCAGGTGCACCCGTGGGCGGAGAAGAAGCACGGGGAGGCCGACTATTACCTCACTCAGTTTCTGTCTGGACACGGGTATCTTCGATCTTAATCGAAGAAAGTTGTAAAAGGCGTAAAGTTGTAAAGAGTCACAAGCGTACTGCCCGTCGATGTCAATCATACATTCTTCATCTGCGAACAGATGGGATCAACCTAGAAAATCGTTGCAAGAAGATATTAGGCAGGATATCTTCTCGGATAACATAGTTGAAGCGATGCTTCATGGGACAATACTTGGAACTGTGTGGGACGCTGCGCAGAAGAGATTCTTCGGGCGAAGAAGATAGATTTGGGTAATACAATATAGAAGAATAATACGTCAGATGGGAGGCCTAGGCTGAAGAACAACAGGCCTAGCCCGTATTAATCTGTCAAACAGATTGAGGTTAGTGTCCCAGAAGAAGAAAGAGAGGGTTTTTAGTGGGTCGGGTATTATACCCAAACCCACAGTCCCCGGAAGTGTGCACCATTTCGGACATTTGTACAGCAAATTTTTCTACCTACCCTCGTAAAAAAATTATCGTTATTATTATTATTTTAATTCTACATGCACCACAACAATATATTAATTCTATTAACGCGGCCTAATTATTACTGCTAGGGAGAATATAGTAATTCTTAGAACCGTGACAGAAACAACGGTCCAAACAAAGAGGATATTTTAAAAGCGTACTAATATTTTTAGATATTGGGATCATACGTTATTCAATGAATTTAGTAAAAAAAATATCTGCTGTTAATCTTGTATATCTGTCCGCTTCTAAGAAAAACAAATCTTGCACACGCTACTACTTTATTCACTGAATTTAGTAAAAAAAAATATCTGCTGTTAATCTTGTATATCCGTCCGCTTCTAAGAAAAACAAATCTTGCACACGCTGATAAACGATGGTGCAATTTACAGGCTAATCGCGATTCAAGATACAACCAACAAAGGATAATATAAACAACTAATTAGCGAGAAATCGTATTTTAGAGATCCAATAAAGATTTTTTAATCTCTGCAGTGTTTCTTTTGTTATATTTCTCTAAGGAACATTTTTTTAAATATTTTAAAGATAGAGCGTATTGTAAATATGGTTCGTCGTCTACATTACTGATTCTCAACCAGAGAGATCCGCGACTCCCGTCATATGCAATGAAATTAAACTATTAATGGAAGTTTTTCTGACTGCTTTTTAAACAGTTTTTATAACTAGCCTGTCCTTCATACTCAAAACTTTATTAACAACGTAATCCATGAAACATACAAGTACAGTGGAAAACGTTTAACGCGAAATGACGGGGACCAGATGTTTTTGTTGTGTTAACCGAATTTCGGGTTAAACGGGCAATACTTGAAACAAAATGATATAAATAAACAAATGTTGTAAGGAGTACTTACTGTATTCTGTAGTAAAATTTCAATAAAGTGTATTCAGAAGGTACTTAAATATAAACGTTTTAATTATCCTCATGAATAATGTCTGGCTAATTTTGAGGGAAAAATGGTTTCCTTAAAATTTAGAATACGCGCACTGTAGCTGTTCTTCATTAGACTTACAATTTAAGTTTCCTTGTGCAGTAATGTAGTATGTTTTTTAAAGGTTCTATAGTGACAATTTTAAAAAGGAACTATTCTTTTTAAATAGTTCGTTATTTTCCTTTACACTCAATTCTGCACTACTTTATTTTCAACAAATTATTAAATTTATCAATATGGTCAAATACTATGTGATTTCACCTCCCGAGTTGGCTTTTAAATATCGACGAACACGGCTCAACAACAAAAGCATATCCGTAGCGGTAAGAACTCACTGTCATTTTCCGTATCAAGTCCGTCGGCACCCTCATCACTTTCACAGTTGTTAACAAGCACTGTTTTGGGGCGTGCGTGTACAGATTTATATATGCAGCTATTGAAAGCCAGCAACAAAATTATGATAAAAGTCTTCGTGTTAACCGATATTTCGTACGGAAAACTTTCGTGTTAATTGTACAAACTGTAATTGAAAAAAAGAGAAGCAACGGTCGGAACCTGAGCCATATTTCGTGTGAACCGTTTTACACTGCAGTAGGTGCATAAAAATTACCTTTCATTAACTACTTAATCTGTTATGTATTATTGTATTTTTTACACGTGTATGATAAAATTTTTGACAGTGTTTGTATCTGTCAAGAATGCTACAACCATTGCTATAAGATTAGGTTTTTCGCACAAATCTATACTTTAATATAGAAAAATAAGCCTTACGTGTCTTAAAATTTCAAAAGTTGATGGTATTACTGCCTATTAATCTTAAAGAAAACTGCTGATTATGAGTATAAAAAAATGTTTCAAAGGGTATCCTGGGTTAAGAGGGGTCAAACACCCTTGATCATGGATTTCAATATAAACTATATAATATTGTTTCTCGAGCCTAAAAAATAGGCGACCCATGGTCCATACCTCGGATTCTTCCACATCCTTTAAAAAAATTGACCTTTTGGAGGCGAATCATCTGTAAAAAAGATCAAAAGGCGAATCATCTGATGAATCAAAATGTGTTTCCCGTCAAAAGTATTTTCGTAATACGGGTTTAAGAGTTAGGAAATTTATAAAAAATAAAAGTGCAGATAAAGGAAGTATTTAACCGATATTCAATAAAAAAAGGGCTTGTGTCAAAGTAATCATAAAAAATTTGCAACAATGGGTAAAAACAGCTGAAAATGTTTAAAATCGTGTTTTTGACCAGGAACCACCACTCCAAAAAATTCATGGAGTTAATATGATGAAAGTTTCAGAAATCACGAAAAGAAAATCTTTGTTAAATAGGTTAATAGGTTTGTTGTTAGCAGTCTTCATAACAACTTTGTCAAATTTTGTTGCTTCCCTGCTATATACACTTTTTCCTCGAACGAGGCCTTTCGGTTTCGCAACCATTATCAAGTTCTTCCTACAACAAATTGATAAGTTGTCAACCATTATACTAGTCTTGGCTAGTGAGTGAGTGTCTCGAGACAGTGTATCGACTCACTCGCTGTGCCGAGTGTCTCAAGTCACTACAACCTCAGCGAGTCGACACACGAGACATCTGACAAAGCGGCACACTGAACTGCGGCCGACTCGGCTGTGGCCGGCGGAACAGATCATTGCGAGCCAAGAGTGAACTAGGCTCATGAAACACTTCCCGCGCGGTAGTATTACTAACTACATTCTTAGTCTAAGGTGGGAGGAGGCTCACGCGGCTTGATACATATTTTTTAAAACTTTCGACCCAGACACAAACGCAGAGGAATCAGAATCTTGTTGTTTTTAGTAATAAGGTTTGTTTTAGTAAGAGGATTTTACAAACATTTCCGAAGGAAATACGTTTAGGTTTATTGTAATTGTGGTTTACTACACTGTTGTAAATCGGCAATTAAACAAATAAAAAAAAAATTCACTTGATATCATTAACATATTTCCCCTGCATTTAAGAACACAAATGGATTTCTTCAGTTAACAAGCTACGATAGTTAAGTGTCATTATTATTATTATTATTATTATTACATGTAAATACTTGAGAGCCCTCCCCATTTCAGATTTCTGGCTAGGTCCCTGTCTAGAAGTGGTGCTGGTTTTAATTATACGAGGAAAAATAAAAAAATAAAGCAAGCTAGAAGCTACATATCAACACCTTGTTTCGTACAATAATTTCCCAGAACAAAGTAAGGCGTAAAATTATGATAACGTTCTCCGCTCACTTCCAGCATGTATTTAATTGTTATCCCAGCCGTAATTGCTGTCGCGTCGACCCAATATCAAAGCTGTATCTAGTTAACAATGACTTTGCGCCAATATTGCAAGATATTAGCTTTTTGTATTTAGTTACGATTACAAAAGTCACAAAATATGCTGTAACTTCCATACCCTTTAACACTGGATCCCGTGCGTCTCGAAGTGGTGTTCTAAGAAATTTAACCCGGGCAAAAAGAAAGACAGCGGTGAGGGGCTGATGACCTTGACAGTTTTGCCCCCTTAAAGCATCAGTCAAAGGCAGTGGCGGCACAGTTGTACGATTTCTAATATTAGAAACTTTTTGTATTATATTCCACAGTGTGCTTAATACAGTAGATTAGCATTATATTTCTTAGCTCTTCTGCTACTCATTTACTGGTACTTTATTTAACATAGTTAAAATTTCTTATGAGACGTCGAGATTATTGTATCCTTTTCCCCCTAATTCTTTCAATATTTGGAATAATTATCTTGTACAAAGCCAAAGACGACATTTCAAATTGCTATCAGATGATGGGCTTCTGTGACCAGGATTACAGTGTTTCATTAATGAAGAAACTGCTCACACATGTAAGTAGATCCAAACTACTACAAGTAAGTAGGCGGATTAAATTGTTTGTGTCCCTAGGCACAGTGTTTAATATGCACCCTTCTTCAAAAAGATGTCTTAATAATATCTATATAGTTTTCATATTATCAATACGGTATGCTACTTGTTAATAAATCACAAAAAATAATGATTGAACATGAAAAATTGGCGCAATTATTTAAAAAGAATATTAACAAAACTGAAAAAAATTTCCTCTTCGTCACACCTTACAAATAATAAACTTGGGTACCTACGTGTCCGGGCATGAAGTACAGAGGATTAAAATAAAGGTTCAGCAGGTAGTAGCCACGCTTTGGTGGACGGAAGTGCATTGCAAGAGAAATGGCAAGCGGCTTACCGTTCGTCGGCAGTGTTTGATGTGACGGACGAGTCATTGTTGGGGAAGCCGGCTTCGTTTGTAATACAACTAATGTAGCTAACTGTTACCTATCAGATCGAGGCAGATTTATGACAATTTTGAAGACCGAAGGGTACTTCCTCTGGGTTCAACTACGATCAGTAACGTGTCAGTTCACGCAGTGCGTACTACGTGTTGAGCGTATGATCTAAATGTTATCAGTGTCGCTTGTAAAACGCTAAGATCTTGCATAATTGTGATGGCGTTAAAAAGTACTGTGTGGGATTATTTTATCCGGACATCTTCAGATAAAGTAAAATGTAACGTGTGTTCAGCTGTTCTTTCTGCACGGGATTCATCAACATCAAATATGAACAGACATTTTCGACTTAAGCATCCAACTTTAAATTTAAAAGATAGTCGCTCCAGGCCATCAGCTGTAACTGAAGAAGAGGTCACCAGTGCCGCTCGTATGGACATAAACAGGTTACTTCCTATTGCTGATGAGGTCGCTCCCCAGGCTTCATCTTCAGCTTCAGCTTCAACAGCCACAATGCAAAGAAATACGAAACAATCTACTATTAGTGCGTTCGCGGTCAAACCGATGTCGGCTGTAAAGCGTGAGAAGATAGATGAGCAACTTCTAACATTCATAATTAAGGGTTACCATGCGTTCAACATGGTAGAATGCCCTGAATTTAAAAGGTTTTGCTACCTCCTCAATAATAATTACGATACGCCAAGTAGGAAAACGCTCTCTAATAGTTTGCTATCGAAAGTGTATGACCGGACCTTGAGTGAGGTCCGAAATGATATTGCAACCAATCCTTCTTTCATCTCCTTAACGACTGACGGATGGACATCAATAAAACATGAAAGCTTCTTCGCTGTAACAGCACATTTCATAGATACGAATTACTGCCTGAAATCGTACTTACTATCGTTTTCCAAATTCAGTGGCCAGCATACAGCAGAAAACATTGCCCAAGAACTAAGGAACATAGCTAAGGTCTGGGACACAGCACAAAATTGTAGCTTGCACCACTGACAATGCTGCAAATATGGTGAAGGCCGTGCAGCTCTGCAACTGGTGGCATGTGCCTTGCTTTGCACATAGCCTAAATCTAGTCGTGCAAAACAGCCTGAAATTAATTGCAGAAACACGATCAAAGGCAAGATCAGTTGTTGAACACTTCAAACGTAGTCCACAGGCTTTAGAAAAACTGCACAACATACAGAGGCAGATGGGGTACAGTATCTTAACGCCCAAACAAGAATGTCCAACTCGCTGGAATTCTACATTTGAAATGTTTCAGATTCCTATCCATGAAAGAGCCTCTTCAAAGTACCATGGCCATCCTGAATTCCGAGACGGTTCAGAAGTTATCTAATGAAGACTGGCATCTTATTGAAAAGTGCACAGAAGCCCTTGCGAGTTTTGAAGAAGTAACTAAAGAAGTCAGCAGTGAAAGGAGTGCGAGTCTATCTAAACTGATGTTGCTCAGTAAAGGGTTGTATAGCCACTGTCTGCGCTTGAAGGACACTAATAAAACTGTTGAGGCGTTAACAGCTAGGTTGGCTGATGAAGTTTTGCGCCGACTTATAAGGAAATACGGGGACTTGGCAATAGTTTGGGAAGCGACACTATTAGATGCCAGATTTAAGTATCATGGTTTTTCTAAAGATGACCAGCGCTTTAAGCAAACGAAGGAAGCCATCATAAACAAGTGTTGTGCGGGAAGGGGACAAGAGAAAATCAACACTGTCCAAACTGCTCAGGAGACAGCCGTTCAACCTTGTACGAGTTCCGTTTGGCAAGATTTCGACGTTGCCGTGGGCGATCTTCTTCAACCAGAAATTAGCAACCCTCGAACAGCAAGCATTGTTGAGGTGGATAAATTCATGAACATGCCACTTCTTCCGAGAGCCGGGAATCCGTTGCTATGGTGGAAGGAACACAGCGAGATTTTCCCAGTACTTTCGAAGTTAATGAAACGAACCATGTGCCATGTGAACGCATTTTTTCAAAACAAGAACAAACTATAACAGAAAGACGTGCTCAACTTTCAAGCAAAAAAGTGTCAAAACTAATGTTTCTGAACTTCAATTTGAAAAAATGATTACCAATTATGCTAGTGTATATTAAGTGAAATGTGTTACCTGTTCGTTTTTCGGCAAGGTATGATCAACTTTTTGCTGAAATTAATGCAAAACTAAAATATCGTGGGTTACATTAATTATTTCACCGATTTTAGTTTTAAAATGTGTATTTTATGTGATGAATATTTGGCATGCAAATTAATTTCAGTGACCATTAATTAATGTGCGAGACCATAAACTTTTAATACAGTGTGTTAAATTAATGTAAAACTAAAACACTGTATCGTCGGTGACATTAATTGTTTCACTGTTTTTTGTGTGATTATTTGAAGTGTGAATTTAACTTTCGCGACCGTTAATTAATGTGTGAGATCATAAACTTTTAATACAGTGTGTTAAATTAATGTAAAACTAACACTGTATCATGGGTGACATTAACTGTTTCACCTTTTCAAGTATTAAAATCTGTACATTTTTGTGTGATGAATATTAAACATGCAGAATTAAATTTCTCGACCATTAATGCAGGAGTAATTTGCTATAATTAATGTAAAACTAAAATACTGTATCACGGTTTGCATTAAATATTTCACCGCTTTTTGCTTTAAAATATGTATATCTTTGTGTGATGAATATTGTATTATACACGTGAGTTTAACTTAAGCGACCATTAATGCATGAGAAATTTGCTAAAATTATTGTAAAACTAAAATACTGCGTGTCAAATTATTTATATCACTCTTTAATATAATGCGAGTACTTTTATATGATGAATAATATATATGAATTAAATTTCTTCAATTATTATTAACAATCTACCTTTGTTGATGATATACATAATTATCGCCACTCTATTGCTACTGGTTTGCTATGTTTATAGGCTATATTAGCTTCCGATATTTATAGGTTCACTAATATGTCAATTTTAGTTACGTTTCAAATATTTTTCGGTTTATATTATGATGCCTTTTATATTAGAAGTTTGATTATAGACAACTAGCTTTTAAGCGCGAATTATCGGAACACTCTACTGTGAGTTGAGTCAATGCGAGCGAGTGTCGTGTATCGTGTGCCGTCCGCTGAGCCGCGGAACAGCTGTTGGCAACCTTACTCCCGAGTCCCGATGTGCCGTGAGTCGACACACTGTCTCGAGACAGTTCAATGAACTGATCCGTGTGTTCCGAGACAGCTCACTGACTCGTTTTTCCCAAGACTACATTATACAAGTTGTTGTAGGAAGAACTTGATAATGGTTGCGAAACCGAAAGGCCTCGTTCGAGGAAAAAGTGTATATTGCAGGGAAGCAACAAAATTTGACAAAGTTAAATAGGCTATTTTTAGAGATTTTTTCATTTTAAAGATCCTCGAATTTTCTAAGGGCATAAATAAGTGCTCGCACCTCTAAAAAATTCACATAAAAGGTCTTCTAATCAAGTAGGCTATAGGCCTATAGCCTACCTGATTTTTTTCAAAATTTCTCATGGACTAGAATGGGAGAGAAAAAATGGGGTTTTTATACCCGAGGGGTGGAAGAGGGAAGAATTCGAGGTATGGACCATAGGTTAACTTTTTTTTAGGCTCAAGAAACAATACTATATAGTTTACACTGAAATCCATGATTAAGGGCATTTTACCCCTTTTAACACAAGATACCCTTTAAACAATTAAACAATACAGGAATTTGAGATTTGTTTTTGTTAATATATTATGTAATTACATTATTCTTATACAGGTATTTAGATCATTTAAATGGTATCCGTTTGAATACAAATTGTCAAACCATTAATGTGTACGATTGAGAATATATGTGAGGGGGGTCGGCGAGGAAAAGATAATTTTCTAAGGGGGTCCCCCATTACCAAACGGTTTGAGAAACACTGTCTACGCGATATAAAATCGACGAATCGATCACTCGTTTATAACTTCAGTGGAAACTAGAGAGAGGCAAGATGTTAGCGGAGTGTGTATGTGTGTATGCAAGTCTGAACTATTTGGCCGGGATCCAGTACGACTGCGTTTGAGCCGCCGCGGACTTCGCAGTCAGCGTCTCCGCTATACGGGTACACACGTCACGCTTTTAAAATATTGCAAATGCAATAAAACCGCTAGATTGCTTCTAGTGTACGCTTGCGGCCAAAACGCGTCGCAAGAACGCAAATGTGTCCACCCGCTCGGCTTTGGTTTCCACAGACAATACGTCGCCAAAGCACTCTCCGTAAACTATATACATAAAACATCTATATACATAAAACTCAAAGTCTGAGGGTTTATGGGTACTGAATACAAATCCACGCCGTTACACCGATTGCCACCAAATTTTGCACAGGTAACCTTTGACACAAGGCGCAAAATACATTCTAACTTGGAATTTGATATTTTGCCCCGTTCGCACGATTTAGGCCCTTTTAATTAAGCCTTTTCGTTGACGCGTCTAAAGATGTCAAAAACACCATGGAGACCAGAATTGATTACCACAGTAACAAGTAAATAAACAAATGATATTTAGCGGCATCGGAACTGTACCTTTATCCGTTCCTCAGTTTTTAATGTTTTAAATATGCGATTGTATCGATATATTTTGTAATTTTGAATACAGATATGTCTATATATTTTGTAATTGTCTTAAACGATTATAAAATTTATGTTTATACGCATTTCTGATAATTCAATTAATAAGTAATGATATATATTAAATACTACAACTAAATAGGTCAAAACACCATGGAGAGCAGAATTAATTACCATAGTAACAAATAAATAAACAAAAGCTATTTAGCGGCATCGGAACTGTACATTTATCCATTCTTGCAGTACATTTTCGATGTGTTATATAATATGCAATTGTATCGATATATTACGATGTGGAATGTGTACTAATTGTAAATTGTCCTATTACTTAATGCAAAGCGAAAATACGTGTTGTTTTCATTTGTGAGGTTAGGTGACAACGGTTTTTGGTTTTTAGTTTACTACTGAAATAAATAAAAGGCATGGTCGAGGAAAACATAACGTTTAATGTGTTATACAATGCTTCTAACCCAGTAACACTTAAAATAAAGAATTTAGCTTTTTTGATTTCACAGGTACTTTATAAATATCTCCAAAGGCTTTATAAACGGGTACTTTTAAATTTCCAAAGGCTGTTGCACCAATATAATAATTTAGTACAAGTTAAAATAGTACAACTGTTGAAAACAGCTTTGGAGAGAATTTGACTAATGAGTACAAAAATTATTATACGAACTGACAGAACGCCATATGGACAGACATAGACAATAAAATTACATTAAAATACTTACTAAAGTCAAATATTGGCGTGCGAAGCCGCGGGTAACAGCTAGTAGTATATATACGGTAATAAGGATTTAGTTATGAAGTAAAAGTCAAGTGGTCAATTAGTGTGTCGTGTTTGCCTAATATATTATTATAAGAATGGCTGTACGTCAAACGTACGTGTACTGACAATACATACGCGTGGTATCATTTAAGTACAGGTAAAATTAAGAGTCAATGAACATCAAAAGCGGATTATCAGAACCTCTTGGTTGGAATCTACTTCAACCATTAAAAAATCTGTGGTTGCCTTCAGGAGTTTTGCTTCCCGGTTCTGCCAAGAGTAAGTAGCGTTTTACTTCCATGTTCCTTAAGGAAATGGAAGTATGGTGATGGCAAAAAAAACTGTGTTCGAGATTATTGAAGATTCTGATTGTACTACACTCAAAACGTGAAAAAAAGTCATTTTTCGAAAAGTGTCTGTGTGTGTGTCTGTCTGTCTATCTGTCTTAGATTTTTTTTCTATGGCAAACGATAACAGCCGCAAAATCAAACAGAAACAAATAATGTTTTGCATGCGCCCTGATTTGTAGAGTACTCAGGACCTATTGTTTTTGGTGAAGATTGGTTAAGGGAAAGGGGTAGTTTACCTGCAACGTTTTTTTTAATCAAGGGCAATTATTTTCTATGGCAAACGATAACAGCCGCAAATTAAAACAAAATCAAATAATTTTTTGCATGCAGCCCTGATTTGTAGAGTACTCAAGATCTATTGTTTTTGGTGAAGATCGGTTAAGGGAAAGGGGTAGTTTACCTGCAACGTTTTTTTTAATCAAGGGCAATTATTTTCTATGGCAAACGATAACAGCCGCAAATTAAAACAAAATCAAATAATTTTTTGCATGCAGCCCTGATTTTTAGAGTACTCAAGATCTATTGTTTTTGGTGAAGATCGGTTAAGGGAAAGGGGTAGTTTACCTGCAACGTTTTTTGTTTTAACAAGGGTATTTTCTGTGGCAAACGATAACAGCCGCAAATTCAAACAGAATCAAATAATGTTTTGCATACCATTTTGAATTAAAGAGAACTCAAGGTCTGTTGATTTTGTTGAAGATCGGTTAAGGGAAAGGGGTAGTTTACCATCAACATTTTATGTTTTAACAAGGGTAATTTTTTGTATGGCGAACGATAATTACCGTAAATTCAAACAGAATCAACTACATTTTTGCATACCTTTTTGAATTAAAGAGATCTCAAGGTTTGTTGATTTTGTTGAAGATCGGTTAAGGGAAAGGGGTAGTTTATCAGCAACATTTTATGTTTTAAGAAGGGTAATTTTTTTTGACGAAAGATAACTACCGTAAATTCAAAGAGAATCAAATAATTTGTTGCATACTTTCCTGAATTGTAGAGAATCAAGGCCTACTGATTTTGGTGAAGATCGGTTAAGGGAAAGGGGTAGTTTACCTGCAACGTTTTTTGTTTTAACAAGGGTATTTTCTGTGGCAAACGATAACAGCCGCAAATTCAAACAGAATCAAATAATTTTTTGCATACCCTGATTTGTAGAGTTCTCAAGACCTGTTGGTTTTGGTGAAGATCGGTTAAGGGAATAGGGTAGTTTACCTGCAACATTTTATGTTTTACAAGGGTAATTTTTACTTCCATATTCCTTAAGGAATGGAAGTATGGTGATGGCAAAAAAAATCGTGTTCGAGATTATTGCAGATTCTGATTCTACTACACTCAAAACATGAAAAAAAGTCGTTTTCCGAAAAGTGTCTGTGTGTCTGTCTGTCTGTCTGTCTGTCTGTAGATTTTTTTTCTATGGCAAACGATAACTGCCGCAAATTCAAACAGAATCAAATAATTTTTTGCATGCAGCCCTAATTTGCAGAGTACTCGCGACCTATTGTTTTTGGTGAAGATCGGTTGAGGGAAAGGGGTAGTTTACCTGCAACGGTTTTTTTTTAGCAAGGGTAATTTTGTTTGTTTGGCAAACGATAACAGCCGCAAATTCAAACAGAATCAAATAATGTTTCGCATACAGCACTGAATTGTAGAGTTCTCAAGATCTTTTGATTTTGGTGAAGATCGGTTAAGGGAAAGGGGTAGTTTACCTGTAACGTTTTATGTTTTAACAAGGGTATTTCCTATGGCAAACGATAACAGCCGCAAATTCAAACAGAATCAAAAGATTATTTGCATACAGCCCTAAATTGTAGAGTTCTCAAGACCTTTTGTTTTTGGTGAAGATCGGTTGAGGGAAAGGGGTAGTTTACCTGCAACATTTTTTTAACAAGGGTATTTTCTATGGCAAACGATAACAGCCGCAAATTCAAACAGAATCAAATAATGTTTTGCATACAGCCCTGATTTGTAGAGTACTCAAGACCTATTGTTTTTGGTGAAGATCGGTTAAGGGGAAGGGGTAGTTTACCAGCAACGTTTTTTTATCAAGCGTATTTTCTATGGCAAACGATAACAGCCGCAAATTCAAACAGAATCAAATAATTTTTTGTATACGTCCCTGAATTGTAGAGGTCTCAATGACTTTCGATTTTGGTGAGTTGTTTACCTGCAACGGTTTTTTTTTATCAAGAGAAATTTTTTTTTTGGCAAAGGATAACAGCCGCAAATTCAAACAGAATCAAATAATGTTTCGCATACAGCCCTGAATTGTAGAGTTCTCAAGACCTATTGTTTTTGGTGAAGATCGGTTAAGGGAAAGGGGTAGTTTACCTGTAACGTTTTATGTTTTAACAAGGGTATTTCCTATGGCAAACGATAACAGCCGCAAATTCAAACAGAATCAAAAGATTATTTGCATACAGCCCTAAATTATAGACTTCTCAAGACCTATTGTTTTTGGTGAAGATCGGTTAAGGGAAAGGGGTAGTTTACCTACAACATTTTTTTAACAAGGGTATTTTCTATGGCAAACGATAACAGCCGCAAGTTCAAACAGAATCAAATAATTTTCTGCATACAGCCCTGATTTGTAGAGTACTCAAGACCTATTGTTTTTGGTGAAGATCGGTTGAGGGGAAGGGGTAGTTTACCAGCAACGTTTTTTTTTCTATGGCAAACGATAACTGCCGCAAATTCAAACAGAATCAAATAATTTTTTGCATACGTCCCTGAATTGTAGAGGTCTCAAGGAATTTCGATTTTGGTGAAGATCGGTTAAGGGGAAGGGGTAGTTTACCTGCAACCTTTTACGTTTTAACAAGAGTAAAGTACTTGAAAATTTATTTAAACTTTTTGAAACAATGGTAATTGTTGACAATAAAATAATTTTGTTGCCAGGTAACAAAAATAAAGTCATTTTGATTATAAAATATAAATATTTACAAGAAAAGAATTTTCAGTTTTCTAAATTTAAATATATTTTTATAAAACAATGGGTTCTTCATTGAGGTGGGGACTTGACGACAGTGACAGGCCTTTCCACCAAATTCAGCAGAGTGACAGGTAGGCCCAACTCTGATTGGCTCCTCAGATTTCCCCAGCGTTAGTAGGTTCTATGAAAATATTTTATTTCAAAAACGATTTTAAATATAAATCTTAGATATGTTTTATAAATCTCATGTTTTATGTTTTAACATGGGTAATTTTTTATATGACGAACCATAACTGCCGTAAATTCAAACAGAATCAAATAATTTTTTACATATGTGCCTGAGCTATAGAGAACTCAATGTCAGTTGATTTTGGTGAAGATCGGTTACGGGGAAAGGGCAGTTTACCAGAAACATTTTTTGTTGTAACATGAGTAAAGTACTTAATTTTGATAAAGTATCCTGATAAGATCTTAATAATCCACTGTAGAAACGTAGATGAAATATCTATAAATGAAGAGGCTAGTTGAACGGGCTGGGGGTAATTTCCTATAAATCAAAATTATAGTTGAAGGGGGAGGGGATAATTTTTTTACTTCCATATTCCTTAAGGAATGGAAGTATGGTGATGGCAAAAAAAATCGTGTTCGAGATTATTGCAGATTCTGATTCTACTACACTCAAAACATGAAAAAAGTCGTTTTCCGAAAAGTGTCTGTGTGTCTGTCTGTCTGTCTGTCTATCTGTAGATTTTTTTTCTATGGCAAACGATAACTGCCGCAAATTCAAACAGAATCAAATAATTTTTTGCATACAGCCCTGATTTGCAGAGTACTCGCGACCTATTGTTTTTTGTGAAGATCGGTTGAGGTAAAGGGGTAGTTTACCTGCAATGGTTTTTTTTTAGCAAGGGTAATTTTGTTTGTTTGCCAAACGATAACAGCCGCAAATTCAAACAGAATCAAATAATGTTTCGCATACAGCCCTGAATTGTAGAGTTCTCAAGATCTTTTGATTTTGGTGAAGATCGGTTAAGGGAAAGGGGTAGTTTACCTGTAACGTTTTATGTTTTAACAAGGGTATTTTTTTCTATGGCAAACGATAACTGCCGCAAATTCAAACAGAATCAAATAGCTTTTTGCATACAGCCCTGATTTGTAGAGTACTCACGACCTATTGTTTTTGGTGAAGATCGGTTAAGGGAAAGGGGTAGTTTACCTGCAACGGTTTTTTTTATCAAGGGAAATTTTTTTTTTTGCCAAACGATAACAGCCGCAAATTCAAACAGAATCAAATAATGTTTCGCATACAGCCCTGAATTGTAGAGTTCTCAAGACCTATTGTTTTTGGTGACGATCGGTTAAGGGAAAGGGGTAGTTTACCTGTAACGTTTTATGTTTTAACAAGGGTATTTCCTATGGCAAACGATAACAGCCGCAAATTCAAACAGAATCAAAAGATTATTTGCATACAGCCCTAAATTGTAGAGTTCTCAAGACCTATTGTTTTTGGTTAAGATCGGTTAAGGGAAAGGGGTAGTTTACCTACAACGTTTTTTTAACAAGGTTATTTTCTATGGCAAACGATAACAGCCGCAAATTCAAACATAATCAAATAATTTTCTGCATACAGCCCTGGTTTGTAGAGTACTCAAGACCTACTGTTTTTGGTTAAGATCGGTTAAGGGAAAGGGGTAGTTTACCTGCAACGTTTGTTATAAAGCGTATTTTTTATGGCAAACGATAACTGCCGCAAATTCAAACAGAATCAAATAATTTTTTGCATACGTAAGTGAATTGTAGAGGACTCAAGGCCATTAGATTTTGGTGAATATCGGTTAATGGGAAGGGGTAGTTTACCAGCAACATTTTACGTTTTAACAAGAGTAAAGTACTTGAAAATTCATTTAAACTTTTTCAAACAATGGTAATTGTTAAAAATAAAATAATTTTGTTGCCAGGCAATAAAATTATAATTTTTTCATTTTAGTGTAAATTATGTATATATTACAAAATATATCGTGCTTGGCAGGCAAGCATATTTCAGATTATAAGTCTTAGAATATGGAAGTCATGTATGGTTCTCCATACCGATATTTACTTCCATGTTCCTTAAGGAAATGGAAGTATGGTGATGGCAAAAAAAAATCGTGTTCGAGATTATTGCAGAATATGATTGTACTACACTCAAAACATGAAAAAAAGTCATTTTTCGAAAAGTGTCTGTGTGTGTGTGTGTGTCTGTCTGTGTGTCTATCTGTCTGTGTGTGTGTCTGTCTGTAGATTTTTTTCTATGGCAAACGATAACAGCCGCAAATTCAAACAGAATCAAATAATTTTTTGCACACAGCCCTGATTTGTAGAGTACTCGCGACCTATTGTTTTTGGTGAAGATCGATTGAGGGGAAGGGGTAGTTTACCAGCAACGGTTTTTCTTTATCAAGGGTAATTTTGTTTGTTTGGCAAACGATAACAGCCGCAAATTCAAACAGAATCAAATAATGTTTCGCATACAGCCCTGAATTGTAGGGTTCTCAAGAACTGTTCATTTTGGTAAAGATCGGTTAAGGGAAAGGGGTAGTTTACCTGCAACGTTTTATGTTTTAACAAGGGTATTTTCTATGGCAAACGATAACAGCCGCAAATTCAAACAGAATCAAATAAGTTTTTGCACACAGCACTGATTTGTAGAGTACTCAAGACCTATTGTTTTTAGTGAAGATCGGTTAAGGGGAAGGGGTAGTTTACCTGCAACGTTTTATGTTTTAAGAAGGGTATTTTCTATGGCAAACGATAACAGCCGCAAATTCAAACAGAATCAAATGATTATTTGCATACAGCCCTAAATTGTAGAGTTCTCAAGACTTATTGTTTTTGGTGAAGATCGGTTAAGGGAAAGGGGTAGTTTACCTGCAACGTTTTATGTTTTAACAAGGGTATTTTATATGGCAAACGATAACAGCCGCAAATTCTAACATAATCAAATGATTATTTGCATACAGCCCTACATTGTAGAGATTTCAAGACCTATTGTTTTTGGTGAAGATCGGTTAACGGAAAGGGGTAGTTTACCTGCAACGTTTTATGTTTTAACAAGGGTATTTTATATGGCAAACGATAACAGCCGCAAATTCTAACATAATCAAATGATTATTTGCATACAGCCCTACATTGTAGAGATCTCAAGACCTATTGTTTTTGGTGAAGATCGGTTAACGGAAAGGGGTAGTTTACCGGCAACGTTTTATGTTTTAACAAGGGTATTTTCTCTGTGACGAACGATAACTGCCGTAAATTCAAAGAGAATCAACTAATGTTTTGCATACAGCCCTGAATTGTATAGTTCTCAAGACCTATTGTTATTGGTGAAGATCGGTTAATGGAATAGGGTAGTTTACCAGCAACGTTTTATGTTTTGTCAAGGGTGTTTTCTATGGCAAACGATAACAGCCGCAAATTCAAACAGAATCAAATAATTGTTTGCATACAAGCCTGAATTGTAGAGTACCCAAGACCTGTCGTTTTTGGTGAAGATCGGTTAAGGGAAAGGGGTGGTTTAGTAGCAACGGTTTTTTTTCAAGGGTAATTTTTTTCCATAGTAGACGATAACAGCCGCAAATTCAAACAGAATCAAATGATGTTTTGCATACAGCTTTGTATTGTAGAGTTCTCAATAGCTATTGGTGTTGGTGAAGATCGGTTAAGGGAAAGGGGTAGTTTACCAGCAACATTTTATGTTTTAACAAGGGTAATTTTTTATATGACGAACGATAACTGCCGTAAATTCAAACAGAATCAACTAGGTTTTTGCATACCTTTTTGAACTAAAGAGAACTCAAGGTCTGTTGATTTTGTTGAAGATCGGTTAAGGGAAGGGGTAGTTTATCAGCAACGTTTTATGTTTTAAAAAGGGTAATTTTTTTTATGACGAACGATAACTGCCGAAAATTAAATGAGAATAAAATAATTTTTTGCACTCTTTCCTGAGTTGCAGAGAGCTCAAGGTCTATTGATTTTGGTGAAGATCAGTTAAGGGAAAGGGGTAGTTTACCTGCAACATTTTATGTTGTAACAAGAGAAATGTTTCCATGACGAACGATAACTGCCGCACATTCAAACAGAATCAAATATTTTTTTGCAAGCTTCCCTGAATTGTAGAGGACGGAAGATCTGTTGATTTTGGAGAAGATCGGTTAAGAGAAAGGAGAAGTTTACCTGAAACATTTTATGATTTAACAAGAGTAAAGTACTTAATTTTTATAAATAAAGTATCCTGATAAGAAGCTCATAGTAATCCACTGTAGGAAACGTAGATGAAATATCTATAAATGAAGAGGTTATGTGAACGGGGTGGGGGTAATTTTCTATTATTAAAAATTATAGTTGAAGGTGGAGGGGAGAATTTTTTATATGTGTACTACGTTATCGGCACCAAAGAAGTAGTTTTTTGTTAAAATTGCTTCCCGGGCTCTTGAGCCGTAGTTCAATGTTTTCTGCAAAACCAAACTTTTCAGCAGTGCCATCGACTGCCATCATCGGTGAAAATCGAGTGCGAAAACGTGAGGTGGTATACGTTAGTGACCACAGTACTGTGGTTAATGCTGAAGCAATAAGTAGAAAGACGTAGTTTCTATGGAAATATTTCATTTCGAATATGATTTTAAATATAAATCATAGAACATGGAAGTCATGTATGGTTCTCCATACCGATATTTCTATGACGAACGATAACTGCCGTAAATTAAAACAGAATCAACTACTCTTTTGCATACCTTTTTTTGAATTATACAGAACTCAAGGTCTGTTGATTTTGTTGAAGATCGGTTAAGGGAATGGGGTAGTTTACCTGCAACGTTTTATATTTTAACTAGGGTATTTTCTATGGCAAACGATAAGAGCCGCAAATTCAAACAGAATCAAATAATTTTTTGCATACAGCCCTGAACTGTAGAGTACTCAAGACTTATTGTTTTTGGTGAAGATCGGTTAAGGGAAAGGAGTAGTTTACCTGCAACGTTTTTTTTAATCAAGGGCAATTATTTTCTATGGCAAACGATAACAGCCGGAAATTAAAACAATATCAAATAATTTTTTGCATGCAGCCCTGATTTGTAGAGTACTCAAGATCTATTGTTTTTGGTGAAGATCGGTTAAGGGAAAGGGGTAGTTTACCTGCAACGTTTTTTGTTTTAACAAGGGTATTTTCTGTGGCAAACGATAACAGCCGCAAATTCAAACAGAATCAAATAATGTTTTGCATACCTTTTTGAATTAAAGAGAACTCAAGGTCTGTTGATTTTGTTGAAGATCGGTTAAGGGAAAGGGGTAGTTTACCACCAACATTTTATGTTTTAACAAGGGTAATTTTTTATATGGCGAACGATAATTACCGTAAATTCAAACAGAATCAACTACATTTTTGCATACCTTTTTGAATTAAAGAGATCTCAAGGTTTGTTGATTTTGTTGAAGATCGGTTAAGGGAAAGGGGTAGTTTATCAGCAACATTTTATGTTTTAAGAAGGGTAATTTTTTTTGACGAAAGATAACTGCCGTAAATTCAAAGAGAATCAAATAATTTGTTGCATACTTTCCTGAATTGTAGAGAAGCAAGGCCTACTGATTTTGGTGAAGATCGGTTAAGGGAAAGGGGTAGTTTACCTGCAACATTTTATGTTGTAACAAGAGAAATGTTTCCATGACGAACGATAACTGCCGCACATTCAAACAGAATCAAATATTTTTTTGCATGCATCCCTGCATTGTAGAGGACTGAAGGTCTATTGATTTTGGTGAAGATCGGTTAAGAGATAGGGGTACTTTACCTGCAACGTTTTATGTTTTAACAAGAGTAAAGTACTTAATTTTGATAAATAAAGTATCCTGATAAGACGCTCATAATAATCCACTGTAGAAAAGTAGATCAAATATCTATAAATGGAGAGGTTAGGTGAACGGGGTGGGGGTAATTTTCTATAAATGAAAATTATAGTTGAAGGGAGAGGGGAGAATTTTGTATATGTGTACTACGTTATCGGCAACAAAGAAGTAGTTCTTTGTTAAAATTCCTTCCCGGGCTGTTTAGCTTTAGTCCAATGTTTTCTGAAAAACCAGACTTTTCGGCAGTGCCATCGACTGCCATCATCAGTGAAAATCGAGTGCGAAAACGTGAGGTGGTATACGTTAGTGACCACAGTACTGTGGTTAAGGCTGAAGCAATAAGTAGAAAGAAGTAGTTTCTATGGAAATATTTCATTTCGAATATGATTTTAAATATAAATCTTAGAACATGGAAGTCATGTATGGTTCTCCATACCGATATTTCCTTTTTATATTTTTTTCTGAGGCTGCCATTAGGTTTGTATGCATTTTAAATAAATAAAGTGTAGAGTAAACTAAGCAAGAACAATAATTAAGTCTCTAAACGGAATACTGTGGAGCACCGAAATAGGAAAACAAAGGAAAATGAGAATATACAACACAATGATTAAGAGCACATTAGTATATGGGTCTGAGACATGGAGAATGAAAGGACATCTGAAAAGAAAGATAGAAGCCACAGAAATGGACTCCCTAAGAAGAACACGTAGAAGATCAAAATTAGACCGGGTCAGAAACAATACAATTAAGCAACAAATGAATATAAAAGAAACTGTTTTAGAACACATCGAGAAAAAACAATTAACTTGGTATGGGAACGTGCAGAGAATGGGGGAGGAAAGGTTGCCAAAGAGAGTGATGAAATGGATACCACAGGAAAACAGAAAAAGGGGAAGGCCAAAAGTAACATGGATACAGGATGTAAGGAGATCAATGAGTGTACGAGGTCTAACCGAAGAAAACTGCAACGACAGGAGATATTGGCAATTAGGCATCGAACAACGTCGCAAGATGTTTTAACCCAAATATATATATATATATATATATATATATATATATATATATATTTCTATAGTTGTGTTTAACTTTGTGTGTTGGCGGTGGTTTTTAACAACTTTTATACTTTTGACGGTTCACGCTTGTTCAGTGACGTATCTAGAATTTGGCTATGGGGGTAGAGGTTCGGGGTTGGGTCGTCTTCATACAAAATAAAAAACAAGTTGAGACTAATCAACATTACTATCTTTAAAGCAGCTGAAAACTCGTGATAACATCCTGAAATCAGTACTATTATAGTAAACGGTAATAACACAATAAAAATAAACGTTACTGAAACATTGTTAAAAGATACTTCTTGACTTAATTGATTTTCCTATATTTCTTACTTCAAACGTATACCTTACTGCTGTGTAATAAACCTGTTGTATATTATTGGATATTTGTATATTAAAAAAGCTACTACTGTATTAGTGTATACAGCTAAAAAAATAATGAAACAGCAAAAAATTAAGAGATTAACAACATTCCTTAACTTTTTCGATTCTCTGGGGGGGGGGTCCCTTTTGTTGTCCTTCCGTAAATACGCCCTTGCGCTTGTTAGTGAACGAATCTCGGGTAGGCCTAAGTTGGTATTTAATGTCGATTAGTTTAATTAAAAGTACACACGAAATATGTAAGTAAACTCTCACGATGGTAATAATCCGACCAAACCCTTCTGATAATGTCCACATACCACACACTGATATTCAAATAGATCGAAAGTTTGGTTTAAAGAGCGTATCGAGGAGGTTATCGACTCTGATCCTAAAAAATTCGACTGTCTGGGCAATGCTTTTGAAGAAAAGGAGTAGTCTTTGCTGGCTCACTAGAGCGAACTTCAGAAACTCTCTGCGCGCGCGCGTGCACGCACGCGCGCACACACACACACACACACACACACACACAGTATAATGGTGTAAAATCAGTATTATTATTAGTATAAATATAAAATTTTGGTCCGATAAGGGTGTGTGTAACGCAGTAACATCGGCGCTAACTTCTTTTATCGCCACATACCTTTGTTAGTCATTAACGTTTCCGCTCTTCAGTTTAGATTCCTGCAGCAGGAAATGGGTCCAACCTTCTAGAAAGTGTTCGCATTGGGAACGGACAAGTAGGGATTCTCGGATAGTCCGGGTCGAAGTTACATGGTGGGCTTTGCATGCCCAACTCGATCCTCGGTCCAAGTGTGGCTGAAGCTTTCGCATTCGTTATAAACATATGATATAACTCCTAAGTGAGCATAAGTACGCCATGCGTAAAAATTATTTTTTCAAATGAAAACAGGCGACGCGAGATCACATTCTATGGTAAAATTTGTGATTCGACCGACAGAAATTCTTCCCACTTATAACCCCGGCTAACAGGTCTAATTGTACCCCCCCCCCCCCAACCGACACGAAAAGTAAAAATTATTGCTCGTTGACACATCAAGTTTGGCCGGCTTCAGTGGTGTCTGACTTTGTGTTAACACCAAGTAAACTGATGTATTGACATTTTTTACTTGTTTTCTGATCTTTGATGTTTCTTACGAATTATAAAAGTAAAAACGGTTACAGAAAACCGCGTTTAGACAGATGACTGAATAAACATGAACAAGTTTATACCCTCACTTTATCGCATTCTTCATTCTCTCTTCCTAAACCGCACGA
This sequence comes from Magicicada septendecula, assembly GCA_034769895.1. Taxonomy (NCBI): domain Eukaryota; kingdom Metazoa; phylum Arthropoda; class Insecta; order Hemiptera; family Cicadidae; genus Magicicada; species Magicicada septendecula. Next base: position 81,678,844 of record CM068371.1, on the reverse strand, counting down.
CAGACGAGACCTAACAAAAGACGGGTCTGCTATTACGCAGAAGAATGCCGTGAAGAAATATACCGATTCAATTGTTGAAAATAACGAACAACGACAAAGAAAAAATGAAGTAATAAAAGAAATTGAAATAAAAACGAAGAGAATAAACAAAATTATATTTAAAAACTTTTGATAACCTGTAACTAAATGTAAGACGAGACAACGTTTTTTATTCATTTATGAACATTGTTCGTAAAAAAAAGTAAAAAAAATGGGACAGCTCACCGGATGGCTCGTTACACCGCAGGACGTAAACACAACAGCGAAAACGAACGATGATACAGACGGAGCGGAGAAAAACGCCAAACGAACGCCAAGGTATCTGGTCGGGAAAACCCATCGTCAAGATTCGCACGAAGAAACGGACAATTTTCTTTTAGCACGCTCACGTCTTCGTCGTCGGTGTCAAAATCACCGTCTCACTGTCAGCGTGGAATCGAACTTGCGGATTCCTAACTATCTCGAGACCTTGTACTTTTACACCGCTAGTAATCGATACGTTATAATTATCATTACGTAATCGACGTTTATATAGGAAAAAATTACTTATCAGAACGAAGGCTACTCTTACAGTTATTGTCATAAATGTGAAAGGCGCTGTTTTACAGAAACGACTGTATCTCGTACTTGAAGTGAATAATTTTTTGCTTCAAACAACACAGTCTAGTCAATTATAACAATTTTCACGTTGGCTATAATTAGACAGCGGAGTACGCGAACTTTGCACAACGTGTTCGCGAGTCAAAAAATAGTTTCCGATAAATTCGTCAAAAAATCGTCACTTAATATTAATCAACAGTATTACCGACTAAAGCTGGGAAAATAAAAATACCTGTTAAAAATATAAATAAAAAATAAAAATTTGGTAGTATATCGAAGTGATAGAAATTAAAGAAAATCTAAACACTAAATCTCCTATTTCAGCAGCTGAATTTTCCGTGTAGGTCTACCCTTTTTTTGAAACAAAGTTTGTTATGTCAAACATACCGACTACGTGAAAAAATTGTGAAAACACAGCGTTCCTTAAAAACAACAGTTAAAACTTTATATAACGAACGTTGGTTTTATAATTTATAACGACCAGTTACATCAAATCTGACACACGAAACATTCTGTTGGACTGCGCTAACGAAATTAAAAATAACCGTCGAACATGTGCGGTCCGTAGTTTTCGCGAATCTATTAAAAGTTACAGAATTCTCTTACTAAATAAGTATCTGCGCGCTCCACCACACGCATTCATGGGGTACAGTAATAAATATAATTAATGAATCTCGTACTGGTTTGTATTTGTAAGCGCAGAGGCGCTGATTTATACGCGCGAATATTTGTAAACATAAATACACAAAATATTGCTTAAAATAAAAATATATTTGAAGTGAAACTTTTAACATTGAAAATGTTTATAAGGACGTGTCGCACATTTGCGGCCGATAGGTGGTGCGTGATCGAAAATGGGAACCGGTGAGTTTCCATAGAAACTACTTCTTTGTTGTCAATAACGTAGTACACATAGAAAACTTCGCTTATGAATGCGACTACATTTAACTTATAATCTGTACATTGGTAAATGAAGAATGAATTCATTGATTGGTGAATGAACATAAATATATATATTTTTTAGATTTATTGAAGCATTTTCAATGCCCTTCTCTGTGCATTGCATTTGTGCAATGCCTGTAAATTTTTTTATTATTTCTCGTCTCGAATAATACCACACCACCACGCACCACGTCTCGCATTTATGCGGTTGTTTTCTTTTTTATACCAAATTTGGACCAAGACTATCGGAATGAGAACACTATCGTAAAACATGTGCAACAGACACACCGTTAGGAAGCCTCGATTGATAACTTCTGTTGTCATTGAATCGTCCTCGCATAATGTCAAAAACGAATCACTTCAAACGTTTCGTAAGATTATTGTTATGTTTTCTATTATTTCGTTTCAAGAATTTTCTTTACTTAGTACTTTGATGATGTAAATAATAATTAAAATTTGGACGAATACGATAAAGAACGGCAGAAGGTACCTATCCGTAAGCGCGATAAACCGCGGTAATTGCAATTGTTCGAATTAAGTTTTCAGAGTAACGTTTTAAATTATATTTTCGTCGCTGAAGTTAGCGTTATGACAGAACACATTTTAAAAGAATCGGGTTATAAGTAAATTCATTTTTGCTCCACTAAGTTTATTAAGACAACTCCTACTGTCATACCGCGTGTTCCTATAGAGTAGTTAACGTTCTCTGGCAGTTAATGTTGGAAACAGAAGTAACACTGTACATATAAATTCCCGATTAGCGCTTTCAAGCTTCACATCATATAGGCCTATATATTTCACATCTCCGATCTGATGATGAGCTGTGAAGCTTGAAAGCGTTAATCGGGAATTTTTATTTATAGCGGTGTACAAAGTGTTATTTCTGTTTGTGATTATAACTACTAACACAACTTTATTAATTAGTAAATTTATGATAAAAACTGTTTAAAATATAACCAGTAATTTATTTTCGTTCCGCTGATATGCCGGGTGTTGATATATAAAACAGCGAGAGACTCACCCCAGCTTTTCCACGTTCTGCCCAAGAACTGGTGCGTCTCCGGATTCCATATTCCCTGTACGACTTTCTCCCACTTGGTGCGGTTGTCGATCGGCCTGGCGTACTCCCACTCGTACTTAGCACTACTGTTGGCGTTCGTGGTGACTGTGGCGGCCGACGCCGTTTTGGGCATGTTCTTGTCCTTAGCCATGATGGTCGTAACACACACGCGGTCAGCCACTGACTGACTAACCTGTAGTCGCGGCGCCGACACGGGTAGGAGCGCGCGGCGCTGCGTACGCCATCGCCGCCACCCCCCACTACTCTGGTTTCACCCGGTTATTACCAGAGAACCCCTCTTTCACACACTCTCTCTCTCTCTCTCTCGCGCGCGCGGACGGTGTGCGTATTTTTCCGACACTTTTCGTCTTTATTTTCGCGCACCACTACGGAGTCCCGACGACGCGCTGACGATATCAGTGTGGCTCGGTTATCACGGCTGACCAGAGTGGAATGTTTATCTGTTCGTTTCCACGGCCTTCACTGCACCGATTCACACAGCTGCTTGTGCTTATCATATGTTAACATACAAACAAAACCGATCTACAGCGTTACGTCACTGTGTCATAACAAGTTTACTTGTGAGTACAAATAACAGATCGACTGACCACGTGATAAATAACCTAAATCGACTCCACAATATAATAATCACCGATGCTTTTGTTTCGATATTTTCTCAGCCATTGTTTTCAATGGAAATTATATAGACCACAGTCGCCTAATGCTTTTTTCTGCACAGCTATCCCTTGACAGCCCTTTTCTTCAGGCAGTACTTTACAACAAATTTTTTAACTTGTACATTTGCATTTATAAGTTTACAGTAGGCCTATTTAAAAATACAACCCCGAAAACAGATCTGAAAACAAGTTACAAAAATCTTCTTCTTCTTCTTCTTCTCTTCAAGGATTAGGTTATACAAACCTGTTCCGGCACCCATCTCATCCTCGGACGACCCACGTCTCTTCTACAAATGGCGTTATAGTTCAGTGTCGCTTTCGGCAATCGATCCTCTCTCATCCTTTGTGGATGATCCCACCATTGTCTTCTGTAAATTGAAATAATTTCATTTATGTCCTTTACTTTGAGTTCTGCTGTGATATCTTCATTCCTTATTCTATCTTGCAATGTATAAAACAAAGTATTTCGAAGAAACTGCATTTCAGCACTCTGAATCTTGCCGCTTTCCTTTTTTGTCATGACCCACGACTCACTCGCATAAATCAACGTGGGTGTTGCAATTGTCTTATAAAATTTAATCCTTGTGTTGTGTCTTGTTTTATTTTTAAGACTTCTATGAATCGTATCACAAATATTCTTAAATTTATTTATCTTCTCTCTTATATCATATTCAGGTTCATAGCTTAGTGCATAGCCAGGTATGATAACCTTGACAGAAGAGTCTCTGGTCTTCCTGGTAAGGGGTTGTGAACAGGCCAGTAACCTGTTCATGTAAAACTTTGAAATACTTGTAGTATCAAAAGCAGCCTCGGAGCAAGGTATGAAAACTATGGCAGTACGACCCTGGAAAACAATAAAGAAGTTACAAAAATTTGAAGTATAAATGCAAGAAAACATTTCATTTATCTTTTTTATGACAATATGGCTATGTATAATGTAACCTATTAACTAGAATGCTCCCTAAGTTGCAGAACTGACTTTTAACGAAGTACATTTTTTTATTGGATAAATTTCGATATTAGATGATTTTTCAATTATGGGAAAAATTACAAAAATTCCGTTTACTCTACTACTTCTTTAGTAATATAACAATTGTAGAGCACACAATCGTACAATAAACACTATAAAATCAAAACATTCCCATAGTCTAATACCCTGTTGCATTTTCACAATTAAAAAAAATATATTTTATCTATTTTTTGGCCTGTGGTCCTACAATTTTGAAATTTCCAAAACTTAACACTACATTCAGATCGCAGTTAAAATTTTATAATATAATCTGATGCCCCACATGGGCTTTTGCGTTTTTTTTATCAATTTTGATCTCCTTACATTTTTGCCTCTCGGTTTCCTTTTTATTTATTTTTTTTTGGGGGGGGAGATCAATTTCAAAAACAATATGGTTCTGTAGGGTAAAAGCACGGACTCGGTACCAAGTTTTAAGAAAATCGGTTGATGCGTTCAAAAGATATCGTGAGACATACCCTAGACAGACAGACAATACCAAACATTTCTACCAGTAATTTTATACAAACCACTTTGTCTTTGGTACTGACGAGCGCTTTCGGCAGTCAAGCCATCTTCAGGTCATTTACCAACAGACCTTCAGGTCATTTACCAAAAGGTTGGTAAATGACCTGAAGTTGGCTTGACTACCGAAAGCGCTCGCCAATACCAAAGACAAAGTGGTTTGTATAAAATTACTAGTAGAAATATTTAAGACCACTAACACTCCAATACAACAATAAATCAATACCAAACGGTCTTGTTAAAACTGAGAACTCGCTTCGCTCGTTCAATTATATGGCTATTAAAATAACACAACCCACCGTCTACTCTCATCAAAATAACACGGGGAACAGGGTAAGTCAAAAAGTAAAGGCAAATTTTATTTTCCCTGCTGCAATGGATGGCAGCACTGACTGAACAATGACATATCATAACCTCAAAGTTTTTTTGTTCTTTAGCTGTGTTGTTTCAGTGCTCAGCTCCATTCGTAGTGATTTCACGGCATTTTATTATGAGTGCCCCGTTGTCCGTGTGCACCAAGGAAGAAATGAGGGGAGTGGTACGTTTTCTGCACTCTGAAGGGACTAAACCTGCGAAGATTATTCGCAGAATGCAGCAGCAGTACGGTGAGAGCTGTCTTAGTGAACGCAAAATTTATGAGTGGATAAATCGCTTTAAAAATGGTCGTGTATCTATCTGCGATGGAAAGCGTTCAGGTAGGCCATCCACTTCGAAGACGGACAAGAACATCGAGACAGTTGAGCGAATGATTCATGATGATCGTCGTGTCAGAATTGATGATATTGCGCATGCGTTGAACATTAGCCACGGTTCAGCAGTTGCAATCATCCACGAATCACTAAATTATCGCAAAGTGTGTGCTCGTTGGGTACCACATCGACTGACAGACCAGCACAAACAGAAACGTTTGGAAATTTCGAAATCACATTTAAGGCGTTTAGAAGAGGAAGGAGAAGAGTTTCTCAGTCGCATAGTAACCGTCCTCGCCTACAGCAAAAAAGTTCAAAAGACAAGTTTCTGCAGGAAAGTTGATGATGACAGTATTTTGGGATATGAAAGGTCCACTTCTAATTCATTACACTCCTAAAGGTCAAACAGTGAATAGTGACAGCTACTGTGAGCTACTGCGAGATCTGAAACCCAAAATCAAAACAAAGAGGCGAGGAAAACTTTCAAAAGGTGTGCTTTTGCTTCAGGACAATGCCCGTCCTCATACTGCGGGGAAAACGATCCAGTGCATTCAAGATCTTGGTTTTGAGCTGCTGGAGCATCCACCGTACAGTCCTGACCTAGCTCCAAGTGATTTTCACCTTTTTGGTCCGATGAAGGAGCACCTGCGTGAATCCAAGTTTTCGTCGGATGACGAGGTTGTGGAGGCGGTGCGCGAGTGGCTGTGCACGGTGCCACAAATCTTCTTCCAGGACGGAATTACGAAGCTTGTCAAGAGATGGACCAAGTGCATAGAAGTTGAGGGAGATTATGTAGAGAAATGATGTTACTTGTCATCTTGTTTTCACAATAAAAAGTTCCTTTTTAAAAATTTGGCTTTACTTTTTGACTTACCTCGTATTCCGGGTATTTCTGTATCCAGTGGTCAAACATCTCATGTTGACTCTTCACAATAAATTATTTAAACTTTCCAGAATGTTCTTTCACGCGGTCTTATGTTATCGTTTCAACATTTCCAAATTTTCTCACCTATTCCTAAACGGTCAACCGCATATCCCCAGGCATACCCATACCAAAATCCGTGATTATTTTATAAAACGATTGTTAACAAACCCCTGAGCTGGGGGAGGGGGTTATAACAACTCGCGTACATCGTCTAAAGATGACGATGAATTTTTTTTGAAACGTCAACACAAATATTTTAGTGTTCAATTAGTTAACCGAATTTAACTATGCCTTTCACCTAACTACTTGCTTTTTCATTTCTTCGTATTTTAAAATTCTCTGAATCTTTTTAAATCAGCGTTTTACGTGTAGGCCTGTTACTTTTTCTGACTCTACTTGTTTGCGTGACTGTGTCTACTTGTCTACGAACGTGGTGAAATTGAAGTACATAGTGGGATGCCTCTCTCTGATGCCTGCGTTTCTCATTATACTTCTGCTAGACTGGCCCTGACCTGACACATTATAAAAATTATAAATAATGAATAGATAATAATAAAGACTATAAAAACTGTTTTACAAAAATATTGATCAATCTAGAGGAAGAAGCAGAACGACATGGCAAGACAATGTGCAACACTTCTTTGCGGACAGGGGGCATCAAGCAAGGGCGCTGCAACAGTGGCGACCTATTTGTAACTCCTCGACACCCCAGGGTAGAAGAGGATGCGACTAAGCTAAGTAAGCGGTTAACACGAAAGTTTTACCTACAAAATGTCGGTTAACACTAAACATTTTCTTAAAAATAATTTGTTGCAAACAATGTAACAGTGTTGAAACAGTGTAAGTTAAAAACTGTGAAAGTGATGAGGGTGTCTACAAACTTGACACAAAAAATGACAGTGAAAATTACGAGTTCTTACCGCTACCATTATGCTTTCGATGCTAAGTCGTGTTCGTCGACACTTAGAAGCCGACTCGAAAAGATGAAATGTTCGACCACATCGATAAATTAAAACGATCCGTTGAAAATAAAGTAAAGCAAATTATGTGCAAAAGAAAATAACGGGCTATTTTAAAATGAATTGAACATCGTCACTATAGGAACTTAAAAAAAACATAATGTGACGATTTAAATTGTAACAATAATCGTAAAATAAAAAAAAATTTAAAAATTAAGTTCGCGAGCGATTAAGCCATTTAAATCTCACTATAATACCTAAAAAACCCCTGTATGTACTCAGTATGAAAGGAAGAAGTAATTAATAAGTCCAAAGAAACATTAATAAAAAGGCAAATTGTAAAAAGTTATTATTGTCATATTTAACCCTTTGCTGTTATCAGGCGGTGACCTGTTAATTCCGGACTCGACATGTCTCCCGAGTCGTCTGTAATTTAGAATAAGATAAAAAACCTAATGTTAATAACAAAATAACTGAAGACACAGATAGTCGCTAAAACAACTTACTTAAATTATGTATGTTTATTAAGGCATAAGTTTTGTAATTAAAAATGTTAACTTAAATAAAGATAGGGACTATATTCTCGCGCAGTAGTTGCCCCTCTCCCCCTTGTTAAGTACCAGTCTGAGCGAGCAGAAAAACGCTCTCTCACCATGTTGACTTCATGCAGTGTAGACGTGCGAGCAAACGCTCTGACACAATGTCGCTAATTCTTTTGTTTTAACTTAAATATTGTATATGAAATATTGCTACTAAAAGCGTGTGTTATGTATCAATTAATATAAATGTGTGATAACAAAAGGACATAATATGTAACACAATACACTAAAATGGTGTTAAACAAGAGGACTACTCGCTTCAAGAGGTAACTACACTTTCAACATCATTCCTGAAGATGTGATCTACCAGAACTTTATAAACACTCATATACCGACAGAAGATGCAGATCAGGACAGCCGAGAATCTACATATAATTACACCATAGAAACTTCAATATACTCTGTGAACACTCGACACCTTATCGACGAAGACCCGACCGAGATGATGACGCCGCATTCAAGGATTCCCAAGACGGACACCCCAGGACGAGGTTTCTACATTCCATTCTAAAGATGACTCGATAGCCTGTCTATCGAGGGTTACTAATATTTGTTACACTACACAACTTTAAAAGAGACTTTTCAAAGACTATTAATTTCATGTAAACATTAAAAGAGTAAATCTAAAAGTTTTATTGTAACTACTCAAATATCATACGTTGTAACGGTTTATATGTTAATGTATCGTAGTATCATTTCAAGTAATAGTACCATTCTTCAAATGGTTAAAGAAGTCTTGCAAGCTAATATCATGAATTGAGTATAATTAAAAGTCTTAACTACAAAGTACAGAAAGTTAACCCGGATCCGAGGTATAGCTATATAGAATCAATTTGATCCCAAAGTTTGATGAAAGCATTGAAGTAACTTTAGTTTAATTAGGGATGTCATGGGATCTGTCAGTAAATGTTGTCAGAATAAAGAGAAGTCTTATTGTTACACACATATAATGAGTGCGTAAATCAATAAAATACCTTCCCTTGTTTCCTTACACAGTTAGTAAGTAATTTGTTCAGTTAATAAGTGTGAATACATTTCGTTACAACGTAGGCAGCCCATATAATTGACAGAGGTCAGTTAAGATGGGTCCCCTGGATTTGTAACGCGACAATACGTTACAATAACTGTACAAGAAAACCCAAATCGTAAGACTTAAGTCTATACAGTATTTGTTCATTTATCTCAATTGCAGTAGCGTGGCAGTGGCGTCCATGTAACCGCTGTTACGGGCGGCAACAGTTCTGGAAATAAGAGAAAATAATAGTCTATTAATTATATCACAGAATAAATAATTTAGTTATTGAAGAATTTGAAATCCGAACAATATTAGTAGGGAAACTTGAAGGAAAGCGTAGCATTGCTTTCGATGCAATGTTTTCGTATATTATTTTACAGTTAAGTTATTCTATATTGGTGGTTGTGCAACGCTGCAATCATAACACCAGCCGCCACTGATAAGGGCTATACAAATGGAAATACATTATGGGAGTAAACGACAGTTCTTCAGAAGATGACGCTCACTATTATAGTACTGTTTTCCGTACGTTGTCCCAAAAGGCTATTCCAAAGAGGTTTAAATACCAGACCGCTGCTTCAACAGGTCAATGTAGTCAATGTAGCGTGGGAAAAGTTCGGAATTCTGTTGTGGATGTAATTTTTTGTTTCTAACTTAAAATAAATCGAGTATATTGGTATTAGGACTTGAGGCAGGCGATGTTTTGCAGGCTAGGCCAGTCGGTACACAAGAAGCGGCCCAAAAAGTGCGTGTAACCTTCCGAACCGTCGTTCGGTTTACAAGTGGAGGACACCAACGTAGTAATCGAAACCGACTCAACCACTTACGCAACTTAACAACTAGTTTCAATCGTCTCACATCTGATTTTGTGTTCCTTGGATTTTATTTCGTATTACGTATGTCAACGATAGGATGACTTATTTTTTTCAAAGCAATTTAGTTTCTTCGTATTTTTTTAATCGTTCGGATGAAATTATATGATGCCACGGGCCGCGCACCGCGACTGATACATGTGGTATCAACGAAGTTCGTCCTCTGGCAAACAGACACACGACCTCATCACTAGTTCCAATGCAGCAGCAGCATTCAGTTCCTACCCGATGACCTTGCTAACACGATAGTTGTTTAGATCAGTCACCTTGGGTAAGGTAATCTACAGATTTTATTTCACTAATATTATTTTTACAACAGGAAATGGCCGCAACAACTCTTACTCATAAAAAGTGTTTTCTTAATGTTTCAAATAATTTAGTAATATTTGGTGTATTCGTTCACTGTGTTTAAAACATCGCTGTTCAATTTCTAAAGTGAAGCTTCACATACATGAACAGAAAATCTCGATGGATGGATGATCAAAAGGCACCGGGGATGTCCACAAGCTCAAGAACATAAAATTTCGATTCGATACTTGTTAAAATAGAAGTTTCGAAACGAAATCGATAATTATTTATTAAAAAGCGATAATAATGAATTATCGGTGTTTAAATAAACGAAAGGCTACTTCTGTATAATTTATGCATAGAGGGTTATTCATTCGATGCGGTTAATAAGTTCAGATACCTGAGTAACAGGATAGATAATGACGTTTTCCATAAAACGTCAATATATGACAGGAGACAAGTAGGAAACAGGGCATTCTATGCTAACAGTATGCTATTGAGGAGCAAACTCATTAGTCGCAACACAAAAATGAAAACATATGAGACACTTATTTGACCGGTTGTTGCTTAGGGAGGTGAGACATTGAAATTATCAAAAAAGGAACAAGAAGCACTGAGAAGGTTCGAAATAAAGACTTCGAATGTGTTGATAGCCCGGTTATGGAAGATGAAAAATGAAGAATAAGAAATAACCAGGAGACAGATGAGCTATTGAAGAATATCGACGTTGTAAGATTCTAAAGGCTCAACGAGTAGTGGCTAGCTCACGTAGAAATGATGGACGATCAGCGTGTGCCAAAGTAAATCTTGAGCCCACAGGTGTATAAAAGCAGAAAGAAAGATTGATCTAGCATAAGACGGTTGGATGATATGCTGGAAGATCTCAGAAGAATGGGTGTGAGGGATTACGCAGAGATGGCAACGGATAGAAGACGTTGGAGAAGATTGGTGTTAGAAGTCAGGGCTCACGTTGGGCTGTAGTGCTAAACAAGAAGAAGAAGCAGGAGGAGGAGGTGGGTGAGGAGGAGGAAGAGGGAGAGGGAATGGTTAATAAAGTTAACGAATCAGATGCCATGTTTTTTTTGTAACGGTACTTGAAATATATTATACAGGCCTATACACTATCGCATATAGGACATAGTTTTTAAGTCGCGTGTATGTAGCTTAACATCACCGTTACTCTCGCTTAATAATAGCATACTATTAAACTGTACTAAAAGAGCTAAAAATAACGTCGTTAGAATTTGCAACTACGAGTACAATTTTCTTGGCTGTAAAAGAGGGAAATCAGAAAAGACGTTGATTGGAATGGAGGTTCTTAATAAAAGGTTAACAAATGTAAAACCAACAAAATTGAAAAACAATAGAAGCATACATCAGCCAGAGAGAGGGAGAGAGCGAGATGGGCGCCGGACCAGGTTGAGATAAGCGGTAAAAACAATAAGCTGTTTGCGTATTTAGGCCGACGGGGGACGCCGCGACTTTCGTGTTTCCATTAAAACCGGCGGTGGTAATTTGGTGTCCGACATGGGTGTGGTTTCCTATCTGCACCCCCTGCCCGCGTTATTGTGTACACTGTGCTGCCCTATTTATTATGCCGCTCTGAATTATTGCTTTTTTATACCTGACGAGACCAACCGATTCTAAAATCCTAAAGTACAGTATTTAAGAGCAGCGATTAGTAGTATCAAGTTGTCATTACAATCTCTTGTTACCACGTATTACGTGAAGACGTCATCGATTACTTTCCCGTACTCAAGCGTAGACTGTCTCATTAGTGACAGTAATACTATAAATAGCATACAGTTTATGTTTCAAAATGGTATGTACACAGCGAAATTCTGAAATCAAGAGCAAACATTTTGACATTTGATTCGATAAAACTGGTTAAGTGTTTCTAAAACTGAAACAAACGTTCCTCGACTGGAAAATAACCCTCGCTTGCACGCAGTCAGGTGAAAACTAAAAGACAATTTATAATTTATTTATTATCCATGACCCTACTACCATACAATAAGGTAGAGAAAATTTATAGTACAATATTAAAAATTATAATAACCTACATATCTGAGATACGGCCACTGAAAGCGTTAAGTGCAACTGAAATATATTTACGGGTGCGAGCATCAATGCCCCCCCCCCCAGGGCTCGCCATTAGCTCTTTACTATGTATCATATTTACTAAAGACATCCCCTTCCCCTCTCCAGCACTCATCACTTATCATATCCGACTGTGAGTATGTCTTGCCCAGTATGCCGATGATACGGCCTACTGTTTCTAGGTCCGAACTCGCCGGTTCGCTAGATCCAGACTTTAGGAGGTATTGCAACCATGTTCTGAATACTGCAACACCTGGAGAATCTCCGTAAACACGGACAACACCCAAGTTTGGATCTTCAATTCCACAGGACGAAATATGAAACGTTTATTCCAAACTCCAGTCCGTGTCGGCCCTTCAAATGTTATCCTGAAGCGTGACATCAAATCACTTGGAGTCCCTCTTGACACCAAACTCACCTATCAAAAGAACCGCTGACCAAGACCGTGCACGAATCCTCAGTAGAAATATCCGTTGCTCCAGTGTGATCCTCGGCTTGATCTAAACAGAGTGCTTTCGCCCCATAATGACTTATGCCCATCCGATCCTGCTGACCGCCAACCCAGCGCGATTCAATCCCTACCGGATTACGGAACGGCGAGCAATTCGCTTAATTTACCTCCCCTCACTAAAACAAGCAACACCGCTCTGTATGGACTAAACAAATACTTCGCAGACCTAGATTCCTTTCTACACAAATTAAACAGCAAATGTGCCATTATTATCAAAACCTGATCCTCCTTACAACCCATCGCTGCTTCCATCAATAGAACTACAAGAAACTCTTTCAGACCCTCTTTCCTAATCAACGGCATACTGGGTCTTGCCGATGAACCACAGCCGAGAAACAGAAACAGAATCCGAAGTAGACATACTTCCTAACACGCCGACGATCAACACTGCTCCCAATTAAACAATAACAAAGTTCCACTTAACAAGTCCCCCGCCGAACCCTTGACACCATACTGCAACACTACCCGCCATCTTTTGCGTCCTGCGCTGCTCGACCCCTACCGTTATAGCTTACTAGTTTGACAGAAACGACTCCCCCTCTCCATAAGGCTGCTGACCACACTACATAACACACAGCCACATTAGTAGGGCCTACTCCATTTTTCTTTTCTGGTGCCTCCCAGCGCCCGACCTGGAACACCACGCAAACCAAAACCAACAGGCCTAAGAGGGTTTATAATCATGTTTTTGTTAACATCAAATACTGAAAGCCCGCTTTTATGCTTAAAAAAGTTAACATACTTAATTCTAGAAAAATAAATGTGTAATAGGTTTTCATCATCATCATCATCATCCATCTGTCCAGGATTAGCCAGGTTGCCTGTTCACCATCTCCACCATCTCCAATATCTTCACCATCTCCGTCTCGGTCTGCCAACATTTCTTCTTCCGGTTGGCTTATAATTCAGGATTTTTCTTGGAATTCTTTCTGGAGACATGCGCATAACATGCTCTTTCCATCTTTTTTTATAGTGTTTCGCTAGTTCCGTTACTGGTTGTACTTTTAATTCCTGTCTTATATCTTCGTTCTTTATGTGATCTAACCTTATATCTCTCGTACAACCTTTCACAGATCTACGATATTTCATTTCAGACGTTTCCATCTGTCTATAATCTTTCTTTTTTGGTGCCCACGATTCGGACCCGTATCGTGTAAAGCATAGGAGTATGTAAAATTTTACATGGGTTGGTTACCAGCCATCCGCATTACCCCCACAGCCGTTGTGTTCCAGTTTTGAGGCGCCGGAAACTCGCCTTTTTTTTTTTTTTCGCTCTGGGCTTTGCGGTTGTACGTCGCAGAAACGAACCGCTCGGTATCTGAGTTCCGAGCTACCTTCTGGAGCTCCTGCCTTGTTGCCCTGCCCAAGTGGGGCGTGTGCTCTATAGCAGGCCGATTCTCGGCTGTTGTGCTAGCCTACGCTAGCGCAGTATACACCGAGGGCGTTTCCACGAATCACCTGGACGTATACGGTACCTTCCCAGCCCAGTCACTAGAGAATTGCCTGGGAACCTCGCCGCACGTGCATAAAATTTGCGTGCAAGCCGCCTGAATGTGTCGTCTAAGGAGCGGACGCCAAGTCCTCTCCTTAGAAGGCGAGATGAAAAGCGACGGGGGACTTTGGCCGCTAGCCGAAGACTCCTGTCGAGGACGCTCTGCAACTTCTTTTTATGCATTGCGGCGAGGTAACCACAGACCGGGCAGGCGTAGGTAATGACCGGCAGCAGATACGCGCCGACGATCATCCTGCCCAATTTCCTGGTCATGGCTGAGCTGATCAGGAGTGGAAACAGTGCGCACAGGCGAGTGGATGCTCGCTTAAGAACTGTCTGTGCGTGGGTACGCTAGGTGAGCCGACGGTCAAGGTGTAATCCGAGGTACTTGACCTCTTTGGACCAGCGCAAGTACGTTCTGCCGATACGTTCTGCCTAACAGGGTTCTTCCGTCGCTTAGAGAATTCGACGGCTACACTCTTGGTAGCGTTGAGTTGCACTCTCCAATTCTCAGTCCAGTCCACAAGCGTGTCGAGCTGGCGCTGCAGTCGTAGGACGGCCCTTTCCACGTGACGATCGGCCGTAAATGTCGTCAGCAAAGAGGGCCATCTGGACTCCAGGCTGTCTCGGCACGTCGTTGACGTAGATCGAGAACAGAAGGGGGCCTAGAACACTACCTTGAGGGACGCCGGCTGTGATTCGTCTCTAGGAAGAGACTGAATCGCCAACTCTCACGCAGAAGGTCCCCTCCGTCAGAAAGCTAGCAACCAGATGGAGGTAGCAGTCCGGGAGCTGGACTTCCCTAAGCTTGAATAATAGGCCATCATGCCATACGCTGTCGAAGGCATTTTCAACATCTAAGAAACAGCCAACGGTCCGTTCTCTCCGACACCCGGCTTCCGTGACGCTTTCCACCATTCTCATCAGTTGATGAGTGGTCGAATGCCCCACACGAAAGCCGAACTGTTCGGGGACCAGCACGTCAAAGTTGGTTAGATGTTATCGTACACGACGCTGCACGAGGCGCTCAAAAACCTTGGACGTAGCGGAGAGTAGGCTGATGGGCCGGAGGTTTTCAGAGCGGGTGGTATCCTTTCCCTGCTTCGGGATCACGATAACCGTCGCCTTTCGCCATTTCTTGGGAAAGTAGGCCGGTCTGAGACACGCGTTGAACAAATCAGTCAAGAATTGAACTCCAGGCTCGGGAAGAAGTCGTAGAGCGGTGTTCGTAACACCGTCCGGGCCTGGAGCTTTTCTTGGCTGAAGTTCAGCGAGCCGATCTGAGACCTCTTCCAAAGAGATGGGTTCGGGCTCCGTCGTGATCGGAAGTGACAGAAAGTCTTCCACAGCCATCTCGACTTGTTCCTCGAAGTCCCAGTCCATGGGCGAGTTGGGAGCGAACTGTCGCTCGAAACACAAGCCCAAGTACTCGGCCTTCTCCTCCGGGCGACCCAGGAGTCGACCGAACGGTCCAACAATGGCGGGGAGTGGAGGTCGTCGCCTCCGTCCCGTCAATGCGGTAGGTATTCTGTACGGGTGACTTTGCGGGTCCACATCCCCCGTTTGGGCCACAGCGAGTTCCCAACAGCTACGTCGGAACGCTTTCAGACTGCCACGCAGTCATCCGGTGAGCCGATTGTATGCTGCCTTATCGGCTGGATCACGGGTCCTCTGCCAACGTTTCCGGAAGTAATTCCTCTCGCGAGCGAGAAGAGAGACTTCCTCAGGGATGCGTTGGTACTCAGGCGTGAAACCAGCTCGCGTACGTGAAGACACGCCTATAGCCGAAATGATTGCCTCTTCGATTCCCGCTACTGCTTCGTCTAGGAGGCGAACGGAATCGAGTGGGGCCGCTGGCGGCAATCGACGGCACAAGGCCGGGCCGTAGCGATCCCAATCGATAACCTTCTTCTGGTCAGAACGTGCATAGGCGTGCTGGGTAGCGACGTGGACCAAGATAGGGTTGTGGTCGGATGTCAACTCCGTAAGTGAGAATACCTCGACCGGACAGACAACTCCTTGGGTCACCGCGATATCCAGAACTTCGGGAGTCGCGTTAGGCCTTGACGGAAAGAACGTGGGTTGCGCTGGACCAAACACCATCGCCCGGCGCGATTCAACAAAACTGAGCAAGCGCCTCCCGTTCGGAGTAGTCAGGCGACTATTCCAAACGCGATGCTTGCAATTCAGATCGCCGGCCAAAATTACCCTTCGATGGAAATCGAAGATGACGTCCAGGTCGCCGACAAGGAGTTCAGCTTGTGGGGGCTTGTATGCTGAAACCACGAGGACGCCGCCAAGAGCTCCGTGGACCTCAATGGCGGTGGCATCTAGGTTGGTAAGCTGCGGCAAAACGACACGATGATGACCTATGGAGGTCCTCACCGCGATCGCCGTGCCGCCTCCTCGTCGGCCATCTCGGTCATCCCGATAGACCACGTAATTTGGTAATCGAAACCGGTTCGCCGGGGTCAGGTGGGTTTCAGAGAGGAGACGTACGTCGGGTTTGAACCGAGCCAGGAATTCAAGAAGGTCGGAATGCTTGGAACCGATGGAGTTAGCATTCCAGGCTACGAGCGAGAGATCTCGTCTAAGGGCTCGGTTCATAGAAGACCTATTACTTCGCAGGCTTCCACCATGAGCATGAATCTCTCAGTTGGGTCAGCAGTTTCCAGGCGGTCTCGGATGGACCTGAAGGTGGATGCGACTTTCTTGAGGTCGTAGCCAGACAGAAAGTCGCGGACGAACTGTGCGTCATCGGATATGACGGACTGGGCGGTTTGCCTGGAAATTGAGGCCGCGTAAGAGCGACCAAGTTTTACGGCAGATCGGGTCGTGGTGGAAGCCACAGGACCAGGGGCAGACGGTTTCGAGTTTGCGACAGGAAAAGTACGCTGTTGCGCTTCGTCGGACTTATTGTACCGGGAAGCAGGACTTTTCTTGGGCTGTGGGCAGGCAGGAGCTCGGGGCCGAGCATCCGGTGTGGTTATCCCTTGTTTTTTGGATTTAGTGATGCCTGCTCGCGGAAATCGCGGAGGTGGCAGTGGTGGCGAGGCTACCTCTGGTTCAGAGGCGGGAGTTGTAGGTTCCGCGGAGGTGGAGGCCTTTCACCCTCTCTCGTTTGCTACATAACGCACACCCACTGTACGCCATGCATTGCCCGGGGGTCACGCGACATACAAGTATGTCTTATAGGTTTTCAAGACACAGTAGGTTTTCGAGCCCGACTTCGCGACCCACCAAACGCCCCCTGGGGACCAAGCAGTGGGTCGCGCTCCGTAGGTTGAGAAACGCTGAGATAACTGTTGAAATTACTCATTCTGTTACGGCTTACATTAGATATTAACAGTTGAAATAATTTGTTAGATCTATAAACTCGTCCGACGAGTGACCGAACTGACAATACCAAAACATGCTTTGAATTGACAACTAAAGGGCACTAAGGAAAGTCCGAGAGAAACCATAAACAAGTACACGACCTTGAGAACGACGACTGAGATAGATAAAATTTGGAAATCGGATAACGTCGACGAAGATGTACCGGTCTATAACGATGATAAAGGCAAAACAAAGTGCAATGACAATTTTTTATCAGTGAGGGGTTTGTGAGGATCGGTCAAAAATATAAACACAAATTTTAACTTATTTGTTTCGACGTTTCGACAGTGTTCATTGTCATCACTGAAAAATTCATTGATTGACGGTCACTACGAATTTAAGGATGCAATAACAATGTTAACAATCAGTAACAAAACGACTGGGATTGCTGCAGTGGGTTAGCTGTGTTACATTAATTACATCACGTTATTTTAATTAACTCGCTGTCCGGTTTAGTAGTGACAATTGTCTGTGGGACACATCACGTTCCTATGCTGTTGACACATCCGTTGCTATGGCGACAACCTGCGGTGCCCTACTGGTGGCAGGCAGGTGGTTTACGTTATAGTCTGAATTCTCGCAAACTATCCTTTAGACGACATGCTCACCAGTGTGTGTGTTTAAAAAAATAATCATTTTCTACTGCAAGTAATTATTGTTTTATAATTGCTTTGTTCGAACACGCGCGCGCGCACGCACACACACACATGTTGTGTATGTTGATTCATACGTAGAACCTACACACAGTGTTTTCTTCAAGTTTTTTGTTTTGTTTTCAACAAATTACTCGTAGTTGCGTGTATGTAGGTAAATTCGATTAATTTTTGTTCCCTCTCATTCTTGTAGTGATGATTGTGACGCAGTTCAGAAAGTAAAATGGTTAATTTGTTCCAGCAGTGCGGTGTTGTCAATAATTCTTTTCATATCAGACTGAGTTTGAATACTCTTTTGTAGAATTTGTATCCAGTTTCTCATGTTAATATGAGATCAGCTGTACACATAAGTAGATTAAGGTTTGAGTTCGGATCATACACCCAGGGGCATATTTACGGGAGGGGACGAACGGGGCCGGACCCCCCCCCCCAGAGCGGGTCGAAAAAAGTTGATGAATTTTGTTAATCTCCAAATTAATAGACTATTTTATTACTTTTTTCAGCTGTGTACTCTAATATAGTGGTAAGTTTCTGAAAATATACGAACAGATTTATTACACAGCATTTGCGTATATCCATGAAATATGAATTATAGGAAATTCAACTATCTTCTAAACCAACGTTTGCCAAAACTGTTTTTAGCCCATGGCACACAGTAAGAAGCCGCGGCACACCATCTCCCTCTACATACCGACCCCCCTCAGCAGTAGTATCTTTCCGCGATGTCTTTAAAATCACACTGCAGCGTAATATACCACAATAATAAATATTACTTACTTACTTAAGTACTACTTGTGGTTTCCCAGTTATGTCAGTGGACTTTTCCATCTGTAATGCAAATTTATCAGGACTACATTTACTGTTCAAGACAGACCTAGTATTAACTAAGTAAGGAAAAGCTTCTTGAATCCTTTTTCTTTTTTTTTTTTTGCCGCCTTAGACATTTTATTTTATTTAATAGTTTTATTATTTTTCCAAAATTTCGCTGCACACAGTTTGCGAAACGCTGTTCCAAACAATGCTTCAATAACGGGTATTTTTATTGTGTTATTACGCTTTACTTTAATGGGGTTGATTTCAAAATATTATCGCAAGTTTTTCAACCACTTTAAAGATAGTCATGTTGATTAGTCTTCACTTGTTTTTTTCTTTTGTATGAAGCCGTGTAGACCATGGACGCTTCCCCCCCCCCCGCCAAGGCCAAATTCTATATACGCCACTGTCTATATCTATTCTTTCGCATAAAAACGTGTAATTAAATCGTTACATAAAATAAAAATACTTCATAAAATCGTTACATAAAAATAAAAAAGCATAAAAACTCCATTATTATAACGTACTGTATAAAAAAATTCGTTTACGATTTACACACTCCGTATGTTATTTCAAATAGGGTTAGCGATCAAAAAAAAAAACTTGCCTCATGTTAGAAAATTTTACATATTCTTTTTGCACGTAACATTCAAAAAACTGGGAAGAAATTATTAAACAACGAATGCACGTTAACCAACAAAACACAATTATTAAAAAAATGTAATTTAATTGGCTTAATTTCATTGATTACAAAACATTACATTACAAAGTTTGTGTTTGGTGTTCCTCAATTCTACTCGGCGAACTGACAGATTCGGCAACCACGTATTTGGTCGAGCAGTGGAGTGATTTTTAAATGTTCGCTTTTGATGACCTGTAATGCCCATTTTATGAAAATCTTTTGTTCATTTCTACGGTAAAATGAGTGGACCGATGCGCAGCAAATCTTAACAGACGCGTGCATACTAAGGCTAATTTTAAAAAAATTCGTACAAAACATTTAGCACCATCAGTGTGTCTGCAGAAGATGGGAGACAATTTGGGGCGGTTTTCTGGTATCGTTTGTCTTATTTATATTTATTTATATCATCACAATGATTATATTGTTTCATGAATTTGTTGAATTTTACATTGGCCTGTATACTAATATAACACTAGTGTTTCCAGACTTACGTCGTTGATTACAAAAATAAATAAATAAATAGTAAATAACGAGTTTAAAAAATTTGTATAATTTCATTCATAAAAATGTTACCCCCTCCCCCGAAACATCAGGAAGAAATCTTAGCTGCGCCCCTGAAAATATATAACTTTTACGTTAAATTATTAAACACAATGCTATTTTGTGGTTAATTTTATTCGTTATTTTTTAAATTTCAGATTTTATGACACTGTTTTGTGAATATTGGATGTACTTTTCAGTAAAATTATTTTCCGTGCTGTTGGGCCGTGGTCCTTTTCTATAGAGCCAAGTGCGTTTCTATTGCAGGTGCGGCACATATCTTCAGTGGATCTTCTGTTCTGCTCCTCTGGCAACTAAATAACATTTTATGATTTAATGAAATTCCTACGTTTCGTACATTACGTTTTATACCTTGTCAGTTATTCGCCAGAGGAACAGAGCAGAAGACCCACTGAAGATGACTGCCGCAGCTGCGGTCGAAACGTTTGGCTCTACAAGAAGACGTCCACGGCCCAAGAGTCCGCAAAATAATTTTACTGAAGATGACACCGGCCGTGAAAGCTTAATGTTATGACTGGATGTTTTCATTTACACGAAAAGTTAGGTTCAGTTTCTAGCCACCTCAACAAAGCGACCACAGCTTGTCGTCCGTTGAAACGATGTAGCCTATACGATACAAAATTTGCATTAACTCTGGTGAATTTCCTACCCAAATGTATTGCGTAAGGCTTTTGACAATGTCAGTGCACTTTCCTGCTTAAACACGTTTAATACCTGGTCCAAGTGTTCTTAATACGTTCTGTAAACTGGGCTGAAGCCTATACAAGAAAAAATAATTATAACAATGATAATTTTCGGCAATATATTGTTTTGCGCAGTACACGAATTTTTATCTCGAGTACGCGATTAAATAATAAAAATCGTAATTAGTTTTCTACGTATTTATTTTGGCAACGAACGACCTCGGTTACGCGCGTGCAGCTTAACACTGCAACAAAACATTGGTCCAGTCGCACAACATAATAAAAAGTAACGATAATTAAAGAAAGCGTTACGCTTTGCAAGACGTTCTATCGGATGTGAGCTCGTGACGCTATCCTTCAGGTTACAGGTGCAGGCTGGCCATATATCGTATACGCTGGCTTCAGGTATCCGAAAGGAAAAGAAAGCGTTACGCTTTGCAAGACGTTCTATCGGATGTGAGCTCGTGACGCTATCCTTCAGGTTACAGGTGCAGGCTGGCCATATATTGTATACGCTGGCTTCAGGTATCCGAAAGGAAAAGAAAGCGTTACGCTTTGCAAGACGTTCTATCGGATGTGAGCTCGTGACGCTAACCTTCAGGTTACAGGTGCAGGCTGGCCATATATCGTATACGCTGGCTTCAGGTATCCGAAAGGAAAAGAAAGCGTTACGCTTTGCAAGACGTTCTATCGGATGTGAGCTCGTGACGCTAACCTTCAGGTTACAGGTGCAGGCTGGCCATATATCGTATACGCTGGCTTCAGGTATCCGAAAGGAAAAGAAAGCGTTACGCTTTGCAAGACGTTCTATCGGATGTCAGCTCGTGACGCTATCCTTCAGGTTACAGGTGCAGGCTGGCCATATATCGTATACGCTGGCTTCAGGTATCCGAAAGGAAAAGAAAGCGTTACGCTTTGCAAGACGTTCTATCGGATGTGAGCTCGTGACGCTATCCTTCAGGTTACAGGTGCAGGCTGGCCATATATCGTATACGCTGGCTTCAGGTATCCGAAAGGAAAAGAAAGCGTTACGCTTTGCAAGACGTTCTATCGGATGTGAGCTCGTGACGCTAACCTTCAGGTTACAGGTGCAGGCTGGCCATATATCGTATACGCTGGCTTCAGGTATCCGAAAGGAAAAGAAAGCGTTACGCTTTGCAAGACGTTCTATCGGATGTGAGCTCGTGACGCTATCCTTCAGGTTACAGGTGCAGGCTGGCCATATATTGTATACGCTGGCTTCAGGTATCCGAAAGGAAAAGAAAGCGTTACGCTTTGCAAGACGTTCTATCAGATGTGAGCTCGTGACGCTAACCTTCAGGTTACAGGTGCAGGCTGGCCATATATCGTATACGCTGGCTTCAGGTATCCGAAAGGAAAAGAAAGCGTTACGCTTTGCAAGACGTTCTATCGGATGTGAGCTCGTGACGCTATCCTTCAGGTTACAGGTGCAGGCTGGCCATATATTGTATACGCTGGCTTCAGGTATCCGAAAGGAAAAGAAAGCGTTACGCTTTGCAAGACGTTCTATCGGATGTGAGCTCGTGACGCTATCCTTCAGGTTACAGGTGCAGGCTGGCCATATATTGTATATGCTGGCTTCAGGTATCCGAAAGGAAAAGAAAGCGTTACGCTTTGCAAGACGTTCTATCGGATGTGAGCTCGTGACGCTATCCTTCAGGTTACAGGTGCAGGCTGGCCATATATCGTATACGCTGGCTTCAGGTATCCGAAAGGAAAAGAAAGCGTTACGCTTTGCAAGACGTTCTATCGGATGTGAGCTCGTGACGCTATCCTTCAGGTTACAGGTGCAGGCTGGCCATATATCGTATACGCTGGCTTCAGGTATCCGAAAGGAAAAGAAAGCGTTACGCTTTGCAAGACGTTCTATCGGATGTGAGCTCGTGACGCTATCCTTCAGGTTACAGGTGCAGGCTGGCCATATATTGTATACGCTGGCTTCAGGTATCCGAAAGGAAAAGAAAGCGTTACGCTTTGCAAGACGTTCTATCGGATGTGAGCTCGTGACGCTATCCTTCAGGTTACAGGTGCAGGCTGGCCATATATCGTATACGCTGGCTTCAGGTATCCGAAAGGAAAAGAAAGCGTTACGCTTTGCAAGACGTTCTATCGGATGTGAGCTCGTGACGCTATCCTTCAGGTTACAGGTGCAGGCTGGCCATATATCGTATACGCTGGCTTCAGGTATCCGAAAGGAAAAGAAAGCGTTACGCTTTGCAAGACGTTCTATCGGATGTGAGCTCGTGACGCTATCCTTCAGGTTACAGGTGCAGGCTGGCCATATATCGTATACGCTGGCTTCAGGTATCCGAAAGGAAAAGAAAGCGTTACGCTTTGCAAGACGTTCTATCGGATGTGAGCTCGTGACGCTATCCTTCAGGTTACAGGTGCAGGCTGGCCATATATCGTATACGCTGGCTTCAGGTATCCGAAAGGAAAAGAAAGCGTTACGCTTTGCAAGACGTTCTATCGGATGTGAGCTCGTGACGCTATCCTTCAGGTTACAGGTGCAGGCTGGCCATATATTGTATACGCTGGCTTCAGGTATCCGAAAGGAAAAGAAAGCGTTACGCTTTGCAAGACGTTCTATCGGATGTGAGCTCGTGACGCTAACCTTCAGGTTACAGGTGCAGGCTGGCCATATATCGTATACGCTGGCTTCAGGTATCCGAAAGGAAAAGAAAGCGTTACGCTTTGCAAGACGTTCTATCGGATGTGAGCTCGTGACGCTAACCTTCAGGTTACAGGTGCAGGCTGGCCATATATCGTATACGCTGGCTTCAGGTATCCGAAAGGAAAAGAAAGCGTTACGCTTTGCAAGACGTTCTATCGGATGTGAGCTCGTGACGCTATCCTTCAGGTTACAGGTGCAGGCTGGCCATATATCGTATACGCTGGCTTCAGGTATCCGAAAGGAAAAGAAAGCGTTACGCTTTGCAAGACGTTCTATCGGATGTGAGCTCGTGACGCTATCCTTCAGGTTACAGGTGCAGGCTGGCCATATATCGTATACGCTGGCTTCAGGTATCCGAAAGGAAAAGAAAGCGTTACGCTTTGCAAGACGTTCTATCGGATGTGAGCTCGTGACGCTAACCTTCAGGTTACAGGTGCAGGCTGGCCATATATCGTATACGCTGGCTTCAGGTATCCGAAAGGAAAAGAAAGCGTTACGCTTTGCAAGACGTTCTATCGGATGTGAGCTCGTGACGCTATCCTTCAGGTTACAGGTGCAGGCTGGCCATATATCGTATACGCTGGCTTCAGGTATCCGAAAGGAAAAGAAAGCGTTACGCTTTGCAAGACGTTCTATCGGATGTGAGCTCGTGACGCTATCCTTCAGGTTACAGGTGCAGGCTGGCCATATATTGTATACGCTGGCTTCAGGTATCCGAAAGGAAAAGAAAGCGTTACGCTTTGCAAGACGTTCTATCGGATGTGAGCTCGTGACGCTAACCTTCAGGTTACAGGTGCAGGCTGGCCATATATCGTATACGCTGGCTTCAGGTATCCGAAAGGAAAAGAAAGCGTTACGCTTTGCAAGACGTTCTATCGGATGTGAGCTCGTGACGCTATCCTTCAGGTTACAGGTGCAGGCTGGCCATATATTGTATACGCTGGCTTCAGGTATCCGAAAGGAAAAGAAAGCGTTACGCTTTGCAAGACGTTCTATCGGATGTGAGCTCGTGACGCTATCCTTCAGGTTACAGGTGCAGACTGGCCATAAATTGTATATGCTGGCTTCAGGTATCCGAAAGGAAAAGAAAGCGTTACGCTTTGCAAGACGTTCTATCGGATGTGAGCTCGTGACGCTATCCTTCAGGTTACAGGTGCAGGCTGGCCATATATCGTATACGCTGGCTTCAGGTATCCGAAAGGAAAAGAAAGCGTTACGCTTTGCAAGACGTTCTATCGGATGTGAGCTCGTGACGCTATCCTTCAGGTTACAGGTGCAGGCTGGCCATATATCGTATACGCTGGCTTCAGGTATCCGAAAGGAAAAGAAAGCGTTACGCTTTGCAAGACGTTCTATCGGATGTGAGCTCGTGACGCTATCCTTCAGGTTACAGGTGCAGGCTGGCCATATATTGTATACGCTGGCTTCAGGTATCCGAAAGGAAAAGAAAGCGTTACGCTTTGCAAGACGTTCTATCGGATGTGAGCTCGTGACGCTATCCTTCAGGTTACAGGTGCAGGCTGGCCATATATCGTATACGCTGGCTTCAGGTATCCGAAAGGAAAAGAAAGCGTTACGCTTTGCAAGACGTTCTATCGGATGTGAGCTCGTGACGCTATCCTTCAGGTTACAGGTGCAGGCTGGCCATATATCGTATACGCTGGCTTCAGGTATCCGAAAGGAAAAGAAAGCGTTACGCTTTGCAAGACGTTCTATCGGATGTGAGCTCGTGACGCTATCCTTCAGGTTACAGGTGCAGGCTGGCCATATATCGTATACGCTGGCTTCATGTATCCGAAACGAAAAGAACATACAGCCATAGGTATGGTGAATGACCCGATCAGTTCATGTTTTATCTTCATGAGACGTTAACACAAAACCAACTATGTTGGGATTCCTCTAGTCCACGAGACCAAAAACTAATTCACAGAAGCCTATTTTGAATTCCAGCTTCTCTCTCTCTCTTTCTCTCAATTTGTGAACAACTTGAATTTGGTATGGATGATGTTGTAACTCACTGTGCGGAATACGATGAAGACGGTGGCGGGAAACTACAGCAAGCGACAAAGCGTGGCGGCGGCGAGTTGACCATGTGGAGCAACTTAGCAACTGAAGGACGATTTACATATTGAGGTGTACTGAGTGTGATACAGGACGACCACGTGGTTTTAAATATCCCACGGACTCCTCATCACATCGATCCACATCAATAGTGTGTTGCAGACGGTGCGTCTTGTCTGTTAAAATGTGTCAGAAACTCCCGCTGCGTGGCTGCAGGTGACTTTGTTTTGATAAACGATTCTAGACCTACTGAAAAAACACGTTCTGGCCCACACCCAACGTTCCATGGTGACTAACAGGCAAACTCGCTCCGGAAATACCTACATTTCTATGTAGGAATTGTAACAACATGGAAACAACAGGCTTCTCCATGTAATTTGCCGACACAATCATCATCAACGAAACTGTTTAAACCGATGGCTGGTCTTACTACTACATAGAATTCAATTTCTACTACTAATACAATTCAATTGTTCCCCCTGTACACTCACTACTGAAACCCCCCCTTTTAGGGGAGTAACTTAATTTTTTTTAAACTAGACAGTTGGTCTAGATGGAAGAAAAATTGTAACTAGGCCCATGCATGGTGACAGGACTTGCAAATGAAACTCTCATGTAACAATGACAAATTCCCATATTTATTGGTGTTCTCTTTATAACATTTCTCTTTTATAATATTAATATATCTTTTATAATATTTCTATTTAATAACATTTGCATTTCTCTTTTATAACATTAATATTTCTTTTATAATTTTCTCTTTAATAATATTAGCCTTACTCTTTCACAATAATTATATTTTATGATATTTGCATTTCTCTCTGATAATATTAGTATTTCCTTTTATAATATCTCTCTTTAAGAACATCAGCATTGAATACTATATTACAGTTTAGAGCACTCTAATCATGGTTCTTGATATGTCTTAAATCTTAAACATCTAATGAAATTACTGCATTATTTGACATATCCATACATGTATACACATAGCTGTAGCAATTCTTTTTATTTATTTATTTATTTATTTATTTTTTTTTTAATTTTCTGGGAAATACACATATACATACATATATTCACACATCTACATACACACACCGACACACAATTATCTTATTTCAAGTGAACAATAATCTCCAGGACTAGCAATCACCCAATTAACAGCTCCCCAAGTTGTAACCCTTAACTCAACCCATGATTCATAAATGTCCAAAATTGCAAGGTAGATTTAAGGTTAACCATTATCATTATGCAACACAACTACGGCATATGCCTTTACTCTGGTTAGCATAACCGATTCCCACAGGAGCAATTTACTAAAACAATTTGAATGTTCTGTGATTTCATCTCTATAACAATAGAGAACAGCATGCATGAGTTTTCGAAAGGACTTGTTGTAACCGATTATAGCATGTTATAAGGTAAACTGCCTTCATTTGAAATTTGGTTTATTCTCTCTCTATAGATTTAAGGTTTACAATTCATAAGTTTGTGTGCACATATCTTCCTGCCTAGAACTGAATAAATGCAGAAGGCGTCTGAAGTTAATAATAATGGAAAGATCCCACCTGTGTTTCCAGATTGAAGGTTTGAGTTTCGTTCCTGTGGTCAAGATGTTCCAGAGTGGTGCCGGTAATGACGAGTGGATGTTCTTTCTAAATCGGAGTTATCCATGTGCTGGAGCCTGAACGTGGCTAGCGGCGTGGAGGAGACTAGACAGCTTGTTCTCTGCGGATGATGACAGATGGGCAGTCATCATCCCGTTGACACCCCATCCCTCGTCTGGTCGAGAACCCTAGATAACATTTTGTATGTACTGAATGTCAGGAGATGCACTTCCTCACACTCTCTATCGCCTTGACACATATTCACCACTCTATGACACTTTTATTAAATTCATTAACTTGTCAACTTTAAAAATTAGCCCCTTTACTTTCTTTAAGCTTCCCGAAATTAAATATCCACCTTGAATTATGTAACACTTTTTGACGTGAAAACGTCTATTCGCTCGTTAAGCACAGTGATAGCCGGTCAAACTTTCTTGTGTTACAAAATACCGTCAGATTTCAATCGCATTAATTAAAACCCCGCTCTATCGACATTACAACATCACAATCAACTGGACGGCTTTGAAAGAGCTCAATGAGCAGGCGCCGGCAAACAATGATGCTCCTTTAGAGACGCTCAATAACGTAGTCGAGTCTGAGTGTTTACTAGCCAGACAGAGAACGCTTCTATGGAACGAGGATATGTGTCTCAACATAGCACCAGGGCAGCATAGTGTACCGCTGAATATAATCTACGATGTGCATGCAGAGGAGCTGTCATTTCCATCCATTTACTATGGTGTGGCGCGTTCCTTCAAGCCAAACGTACCCGTCACACCATACAAAATAGCTAACAGCGAGGTGCGCCGTCGAGACCGTCGAGGTGTGACACCCGATCACATCCTCTACATGGCGATGAAGATACTACGATTGCGAGTCACACAAGGCATATACTCCTCGTTCAAAAGCGTTAGTAATACAGAAAACGTCACAAGTCGCATGATAGAGGACAAACAATATCTCGAATCGTGTATAGAGAGAAATCTGGCCTTTCTCAAAACCATACCGAACAGCGTCCAATATTGGTCGAATCGTAAGAAGGATCTCTTCGCCATGCTACGACAACTCGGTAAGCCTACTGTGTTTCTTACGATGAGCGCCAACGAAATACGCTGGCCGAAGTTGCTCGAGATATTGAATCGACTAAATCCAAAACATGACGGCGATAATCCTGCCGTAGCAGACGTCTTCGCAGGCATGAGTCGATCTACAAGATGCGAGTTAGTGAACGAAGATCCTGTGACGTGTTGTATCTACTTCCATAAGCTCGTTGGTGTTGTGATGCAGCTACTACAAACGAACGTCGCGTCACGAAACCCCTTCGGCCGCTACCGTGTGCTCGATCATTTCCTCCGCATAGAATTTCAACATCGCGGCAGCCCGCACGCTCACATTCTACTCTGGCTAGAGAACGATCCACACGAGTCAATAAGTGAAAACATGCCGCTTACTGTACAACTCGTTACCGATCTGTTTAGCGTAGCGAAGGAAGACATGTCGGAGCCAAACAACTACACTCTACAGACTCATCGGCACACATTTACCTGCACCAAACGTGGCGAAACATCGTGCCGTTTTAACATACCATATTGGCCTATGGATACGACGCGTGTGCTGCTTCCCATGGCATCGAGTGACGGCCGTCGTTCGGCTCTGCAGACTCGCGCCAAGAAGTTGCGCCAGAAGCTGGAGACACAAGTGTACGACTCTCTCGGTCAGTTCTTGATCGACAACAAGTTGAATATGCGCGCATATCTGGATATCATCAGAGCTAGCTTCCGCAGGCCAACGCTCATCTTTAAACGAGACATGACACAAATTATGACCAACACCTTTAATCCTTTTATCTCTGATGTGCTCGTATCAAACATGGACATTCAGTTTATACTCGAAGAGTACAGTTGCGCAGCGTACGTTTTCGAGTATGTAAACAAATCGAAGAGGGGCATCAGCGATCTACACAGACAACTGCTTCAGCTTACGGAGGATCGACCCGAATTAAGTGAACAGGAGCTGTTGAAGAGCGTTTGCCTCAAGCTGCTCAACTCAGTTGAGATGTCGTCTCAGGAGGCTGCCTGGTATCTGCTTAACCAACATATGAGTGAGAGTAGCCGCGAAGTCGTTTACATACCCACCGTGTGGCCACATGAGCGCCACAAGTCTCGCAAACGACGCGCTCAACTCGATCGAGAGGGCATCGATCAAGACTCCACAGACGTGTGGACCAAGAACATCATACAGAAGTATGAGGAGCGACCCGAGCACATGGAATCACTATGTCTGATCGACTTCGTGGCCAAGTACACGCCTAAGAAGATGAGGACGAGACGAAGCGAGGACGACGATGACGAAGCGGCTGATGTTGACTGTGAGAATGCATTGGAGGCGGAGTTCGACGACGCAACGGAATATATGCAACGCGCTCGCAGCCGTTGCTACGATATAGAAGACATGCATAATTATAAGCGTGAATTAGTAACGCTTTATGTGCCGCTCAGAATTGAGTCTGTCGATGTGTTGGATCGTGATCGCTATCTAGAGACATACGAGCAACGCGAGAAGGAAATCATGGAAAAGCGTCGGGAATACGAGGCCAACATTGACATCGACAAACTAATGAATGAGTTGCGAGAGCTGTGCACGTTCGAAAATGAAGAAGCCGAACTGCCGACGGAAGAACGAAACGACTTGGTTCAACTGATGGACAACACCGATGATATCGACGTACTGGAGCCGCTACATGGACTGTCTGTAGTCGGGCGGAGAACGGGAGTACTCAGCAAACAGGAATACTGCGAGCGCATGCGATTGACGAACGATGCACAGCGCGAACTGTTGCTCGAAGTCATACATCGACTTCATGTAACCCAGGATAGACAACCAATACAGATCTTCTTCACTGGGCCCGCTGGCAGTGGCAAGACGTATGTGCTACGTTTGCTCATGGAAACATACAACCGCTTCACTCAACACCATAACTCCATGCGCAACGCGTACGTGGTATGTGCCAGCACTGGGAAGGCGGCTGTAAACCTCGGCGGTATCACCGTCCATTCAGCCTTTAAAATCGCAGCGATGAGCAACAATCAACCTGACAAACCCATGGCTCATGAGGTCGAACAAGTGTATCGAGGGATGTTTAACGGTGTGCGTAGTATCATTATCGATGAGGTTAGCATGATCAGCAGCAGCATCTTTCATAAAATAGATAACCGCCTGAAACAAATCACGGGCGTACATGACATGAGTTTCGGTGGGCTCGATATAATACTGTGCGGTGATCTGCGTCAGCTACCGCCCGTGTATGCAACACCTATCTTCAAGTCCAGCCGTAACACGATAGGCGGACCCTGTTTGTGGCAGTCGCTTGAGTTCTTCGGCCTTGACCAAGTTATGCGGCAGGCAGACATAGTGTTTTCCGGAATACTCACAAAAATCGGCGATGGCGTGCGTCTAACTGCTGAAGAAAGGGCCGTTATTGAGGGTCGATTCCGAACGGCTGAGTGGTGCGATGCCAACTTAACGGGCGTCGTAAGGCTGTTCCACAGAAATACATCTGTGGACGCGTTCAACAGTCAGGCTATACAGACGGATATCGAGAGTACGGCTGTGGATGTGTACAGCGGCTACCCCAATACCACTTAATTGTCCAACGGACGCCTCGCTATGCACAAGATGAACACGACGGCGAGCGGAGGTATGCCGTATGTGCTGCGATTAGGGGTTGGTCATCCTTACATGATTACAATCAATCTAAACGTTGAAGATGGACTAGTAAACGGCGCCATCGGAATACTTCGGTACATAGAACAGGACTTAAGTGAGGGCACCAGCGTGCAGAGAGACGACAGTGCTGCACAGCAAGGTCGGCTCTGGTTCGAATTCGATAACAAAAATATAGGACGACTGGCGCGTCTGAAAGCGAAACCGTACGTGCAATCAAGGCTCGATGTGCTACAGTTCTGCTGGACTCCCATTGAAAAACGCACCGCAAACATATCTATTGGGCGCGGCAAACCGAAGTGTAAGCGAACGCAGTTTCCAGTTTCTCCAGCCTGTGCTCTCACTATTCATAAATCTCAAGGCGCGACATTTGATCAAGTAGTGGTAGAGTACGATTCAAAGCAAGAAACTCAACTAGTGTACGTAGCGCTGAGTCGTGTTACCTCAATAGAAGGGTTATACTTACTGAACAAGCGTGGCGATCATCGGTTCTATTATGGCTTAAAGGAGGACGGCAGTCAAATATCTCGCGAAATTCGACAAGAATATACTCGTTTAGATCGACATCGTCTGCCAACAATAACTTTACAGCTGCGCAAATTTCTCGGTGCGTCGCCGAGCAACAATTGTGAGGTGAGTGACGCACGTGTACGTATAATAGTGGCCGCTCACAACTGTCAGAGTTTAGTCGCTCATTCGACAGATATAGCTACGGACCAAATAATGCGCCATTCGGACTATCTCGCGCTCTCGGAGACCTGGATGGATGATAAATGCAACGCTGTGCCGATTTTAGGCTTCGAATTCCTGGTTGGCGACAGCACATCGGTCAATCAGCGCGGTGGTGGCAAACGATCTGCTGGTGGCGTTGCTATCTATAGAAATGCCGAATCTGTGACCGACAGTCCAATCGTGCATAGATGTGCCAGGTCAGCACTCGCATTGGGCGTTCGACTGATGTCGGCGATATCTGCATGATCAACGTGACCCTGGGCGGAGAACTGAAATTCCTGCTTGCATCGATCTACGTTCACCCTGGCACGCGAATACAAGATATACAGATGCTAACCCTTTCGTCGCTGGCTCGATACTCGGTCAGTATTCATAATATTATACCAACATTGGAAGACTTGACGCATGTACCCCTCATTCTCACAGGAGACTTTAATATTAATGCCGACAGCGATAAGACAGGGCTGAATGACTTCATGCTCGCGCAATTTGGTATGATGCCCGTGACGATTCCTGCCCCTACAACACTCGGCAACACCAACATCGATATGACTTTCACTAGACACTTAAATTCGATACAGTGTGAGGTGTACGTGTGTTACTTTAGCTACCACAGACCCTTGCTACATGCAATAAACTTGTGATTTATCTATTCTGTAACCATACTACTCTGTATGACCATTGTATTAAAGAGATTGATAATTAAATTACATATTAATACGAAACACTTATGATTTTATCCCGACGTTTTCACGGAAAATCTACGGCGCGGACCTTGACTACGCCTTTCGGTTATTTTTTGTTTGGCACACTCAATTTAAATTTAGCTTTCTAGATATTTATTTTTCTTTTTACATTTAAGCCTCGATAGAAAAGTGCAAGAATTTAGGGGTCGCAAACACATGAATTGACGTGTGGAACACACACAGACTCGCCAATCAACACACATACACATTATTAATTAATAAGGCTAACCCCATTATTAAACCAAATTAACGGCAGATAGATACAGATGCTCACCTGAGACACTTTAACGTAAACGTGCATGATAGGTGTGTTGTATCTAAATACATGTCCAGGCCACCAGTCCACGAACCGTTCACTTGAAAGGCTAAGAAAGAAATGAGAAAGAAAATATGTGTCGTAGAGGTGGCCGATATACCTGTAACAGGTATTTTGTAACGATATTTTTGTGGAACGGATGTAACAGTGACTGAAAAGTTGAAATACCTGTTATTCGCGGCAACGCTGTTCCGAGTCGAGACACGCCCCCCTCGCTGTTCCGAGTCGAGGCACGCCCCCTACGCCACACACACACACACACACACACACACACACACACACACACACACACACACACACACACACACACACACACACACACACACACACAAAGTACGCAAGTAACAAGTAAACGAATACGACAAGGCCAAATACTAGGCGTACAAAAATGTCGCTGGTACACAAGGAACAACCAGTACACGAGTAGTTCAAATACTAGGGGTATCACCGATACACAAGGAACAACAAGTAAACGCGTATTACAAATACTGTACTAAGCGTATCAGAGGAACAGTAGTATTTTAGGAAGTAGTATCAAGCGTATTTCGAGTAGGAACTAGTACGGAGCCACTTTTTCGTCCTGAATACTTCATTCTGCGCAAAGAGACGAAGCTGTTTTTAATAAAGGAAAAAATTCATCCTGATGTTATATTTATTCTCGTGTGATATGCAGATATATAATACAGATTATATGCTAATAAATTATAATTATATTATACTAGTCACCAACTTGTAACTAAAACCGGTTCAGGTTGTAAGGTAAAACTTTATGTTTTTACTCATAAAAAACTTTGTGTTCCGAGTCGTTAGTGAAATAGTTGTATTTAATTATATTGTGTTATAACCTATAGAGTGGCTGATGTTGAAAGGCTATATTATACTTTTTATTAATGGGATTTTAACTTCACTACACATCTCACGTAAATGATGAGATTGTTGTAATGGTCATTTATGCACTTTATCTAGTCCTGTTCCTTAAATATCTGAACAAAAACACGATTAACATCAAGGAAAGTGCAACAGCTGATATTTTTGAATGCGAATTTAAAATAGTGTTTGAATAACTGAAATCCCAGTATTTTAAAAACAATTCAATTGTTTAATTTTATTTATAATGCGTTAAGTGAAGCAGATTGTAATGTAAATAGGTGTGACATTTCAGGACTTGTATATTCTGTGTACATTAGTGAATGAATCTGAAGATTATCCAGGTATGTAATGCATTTAATTTACTTTTGTTGTTGCTTATTATTTATAAGTTTTTATTTATTTATTTATATTTATTTTATTACAGTTTTTTTATTTGTAAAATTTTGTTTATTCTCATTCACTCTTGTGGCTTACTGTTATGTTTTTATTATATGTCTCTGATGTTTTTTCACATTATTTGTTGTGGTATTTATAACAAAAAAAAAATTTTTCGAAAAGTTTTATTTTATAATCTGCAGTAAGGAATGTCGCTGAAAGCAATAACGAAGGGTGTATGTGTGGAAAACATATTTTGTAAGGGACAAAAGGGGAACGAGCAAGCAAGCTGTAGTGACGGACAGGTCATAAATTTCGTAGGCAGCTGCGACGCGTACCCTGTTAACAGAGTTCACTGCTCCCGGGTACGTAGAACACCAGTTTTTTGTGAAAACACATTGATTCCATAGAAAACTACATACAATGTGTACAGAGCCATTAAAGGAGAAAAGGCTTAACAATGGTCAAGCATACATGTGTACGCCAGCTGTCAGGAGAAAGCGACGAAGGGTGGATTGATTTGAAGGACTCCAGCGGTCGATGACAGGGTTTTGACCTTACTTGGAAACGAAAGCGCAGAGAGTACGTCCAAACTCAAGGATGGGGTGTTGCCTGGCAACTAAAAGAAAAAACCAACTTTCAAAGAAGGGTAGGCGAGGCCCTTGAACAACAATAGATAATAACGGCAGAGCGACGAAGATGAGAAACAATGAAAATGGAAGAGAAACTCAGAGTTGTCACTGAAGACTTTAGAAAAAAACGACAGATACAATTTATTGCTGCGTTGGCTGGAAATGTCGACGACCTCAAAATACGAAGCAAGGGAAGAATCTGGTGGGGAACCAGAAGCCCTATCAGAGAACGCCTTTGAAAAGATGGGTAGTATTTGGACTTGGAGGGAAAAACATGAAACCAATAAGGACACGGCGTCGTTGGAATCAGGAGTCTGGTGGGAGATTTGGTAAGGAAAATATAGGAAGGAGACAGGAACGCGCTCAAGGAGTGCTAACAAAATTTCGGACGCGATCGGAGTGAAGTCGGTGACGGGAGAAATTAGCATTTTATCGAACTTAGAATAATTTGATACACAGTGTGAGAAGGTAGTTTTCGAACTTATAACAAAAATTAATACAGTCATTACAAGCAAACGAACTATGAAGTAGAGTCACACTATTAGCCTACCAGTGAACATTAACTGAACAAATAGTAATCAGACAATAATGTAATTTCAGTGTATAAAAAAAAAAAAAACTTTACAACAATAACTTTTAAGAACGATTAACAACACAAACTACATTCATGAACACTTAATAACCAGACATACCGCAACAATGGTGCGTGATATTAATTCAGATCTGATGTACAACAGAGAACGCTAACTTTTATTCATAAATTATAATCCGAATGCGTGGAGTTGGTGAGTGAAGTGTCTGTAAGTGACATCGTGGAATTCATCCAGTGCCATCTATCATCTGGAGGAGTTATCTGCACGATCCTAGAACGATCGACATGGGGGAATCATCACCGCAACTACCGAGTGATTGGATATTCGAATACCAAGTATAGTAAAACATGTCTTAATTAATTTAGATCCACTGTCTGTCATCTCAAAGAATCCACACACAATAAAATTCAATAAAGTAATCGTAAAGGAATTAAAGAAATCGATTCTAAAGTTTGTGTAGAAGTAAAATTATCATTGTTTATCAGTTTGGAGTAATGTTTATTTCCAAGTTCTAAATGAATCCGTAATTACAAAATATAGTAACAGCTTAAGAGATATTCATATTAAGAATTCATAAGATGAGGCTAAACATTATAATTTACTTAATGTACTAAACGCAATTGATGAATGATCATTAATATGCAACCATTAGATTGAGAGTTTGGATAACTAATTTTATTACTGTATTATTTTGATATGTACAATTTAATGAGTATTCAATTTTATTAATGTATTATTGTTTGATATTTACGATTTAGCCATGAGTATTAAATTTTGGTAATGTGTTAATTTTATATATTTACAAGTACTAATGAGTACATAGAATTTTGTGCTACTTTAATATTTACAAGTAATAGCAAACTAATGTGAATAAATTTAAGAGCTATCAGTAGAATGAGCATTTATTATTATTTTTAACCCTGAGATAAAGAGAATAAACAGTAATTAATGTTAAATTGGCGTCCACACGCGGGACATTAAATAGATAATAACAAAACTTATTGTTAAATTGGCGTCCATCGATGGGCGTAAACGGGAACAACTCGTTTTATTGTTAAATTGGCGCCGCACCGCACGGCTTGATAAAATAGTAAGCTAGGGCAGTGACAGACAGTGGCTAGCAATAAGTTTAAAATAAGTACATGTAAGTAGCTTAAGCTATATTGTTGTTGTCGTATATCGGTCTCTAAGTCTCTGAATGATAACCCGAAGTCAAGCTAAAATGGCATCTAGTGGAGAGAATTCAAATGAGTTTGATGTCAATAACCAGATGGGCTATGAGCAGCCTGAGGACGGAAACGCAATGAATGAAGAAAGCTCCACAACCGGTGCAGGAACTAGGGCCGGGGGACCGCAATCACAGTCGCAGTCATCTGAAGCAAATTTTCAAATGTTAATGGCATTGATGAAACAACAATTTGAAGAATCAAAAATGCAACATGAAGAGACAATAAGGAAAATTGAAGAATCGGAGAAGAAGAACGAAGAAATGCACAAAAGAACGGAAGAAAGAATCGCCGAGAAATTAGACGAAAAAATAGAGCTAATGAGAAGAGATTTACGAGGACAGAACCACCAGGTGGGTACTGATTTACAAAAACAATCAGAAAAATTGGAAGAAAACAAATTAGATGGAAATACTATGGATCAAATTGACACCGAGTATCAATCTTTAACAACTAAAGCATTGTCTGAACATCATATCTCAAGATCAAAAGAAAGATCTACAATTATTAATGGTAGATATGAAGGTGATAAAGATACTTGTACTGTGTTTGTTGGCAACTTACCAAACACAATTACAAAAAAGAAAATTATCAAATATTTCAGAAAGTTTGGTACGATTGTAAACACGAGATTGCGATATGCTGCAGTATCTGATCCACGATTTCCCAAAAGACGTACTATCATTAAGAAAGAGTTTCATAAAGACAGAACAAATATCCATGCATATGTACGTTTTACTGATGAAAATAGTGCATATCGTGCTTTGGAAGCAAATGGTAATGTGTATGAGGGTTACCACCTGAGAATTGAGTTAGCTAACACGGAAGCTGAAGAAAAGCAGAGAATTAAAAAGAACAAATTGAATACTACAGTTAATATTACCAGTACTGATAGAAAATTTAGAAGTAGGACTGGGGAAGTGCGTAAAAATTTTGAAACCAAACCTGAGATTAAGAAAATGAAAAACCGTTCTGATGAGTATCAAGGGCGAACTGCGCACGAAAGAAGAAAAGGATGAAATTTGCTGGACTATTCAAGAATATTGTGAAGATTGGTATGAGAACGAAAGGAAGATTTCAAGCGATGGAGATGAGATGTCTTAGAAGTCTTGAAAACAAAACATCATTATGTGAGTACGCGGACAGGAAAACGAAAATAATTAAAACGCCACAAGCTGTCAAAGAACGTATTTGTCAGAGGGTTGAAAAGAAGAGACGACAAAAAAAACCCAGCGCGTACATAAATAATGGTAATATGACCGGGGAAAGTTGTCGAAAAAGGATGAAGAGAACCACTTTCAACACTATCATAAAAGAGAGAGAGAGAGAGAGAGGTCATAAATTCCTTAGCTGTCAACGGCCGACTGCAGGGTAAGTGTGAAACGAAACTCACGAATTCAATACCCTTACTACCCTTACTAATTACCAACAAAATGTGTTGTAACGGAACTCACTTAACAAAACGTACAACTATGGCTCCACAAATAGAAAATTAAAAGTAATTAAATGTAACGGATTAAAGAAAACAATCTTAAGAATGTCCGAAAATTTAATAATTAAGTTAGATAATATTGGGTAAAATACCTTAGATAAGACTGGTTGTGTAAGATTACATTAACCGAAGAAAATAAATAGATATGAATATAATATGAATAAAATTAAATAAATGGTAAATAAAAAACATTGCCGTGAAAGTACGGAATATTAATGAAGAAAATAAAAGCGAATTAAATAGTAAGATGAGTTATACGAAGGAGCAGAAGGAAATTGATCATTAAGGAATGAAGGTCACGAATGGATAAACAAATGAGAGTTATGCATACCCAGGAAATAAGTGATATGGATTGAAACAAAAGCACCACCAGGGCATGACAACATGATGAACCCGAAAAAAAAAAAAAATGGAATTTCCTCGACCCAAAGGCACCAGAAGGCTGAAGTAGCTGTGATTAAGGAATGCTTGGAATGGGATTATTAAGAATATACCCAAAGCACCGATATCCAATCTCTGGGAACTGCAAGTAAAGGGGTACGGGGTTATATAATAATGTCCAGGTGCCTGGTAGGTAGATCGTTTGCAATTGCCTTGTATAAAATAGAAATATCATTCAGCGTCTTAGGGGGGGGGGGCCTAGCAAAAATGTAAAAGAATTATTATAATTTGCTAGAACAATTAATGAAATGTCTTAGTAGTAACACGAGATAAAATAAAATAGAAATAAGAAAGCAAGTGTATAAAATGAATTATTTTAATGATTAGTTGTCATAGTCAATAAATGTCATGTTAATGATTATGAATAAAAAAATTAATGATAATAGATGTCAATAAGAGTGAAGAAGATAGAAGGGTAAATGTTTAAATGATATATATGTGAAGACAATTAATAGAATTGTGAGAGAAATATTCAAGTTGTATGTATTTAAGATCATGTTTAAGTAAGGACAACTTACAAGCTTAGTATAAAATTGTATAATATAATTGTGTTCCAAGATGTTAGTAAATAGAAAAGAAAAAATGTTTTTTTGTGTGAAAATGCTAGCGAGATATCAGAAAATATGGACTAACCAGAGACAGTAATAATAAAATAGGTTAGAAAACTATAGTGAATTAGGATATAGAAATACGTATTATTATTATTAATACCAATGTGCTATTTATAATTTAGTGATGATAGAAAGTATGATGGTCACTAAGAATTCTATATATATGTGGTAAGTTTTTTTTTTTAAGCCAATAAATTTGGAGATATTGATGCATATTTTAGTAAGTTGTGACATAAAAATTAGATGTATTAAAGGATACAAAGAAAATTAATCCTAAAGGCAAGAAATATTAATACCAATATCGAATAATTTGTGTAATTGAATTTTGTAGATATTGAAATATTATATGAAGAATAGTTAAGGAGAATTACAAATTTAGTTTAAGATTTTGACTAAATATAAATTTGTAAATATAATAACATGTTAATTAGAGTGAAAGAAAAACGGATTCATTTAGGATGTTGAAAGCGAAAGTACTTTAGAGGGGCTGGGGTGTGTTTACCATTATGTAACGAACCTTTTTCTGTTACGCTGAGAATATAGGTCAACGAGTAAATGTAAACAACACTATACTAGGTCCAATGAAGAACGAGCCACTACAAGGCAACACAAAGTACACATATTGGGAAGCAGATTTTGGCATTTAAACCTTACTGAAAGGGCGCAAAATTTTGGATCAATTTTGGATGTACGGAGTCCATCCAAACTGACAAAATTTGGGGACAATATAACAAAAAAAAAATTTTTCGAAAAGTTTTATTTTATAATCTGCAGTAAGGAATGTCGCTGAAAGCAATAACGAAGGGTGTATGTGTGGAAAACATATTTTGTAAGGGACAAAAGGGGAACGAGCAAGCAAGCTGTAGTGACGGACAGGTCATAAATTTCGTAGGCAGCTGCGACGCGTACCCTGTTAACAGAGTTCACTGCTCCCGGGTACGTAGAACACCAGTTTTTTGTGAAAACACATTGATTCCATAGAAAACTACATACAATGTGTACAGAGCCATTAAAGGAGAAAAGGCTTAACAATGGTCAAGCATACATGTGTACGCCAGCTGTCAGGAGAAAGCGACGAAGGGTGGATTGATTTGAAGGACTCCAGCGGTCGATGACAGGGTTTTGACCTTACTTGGAAACGAAAGCGCAGAGAGTACGTCCAAACTCAAGGATGGGGTGTTGCCTGGCAACTAAAAGAAAAAACCAACTTTCAAAGAAGGGTAGGCGAGGCCCTTGAACAACAATAGATAATAACGGCAGAGCGACGAAGATGAGAAACAATGAAAATGGAAGAGAAACTCAGAGTTGTCACTGAAGACTTTAGAAAAAAACGACAGATACAATTTATTGCTGCGTTGGCTGGAAATGTCGACGACCTCAAAATACGAAGCAAGGGAAGAATCTGGTGGGGAACCAGAAGCCCTATCAGAGAACGCCTTTGAAAAGATGGGTAGTATTTGGACTTGGAGGGAAAAACATGAAACCAATAAGGACACGGCGTCGTTGGAATCAGGAGTCTGGTGGGAGATTTGGTAAGGAAAATATAGGAAGGAGACAGGAACGCGCTCAAGGAGTGCTAACAAAATTTCGGACGCGATCGGAGTGAAGTCGGTGACGGGAGAAATTAGCATTTTATCGAACTTAGAATAATTTGATACACAGTGTGAGAAGGTAGTTTTCGAACTTATAACAAAAATTAATACAGTCATTACAAGCAAACGAACTATGAAGTAGAGTCACACTATTAGCCTACCAGTGAACATTAACTGAACAAATAGTAATCAGACAATAATGTAATTTCAGTGTATAAAAAAAAAAAAAAACTTTACAACAATAACTTTTAAGAACGATTAACAACACAAACTACATTCATGAACACTTAATAACCAGACATACCGCAACAATGGTGCGTGATATTAATTCAGATCTGATGTACAACAGAGAACGCTAACTTTTATTCATAAATTATAATCCGAATGCGTGGAGTTGGTGAGTGAAGTGTCTGTAAGTGACATCGTGGAATTCATCCAGTGCCATCTATCATCTGGAGGAGTTATCTGCACGATCCTAGAACGATCGACATGGGGGAATCATCACCGCAACTACCGAGTGATTGGATATTCGAATACCAAGTATAGTAAAACATGTCTTAATTAATTTAGATCCACTGTCTGTCATCTCAAAGAATCCACACACAATAAAATTCAATAAAGTAATCGTAAAGGAATTAAAGAAATCGATTCTAAAGTTTGTGTAGAAGTAAAATTATCATTGTTTATCAGTTTGGAGTAATGTTTATTTCCAAGTTCTAAATGAATCCGTAATTACAAAATATAGTAACAGCTTAAGAGATATTCATATTAAGAATTCATAAGATGAGGCTAAACATTATAATTTACTTAATGTACTAAACGCAATTGATGAATGATCATTAATATGCAACCATTAGATTGAGAGTTTGGATAACTAATTTTATTACTGTATTATTTTGATATGTACAATTTAATGAGTATTCAATTTTATTAATGTATTATTGTTTGATATTTACGATTTAGCCATGAGTATTAAATTTTGGTAATGTGTTAATTTTATATATTTACAAGTACTAATGAGTACATAGAATTTTGTGCTACTTTAATATTTACAAGTAATAGCAAACTAATGTGAATAAATTTAAGAGCTATCAGTAGAATGAGCATTTATTATTATTTTTAACCCTGAGATAAAGAGAATAAACAGTAATTAATGTTAAATTGGCGTCCACACGCGGGACATTAAATAGATAATAACAAAACTTATTGTTAAATTGGCGTCCATCGATGGGCGTAAACGGGAACAACTCGTTTTATTGTTAAATTGGCGCCGCACCGCACGGCTTGATAAAATAGTAAGCTAGGGCAGTGACAGACAGTGGCTAGCAATAAGTTTAAAATAAGTACATGTAAGTAGCTTAAGCTATATTGTTGTTGTCGTATATCGGTCTCTAAGTCTCTGAATGATAACCCGAAGTCAAGCTAAAATGGCATCTAGTGGAGAGAATTCAAATGAGTTTGATGTCAATAACCAGATGGGCTATGAGCAGCCTGAGGACGGAAACGCAATGAATGAAGAAAGCTCCACAACCGGTGCAGGAACTAGGGCCGGGGGACCGCAATCACAGTCGCAGTCATCTGAAGCAAATTTTCAAATGTTAATGGCATTGATGAAACAACAATTTGAAGAATCAAAAATGCAACATGAAGAGACAATAAGGAAAATTGAAGAATCGGAGAAGAAGAACGAAGAAATGCACAAAAGAACGGAAGAAAGAATCGCCGAGAAATTAGACGAAAAAATAAAGCTAATGAGAAGAGATTTACGAGGACAGAACCACCAGGTGGGTACTGATTTACAAAAACAATCAGAAAAATTGGAAGAAAACAAATTAGATGGAAATACTATGGATCAAATTGACACCGAGTATCAATCTTTAACAACTAAAGCATTGTCTGAACATCATATCTCAAGATCAAAAGAAAGATCTACAATTATTAATGGTAGATATGAAGGTGATAAAGATACTTGTACTGTGTTTGTTGGCAACTTACCAAACACAATTACAAAAAAGAAAATTATCAAATATTTCAGAAAGTTTGGTACGATTGTAAACACGAGATTGCGATATGCTGCAGTATCTGATCCACGATTTCCCAAAAGACGTACTATCATTAAGAAAGAGTTTCATAAAGACAGAACAAATATCCATGCATATGTACGTTTTACTGATGAAAATAGTGCATATCGTGCTTTGGAAGCAAATGGTAATGTGTATGAGGGTTACCACCTGAGAATTGAGTTAGCTAACACGGAAGCTGAAGAAAAGCAGAGAATTAAAAAGAACAAATTGAATACTACAGTTAATATTACCAGTACTGATAGAAAATTTAGAAGTAGGACTGGGGAAGTGCGTAAAAATTTTGAAACCAAACCTGAGATTAAGAAAATGAAAAACCGTTCTGATGAGTATCAAGGGCGAACTGCGCACGAAAGAAGAAAAGGATGAAATTTGCTGGACTATTCAAGAATATTGTGAAGATTGGTATGAGAACGAAAGGAAGATTTCAAGCGATGGAGATGAGATGTCTTAGAAGTCTTGAAAACAAAACATCATTATGTGAGTACGCGGACAGGAAAACGAAAATAATTAAAACGCCACAAGCTCTCAAAGAACGTATTTGTCAGAGGGTTGAAAAGAAGAGACGACAAAAAAAACCCAGCGCGTACATAAATAATGGTAATATGACCGGGGAAAGTTGTCGAAAAAGGATGAAGAGAACCACTTTCAACACTATCATAAAAGAGAGAGAGAGAGAGAGAGGTCATAAATTCCTTAGCTGTCAACGGCCGACTGCAGGGTAAGTGTGAAACGAAACTCACGAATTCAATACCCTTACTACCCTTACT
The DNA here is from genome assembly GCA_034769895.1 of Magicicada septendecula. Classification (NCBI taxonomy): domain Eukaryota; kingdom Metazoa; phylum Arthropoda; class Insecta; order Hemiptera; family Cicadidae; genus Magicicada; species Magicicada septendecula. The sequence goes on along the minus strand of CM068371.1, from coordinate 81,635,215 downwards.
AATTACCAACAAAATGTGTTGTAACGGAACTCACTTAACAAAACGTACAACTATGGCTCCACAAATAGAAAATTAAAAGTAATTAAATGTAACGGATTAAAGAAAACAATCTTAAGAATGTCCGAAAATTTAATAATTAAGTTAGATAATATTGGGTAAAATACCTTAGATAAGACTGGTTGTGTAAGATTACATTAACCGAAGAAAATAAATAGATATGAATATAATATGAATAAAATTAAATAAATGGTAAATAAAAAACATTGCCGTGAAAGTACGGAATATTAATGAAGAAAATAAAAGCGAATTAAATAGTAAGATGAGTTATACGAAGGAGCAGAAGGAAATTGATCATTAAGGAATGAAGGTCACGAATGGATAAACAAATGAGAGTTATGCATACCCAGGAAATAAGTGATATGGATTGAAACAAAAGCACCACCAGGGCATGACAACATGATGAACCCGAAAAAAAAAAAAAAATGGAATTTCCTCGACCCAAAGGCACCAGAAGGCTGAAGTAGCTGTGATTAAGGAATGCTTGGAATGGGATTATTAAGAATATACCCAAAGCACCGATATCCAATCTCTGGGAACTGCAAGTAAAGGGGTACGGGGTTATATAATAATGTCCAGGTGCCTGGTAGGTAGATCGTTTGCAATTGCCTTGTATAAAATAGAAATATCATTCAGCGTCTTAGGGGGGGGGGCCTAGCAAAAATGTAAAAGAATTATTATAATTTGCTAGAACAATTAATGAAATGTCTTAGTAGTAACACGAGATAAAATAAAATAGAAATAAGAAAGCAAGTGTATAAAATGAATTATTTTAATGATTAGTTGTCATAGTCAATAAATGTCATGTTAATGATTATGAATAAAAAAATTAATGATAATAGATGTCAATAAGAGTGAAGAAGATAGAAGGGTAAATGTTTAAATGATATATATGTGAAGACAATTAATAGAATTGTGAGAGAAATATTCAAGTTGTATGTATTTAAGATCATGTTTAAGTAAGGACAACTTACAAGCTTAGTATAAAATTGTATAATATAATTGTGTTCCAAGATGTTAGTAAATAGAAAAGAAAAAATGTTTTTTTGTGTGAAAATGCTAGCGAGATATCAGAAAATATGGACTAACCAGAGACAGTAATAATAAAATAGGTTAGAAAACTATAGTGAATTAGGATATAGAAATACGTATTATTATTATTAATACCAATGTGCTATTTATAATTTAGTGATGATAGAAAGTATGATGGTCACTAAGAATTCTATATATATGTGGTAAGTTTTTTTTTTTAAGCCAATAAATTTGGAGATATTGATGCATATTTTAGTAAGTTGTGACATAAAAATTAGATGTATTAAAGGATACAAAGAAAATTAATCCTAAAGGCAAGAAATATTAATACCAATATCGAATAATTTGTGTAATTGAATTTTGTAGATATTGAAATATTATATGAAGAATAGTTAAGGAGAATTACAAATTTAGTTTAAGATTTTGACTAAATATAAATTTGTAAATATAATAACATGTTAATTAGAGTGAAAGAAAAACGGATTCATTTAGGATGTTGAAAGCGAAAGTACTTTAGAGGGGCTGGGGTGTGTTTACCATTATGTAACGAACCTTTTTCTGTTACGCTGAGAATATAGGTCAACGAGTAAATGTAAACAACACTATACTAGGTCCAATGAAGAACGAGCCACTACAAGGCAACACAAAGTACACATATTGGGAAGCAGATTTTGGCATTTAAACCTTACTGAAAGGGCGCAAAATTTTGGATCAATTTTGGATGTACGGAGTCCATCCAAACTGACAAAATTTGGGGACAATATAACAAAAAAAAAAATTTTTCGAAAAGTTTTATTTTATAATCTGCAGTAAGGAATGTCGCTGAAAGCAATAACGAAGGGTGTATGTGTGGAAAACATATTTTGTAAGGGACAAAAGGGGAACGAGCAAGCAAGCTGTAGTGACGGACAGGTCATAAATTTCGTAGGCAGCTGCGACGCGTACCCTGTTAACAGAGTTCACTGCTCCCGGGTACGTAGAACACCAGTTTTTTGTGAAAACACATTGATTCCATAGAAAACTACATACAATGTGTACAGAGCCATTAAAGGAGAAAAGGCTTAACAATGGTCAAGCATACATGTGTACGCCAGCTGTCAGGAGAAAGCGACGAAGGGTGGATTGATTTGAAGGACTCCAGCGGTCGATGACAGGGTTTTGACCTTACTTGGAAACGAAAGCGCAGAGAGTACGTCCAAACTCAAGGATGGGGTGTTGCCTGGCAACTAAAAGAAAAAACCAACTTTCAAAGAAGGGTAGGCGAGGCCCTTGAACAACAATAGATAATAACGGCAGAGCGACGAAGATGAGAAACAATGAAAATGGAAGAGAAACTCAGAGTTGTCACTGAAGACTTTAGAAAAAAACGACAGATACAATTTATTGCTGCGTTGGCTGGAAATGTCGACGACCTCAAAATACGAAGCAAGGGAAGAATCTGGTGGGGAACCAGAAGCCCTATCAGAGAACGCCTTTGAAAAGATGGGTAGTATTTGGACTTGGAGGGAAAAACATGAAACCAATAAGGACACGGCGTCGTTGGAATCAGGAGTCTGGTGGGAGATTTGGTAAGGAAAATATAGGAAGGAGACAGGAACGCGCTCAAGGAGTGCTAACAAAATTTCGGACGCGATCGGAGTGAAGTCGGTGACGGGAGAAATTAGCATTTTATCGAACTTAGAATAATTTGATACACAGTGTGAGAAGGTAGTTTTCGAACTTATAACAAAAATTAATACAGTCATTACAAGCAAACGAACTATGAAGTAGAGTCACACTATTAGCCTACCAGTGAACATTAACTGAACAAATAGTAATCAGACAATAATGTAATTTCAGTGTATAAAAAAAAAAAAAAACTTTACAACAATAACTTTTAAGAACGATTAACAACACAAACTACATTCATGAACACTTAATAACCAGACATACCGCAACAATGGTGCGTGATATTAATTCAGATCTGATGTACAACAGAGAACGCTAACTTTTATTCATAAATTATAATCCGAATGCGTGGAGTTGGTGAGTGAAGTGTCTGTAAGTGACATCGTGGAATTCATCCAGTGCCATCTATCATCTGGAGGAGTTATCTGCACGATCCTAGAACGATCGACATGGGGGAATCATCACCGCAACTACCGAGTGATTGGATATTCGAATACCAAGTATAGTAAAACATGTCTTAATTAATTTAGATCCACTGTCTGTCATCTCAAAGAATCCACACACAATAAAATTCAATAAAGTAATCGTAAAGGAATTAAAGAAATCGATTCTAAAGTTTGTGTAGAAGTAAAATTATCATTGTTTATCAGTTTGGAGTAATGTTTATTTCCAAGTTCTAAATGAATCCGTAATTACAAAATATAGTAACAGCTTAAGAGATATTCATATTAAGAATTCATAAGATGAGGCTAAACATTATAATTTACTTAATGTACTAAACGCAATTGATGAATGATCATTAATATGCAACCATTAGATTGAGAGTTTGGATAACTAATTTTATTACTGTATTATTTTGATATGTACAATTTAATGAGTATTCAATTTTATTAATGTATTATTGTTTGATATTTACGATTTAGCCATGAGTATTAAATTTTGGTAATGTGTTAATTTTATATATTTACAAGTACTAATGAGTACACAGAATTTTGTGCTACTTTAATATTTACAAGTAATAGCAAACTAATGTGAATAAATTTAAGAGCTATCAGTAGAATGAGCATTTATTATTATTTTTAACCCTGAGATAAAGAGAATAAACAGTAATTAATGTTAAATTGGCGTCCACACGCGGGACATTAAATAGATAATAACAAAACTTATTGTTAAATATTACGTGTAGGCCTACTCTAAATTATTTAATTGCCTCGAGTTTCGCAACTGATTTGTCTAACCAATGTTAGTTTGTTTACTCCTAGTGAAAACTTAATCCTAGTGAAAACTTAAACTGGTATTCCCAAAGGGAGATAAATTCTCTTGTTTCTTATTTTCTTTTAAACAGTAAAATTTAATAAAGTCACAGTGTAAAGTAACACTTTTAATACTTTTAGTTTCAATTTATTTTTGATAACAAATTATATACGTAGGATAGGTTATATAATATCTTCAAATAAATACACAGCAAATAGGTTTATTAATATATTAATAGGTTTATCTAGGTGAAAATAAACCTACTTGCAGTGTATTTATTTGAAGATATTACATAGGAGACCTGCAGGCAACTCAAAACGAGTTACTTACAAAGGATAATATAGGTTTTTTTTTTCTGAAGATTCTGAAGATGGCAATTCGTTGCCGAAACGCGTCAAAATAAGACGAGAAAAACGAAGTCGCACGACGGATATATGGTAAATATCTATTATATTAATATAAGCGACTTGGAGACAACTAACCTAAAATGTATTATATTGAAGCCCGTCAGGCAAGTGTTGTCTACAAATACAAAAATGTTAAAATCAAAATGCTGAAAGTTGCACAAAACATTAAATTTAATAAAATGTGTATAAAAATGAATATCATACCAAAATATGCACGCATAAATATTAATTCAAGAACACCGGCGGCACTCAAGACGAAACAAATAGCAGAAAAAATGTGGTTAACGCAAGAAATTAGACAATTATACAAAAAGAAAAACAGGTTAAATACGGATCTTTATAAAGCGCATTTAGAAATGTTAAAGGAAATTCACCCTGCAGTTATATATGTTATCATGACCAAAATTAACGCTTTAATATCCAATTATTTTTATCATAAATAATAAGAAAATACAAAATTTATATCGTACTCAGCATAAAAAAGAAAATAGACCAATAGATTGTAAACATGTGTTCTATGAACGTGTAACGAATACAACCAACATAGAGTTCACTAACCAAGAAATAAACATGCTTAATAAAGGTCTGAAATATAATGTACCAAGATTTAATACGACAAACGAAATTGTCCATGAGGTAGTTAATGCTGAAGCTGCTATTAAAAGATTAAATGGTTCCGTTGCACAGAATGAAGCAAGGGTTTTTATCAACAACAAACTCAATAACGCAATTAATAGTAATAAATGTAAAAGTCAAAACAATTTTTTAAAAAGTAAATATAAGCAGGATATCATGAATCTTAAAACCATAAAAAGTAAACTTGAGAAAAATGATGCAATTATAAGTAAGGCAGATAAGGGTGACACATTGGTGGTCATGCAGAAAAGAGAGTATACTCAAAAGGTATTTGATTTCATAAATAATAATAATATTAAGAAAATAGACCGGGATCCCACAAAGGCTTATGTAAAAACTTTGAATAACACCATTAATCAATGTAATTTTTTGTTAGATGAGAAAACACGCAGATATTTAAAACCAATTAATGCCACGGCACCAAAATTCACAGGACTACCTAAAATCCACAAGGAAAGTACACCAATCAGACCAGTAATAAACTACACCACAGCTCCCGGATACAAAGCTGCTAAATTGTTAGTGACTTTAATTAAGAATAATATCAGGATAGCAAATAATTACAGTATAAAGAACAGCTATGAGTTTGTTGAAAAACTTAAAAAGATAGAAATACTACCACAATATAAATTAGTATCGTTAGACGTAACTAATTTGTACACTAATATCCCCGTGAGGGAAACTATAGAAATTGTAAATAACAATTTAAAGGAAGTAGCTCAACTTAGCATGCAAAAAAATCAATGAACTTATAAAACTACTTACAGTCGTCTTGGAACAAAATTACTTTACATTTGACAACGGGTTTTTTACACAAGATGACGGTCTGGCTATGGGTTCGCCACTGTCAGGACTATTAGCTGATATATATTTAAATTATTATGAGAATATGAACATAATATCGAATAAATTATACAAGAATAAAATCATTTTTTATTGTAGATACGTCGACGATACGTTTATGATATTTAATGGAACAAAAAGGCAAATACAAAACTTAAATAGTCACATAAACAGCATACACCATAAGATTAAATTCACATCTGAAATAGAAGAAGAAAATCAATTAAATTTCTTAGATTTAACCATTTTAAAAAACGAAGGAAAACTTCAATTTAAAATCTATAGAAAGGCCACAACAACGGACATCACAATTCAAGCCGATTCATATCATCCCACCTCGCATAAAATGGCAGCTTACAATAGTTTTGTGCATAGATTGCTAACTATACCGTTAAGTGAAAAAGACTACATTGAAGAGGTTAATACCATCAAGCACATAGCAGCGGCTAACGGATATAAAAGTTCATTAGTGGATAAATTAATAAGTAAACACAAAGAGAAGAAATTAAAAAAGTCGAACAATGATAACACACTTCCGGTTAATAAATACATATCTGCAGATTACACAAACATTTTACCAAATATTCTAGTTAACGAACTCAAGAAACACCATGTAATTGTAACTTTCCGTACAAATAACAACATTCAGAGACTTCTTAGCCGGAAAAACAGTATACCAGAAAGAAAAAGAACCGGCGTATACAAGATGAATTGCAGCTCATGCGACATGTTCTACATAGGCCAAACAGGCAGACCATTTGAAGAAAGATATAACGAACATCTTCCCAGAAGGGAATTACATAAAACAACATCTAATTTTGCCAGGCACCTGATACTATGTAATCATAACTACAGTGATTTTGAGACAAATTTCCAGCCTTTGCATTGCTGCAGGAAAGGAAAATACAAGGACGCGTTTGAGGAATACGAAATATATAAAGCCGTCAAAATCAACAGTGATTATGTCTTGAATGATAAACTTACATTTTCACATAACATGTTGTACGACACGGCAATACTTGCACACGGGCGCCAGTAAATGAAATGTCACAGTACATACGGGCTATAATAAGCAAAACAGGTTTATCAGTGGCTATATAAACAGTGAATCAGTTGATCGATATTGTCCACGCGAAAGCAGTCGATCGATATAGTCCACGCGAGAAACATACACTTTCATGTTCGCGTCTGTGAGTTTCCAATATCGTAAAAGTGCACTTTTACCGTAATGATTTTAGTGTTTTTAATTTTTTACCGATCTCATATGAGTGATTAAGATTCTGAAGATGGCAATTCGTTGCCGAAACGCGTCAAAATAAGACGAGAAAAACGAAGTCGCAGACGGATATATGGTAAATATCTATTATATAATATAGGTTATGTATAATTAGTATATAATAACAGGTATTTGTACCTGTTATTTTTTTGGAACGGTTTTTCATACCTATTATTTAAAAATAACAGTTTAGCCCAATTATGTGTCGGCTGAACCACGAGGCTTCAGAAAGGAATCGGAAAATGTACGTAATCAGCTGTTCCGAAACCAGCCACACAAATATCGTCGGTCAAGGTCACCAGCTCGCTAACGCGCCTACTTTGCTCAGTCAACGTACAATTCCGAAGTCGCGGCCCTCGAGCGCGATTTTTCGAATATGCCGAACATGCTTCGGCACACTACTATTTTTTCTGGAACCATCTCTTAGTACGTAATTACAATGGAGGGGTAAAACTGTGACGGCCGGTGTCAGCACGGTTGATGCCGAGCTGTTAGACCGTGGTCTGTTACTGTTTACACAGCTTACAACAGACGTTTCAGCCTCACCATTGCAAGCCAACTTCAATGTCTATAACGTTGAGTAACTGGCAACATGTATGCCAGCTCCCACAGTACTATGGTACTGGCTAAGGCCCGATGCACACACATCAGGTTTTTTAACGTGCGGTGTCGCTGCGTGGACGTTGTCGCAACGCAAAACGCGCGTGACTAGCAACTCACTTAGCCGCGGTCGGCAGCCAGATTTTGCCACTTACAGCCATCGATATATATCATAGAAAACGTGTAATGTTCTCTTATTTAGTGGACAGACGTTTTTTTTGGAATCGGAGACGGTTTTGAGTCCATCCATTTACTGACTCAAGATTTATTAGAGGCAGATTTCGTATGACTTTTGGTGATTTATGAGAACATTGGGATACATTTTTCAGTTACTTTCGAATGAGTATTCATTCATTTGATGAGCTTGAAGGGAAAATAAGCGACAAGATAAAATACCGAGTACGTGGATGAGACTGTCTGTACCTCCACAGGAAATGTTAGCTATAACTCTTTAGGATAGCTAAGGATATTGTTTTATTTCACAAATAAACAGCTGTATATCCAAGAGACCTTCAGAATTTGACACAGCCATAACTACAATTACGTCAGATTACCGGACGTGTGCACTGCTCAATAGACAACAATGTCTGAGATCCGGAGTAGTGTGTGCGGCGCCGCTGTGGTCAGTGGCGGCGCTAACGAAACGGGGGCCCCCCCGCGAAACTAATTAGGGGGCCCTATAAAAATGGTTAAATTTTGTATACGTAATAGGGGAAAACACTCAAATGAGTTTCTATTTACGTGTGTTTCACAACAATGGTTTGTAAAAAGCGTTTGCAATTTGCAAAGGATGTTTTACACGTGTACACACTCTTAAAATTCATTGTTGCTAAATAGACAAAGTTCTATACAAACTATAAAAAAACCAAAACAAAAAGAATGATTTATTTTTACGTCAAAGATCTAAATTCAGACTATGAAACAGTACCGCACACAGAGTGTTAAAAATTTATTATTTAAAAACGAATATCAAAGTAACATTCTAGCTTTTTTCAAACATTTAATTAGTTTGTAACTGAATTTGTAAAATTCTTGAATATACTCTATACAAGTTCTCCTTAAGTCTAATCCAATTCAATAACACTCGAACTCAAGTAATGTACAATATTTACAGATGAGGATCAACCAAAGTTCACTGTTTTCCTAAGCCTAGTCTTCTTTTTTTAATAGCTAAGAACTTTTCAACCACTTCGTTGATATTAGTTTTCTGTGTCTCTTCATGCTCAATGCTTAACAGTGCCAAGTCACTCAACCGAGTTTGGTCCATGGTACTTCTTAAGTATGACTTAATTTAATTAATTTAAGTTTTGAAAAGCTTCTTTCCGCTGTAGGCCTAGCTGTTGTGAGAGGTATGGTTAAATAAAGCTGCAAAGCTATAGTTAAGTCTGGGAGGCAACTCATAAGGCAGCTGTTTTCTTCAACCAGTAAATTCATCATTTCTCGAATTCTTTTCTTGTGTACAATTTCTTTGGCCATCAGAGCTTTGAAGGATATTACTTGGTCAGGCATTGATGTGGAAAGGTCACCAGGATACACATTTACCAGAGCCTTACTTTTCTTCACTATTGTCTCTTGTGAGAAGTTTACTAAATTCTGAGGCGTCAGGAATGAAAACCTATCATCAATGCAACGCAATCCTTCGAATCTCATTTGTAGCTGAGCTATTACAATATCTAGTGTTGCATTGAAAACTTTTACTTCAAATGATTTCACTGGGTCGTCAATTCTATGGTCAACTGATAATTCAACAAAGAAGCGTTTTACAACTCGTTTACGCTTATTTTTCATGTTACAAGTTATGTCCCATGACTGGGCCAACTGGGGCCCCCCCATGAGGGTCGGGGCCCCCCGCGCCGCGGGGTCTGCGGGGGCCTTATCGCCGCCACTGGCTGTGGTAAGCAGGGGAACTGCGGCGAAGAATGCATGCACAGTGGACGTGCGGCACCGCAGTGACTCATATGTCTTCCTGTACTCCACGCCACACTTGCGGGGACGTAGCTGCACCGTACGGTAAAAAACCGGATGTCTGCATCGAGCCTAATAACCCGGCAGAGAATAATATCAGTTGTGTAGAAAGGTGGAGATAACTTCTCCCGCCCACCCACCTCCAGTCATTCTACACGTACTTCCTAGTTTCTTCTATTGCTCTTTATTTCTTCGTTTAGGTTACAGAATATCCTGAATTTGTATTTAGTATCTTCGTTTCTCTTTTTGTCTAGTACGGTAAAGCCTGCTCGGAAATCCCAATTCTACAATTTCCTGTTTTTTTATTAGGTTCTTCGTTAGTGTTCAAACACTTATATCCTAACAGAAAAGCGGTTACAGCCAGCACTTTTACACATTTTAAACAGCTCTTTCTTTTGACATATTCTTAAATACTTTTTTCGACTATATGGCGTTGATTGTATTACTAAAATCTATGTAATTTTACACCAGTAGCGTAATTTCTCACATAAGGTACGCTACACTCTAGATCAGTCATACTAGCAAGCTTTGACTTTATAAGGGCGCATATATAAATGAGGACCAGTTCTATGGGCGCACCCCTCCCCACCTAATCAATGGAACGGTGCGGAGTTCAATAGCCGGACATTACAAACATTAACTGTCGCTTTATGATATCCTTGCGCTTATATTTAGCGACGTGGAACACCGAATCAAAAAAAGCTTTAGAGTATTTTTCACATAAATTTGTGAAAATATTTCACATTAGGAGTGAAATATCGTCATGTCATCATCAACAATTCGTCGTCATGCACACGCACGTTAAAACTAACAAAACTTTAAGGGAAAAAATGATTAAACAGGAAAACATTTTAATAAAAATTCATTAAATAACTTGCCACAATAACACTATTTATTTTCATAAAGTACACAGAAATGTTTATGCACATAAAGTTTCTCCTTTAGGGAGACAGGTAAGCGTATTTACAGGCTCTGGGCGACAAGCTCGACAATCGTATTGTGGGAAGACGTAGCGCGGTTCGGTAAATGGCTGGTAGTACTTCGAAGCAGGTACAATGCGGGTGTGCATTCCTGCGTTCAAAATAAAATAAAATCACAAATTGGTTCGTGGGCGCAGGGTTTCCGACTGCTGCTCTAGTTTGATGAACTTACGTGAATGTGATACGCCGCTAACAACAGAAACTGCTTGTTCCGTAGTATCCATATCCATCTGTTTTTGTAGATATAAACATGCAGTTGTACAAAGAAGCTCGTTATCGAGGGTAGTTGTCCCGTACACACTCATGAATACAGTTTTCCCGAGGGGGCGCCAAAATAATCGGCGTTGTAAAGAGGAAGTCAACCAAAATATTTGGGAAACATTGGTTTAGAGCAAACACAAGACAGCGGCAAATGGCGTGGTTAGAATAAAAAATAACCAGCTAATAAAGTGAATATAGGTGTTACTTAAATAAATCGATAAGTATTACTATTGCCCCCCTTCAGCAGACTGATCGATCTTAAGTTCATCATGTCGCACACTGGGACAACGGGTCTTCAAAGTTGCCAATAAATAGCAGACACTATAAATGGATTCCTAAAGTGAATATTTGTTTATAAACACGTAATTACCTATCAAAATATCGGTATGGAGAACCATACATGACTTCCACGCTCTAAGATTTATATTTAAAATGATTTACTTGAATTCGGTTTGATAATTCCTAAAAAAATGTTCCCCACCCTCAAACTATTTTCACTATTTATAGATATTTTTGTAATTATGGGGCAGTCTTTTAATATAATGTTATTTTCGAGTCATTTTATCTATAAAAATTAGGTACTTTATTCTTATAAAGAAACTGAACTACGCAGATAATCATCCCTCCTCCTCAAACGATCCCCACCATTCATTATATTTACACTTTCATAGAGTAATAGTTTTATCATATGTAATTTCTAAAGTGTCTTATCCATCAAAATTAAATATTTGTACTTTACTTGATTTCAGCACAGCAATTTTCAAAAAATCACCCCCTTCAATTACCCACTCTATTTACCACTCAAATTACCCACTCCAATTATCTCATTTACCATTTTACAGTGAATTAATATGACTTTATTTTCGGAGCACTTATTTAATAAAATTAAGTACTTTACTCTTGTTAAAACACAAACCAATACAGGTGAACTACCCCTCCCCCTTAACCGATCTTCAGCAAAATCAATAGGCCTTGAGTCCTCTACAACTCGGGTACACATGCAAAAAATTATTTGATTCTCTTTGAATTTGCGGCAGTTATCGTTCGCCGTAGAAAAAGTTCTACACACACACACAGACGTACACACACAGACACACTTTTTGGAAAATGACTTTTCTTCATGTTTTCAGGGTAGTACAATCAGAATCATCCCTTATCTCGAACACGATTTTTTTCCATTCCTTTGTTCTCTTCAGTCTTCGGAACACATGTTGATTGTCCAGCAGCTGAAGAACTTCTGCATTTTCGTGGAAGTGAAGCCTTTTTTCATGCTTCTTCGCAAACCTTTTAATCTCTTCTTTAATTGTTGGAATACCTAGATCTCTGTGGACTTCGGTGTTTCTAACATACCGTGGTGCATTCACCTTGGTCCGGAAAACTTTGTTTTGAAATGTTTGTGTTATCCTGATGTTATTATCTTTCCCGCACCCCCAGAGTTGGATTACAGCCAGGTGGGATCACCATACTTCCATTTCCTTATGGAACATGGAAGTAAAAAGTAGAAAAATATTTTCTGAAACCGTTATTTCCTTTAAATAAGTATAAGATAATATTCAGAAATATTAAAGTAGAAAACTATTAAATGCGTTAATTATAAAATTTAACGTAATTCATAGTCATCAGATTGTGAATACACGTCTTTATTAGTATCCTTCTAGTCATCAACATCGTAGTTGTCGTCATTACCGGAAGTCTTCAACGTCTTCTTCCTAAAGGATCGTACCGAAAGTTACAGTAAATCCAACACGTCAAATGCTTGTTTAGACAAGGAGTTATGTTTTTTTATTACTTTTATCTTGTTTGTAATTACTGGAATCGAAAACAATAAAAATGAATTTAAAACATTTTAAATAGTTTCGAGTTTTGGGATGGCATCTTTTTATTGTTTGCTTTGTAGACGGCTTTATATGAAGAAATTTAACAACGGCGACGACGACGACGACGACGACGATAATGATGATGATGATTATCATAATAGTAGTTTGACTCGCGGTATTTTTTGAAAGTGGTGGGCGTTACCGCTGCCCTGAGAGCGCGGATGGGATTTGGGTAGGTCGACGTTGATTCCATTGCAGTAGGATAGGCTCTGAAGCGTTCGTTCTTGTAGGTGACTTGACACCCAAGGACCCAAGTGCACCCGTTGTGTTTGGCATCCGCCAAGACTGCTTGTGATACAAGCGATGTTTTGTAAGCCTTTCTATACTTTTTTGCACGTTCTGGGGTTGAGCTCGTTATTTCTTGTAACATTTTGTTTTACCCGATACTCTTAGACTCGTTTTCGTGGCATAACTTAATCAGCAACAGATGTAGATGCCCTTATGTTTTTGGTTTTCTGTCATTTGGTGTTCGCTCGGTACTCGTTTCAAAATAATTTACTGGAGGCCCGAGTTTCTTTTCAGGAGGACAAGAAAATGACGTTAATGCGTTGCACCAACTTTGATTGTTCTTCAGGTTTCTCTATTCTACGCGTCAGAATAGAATCTTGTTTACCAACGAGATTAAAAATTTGTTTCGAAATCGCTCAAGGCCTTATACACGATGTTAAAATTGTCTTCATAACATCTTGTTTGTGTCTTAACTTTTTCTTTAAGAAAAAAAATGTAGGTGCCTGAGAAATAAAACACGGAAGGATACCTGAATTAAATTTTATAAAACTGTGGTTGTCCCCACATTCCTGTATGCTACTGAAACATGGAGTCTTGGTAAAAGGGACGTACAGAGGATTCAGGCAGCTGAAATGAAATTTCTAGGAGGGACGCAAGATTGTTCTCTCTTCTTGGATCGGAGAAGGAACGAGGATATTAGACGCGATTTAAACATTGTATCATTGCACCAGAAGATTGAAGACCACAGAAGGAGATGGTGTGAACACTTGAATCGCATGTCTGATATCCGTCTACCTGTGACTGCCTTGGGTTATCACCCTACTGGGAAGAGAGATGTCGGTAGACCGTGGAGGAGATGGGTTCCGGAACAGGTCTAAGGCCTAGTCCTTGAAGTGGTGATGATGGTGATGAAAATTTTTTTTCAAAAGAAATAATAAAAATTAAATATATACGTAAACAATAAGTTTCAACTTTTACTTCTCGTTTGGGTTTGTTGAGAATTTTCAAACCATAACCTTGTGTTGAATCTAACCTTGTCTTCTAGGCCGTACCTTCTACTTAGGTGTACTTTGTCACGTTTATAGATTTTGATAGTAAAATTCAGCTACTGTCAATTTTTGTTAATTTTAAATATATTTTTTTAAATCCCGTTTACTAAAATGTAAATTATGTTGTAACAATAATTAGTGGTTCAAGTTTAGAAATTTTCAAATTTTGTCTTCTCTTGAAAAAACTTTGAATACTAAGAAAATTTGAGCAGAAAATAAAAACACTTATATATGCAACAAATAAAAAAATCTACAATGAATTTTCGTTATATAAAAAACTAAAAATAGAAACCCGATCGGACTAGGAACACAACTAATTTCTAACATGTTTCCGAGAACAATTTTGAAATATAAAGATTTAACAGTGTTACGATTTTACAACCATTATTTTAAACCAGATAATATTTGTTTGAAAATATTGATTACTAAATTTCTAACACATATTCGTCTTTTAAAATTTCAGAACGAAATATTGAAATGGTATGTAGTTTATGGCAAAACACTGTGCGTAAAAACAGGTAACAAAAACTCGTTTAAAAATATGTGTGGTTTTGCCAGATAGACGGCGCCATAAGGAGCGCCCCGGCTGGAACGGGGTAGAGTTACCGTATATGTATATTTTATTTGTTGTATGTAGGATAGTGTAGTACACGAAAATAATAAAGATGAAAGTCTAAGCAAAATTTGAGTTTTGATTTTCTGCCAGCTTTGGAGGTCCGTAGCCCCAGTGTTCCCCAGTATAAATTTCATTTAACGATAAAAACGATAAACACACTTTGCACTCTCTGTGTTTACAAATGTTAATCAGAGTTTAGATCGATTGATGCTATCATATTTTTAATTCGTCTGGCATCATTAATCACATCGATATAACAATGCCGAGGGTGGATTGGGGTAGCAAGTCCGTTCCTTTACGAGTTACAATCCAAATATCGACAACGGCTTAGAGAGCGAAGGTTCCACTCACACTTTAAAGGTTAATAGTGAAGGGAAAGTTTTCAACCCTGAATTCTAGAAATAGGTTTTTACAAAAATGGTAAGGTTTTTAGTAGGTAGAAAAGTCAATTATATTATTACACAAACGAGAGTAGGGAGGCCTACATAATGTGATTAACCATTTGGACTGGTAAATCCTCTCCCGGACTGCTTCCATCGTAATCCTCTCCCGGACTGCTTCCATCGTAATCCTCTCCCGGACTGCTTCCGCCGTAATCCTCTCCCGGACAGCTTCCATCGTAATCCTATCCCGGACAGCTTCCATCGTAATCCTCTCCCGGACTGCTTCCATCGTAATCCTCTCCCGGACAGTTTCCATCGTAATCATCTCCCGAACTGCTTCCATCGTAATCCTCTCCCGGACGGCTTCCATCGTAATCCTCTCCCGGACGGCTTCCATCGTAATCCTCTCCCGGACTGATTCCATCGTAATCCTCTCCCGGACAGTTTCCATCGTAATCCTCTCCCGAACTGCTTCCATCGTAATCCTCTCCCGGACGGCTTCCATCGTAATCCTTTCCCGGACGGCTTCCATCGTAATCCTTTCCCGGACGGCTTCCATCGTAATCCTCTCCCGGACGGCTTCCATCGTAATCCTCTCCCGGACGGCTTCCATCGTAATCCTCTCCCGGACTGCTATAACATCTTCTCTAGTGTTATAACTTAGGGAACCCGAAATAATTGGTTCTGCCAATTATTCAGGCTGCCTTATTCGACGAGCTGAAATTTAATCAGAACAACACAGAGTAAATATAAAAGGAATCAGGGAATGGGAAAACTGTTGATTTATGTACTCAGTATATGTGTGTAACAAGAAGACTTCTCTTTATTAAACATTTGAAAAAATAACATTTACTCAAAAGATAGATCCCATGACATTACTAATTGAATTATTAAAGTTATTTGAATTCTTTATTTAAACTTTGGGATCACAACAGATTTTATTTAGCTATACCACGGATCCGGGTAACCTTAGGTATTTAGTCATCAAACTTTTAATGATATTCAATTCATGATATTAGCTTGCAAGACCTTTAGTTTTATGCTTCATTATTATCCCATTTGAAGAAGGGTATTAATTATACTACGATACATTAAGATTTAAACTGTTACAATGTATGATGTCTGAATAGTTACATTAAATTCTTAGAGTTAATTTTTTTTAATCTTTACAAGTTTAATCGTCTCTGAAAAGTCTCTCCTTTAAAGTGTATTGAGTTACAATTATAATTATTATTTATTCCTCGATAGACGTGCTATCGAGTCACCTTTAATTTGGTATGTAGAAATTTCCTCCGGGAGTGTCCGTCTTGGGAATCCTTAAAAGCGTCGTCCTCATCTAGGTCTGGTCTTAGTCATTAAAGGCTTAAACGTCTGCAGTCTAGGTCGAACTTTCTACGATGGTAGGCGTAGATTCTTTGATGTGTCGAACTGCATCTTCTGTCGGGTCTACTAGAGTTGTAAATTCTGGTAGTTCACATCTCCAGGTAGGATGTTGAAAAGTGTCGTCAGTTGGTGAAGTTAGCAGTCATCGTTATTAATACTCGTACTTTTGTTGTCACATATTTCTTCTTGTTACCACGTTTCTGATTTTTAATTAATTTTACATGTTACACTCTTTAGTGTAGCCGTTAATAAACTACATTTGAAATAAGCCAAACTAACAACAAATCACACAACATTCCAACAGAGCTTTTGCTCGTGCGTGTGCACTGCTTGGAGTCTTCATAGCGAGAGAGATTTTTCGCCCGCTTCCACTGGTACTGCACAAGAGGTAGTGGGGTGTTTATTCCGCGAGAATATAGTCCCTGTCTCTCTCTAAATAAACATTTTTATTTATTCAAACTATCCCTAGATAAAAATACATAATTTAAATGAGTTGTTTTAGTGACTATCTGTGTCTTCAGATTCTTTAATTATTAACGTTAGTTTTTTATTTTATTCTTAATTACAGAAGACTCGGAAAACATGTCGAGTCCGGAATCAACAGGTAGGCGCCTGATAGCAAGCAAGGGTTAAATACGACAATAATAATTATTTACAATATGCCTTTTTATTACAGTTTCTTTGCCCTTATTAATTACTTCTTCCTTTCACACTTAGTACCTACATGTTTTTATTATTATTGTGAGATTTAAATGGTTAATGGCACGCAACCTTAATTTTTTTTTATTTCTTTCCTTTTTTAATAATGGTTACAATTTAAATCGTCACATACTCCGCCTCTTAACCAACACAGACTCCTGAAAATATGGTCAGCAACGTACCGAGAGTATGCTTGGGGCGTACCGTGTGAAATTTCTCTCACCCGTTTTTCTCTGTATGTAACTACGAGCAGCATTTGTCATTCTTGACTTGCTGATTCTTACTATCTATACATATACTTCATAATTTACACACTAACTCTACTACTACATAAAATTCACACACTATAAACGTCTTTTCAACATTCTAAATTTTCTTAACTCTACTACTTATAACTACTACCGGATTTTTCTTTTGTGTGAGTTGTCTCTTTTCCTTTTTTTTTTTTTTTTTGGATGTCAGCTGACTTCTTGCTTTGCTCTACATTCGATGAATAGGATTCAAGGTTGATCAGGCCTCGTACCTATTTATACGACAAGGTAGCCAAAAGTTACGCAAGTACTCTTTGCAGTTGAGTACAAAACTTCTACCTTTTGTTTTTTACATTTATTTATTTATTTAACTTGCACGCTACCATTTTCTTCTTCGTGATAACGTTTTATCTGCGAAATATGTGTCCTTCGCACATATTTTTGAGTAGATGGTTCGTACAGG
This sequence comes from Magicicada septendecula, assembly GCA_034769895.1. NCBI lineage: Eukaryota > Metazoa > Arthropoda > Insecta > Hemiptera > Cicadidae > Magicicada > Magicicada septendecula. The sequence goes on along the minus strand of CM068371.1, from coordinate 81,617,287 downwards.
GTTACAGTTACCGGAGTTAAGTATTTGTGAATTTGATAAGGACCGCTCCATCTGTATGATAGCTTGGAAGTTGTCTTATCGATTGCACTACTCGTTGGGTGCGTTTTATACATAACTAAGTCTCCGATTTGGTACTTTACTTTATTATTATTATTCTTTTGCTCGTAATATTTCCTTAACTTCGCTAAGTTTGTTCGTAAATTAGCGCGCGCTTCATTCCATATTTTCCTAATATTTTTTATCCCTAATTTCAAGGGGTAACAATTCATGTATTTTCCACTTTGTGGATAATGGGTGGTTAGGTTTATACTTGAACAATAATTCGAATGGGGTAGACTTATGTCCTTCATGATATGCTGAATTAAAGGCGAATTGTATCCAGGATAGGTTCTGGTCCCAAGAAGTATGGTCGTTAGCATGGTAGGCTATTAAAGCAGATTTTAGGTTTCGCAAATACCTCTCAGCTATATTACCTTGCGGATGATACTCTGATACTCTGTAGTGGTAATGTGGTCTATACCTAGTTTGAAACACATGTTCCTGAATTCCTTAGACTTAAACTGTGGTCCGTTGTCCGACACTAGATGGACTGGAATACCGAATTCTTTGAAAAATCTATTCTGTAAAATGCTTACTGTTGTCGTAGCTAAAGCTCGCCGCATGGGGTACATCCAGACGAATTTACTAAAAGAATCTACGCAAATTAGTAACATTGTATTTCCTGATTTAGAACGTGGGTAGGGTCCTGAAAAGTCTAAATAAATTTTGGCGAATGGGGTAGCAGGAATCTCTGAGATTAACTGACTTATTTGGCTGTTTCTCGCTGGTTTGCTGAGTGCGCACAACTTACACTTCTTTACAAAGTTAGCGATCTCACTGTTCATATTTTCCCAGTGATATTCTTTACGAATTCGATGTATGGTTTTATTTATTCCCATATGTGCTCCAATGGTGGAAGAGTGATAATATTCCATCAGCATAGGTTTAATAATATCAGGGGCGATTATTCGTAAATATTTTCCGTTCGCTATTCTACAACATAATACTCTCTTACTTAATAGGTATTTTTCTGACTTGTTTCCTTTTTCAAGTTGTTCAATAATTGCACTCAAACGTGGGTCTTGTTGTTGATAATGGGCTAAATCCGTAAATGCAAGAGGAAATTCGGTAATTAAAGTATTAATAATCGACGTCTCGCTACTCTTGTTTTCGTAAGTATTACTACTCGGGTGGAACATACGTGACAGGGTATCGGCAACTACATTTTGGGTGCCTCTAATATGTTGTACTTTGAATTTAAAACAATTTAATCTTAATACCCATCTTCCGATACGACCTAACTGTTTTGGGTGATTCAGTAGCCACGATAAAGCTTGATTATCTGTTTCTAACAAAAACTCTTTATGTTCTAAAAAAGGTTTGAACTTCTCAAAAGCGAAAACGATAGCTAAACATTCTAATTCGTATGCGGAGTATTTTTTTTCTTGGTCAGTCAGGGTGCGTGAAGCATAACTAATAGGTAATCTCGAGTTATCTACTTCCTGATATATTACTGCACCTAGGGCTACACTTGAACTGTCTGTCTGCACAACAAACGGTTTTGTAAAATCGGCTAATTGTAGTACGGGGGCGATATGATGCTTTCTTTTAATTTCTCAAATGCGGTTTGGTGTTGCTCATTCCACTCAAATTTAACTCCCTTCTTTCTTAAGGTATTTAGCGGTGCTGCAATTTCGGCTAGATGAGGGATATACTTGTGGAAATAATTTATCATTCCTAAAAATCGGGCAATTCCTTTCGCATCCCGCGGTGGTAAAAATTCTCTGATAGCACGGGTTCGCTCTGGGTCTATGCTTACCTTTCCATTGGCTTTTACGATGTGACCTAAAAAGGAGAATTGTGTCACAGCAAAATTTACTTTACTGGGGTTTACGGTTAATCCAGCTTTCTCCAATCGGGATAGTACTTCACGTAGATGTTCAAGATGTTGTTCCATTGACTCGCTGTAAATAACAATGTCGTCTAGGTAGTGGTACACATATTTAAACTTTATGTCATGAAATAATTTTTCTAATAATCTGCTACATACAGAACTACCTTGGGATATACCAAAGGGTACCCTTGTAAATTGATACAGGTTGAAAGGGACGGCAAATGCGGTGAGACGTTTTGATTCTTCCGAAAGGGGTATCTGATGAAATGCCTGATTTAAATCCATAATGGTAAAAATTTTCGCGTTCGTAAAATAATGAAAAGCACTGTGGATGTCGGGAAGTGGTATTGATTCAAATTCTATCCGTTTATTTAGTTGTCTATAGTCTACAACTAATCTATGTTTATCGTTGCTTTTGGGTACTAAAAACGCGGGGGATGAATAAGATGACGTAGAGGGTTCGATGACTCCTTGTTCTAATAGTTTATTAATTTGGTTCCTCATTACTTCCATTTTTGGAGGTGATAACTTGTATGGGGCTAAACGTATTACTTTATTATCGCTCAAATTTATTTTGTACTCTATCAGGTCCGTCAGTCCTAACTTAGGGGTGAGGACATTGGAGAATTGTTTGATTAAAGTTTGTATGTTCCGTCTATCTTTACTTTCCAGATGACCCAATTCACATTCGTGATGCTTTAGATGTGAAGAAGTAGTGCTAGTACTTTCTCTGTTATTAGAATTATCATCCAAGTTATATTTCCGTGAACGATCGAATCCAAAGTAAAATTTCTTATCGTGAATATTTAGAATTAGTCCTGTTCTACTGATAAAATCAGCACCCAATATTAACTCGGGTCCTAATTCGTCACATACTAACATTGGAAAATACCACGTCAGATTTTTAATTTTTACCTTAAACGTGATGATAAGTTTTATCATTAAGTTTTGTTTGTTAGCGGTAGAGCATTTAATATTTACTGATTGACAGCGTTTAACTAAATTATGTTTAAATAATTTATTGGCTAGGTCTTGACTAATTAAACTTCGCGTTGATCCGGAATCAATTAAACCGAGGGTGGATGTAACACCAAGGTCAACTTGTATATACGGTAATTGACACTTACTGAAATCACAGTTATTAATAGCGTTACATTTATCGATAAATTTTTTTACATAGGGGTCTAGTTTTCTTTTGTTATTATTATTAATTTGTTTTATTTTATTGTCTCTCAGGGGTTTACCTGTTTTCACGTTGCTGCGGAAGACACGGGGTTTCGGATCTCCCTGCCTTACATGTTTTTTGGATAATTTGTTTTTTGATTATACTGTTTCCGTTTACAGTTTCTACTGAGATGTCCAGGTTTTCCGCAGTTATAGCATACATATTCCTTACGTGGGGTCTCACTGGTTTCCTGTCGTGGTTGAGGCTCCGTGGACTTACCATGGCCATAGGTTGATCATTGAAATGGTCTTCTTTCTCGTACACTTCTTGCGTCTGAGACTAATGCTTGCATTTCTTTTCTATGTGGTGTAGTGGATACCGGTGCATGTCTGTGCTGATCTGCGTACCACACATTGGAAGAGTGAATACTACATTGTTCAAGGTCAGCGAAAGTTAGGGGTCTACTTTTAGTGCTAAACGGGAGCGTTCATCAGGAGATAAGCCTACTAGGATAGTATCGACCAATTGTTTCTCAGTCCAGTCGACTTGTAGTATACGTGAAGATTCTCGGATGTCCGCAATATAGTGGGCCAGTCTTTCATGAGCTCCTTGTACTCGAAGTACAGTATTTCTTTTGATGTCCTCATAAATTCCAGTGGGGATAAAATATTTGATTATATTCGTATGAAGTTCTTCTACTGGAAGAGTCGAGTTTAATGATTCTAGTACACGATCTCGTAAAGGTGGTTTACATTTGGGTAAGATTACTTGCAGTATTTGCCGATCGTTTAATTGTTGTAGATCTTTTATTTGCAGTAGGTATCGGATAAAAGTCAACAGTATCGTGATACTTAACCCATCTGTGTAAGGAATTTCATTAATTATTTTCTCTACGGGGTGGGAAATCTTTCCGTAGAGGTCAACATTAAAATTTACATTTGGTATTTCTTTCGAAGTATTAGTGGTTGCATTAGGATTTGTAATCGCATATTGACTAGAGCGAGTACGCTGAACTTTAGGCTGTGAGGGTTCTAACACAGTTAGGGTATTTAATTCTCTACTGGGTAATGGTTCAAGACTCGGTTGTATCTTAGATACGGTGGGAGATTCGGGGTTCGATGTGGTGGGAGGGTGTTCTAAAGTAGGGGATTGAACAGGGGAGATATATAATTTTTGCAAATAATGCTCAATTTCCTCCATTCTCGAAGAATCTGACTTTCGTCGTAAGTCGTTGATAATCATGGGTAATTGGCATAATGCCTCATCCGCAAATGTCTGCACATCTGCGGGGACTACGGGGACATCGGGCCAGCTTAATAAATTATTCAGGTGGCGGGTTAAATGTTCTATACGTTGAGTAACGCGCAAAAGTTCCGTAGGTGATTTTTTTTTCTGAAGATTCTGAGATAATACTATCAGTTCCCTATATTTCGCATAACAGGTTTCTCGTTCGCCGTCATAATCGAGTTCACGCAAATTATCTAACTGCGAGGTTGTCTCTGATCCGGTTTGCCGTAATGATTTTCGTAATTCAGACACGGTTCCATTCACGTGTTTTAGACCTCGTAAAAGAGCTTCGTAGCACAGCTCGTCCTTCAATAATAGATCAGGATTAAATTCAGCCATTTTCGTAAAGTGAGTGGCTATAACTAATTATTCTATTATTTGCATTTACTACTATACAACGCTATATCTTTTTACACAAATATAACAATATAAATAAATCGTATTCTTACACTTTTATTAATAATCCATTAAAATGAGATGAAAAAAGGTTGTCATTTTACATGGGTAGAGAGAGAAATCTCACACAGGCTTACATATGCGTACGGCAAAAGATTCCCCCTTCGGTTACTAACACATGAACAGACACGCTTCTTATCACAATAGAACTAACAAAGAGGGAGTCGTTATTGTTTAACTCAACTATGGGGGAGAGGTTCACTGTGACAGTTTACACACACTCACAGGCGCAGACAGGAATTCTACTGGTCTGAAATTGTTTACAAACCGACAGGTTGATGAATGAACTTTTGACAAGCGCGTACCTGCTGTTATATCGTATTCTTGGGGCGGCTTTAGTTAACATGATGTTCATTCCTATATCTAAATAATAATTAACTTACTTATTTATAAAACTATTATAATAACTATTATCGTTTATTTTTATTTAAGAGTTTAGACACATTTTAAAGTACACGAGTGAATAAATCAACAGCTTATGGTCTGGGATAATCGGGACACAATTACTGCTTAAACAACACAAGTCACAAAAAATGTTTTTTTTTTTAATTAGCAGCAAAATTTTAACAAATTAGCAGAGTGGCGCAATTTATAACATCTTCTCTAGTGTTATAACTTAGGGAACCCGAAATAATTGGTTCTGCCAATTATTCAGGCTGCCTTATTCGACGAGCTGAAATTTAATCAGAACAACACAGAGTAAATGTAAAAGGAATCTGAGAATGGGAAAACTGTTGATTTATGTACTCAGTATATGTGTGTAACAAGAAGACTTCTCTTTATTAAACATTTGAAAAAATAACATTTACTCAAAAGATAGATTCCATGACATTACTAATTGAATTATTAAAGTTATTTGAATTCTTTATTTAAACTTTGGGATCACAACAGATTTTATTTAGCTATACCACGGATCCGGGTAACCTTAGGTATTTAGTCATCAAACTTTTAATGATATTCAATTCATGATATTAGCTTGCAAGACCTTTAGTTTTATGCTTCATTATTATCCCATTTGAAGAAGGGTATTAATTATACTACGATACATTAAGATTTAAACTGTTACAATGTATGATGTCTGAATAGTTACATTAAATTCTTAGAATTAATTTTTTTTAATCTTTACAAGTTTAATCGTCTCTGAAAAGTCTCTCCTTTAAAGTGTATTGAGTTACAATTATAATTATTATTTATTCCTCGATAGACGTGCTATCGAGTCACCTTTAATTTGGTATGTAGAAATTTCCTCCGGGAGTGTCCGTCTTGGGAATCCTTAAAAGCGTCGTCCTCATCTAGGTCTGGTCTTAGTCATTAAAGGCTTAAACGTCTGCAGTCTAGGTCGAACCTTCTACGATGGTAGGCGTAGATTCTTTGATGTGTCGAACTACATCTTCTGTCGGGTCTACTAGAGTTGTAAATTCTGGTAGTTTACATCTCCAGGTAGGATGTTGAAAAGTGTCGTCAGTTGGTGAAGTTAGCAGTCATCGTTATTAATACTCGTACTTTTGTTGTCACATATTTCTTCTTGTTACCACGTTTCTGATTTTTAATTAATTTTACATGTTACACTCTTTAGTGTAGCCGTTAATAAACTACATTTGAAATAAGCCAAACTAACAACAAATCACACAACATTCCAACAGAGCTTTTGCTCGTGCGTGTGCACTGCTTGGAGTCTTCATAGCGAGAGAGATTTTTCGCCCGCTTCCACTGGTACTGCACAAGAGGTAGTGGGGTGTTTATTCCGCGAGAATATAGTCCCTGTCTCTCTCTAAATAAACATTTTTATTTATTCAAACTATCCCTAGATAAAAATACATAATTTAAATGAGTTGTTTTAGTGACTATCTGTGTCTTCAGATTCTTTAATTATTAACGTTAGTTTTTTATTTTATTCTTAATTACAGAAGACTCGGAAAACATGTCGAGTCCGGAATCAACAGGTAGGCGCCTGATAGCAAGCAAGGGTTAAATACGACAATAATAATTATTTACAATATGCCTTTTTATTACAGTTTCTTTGCCCTTATTAATTACTTCTTCCTTTCACACTTAGTACCTACATGTTTTTATTATTATTGTGAGATTTAAATGGTTAATGGCACGCAACCTTAATTTTTTTTAATTTCTTTCCTTTTTTAATAATGGTTACAATTTAAATCGTCACACTGCTTCGATCGTAATCCTCTCCCGGACAGTTTCCATCGTAATCATCTCCCGGACGGCTTCCATCGTAATCCTCTCCCGGACGGCTTCCATCGTAATCCTCTCCCGGACAGTTTCCATCGTAATCCTCTCCCGAACTGCTTCCATCGTAATCCTCTCCCGGACGGCTTCCATCGTAATCCTCTCCCGGACGGCTTCCATCGTAATCCTCTCCCGGACGGCTTCCATCGTAATCCTCTCCCGGACTGCTTCCATCGTAATCCTCTCCCGGACAGTTTCCATCGTAATCCTCTCCCGGACAGTTTCCATCGTAATCCTCTCCCGAACTGCTTCCATCGTAATTTTGTTTATCGCTTGACGTTTCGATCCCTGGAATCTGGGATCATCCTCAGAAGCTGTGACTGGCGGTTGAAAGACCTAACAACGACCTATCAAGAGGGTCTTGTGACCGCCAGTCACAGCTTCTGAGGACGATCTCACACTCCAGGGATCGAACCGTCAAGCGACAAAAAAAATTATTACTTTGAGAGCAGTCCGGATAGAGGGTTTACCCGTAAGAAATCACCGATCGCTTACAGGTTTTAAAAAACCATTTGAACTGCTACTCTAGTGTTCTCAAAAAATTTTGTTTTCGTCATAAGTGGATTATTCTTGCGTTTCGCCTAACCGCGATTAGTATTGCCAGCAAAAGTTATGATACAATACTGCTGTTGTTTTACAACTCTCGTACAACCTTCTCAATTACACGGATTGCTCTCAATTTCGGTAACAAGTTGAAGACGCTAGTAAAAATTTACATCACATTTGAATATGGTCTCCCAATTTTGCGCATTTGTAACCGGTCGTCTACACTAAACTTATATTGATTATACAGAGAAATAATCAATGCGTGACAAACACTATACGTATTCCGTTAGTGCAAATAAATGTTACTCGGTAACGAGTGTTGTGCAAACATTTAAAGAAGACTTAACATGCAATATGTCGGCTATTGTTAGTATAATGGCCACATATCACCTGTTTGAATTTACTGATTCTACAGATTCTTGGTATTTTGATAAATTTACCCAAAAAATACAGCACCGCTTACAAGTAGAATAACTTTTCTAGTATTTTTGGGCTATTTAAAATCATTAATGGCGAATCTGTCTTAAAACAGGTTTCAACTGAGCTGTCCTCTCCACGTTCATCATCTGTCTCTCTCTTCAGTTCTTCATAACTTCTTTCCATCATCAAAACTGCCAACACATCACATCTTCTGGTTCCTCACCCTCTCCTACGTTCTGTCTTTCCCTCAATTAGTAACTTCATTAGACATTTCTATCTCTAATTTATGTCACAACGACATTTCAAAGCATTCCAGTTATTTCTTTTCTTTGTTTTTATTCGTTCATTCTCCGATGTGTACGTTACATATAAAACGCTTTGCAAATTTCTTCAGTAACTTCACATCGATTCCTGTTGTAACCAGTAGGTTTCTTACCATACTAAACGATGTCTTTTCAAGTGTAATTCTGCTGCACAACTTCCATTCTAAGTGATTATACTCCTAAAGTATTTGAACTAATCTAATTACTTGTTCCAACTTTTCATCTCCTATTATACATCGTAATCGTAATTCTCATCCACTTCTGTATCGATTCCCATACTTTCCGTGTCATTAATTTTCATTCCAAAATGTAACCTATTACAACTATTATGCTGTATTTGTCATAATTTGTTTGTCTTCTTTCCTGCTTCACGGCCTTGGTCGTAGCAATCAATTCTTTAGTCGACTTATCTGATCATGTGATACCGATTGTTTATGATAGCTGCCCATAAATCGTCTATTTTCAGAGTAGTTGTTTAGCGTTTTGGGAAATGTTTTCTGATTCGAGCGTGACGATCGTTAGTCTGTAAAACTTGCTGGACCACATTTCAACTCCTATTGTCGAAATTAGAGGAGAAGACCAGAGCTGAAGGGACGCACGTCGTGAGACGTCCCTATGGGTTACTAGTTCCGAGCTTCCGGAAGGAGCTCTTGCCTAGTGGACATGATCAGACGGAATGTTTAATTTAAATTTGGGGGCCGTTACAACGGCATGCTCGTACTAGATCGTTCTAGTAAGTATTTGCCGAGGCTGTTTCCAAGAATCACCTGGACGTGGTCGGTACTTGGCAAAGCCGGCTATGAAGGGATTTTCCTGGGTCCTTGCAGCTCGGACGTAAAATTTACGTGCAAGTCGCCGCATCTCATCCAAGGAGCGGACACCAAGTCCACTTCTCAAAAGTCGAGAAGGGAACCGATAGGGTGCTTTGGCCGCTAGCCGAAGACCCCTATCGAGAACGCTTTGCAACTTTCTTTTATGAACAGCTGCAAGGTAACCCCAAACGGGAATGGCATAGGTGATGATCGGCAACAGGTACGCACTGACGATCAACTTACCTAGCTTACGGGTCATAGCCTTGTTGACAAGTATTGCAAACAGAGACGCCAGACGAACGGACGCTCTAGTTTTCATCGTCTGGGCGTGGGTACGCTAGGTGAGCCGACGATCAAGGTAACTTTTCTCTACCAGGGCAGGTACATAGCACCGCGGAGAGTTGACAGCAACTTTACAGTTTTCAGTCCAGGTCGTGTACGCATCGAGTGCGCGCTGGAGTCGTATGATTGCCCTGTCAGCGTTCCGATCGGCGGTATATACCGCCGTGTCGTCGGCAAACAGGGCGATCTGGACTCCAGGCTCTCTGGGTACGTCGTTGACGTAGATGGAGAACAGGAGAGCCCGTAGGACGCTACCTTGAGGTACTCCGGCAGAGATTCGTCTCAGAAGAGACATGGTCGTCTATTAAGAAGGTCCTCTCCATGAGAAAGCTAGCAATCAAGCGAAGGTAGCAATCTGGGAGCTGGACTTTCCGGAGCTTGAACAAGAGGCCGTCGTGCCAGACATTATTGAAGGCCTTCTCTACATCTAGAAAACAGGCGACAGTCTGCTCTTTCCGACAGCCGGCGCCCGTGATGTATTCCACCAGTATCATTAGCCGATGAGTGGTGGAATGCCCCACACGGAAACCGAACTGTTCGGGGACCAGTACACCGAAGTTTCCTAGATGGTCTAGGACTCGCCGTTGTACGAGACGTTCGATGACCTTTGACGTGGCTCTGACAGTAGACTAATGGGCCAGAGGTTATTGGGACGGTCGAAATTATCCTTGGGGACGTGGTATTTATCAGTTCTTTAGTCGACCTTCTCCTGACTAACCAGGCAGATTATGCCCGCCAATCAGCGTTTCGTTATCAATAGCCTCGTTATATCAACGTTTCTTATCAGTATGAATTATACTCAAATATGAATTATGAATGACAGCTTTATGAATTTTGTAAAATTTTCTTGTCTACGAAAACTATTAGTAAGTAAGGCTTTCCATGTTTCATTGTCGACCGATATCTAATTACGTGAACTCTAGTGAAGAAATTAAAAGAAGATTAGCTATAGCCGAAACAGTATCAACAACCTTAACAAATATATGGAAAGTCAATATTGTTTCAAAAACAATTAAAATTAATCCTGACCGATACTTTGATATTCCTAATTATCGGTCTGTAGTAGTAGGTGTTTCCAGTTCCACAGCTTCGATGTTAAAACAGACAAATCGTAAGTAAATCAAAGTCCTCGAGTAGTACATAGGTACCCAGACGCATTCTCAGAGTTTCAAGCAGAACGCACAGTGGCGGATGCAGAGAAAAAAACATCAGTAATCTATCACCATGGAAACATCTTGGCCAGTAACTACACTATGAAAATTCTAAAGCTAAATCATGAAATATATCTATAGTACCGAAAATGTTGTGCGAATAATACGTTCGTTTGTAACATTTGACGAAGAAGCTTTGTCATAAATGCAACACAAAATAGTAAAATGCTATTTTTGAGTCCTTAAATTCGTAGTGAACGTCAATCAATGAATTTTTCCGGTGAAGGCTTTATGAGGATCGGTCAAAAAATATAACACACATTTTCACTTACTTTGTCGACGTTTCAACAATGTTTATTGTCATCATCAGGACCTGTGTATGAATACAAAAGAAATGTCAAACACAACAGAACAATTGTTTGAGTGAACGTGTTTGTGTATGTGAATGAGTGAGTGTGTGTGCGCGCGAGCGCGTGCGTATGTGTGTATCCTTGTATATGTGAAGGAGTGAGATAGTTTGTTTTACATCATCAAATGTTTTCTTTTAAGACAACGAGAAAATTATAATATCACAGAACTTAATTTATACAATATTATAATTTAAATTACTCATAATGTAATGGTATTTGTAATTAATTATAAAAGCAGTAATCAACAATTAAATATTAGAATTGGTACATAAAACGTTTATACCTGTCAACATAGAGCATAGTAAAATATATTATAGCTAAATACAGGTTATAGGGATGTTCAATTATGTAATTATTAAAAGTTATTTTTATCATGTTTCACTCACTACTGGCACTGAAAACACCGTCATTAATTTTAGAGAATTCTAAATTACACAATAACTGTAGAAATTTACGAACTTACATCTGAGATTTTACATAATATTACAAACACAAGTTTATAGTAAACCTGTCTATCAAGTGAAAATGGATAATACTTATAATCCTATTGTTGTAAAATATAGTACAGAGTACTATAGAATATAGTAAAATTATGTATATGTTAACACTCATACCCTCTCTCTCACCCATTCTTCCTCTACCTCTCATTCTCGCTCCCTCTCATTCTCACTTGCACTCGCTCTCTCTCTCACTTTGTTTCTTTCTTCAGTGGCACTCTAAAACTCTTACATCTCTATTTATTATTTAAGAACATCTTAAACAGCAACAGTCGTTTCCTTCAGGTCCACCGCCTCAGACTGAAACAGGTACAGGGCGAATCATATATGGGTTATCCCGTAAGGGTATATCCATTATGCGAGAATGGTCTGACTTACAGTCGTGGAAGAAAGTTATTTCTCATTAAACAGGTTACTAAAAACACATTAGTAAAGGGTACTTACTATTTGTAGGGTGGACACATTATCTGAAGAATACTGATGGAAAACTGTAGTAGAATGTAAAAGACCTATGTCCCTTTCAACGATTATGAAATCCGCGGTTAAAGGCGTACTTTTTGGCCCGTTAACTAAATAAAGCAACAAGTAACACCACCGTATTGCTATCTACGTATTGTAGCGAGAATCCTATGGAACAGCCCAGAACACTCTCCACACCCCCCCAACCAGTGTGGCAGGTGTTGTAACGTCTTTTTTCGCGTTACAAATCCAGGGAGCCCCTCGTAATTAAACTCCGTTAATTAGATGGGCTGCCTACGTTGTAACAGAATTGATCACAAATAATTAATGTAACAAATTGCTTACTAACTGTGTAAGGAAACAATGGCAAGGTATACAATTGATTTAAGCACTCCTCATATGTGTGTAACAAGAAGACTTCTCTTTTATTTAACATTAAAAAACATATACTGACAGATCCCATGACTTTACTAATTCAATTATTAAGTTATTTGAAAGGTTTCTTTAACTTTGAGATCAACTTGATTTTACATAGCTACACCTCGGATCCGGGTCAACTTACTGTATTTCTGCAATTAAAACGTTTAATTATACTCATTTCATGATATTAGCTTGCAAGACTTCCTTTTACTCAACCATTGGAAGAATGGTATTATAGCTTGAATTATAATGCTCTACATCATCATATAAACTGTTACAACGTATGAAGTTAGAATAGTTACATGAAATTCTTATATTTAATTTATAAGTCTTTACAAAATTAATAGTTTCTGAAAAGTCTCTTTCAAGATGTGTTGTGTAACAAATATTAGTAACCCTCGATAGACAGGCTATCGAGTCACCTTTTAATTGGTATGCTGAAGACTCGTCCTGGGGTATCCATCTTGGGAAACAGGAACAGCTACATCGTCATCTCGGTCTGGCCTTCCTCTGTAAAGGGCTCCAAAAGTTCGCAGGTTGAACAATATGCAGAGTAGATATCTCAGATGATCTTGTAGATTATCGGAAGTCCCGATCTGCATCTTCTGTCACGTGCAGTAGAATTTGTGGCTTCTGATGATTCACATGTCCGGGTATGACTTTGGAATTGTTGTTATTTGTTCAAGCACGATGTCATCTTACTTACTTACTTTACTTTATCCAATCCCCGCTCTCGGCAGTTCAGCCATTCGGCGGCGAGCCTCCCAGTACAGACAGGATAAAGTTCGCGTTTGCAGGTTCGCCAGTTCAGGACAGACAGGCAGGTGTTGTCCATCCATCATTCCTCCATTGCACAGCGGGCAGATGCTGGAATTCACCAGGCCGAATCGGTGTAAATGGGCTTGGAGGTAGTCGTGGCCAGTGCATAGTCTGAACTCCGCGACCGCAGTCGATCTCTTGAGGGTTCGTGAAATAGGTGTTGTAAGAAGAGACTCCCACTTTTTGCCTCTGCCGGCTTCTGTATGTATTTGTTTCAGGTAGTTCTTTACGGCCATGTCAATCTGATATTTCGCCGATGATAGGCTAGTGGGGGTGTCAGGTTGCTGCATTAGGGCTCCATTTTTTGCAAGCTTGTCCGCTTCTTCATTTCCGTTAACACCAACATGGCTGGGGATCCATTGTAGGTGGACAAGCCAGTTGCCATGTATGAGGGTAGCGAGAACTTCACGTGTACGGAGCGTCAAGATGCAGTCCGTGGGACTGTTTTCAGCTAGTGCGACAATGGCGGCTTGAGAATCGATAAAGAAGACGACTCGCTTTAGTTGGATACTTTGGCATTTAGCTAGTTGTTCTGCGGCCATTTGGATAGCTTTGACTTCGCCGTCGTAGTTGCTGGAGTGGAGTCCCACAGCACAGCTTATTTGGAAAATTTTAGAATATGCTCCGGCACCAGTTCCACGGTTGGGTAACATTGATCCATCAGTAAAAATATGCAACCATTCCTTTTCAGGATAGAGGGTGTGGATTGTTTCTATAGCAGATTTTTTGAGTTCATGTGGATCTGTAAGGTATTTTGGCGCCGACTGGTCAATCAGAGTTAGTCTTTTCACCGGCGTTGCATCAAAAACAGTGTTGTATACTTGCAGGGGTGCAGGGTTTCCCGTATTGACCTTTTATTTGTCTCTGAGTTTCTCAGCCCATTGGATAGGGGTAGTTTGCGTTTTTAATCTATGGTTTGCTGGCGTAAAACCGTTCCAGTGTTTGTGGTCAACTCGTCTAGATCTTTCCCAGAACTTGAGTGTTAATTTCTCTCTTCTTGAAGTGAGTGGCTCTATGTCGGTTTGAATTTCCATCGCTTGAATTGGTGTTGAGAAAGCGCCACCTGTGATGATTCTGAGCGCGTCGTTCTGGACTTTGTCGAGCCTCTTCAGGTTATTGGAGCTTGCAAGGGAGGTTACTTCGCTGGCGTAGTCCATGGTGGGTCTCACGTATGATTTGTATGCGGTTGCTAGCACATCTTGGGTACATCCCCATTTTGTCGCTGCTAGCCGTTTCAATAAGCTTATGCGCTTCCCTCCCCGCTCAGCGGTTTCCTGGATGTGGCTGTTGAATGTCAGTTTTGTGTCTAGCTTGACGCCCAGGTATTTCGCAATCGAAGTTTCAGGCAGGTTAGTTCCTTTATACTGAAGTTCGATTTTTGGAGGTTTAGTAGAGAGGGTAAAAAGTTGAAAAACCGTTTTATCAGGACTTATTACCATTTTGTTGCTGTCTGCCCAGGTTGCGACGTTTTTTAAAACAGAGTTGACTACTGATTCAAGGTGGGAGGTGCTGCTTGTAGTTGCCCACAGGATGACATCATCTGCGTATAGAAGACAGGATATTCCAGGTATCTTATTGATCGCTGTTGTTAAGTCATTGATCATAATGTTGAAGAGCAGAGAGCTGATTACTGCGCCTTGGGGTAGTCCTTGTCGCTGTAATTTGTACTTAGAAGTGGTATTAACGAATTTAGTTCTGATGTAGCGTTCGGTTAGAAAGTTTTTTATCCATGTGAGCATGTTATTCTTCACTCCGAGCTCTCTGAGTTTGTATAGAAGTAGTGCGCGCCAAACTTTGTCGTACGCAGTCTTGAAATCGATTAACACAGCCAGTGTCGATTGTTTTCGATGGAAGCCGTCTTTAACCGCCTGAGTGAATTTAACTATTTGGTCTATTGTAGATCGATGTTGACGGAATCCTGCTTGAGCATCGCTGATTGCACCACTTGACTCTAGGAAAGTTCTTAGTCTGCGTTCCACCATCTTTTCCGCTATTTTGCAGCACACGCTGGTTAGCGAAATGGGCCTGTAGCTGCTCAGGCTGCTTCGAGGTTTTCCTTTTTTATAGATGGGGATTATCTCAGCTTTTTTCCATTGGTGAGGAATCCGCTTATCCCATGTTAGGTTGATAAGTTTTATGAAACATAGTTTAGCAGTGGTCCCAAGGTTCTTTAGGAAACCTGGGAAAATATTGTCAGGTCCAGCAGACTTGCAATTTTTTAAATCCCTTAAAGCTATTTCTAACTCTTGTATAGAGAAACGGGCAATCATAGAGCGGTGCTCTTCTTTAGTTGCTACGCTTGTTGTTTGGCTCATTTGCACGCTTTTTCTTTCAGGACCGCTGACTTTCAGGGAGCTAACTGAGGCATAGAATTTGCAAAGACTGTTGGCTACTTGCACTGGACTGGTGAGTAGCTTGTCGTTCACTTTCATGGGTTCCCATGCTTGCTTCTTCTTGTCATTATTTAAGCTTGATAGGAAATTGTGGGCTTTGGTGCCGTCCCTTCTGAAATCTAGTTTGGCGACAAAGTTCCTGTATGTACTTTCCTTGGCTTGGATGATGGCCCGAGTGAGAGCTGCTTGCTTCCTTCTTAATTCAGCACAGTCTTGTAGTAGCTTCGTTCTCTCAGCTTTCCTTCTCGCCTTGTTCCTTTCCTTCTGGAGATCGGTGAGAGTCGCATTCCAAAAGGGTTTATATTTTTTAACACTTCCTCGAAGTATGCTCTTCTTAGCAGTTTCTAGGATACCCTTAATAAATCTGTTAGTTGATTGATCAGGATTATCGGTGATGATACAAGGGGTGAGTATTTGGTTGGAGAATAGACTGAACTTCGGCCAGTTCGCCTTTTTGAAATTCCATCGCGGTAAGCGAGGCTCAATGGGGTTCTTCTGCTTGCTCCTTATGCTTAGCGCTAGGGTTCGGTGTCCACATCCTCCTATAGCTTCCTTAAGGGATATATTGGATCTGCTTACGAGATTGGCTTGAACTATCGCCAAATCGGGGGTGCTGTTGTGTCCAGCGAATGATAAGAAGGTTGGTTCAGTCACGAGGTGAATCAGGTTTGTTGTATCAATCAGGTTTTCAATGGCGTGGCCAGGAGCATTAGTGTCCGAGTATCCCCATCGAGGGGAGTGTGCATTAAAATCTCCAATGACGATGCTGTTTCGGTGTCGGGATGCGTCTGCTATGTCGTCTGTACTGATCTTGTTATTTGGCGGGTTGTATATTCCAATGATCTTAAACAGGTGTCCATTATTCCACACTTTGATATTGACAGCTTCATGTTTATCTGTTTGTGTCATGGTGTGTAAAACGGCGAACTCGCATGCCATTGTGCTCTTTACTCCCACTATGATGCCTGAGGCCACTTGTCTTGCTCGAAGTAAAACATAATTTGTGTAATTCGTCACATTAAAACAATCACTGGAGTCCGTAGAAGCTCCGGCTTCAACTAAGATGAAAACATCTGCGTCAAACGTTAAAACTTGAGTCTTGAACTCACAAAATTTTGAGGTGTTCAGGCCTCCCGCATTCCAAAATAATATTCGGAGGCCATCGTTGAAGCCCTTAGAAGGGCTGGTTTTCCTCTTAGCTCTTCCTGTCATGTTTTGGGAGGAATCGTGTAGGCGTATGTATGCCGTAGCAGATTTAGCGTTACCCAGGGTGCACCAACTAGGAGGTACTGCTACTTTGCACCCCCGATGTCATCTTGTGTTACACTCTTTGTTACGTTTCGATACTTTTTGTTTTACATTACTTTAAACTTATTGTCTATTCACATGACTACATTAATTAATACATCCAGATGCTTTAAACAACTACATCTGGTACACCATCTTAAGGTGAAACAAAATATCGTTAACATATTTTGAGCGCACAGCTCCTACGTCTATACTGTACGGAGTCACCATTGCAAGAGAGAGAAATTCCGCTCCCTTCGCCTGGTACTGGGCAAAAGTTAGTGGGACAATTTCCGCGCGAGAATATAGTTCCTAACTATATTTAAGTTAACATTTTTATTTCTACAAACTATCCCTAAACAAATATACATAATTTAAATCAGTTGTTTTAGCGACTATTTATGCCTTCAGATTTTTTATTATTAACATTAATTTTTTTGCTTATTCTTACTCACACAAGACTCGGAAAGCATGTCGAGTCTGGAATCAACAGGACAGCGCCTGCTTACAAGCAAAGGGTTAAATACGATATTAATAACTCTTTACAATTTATCTTTTTATTAGAGTATCTTATAACTTATTAATTACTGCTTCCTCTCATACTGAGTACATACAGGCATTTTATATTAATACAGTGAGATTTAAATGGCTTAAGAGCTCGCAACCTTAATTTTTAAAAATTTTTATTCTCTTGATTATTGGTACAATTTAAATCGTCACAGACTCCACCGCTTAAATTGCACGCTACGGTTAAGCCTTTTGAGTCTAACTCACAATTGGGGACTGGGAGTACGATTAGTGTCAGTGTGTGTAATTTCTTTCACATCGTTGTCGTACACTTTACAACGTTGTCCACATAGTTAATACCTATAGTTACAACACAGTACACTTTATATTCTTATGAACTACCTTTTTTTTTACATACTATTTACACTAAATATTTACACAATTAAAACACAAAACTCTTTCTTATCTCTATCACTTAATTTTACTACCGGTTTTTCTGATTGTCTTACTCTCTCTTCTATAGAGTAACTTTCTAAATCTTTACTATTTAGAATTCTATCTTTTCTTCTGTGAGTCCTATATAACTCATGTAGTTAATGAGTGTTAGTACCCATCTAGTTAATGATTATTCATTAATGCATGCTTCGCAGGACTGGAACTCAGGTTGATCAGGCCTCGTTTCCAAACTCTACGTTTTACATTTCTTACGTGGATTCAGAAATATAATTTTCTTTACTGCCTAGTATTCCTTTTCTTTTTGGGTTATACTCTACCGTCACTTCTTCTTATACAACTTTAGTTGCGAAATATGCGTTCTCCGCACATATTTCTGAGTTGCAGGTTCGCACAGGGCTACTGTAACTGGAGTTAGGTACTTTTGGATTTGGTAAGGGCCACACCATCTGAATGATAGTTTCGAGGTGGTCTTATCAATCGCACTACTAATGGGGTGAGTCTTGTAAATTACTAAGTCACCTACTTGGTACCTGACTGAGTTGCTATGATTACCTTTCTCGTGGTATCTTCTGGATTTTTTCAAGCTTGCTCTTAAGTTAGAGCGGGCTTTGTTCCATATTCGCTTTATCTGCTTATCCGTTATTTGCGGAGGCAGCAGATCGTGTATATTCCATCTTGTGGACAAAGGGTGGTTTGGTCGATAGTTGTATTAGTAACTCGAACGGGGTCGACTTGTGACCTTCGTGGTAAGCTGAATTGAAAGCGTATTGAATCCAGGATAGATTTTGGTCCCACGACGTGTGATCGTTCGCATGATAGGCGATTAGCGCAGATTTGAGGTTTCGTAGATACCTTTCAGCAATATTGCCTTGCGGTCGATACTCTGTAGTGGTTATATGGTCTATCCCTAACTTGAAACACATATTCTTAAATTCTTTTGCTTTAAACTGTGGGCCGTTATCAGATACTATACGTACTGGAGTATCGTAATCTTTAAATAATCTTTCCTGTAGTATTTTAACTGTTGTCGACGCTAATGCTCGTCGCATGGGATACATCCAAACAAATTTGGTGAACGAATCTACACATATCAGTAACATGGTATTTCCTGATTTGGATCGTGGATACGGACCTGAGAAATCTAGATAAAGTTTCGAAAAAGGGGTCTTTGGGATTTCTGATATCAATTGGCTTACTTGAGTATTTCTGGCGGGTTTGCTAAGGGCGCATAATGAACATTTCTTTACGAAGGTAGCTATTTCGCAGTTCATATTGTTCCAATGATATTCCTTTCGAATACGATGTATCGTCTTATTGATTCCCATATGGGCTCCTATGGTAGATGAATGGAAGTATTCCATTAGCATGGGCTTAATTACATCCGGGGCTATTATTCTTAATTCCTTTCCGTCTCTTATTTTGATACACAGTACATTCTTACTCAATACGTACTTCTCGGATTTAATACCTTGGGTAAGTTGTTCTATAATAGGCTTCAGTAAGGGGTCTTGTTGTTGATATAGGGCAATGTTTGTAAAGGCAAGGGGGAATTCAGTAATTACGGCGTTCGCACTTGCTATTTCCGGCTTCACTACGTTTTCGGAAGTTTTAGTGGGTGACTGGAACATACGGGACAGGGTATCGGCGACTACATTTTGAGTACCTTTAATATGCTGCACTCTGAATTTGTAGCAGTTTAATTTCAATATCCATCTGCCAATTCGTCCTAATTGTTTAGGGTGATTCAATAACCATGATGACGCCTGATTGTCGGTTTCTAAAAGAAATTCTTTATGTTCTAGGAAGGGTTTAAACTTTTCGAATGCAAAAACAATTGCTAAACATTCCAATTCATATGCAGAATACTTTCTTTCTTGATCGCTCAGTGTTCGTGATGCATAACTAATTGGTAGTCTACAGTTATCTATCTCTTGGTATATCACTGCACCTAACGCTACACTGGAACTGTCGGTTTGCACGACGAATGGTTTTGTGAAATCAGCTAATTGCAAAACTGGGGGAGATATAATGCTTTCTTTAAGTTGCTCAAACGCGTTTTGATGTATTGAGCTCCATTCGAACTTTGTTCCCTTCTTTCGTAAGGAGTTTAGGGGTGCTGCTATTTCGGCAAGATGGGGAATATATTTGTGGAAATAATTCACCATACCTAAAAATCGGGCTATACCTTTTGCATCTCGTGGGGGTGCAAATTCTCTAATAGCACGGGTACGTTCGGGGTCAATGCTTACCTTTCCATTCGCTTTCACTATGTGTCCTAAGAAAGAAAACTGAGGGACAGCAAAACTTACCTTATTTGGGTTCACCGTTAATCCTGCTCTTAGTAAACGAGATAACACTTCACGCAAATGTCTGAGATGTTGTTCCATTGATTCACTGTATATTACGATGTCGTCCAAATAGTGGTACACATATTTAAATTTAATGTCGTGAAATATCTTCTCCAATAGTCTACTACATACGGAACTTCCTTGAGATATTCCAAAGGGTACCCTAGTAAATTGGTACAAGTTAAAAGGAACTGCAAACGCGGTTAGACGTTTGGATTCTTCTGAAAGAGGTATTTGGTGAAAAGCTTGATTTAGATCCATTACCGTAAAAACCATTGCTTTAGTAAAATAATTAAACGCACTATGGATGTCTGGAAGAGGGATTGATTCAAATTCTATTCTTTTATTTAATTGCCTGTAGTCTACAACTAGTCGGTGTTTATCTGGTCCTTTTGGTACTAAAAAGGAGGGTGAAGAATATGGGGACGTAGAGGGTTCTATGACTCCTTGATCCAATAACTTATTGATATGGTTTCGCATGACTTCCATCTTGGGAGGCGACAACTTGTACGGGGGTAGTCGTATTACTTTCTGATCACTCAGATTAATTTTATACTCTATTAGGTTCGTCAGTCCTAGTTTTGGTGTAAGAACCGAGGAAAATTCTTTTATTAGTTTTACTATTTTGACTCTATCTCTTCGTTCTAGGTGAGATAAATCTGAATCTTGGTGTATTACATGTGCAGTAGATGAACAACGTTTATCTTCATTACTATCAAATTTATGTTTTCTTGCACGGTCAAATCTGAAATAAAATTCTCGCTCGTAGATGTCAAGAATCATTCCTGTCTTACTAATAAAATCTGCACCTAATATTAAATCAGGTCCTAATTCTTTACATACTAACATTGTAAATATCCAACTTAGGTTTTTATTTTAACCTTAACGGTAATGCTCAGGTTTATATTTATTTTACGTTTATCAGCGGTAGCACACTTTATATTCACAGGTTGGTTCCGTTTTACTAGATGATGTTTAGCTAACATGTCCGCTAATTCTTGGCTGATTAAGCTTCTACTAGATCCCGAATCAATTAAGGCGATGGGGGATGTAACGCCTAAGTCGACTCGTATTAATGGTAGTAAATTTTTTTTCCATTTACATCTATTAATCGCATTACACTTTTCACGAAATTCTCGCACATAGGGGTCGATATCTTTCGCACCTTTTTTGTTTTTCACTTGGTTACAGAATAATTCATTCTTATTATTATTACTGGTTTCTTTTAGTTTACCCAATTTTGAGTAGCTGCGGAAGACACAGGTTTTCGGTTCTCCCTGCCTTACATGTTTTTTTGAATTGGGGTTATTCCGTTCCAATGGCTTACTTTTGCACTCTCTTCTTATGTGCCCATATTTGCCACAATTATAACAGGTGGGTTTTCTGCGAGGTGGGTACTTGGTTTCCGCTTTATCTGGGTTTACAGTTAACTTACCAGCTTTGCGCACATGGTGAGGTCTACTAGAAACTTGTCTTTCATACGAGGTTGTTACATCAGGCAGTAGTGCTCGCAATTGATGTCTATTAGTTCCAGAGGTTTTCATTGCTTCTCTATTTTGATCTGAGTACCATACATTTGAAGAATGGATACTGCACTGTTCTAGATCAGCAATTGTATTGGGTCTATTCATCAACGATAGTCGAGATCTTTCTTCGGGTGACACTCCTATTAAAATGGTGTCCACCAGTTGTGTTTCATTCCAGCTTACACGTAGTAGTCGAGAGGACTCCCTAATATCGGAGATGTAGTGGGCTAATCTCTCCTGATGTCCTTGTACTCGGAGTACTGTCTTCCTTTTTATTTCTTCATAGATGCCGGTGGGAATAAAGTATTTTATTAAAGAGCTATGTAGCTCTTCTACTGGGAATGTAGAGGTTAGGGCTTCTAGGACACGATTTTTTAACGGGGGTTTACACTTTGGTAACAGAACTTGTAAAATTTGACAGTCATTCAGCTGCTGTAGATCCTTTATCTGAAGAAGATAACTAATAAATGTTAGTAACTTGGAAACATTTAAACCATCTGTATAAGGTATTTCGGTTAAAATCTTCTCCACAGGGTGAGTCATTTTTCCGTATAGATCTGCGTTATAGTTCATAGGGGTAATTCCTCGATGAGGGTGATTAGATTCATTGGGGGTGTTGGTCAATTCATTATTTCCGGGACGAAACTGAAAATGCTCGGGAGGAGGGGGATTTACATCTGTATCAGTTTTTGGTTCTGGGTTCGCTTGCACTTGCGATACGATAGGTGAGTTCCGATCCGAGTTAGGCGGAGGTAAACCAGTGGTGGGGGATTGTACTGGGGAGATGTGTAATTTCATTAATGATTTCTCTATTTCGTCCATCCTGAATGAGTCGGATTTTCGTCTTAAATCGTTGATAATTGAAGGTAAGCGGCGTAGAGCTTCGTCTGCTAGCTTTTGTACATCAACGGGTATTTCTGTGAGATTCGGCCAGATCGACAAATTTTTTATTCGCCTGGTTAAATGCTCTATTCTCTGGGTAGTCCGCAAAATTTTTGCCGAAGATTTCTCGTCTTGGAGTGTTTGAGACAATAAGTATAGTTCACTATACTTGGCATTACAAATTTCTTTCTCGCTTTCATAATCGAGTTGGCTTAGATTGTTTAATTGCACGGGCGCATCAAATCCACATTCGCGAATTGAACTTCGTAATTCCGCGACTGTTACATCAGCATGGGGTAGTCCACGCAAAAGGGCTTCGTAAGACAGCTCGTCTTTTAATAACAAATCCGGGTTAAATTGGGCCATTTTGTTCTAACACATTAGCACGTACTTAAAATTAATACTAGTATATTACACATATATTACATATACATATAATAAATTCATAAGTAATAAATTTACACAAATTAGAAAGGAACAATTTCTCTTCTAAGGGAGAGACAGAAATCACACACACATATTTTTCAAGGTTAAATAGCCGATCAGCTGTTTACTGGAATGTAGGTCAGAGGGTGGCCTACATATTTAGTTAACAAAGGAGGGTTGCGCGTGTGTGTCAGGGACAAAGGGGGTTTTACTCTTATTGTTCTTTACACAAAGCGACTGAATAACACTACTACTGTATACGTACTCTAAACCGGTATGAACACGAGAGAAGGGAAGCGCAATCTTATGCAACACATTTATTATTATTACTCCGCTTAGACAACACTTTGACTCCGTTCATTCATAAACTTTCCTCAATTAAATAATTACTTATTTTGTTCACAAGTTTTAAATCACGAACTACTACTTAATTACTTTATTATTATTATTAACAAAGTTATTTTTAATCAATTTTTTTATAACACATACTAGTGTATGTAAGCTAGATAGTTGGACATACACTGTGCAGAATGATTCAGGAGACAACAGGTCATAGATTGTCGTAAACAAACCTGTTACAGATTGTTCGGTTGACCAAAATTGTTATGCTTGGTCACAATTCATGTATGGAAGTACTTACATCGAATTATGCAGGTTGTGCCGGTAGGAACCTGCATATAGCATTTTGCATTGTATGACGCTAATGACATTTTACTTATACATACTACCATCTACGTAACTTAATACATATTACGTTATTTAATAGTGTATTAAATATGTTTTGAACATTACATTTATTAAAGTAACTTTCTGAGTGCATATATCAATATTATATATTTAGTTATATAATTACACAATTAAAACTCTTTCCTTTGTTTCCTTTTATTTTTTTTTTACAAGTAAGCAGAGTGGCGCATTTCTGTAACGTCTTTTTTCGCGTTACAAATCCAGGGAGCCCCTCGTAATTAAACTCCGTTAATTAGATGGGCTGCCTACGTTGTAACAGAATTGATCACAAATAATTAATGTAACAAATTGCTTACTAACTGTGTAAGGAAACAATAGCAAGGTATACAATTGATTTAAGCACTCCTCATATGTGTGTAACAAGAAGACTTCTCTTTTATTTAACATTAAAAAACATATACTGACAGATCCCATGACTTTACTAATTCAATTATTAAGTTATTTGAAAGGTTTCTTTAACTTTGAGATCAACTTGATTTTACATAGCTACACCTCGGATCCGGGTCAACTTACTGTATTTCTGCAATTAAAACGTTTAATTATACTCATTTCATGATATTAGCTTGCAAGACTTTCTTTTACTCAACCATTGGAAGAATGGTATTATAGCTTGAATTATAATGCTCTACATCATCATATAAACTGTTACAACGTATGAAGTTAGAATAGTTACATGAAATTCTTATATTTAATTTATAAGTCTTTACAAAATTAATAGTTTCTGAAAAGTCTCTTTCAAGATGTGTTGTGTAACAAATATTAGTAACCCTCGATAGACAGGCTATCGAGTCACCTTTTAATTGGTATGCTGAAGACTCGTCCTGGGGTATCCATCTTGGGAAACAGGAACAGCTACATCGTCATCTCGGTCTGGCCTTCCTCTGTAAAGGGCTCCAAAAGTTCGCAGGTTGAACAATATGCAGAGTAGATATCTCAGATGATCTTGTAGATTATCGGAAGTCCCGATCTGCATCTTCTGTCACGTGCAGTAGAATTTGTGGCTTCTGATGATTCACATGTCCGGGTATGACTTTGGAATTGTTGTTATTTGTTCAAGCACGATGTCATCTTGTGTTACACTCTTTGTTACGTTTCGATACTTTTTGTTTTACATTACTTTAAACTTATTGTCTATTCACATGACTACATTAATTAATACATCCAGATGCTTTAAACAACTACATCTGGTACACCATCTTAAGGTGAAACAAAATATCGTTAACATATTTTGAGCGCACAGCTCCTACGTCTATACTGTACGGAGTCACCATTGCAAGAGAGAGAAATTCCGCTCCCTTCGCCTGGTACTGGGCAAAAGTTAGTGGGACAATTTCCGCGCGAGAATATAGTTCCTAACTATATTTAAGTTAACATTTTTATTTCTACAAACTATCCCTAAACAAATATACATAATTTAAATCAGTTGTTTTAGCGACTATTTATGCCTTCAGATTTTTTATTATTAACATTAATTTTTTTACTTATTCTTACTCACACAAGACTCGGAAAGCATGTCGAGTCTGGAATCAACAGGACAGCGCCTGCTTACAAGCAAAGGGTTAAATACGATATTAATAACTCTTTACAATTTATCTTTTTATTAGAGTATCTTATAACTTATTAATTACTGCTTCCTCTCATACTGAGTACATACAGGTATTTTATATTAATACAGTGAGATTTAAATGGCTTAAGAGCTCGCAACCTTAATTTTTAAAAATTTTTATTCTCTTGATTATTGGTACAATTTAAATCGTCACAGTGTGCCTCAGTGAAGAACACTCGAGAGACGCATTAAGCCGGCGTGCAGTAAGGAGGGAAGCTATACTGGACCTCTGCGCTAACTATAAAAGCCATAGCAGCCGGGTTGTCAGTTCAGTGATGTTGAGCGATTTCCTTAGCGCGGATCGAGTGTTTGTAGCGAAGTGTCGTGTTGTTATTAGTACGGAATTTTTTACAGTTAACATTATTATTCCCTGTGCACAATTTGTACTTAAATTGTTGTAAGAGATTATCTTGTTGATTACAAATTGTTAATTGTGATAATTTAAGCTGATCTTCAGCTACTTCATTACTTCATCTACTTCAGCTACCATACGACGATCAGTTAGCCCGTCGTAACAGTATCGTTTTACATGCACGTTCTAATCGACTGTAGACACCAGTAGTTTTTTCCCCGGAATAAGATAATTAAATCACCTTATAAAGTGTATCGTTACGGTACGGCTGTCCTTTCTTTATTATTGAAATAACACGTAATTACGTAGGAACAAAACAAAAATTAAAAAGTAACCTTGATTAAAGGCGAGTGATTATTGTCGTAGATTTACATGATTCGGCGCGGCGGACCCCGTTGTGTTTGTAAACAACGACCTACAGCAGCCGGCGCGTGCGTACGTAACGGCTGGATGAATTAATTATGTCCGCTTTTGAAACCTGTTTTTACTCCACAGAAGACTGAAACTACAGTATCTGATTTCCTTAACACGATGTATAAATTGTCATAGCGGTATACTGTTAAAGACTCATAATTTTGCTACTAACTTGATGGTGCAATTTGTATCGGATGATTCAGAAGCAAATCCACGCGGGAGGATGGAGGAAATTTCTTCCCTCAAATGGTTACTTCAGACGAGATTTTTTCGTCGTTTTGTGATTGTAAACTGGTACTGAGATTGTAAATATGATAAACAATTCTATCACGGTACGTAGGTTCATGGTTTTACTCTAAACCTACTTTAAATTGTAATTAAACTTTACCACCACGTTAATTGTAATTGAACTTTACCACCACGTTAATTGTAATTGAACTTTACCACCACGTTAATTGTAATTGAACTTTACCACCACGTTAATGTTTGTTTGATACGTACAATAAATGAATATTTTAAACTGTAAGTGAATATTATGAAGAGAACAACACGGATATAACTTTATACTTGAACGTCAATAAACTTATTGTTCAGGGCCTGACTTAAGGTTTTAGCGCCCTAGGCTGATGACTTTTTTGCGCCTCCCCCTCACCATTTACCTTCAAACCTCTCAAACAACGAGTATTACGCACGATTTACTCATATATTAAAAGCTACTTATTGTTTAGGAACATTGGGTTGTATAAACAAGAATTCGTCTTGTTTCTATTTTAATCGCGTAAATTTATTTATTACAATAGCATTAGCACGTTGACAAATTATAAGTAACGAGAATATTACGAAAGTTCCATACTTTACTTAAACTTTACACAAAGTAAGTCGAAACGCTAAGAACAAAAGTTTTTCAAATAATTTTCATGTCCATTATTGATTGCTAAAATGTTTGTTTAGTCAAACCTTATTTTTATGGCATTTGCAATTCCAAATCGATGAACTTTTTCATTAAAAGAAATGCTTTGCGATTAAAAGCGATTTGCGCTTGAAATTATGTGATTTTGGCAATGGCATGATGAAAAAAATATACAATACAACATGAGTTTTTTATTTTTGTTCTCTTAAGTTCTTGGACCCCGCAAAATCTTCCGCTCTAGGCTACAACCTAGTCAGCCTAATGGTAAATCAGGCTCTGGTTGATAATAACAAACTGTATTTGTATGTACACTAATCCCTATCATTTATACTTTATGTCTTAAAGAAATTATTCAACTTTTCATAATCCCCTCCAAAAGTCAACCCCCCCCCGAAATTGCTTGGTGGATCCGCTCATGGATGAGTTAGTTTTTTAACAACTAGGCCTACTTACTGTAAAGAACACATCGATCTTTGCTAAGTGTAATTACGCGCTCAGATAAAAAGGATCTATTTGCGACTTCATATTAAGTCATAAATTAAAACTAAAATATCTGGCTCTGGAGAAGACCGCTCTGTCCTTGAGTACCGAATCTAGTATATTTTGCTATACAAGGAGAACACTGATGAAGAACGACAGTAGAATAAGTGTATGTGATTCCGTGCATTTGAATAGCTTAAAAAGCTTGGAATACGTAAAAGAATTAAAACGTCTCTTTTAGATTGTAGGTGTTTGATAAATAAGGGTTGGAGTTAAAACTTTGTGCTCAGTCTTAACGTGGTAGGTGGGAAAGGAAAATAACGTTATCAATCTCGAAACACTGTTGCTAATAATGAAAACCACGAAAGCTGAAGAGCGAAAACTTTTTCCAGAGTTTACGTTGTACTAAACAATTTACCACTTTTAACCAAAAAAACAGGGCACAGTCATTACAGATAACATGATTTTTCGAAAAACCTGTGGGAACCGTTTTCGGGTCTTAAAAATTGTTAAGAATTATAGTGAAAGTAATTTTAATTGCACGTTATTAAAATGGAAAACATTTATAGAGTTCATTACGCATGATGATGATGATTTTTTTTGCTGAAGGGGAAAGAGTGACACAGCTCTCCGGTGTGTGGAACCCCATTCACTAAAAACCCCACCTCCCCTTCAGGCTAACTACTTTGAGACCACTTTCGCATTTCATCAAGGTGGGGGCCTTTATTTGGCCTATACCTAGCTCCTTCTTGCTTTTCCCTCAGCAATCGATAATTCAAAGACCTCATTCCTTCTTGATTCTTTCTGCGCAGCACGCACTTTCCACAAACGCTGCCACCTGGTCCCAGTTGATTCTGGCAGACAGCGTGACTTCACGACGTTGTCGGTCGTTATCGTTATCTGACCAATCTCCGCCTCAAGCTTCTGTTCCTCCACCTCCCGCCTATCACATTCGAAGAAAGCGTGGTGCACGTTTTATAGATCCCAGTTACCGTAAGGGCTTCTGCGTTTACCCATCTTGAGCAAGTAGTTGCGGAAATATCCGCGCCCAGTCAGAAACTGTGTGAGGCAGTCGTTGATCTCACCAAACGGGCAGTGCATCTCCATCCAGTCTTGTTGTTCCAGCGGTCCTGCCGCTAATAAAGGGTAAGATCCCTGGGGTCAACTTTCTATACACCTTTCCTGTATCCACCATCAGTTTATACATCTGCGTCCATTCTTGAGCCATTAGATCGACAGGGACGTTCCCCGCACTACCAGGACAGCTGTCTCTGACAGGTTCGGTCTTCTTTGTTGCATTGAAGCCACCTAC
Organism: Magicicada septendecula; assembly: GCA_034769895.1. Taxonomy (NCBI): domain Eukaryota; kingdom Metazoa; phylum Arthropoda; class Insecta; order Hemiptera; family Cicadidae; genus Magicicada; species Magicicada septendecula. The sequence continues at coordinate 81,588,354 of CM068371.1, read as the reverse complement.
TTTCTGTACTTCTCTTTTTTCAGAGCATCACTCCACACCCCATATAAAAGTATGGCATGCGTAACTGCCATTAAGACTTAAGGCGCTTGCTTCTTTTAATGTCGTCTTCTTTGCTCTCTTATAATCCTGAGCATATGACACAAAAACTCCCTTCGAAGGGTGAAGTTTCCTTGAACTACCAGTAGACAGGTTTTCCGTTACCACATAAAAAAATTCCTTCCTTACTAAATCATGAAATAGAACACATCATGAAGAAAGAAATAATAATATTTTTAAAACAAGATATTAATATAATATTGGAAATATAGAAGTTAATAAGTGAAGCAAGTTTATAATATGAATAGCCAAGTATACAAGTAAGAAGTAAAATAATTCATTTAATTAATAAAGTAGAGTCAATGGTTACAATCACAAACAGAAATAACACTTTTGCACACCACTCTAGACAAAATTTTCAGATTAGAACTTTCAAGCTTCACAGCTCATCATCATCAAATATAAAATATTTCCGATTTGATGATGAGCTGTGAAGCTTGAAATCGCTAACTGGAAACCTTTTTTTCTGTAGTTGTGTGCAACAGTGTTATTTCTGTTTGTAATTCATTTAAATAATTCGGATTTAAAAATTGTAAAAACATTTGATTTTAATCATAAGAAAAGAAGTGTGTTACAGTATTCTGTTAATAAAATTCTCTTATATTTTGATTTTATATGCTGCTTACCCTGAGATTGAGAATCTATGTTGTTTATACTGTAATAAAATAAATAAATCCTAACCTGGTGAGAAAATCACAGACGTAATTAGACAAAGAAGAATTACTTTTTACGGACATATTCAAAGAATGTCCTGACAGAGTAACAGCGAAACGTTTTAACTATTTCAGAAAGTTCGAAATGGCCAATACGTGGTTCAAAGAAACAGAAAAAGAAACTTCAGATTACTTAAGGAAACATTGAAGGACGCTTGCCACTCAAAAAGAAATTAAAAAATGCCCAAATTTTTCAGGAAAAAACCAAGGTGAGAACAGGTGCCATCTGGACTGACGAAAGGAGGGAAAGACATCGATCAAGAATGAAGGAGATATGGGAGAGGAGAAGTAGGGAAGAATCAGTTGAACCAACTGTAGTCCACAGTGGCTCATACGAAAAATAACAAAACCTAATTGCACTAAGCGTATTTTATTGTCTTGAAACACAACGTACAATCAAAACCAGTGAAACGCGTACTTGAACGTTGTCCTTGTACAGGGACAATGTTCTATTCGGTATTACACTAGCGTGGCGAGACTCATCCTCAGCTGATGATAAAACAAAAGGCTTTAATTACGCAGACACAACGGGGACTCAACGGGGCGTCTGTACAGCATTGTTGACAGTGAGCGCACTTCTCTCCGGGGTAATTCAACTATTACCCTGTTGCAACAACAATGTAATAGTTGCAGCACGCGGTTTGATTTTATAACTATTGCCAGTTGACAATGCAAATTAGGCTACATAAAAGAAACCTATTTCAACAATTAAGAGTCTATTTGTTGTCTTAGTGAAAACCCCGTTATCTCAATTAACTCAGATTTAATGGCGTTTATGTGAATTCATCAATGATGAAGATTCTGTAATACGTTACTGTAAGATTATGTCTACTGTTTCCTTTCAGACGTGATTTCGCGGAAAACAGATTCGACAAGAATTGTAAAAACTGTACATACCCCTTACGTAAGAGCTAGTAAAATTTACGAGGGTATACACAAAGTAAGTTACGTTTGTAAATATTGCCGCGGTATCGACACTGGCACGCTGCTGCGCATGCGCGGCGAGATTGTTGATGCGTTGGGAAGACAGCGACGCCATTTGTAAACGACTGTGCACTAAGTAAGCTTTGTTAGACGTGTTTTTAATATGTAAGAAAATCGAGACGCCCGCCTCGAGTGAAATCAGGTGTGCGATTCGTTTCTTAAATGCGAAAGGCATTAAATCAACTGAAGTTCACCGTCAAGTTTGCGATGTTTATGGAGAAGAAGCAAGAATGAATCAGTGGCAGGGAAAAGGGCATCGTTTTTTTGTAAAAAGACGTGATAATTGTTCACGACGATGAACAGAGCAAACGACCGTTTTTAATGAATGACGACACGTTGCGGGCCGTTGAAGAGAAGATTACAGAGAATAGACGATTCACTACGGTATCGCTCTCCTTGCATTTTCCAGAAGTTTCACGTTCAGTTCTTCAGGAAACTGTGTGTGTGAAAACTAAACTAGCGGAAATTGTGTGCATTCTGGGTTCCAAAATGAAACGGTGGTTCATTGGCTTTTTTGACACTATTCAGACAGCAAGGGGATGACTTCGTGAGCCGTGTATTCCCCGGGAGCCAGACATGGGTACCGGAGTCACACGCAACATCTGAATCAATAATCCATGCCCTGGAGGAGGGAGCACTTCATCGCCCGCAAAGAAAAATTCAAGTCAACGGATTCCTCTAGGAAAGTCATGTACACAGTCTCGTGGGACAGAAAAGCGGTTTTGCTTATGAACGTTTGGCTCAAAGCTCGACAATCAACTCGGATGGCTGTTGTAAAACGCTTATGCGTCATGCGATTCAAGAAAAGCGAGTGGGATGCTTACCGGGGGCGTTGTGTTGATTCATGACAATTCCCGCCCACAGATTGCCACTGCAACGCAACAAGTCCTCACAAACCTTCGGGAACAGTTAGATCACCTCCCTTTACAATCCGAACCTCGCACCGAACGAATATCACCTTTTCAACCGTTAGAAACCTTTAGTTGGTGGCCAGCGGTTCCATAACGACGATAATATCAAACAAGCCGTTAATACGTGGTTCAAATCACAGGCGGGGAATTTCTACGACAAAGGTGTACGACGCCCGGTGGTCCGCTACGAAAAATGCTTCAACTGTTCAAAAACTACGTAGAAAAGTAGTTTAAAGTGTGTACTTTAAACAGCAATAAAAATGTTTTGCAAGTATGTTCTTGGTTTGTTTCCATAACCTATCGGAACTTGCTTTCTGGATATACCTCGTATATGTTATGTATCAGCTCAGTAAAACTGAAAACAATTAAGTTCTGTAGCGTTTGGGATGCCAGGAGAATTCCCCGAAAGAATTTTCTACACTATTACAAAAACTGTCACGCATATAGTCAGTTTTATTAAAATTAGAAATACCCGAGCTGTTGGGTCGTGACCGATTGCTTACATTATTGTTATCGTCAATTCTAAATGTGTCGGTGGCCGAAACGTTTAGAATGAACAATAACAATAGCGTAAGATTGATCATGGGCCAACAGCCCAGTTATTTCTAATTTTAATAACTTTCTACACTCCTATTGAGGCGAAATTAATTTTTATTCATGTTTGTCATACTTGTTTTGTTTTGCGAATTTTAAAAATGTTCCAGAATATTAAAACTATATATTTAAAATATAAATACTTGAAAGCAAAAGTAAATTAATCTTTTTTTATTAAAAATTATTTAGTTTTCAAAAACACACATTTGATTTTCCTAAATTACATTACCTCCTCCCCAAAATTCCGCTCTGAATCTGTGGCATGTTGATGGAAGGTACAGAAACTAATGAAAGATTGTCGATATTGTTACGACTGTCTCACGGATTGTGGTACAGTGGAAACAAAATACAGACACCAATATAATCACTAATTAATAGCTTTAATGAGTCACAAGTAACAATTTGAAATCAACAAGACACTCTCATACAGTAATTCAAGTTACATTTGTCCACACGCAATAATAATGTCAACTATTAAGAGTTCCGCACTAATTATAACACATTAATCACTTTCCACAACAACCACTTATTCCCCGCTCGACAATCTCTCCAGGTGTAACTAAATTTAAGAAGGCCGCTGTTGCTTATAAGAAGGTCCCACAGGTGTTTCCGAATAATTTTTCATTCTTTTGGCGGCGTGCCAGCTAATTTGCGTAGTTACAAGTGTTCTCGAATAGTCTGGAGTGCTACGTTCTCGACACAGACGCCGCATGCTGGGCTAGCGCGAAGCGTTTAGAACGTCACTCTCGTCTTTTCGAGAAGGTTCCGTACTTGTCGTAACAATATATTGATATATTCCATTCGAAAAAGACGTGTCAGTTTTCAAGTACGCAGTCAGTTTACACTTCAATATTTTGCGTTTTTTAAACAGTAAAAGTTCATGTACTATGTACTGCACAGTATAATAATGCTGTTTTTTACAAACTATAAAGTAGCTAAATTACTAATTCGAATTTTGAAACATAAAAAAACTTCCAGCCAAATACAATATAAAAAAAGATTTGGAAGGCGTAGTCAAGGTCCGCGCCGTAGATTTTCCGTGAAAACATCACAGTCTACCGTAGCACCCGCCATCGACGCACGCGCATTGATGCCCGACGTTGACAACATGACGATATTTGGTGATCGCAATACATACTCGTCTGGCGCTTTCACGTTGCCATTGATCTCTATATTATCACTGTTTTCTGTATTGCCTTTCCAACGACGTCTGCACATGATCTGTGGACGTTTGGACTGTCGGTGGCCGCTGTACGCCCGATGTAATAACCTACGTTATTGCTTTGCGCCGTTTTTTCATTTTCTTTTCGATACTGCCGTAGCTCTCGCATTTGCTCGGCACTGGACTTTTTAGGTTTTTTAAATTCCTTTTGATGCGAGCTTTCCTCTGATTTGCGTTTTCTATAATTCCACGCATATTTACGACTCATATGAGACGACATCTTTAATTTTTTTGCAATTTTCAATTTAATACCGATTTTTACATATATTTCGGCGAATATTTTTATTGTTTCACTTTGAGTCCTAGTAGTGCTTCTCAAGCTCTTTATAATGACACCCGAATCAACGTCCTAGCTAAACGCGTTCTCACGCTACACTAATTTATAATTTTACACAACGCTAATTCACAACAATCACGCGCAGGCGCCTACACTAGCCCGATGACGTCACAGGCAAAACAAACACTGCACAACAAACACGTACAGACATGCTCTATCCATTGTGACCTCAACCGTTGTTATCGCGTTATTAGTCTCGTAGTTATTAGCGATTGAAATCTGACGGTATTTTGTAACACAAGAAAGTTTGACCGGCTATCACTGTGCTTAACGAGCGAATAGACGTTTTCACGTCAAAAGCAGAATCGAACTCACGGATCAACTAAAAAACGTACAAAGTAAACAAATATACAGAATATTATACTCTACTCTTTTGACATTTGAGACATACACCCAGATATTCTCATTGACGATACTATAATTATTATATTAAAAACATAGGTGTCCCTGGTCTTAAATTATTATTATGATTAAACAATTGTAAAATTGTGTAAATACATTAGGCTAATAATGAAGTAAGTACAAAAACGGATTTAAAAAGTATTTTGCTCGATCCCACAGTATGTGTGAGTAAATTTTCTTTTATCATAAATAAAATAAATTTTAATATCTAAAGCACACATATTTGTGGCAGTGGGGAAATTTTGGGTAGCTATTGAGGAAAAGTGGTGAGATTTGTCTGGCAACACTGATTTTTTGTTTCAGCTATTTCGTTACACATTGAATCACTTTACTGCTCTACGAGCGCGAGGTGTACGAAAGTGAGCCGGACAACATAGTGCCGTATATGAACTTCTCACTTCAATAAGTAAACTGTGATGTTGACAACTTCACAGTCAATGTTTCAGTACCTCATTATGGAGATTCTGGAGACCTATCACGGTATGCGTATCCTGCACCAACCGGCCTCATAAAACATTTAAGCAGCCATCCAGATATAACTCGTGAGTTTGAAATGGCTTGCCCATGTGGTAGGATGTGGTAAACTAGAAAAACCAATCTTATCAGTAGGAAAGCCGATGGCAGAAGACCTCATGCAAGGACTCCATGAGGTGAACTAATCCTATCGCAATGTTTTATATACGCCTGAGAACTGTTGCCAGAAAGGCTGGAGATTGTAAAAAACCGCGTTTGTCGTAAAAAATAACATTATTAATTAAACGACTAAAAATAATGAGGCAAAGAAAGAGGAGGAGAGAGAGGGAGAGGGAGGGCAGTATTAACAATATGCTAAATCGGATTACAAGAAACTAGGTCACACAGTTAACTGTTTGGCACTTATCTGTCATCAGTGGTATATGTTATGTATGTGAGTTGTAGTATCCATGATCATTTAGTAACATTTCTGTTACAAAAATTGCTTGGAACTGAAACGGCTAAACTCACTACTGTTAATGAAACCACTGTAGTTATCCATTTAGTTTCAAAATATGTTCAAATAGTTGCATTAGCCAAATGAATGCAAAAACAGCCACACCCTAGATTCTAGCTAATCAGATTTCATTTTCAGATTAAAATAAACACGATAGTTCACTGTAGCGGCGACAGACTGTCCGCGTTTCACATATTATTATATTTATGCGACGGATCATGGGCCTGATTCTCGTAGAATCTCAATTGTCATTTGCTGAATTCTCCCTAACTCTAAGCCCGTGTAAATAATACAGAACAATGTACCTCTCTATTTGTAGCGCATGAAGTATGGTTTACTTTACAGAACGTGTAGAGTAGCCATGGGTCCGTGACTTTTCGTGTATACATAAACTTGTAAAGAATTGATATTACAAATTCATTACACTTTTGAAAAAACGGCAAAAATGTATTATACTTCTGTAAAAAGTAGTTATATTTCGTTTATCGTCACTGTTGTTTACTTTTTTATTATATTGCTGGTAGAACTTGAGCAAGATGCTAGGAATTCTTAGCGAAACCTTCCAAAATTTGAGCTCAACGTCAGCAGAAAACAAAAATCGTCTTCTTCTTCTTCTTCTTCTTCTTCTTCTCCTTCCCTTAATTTAGAAAATTCTCCTGTTTAAACCAACTTCATACAACCAACTCAGTAAAATTGCCCTACCACATTCGTAGCCATCCAATTAATTTTTTGACTTTTGGACGATAGGACGATAATCCCGGGCCTTCTTAAGTAATCTGTCATATCCATCCTGTCGACATGGTCATTTCAGAGTTGTCGTATTTCCTGTATCCAGTCCACAATGTTTGTCACATAATATGCTTCTCGAATACTGACATTTGTTATTCTAACTCGCCGTGTTCTGCCTATCATTCTTGTCAACGACTTCATCTCAGGAAACTTGTGTTATAGAAAAAACACAAGTTCAGTATCTCAGAAAAAATCTTGGTTATGGGAAAACAGAAGAGGTACAGGTGAATATAAAATTAATGTGACTCTGGAGAACGTTTCTTTATTAGCAATGTGATTGCTGCTGCTAATAATAAATGATTTCCGGGGGTTAAAAGAAGAACAGTGTTGAAAAAACAATCCTTTCAAAATAAAAGGCACTTGTTTTACAATAAGCACACTAGTACCAGTCTAGAAAGTCCTATATTAAGTCCCCTGTTTGGACTGATTCAGTGAATGGTATGAGTCTTGGTTTGGGAGACCCAAGAGAGAAGAAGGTTTGAATGTGCAGAAATGTTATTTTGGAGGTGAAGAGGAGAAGTAGTTTCGGTGAATAGGAGAAGTAGCCAGTAGATTCCAAATGGAGTCTACGAGAAAAGCACTTTGCTAAACTCTACACGCATTAAGACAAGGGTGTTTGTTTTTGGGTGTATAACCCGGTGTGAGATCTTTCTGCAAAACATTCTTGAAGAAAAGGTATTAATTAAGAGATTGCGAGGGCGGTCTAGTTTGTTGTACTTGCGAAGTACGATCTGTCTGTGAGTAGGATATGTTGGGAACATCCGAGTGTTCAGCTTGGAAAGAGATGTGGGAAGGCCACGCAAAAGATGGCTTGAAAATAGAAACCGGAACAGGTGATGTCGCCTAATCCTGGAATAAAGAAGAAGAAGAAGAAGAAGAAGAAGAAGAAGAAGAAGAAGAAGAAGACGAAGAAGAAGAAGAAGAAGAAGAAGAAGAAGAAGATTATATAGTGCCAAGTTCGGTTATTATTATTTTGTTGACTCTTTATCACTAGTTGATAGAGTATTATTCAATTCTTTACATGTATTTGTATACAAATAGCCTAAAGCGGCTGCCGATTGTTTGGGTGGCCGAAACGTCGCACTTATATATTTTCTGTATTGGCAAAAGTCCGTCAGTTAAATTCAAATTCAAATGCATAGACCTACAACCCCTCACAGCCATACTTTAAAGAAGGACCGAACATTTCTTACCCAGTGTTGGAAAATAACGTTGAAATTGATTTATCGTGTTTATGTGCATTGTACGTATAAGCGTGTACTTATTTTTTATGTTATATGGTGTTATGTATAACCTAGTAGCGTGGCGTTCGTGTAACCTCTGTTGCCGACGACAACAGTACTGGAAATAAGAGAAAATAATATTAGTTATATAACAGAATAAATACCTTAGTTATTGAATAATTTGAAATCCGAACAATATTAGTAGGGAGACTTGAAGAAAAGCGCACCATTGCTTTCAAACGGTTAGGCACTTGCACTGCACCGTCTTGTGTTGCCGGCTTAGACATCGGCAATGTTTTACTGCGTACGGTCATTGACCTCGTAGTAGTTGTCACTGTACAAACTTTGATGGGGGGTCACATTCGTCCACCCAATGTCTTGGCCCTGCTGTATAAACCGGCAGAACGCTCAGTTAGCAGCTACGTTCGTTTTCGGAATTGACCTGCAGTAGGTACTACGTACCTATTTGTGTTTTGTTCGTTTAGTCATGTGTTTCTCTGTTTGTCTTTGTGTTCTGATTTATTCTGCGTGAGTGTAATGAGAGTCAGATCCCGTTGAACCGGAACCCTCTTCTTCTCCCAGCAAATGATAGAAAATGCTCTAAAAGGAACACTTGATACAAGAAAAAATTGGAATTAATTTTTAGGTTAAGTTTCAGGGCTATCACAACCGGCAACAGGTGTTATGTACCCACGGCACGCCACTGCCTATAACCTTTCTTTTTTAAGAACACCTTGATAATCGTCTGAACTTTTGAAAGTATAAGAGAAATTCCCTGTTTGTTCACAATAAGGAACGGCTAGCAACTTAGGTAGGCCTAATGGAAGAAGGACTCGCTATAAAACTGCCACAACTGTAGAAACATTGGTCAACAAAGAAAGGACTGACTGCATGTGGCAATAATAAAGGCGAGACGCAGGCAAACCGTGACAATTGTTTGCACAAACGCAAACGTACGTACGTCACAGCCTAACGATGTACGTATAAATATAGTATAGACGGACGTGACGCATTCCGAGAGGGGCGTGGTCTACCCCAGTCGATACCAATCGACAATAAAGAATCCTTCCTTATCTTCTTTTATTAATCAACTTTCATGTTTTGCTCGTTACTACTACACCAAAAAACGGACTTCGCGAGTCTCGTAAACAATGTCAAAATTAACTGAATGTAATGACTGATACGTACATAAACCAGTGAAATAATGTTATGAATTTCAACTGGGGAAAGAAAATGTATTCTCCTTTTACAACATACACGCTACCACATATATCACCCAGTGGCGACTGGTGGTTGAAAAATTTGGGGGTTGCAGTTGGGTTGGATGGTACTAAATTGTTTTATTTGTTTATTATCTGAACAGAAAATGTCCGAGTCTCCTCCCCTCCAAACAATACGTAAGGAAAACAAAATAATGCAGTTTTAGTATCACCCAAATAACCACGAATATTTATTGTATAAATCTTTTTTAAATTTACGATTAAATATTCTGTTATCTGAATTTACATTTTGATTAAATTTGAAAGATCTGGTGTAGCCTACCTACTCTCGTAATTTAATTATTTTTCTCAATATGACGTAAACTGAATAGCGTTTTTGTTAAGTTGACGACAGAATTCATTGCGTCCTACAAGTTAAATATAATAAATATCTTACACTATGATACCTTATCCTATCTAGCGCACCACGTGTTATTTACCAACAGACTGGTGGCGCCGTAACGAACAAGCGGGGTTTGCAGTCCCTAATCACACCAAGCGAGCCTATATCGTTGCAATAGGAGCACCCGAGTCTAGCCAACCACAGCACTACTCCAGTATATTTCCCCATATACAAAGCGCGTCATAATTGGTGCACACTTGCCATGTACACCGCGGCAATAGCGTGTACGGTTTCTAGTATTGCTCTGCGCTTTTCAATCGCCAAATGATTAATTACGATTATATAGCGTGAAAACACTATTATTAGTTATTGTTTTATTCATAATTCTATAATTTAAAATACAATTGGGGATTTAATGGGGGTTGTGCAACCATGCAACCTAAGCACGGGCCGCCACTGATATGACCTAAGCATCGTCATCGTTACGGAACACGCGACGTCGCCAGCATCGTCATCTCACCACATCCACAATCAAGAGCAATAATAACATCGTCGTGTGTGGAGATATCGTCAACATACTTCACGGCCGACGTTAACAGTGTTGGGCCGTCGTCCACTAATGTTGTTACTCACACACGTTTCGCCGTCTCCTCTGGAGGGCATCTTCACTCTATGAAAACAATTCACCAACTGACAGTTGGTCGTCATAGTACTACCAGTATTGCAAAAGAACTGCCAATTCGCTCCAGGGTATTTCTTTTAGCACAGTACTGACGAACACCGTGACATTTGGTGAGCCGTTTCTACACACTGAAGATGGCCTCCAGAGGAGACGCCTAAACGTCTGTGTGTAACAACATTAGTGGTCCACGACCCAGTAGCCCGGAGTTTAATCAGTTTACTCCCAACATTGTCAATATAGTTTACTTCGTGGCCTTTTACGTTTTACATGGACGTGGATTGCGAATCGGCTAGAAAAGTATTTGTAACTTATTTTGAAAAGTATAAGTAACTGATTCCGAGTAAGGGACAAATATAGTAAATAAAACCTTGGCTTAAAAATTACTTAAAGATGAATAAATCGAAGTTAACCATCCATATAATCGGGAACGAGTCGTGTTAATAATCCTTGGACTGTCTTTGGCGTGGGAGCGACGGAAGAATGTCCCGAAATCTGAGAGCTATCCGAGTCGCAGCTCAATGAGCGTCAACGGTTCTCATGGAAGTAACATAGTGGATCCCTGCTAGACGAATGGCCTACTGTCGGGGAATTCACGTATACCGCCGCATCCCTTCATGTTTCAGGCTACGAATTTGATACCTTTCTTTGTTTGATTTAGGTAACAATGGTGCCGTACAAACTGCGGTCGCCTGACGGAATCAGCGCTACTTGATGACCCCTAGGCTAGGTAAGCTCATCGTCAACACGCCTGTCCCGTGTGGGATTACCTTGCACGCTGTCATAGATCGGCGTTCCAAAGCGTTCTCAACCGAGGACTTAAGCTTGCATGTAGTCTCCCGTAGGTTGTCTTCTCGAGGTCTGAGAAGAGGCCTCGGTGTTCTCTCCCTGGATGACACCTTGAGACGCCTAGTGCATAATTCTATGGTCGGGAGGCCCGAGTTACAATCTCCTCAGCGCCGGACTCGGCAAACATAGACTACTCCTAGGCTAGGTGGCTCTTGGAAACGACCACGTAGTTGATAGCCCCGGTGATATAATCCAGGTAGCTTCATGCCCTCCCCCCCTACTAACCAAACTAGTGACACGAGTCAAGTTGGAGACTCGGGACACTGAACATCTCACGTCTCGTAACCCGGCATCAGGTGAAATGACGTTACCGTAGCAAATGACGTTCGAAAGGATATAGCACACAACAGCACAGGGAACTACGTCAGCAGGGTCTAACTTTAATTAAACGAGCGAAGAGAGTTCTCAGTTTTATCTCAACCGTTTGGCATTTGTCTGTCTTTTTGGGGTATGTCTCGCGATAGCTTTTGAACGCTTCAACTAATTTTCGTAAAACTTAGCAAGCATGTCCATATTTGTACCCTACATTCGTTTTGACGTTGATCCCACCAAAAATAGAGGGGAGGCGGAATGAAAAAATGTGAGTCCATGTCTAGGGATTTTAAGAAGCATATATTAGCTAAGTTCGGCGTCAAGTAGGCCTATACGTGTTTTGGGTTATTTTTTGTGATTTTGCGTTTATTTTTAAACAGGGGCAATTCCCTTCATTTTTAGAGTTTCATTATTTACTTTACCGATTACACAATTTCAAGGCGCAAGTGCTTGTTTATTGGTGCAGCCTATGTTCTCATTCAAAATAGGAGAACTCAGTTAGGAATATGAACATTATGAAAAATCTTCTTAAAACTGGGCATACAAGAAAAGTTTTGATTGCAGCTTCAAGGGAAAAAGAAAATCAAGTGTCTATTTTAATTTTTTTAATTCTTTCTCCGATTGATGTATAATTTCATTTTTTTATTGACCTATAAAATTAAATATAAATAAATAAATATATTTCAACAGTACACAGGATATGAAGTTCATTTAAGTGGAATACTAATGCTATATAACATTTTCTGATGGCCATAGACATGTTTTAAATTGATTTTGTTCTTTCTTTGTAAAGTAGTCATAAGTTTTCAACCAAGCTATGTTTAAAAAAGTATATTATGTCAAAATGTTCACAATTTTATTCTCTTTTATGTCATGTGAAATATTTGTGTGTAAGTGCGCGGGTGCACGTGTGATTTACATTTTATTTAATAACTTCGATGAAAATTAACATTTCGTTCTGAAACTTGGACAGAGTATTCTCATGGTTATAAGCTACATCTTCCATATACTCAGTTCTCCACACCTATAATTTTTATATGTTTTTTTAATGAAATCAGTCGTCTTTTATTCTCGTTATCTCCTAGAAAGTAATAAAATTTGTAGATTAAATCTAGACAGGCCTTCGCAGAATCGGACAGAGTTCAGCCTGATTTCAGTCTATCTGTGTTCTCATCTGTGACGTTGCTAAAGTTTCAACCAATCGGAGGGTCTAAAATTTATTTGAGACGGACGCTTTCAGCGGACAGACCGTTCAGTTTCTTCTTAGGACTTGCCATAGAAACACGTACTCGCTGTCACGAGTTTTTCGGGACAAGACAGGTCGTTTTCATTTAAACTTAGTAGTTGGTTCACGGTTCGAGGTCTTCGAAGCCAATACCACTTAGAGAACTCAAATTAAAAAATAGATCATTCTAGTGCTTTCCCGCGTACAGTGGAAGATATCTGCTAGGTGCAAAATACCTGCCGAGATATTTTGATAGTTACGCGAGAACACTTCAAAAGACCGGAGTTTTTGTAAGATCAATACGCGATCTATTTTACTCAGTTAAAATCACTGAGATTAAGTAAAGTTAAATTATAAACAATAACAGATCATATCGCAGTGTGCGTGGGTGCAAAGACGTGAATTTTCAGCGTAGCAGTCATCGGTCGACGTGCAGTCACAGCGGTCCAGTCGAGATGAGTGGAACGCATGGTGTCGACGCAAACTGTCGGAATTCAACGCAACAAGTAACATAGTTGTAAAACCAGCAAATAGACTCAATTATTGAAAGAGAAATTTTAAATAAACAATTTAATATTATAAAATAAAAAGACAATAGTAAATCTTAATGTTTTATTTTAATAAATTTTCCTGCCTCCAGATATAGACTCTGTTGTAATAATTTCAATATTACCTATCTATGCAGTTTTAATTTGTATCGTTGCATAGAGAGTATTTGGCGCCGTCAACTTGCGGCACGAGTTAATTAGTTAGTACGATTTAGGTTAAGAATTATAATTATTGAGTATAGCCTAAAATTATTTGAACTGTGTTATATGTTTTATTATTGTGTCGCAGGGATCGTATATAAACTTTTGCATATTCTCTGTGAAACAAATTATTTTGGACAATACTAATTTAGTTTTAAATAATATTTGGAGGTTTTAAGTATATTTGTGTGTTAGTTGTAATTAGGTTAAGGTAAGATTGTGGACATTCGATTCGAGATTACTGACGAACACTGACCACGACAAACAAGTATACAGTTACATTTTAATAATCTGAAGTAACAGTAGTTGAACCGTACACGTTTAAGTCAAGACGATACACTTTGTTTTGGTTATTTGTAAACTGTAAACAATGGAATCTCAGACTCAATCAGCTGCTGATAACCAAACCGCTATTTTAGCTAATATGCAAACGATACGCGAGGAAAATAAATCGGCTAAAATAAATTGGCTTTGCATGTCGAAAACAAAAAAAATATTTGCCGCTGTCCACGATCAAAGCAAGCAAAACAAAGCATTGTTAGAAGCTACTGAGAAAAGATCTCCGACAAAGTAGAATCAATACGCGCAAATGTTGAGCTCGCATTAGAAGTTAATAGTTCGCGTATAACCGAATGCGAAGCCAGAGATGGTTCGATCGAGGAACGAGTTCAAGGGCAAGCGACAACCATCAGTGAATTTGTCTCCGAACAAGAACATCGATTCGAAGAACTTAGACAACAATTAATAGATTACAACGTACCTCTATGCCTGCGACCCAAACAACATATGTATATTGTTAAAAGCCTTGTATTGAGTGTTTAACTTGTGTCGTTTATAATTTTTGTAAGTTTAATATTGATGTTTTGCGAACGTTATGAAGTCTCGTTCGGTTTTATAAAAGCGTCTGGTAGCCTGTGTGCCTTACCTGTCCCTTCTCACTCTTTTGTACTTCCCGATAGGCGCCAAATTGTTTTGCGAGAAGACAATTAAAAGTTTTTACCTGGATGGTTTAACAGTGTATTAGTGTAAATTCGAATAGTTCGCCGACTGGCATGAACTCGAATCTCGTTTGAGTGGGGGAAACGTGTTACCAACTTGAAATAATGTTGGTTAGGTTGACTCACTGCTATTAAACAAAACATACATAATATTTTTCTATAAATAATTACTGACAGTTCTTAATGATACACACTTTTTTATTTGGCTCAGAACTGTTAATTCTTGTTAACGCTTATACAAAAATTGGAATTGATATAATAATTTTAGCCTCGGCAATAAATAGTCGTTCACTCAGCGGATGGCTGGGTTGGCAATACAATGTTTCAATTCGCCACAAGACAGCGTTGGTTATTATTTACAATATAAATTTGCCGAAATAGAGTCCTTTTAAGTACGACAAAGAAGTATTTAAAACAAGATAATAAATTACAATGTATCACTTAATGTTCGTGATCATTAAAATCAAACAAGGTTTACTTTAAATTCAATATTGTGGTGTTAAAGTGTGTGACAGTGTCGTTGGTGTAATACATAGGTTATCATCAGTTATTTAGTGTTTACAAATTATGTTTGTTCATCAATCCTTGAAAATTAATACCTTCAGTGATAGTGAGAGTTTACGGTTTAGTTAGAAAATTGAAAGAGAATTTATTTTAAAAGTTCAATGAATTCAGCAATACTTATCGTTAGTGGATAGGAGGTATTGTCAATAGTTAACGTAGGTTAATTCGTCGATGTCTATTCTTCTTTCTTCAAATCTTGGGCTTCAGGTACGTCTGGCGTCTTCTTCTTGTTAATTTCCTTAGTTTCCATGCATCTTGATTAATTTGAGCTGGTCCTTGGTCTGGTTGATTGTAACATCCTCTCATCAGTTAGTCTGGTCCTTTTCTTCATAAAATTATGGGCACTTTTAATGTTTTATGTTAAAATTTTGGGCTCTTCGCAGCGTGGCGTCTCTTCAGTTAAGCGTCACTAAAGATTCTCCCGTTCCTAACTGAAAATAGTCAATATTCTGCTGTTGTCATGGTAACTCAAAATTTCTGATTGGTTAAAATTGGCTTAAGACCATTGTTAGGAGATTTGAATTTTTATTTAAAATGGTTATTGATCTTCTGAATGCAATTAATATTCAGTATTCCCTTTTAAGTATTAAATATCATTACCACTGTTCGTATTTTGGTTCAAGGATTAATTTGACATCCAATACTATTGTGTTTACTTAGGTATTAACATTTTGACAGTTATGTTGATTTTGTTTAATTACACTGTTTTCTTAATTTACATGATTACTTTAATATTTTCTTCTTAACATGATTGTCTAATCGTCTTTTATTGTTTATATTGCTTAGTTTTGCTAATGTTATTGTTTAATTCTCAAAATTGAAGTTTTTGTAGTTTTACAGTTAGGCATTTGCCTAGGCCTAAACAGCAATTGGCTATTTTTATTAAATTACAGAGATTACATTTTATTTTCCCCTTGTATGGGTTCTGATTGGTTTAATACATGATTTTATTCATTTGTTCTATGGTTTTATGTCTGTTCTTTTAATTATATGTGATTTTACTGGTTTCATATTCTGGCTTGTCTATTGTCATAACTGCCTTTTAGTATCATTGCATTTGTCTGTATTTATTTTGTTTCTTGTTTACTGTTTTTGTTTGTTTTTAATTATTATTTCTTATTCTTTATTATTTAACATATAACATTTAATCTTATGGTCTAATAATTCCCACAGACATAACTCTATTCACTAAACATAATTATTTACTTTTCATTACCCACAATGTTCATTTTCATCATGTACTCATACTCTTTGGTGAGTAACAATTATTACATAGTATAAACAACAAACATATAAACATTAATTAAATATTTTGAACAAAATTATAATTCCTTATTACTAATCCTATATGACATTGGGTCACTAACATCACACTCTGATAACAATTTACTATATTTTTTATTAAAATCTTATAATGATTATGTTATTATTAATTGTCCTTCCCTTATCATTTTGGGTTAATAATATTTAGTTTTATACCTCTGTATATTAGAAATTCTCTATGCTGTGTCTTAATACACTAATAGTCCATTTTTCTTAAACTCATGGGTAATAATATAAATTGTCACTTAGAATATTAATTGTTCAAAATTTAAAACATGATATGTAGTTACTACTACTGCTAACTTAATTCTACTACACTTTAGTTTAGTTTATCACATACTGGTGTCCACTTATAATTGCTTTTAATCGCCACAGTCCTTCCTGTGTTTAGCAATTATTATCTCTCACTCACATTTTATGCACACATAAACTTTTTTCACTGACTTATCAGTGTTTATCACTATTAATGGGAGTTATATTTACTTGGGGTATATTAATACTAACACCTTGCACTCTATATGGTTTAAGTGTTACCGGTGGGTATTGCTTACCAAAATTCTCTTTCTCATTTGTTTAAAAATGTTCATTATCATTTTAACTCACTACCTCTCATTCTACTAAGTTTGATTATACAATTAATAAGTTTGTGTCGTGCTAGTTTGATTTGTCCTAGTTATCTCTATTTATTTGGGTTAGTGTACCTTTCTACAATTTAAGTCACTAAAATTGAACACTTCTTATTATAGGTGGTTTGTCTGTGTTTTACAATCATAATTATTATATACTATCATCATTGATTGGTTTCTTTTCACTTGGTCTATTGGTGTTGTGCACTTTCACTGTCTTTACTTCATCTTGTTATATTTTATATATCCCTTCCTTGGTGTTAGGGCTGGTTCTATCTTCTCACTTCCATGCTAATTATCTATACCTCCTTAGGTTAGTGTGGTGACTAGTTCTAGTTATTCACTTACAAATGTCATAATTTATATTATATTCTTGGTTTTTGGGCTGGTTCTACTCTCTCACTTACCATCTATTGGGCTATTGTGGTTAAATCGCCATGTATAATCGTTTTCAACGTTTCGGTTCGTTGTTTGTTACTTTTTTATTATTAGAGGTTACTTTCATGATTAACTTGACATGTTTGATCGTTTTATTATTTTAATCACCCATTCTTTAATCTCTGACTCATCCCTTTTAATCATAGTGTTATTTATTTAAATAATTTATTTAGTCATGTTTCTTCATTATTGTTAGTTGAAGATATGTACCATTACAATATAAAACCATTGATGAACCTAACTCACAACCAAAATTCTATGGTCAAGATAGTTGCAATCCAATCCAGTTTCTGCGCTCGTGCGAACGTAGTATGGAAGCCGTTAACGACAGTTTGAGCGAAGTGGACAAAATTAATTGGGTTGTGCGGCAGCTTAAAGGTACGGCGGCAGAATGATTCACGATTGTTCAAGATAAGATTACCGTATACAAAGACCTTGTAGATCATTTCCGAGCACGATATTGGAATGAAGAGGTACAGCGAAAAATCCGTGTACAATTAGAATTTGGTAAATATACACCAGCCAAAGGGTCCAAGGAGAAATACCTGATATAACTGGTATCTAGGGCCAAGTATCTTGAACCACCGATGTCAGAGGCAGAAACGGTAAATAAGCTTGCACATAACTTTAGCCGTGAGATTCAAATAGACGTGATCACACGGCGATCTGTTTCACTCGTAAGTCCATTTCCAGATGCCTACAAGGGAGGTCCATCGCCCGGAAAGAGCCGGTGAAATATTTACGCGTCTAGCTAGACCGGTGTCTTAGCTTCAACGCCCACGTGACTGACACCCTCAAAAGGCTGACGGCGTTGACGAGCCTAACTGTTTCCCATGCTGTCGTGTCGCAACCGCCTGGCTCTGCGCACTAAAGTTACAGTCTATCTCTTGTTTCTTCGCTCAGTACTGACCTATGCTGCACCCGGCTGGTGGTTACTCTTGTCGCCCACCAACAAGTGTAAGCTGGAACAATTTCAATCCAGCATCATCCGTTCCTTCTCGGGATCTCCATGGTTCGTTAGAAATGATGTAATTCATGGAGGTCTTCGAGTTCCTACTCTTGCTGCTTTTGTCCGGTCGCTCGCTGAAACTCTCTTTGCTTCAGCACCGACGTCTTCCTTCCCCTACCTCAGAACCATTAGTACGTCTGCAACACCACCACCACCAATCAGGGTCAAAGATCCTCGGGCGATTCTCGACGAACCCCCGTAAAGTCAGCCTCGCCAAGCTATTTCTTATAGCCCAAGCAACTTCCTATCCTCTTTGTTTAACCCACTTTCCTCAGGGAAATTCTTTCCAAGCATGTCTCTAGCACACTGTTCTCTGCCTCGCGGAGAACGACCGACGCCTCAAGGCGTCTGCTTACTGTGTCGAAGGCGGGCGGCACCTGCCGTCCGCGTAGCCACCAGAGGCAGTGTACTAAAGCATAAATTAAGTAATCTTTTTCAACATTCCGGCGCCATCTAGCTGATGACCGTGTTGGCGTGTCCTATCCTATTTTTAGGCATCCCTTCAGAAAGTCCAGGAGTTTTCATCTGATAGCCATCGGACACGTCCCGGAAACTGCAATCAAACCACGGTTGCAAAGATGCCCGACTACTCTAAGTATAGCAAAGCAAAGCTGACGATGGGCAGGTAACGTGTACAGTACCATATAGCAACAGTAGACTATACTACGCATTTACGCTACCACGTTAAGTGGTCAGGGACGGATGAAAGGCCTTTTTTAATCCCGTCCACCGATTGCTTACAAAGTTAATACCGTTATCGTCAGCCGGGATTTTTGGTATGTATTGTTAGCGAAAGATAACAAATTTAATTACCAGCGTTTGACAAAAACGCGCTGAACGTAAAACGCTAGAAACAGATTGTTAACGAAGAGAGCTTGGTGATGCAACGGGAGCACGAGCTGACACGGGTCCCGTTATGCAGTCCCGTTCTTGGTTAATACGGCCGGTTATCATCGCAGTTGTTCTATCGATCGATAACTTATCAGCCTACTAACGAAAGCAAAGTGTTAACTCGCACACGTGACGGCGATTAACAGCAGTAGCAGCAGCAAGTCTCAATATCCGATTTGGTGTCGATTGAATTAGTTTGTTACCGGCTCCATTACAGGAACTAACTGGACTTTATAAGGTACACAATGAGTTAGACCTCTAGAAACTGGCGATTAAAAATTATATGGACCTTCAGCATCCAACAGAATGTAGGGGTTGCTCTAACAAAATAATAATACAACATAATTTCGTAGGCTTCCACGACCGGTTTCATCAAAACAGGTAATCATATTCATAGTTTTGACTCTGTCACTCATCTGACGACGCGTTGTAGGCCAGAAAAACAATTTTTTCCAAAATTAGGTACAGATTTTAATTCTTAACGGATTCGAACAAATTTTGTTTTAAACGCTACCAAACAAATTTCTAGAAAAACGTCTCGCGAATGATTTTTGAATTTCATATCTGTAGTTTCTCACGAAATAATCCTTTTGTTTGAGAAGCCTATTAGGTAGGTTTGGCATCAAGTATAACTGTTTTTTAGGTTGCTGATTTTTGGGACTTTTGCGTGTATTTTTAAACAGCGGAGGTTTCTTTCGTTTGTAGCGTTCCATTATTTGCTTTAGTAATTACAAAATGCCAAGGCGCAAGTACTTGTTTATTAATCCATCCTGTTTTCTTATTCGAAATAGGAAAACGTAATTGGAAATAAGAAAATTGTGAAAGCAGATAATTAAGAGTGGGCTGCCGCTTAAAAAAAATAGATAAAAGCAATTGCGCAAATTTTCATTTTTCCATTTCTTTCTCCGATCTATATTGAGAGATTAGTATAATCCTTTTGTGCATGTACGTCACTAAAGTCAGAAATTAAAGCATTATTTGCTGTTCCCACTTGCAAATTTCGCAATTCTAAGGTCATTTGTCACCACTACCAACATTTCCGTCCTGAATTCAGATTTCTTTAACACAGTGTAAATATTGTATTGGGTAACATTTATAGTGTAGTTGAATTTTTGGCAAATTTGTTAGGACTCATTCGTTTTGCATGGGGCCGGGTAGCATACCAGTCCTTCATTGTTAGGACTCATTCGTTTTGCATGGGGCCGGGTAGCATACCGGTCCTTCATTGTTAGGACGCATTCGTTTTGCATGGGGCCGGGTAGCATACCGGTCCTTCATTTTCCTAACAATAGACGTAGTGAAACGTTTTCGCCCTTTTACGTTTTATGGTACTTTGAGATATTTAATAAACTGCCGCCACACAGAAAAGGGATGAGTGAATTTATTTCTTTAAAACTTCCTTGTATACTGAGTTATGTTTACTTAGCTATTTTAGTCTAAAGTACACGTATAGCTATAGCAAAGCTATTTACTCGTGTCTATATCTAAAGTCTTATATACCATATCTGCAATTTACAACAGTTAACGATTAACGATTAATTCCATGGTTAACAAGGTTCTACTCACCATTCCTTTTCCTTATATGGCGATACATCCTCAAATAGAGCCCTGACCTCCTCTATCCTGACTCTCAACATCACTTGATGTCCTTGTCTCAACGTCACTTGAAGGACTACACCGTCGCACTCCCAGGGTCTCTTTCTCACATGTGCGGCAACAAAATGTGCTGTACAATGCAGCATATTGTGACCGCAAATGTGCTGTATATAACCTGACGATGGTCTATGACCGAAATCGATCGTTTTTAAGAATGTGAGTAATAAAAATTTTTATTACACGTCGTATGTATGGTACCTTTAGGCTATGAAGAATAAATACAATAGAATAGAAAATTGAAATTATAGGTACCATTAGTAAACAATAAGTGTGTGTATATTATAAATATATCACATTATCATTACTTTTTAACGTTTCTGATAGAAATTTTAAAACGCAAGAGATATTTACACAATTTTTTCATCTAAACGCTTTGTTTTCAAAGCTCTTTAAAAAAAAAGTGTCACGTGGCTCATGTTAAAACAGATACAATTTTGAAAACTGAACGATGAAATCATGTTTCTGCAACATTGTCTACTTAAAATGAACGATGTTAATTTCTGAGATTGTGCGTTCTTCAAGTTTAGTGGAAGAATATCTTGTTTGATGACTGAACGTCAAACCGTCCTTCCGTAAATGATTCACGCTGTACGTGGTTTAACCTGAGGGCTTTACGAAATCACCACAAGCTGGTTAAGGTTTTGTTATTCTGTATCTCTTTCATGACTAAATTACTTGATCTTATAAATACAAATGAACGAAATATCATCATCATATTCAAAACACGGCATACGCAAGGTGTTGCCTGTTCCGCATTCAAAAATCCTCCAGCCATCTCTACCCACATACCTGTGTCCTATAGGTTTTTATTTCGAGACATGTTTGGTCAGTCTAGAATCTGACATTCTTTCTAAGTGTTCTTTCCACCGTTGTGTGCAATCTTTTATTTTTTCGTTCAAGTTAAAAACTTGTAACTCATCTCTTATGGTTTCATTTCTTACGGTCAAGTTTAGAACACATTTTAACTGCTCTTAAGAATGGCCATTTCTGAGGCCTGTAATGAACGAAATATTTGTACAATATTTTCCGTATTACATATAAACAAATTAGTCGTTTTTAGTGTACCCCTTCACCCTATAGATCCGCGACTGTCTATTACCTACAAGAATGATTTCAATTCTTATCCTAAATGGTTCAATATGGTCTCATTCTTAAGAACTCTGTTTAGTGAATAATCTTTTTTTTTTTAACTTCTTGCTACCTTTCCAGAATTGCAAACGTACGATACCAAAGCTTAGTAAGTCTGCTTCATCAATTCTTGCTTTGACGAAGTACAAATGTCCATCGTTATCGATCCCCTGTTTCTAATAACCGGGCAACAGCTTTCACAGTTACAGTGTCTACTCCCCTACCCTTCATATAAATCCAAAAAATCCAATTAGTTTCCACTGCCACATGCTCGCACTTGTTTTCATTATCCCTGTGTCCGGGACAATCTTCCTGGAAATACTTATTGTTTAACGTAAGTCATGTGATCCTCTCTTATTCGTTAAATAAATTAATCTAACATCAAGCATAGTCAATACGCTCTTCCACCAAAGTTTAGAGCTGTGTTCATTCTTCACTACGATACGACAACGTTATAAAAACGCTAACTGTTATTAAATTACCCACGATAACATAGGAAAAATACATCATTTTCTAACAATAACATTTTGGGCCTTCGAATGTGGCGCATGATATCCGCGCTGGCATTTTTAAATTATTGTAATTAATATGTTCGTATAGTTTAAATTTTCAGTACTGCTTAAGGGGACTACGTCGTGAACAATTTAAAAAAATTCGATTTTTAGGTTTAGCATAAAAAAATTCTCCTTTTCTTCCTATTTAAAACGATATATTGTTATAAAAATGTTATACCAAACATTTTTTTCATATCATCTTACGTGATTATTCCATGTGATGTCACCCAATGCGGTGTCACTGACCACCTTCAAGCAAACATTTCAATATATTATAATAATATTATCACATATAAAATAAGGATTCTGGAAGTAAATAGTATTCGTGAAATAAGTAAGGATAACAGAGTAAAGAAAAGGCAGCTAAAAAGTAAAGAGATATGAGAGTAATGAAGATGAAGTGTTTAGTACAGGTGCATTTTCACTAAAAACATTACAAAACTTTAAATGCGATTTTTCGTAAGTCACATTTTTCATGTTTAGGTACATATAATTCTGTACTAGAACGTGTTAGATACTTAAATTATGTTTGTCTCATAACACTTCGTATAATAAACGTAACATTTAGTATGATATCTTATGTAAGTATTTAGTATGTTTTCAAAAAGAAGTAAATATTTTGCATTTTTTAAAGTTCTTTCTTTAAAAAATCACCTTCATTATTCTTTTATCAATACATGTACTTAATTAGGTTCACGGTAAGCTCTATGTATTTATCTTTCAGGGGAAAAGTTTCATAATAATATCTTGAGTGGTTTTTGAAATAAATATACTTAGGCCTACCTGATAAACGACATCCATGAAATTAACATGGAACAGGCCTTCCCGACCTGGTCCCCTTAACAGTATTAGTCTCCTTAAACAATAATCAGAAAAAAAACTGTCACGCCATTACACAACGTTCAACGTGTGTCTCGGCTGTTCCAGCGGAGCCCGGCTACAATGTGTGTGTGCGTACATATTGCTGCTACTTTGAGATGACGGACAATTACGTGACACTTGTCACGCGTCCGTAGCCGAGATTGTTCCAGACTCACCGGTCCGCGCGCGCTGTGTACAAGCCCGCAAGCAATCACGCTCTAGAGTAGTGTTGACGCGTATTATGGATTATTCTGGAATCTCAGCGGGGTAAGTATTCAGCGAAGCTTCGTTTCAATTTAAGTGGCGATTTATTCAAGTGAGGTTCGAGTTTACTTCGAGCGATTACACAGTGTGTCTCAAGTGGAGTATTAGTGAAAAGTGATTATTGTGTGGGACTCTATTAGATGGCATTATTATTATGTATGTGGACAGATTAACTTGAATTATTGTACGAGTATAATCTTGTTGAATAACGTTTTGATCACCAAACTGTTAATTGTGATAATTAAAGCTGGTTTTTAGTGACTTCATTGGTGTCTTGTGTTTTGTTTTCCACTGTACCGTACGACGATCAGTTAGACCGTCGTAACAATAAGTATAGTTGCATTCGAAATCGGGCTGCGAGGGGGTATACGATACACCGCACACGCACGCTCGCCAGAGTAAAAGTGATAAATATTAGTAACGGACGTGCTGCAGAATAAAAACGAGGCAAGCAGGAAATTACGTAAGGTAAGACAATCTCTGTCTCTGTCTGTCCTACCTTCCTCTCTCACTTTTCACGCGCATTCTCTTGTTTAATCGCTAAAGAATTAAAGGCTTTTGAAATGCAGAGTATACACTGTTAAGACAGATATACGCGGCTAATTATCATAATGTGAAAGATATTATCATCTTGTTGTGATAAAGGAAGGCGTCAAGGCTAAGCGACAGGTACGCAAGATCATGGGCTGAATGTTAAGGGCGACAACGAAAGCAGCCCGGTCCCAGAGTTTTCCACAACATAAAAGTTTCTCAACCATGTGTGGAGTTGCTAGTCTCCCATCGGGCGCCTCCCCAGGTGGCGGATAGGGGAATGCTCACCAGATATGGTGGGTACCGGGGAAATAAAATACCCTGGGTGGACCAAAACTAGCAGCTGCTGCCTTGTAGTTGGATATTGGTTTATCAAAAGCTGAAGGAAGTAAACCTTGATTAAAAATTGCCTGGTCCTCCAGGTTGGGGTTAATGCAGAGGGCCATCTCCCAATTCATTGGAAAAAAGAAAATGTTAAAAAAACAAATAGACTGCAACCGGATGGATTCAATAAAGGTAAACAACAAAAGCTACGTAAAAGGACTACGAGAACTGGAGTATGGAATGACAATTCAATCACTTCTGTAATCTTTGGTTCCGGAAAATGTGTAAACATTGTACAGCCGGAATAATAAACATAAAAGTTTCTCAACACTGAAACTACGATAAAGGAACAGAAATATCTGCAAGCTGCTCATCTGAGAGCTTCCGTTGCATTTAAACGCCATACAACGAATCAGAATGTATAACCGTACATTCTTGAAATTTTCATTTTGAGACGTTCAGTGTTTTCAAAAATCAATCTCTATTATATGCGTTTCAATCAATGCGGTAAGAGTTACAGTTATAAAGAAATAAAAAAGAGTTGGCGACGAAAATGATTACGGAAATTCAGTACGCTTGATACTTTGTACAGAAATTCAATTTGACTATCTGGAAACGGAGTGGCGACTTGTTACCGGTTCCCTTGCCGCCCTCAAGGCCTCAAAGGACTAAAAAATTAATAAATATAACGTTATAGCAGTATGTATCGCTTTTGGATATATTCAATTTGACACTATAATAAATTAAAAAATACAATTTCCAGACATTTTTTCGGTTCTAAGTTGCTGACAGACGATTTTAAAGTGCTGAAATAAATGTATTATTAACGTTATAGCAGTAAAGCTGAATTTTATATATGTTTTTCGAAATACATTTTTATAACTTCTTGCAAGTTCTGGATCCAACATCCAGCCAGACCATGTGAAAGGTCGACAGAGCGTGTCAGAGTATTAATCGCGTTTATGGTTGTGGCAGAGAGCATTTATTTATTTACTGATAAATGAATAAATAATAAATAAATAATTTATGAGTGTATATAGTATATAGTTGTATTTCAAAACCCAGCATATGTTTTTGGAATAACCTGTAGTAGCTGCATAAATCTGTTCCGAGACGTCATGTCTGTGACAGGAGTAAATCAACAGTCTTTCGCCTAGTTCTAATTGGAATAGCTTTACTGCTATAACGTTAACAATGCATTTATTTGAGCACTTTAAAATCATCTGTCAGCAACTTGGAACCGAAAAAAGTGTCCGGCAATTATATTTTGTAACTTATTATAAAAGAAATATATCAAAAAGCCAGACATACTGCTATAACGATTTATTCATTAATTGTTTAGCCCTTTGAGGTCTTGAGGGTAGCAAGGGAACCGGTAGCAAGTCGCCAGACTCCCCACTCCGCTTCTAGCCAATCACATTGAATTTTATACAAAGTATCAATCGTACTGTAATACCGCAAGCATTTTCGTCGCCAACTCTTTGTTTAAAAACCATACGTTTAAAAATTAATCGTATCAAAGTGGGGCTGCGGAGAAAAATTGACCGCAGATAAGAAGGCCAACGAAAATCGACGCAGTCAAGTAATCGCAGACCACCCGGTTCCCGTTCACTTACTGTCCCTCAGTTGAGGTTGAAGGCTATCGATTACAATATGCGTGCCAGCAGTGGACTAAGTACTGCACGTCGTATTGTCCCCGTAGCGAGAGACGACTCGTACGAAACGACGACAGAAGCGACTTTGTCGTGCTGCTGACCAATTAACGATGGCCCTCTAACGAAGCTATAATTTTAACATCGCGGTGAAAATTAATTAATAAGGCCGGTTCCGAGCAGTTTTCTTGTGTTCGACGGGAAACACTGTCGTTTAGGGCCAGGTGAGTAAGCGACGGCCTGAGGTCGGTTCGAAGCGGTTACGTTTCGCGTTAAACGGCTAACGAATTCACGACAAAACGTGCACGATTCTGATTATTAATTAGTAGGTTTTCCCGAGACTGTAGACTGGTTGGCGGCAAATACTAATGCTGATAGTTGTTAACACTTTATACTAAATGGTATATAACAGTGGTATCCGACTCAAAAAAAGCCTGAAGGCCACGCTTAAACTCAGGAACCGAGTGGCGGGCCGCATCGTATTCATCATTTTTAACAAATAGCTAAAAAAGAAAAAACAGTATTTAATTGTAAACCAATAAAACGGGGTAATTTAAATATTTAACATATTTTACTATACAGTTAACGGTACAAGCATTAATCATCATTATCATCTTCCCAACCCGGCATAGGCAAGGTACTGCCTGTTCCGCCTTCAAAGATCTTCCAGCCATCGTTTCCTGGGTCTACCCACACACCTGTGTCCTATAGGCTTGTATTTCTACACTTTTTTGGCCAGTATGGAATTTGACACTCTTTCTAAGTGTTCTTCCAACCGTTGCTTGTAATCTGTAAATTTCTCATTCAAGTTAAGAACTTGTAACTCTTCTGCTACGGCTTCGTTCTTTATACGGTCAAGTTTAGAACACGTTTTAACCCCTCTTAAGAATGCATTTCCAAGGCCTGTATTTTACTGTCTTGTTTTCTGGTTGTTATCCATAATTCAGACCCATGGACAGTACAGGGACTGCCATAACGCCATAACAAGGATATAAAAACATTATTGAGCATTGTATATTTACATAAATCTTCAATTTGAAAACTGAGATCGATTTGTTCCTGCCAACTAAAGCAGGAATATCCACATCGTTCTGAAAACACTTAAATATAACTTTGACTAACACATGGCGACTGACAGGACGAAATAAGGACGAAAAACAGGACAAGCGCGTCTGTTTTGTCTAGCCGAGGTATGAAAGGAAATACACTGGATCTTGTAACATGATAAAATAAAAGAGGACTGGAGAAAATACACATTCCATTAAACAAATAAACTGAAATCTGCGAGATGTTAATTAGTGAATCAGAGAAAACATTTTTCAAAGAGTTCTTCTGCAATACCGTTCTTAGATAAAATAACAGTCTGTTATTCATTTTCTTATTATAGTGAATAGAATAATTATTAAACTGGTTTTCAGAGATAAGGTCGCGGGCCGCATCCGGCTCCCGGGACGCCAGTTGGAAAACATTTTTACATAACACACCACTCCAACTAATACAGATCCAGTTGATATTCGTGCTGGTAAAGATGATAGAAATGAAAGACACAGGTAGGTCTATTCCTTGAAGGCATTAAGGGAAGAAGAGTACTGTTTTCCATTAAATAAGAAGAACTGATAAAACTAATAAAACTGTGAGAAAAATAATAAAACGAAGGCATTACAACAGATAAATCTAGGCAGGAAGTAAGCATAAAACAGCATTCAAACCTTATACAATCAACTGCGGATCAAAATATTACAATGACCACTGCTCTCAGATAACCGCTTGCGATATCGCATACAAGCTGTCATCTCAGATTCGGTCTTTCAATTTTTTTTAGCCGCCCGGGTTCTGCTTTACAGTGGTCCTGGCGTAGGCCCAGTGGAATATTTTTTCTCGCGTCCTCCGTAGGCATATTTTGACCTGGCGGTATTTTTACCGCTTCAAACAGTCCCAGTTCTCCTTGATTGTGCGAGTTGCATCTGTACAGTCAGGGTACTACAAAATGTCTTCCCGTGGACAAGAAAAACGGTTTTACCTACACGAAAATGAGGCTTTCTTATGGGATACAGCTACATAAGACGCTTACCGTAATTTTCAAATTTTCCAAACTCGTTCGCAGTTTGGGTGGACCTTACTTTAATCCCGAAAATTATGGTATCTATTTTAATGTAATTTAATTGAATTTAAGAAATATTTAGTCGGATAAAATGTTTCCATTACATTATTATTAATATTTTTCGGTGCATACGAGCCATTGCACACTACGTTCATTTCAACTGCTTCTTCCTTTCCTTCTTTCTTTCCTTCTTCCCTTTACCCACACCTCCTTCGCTCTCTCTCGATACTTCTCTCTTTTTCCCTCAGACCAAACGGCATCGGTCTTTGGGCTTTGTTAGGAAATCTGTAGAATGATGTTATTTTTCCTGAGTTGTAAGCGTTCTTTGATGTCCTCCTGGTTAATTTGAGGTTCTTCTGTGTCTTCTATCATCATCATCATCATCATTATTATTATAATTACAACAGTTGAAGAAAGCCGAAGATGATCTTTGCTAGGGCCGCTGACAGAATAGCAGAAAACAGGTAATGGCCCCGCTGAAGGTTTAAAACAGATGAACGTCCACAGGACGAAGTACAAATGGCACCACTTTGAAGTATTGAAAGCTGAGTCTCGAGGTGGATCTATGCCGTGGACAATAGGGTTTGTGGTTTTGGTGGGTCCGAGTCCCACACACCGCAGAAGTGCGGACCCTCCTGCGCCGAACATTAGTTTTCCACAGTCTACCTCGTAAAAAAGATTATTACAACAGCAGCAGTGTGCTTGAATGCCAGAGGAACGAACTGTAACAAGTATCCAGCTCCTCTCAACTGTTCCAGCTTCATATTCTTAACTATAATGATGTCCTGCTGCTGTAAATTTGAATTTATTCGTCTCCCTCCCGCCTTGCTGGCATATACGAATTTTTCTCAAAACTTTTTCCTTCAAGTGCATGTGGTAGGCTACTCCGATTTCCTTGGGAGCTTCTGAACACGTTGTTTCCTTCGCTAATTCCTCCAGATTACTCCTCACTTTCACTTTGTATTTCTTTATTATTGCCTAACGTTTCCTTTTCAACGTTACTACCAATCCTCAGAATCTCTGCCTCTGATATTTTCTTAAAAAAACACAAAATTGCAGCCAGATGGAAAACGAGACGCTTCCGGTCCTATGTTTATAGGAACTTTCTTTCTTATGTTCCTGCATAGAATCCAAACATGTACAGTGAGGACATATTTTACGTTACACTCTGTATTACAAAAATAAAATGTATCGGATTAAAATTTCCTGGTGTCAAGTCGTAAAAACAATAAACGGAACAAGATCGTCGAAAATCCTACTAAATTAAAAACCTACAGCAAAAAGATTCGTGGTATGCCGAAAGAAGGATGGGAAGATGCCGCCTGTCAAAGCCGGATCACGGAATGAGCGTAGAAGCTGATCGTTGTGAGGAAAATGTATTAACGATAAACAAAATCTACAGAACTTCTAAGTACTCTTATTTTCCTTCTCAGCTTCATAACTAAAAGACTACACAAAGAGAATAATAAACGGATACCGACTGTCTGGAGTCCTTAATCAGTCTCGCTGTCCGCCGGCACCGGTAGATTTCCTCTCGTTTGCATGCAGGTCACGATTTCGAGTCTGTCGGCGTCTAGGACATCCTCACCTGTGTGTAACAAACACGCGACCACAGTCGCTGACAATTAACATCTGTCACACGAACAGCCAAAGACTTGTCTCTCACAACGTTTGATTCGAATTTTACAAACCATCTGTTTTAAAAACGTAAGCCTGTACAATTAATAATTAATGGCCTATACATAAATCGGAACTCTCCCAATATCCGTACCCGCACTACATTTTCGATGTTTAGAATATGCGATTGTATCAACATACTACGATGTGAAGAAGAAGTGTATTAATTGTAAATCATTCTATTTCTTAGTATAATGCAAAAATACGTGTTGTTTTCATTTGTGAGGTTAGGTGATAATGGTTTTTTGTTTTTAGCCTACTGTTTAAAGAATAAAAAGCCATGGTTAGGAAAAATGTGACGTTTAATGTGTCTACACAATGCATCAAAGTGAGAAACATTAAAAACGTAACGTATATTTAACAAAAACAATAACATAAAATGTAAAGTGAAAAATACAATCTTTTTGGATAGTAAGATTAAAACAAAAAAAAGTATTAACAAATGAAAACAAGATTTGCTATTCGTTAGGTGGTCAGTATTATTTAAAAAGACTTCAATCAGTAAGGTTGAAGGCTATCTTCAGTGAAAGGACTTTAAAAGCTGACAAGATGTACGCCAGTCAACCACAGTAATGTCGCAAAGGCTGACAAACGCCCAAGCCTTTGCCACTGTACGGCGTACGGTGGTGGCTCAGCCTTTGCCACAGAACGGCGACGGTGGTGGCTCAGCCTTTGCCACAGTACTGTGGTTGACTGACGTACATCTTGTCAGCTTTTAAAGTCCTTTCACTGAAGATAGCCTCCAGAGATGATCACGCGAATAACATCTTTCAGCATGAAGATTTTGGAATACCGTTGCCCGGATGAGAATTTAAATAATTATGACGTCGCGCGTAAAAGCCTCAGAAACAGACTACTGAAACGTTGCTTTTAACCGTCAACTTTATATTATATATTACCATGTTTCTGCAATTGTAACTTGACTTTCACACCATGAATCTCATTCCAATTCTCGTAATTACTCTGAAACTCTCCCACTTTTCCCGCCAAGGTAACTACATAATCCGCAAACGTATATTGTTCTGTGTGTTATCCCCAATCCGCGGAAAACGGGTAGCTAGCTGTAAGCTATCTAATCTGTTAACGCTGATAACAGTCGTGAGACGCAACACTTGTTACTGTTTGTTCTGTTTTAAAGGAAAAATCAAATCAATACGATAACAGCTGTCGTCGCAGACGAAACTCGCGTAATTACGTACACAACACGGACGACAACAAGAGCCGTGATTCACTATAGGAAAAAAAGAAACTAATATAACAGCAAGGTCAATTGATTTTTTAAATAAAAACAACGTGTCTATAACAAATTCATTATCATAAGTGCCCTACATAACCAATTTGATAACCCAATTACTAATATTCACGTTATATTTAAAATTCTCTTATATTTTGGAAGAAGACTTCACTTTAGATACACAACGTGTAGTAACTAACATAACAAATAAACACGGCCAATAAAGATACTAAAAAGCATACAAAACGTTGGTGTTCAAAACTACAAAAAACTGCAATCACAGAATGTGTCAAGAAGGCCTCCATTACACTACGCAACTGATTGCGTGCAACTGATTTCAAGCTTACACGAAACTAGTTGCACGGTAGTAAAAACAGGCTGCAACTGCTCTGCAATCAGTTGCAAAGTAAACATGGCATCTACAGTATACTACTATCATAAAGAGGTAAAATTTGTTTGTATCGTTGTCTCGCCTAACCTCAGAAACTACTGATGCGATAAAAAATTTCTTTCACCAACGTGTTCCTTGAAGCTTGAGGATTGTTTTATACATAAATTTGAACCAATAACTTTAATAATTTTCAAGAACAGAGATTTAGAACGGTCCCATGTCATGAAATTTTTGTTAATTTGCTTGTAGTAAAATTTTTAGCATGCGATAAACTTTCGTTCTATAAGAAGATGGTGTCATATATGGTGATGTCATATATGGTGTCAGCGAGTGAAATTTATAAAATATAACAAATTTTATTTTGGTTTTTGTTTCAATAAAATCCCCCTTTTCGTTTTTGAGATATTGACTGTTTGTAAAAAATTGTATATGTTGTGTCGGTCCCATGTCATGAAATTTCTTCGTCGTCTACAGAATGCGCGCGCAGGCGAATTGTATGCAATCGGTTGCATAGTGTAATAGGCTACATTTGAATCAATGCCCCACAACAAATACGTGGAACTAAAAGTTGCACGAGCAGTTGCAAGGCTTGCAACTGTTTTTCAATCAATTGCAAGCTGTGTAACCGATTGCAGTAAGTGTAATACGCTACATTTAAACCAATGGCTCACAACTTCTTTGCAATCAGTTGCGTGGTGTAATAAAGGCCTAAGGTCATATCAGTAACAGTGAATGATTTGGTCAAGTAACGCAACATCCTGTAACAATCTTCTGGTCTGGGACTTGTAGGGATTCTGATGATGTTATACATTCGACGCAGCAGTCGGATTGTGGCGTAGACCTCTAATTTTCCATGTAGTAGAGTAGATTTTCCGTGTTGTTTTGCAAACCCTGTGCATACGATCTTGTTTCTTCTACTTCTTATCCCTAGACATGCAGACCATGACAAGCCTTGGCAGTATGTAGGCACAGAGTCAGGGGCAGATTCAGATATTGTCTTGGGGGAGAGGTCACATCCTGACATCTTTAAGATCTTTGTATTATCCGTATTATCCGCACCGAGATCTCTTCTGGCGTCTAGAAACGAAACGTGTTCCTGGACACCAGGATTAAATTTATATAAAGACTTTCGTTTGAGTATATGCATATATGGCTCGAAACCTGAGCTCTGAGGAAATCTGACAGGACTTAACTTAAAAATAACATAATTATAGTAGTTATTTTAGTCAGTGTATTATTGGGACTCCCCTGTGCTCCCTTGAATCCGCTATGCAAATCTACTGCCACTTCTTGTAGATTGTTTTCTACAGGTATCTTTGTAGCCATGACGTTCGTCCGTTACTGTAGACATCTGTAAACATGTCTCAGTAATGGTAACGATGTATCTTACCGGATCTCGACTTTTCTTTTCTGTCTTCCCGTCCAAACACCGATCTTAGACATCTTACCTGCAGTATAATTAAACGCCTTTTTTGTCAAGTCTCGAAAGAATCCACGTTCCGTGTTTATTTGTAAAACAGAATTGTATAGTTTTTTATAGATCTTAATCACTTTATAATTCCAAATCCATTTCTTCCTGAGGCTTTGTTTAATCATCATAGTCATATGGTATTTTGTTGTACGCCAAGTCCAAGATACCACTACCGTCTTCATTGTATCTCTTCTAGGATCGAGCCTCGCCAGTTTTCTAGTAAAAATCTGATTAACCTGATACGACACCCTTTATTGGGCAAAGTTAAACAGACTCGTAAGTTTTAAAATTCGATTTAAACACGGAAAAATGTATTTAAAAATTTTCTTAATGACAAACTTCTTTTCTAACGTCTGCACCGTTTCGTTATGTTAAAAATACAGGCTGATCGTATTTCTCCAAAAACTTGAACTGATCCAGAACAAAAACTGTGTTAATAAGTTAAACTCTAATTAAGTAAAATTTAATGTAGTAAGTAAATAAGTAAGTAAAACTCACTGTATTGATAACAACGTTTGTTTCCAATACCGTCTCTACGGAACCCATACAGCAGTGCTAATGAAAATATCAGTCATTGCTTGGGGACCAGCTGTAACCAGTTGTCTCCAGTCCTGTGTCATCCCAGACAGGACGGTAATATGCAAAGTAAAAATATACATTTAACACTGTATTCTGTAATGTTTACTGGTTTCTGTTAATTCCATTAACGTTAACACAGTAGTTTTCTTGTCTTTTCTTGTATATATATATATTGTTACGTGACATTTTTACCATGCCCTAGTAACATAAATATACCATGATTATATTATTAAAATATCGGTATGGAGAACCATACATGACTTCCATATTCTAAGATTTATATTTAAAATCATTTTCGAAATGAAATATTACCATAGAAACTACTTCTTTCTACTTACTGCTTCAGCCTTAACCACAGTACTGTGGTCACTAACGTATACCACCTCACGTTATCGCACTCGATTTTCACTGATGATGGAAGTCGATGGCATTGCCGAAACGTCTGGTTTTGTAGAAAACATTGGACTACGGCCAAATATCCCGGGAAGGAATTTTAACAAAAACTACTTCTTTGTTGCCGATAACGTTGTACACATATATATATAAAATATATGCATAAAATTAATGGCTTGTATAAGTTAATGATTGATCTCCATTAAGTAGTAATATTATGATGTCCGTAATTAAAACATCAGAGCAGGTTTAGTGTGAATGAGGGTACACTGTGGACAAAAATTTTCAACATTTCCTATTGAGCGTTGCTTAGAGTAAAGCTGCGAATCTACAGTGTATGTTTCACAGAACAAACACGCGAAAAAGAAGGAGCGCTCCGAAGTCACTCATGGACCCTCAGCATCTTGCAGAGGGTTCATTCCCTAAAGACGAAAAGTCTGTCTATGAATCGTTCCTCTGTAAACACGTGCAGTTACATTGCCCAGCGATCCACAGGAAGCAAATTGATGTCCATTTTTTCGGCTTGCACGCGTTATGTTGGTGTGGGTTTCGGCACTTTCCATTTAAAAAGCGTGCAAATGTAAGAAAATAAACATGAGTGAGGCCAGAAATAACGTGAATTGTGTGTGTGTGTGTGTGTGTGTGTGTGTGTGTGTGTGTGTGTGTGTGTGTGTCTTACCTGCCTTTTTATTGCTGTAGGCATAATAATAAAATGGAAACCTAAACATTACATAACTGAGATATGCTTACCTGCCACGAACGATATATTATTTTATACATGGAGGACTTCAGTGACATACACACGTACAGAAGAATTATATATATAAAGATATTAACTCATACATAATTTACATTAAAATGAAAAAATTATAATTTTATTGCCTGGCAACAAAATCATTTTATTTTTAACAATTACCATTGTTTGAAAAAGTTTAAATGAATTTTCAAGTACTTTACTGTTGTTAAAACGTAAAAGGTTGCAGGTAAACTACCCCTTCCCCTTAACCGATCTTCACCAAAATCAAAAGTCCTTGCGACCTTTACAATTCAGGGAAGTATGCAAAAAATTATTTGATTTTGTTTGAATTTGCGGCTGTTATCGTTTGCCATAGAAAATACGCTTGATAAAGAAACGTTGCAGGTAAACTACCCCTTTCCCTTAACCGATCTTCACCAAAAACAATAAGTCTTGAGTACTCTACAAATCAGGGCTGTATGCAAAACATTATTTGATTCCGTTTGAATTTGCGGCTGTTATCGTTTGCCATATAAAATACCCTTGTTAAAAAAAACGTTGCTGGTAAACTACCCCTTTCCCTCAACCGATCTCTACCAAAAACAATAGGTCTTGAGACCTCTACAATTTAGGGCTGTATGCAAATAATCTTTTGATTCTGTTTGAATTTGCGGCTGTTATCGTTTGCCATAGAAAATACGCTTGATAAAGAAACGTTGCAGGTAAACTACCCC
This sequence comes from Magicicada septendecula, assembly GCA_034769895.1. NCBI lineage: Eukaryota > Metazoa > Arthropoda > Insecta > Hemiptera > Cicadidae > Magicicada > Magicicada septendecula. Next base: position 81,552,562 of record CM068371.1, on the reverse strand, counting down.
TTCCCCTTAACCGATCTTCACCAAAAACAATAAGTCTTGAGTACTCTACAAATCAGGGCTGCATGCAAAACATTATTTGATTCTGTTTGAATTTGCGGCTGTTATCGTTTGCCATAGGAAATACCCTTGTTAAAACATAAAACGTTACAGGTAAACTACTCCTTTCCCTTAATCGATCCTCACCAAAAACAATAGGTCTTGAAAACTCTACAATTCAGGGCTGTATGCGAAACATTATTTGATTCTGTTTGAATTTGCGGCTGTTATCGTTTGCCAAAAAAAAATTTCCCTTGATAAAAAAACGTTGCAGGTAAACTACCCCTTCCCCTTAACCGATCTTCACCAAAAACAATAGGTCTTGAGAACACTACAATTTAGGGCTGTATGCAAATAATCTTTTGAGTCTGTTTGAATTTGCGGCTGTTATCGTTTGCCATAGGAAATACCCTTGTTAAAACATAAAACGTTACAGGTAAACTACCCCTTTCCCTTAACCGATCTTCACCAAAAACAATAGGTCTTGAGAACTCTACAATTTAGGGCTGTATACGAAACATTATTTAATTCTGTTTGAATTTGCGGCTGTTATCGTTTGCCAAAAAAAAAAAATTTCCCTTGATAAAAAAAAAACCGTTGCAGGTAAACTACCCCTTTCCCTCAACCGATCTTCACCAAAAACAATAGGTCGTGAGTACTCTACAAATCAGAGCTGTATGCAAAAAATTATTTGATTCTGTTTGAATTTGCGGCAGTTATCGTTTGCCATAGAAAAAAATCTACACATAGACACACAGATAGACACACAGACACACACACAGACACTTTTCGAAAAACGACTTTTTTTCATGTTTTGAGTGTAGTACAATCAGAATCTGCAATAATCTCGAACACGATTTTTTTTGCCATCACCATACTTCCATTCCCTTAAGGAATATGGAAGTAAAAGTACCAGGAGACATAATATTTTAAGAAAGACTTAATTGAATATGTTTAATTTTAATTGTTTATTGTATATTATGTTTATTATAATTAAAGTAAGAACTTACTTATGAAATTTGTTTTTTGTGTGCAAACTGTAAAGTTATAAACACAGTCAGTTAAGGGGAATTATAACATATTACTAATAGTTATTAGTAATCAGTTTTTGTCACATTTATTAATATTATGTATACTAGTGTTAATAACACTAATGTTAGTCTTAACAAGAAAGTACCAAAATCATAGTCAGTCAAATTATATGAATAAGATTTCTATTAAAATAATAAGGAAACAATGTCAGTTTATGTTAAAAGATTACCAAATGTATAAAAAAATTTAAGAAAGTGAAAGGTACAAAAGAAATAATGAATAAGTTTGAAAAAAAAAAATAAAAAAAAAAAATGTAAATCATTAACTCAGGAAATATAGATCAGAAAATAGTCAAGAGTGATGTCAAAATGATCAGTTTTTTATCAGAAGAACAAAGAAACAAGTAAAAAGAAGATAAGAGCTCTTATAAAAAAGGCATATCCTTTTAAAAGAAAATGACATATAAAATAGTAAAAGTTTGTTTATATTATTCTTATGATGTCACCAGGGTGATATAAAAATGTTATCTGGAAACCAAGGAGATATCTAAGAGAGGCCTTAGCAACAGATATGTTGAGGAAGAATATAGTTTTTTCTAAAAAAACTGAATGCAAAAAGATTGATTTAAATACTTATAGTGAAAAATAAATTATAATATATGTGATATCAGTGCATCTCCAGATAAACAATTGAATAATTATATATAACATGATTAAAATAGAAGAAAGAATTGCTACAAGACTCTACAGAATTAAACCAGGACATCTCTGAAGAAATTGGACCAATTGACACAAGGAGAGAAGTATTTTCTGATCTAAAATTAATCTGAAATATTCCCTGTTAAACCTGATCTAAAGGTTTCAAAAACTTTGAATACACTTCTTATAAAAACCATAATTAACTTTCACTGAGAACAATAATGATTAATAATATGGACATAAGCATAAGCCACCATTGATGTATAGTGCTAACATAATTTAAAGCTAATTAAGTCTAAAAAACATTTTTATAACTTAACCTATACACTGAACTGTTTTACACTCTTAATATAATCCTTTTAAGATACATTGTGACTATTTCTCATCATATGTATTTTGGTACTTTCCCTGTCAATACTGTTGTTATATCGTAGTCGAAAGGACCTACTGAACATTATAATTGTATTTTATTTATTAAAAAATAAATTATAAAATGTTTTAAAAAGCCTGAGATCTAAGAGTCACTGCTGCCACTCTGAGCTTATTAAAATACAGCTGGCCAAACTTTGTTAAAAATTGTGTTTTACATTTAGAACAAATTAAAGAATAAAATAAAGGATTTGAGTTTGCAAAATACAGAAAAAGGTTTATTTGTTTCTTATTTCATGAAAACAAAAAGGGTATGATATTCTGAACAAAATATCTGATACTGTGAGTTGACCTCAGTAATTAGATTAAGTTGGCAACACTCATCAATTGAAAATCTTAGCAGATTTCTTTTAAAAAATGTGGTGATGAGCACAAGTTATCATATCCATTGGTGAAAGAAAAGAATAAAAGAGAGTTCATTACAGAATAAAGAGACCATATACTATTTACATGAATTTGAACAAAAATTTATTATTCATATTTCACCAATAAAATTTTATTTGCAAATGGTGATTGCAAATTGGCGCTCAACAAACATCCCCCTGAACAGATACTCATCCTTAATTTAATATTAACAAAAATATATACAAATAATAATAGAGTTAAACAAGACACAAATTCAGATAAATAACCATAGATTCGAGTCTAGATGTAACAAATTGGCTATCCCAGTAGTGAGTCTAAATAAAATATAATTTAGAAAGAACGATTAATAGATTTGTAGGGGTAGACCACGAGTACACGTTGCAATACATACTATATATATATAGTATTTAAAATTTTGTATAATTATATTACCTCAAGATGTTCTTTTCCTTATTTGGAAAGTGATTGAATATATATATATATATATATTACTATAATACTTATAACTATTTTACCTCAAGATGTATTTTTTCTTTAGGGACATGTTTCGGGAGATCCTGTTCTCCCATCTTCAACCTTCGCCATCTTGCTTCTGGTGCAGTATTTGTGTGTTGGCTTCTGGATGTTATTATGGTGGTTTGTTGGTCTTTGGTCCTTCAATGTTGCATTATTGTGTGTGGTTGTGGTATCTGTTTTTGTATTTTGTGTATTTTCGATGTTGAGTGCTTTGAATATTGTGTCATGTTTTGTATTGATTTGTATTTGTTCTGGTATTAATTTGTTTTGTGTTTTATGTTTGTAAATCTGTAAATTTTCCCAAATGTTCATTATGGTGCCTTTGTGTGGTATATGTTTTATTAGTGTTACATTGGTTATGTCTGGGAATTCATGTCCTGTGTTTATTGCATGTGTGGCTAAATTGGATTTATATATGTTTGGTTTTTTGTATGCATTTAGGTGTTCAAAATAACGTTTTTTCAGCTGTTTTTTTGTTTGTCCTATATAACATTTATTGCAATCTTGGCATTCAATTTTGTATATACCGTTGGTTGTTGTATTATCTTTGTTGTGTGAGTTATTTAGATTTTGTAATTTATTTTTATTAGTTTTGTATGCTATTTTTATATCTGTGTTTTTAAATAGTTTTGTTAGTTTTGACATTTTATTATTTATATATGTAAATACTGCACCAGAAGCAAGATGGCGAAGGTTGAAGATGGGAGAACAGGATCTCCCGAAACATGTCCCTAAAGAAAAAATACATCTTGAGGTAAAATAGTTATAAGTATTATAGTATTGTATACATCAAGAAACGGACTGTAGTAGAAAGTGATTGAAATATATATATATATATATATATATATATATTACAACGGTACATATACATAATTTTTGAACAAATTTAAATGTATTTTAAATTGTATAGCCCCACGTTCTTTGGGACGACATTATTATATAACGACACAAATTATATATGCAGGTTGTAAATATTATAACAATACCAGGTGTGACTATAATAAGAGTATTAGATTTATGAGTATTTAAAAATTCATATTTATTGTTATATCAAGCATTATAAATAACAAAACATTGTTAGTAATCTTCGATCAAGATATCACTCATTATTAAGTGTTTATCTCTTAAACTATACAGTGTTACACACATTTAAAACACTCTTACATCTAGACATGTTAATAATCTTAATCTAGACATTTATTCAATTTGATTTACTAAACAAATAAAATTTAATGTAATTTTAATTGAATTATTTAACTCAGATCTGACCTCAGCTTGCTCAGTCTATACCAATGTTTAAAAAAATAAATTTAAATTTATATTAATTACTTTTAGACTGGCATTTGTTTCATATTCAAAGTTTAAATTATTTTCTTCTACAAAATGCAAATATCAAATCACTTCTATTATTTTACTTTGATAAACCAAAATATACTATCTCAAATTTAAACTCTTTTTTTTTCTTATTTCTTTATATGCGATCGCTCATTCTTACGACAAAACAATTATCTAAGATTCTAATATATTATTTCTAATTATAAACTTTTTTTGTTTTAATTTATTGTCTTTTTATATAGTCTTTATGAGCTCTTTTAAAAAATCATTTATAAATGCATTATGCATGTCACTTCAAGTTTTGATGATCTTACGACTTATTGACGGGGTCCAGCGTTGTCCAGAGTTGGGTTTCCGTTACTCCTGGCTTGGCGTGGTCCTGGATATGTCCAAGAGTCCAACGTCGTTCTCCAGAAACGTGTGGTCCGTCTCAGAGAATTGCTATCTGCTGCAAGGTGGATCTCAATCGTCGGTTAGGCGTCAAAAAACATCTCCTACCGTCCAGCATCCCTCGTCGCTCTTGTAGCTTCTCCGTAGATACTCTTTGTAGACTTAAACGGTCCCGGTACTTTACGCTTTCCGAAATATTGTCAACATAATTACTGAACGTCTTTATTCGTTCGTCAATGAGACTTGTAATAAAATAAAAACTGTTCTGCCGACGGACAGCATGTCCGACTGCAACTGTGTCTTGAAATGAAGAGAAGGGTTTTCAGTCGAACCCTTAATTTATACCCTCTAGAGATTCCGCACCTGTTGGTTCCGAAATTGTCCTGTCGAGACCTGCAGATCACATGCTTGCCCCCACTCCCGAACCTTTTCATATATTTGCTATTTTTTGCACATGGCAATGTTTTGCACGGAATCGAAATAGCACAAATCATAGCTAATTTGATTAAGCACTCACTGTATTAAGTTGAGCGTCTTATTGCAATTTGGGTATTTTTGGCACGTTTATTTCGCACTGACTTCGCGTAGTGTGTCCTATTAACGTCATTTTCTCACTGGGAATAACTATAAAATTTACACACACTTTGGTGCCTTTTGTTTGTTTATACACTAATTAGTTTTCATACAAGTAATTAAAGTAATTATTTTAGTAATTACTTGGGGAGGGTAGCTGAGATTCCTGTCTGTACATGCATCACTAACACACACAAGATACACGCGTAACACACATACAATCGAGCAGGTGTTCCTTGCCTGTCGAAAAAGGTTAATTTCTCCCCTAATATAACAATGAAATATTTTTACAATCTCAGACCTGTCCATTTACCCCTAACTTATAATAATTCTACAAATTTTATATTTATTTAAATCAATGCCCAATACAGCATATGGCTGTATCGTTGCAATATATATATAGGCCTACTACGTACGTATACGGACAGCACAGCTCGCTCAATCAATCCGTCACCGTCGACAATCAATCAATCACCGTCACTGCCGTTATCAATCGTAAAAACTTTATTCGTCTTTTCTTCTTATTCTTCTTCGTCTCCACCTCAAGTACTAGGAACAAATTGTCCTTTACTGTACCCATCTCATCTTTAGCCTTTCAAGACGTCTTCCGGATGGTATATAATGCTGACTAGAACTGGACGTCTGGTTGGGTCCATTCTGTTCATATGATCCACCCAACTTCTTCTATTTTCTCTTATAGTATACTTGAAGAAAGAAGTCAATAATGTAAGTTTTTAATTTGTTTTCAATTACGTTTGTTGTGAAAACGTTTACAAACGTCTTTGTTCTGTTTAAAATTGTAACACTTTTCTGGCGCATTTTGGTCTGCTTTGTTTTTAATTAAAGTCAAATTTTTCAAATTTGTATTTATTTTTAATAAACTTTATATACATAGATTTTATCAGAATTAAATTCTCTCCAAATTGAGTCATGACATTTTTATTTGCTTATTGGCAAATTAACGAAGTTACAGTACTTTATCCCAAACCTAAAAAAGTCTTTTTTGTGTTTTACACATTTTTCTTAAAAATTAATTGAGATAGAGTCTTGGGACCTCTTTTATTCAATTTTTCATATCAAAAATCATAAGGAACCACAAAATTTACCCTTCACTTTATACCCCAAGAATTTCAGTACGGCTTATTTTTACCGGGGGAGCAGAAATCAGGGGGAATGTTTCACGAGCCGTAACTCGCTAACGAACCGTTTTCATATGTTTATATAAATTCGTTTTCTTATTTTCGGCTATAGAACCAGCTCCTGAGAGATCGACGTGAAATTTTGTTCATCCTGTATATAGACTGTATAGATATGCAAGTAGGCTATTACGACCAGAGTCATTATGAAGAGAGTTTGATATATCCGGGCATTTGGCCGTAGTCGATTACTTTGTGGTTACACATTTTAATTTTTCTAGACGTTTCGGTCGACCATCGGAGGCCTTCTTCAGCAGCACAAAGTATTTAAAAAATTTCGACTTGGGATGGTAGGCCGAATGTAGCCTCACTGAGGCAAAAGCAACAAAGAGTATGTATATGTACACTGTTTATGTACGAGAAGAAGGGGAAATATACTCGTATATTGAAGGGGAAAGTAAATAAATTGTATATTTGCAATTCAGTTCTTATGTCCGCGTTTCTTATCTTGTCTTCTCTTTTACATTCCTTCACAGCGTTGGAGGAATTTCATATTCTACTGCCAGTATGTGGTTTTTCTGTCTCTTAGTGAGAAGCTATGACTCTCTTCCATGAAGCAATATCGGTACTGCAATCGTTTTATACATCTTAATTATTGTGTCTCTTCGTGTTTTTTGTGATTGAAGTGTCGGTTTATTACATCGCAAGTGTGACCAAATTATGTTTTCAAAATCCCTGTCAAATCCACATGAAATTTCGCACCGAAGGTAATTAAAAAACGATGAACCTGTTCGATGACTGTACCTTCCACGAGTGTTTTTGTCCCAAGTGGCTCGTTTCCCAAGAATAACATTTTTTTTATTTGACTTGAGACTTTAATGCTCTAATCATTACAGATTTTACTTAGTCCCATTTGCACAGCACTTACGGTTTCCGAAATTTAGGGATACGTCGTGTGCATAAAGCAGTGAACTCAAGGTGGTATCACGAAGCCTTGTACTTCTCTTGAATGTCATTTTACATTCCCTCAAAGCATAGTCATTATATATTGTATAGTAACGATCCGTCGATTCGGTTCTTTATGTTGATTATTGTATAGTATTTACTTATAATTCTTCACAAAACATATAAGTTATGCCTAGGCTTCAGTAGGCCTGTAGCACTACAAACTAGATTCACTTATTATATTTTAATAGTTGACTCTGAACAATTTCTATTATGTCGCAATTACTCCCAGATGACCATTACAACTTCTGGTCACCTCAGTTTTTGTCATTACACTGTTAATTTATTGATTTTAGTCTTTATAATCACCTATAGTTCTCCACTACTAGGTGTTACAATAATTATCTTCATTCCAAATTGTACAGTTGTTTTTAAGTCATTATCTTTGACATAAATGATTATTATAGTCACTATAACGTTTTACAATGTTTTGGTTTACACCAGGATATTCACATTTTCTGGTAATTCATTAATAGTTCTTGCATCTAGTACTGTCTGACAAGTATATTTTATTTACATTATTATGACTTAATTCAGTGATAATTATCATTGGTTTATACCATATTAGTTATATTGCATATCATTGTTTACACTGATCTCAATTTCTTTCTCTTTTTTTATTAGTACTTCTAAGGTTTTTAGTGTGTTTAGTGGGTAAATTCTATGCTGTCCATTTCAGTATGTTAATTTATATTAAACACAACACATATCATCCTTTGGTAACTAATCTTGGTCCAAGTGTGGTCCTTATAACATCTAGTTTCAGTAAAGTATAATAGAATATGGTTTTATAACATTTTTATTATCGATTCTTGTCATTATAAGTGAAAATACTTATTGAGTTAGGTTATGTGGGTCCCCTACTCTGGTTTACAACAATGGGTTTATTTGGTGGTTTGGTTCTATACATTTCCTTCAATTATTCTAATGTACTAATAGTATTAATTACTATTTATTGTTTTGGTAATTATTGTTCAGTTTCTTTTATATTATGTTTACAATTTTGTTGGGGATTATCAGTTTTTCTGATATCCCTGGATTTATATCACATACATAAATAGCAGATAAGATGTAATCTTATTGTTATCTCTAATATATTATTATATCATACTAATACAAGTTTTAATTTCACTCTCCTGATCATTATTGATTATATTTTTACTTTAAATCAGAGTTATAGTCATAGTCAAGTCATCTAAAATAGTCTGTCAATTGTTTTGTGTTATTAACTGTCCTTCACTCTGGAGTTCTCTTGTTTTATTTTATTTATTTCACAATTATCTTCATTTTGGCATAGAGCGTTAGAGATATTTATCTCTTCCTTGCTTTAGCTTTTATTTTGGTTTTTTCATAATGCCCTTTCACTTATTTTTATTTTCATTATACTTGTTTTTTAGTTTACTCACCTACCTAATGTATTGGGTAATTGGGTTAATCACATTTAATATATTTTCTTCTTTGTTTTGTTTTCATTACTATATTATTCATTGTTTGTTGTTTTATTAGTTCTTGAACCGAATGTAATATTTGTTACACAGTGGTTCATGTGTAATGATTATATTATGTTTAAAATTGGGTTCAGAAGTATGGTGACGATATGTAACGTTACAATATATTAAAGAAGTGTTGGAGGCATAAAACACCCTAGTCCGACGCCTCTGTTTGTAGAAATGGCATGCGTTTCCTACCTATTAATACATAAACGGATTTTGCGTCTTTGTATAAACTGTGTACTGCTCGAATCAAGTGCACAATTTTGAAGTGCTAACATTATCAAATACCATAACAAAGTGAATGAAAGCTATGTGCGTTTATGTGTTAAGTTCTCGGTGTTTCTCCCATGATTTGGCGTAGTACAAAAATTGGTATCAGTTGTTGACCTTGCTGCTCTCCCGTCAAATTATCTGCTGTTACCTTTAACCTAGAATTCAAAATTCTTAAATACAGTTTATATCCTGCACATTGTAGTAATGTAATACCCCTACAATTTGTGTCTACCTCCTCTTTTATATAATGATATGACATTAGTTTTTTGGGGGGCGGGGCGCTTACCAGATTTCTAACACGTGTTGTACAAGCTTAACAATCTGTAGTGTAGGTGATGTCCTCCATATTTCAACAATTCCATATTCATGTCGTCATGACTTGAACCTTCCAATTTTTTGCAGCCTTCAAGGCCTCCGTTAATTCCTCTGAGGTTAAATCATCGAAAACTCCTATACCTTACTTTCCCTTACTGGATCGTTATCACAGGCTTCATTATTCAATACTCGTCTGTAGAATTCTATCCATTCTTATTCCTCTATGATATTCAAATGTATGGAATCTGTTTCTTGTTTGCTTAATAATTCACTGTTTTATAAGCTATTGATTGTTTACCGCGATATATTATCTCGAAATATCTTTCTCGATGTAACTTATAAATCTATCCTACCCCTTAAGATGAGCCTTTCGTACAACACTTTTTGCCTGACTTCTTATTGCAATAGATCTCTGTCTGATTTCTTCTACGGGGTTCTATCGTTCTTCTTTAACTATTTGTTCTGTCTTGGATGTCCTGATTTTCAAGACGTTTCTTTTCCAGTATCTTCTCTTCTTACTAACTGCCTCTGTTACTATTTCTTTACTGCTATCTCTGTGTTATTCTATTCTTCGTCAACAATTTTTTTCTCCATTACCATAGTTATATTGATAACATATTTCTGCACATAACGGAACAAAGGTCACACCAACAGCAAAGCGGTTATGACGAGACGGGTAGGGCCAAAACGGTTACATTGAAAGTGACAAGCTGCGATTGATGGATATTAACATCAAACACTTCCGGACTGTCAACTGTTTTACTGAGGCAGTATTATATTCAAGTTGAGTGTATAGAATAGAAGTGTTTGACAGATTTGACAGATTACGTACCTACAACCCAGAACCGAGGCCAAGTGTCTATTAGAAACATTTTCTATGGTGGCAAATGCAGTCAGATAACTTCGTATCCATGGTATCCGTTTATATAAATAAAATAAAAATACGTGTTGCAACTTTCGTATAATCCAGTTAGCGAATGATCATTTCTTACATTGCTGTATTTCTACTTGTACCAGGCGCGGATCCACTGACGAGGAAATGGGGAAAATGGAGGATATCCTCCCCAAATGATCACTTGTAACGAATTTTTTCATCGTTTTGTGATTGTGAATATGATTCAGAATTCATATCACGTTATGTAGGTTCATTGTTTTACTCTTAACTTACTTTAAGTCGTAACTGTGTCTTACATATTATTAATTTTTGTCTAATACATAATTTAAATGAGTAATGTGTATTTTAAACTGTAGCTTAATTATTACGAGTAATAATGAACAAAAGTTGACCTGACAAAAACAAAAACAATGACCTGACAAACACGGATATGATTTTATACTTGTACGTCAGTAAACGTATTGCGTTGATAATAATACACTGTATTTTTATCTTCACTCGTTCTTGTAATTTATAATTTAGTCTTCTGAAGAATGGTCCAACTTTTCATAACCCTCACCCCATTCAAAGTCAACTCTCCCCCCCCCTTTCAAAATTGCTTGCTGGATACCCCCTTACTTCTGGGCATTTGTTCAAACAAAGTTTCAGTGAAACTTTTTCATTTGTATATTCACGTTCATTCGCCGTTACGGTCTTCGAGCCAAGCAAGTAAGGACAATCCAGAAATTCGGTTGAACACTTTGAAGAACGCGCTGAAAGGTCGTCACGGAGATGGGTGTTTGTAGGTTGAACTCAGTTAAATGTGGGAATGTGTAGTAGTGGAAGGGGTGGATTAAGCCGCATGTTTACATTGCCAAGTATTAAAATCCAAATATTCTCTAGGACGAAATAAAGTAAGGATTTTCAACATAGTGTTACGTAATCCGGAACGTTCTCGTGCGTTCGATGGTGTCGTTCTACAAGCTTCTCGATTAGCCCTGCCGGCGTGTGTTTCTGCCAAGGCCGCGCTGAAGTATCCTCTAGAATTTTCGAATGCTGGTTAAGGACGTATATTATGGAACCCTGCAGACTATAAATAGCCCACACCTGCCGCTTAGTTTCAGTTTACTTCGTCCGATTACTCAGTGTGTTTTAAGTAGCTATTAGTGAAAATTGATTATTGTGCGGGACTCTATTAGTTGACATTATTATTGCCAACAATAATAAGTGAACAATTTTTACTTTAATTTTTGTAAGAGACTATCTTGTTGATTACAAATTATTAATTGTGACAATCAAAGCTGGTTATTAGTGAGTTCATTGGTGTCTAGTACGCGTGTTTTGTACCATACGACAATCAGAAAGACCGTCGTAACAATATTTACGGAGCGGAGCTACGGACAGGTGCTTGACTGTTTAAAGATGCGCAAACTTGTTTTGTGTTTGAAAACAATGTTTTAGCCAAATTCTCTCACCAGTTGGAGAAGATAAAGAAATTAAAATATAGAGGATTGGCCGCAAATTGAGAGGCTTATAACACAGTAATCCATAAACAATGACAATTATCAAAGGATAAAAAAATTACATTAAAACGGCACTACATAAAAGTCGAAAAATAATACACAAGATGTAGGTCTATCAGAAGAAAGTACTGGTCAGTCAATACACGATGAAAATTGAAAAGTAGATGAATCAACTTGATAAAAAAGTGACACCGACAGATCACGAACAGCGCAGAAAAAAGGCGTAGCATAAATAATGAAACTTTCCCGATCCGTGATTACACTAAGCAAAACCATAATGTATTTTATATCGTCTTAAACTTATCATTATCACTGCTGACTCCGATATGATAAAAAACATGTATGGAGAACCATACATGACTTCCATGTTCTAAGATTTATATTTACAATCACTTACTTGAATTCGATTTGATAATTTCTAAAAAAATATCCCCCACCCTTAAACTATTTTCACTATTTATAGATAGTTTTGTAATTATGGGGCAGTCGTTTAATATAATATTATTTTCGAATCACTTTATCTATAAAAATTAGGTACTTTATTCTTATAAAGAAACTGAACTACGCAGATAATCATATCTCCTACTCAACCGATCCCTAGCGTTAATGATTTTTACAGTTTCATAGAGTAATAGTTTTATCATATGTTATTTCTAAGTTATCTTATCTTTCAAAATTAAATATTCGTACTTGACGTGATTTCAGCACAGGAATTTTCAAATCTCACCCCTCCCCCTTCAACTACCCACTCCATTTTAATTATCTCATTTGCCATTTTACAGTGGATTAATATGACTTCATTTTCGGGGCACTTATTTATTAAAATTAAGTACTTCACTCTTGTTAAAACACAAAACAATGCAGGGAAACTACCCCTCCCTCCTAACCAAACAACCTGGTTGGCTGGCACAAAATTATTTATTTTTAACAATTTCCACTTTTTGAAAAAGTTTAAATTAATTTTTAAGTATTTTACTCTTGTTAAAATGTAAAACGTTGCAGGTAAACTACCCCTCCCCCTTAACCGATCTTCACAAAAATCAACAGACCTTGAGTCCTCTACAACTCAGGCACACATGCAAAAGATTATTTGATTCTGTTTGAATTTGGGCCAGTTGTTTGAATCGTTTGCCATAGAAAAAATTCTACACACAGGCACTTTTTCGGAAAATGTCTTTTCTTCTTGTTTTGAGGGCAGTACAATCAGAATAAGCCCTTATTTCTAACTCGTTTGTTTCGCGATCACCATACTTCCATTTGCTTACGGGACATGGAAGTAAAAAGTACAATTCCACTGTCACGTGTCTGTTATGCACTATCAGTTTATAGGTTTAAACTATTAGGATTTTGTTTACGGTTTAAACTATGACTATCGTTTTCACTAGGTGTCAGAATAATTTTACGGAAGGTTGAGAAAAAGAAGAAAAGAAGACGTATTTGGAAAACGATTCCGCGCGGTCAGTGACCAGAATTGAGTCAGGTTAGGGGACAACGGGGGGTGAGTATTGCGTGATGTGCGCCGGAATAAATGAAGAAACCAATCAGCATTCGTCTTCGTCATCACACGCACACACGCACTAAAGCCCAGAAATACTCCATGAAAACATTTGTTTCGACAAGTGATTTATTACGGTTTCGTAGAAATCATTGTGCCTCGCCTTTACGGACGAATAATGAGAGCCACACAGTAATATTTATGTAGTATATCTATTTTTAACCGACATCAATAATATACACGGTTGACGTGATTACGATGTCACGGACTCCGCGTTCTGAAGGACAACAACCCTACGCGTACACATATGATATTTAAGTCAGTGTATAATTTACACGTGGTGTGTACCTATGAAGATGAGTAATATAAGTACGAAATAAATAGTAAACACATCATAAGTAGGTTTTGTTACGTGGATGGCTATCGTCGGTGTAGTGGGATCGAATTTACAACAGAGAGAGCAACAGTAACAACTTTAATTACGCCTTTTTACGCGATGCCATTTTAAATTCTTCTTCTTCTTCTTCTTCTTCTTCTTCTTCTTCTTCTTCTTCTTCTTCTTCTTCTTCTTCTTCTTCTTCTTCTTCTTCTTCTTCTTCAGGGATTAGACAATGTGCCTGTTCCGTCTTCACATTATCAGATCCATTTCTTTCTTGGTCTTCCTACATCATTTCTTCCAAAGGCTTGTACTTGTTTACAATTACTGGTATTCTATATTCCTCCATGCGACTTGAATGCTGTCTCCATTTTCCCCTGTATTCTTCAATTTACTCATTTAGATTATTTATACTTAATTCTTCCCGTATGTCTTCTTTTCTTATATGATCCCTTCTTGTGCATCCTTTAACCCTTCTTAAAAATCTCAACTCTGCTGTTTGTATGTTGTTTTTAGCTCTTTGTTTTGTAATCCAGGATTCACTCTCATATAATAGCAGTGCAACAGGCTATACTAAATTCAACAGATAATAAATGATATTTCATTATGCACTATTCTCTAAGGCGCGGCTCGGGGTATCACCCGAGAGTCACAATCTAACGGCTGTGCTGCGGTCATGGGACCGAGTCAAGGTCAAGACTCGGTCTGCCTGCCCACCCCTTATCACTGGGCACGTTCACACTGCACAACTCCCTGTTCACTAGGCGGTTCGCCACCGGACGCGGTCACTAGACGGTTGATTTTTCTCTGGGCGGTGGTGGGACGTGAGTTGTCCGCAGACCTAACGCTTGAAGGAAGAAGAAGAATACTATTCTTCTTCTTCTCCTCCTTCTTCTACTGGTGTTACAACCCATTATGAGTTTTAGCCCCTTCAACACTTTTCGTCATTCAGCATTCTCGTTACATAATCTTCTGCGTCTTCTTATCCCCATATTCCTCAGATCCTTCTCAACATCCTCGCTCTGTCTCTTCCTTGGCCTCCTTCTTGATCTCCTACTTACTGCTCTCCATTCTAGAAATTTTCTGGGACTCCTGAGTTGTTCCGTTCTTATTGTGTGCCCACGCTTTCTCAAAATAACATTCAGAAAGTATTAAGAGCTGCTGGAATTCGGTTTTGGATACGGACGGCCGGGAGTTCAGAAGAGAAAGATTACCAAACGGCCTGTCATGAGATTACTTTCCTTCTAGTTTTCGTTTATAAACCTAATTTTCGATGGCATGTAATCACTGTGTGGTGATGGCTCTCCACACCTCTCTGTGGGTCTGAGAGTTGAACTTTAACGAAATTCGAGGCCGGCCGTATTCAAGCGGGCGAAATGTGGTTTGTCAGGCACGTCGGGCTGTAGAAGAAATGTAGATATACGACAGGAACCAACTATTATGAGTATACTCGATAGGATCACCCAATATCCAATATTCGATTACTGCTCTGCATCCCCAAGGACGGAGAGTTGTGGGTCATCCGAAGAGTGACCAGCTCTTATCTGTCTGCTTGGCACCGGAATACGCTCTCTTTGGTTTACGCCTAATCCTTGCTGTAGACGATGATGATGTACAATTCTATGTGACTCGAACAAAATTGAATTCAAATTAAAACGTTAAAATTCAAGTCAAACAAGAGTTAAACGTGACACTAATACGCATTCAAATATACAGAAAATGTTCAAAGTCATATGTTAATCAGGTTAACACGAAGCTGGTAAAAGGCACACAAGGATGCCAATTGCCTAAGGTTTTAGCAAGTAAACAAGCATAAACATTTATAAAAAATATACGACTAGAAATTTGGTACGACTAGAAATTTGGTACGACTAGAAATTTGGTACGACTGGAAATTTGGTACGACTGGAAATTTCTACCTATTCGTACGTAGGCCTGTATGTGTACTTATTCATTTATTGTATTTCAGTAATAACGTAACAATACATTGAAGCAATGTAAAAAATTGTAAACTAATGGCAAATTTTGTTCAAATTGTTTGGTATGTCAGTCGTCTACTTGTCTAGGGCTGTACGCACTATGATAGAACTGAATCTGTATACACTAACAAATCTAGAAAATACATCCCTCCTGTAAATTGTGTTGGCTCTACTGTAACGCTTTTCGTTAAATTAAAAAAGTTTACTTCAAAAAGAAAAAGAAAAACACGAAGATTATAAAATATAAATTTATTAAAACAAATATACAAATACTAAAAAAACTAACATTTGGGAAATTTTGAAAATGTATGTAACAAAATACTAATGCGTTTATTATACACCAATTAATTATTACTGACTGTTCTACAAAATTTTAATACGATTAAATTAAATAATACGTCTGATTAAATAAATATACATATTTCTTTCTAAGTAACTTCGAGTTTCTTGCAGGATTTTGATATTATCAAATTGTAATTACTTCAGCAAGTAGATTTTATTATTTTTATCGTTTTAATTAGCCTAACGCACACTTCAGAGGTTCCAAATTATTTAACGAATAATGGTTTTGATTTTATTTCAGTATAAAAACTAATGAACAATCTGTTTTGATTTTAATGTAGAATAACGTATAATCGATTTAAATTTTCGATTGTTGTAATATTTATTTACTGAATCAACTGTTTTGAAGGTTATATTGGAATATTTAATGCTTATATATAATTTATTTTAATAAATTAATAATTTTAAATAGATCATATTGTTTTTTTTTTACTTGAGTTTCTTCTTTATTTAGTAAATTATTGTTATTGTGTTGTGTATTAAAATAATAAGACTTTCCAAAATATTCATTTTTAGATCTTTGTATACGTTTTTAATTAATTTCATATTTTGAGTGTCTGAAATTTGATGTTTATTATTTAGACAATGTGCGGCTAAATTAGATTTGTAAATATTTGGTTTTAAAAATGGATTACGGTGCTCAATGAACCTATCCAGTAGTTTTTTTGTTTGGCTGGCCTACGTAAAATTTACTGTAATCTGTACATTCTATTTTGTATATTCCATTTTTATTGTGAATACTGGATTTAGTTTTAGGTTTTATTTCATTAAAAACCATATATCATTTGTGTTATAAGATGTTTTTAAATTTGTGTCTTTAAATATTTTACTAAGTTTCTGAGTTATATTTCGATAATAAGTAAAGGTCGTATATTTTTAACTAAATCCAATAACGTGCATCAGAAAAGAAAAGAAATAAATACCTGTACTTGCATAAGAACAGTTGGTACTGTCCCAATATCCGTACCCACACTATAACACAATGTTTTGAATATGCGATTGTATCGATATAGCCTACTACGATGCGAAGAAGAAGAAGTGTACTAATTGTAAATTATTGCATTTGTGAATGTAAAGCGAAAATACGTGTTTTTTCAGTTTAGAGGTAAGGTAATAATGGTTTTTGGTTTTTAGCTTACTGTTTAAGGAAATAAAAGCTACGGTTGGAAAAATATAGCGTTTATGAGCCCACACAATGCTTGAAAGAGAGAAACATTAAAAACAAAGAACATAAAACATTTTTAACAAAAACAACAACAGAAAATTTAAAGTGACAAGTACAGTTCATTCTGAATAGCAAGAATATAAAAAAAAAATGTGTTAACAAATGAAAACAAGATTTGTTGTTCGTTAGATGTGTTATTCTTTTATATTTTTCAGTAAATCTCGAAAACTTCATAGGAAGCAATTTTTTGCGAAACACAAAAAAATTGGAATTACATCCCGCCTTCGTTTGAAGTGGTTCATTTTCCAATGATCTGCACAAAACAGAGTAGGCTATTATTGAAAAACAGAGTATTAGTGAAAAACGAGTATTAGTGAAAAACGAGTATTAGTGAAAAACGAGTATTAGTGAAAAACGAGTATTAGCGGAAAATGAGTTCTGTCACAGAAAGGGACATGCCCTGGGGTCACCCCACCTTAATTCGAGTTAGTTGCTTTTTCTGTGACTGCACAAAAAACGAGTATTATTGAGAAAACTGTATCACTGAATCCCAGACTGGATCCCTGTATCACAGTTTCTCCTGTAAAACTGTTTGGAAACGAGTTGTGTCACAGGAAATAGAGACATGCATAGTAACAGGCAAGGGCCATCCCGCTTTACAAGGAGTTAGTTTATTTACGCGAATTTCACAAAAATCGAGTACTATTTTAAAGGCATATTGGTTTCCACGTGTAATTTTAGTTTACACGTTAACCTAACAACGCCAACTTTTGACGTCACACGCACACATCGGAGTTATGTAATTGCTAGAGATATTTTTCGTAAAAAATATGACAACGAAACACGATTTCAACAGTCAACAAACTATTTTATAACGTACACAAATAAATTTTGACGATTTGTTTAATCTAACTAAAATTATATGCGATATTCACTACACATCAATGCCACTAATCGCATAATAGAAAATGAGTGCGGCTACGGATATTGCGACAGTACCGAACATTTTTATAATAAAATAAGTACTTTGCATTAATATGCAATAAAGTGTACATCAATTATGCAATGAACATGTATAGTAGTTAGGCACACGCCTGTGTGCATGTTTGTATACACTACCATACGGAAGCAGTACGGATGACCATGAACAATGTAAACAAATACAAAACTGCACTTAGGTGTATAAGTGCTATAACCGTAGCCGCCTACGCCGTTGTACGTATATATTAATAGCCTAATAAAGTATAGAGAGCGCAGTGCTCCCGATTGTATTTATAGAGCCGATCGCCACTCCTTCAACTAGATGTAACTGGTAAAGCATCCCCTCACCACACCACATCTCACACCCAGCACACACTATTTTTCTTTATGCCGTTGTAAAAATTTAATATTCTGTTTTCCTCTCTCTCTCTCTCTCTCTCTCTCTCTCTCTCTCTCTCTCTCTCTCTCTCTCTCTCTCTCTCTCTCTCTCTCTCTCTCTCTCTGCCTCTATTCAGTTGTGTTACTGCAATAGGCCATCAGTTAGCAGAGAGGTTTGCTAAACTAGTATTTGAAAATAACAGATACGAACTAAACCGTTCCAAAAAAATAACACGTACAAATACCTGTTATTATATACCTATTATACATATACCTGTATTATATAATTTGTTAAAGAAATAAATTGAAACTAAAAGTATTAACAGTGTTACTTTACACTGTGACCTTATTAAGCTGTTACTATTTAAAAGAAAATAAGAAACAAGAGAATTTATAGGCCTATCTCCCTTTGGGAATACTAATTTAAGTTTTCACTAGGAGTAAACAAACTGTCATAGATTTAATATATTAAATTATTGATTCCATTTTGGTTAGACAAATCAGTTGCGAAACCCAGGCAATGAAATTCAGAGTGCACGTGATAGCGCTACAAATAATGTCAAAAAAATTTACGTGAGATGTGCAGTGAAGTTAAATCATCTCCGAAATCACATTAACAAAAAGTACTATATAGCCTATCAGCGACTCTGTAGGTTATAACACAATATAATTCGCTTTTTCAAAATTTACCAAGTTGGTGACTAGTATAATATATAATTTGTTATTATAATCTGTATTATGTATCTGCACATATAAATGCACACGAGAATAAATTTAACATCAGTATGAATTTTTTAATTTGTTAAAAACAGCTTCGTCTCTTTGGCATAGAGACATTCTGAACCTCACAGTTTTGCTTCTTTTCGTACTTGTATGGCTATCGGCACATGCGCAGAATCAAGTATTCAGCACCAATAACTGTGACTTTGTACCCATAGTAGGCCTTCTCGTTTATTCGTTAGTTGTGTAAGGGTCCCGCGACTCGGAACCACGAAGCCGCGAGTCGGGTATTTCGATTTTTCAGTTATCGTTGAATGAGAACAGGTATTTCAACTTTTCAGTCACTGTTATATCCGTTCCACAAAAATAATCGTTCCAAAATACCTGTTACAGGTACATCGGCCCACCTCTGATTAGCAGTTAGCAGTTAACTAAAATTAAGTAAGGTGTGTGTTTATTGTTCTTGAAAGAAAACCATTAATTAAGGTAGTGGAATGCTTGAAAGTTTAGCAGTTATAATTTTAGCCGTAAATGGGTAACATATCAGTACATGTTGTGTTTAAATGACCACCGAATAACAAAACCCAATACAAAGTAATACGCGCGTTTAAGTTCAGCGGTGTCGTTCGCAGCGGAAGCAACGTACCTTAGAGACAAGAAGTTGAACTAGTCCGAAAGGAAAATATGGTAACCAAGAAGAATTCACGGCCCGCTAAAAGTGAGCGACGATCATCATCATCACCATCTTCACAAGACGGCATTCACAAGGTGCTGCCTGTTCCGCCTTGAAAATCCTCCAGCCATCTCTTCCAGGGTCTACACACATACCTGTGCCATATAGGTTTGTATTTCCAGACATGTTTGGCCAGTCTGGAATCTGACATTCTTTCTAAGTGTTCTTTCCACCGTTGTTTTCAATGTTTTAATTTTTCATTCAAGTTAAAAACTTGTAACTCTTTTCTTATGGCCTCATTTCTTATACGGTCAAGTTTAGAACACCTTTTAACTCCTCTTAAGAACGCCATTTCCGAGGTCTGTATTTTACTGTGTTGTTCCTTGGTTGTCGTCCAAAAGAATAACTAATTCAAAATTAATCTGTTTACAAACCGTCTATAGTACGCTCTATGACATTTTGCGATTCACAACCTTCACTTTTCTCTGTCCGTCTACAAGCCTTCTCTCTCTCTCTCTCTCTCTCTCTCTCTCTCTCTCTCTCTCTCTCTCTCTCACGCCCGTAGGACAGTACAGGGATTGCCTTACTTTTGTAAAACTTTATTTTCGTATCTCGACGTACCTTGTTATTCTAAAAATACGGTCGATTCTTCCGCAGATCGTCTGGAACTTACCTAACATAACATCAATACCGTATTTTCTAACACAGCCAATATCATTTTCCAAACAATTAAAGTGGCTCACCTGTTCTATAACTCGATCACTAATAATTATTTTTTCGAGGTAAGGAGCCAATAAGAACAAAAATAATGATTAGCGACGAACATACTGAGGCAAAAAAGCTGAAGTGGTCGGGCGCAAAAACAGGAAATGAAGGGAAGGGGTTTGAAATTTACAAAGTGGAAAACCACAAGGAATACGGAGAAGGGGAGAACCAAGGGCGAGGTGGAACATCAAGTTATGGTGGACATAAAGTTATGGCAAATGAGAGAAAACGCTAAACAAGAAGAAATTGAGAACAAGGCAAAAAAGCACCCTAATCGCCAAAATCCCCCCCCCCCCCGGATCAGAACAAGAGTGGCTGCAATTTAATTATAGAGTGTAAAGCCTGAAATATAGAATTACAAACTCGGTGTGTGTGTGTGTGTGTGTGTGTGTGTGTGTGTGTGTGTGTGTGTGTGTGTGTGTGTGTGTGTGTGTGTGTAGAGCAGCAGGTGACAATCCAAGACGGTGATGGATGCGGCAATACCACCCGGACGGGTGACGGACAGGTCGCGTTACCCGCAGAGGTGCTACTTTCAGATTAATTGGCCACGTCGGACGCCATTAATTACACTCGGTCTGTGAGTGGTTGTACCAAGAGGAGCAGGGCTCTACACGTTGGTGTGTCCTACCTCAGACGAGCCCGATCTCGCTTCTGCTTTGCCAATAAAATTCGACTTTCCGCTTAGGCGCCCCATATGGGCGCAATTCGACCTTTCAAGATTAACTAACAGAATTGTATTACAAATAACTTGACACGTAGCGTCTGGAAAACAGAGTGAGTTTTAAAATTATGAAAAAATCAGTCATTTATTCACAGGGAAATTTGTTTCCAGAAGGAAAGAGGTTAGATTAAATATATCGTGAAGAAAATAGTTAATAGTCTTACGACATTTGCTTTCAACAGAATTAAATAAACAAGCGTATTTTAAGTTTGTATTTTCACTTGAGATTATGTATTCATTGTGATACGTTTATCGACTAGTAATTAGTAATAATAAAAGAACTACATCTATTGAATGCGAGGCTTAATGGTCGGTGACCTAAAGTGGAATCAACGAAATGTTATATAAGCCAGTGTATCAATTACAGACTTTAACACGACTAAAACAAAATGAATGCAAATTTTTCATCATCTGGGCTGTGAGTAGGGGAGAAAGGAGAGTTCGGAGCCACTTGTCACGTGACAATCTAACCTAACCCCACTCATGTCGTTTGAACCTACACTCACCCCACCCATGTCCGTTGACCGTTGGGGATGGGGTGGGGGTGAGTGTAAGTTCAAACGACATGAGTGGGGTTAGGTTAGATTGTCACGTGACAAGTGGCTCCGAACTCTCCTTTCTCCCCTACTGCTGTGTTGTGTAGGTTGATAAGAAGAAATTCCTTTCTACCAACTTATTATGACGTTCTGCGTAAAAACAGATTTTAAAACCCTTATGGGATATCAAATTTTAAGACGTATGGGATAACAAGTAGTAGCCTATGGGGCTGTACAAAAAAGCAACATCATTATGGTACAGAATATTATACAGAGCAGTGGCATAAGTACGAGAGGATCAAGGGATCATTCCCCCCTCCAAAGCTACTAGAAATTTCAGTAGAATTCTATAATCACTTATGTAGCCAGTTGTTTGTGCTAAAATATGGCTAATAAATAATTGTAGAAGTAAAAGATATTAAAAAATTAATAATAATTTGTAAATTGGTAAAATAAAACGGTTTCCAACTTTCAAGTA
The DNA here is from genome assembly GCA_034769895.1 of Magicicada septendecula. Lineage (NCBI taxonomy): Eukaryota > Metazoa > Arthropoda > Insecta > Hemiptera > Cicadidae > Magicicada > Magicicada septendecula. The sequence continues at coordinate 81,529,959 of CM068371.1, read as the reverse complement.
GTCTTATCCATCCCCCCAGGAGCAGCTTTTATTTACGCCACTGATACAGAGCGAAGCTAATATTTTCAAAATGACTGACAAACATCGTTGAGCATAAACCACCAGGTTTATAGCAGATCCTCAAACGAGCCCGATCTTGCTTCTGCTTTGCCAATTAAAATTCGTGTTTGTAAATTAAAATTCTACTTTCCGATTATGACTCGATTTGCACACCATTCGACCTTTCAGGTAACAGACAGGAAAAGAGCAAAATAACCAGCAGAGTTTTATTACAAATGACTTGACACATGACAAGTGATTTTTAAAATTATGAAACAATTTGTCATTTATTTACAGGGAAATTTGTTTCCAGAAGGGTCTTTACCCGATGACAGAACATAGTCGACTACGTAAAAGAAAGACAAACGATTAACTTCATTCTTGAATCCTCAGTTCGAGCATATAAACGAATAATTGGTTTGATGGTCAGCAAATTATTTGTATTTTGTTTTACTAGCCTGAACAGAATAGGCGTTGGATATTAACAGACGAAACGGTAGAGTAATACACGCCAGGTGATTAGAATGCACTGAACAGCAAACACGTCCTCAAATTGTCGGTTGTCAACATTTTCTCAACACGAAGTTAGTCAAGAATCTTCATAACATTCTAGTTTCTTCGTTTTTACTTCCATGTTCCTTAAGGAAATGGAAGTATGGTGATGGCAAAAAAAACGTGTTCGAGATTATTCCAGATTCTGATTATACTACACTCAAAACATGAAAAAAAGTCATTTTTCGAAATGTGTGTGTGTGTGTGTGTGTGTGTGTGTGGATTTTTTTTCTATGGAAAACGATAACAGCCGCAAATTCAAACAGAATCAAATAATTTTTTTTGCATACAGCCCTTATTTGTAGAGTACTCAAGACCTATTTTTTTGTTGTGAAGATCGGTTAAGGGAAAGGGCTAGTTTACCCGCAAAATTTTTTTTAATCAAGGGTAATTTTACTTCCATGTTCCTTAAGGAAATGGAAGTATGATGATGGCAAAATATCGGTATGGAGAAACATACATGACTTCCATGTTCTAAGATTTATATTTAAAATCATATTCGAAATGAAACATTTCCATAGAAACTACTTGTTTCTACTTATTGCTTCAGCCTTAACCACAGTACTGTGGTCACTAACGTATACCACCACACGTTTTCGCACTCGATTTTCACTGATGATGGCAGTCGATGGGACTGCCAAAAAGTCTGGTTTTGCAGAAAACATTGGACTAAAGCTAAACAGGCCGGGAAGGAATTTTAACAAAGAACTACTTCTTTGTTGCCGATAACGTAGTACACATATAAAAAATTCTCCCCTCACCCTTCAACTAAAATTTTCATTAATAGAAATTTACCCCCACCCCGTTCACCAAACCTCTTCATTTATAGATATTTCATCTACGTTCCTACAGTGGATTATTATGAGCTTCTTATCAGGATAATTTATTTATCAAAATTAAGTACTTTACTCTTGTTAAAACATAAAACGTTGCAGGTAAACTACCCCTTTCCCTTAACCAATCTTCACCAAAAATCAACAGGCCTTGATTTCTCCACAATTCAGAAACGTATGCAAAAAATTATTTGATTCTCTTTGAATTTACGGCAGTTATCTTTCGTCATAAAAAAATTACCCTTGTTAAAACATAAAATGTTGCTGGTAAACTACCCTTTTTCCTTAACCGATATTCAACAAAATCAATAGACCTTAAGCTCTGCATAATTCAGGACAGTATGCAAAAAATTATTTGATTCTGTTTGAATTTACGGCAGTTATCGTTCGTCATAGAAAAAATTACCCTTTTAAAACATAAAATGTTGCAGGTAAACTACCCTATTCCCTCCACCGATCTTTCCCAAAACCAACAGGTCTTGAGAACACTACAATTCAGGGCTGCATGCAAAACATTATTTGATTCTGTTTGAATTTGCGGCTGTTATCGTTTGCAATAGAACAAATTACCCTTGATAAAAAAACGTTGCAGGTAAACTACACCTTTCCCTTAACCGACCTTCACGAAAAACAATAGGTCTTGAGAACTCTACAATACAGGGCTGTATGCAAAATATTATTTGAATATGTTTGAATTTGCGGCTGTTATCGTTTGCCATAGAAAATACCCTTGTTAAAAAATAAAATGTTGCAAGTAAACTACCCCTTTCCCTTCACCGATCTTCACCAAAAACAATAAGTCTTGATAACTCTACAATTCAGGGCGGCATGCAAAAATATAGTTGATTCTGTTTGAATTTACGGCAGTTATCGTTCGTCATAGAAAAAATTACCCTTGTTAAAACATAAAACGTTGCAGGTAAACTACCCATTTCCCTTAACCGATCTTCACCAAAATCAACAGACATTGAGATCTCTATAGTGTAGGAAGGTGTACAAAACATTATTTGATTCTGATTGAATTTGCGGCTGTTATCGTTTTCCATAGAAAATACCCTTGTTAAAACATAAAATGTTGCAGGTAAACTACCCCTTTCCCTCAAACCGATCTTCACCAAAAACAAAAGGTCTTGAGAACTCTAAAATTCAGGGCTGTGTGGAAAACATTATTTGATTCTGTTTGAATTTGCGGCTGTTATCGTTTGCCATAAGAAATACCCTTTTAAAACATAAAACGTTGCTGGTAAACAACCCCTTTCCCTTAACCGATCTTCACCAAAAACAATAGGTCCTGTGAACTCTGCAATTCAGGGCAGTATGTGAATAATTATTTGATTCCGTTTGAATTTGCGGCTGTTATCTTTTGCCATAGAAAATACCCTTGTTAAAACATAAAACGTTGCTGGTAAACTACCCCTTTCCCTTAACCGATCTTCACCAAAAACAATGGGTCTTGAGAACTCTATAATTCAGGGCTGCGAAACATTATTTGATTCTGTTTGAATTTGCGGCTCTTATCGTTTGCCATAGAAAATAATTACCCTGATTAAAAAAAAAACCGTTGCAGGTAAACTACCCCTTTCCCTTTACCGATCTTCATCAAAAACAATAGGTCTTGAGTACTCTACAAATCAGGACTGTATGCAAAAAATTATTTGATTCTGTTTGAATTTGCGGCTGTTATCGTTTGCCGTTTGCTATAGAACACACACACACACACACACACACACACACACACACACACACACACACACACACACACTTTCGAAAAATGACATTTTTCATGTTTTGAGTGTAGTACAATCAGAATCTGAAATAATCTGGAACAAGATTTTTTTGGCCGTCACCATACTTACATTTTCTTAAGGAACATGGAAGTAAATATCGGTATGGAGAACCATACATGACTTCCATATTCTAAGATTTATATTTAAAATCATTTTCAGCCAAACAGCCAGGCTGTGTCTTACCTGCCTTTTTATTGCTGTATTAAATGAAAAATATTATATTACATTAAAATGAAAAAATTATAATTTTATTGCCTGGCAACAAAATTATTTTATTTTTAACAATTACCATTGTTTCAAAAAGTTTAAATAAATTTTCAAGTACTTTACTCTTGTTAAAACGTATAAGGTTGCAGGTAAACTACCCCTTCCCCTTAACCGATCTTCACCAAAATCGAAAGTCATTGAGACCTCTACAATTCAGGGACGTATGCAAAAAATTATTTGATTCTGTTTGAATTTGCGGCTGTTATCGTTTGCCATAGAAAATACGCTTGATAAAAAAACGTTGCAGGTAAACTACCCCTTCCCCTTAACCGATCTTCACCAAAAACAATAGGTCTTGAGTACTCTACAAATCAGGACTGTATGCAAAACATTATTTGATTCTGTTTGAATTTGCGGCTGTTATCGTTTGCCAAAAAAAAAAATTCCCTTGATAAAAAAAACCGTTGCAGGTAAACTACCCCTTCCCCTCAACCGATCTTCACCAAAAACAATAGGTCGCGAGTACTCTACAAATCAGGGCTGTATGCAAAAACTTATTTGATTCTGTTTGAATTTGCGGCAGTTGTCGTTTGCCATAGAAAATACGCATGATAAAAAACGTTGCTGGTAAACTACCCCTTCCCCTCAACCGATCTTCACCAAAAACAATAGGTCTTGAGTACTCTACAATTTAGGGCTGTATGCAAATAATCTTTTCATTCTGTTTGAATTTGCGGCTGTTATCGTTTGCCATAGGAAATACCCTTGTTAAAACATAAAACGTTACAGGTAAACTACCCCTTTCCCTTAACCGATCTTCACCAAAAACAATAGGTCTTGAGAACTCTACAATTCAGGGCTGTATGCGAAACATTATTTGATTCTGTTTGAATTTGCGGCTGTTATCGTTTGCCAAACAAACAAAATTACCCTTGCTAAAAAAAAACCGTTGCAGGTAAACTACCCCTTTCCCTCAACCGATCTTCACCAAAAACAATAGGTCGCGAGAACTCTGCAAAACCGGGCTGTATGCAAAAAATTATTTGATTCTGTTTGAATTTGCGGCAGTTATCGTTTGCCATAGAAAAAAAATCTACAGACAGATAGACAGACAGACAGACAGACAGACACACAGACACTTTTCGGAAAACGACTTTTTTTCATGTTTTGAGTGTAGTAGAATCAGAATCTGCAATAATCTCGAACACGATTTTTTTTGCCATCACCATACTTCCATTCCTTAAGGAATATGGAAGTAAAAAAAGGTATTGAGAACTCTACAATTTAGGGCTGTATGCAAATAATCTTTTCATTCTGTTTGAATTTGCGGCTGTTATCGTTTGCCATAGGAAATACCCTTGTTAAAACATAAAACGTTACAGGTAAACTACCCCTTTCCCTTAACCGATCTTCACCAAAAACAATAGGTCTTGAGAACTCTACAATTCAGGGCTGTATGCGAAACATTATTTGATTCTGTTTGAATTTGCGGCTGTTATCGTTTGCCAAACAAACAAAATTTCCCTTGCTAAAAAAAAAACCGTTGCAGGTAAACTACCCCTTTCCCTCAACCGATCTTCACCAAAAACAATAGGTCGCGAGAACTCTGCAAAACCGGGCTGTATGCAAAAAATTATTTGATTCTGTTTGAATTTGCGGCAGTTATCGTTTGCCATAGAAAAAAAATCTACAGACAGACAGACAGACAGACAGACAGACACACAGACACACAGACACACAGACACACAGACAGACACACAGACACTTTTCGGAAAACGACTTTTTTTCATGTTTTGAGTGTAGTAGAATCAGAATCTGCAATAATCTCGAACACGATTTTTTTTGCCATCACCATACTTCCATTCCTTAAGGAATATGGAAGTAAAAATCGTGTTCGAGATTATTGCAGAGTCTGATTGTACTACACTAAAAACATGAAAAAAGTAATTTTTCGAAAAGTGTGTGTGCGCGCGCGCGCGCGCGCGCGTCTCTCTCTCTCTCTCTGCGCGCGCGCGCGCGCGTGTGTGTGTGTGTGGATTTTATTTCTATGGCAAAGGATAACAGCCGCAAATTCAAACAGAATCAAATAATTTTTTGCATACAGCCCTTATTTGTAGAATACTCAAGACCTTTTGTTTTTGGTGCAGATCGGTTAAGGGAAAGGGGTAGTTTACCGGCAACTTTTTTTTTTAATACAGGGTAATTTTTTTCTATGGCAAACGATAACAGCCGCAAATTCAAACAGAATCAAATAATGTTTTGCATACAGCCCTGTATTGTAGCGTTCTCAAGACCTATTGTTTTTCGTGAAGATCGGTTAAGGGAAAGGTGTAGTTTACCTGCAGTTTTTTTATCAAGGGTAATTTGTTCTATTGCAAACGATAACAGCCGCAAATTCAAACAGAATCAAATAATGTTTTGCATACAGCCCTGAATCGTAGAGTTCTCAACACCTATTGTTTTTGGTGAAGATCGGTTAAGGGAAGGGGGTAGTTTACCTGCAACGTTTTGTTTTAACAAGGGTATTTTCTGTGGCAAACGATAACAGCCGCAAATTCAAACAGAATCAAATAATGTGTTGCACACAGCCCTGGATTGTAGAGTTCTCAAGACCTTTTGCTTTTGGTGAAGATCGGTTAAGGGAAAGGGGTAGTTTACCTGCAACATTTTATGTTTTAACAACGATAATATTTTCTATGACGAACGATAACTGCCGCACATTCAAATAGAATCAAATATGTTTTTGCAAACGTTCATCAATTGTAAAAGACTGATGGCCTGTTGATTTTGGTGGAGATCGGTTAAGGGAAAGGAGTAGTTTACCTGCCACATTTTATGTTTTAACAAGAGTAATTGTTTCTATTATGAACAATAACTGCCACACATTTTAACACAATCAAATAATTTTGTGCATACCTTTCTCAATTGTAGATAACTCATTGTCTGTTGATTTTGTTGAAGATCGGTTAAGGGAAAGGGGTAGTTTACCGGGAACATTTTATGTTGTAACATGAGAACGTTTTACATGAAGAACGATAACTGCCGTAAATTCAAACAGAATTAAATAATTTTTTACATATGTGCCTATGTTGTAGAGGACTCATGGCCTATTGATTTTGGTGAATATCGGTTAAGGGAAAGGAGTAGTTTACCGGCCACTTTTAATGTTTTAACAAGAGTAATTGTTTCTATGACGAACGATAACTGCCGCACATTGAAACAGAATCAAATAATGTTTTGCATGCATCCCTGCGTTGTAGAGTTCTTAAGGCCTGTTGATTTTGGTGAAGGTCGGTTAAGGGAAAGGGGTAGTTTACCGGCAACATTTTATGTTGTAACAAGAGAAATTTTTCCATGACGAACTATAACTGCCGTAAATTTAAACAGAATCAAATAATTTTTTACATATATGCCTGAGTTGTAGAATACTCAAGGCCTATTGATTTTCGTGAAGATCGGTTACGGGGAAAGGGCAGTTTACCAGAAACATTTTTTGTTGTAAGAAGAGTAAAGTACTTAATTTTGTTAAATAAAGTATCGTGATAAGAAGATCTTAATAATCCACTGTAGAAACGTAGATGATATATCTATAAATGAAGAGGCTAGTTGAACGGGGTGGGGGTAATTTTCTATAAATGAAAATTATAGTTGAAGGGGGAGGGGATAATTTTTATATGTGTACTACGTTATCGGCAACAAAGTAGTAGTTTGTTGTTAAAATTCCTTCACGGGCTGTTTGGCCGTACTCCAATGTTTTCTGCAAAACCAGACGTTTCGGCAGTGCCGTCGACTGCCATCATCAGTGAAAATCGGAGCGATAACTTGTGGTGGTATACGTTAGTGACCACAGTACTGAAGCAATAAGGTCAAAGAAGTAGTTTCTATGGAAACATTTCATTTTGTAAATTATTTTAAATATAAATCTTAGAACATGGAAGTCATGTATGGTTCTCCATACCGATATTTTTTGTGGGAAACGATAACAGCCGCAAAATCAAGCAGAATCAAATAATGTTTTGCATACTGCCTTGAATTGTAGAGTTCTCAAGACCTATTGTTTTTGGTGAAAATCGGTTAAGGGAAAGGGGTAGTTTACCAGCAACGTTTTTTGTCTTAACAAGGGTATTTTTTATGGCAAACGATAACAGCCGCAAATTCAAACAGACTCAAATAATGTTTTGCATACAGCCTTGAATCGTAGAGTTCACAAGTCCTATTGGTTTTGGCGAAGATCGGTTAAGGGTAGGGGGTAGTTTACCAGCAACGTTTTATGTTTTAACAAGGGTATTTTCTATGGCAAACGATAACAGCCGCAAATTCAAACAGAATCAAATAATGCTTTGCATACAGCCGTGTATTGTAGAGTTCTGAAGACCTGTTATTTTTGGTGAAGATCGGTTAGGGGAAAGGGGTAGTTTACCTGCATCATTTTATGTTTTAACAAGGGTATTTTCTATGGCAAACGATAAGAGCCACAAATTCAATCAGAATCAAATAATGTTTTGAACACCTTCCTACGCTATGGAGATCTCAATGTCTCTTGATTTTGGTGAAGATCGGCTTAGGGAAAGGGGTAGTTTACCTGCAACGTTTTATGTTTTAACATGGGTAATTTTTTCTATGACGAATGATAACTGCCGTAAATTCAATTAGAATCAAATAATGTTTTGCATACGTTCCTGCACTATAGAGAGCACAGTGTCTGTTGATTGTGGTGAAGATCGGTTAAGGGAAAGGGGTAGTTTACCTGCAACATTTTATGTTTTAACAACGGTAATTTTTTCTATGACGAACGATAACTGCCGCACATTCAAACAAATCATATATTGTTTTGCATACATCCATCAATTATAAAAGACTGAAGCTCTGTTGATTTTGGTGAAGATCGGTTAAGGGAAAGGGGTAGTTTACCAGCAACGTTTTCTGTTTTAACAAGGGTATATTATATGGCAAACAATAACAGCCGCAAATTCAAACATAATCAAATAATTTTTTGCATATGTGCCTGAGTTGTAGAAGACTCAAGGCCTATTGATTTTGGTGAAGATCGGTTTTCTTAGAACATGGAAGTCATGTATGGTTCTCCATACCGATATTTTTTTAAGAATTTGTATTAGTTCCAGTGGCGTGGCCTGGGTACATAACAGCTGTTGCCGGTTGTGATAGGCCTAAAACTTAGCCTAAAATTTAATTCGAGCTTTTCCTGGTACCAAGTGTTCTTTTTAGAGCCAAAATATTCTTTTTAGAGCTAAAATATAATTTTAGAGTATTTTCTCTCTTTCGCTGGCAGAAGAAGAGGGTCCTGGTTCAACGGGATCTGACTCCGTTGTACTTGCACAGAATAAATTAGGACACAAATAATCGAATTAAAAATAGTAAAGACAAACAGAGAAACACATAACTAAACGAACAAAACACAAATAGGTAGGTAGTAACTGTTTCACGAAACGAACATAGCTGCTAACTGAGAGTGTTGCCGGTTTATACAGCGGCAACACATTGGGTGGACGAAAGTGTCCTTCTCCCGTTTGTATAGTGGCAACTACTACGAGGTCAATGACCACACGCACTAAAACATTGCCGATGTCTGAGCCGGCAACACAAGACGGCGCAAGTGCACATCAATTCGAAAGCAATACTATGCTTTTCTTCTAATACTAAGAAAACTAAGTATAATTAGGTGTATACATAACTCGTAAGAAATTAAAAACGAGAGTAGCTGCTGTACCTGTTTCGAACACGAAACCCACTCATATCAACAAATATTATTTGTCCGCAGTAGAAAATTTTAATTCTCACAAAGGAAACTGACGACATAATTCCACAAACTACCCACATCACTTAGCACAGACAGTTTAATAAAAGAGAAATACACTTAACAATGCGTTTGTTTTCTTTTTTCATAACTTCCGCACTAGTTTGTGAATGATACTAACTACAAACATACGGTGGAGTGCAGCCATACTTGGAATCAAAGAAAAATTGTTAAGCATTAAAAAACCGCACACAGAAGCTTAAGTAATAACTTTTTGAAGTTATACTTCTGTAGGGGCGTTGAGGGTGAAATTTTTTGTATGTAACGAAATGCGCGCGCACCATGCAAAGGAACTGAAAGTTAACAGGATGAAGTTAGCCGTGGACAACGTGCCTGAGGCCAAAAATCTAGAGGTGGGATAAACTGCTATTTTAAAATACTAGGTATGAAAATACCGTTCCAAAAAAATAACAGGTACAAATACCTGTTATTATATACTATATATACATAACCTATATTATCCTTTGTAAGTAACTCGTTTTGAGTTTCCTGCAGGTCTCCTATGTAATATCTTCAAATAAATACACTGCAAGTAGGTTTATTTTCACCTAGATAAACCTATTAATATATTAATAAACCTACTTGCAGTGTATTTATTTGAAGATATTATATAACCTATACTATATAATTTGTTATAAGAATTAAATTGAAACTAAAAGTATTAACAGTGTTACTTTACACTGTGACTTTATTAAACTATTACTATTTAAAAGAAAATAAGAAACAAGAGAATTTATAGACCTATCTCCCTTTGGGAATACCAATTTAAGTTTTCACTAGGAGTAAAACTAACATTGGTTAGACTTTAGACAAATCAGTTGCGAAACTCGGGGCAATGAAATAATTTAGAGTAGGCCTAACACGTAATACCACAACAAATAATGTGATAAAAACATCAGAAACATATAATAAAAACATAACAGTAAGCCACAAGAGTGAATGAGAATAAACAAAATTTTACAAATAAAAATACTGTAATAAAAACACTGTAATAAAATAAATATAAATAAATAAATAAAAACTTATAAATAATAAGCAACAACAAAAGTAAATTAAATGCATTACATACCTGGATAATCTTCAGATTCATTCACTAATGTACACAGAATATACAAGTTATGAAATGTCACACCTTTTACATTACAATCTGCTTCACTTAACACATTATAAATAAAATTAAACACTTGGATTTCGTTGTCCATGACGTGTCCGTTACTTAACTAAATACCACTATTATATTAACGACTCGGAACACAAAGTTTTTTATAAGTAAAAACATAAAGTTTTACCTTACAACCTGAACCGGTTTTAGTTACAAGTTGGTGGCTAGTATAATATATAATTTATTAGCATATAATCAGTATTATATATCTGGATATCACACGAGAATAGATGTAACATCAGGATGAATTTTTTCCATTATTAAAAACAGCTTCGTCTCTTTGCGCAGAATGAAGTATTCAGGACGAAAAAGTGGCTGCGTACTAGTTCCTACTCGAAATACCCTTGATACTACCTGTTACTAAAATACTAGGTGTTCCTAAAATACTACTGTTCCTCTGATACGCTTAGTATTTTGTGTATCGGTGATACCCCTAGTATTTGAAATACCTAGTATTTGAAATACTGGTTGTTCCTTGCGTACCAGCGATATTTTTGTACGCCTAGTATTTGGCCTTGGCGTATTCGTTTACGTGATACTTGCGTACACGTAAGGTGTGTGTCTGTATAGGAGCGTAGGGGGCGTGCCTCGACTCGGAACAGCGTCGCCGCGAATAACAGGTATTTCAACTTTTCAGTCACTGTTACATCCGTTCCACAAAAATATCGTTCCAAAATACCTGTTACAGGTATATCGGCCCACCTCTACAAAAAACCAAAACATTTCGTCGCGGCCCCGATGGGCCTGCTGGTGCTGATGGTGAATGGATATATAATTTAAAAGTAACAATTAATAACCCGATGATTTATTTCTTCAATTTTATTTAGTTATTTCATGCCATCAACGTCTTACTCATTTATATATTAAAGCAAAAGAAAATTGCTGCGCAACAATTATACATATGGCAAGAATCATACAAAATTTCTATTACCTAGCTGGTGGTTTACACAATACAGTTGCGTTAAATATAAACACAGGCTTGTATTCGTAAATAATAATAATTGTGAAACGTTACACACACACATACAAACATCACGTGGTCAGCAAAACTGAATTTTTAATTACATCAATTTCTGTGTTCGTTAGCAGTCTATTCAGAAACTTTCTGCAGAAACCACCGGGCAACTAACTTATAACTCTAACTCACTATAGTAATTAACTTTTCTTTTTAAATAACTTTATATACATTGTGCTGTGAAATATTTTTCGGTGACAAAAATTGTGTAACCAAATTTTAATAAGTGTTTAAAAATATTTGAGGTTAATTTTTCGTAAGTATTAATTTCAAAAGTCTTTTTTATATTAAATCAATAAAAGTTTTGATAAGTATTCTATCATTATGTTTGCTTTAATCCAATATATATTTCTATATTTTAAATTATAGATCACACTTAATTATTCAGAAGTCTATCGAAAAGTAAATCCATTACTGTAATACACTATTCGTAAGTATTTTGAAGTATTTGATAAATAATTAATTTTATCTCTACTAAAATATTATAATATTGAATTTAAATTAATTCAATTGAATTAAATTTTTATCTTTTAGTGTATAGTAGTCATATTATAAACACACAAACACACGTTTACATGCTATAAAAGAATAGTGGCAAATAAACCTCAGCAATTTGAAGCAACTTTTATGCCTTGCCGATCTACAATTATATTATCACCTATGCGAAAAGATGAGCCTGAATTCAAAAATTATGCAAATTGTTATAAAGATATTATGGTTAATCTAGAAAATAATGATTACTCTGATTTTGGTTCTTTTTATCAAAATAACAATATTACATCAGACGAAGATTATTGCAATATACTTCGAGCTGCAATTAAGAGGCCAAGAGTTTTTCTCAAACGTCAACCATATGAAAAATGGCATAATTATAACGATAAACAAAAAGAACTTTTGCTACATGTCATCTCCAATCTATTAACTCCAAACCGCAATCCGTTCCAAATATTTTTCACGGGTCCAGCTGGATGCGGTATCTGTAACCGACAATCGTATTTACCATCTCCCTTCACTCCTCTTATCGTTCTACTCTTATGAATTTTTAGCATGCGTGTTAACCCTTAGTTTTTCAATCACGCCAAAGAAGTATAACTTCTAACGCGCGTACATAAGTACACGCACCCACAATTTTTTTTTTATTAAGTAAACAACTAACATTGATTACATCCATTTGTTAATATGAATAATAAAGTAAATACTATTTAAATTTAGTCTATTAAGTTAAAAGTTACTCATAAAAATTAATATATTGATTTGTCCACTGTATATCGTGGTTATTGAAATATATACATAATACAGTAGTGGAGATGAATTTAAAAAATCAATTTGTTACAGTGATACAAATTCCCTAATACCAGTGTATATTTTGATCAAAAGTATAAATACTAATTCTTTTCTGTTTTAGGGTATACCTTATAAGGAATACCTTAACATAAAATAATAAAAATGACACTAAGTTTAGAAACAGATTTGGATGAGTAGTAAAAACTATAACCGAAATTTGTTACAATTCTTATGAGTAACAATTCTATTCATGCATTCCAGACGTCACTAGTAAGTATGATAATCCTACTAATATAACTATTATTATTAATAAATTGTAATAAATTTCGTTAAGTAAAACAGTAAATTTAATTGTCTTAGTGTCGACACAATGTAGTCTGTCCTACAGAGGTCACACGGTCGACGCTGTGTAACAAGCGTGTTCATTATGGTACAGATGCTGACTCACCAATTCAGAGTACAGGTTCGCAGTAGATGCATCGGCAACTTAATTATCAGTCATTACCACCTCAGCTGTATGTCAGTTGAATAATTGGAGTAAGTTTCCAGTAAAGGTCACCAACACAAACACTATTTAATTTATTAGACTACAGTGCTTCTCTCCAACGTGTAGGTCATTTCCATGTTTATTGCTAATAACGCTTTATAACAAAATATTCAAATATACTTTTGTAGTTCAAACATGAGGAAGATCCACGAGATACGCCATAAGACAAATTTCTCCCAAATATTGAACGTTTCCTACAATATTGAGGATAAAATTAATATTCATAATTTCCTTTTAAGAATTGACAAAAACTGAATTTCAAAGAAAAAGGTGATTTCTTAGAAAAAATTTGAAAAAAAAATGTCTTTGTCTTCTTGTATTTGTTCTCCCCCCCCCCCCAATGCCTCTCACTTGACCTTCCCTACAAACATACGTGTTCTTATTATCACTAAACTGACACACAATTTTTATTTTTATAATTTCTTCTTTTGAAATTGTATAATGTTCCTACAGGCTATGTAAAAGAAATTTACTTTAATTTAAACTAAAAGTTACACTTACTTTAATGCTTCTTCTTCTTCAGCACTACAGCCCAACGTGAGACCGGGCCTCCACACCAATCTTCTGCAATTACTCTTATCCGTTGTGATCCCCAGCAACATTAATACACTTTTCCCATCTCTGAATACGTTTTTTTTACCTGATGCAAAGAAATCTTTATGTTGATGTCGGAGCCATTTTAGCACATTTTCTTTGGTCTCGTCGTTGTCATAAATTTACGTACCACGTAACGCCTCCTTGAATGGACCAAACAACTGAAAATCGCCTGGAGTCCAGTCTGGACTGTAGGGTCTCCCAAGCCAATTTACTGATTTGGTTTTATGCGTTAACTGAGATGTGTGTGGACAGGCGTTATCATAAAGAAGAATGACACCTTTGCTCAGAAATCCAGTACATTTCCGCATCACCACCAGCTTTAATTTATTGATAAGCGTGCCACAGTAGTATGAACTGTTTGTTGTCCGCTGATCTTCTAAAAAATTTAGAAACTGGGCCTGGAGCTGAAACCTCAACTTGACGTCCAGAACGGTGCTCGTCAGTCACTGAAATTTGACATCATTCCTATTCCACAGTCCACTTTTTCTTAGGTCTACAAACTTTTCTTCTGCCTCTAGGGTTGTAATCTTTCGCCATCTTCGGTATTCTACTTTCTTCCATTCTATTGATGTGTTGAATCCATTTTCTTCTGTATTCTTTAATCCTTTCATTAACTTGAAAAATATCTAAATCACTTCCTATCTCTTCATTTCTTATATGATCTCGTCTATTACACCTTTAATTGATCTCAGAAATTTCATTTCTGCTGTTTCTATCTTCTGTTCATATTTTTCCTTTTTGACCTAAGTTTCAGAGCCGTACAGTACTTTATTGCCATGGTATTGCCATTGTTTTATAAAATTTTAGTTGGGTTTCTTTTCTACATTTACTTCCCAACGTTCTCCAAATTGTTCCACACATTCTTGTGAAATTCGTCACTTTATTTTCTATCATTTCGATCATTATATCTGTCCTGGTTTCCAAGGACTAAAGTTTGACCGTTTTAAAAACGTTCAACCCGCTTATAAACATTTTCGCTGTTCATACAGCTTTTTCCATATTGTTTAGCCGTGCGAGGGTAAACTTTAGCCGAGTTTTCACCCGTAGAAAGCAAAAATCAATTACTACTGGACGTTATTCAACTAATTCCGAACCTCCAAGAGGACTGCCATCGTTAAATGAAAATTTGAGTTTGTAATTAATACAAGTCTAATCAAACAGCTTACCATAACTGATCATCATAGGGATGGCAGCTTACAGTTCTGAAACTGTTGTACTCCGCCTACCAACCGTTTCTCCTATGCAGCCATTTGTCTATTTAGTTAGTGAATGACCCTCGTAAAAACACTTTTTTCAGTCAAAAAACATCGTGTTATTGATATCATTATTAAACAAAATGTTTCGGCTATTCTACGATGTTTTAGCACTGAGGATTTCCTAGAGGCCATTTTTTTTTAATCTTCTTTCCACCATGCTGCGGTTTCTGTCACCTCGACGTTACTATCGACACTCTGGGTTACAGGGTAATATAGGCTACCATAGTTCTTTGTAACTGACCCCGCCAGAGTTTACATTGTGTGGTGTGTTTAATTAGCCAAAGTGACAATACAAGGAAAACGAAAGTGCCGCCAAAATATCCGCTGTCGACAGCGCGAGTGACATTTCCAAACGGGAGACGCACGACCTTTGTCAGTCATTGCCCTACTACCATTTCAACCCCTTTCAAAGTGCAAACACGCAGTCGATACGATATAAACATCGCAGTGTGTCAAGTCATGTGGTCCTTTTAATTCGTTTCTGTTCAGTTCGTTAAATTCAAGTCTTGCGTATCGAAGGAGGTTTGGTTCTACGTAACACTGAAAAGTTTCGAAACCAGTAAACGGCTCTGTTAAAACGACCGCTGTATTTCACTTTTTTTTTCCTTACAGGTAGTATATTTACGAGTCTCTCTGTTTCAGATATCAGGTTGGTTTTAGGTTAGGTAAGGTTAGGTTAGGTGTCCTAACGTGCTCGAAAGAGAGTGGCGGATCTTTTTCGTGCTGTCAGGACCCCGTTAAGTGACGTGTTCTAACCTGTTCTGAAGACAAGCTCACTTCAGCCCAGAAGGTTTGTTCTTGACTGACCCCGTCCCTGTTCTACACAAGGCGCTATCCACAAACAAGCCCTTGTAATTGCAACTTATCGGTCTCTCCCCATTACAGTCCACTACTTCCGACATAATTTCAATAAAATAATTACATTACCATCTAACATAAAAAAATAACATTTGAAGTTAATTACAGTGAATAAGAAGACTATATTACTATGATCTTGGCTTTTTATTTATTATTAGTTTCTAAACACCTTGCAATATTGTTAATGGCCAATTACTTCGTCATTGTTAAAATTATTCTTACTTTCTACATGTAGACTAACATTTTTTAAATTAGTCTCCAGAGGCGGCTTAAGACCTGGGCAATCCAGTAGTCGCCCTTGTGGTAGGCGCCACACTGAAGTCCAAAAAAAAAAGATTTTAAATATGAATGTTTAAAATTTTTGTTGTCCATACTGATTATTGCTTATTCTCCTTCTTTAGTAAAACAATTTACCGCAGGTTCCAACTAGATTCTTTCTGGTACTATACATATCCCTTCATCTGACTATTAGAATACGTTATTAGAAAACATGCTTATTAGAAAACAATTAAATGTTACAAATTTTATGTTGTTATTTGGACAAATGTTACGCTGTAGTTTATAAAGAAAAATAATAAATTAAAATAATAACAGCTATAATTGTTTCACCGTTTTTCTATCCAGGTGTCAGATACGAAAATAAAATTATGTGTTTGAAATTATATGTTGTTCCAAACAAAATTAAACAAAAAAGCTTAAAATGTAAACATATGAAATGGTAATGTTTTTATTGAAGGAATGGAATAAAGAAGAGGAGGCCAAAAAGCTGCCGTTCCCTGGTGAAAATTGTATATTAAGCAGCCACTGTTATTCATCGTTAGAATTCATGGGTAGTATTAAATTAATTGCATTGTTTCCGACATTGTAGGCGGGCACTTTGTGTAAATAACGATGGCATTTGAATTTACATTTAACTGACGAACTTTGCTATCACAGAACAGAATAAATGCAACGTTTCGGCCACCCGAACAATCGACAGCTGTATTCAGGTTAATTATAAACTAACACATGTACGAATCCATTCGTAAAGCACTTTAGTTGTTGGGTGGCCTTAGTGGTTTGTGCATAGGCGGTGTTTGCCGCCTGCTTTCACTTTTACTGCTTAAAGGTCGGGCACGTTGCGTCTCTGTCGCAGTGTTTTGTCAACGTTGTGGTGTGCAAGTGTTCATGAGCATTGTGCTTGTGTTTTGTGAGTGTTGTGTTTTTTCATAGTACGTATTCAATTGTATTATTTTATCTTTTGATTATATACTACTAGCTGCATACCCGTGCTTCGCTACGGCGATTATCAGAAAAAACAGAATGTAAAATTAGAAAATAGAAATAGGCTCAATCAAATATATTGCAACTTACCGCCTGCGGCTTCCAGAAACAACGTCTTCACAAAGTTGACATGTTTCGGGACACTTGTCCCATCATCATAACTTAAAATAATCGTGTATCATTTAAGTTGATACATTTGTCAATTAATTAAAATATTAAAATCCAACATGAAATAAATAATTTAAAACAATATGAATACTTAAATGTCTAAAAGCGAGCGCGAAGGTTTAACGATGTACATCGTACGGAGCTTGACCGCGCAACAAAGTGTCCCGAAACATGTCAACTTTGTGAAGACGTTGTTTCTGGAAGCCGCAGGCGGTAAGTTGCAATATATTTGATTGAACAACACGTGGCTTGGTACTAAACATTTGGAATTATTCCTTTTAAACAAAAATAGAAATAGGTTGTTTGTGAAGCTTAGATACCGGTATTTTGAAACTAAGAGAAACTATTTAAGCTCGATCAATTTGAAGATGGTCAAGCTTGAAGATGATCAATTTGATCAAGCGTGATCAATCAAATATTAAAGCTTGGAAATTAATGAGTTGTTAAAAATGACGCTGTACTATTTAGAGAGGATAAGCTAAGTTTCTGTTGAGAGATTAAGACAGTCCTTTATTGTAAGTCTAACAACAAAAATAAATAGATGGGCTTAAGCCCTTTGATACCACCACCACCACCACATAACTTGCTTAGCATATACTTTCAGTTGCTCCCTCAGATTAAGTGCTCAGGACCTCAATGTAAACAACAATCCTGGTTTTGCTCTCTGGCTGGAGGATGACCAGAATGTCAGGTGAACTGACTCTGGAGAACGCCACGTACAACTGGCCATGGGAAAAACAGTCACTCCTCAAACTCTGGAGTACCAGCCACTATCAGACTCTGTCCCTGCTCCTTATTGATGGTCATGGCGTAGCACACCTTAACGGAAACTGCAGACGTTTGAACTGAAAGTGGTAGTCTGATGGGATCAGACGAATTCGGGGGATGGTGGCGGTTTCTCCTTTACCGACGCCTGTGAAAATCGTGGCTTCGATGACACGTTTGTGCAGAAGCCTGGTGCCATTCCACAGTTTCGGAGGGTGTAGACTGCGCAACAGCATTATTGGAGCCCCTACCTTAAGGTAGAAGACGTGAGGCGGTACTCCTGGTGGGTCAAGAGTATGCAAGAACTCCACAGGGTAATATACAGCATCCTCGACCTCCACCACAGAGTCCACAGACTCATACCTCATATGCTCAGTCGGCAGCTTCTCCAACAGAAAGTTGTTGGTGCTGTTGGCTGAGCCGTTTGATGGAGTGAGAGTAGCTCTTTCCCTCAGCCATGAAGTGCAATCCTCCCTAGCCTGATGAATGTTGGGATATATTCTGTCACTCAAGCTGATCAGATCTCCCACAACATCGCAAAGGTTACCAGGTATATTTATTCTTCCCTCTTCTTCCAAAAGCTTGCCATCACCAATATTAAGCAATAAATTAGAAAACTTCTCTGCCCTCAAGTCACGTTGGAAGTGGACACGCATGTTAATGCTCAAGGACAGGACTTTGACATTAGGCCATAAGAGGGATGACTTGAGACAGGCCTTGACTTCATCTGCACGTGTCCCCCGTGGCTCAACAGGCAAGGTCTGTCTGAAGTCACCAGCCAAAAGCACCGTAACTCCAGCCATAAGACGGTTGCGGCCCCTAATGTCCTGGAGCGTCCTGTTCAGAGCCTCAATACCTCCCTTGTGGGCCATGGTGCGCTAATCCCACACAATAACTTTGGCTTCTCGAAGCACCTGAGCCATGTCACTCTGCTTAGAGATGTTACAAAATGCAGACTCAATTGAGATTCAGTGCAGAACCAGATTCAGGTTGAGAGGTAACTTGAAGGCAGAGTGAGCCGTCTTGCCTCCGTCGATCAAGGTAGCTGTAATACTTGAGGAAGCAACGGCAACGGCGATGTTCCTTTCGCCCCTAATTGTGGCTAGCAACAGATTGATCAAGAACGTTTTGCCAGTGCCACCAGGAGCGTCAAGAAAGGACAACTGTCCAGAATCAGAAGCAGTGCTCTGCATGATTTCATCGTAGCCTTTCCTCTGATCTTGATTTAATTTTGGAACATTCACAGCAACTGTTTCGGATAGGTGAACGGTATCGTAAGAGAGATCCCTCAGGTAATCACGGTTGGCGACAACGGCTGCTTGCTCTCGTGAAGGTGGTGGAAAAAAGTAGGCCTACTGCAGGAAGGATACAACTAAAATAGCGACATTATCAGTGTTACGGTTTTCGCGTTTTTTCGCGGATAGGCTTAGAAGATTTCATAATTCTTTCTTAGTGAGCACCCAGAAGCCAAGAGGAATATATGTGCCAAACGTAGAACTCAAAATAACCCTCAACGCCACATAGCAAGGAATAGAGGGACAGGGTGAACTGTTTCACGATTATTTTCGCCTCCTCGTGGTTATAGGTTAGATGAAAAAAATACTGTTTTAGTAATTCCCCAAAAGCCTAAAGGAAACTAAAAAAATAAACATTAGACTTCCAGCAAGCGTACAGTTGGAAAACAAAGCTGCATTATCGGTGTCACGATTTTTCGCGTTTTTTCGCGGTTAGGCGTTAAAGTTTTCAAAACCCTTTCTTATCGAGCACCTAGAAACCAAGAGGGAATACGTGCCGAATTTCAAGTTTGTAGGCTTTATAGTTATGGAGATTTTGTGATGAGTGAGTGAGTGGCATTTGGCTTTTATATATATAGATGTGAAGTTATAGTCTATTATTAGGCTATTATTTTGTTAACTCTCCATCACAAGTTGACAGAGTATTATTTATTTACTAGCTGTTACCCGCGGCTTCGCACGCGAATATTTGACTTTTAATAAGCATTTTAATATGATTTTTATTGTCTATGAAAAGGGTTGGTTACATTTCAGGAACGGACAGGTTTCACACACACTAACAAAATACTCGCGTACACAATGCTAGCGACAGGTGTGTCGAAACTGCATGTCCATGCATTAATTCTGTACTCCCTATTTTTACTACGATTCAGCTTATCCAAACTGAATCATGTTTATTAATTTATATTTATTCATTTTTATTATTTATTTTATTTATCTGGGCAATGCACAGCATCATTACTGTTTGTACTGTTGCATTATTTCCCAGCTTGGTGAAAAAAAGTTTTTTAATACAAAATTAAACATATTTTTTTTTCTCTGCCTTTTTATTAGACAAATAATATGTATTGTTTTTTATTTATTTATCGACACATTTATTTATTTTATGTGCGATTAATAATGAGTATTCGATTTTTCAATTGTACCCTTATTTGGAGGTTTTTAAGCAAATATTCTCCCTTCTATGCGAGTAGAGTTGATGCAATTGTTGTAGGTACATTCGCTTTAGTCGTTGTGGGTCGCATAATTGGGCACAGTCAGACTGCCTTGGAAAACATATCGATACATACCAATATGTGTTTCACTCCTCGACTTGATCGTGGTAGTGGTCCCAGAAAATCCACTGCAATTATCTCTCCCTTATTTTCTTTCTGGATGCTCTGTATTCCTACGTATTTATGCCATCTTTCACTCTGTAATTTTACATTTCCGTAATCATAACATTCCTACATTCTTTAATCTTTTCTTAACCTATTATTCCAATCTTCATTCTTACATTTCCTATCTGATCGCTCATAATCTTCTTCATTCTTCCCCTGTGTTGAAATACACTTCCGTAACAGAATACTCTTTTAGGTTTGTAGTGTGTCGCATGATCGGTTACAGATGAACTGCCTTAGAAAACATATCGATATTTTACTCGTAGTCCTAAATTCTAAGTAGTCTCTGCCCTTTGACTTTTCACTGTCGCTTTCTTCTGTGTCCTTGCATTTCCACTAAGGTATGAAGATTTCACTTGATCAGCCGTTCTGACAATTATAACATTTATTTCTCATCTCTAACCCTTTCTTCATATTACTAACAAAATCGATAATAACATTCTTTACAATCATTTCTTAAATATTTCTTTACACTAACATTCCTCAACATTAATAATACATTTCTTACCTTTCTTTTAAACATAATATTCCTTTTATTTCTTATTTTTATTTAGCATAACATTCTTTATTATTTATTTCTTATATCGTTTTTTTTTCTTTTTAATCATAACATTTTCTTAAATATAATTTCTAACCTTTTTACACATATTATTCCTATCTTAATTAACTACTTTTCTAACATTAACATTCCTTCTTAAGTAATTCTTTATCTTATTAATAATTAACAGTAATATTTTTATTAAAATAATTATTTATTTTCGGACATTGAGTGTGGTTCAATTTACACCCTCCCTAGTTTAAGTTAACAATGCATTGTATTGTTTGACCAGCTGCCGGACATTGTTTCCTTTGCCGTATAGTCGCCGACATATAACAATTTCCGCTTCTCACCTTGTTAACATTCCATTGTATTCCACCTGTTCGTACGGCAAGAATTTGTTTCTTAGCTGCTATGAATAACCTCTCTCTCTTCTCTCAGCACGTTCCACAATTCTCTCGTCACTAATGCATTGCGTATGGTCAGTCTGCTTGAAGCCCATATAAACAGCTGTCGACTGGTTTTTTATCCGTTGTTTATGATAACCTCTGCAGTTTTTATAATTACAGTTATAATTATCGTTGCTATAATTATCACTCGTTTTACACTTATCGTGCATATAGTTAACATTATAATTATCACAAGTTTTCGTAGTGTTTCGTATAGATGATTTATTACTACGTTTCTCGTTACAGTGATACTTATTGTGTGTTAAGTGTTTTACACATATTTTTCTTTTATGTGATTTATCGCTGTGTGTGTAACTTGCATTTGGATATTCCTATCAATAAGGTATGCTCGCTTAAATTTTCCTTTGCTTTCTTCCTTAATGTTAATTATTTCTCTATGATTATCATTATTAATTACGAAGGTATTTTCTTTCGTATCTTCAACCATTATGGTCTCTTCCCATATCATCATTTCACATATTTGTTCTGTTTGTTTATCAATTATTTCACATATATTTTCTGTGATAGTGTCAATATGTGAGTTGGTATCACCAACATTTTCTGTTAACTCTTTTACCTTCTTCGTTATTTTTATGGTGTCCTGTTTAAAATTTTCAGTCTGTTGTTCTAATTTAATTTAGTATTAAAATTTTCAGTTTGTTTATTTAAATTTTTATTTAATTCGTCCTTCAGCTGGACATTGTCTTGTGTTAGCTCATTTAAATTTGCTGTTAGATTTTCTGTTTGTCCTTTAAGTTTAGCATTTATATTTTCTGTCTGTTTTGTGCTTATTTCATCTACCCAAGCACGTATCATGGTTTGAAGTGCTTCCATGTTTAAGCTTTCTGGTGTTGCCATAATGAATATTCTGTATTTATTTATTATGTTTTAGAATATTATTCTTATGGAACCGAATTAGTAATTTTATTTATTTATTTATTATTATTATTAATTATTACTTTTCTCATTACCATTACACCTTTACAATGATATTATTTCGTTGAGCGCCAGTTGTGTCTTAATACACAACAATTAACATAACATACAATTAATGTTTAATATAAATAATTATCACATATAATATATTTTTTTATTTAACACACCTTTATTTTTTTAGAGCAACCATTTAGCTACAAAAAAAAATGTTTAATAGTCAAATGGTCGGGATCATGCCACACATTCTTGGGCGACAATTACAACAATACAAATTTGTTGTTTGTTTATGGGTGTAATCGTAATAAGAAAATGATACGTTATTTCAGTTTAAAATCGTTCCATTATTTATGTATTTAAACAACATCTCTCATACCGGATATTAAATAATACCTCATTATTAAATCGTTTGTACGAAGTTTTCGTACATAACTTATCACTAACAAATTACATACATAAGTTATATACAATTCTTATTATCTAATTGTAATTACTTTAAAATGTTTATTTTGCTCTCGGCTTACTCATGGTGTGTTCATATTTTTGCAATAAATTCTGTTGAAAGCTAATCCCGTCGGAAAACACATGGACAATACAGCGAAGAAATTCGTTCGGCTCTACAACAGACCTTATACGGTGAAACAACGCGTGGGAAGACACAAGTTCATCGTATACGACGAGAGGAAAGAAAAGGACATCGGCAAATATCATGCGACGTCATTCAAGAAATTCTACGTATGAAGAACGAGAAGAGAGAGAGAGAGAGAGAAGAACAATGCCATTGAGCCCGTCCAAGGTCAACGCTCAGCTGTTATAATGGGGGGTGAATATATTGCATACCACCACAGGCGAGCGTTATACTGACCTACTCATTATTATGTGTCATTTAACTGATGTAAACTAAGGTTAAGCTAGTATAATATTATTTTTATTTGTCTAGAACAAATAGACAAAAATTTAATAAATAAAGATTTATTAA
This sequence comes from Magicicada septendecula, assembly GCA_034769895.1. NCBI lineage: Eukaryota > Metazoa > Arthropoda > Insecta > Hemiptera > Cicadidae > Magicicada > Magicicada septendecula. The sequence goes on along the minus strand of CM068371.1, from coordinate 81,506,238 downwards.
ATTTTTTTTCAAACAGAGGAATAATGTAACGATACAGCCATATGCTGTATTGAGCATTGATTTAAATAAATGTAAAATTTGTAAAATTATTATAAGTTTGGGGTAAATGGACATGTCTGGGATTGTAAAAATGTTTCATTGTTATACTAGGGGAGAAATTAACCTGTTCCAACAGGCAAGGAACACCTGCTCGATTGTATGTGTGTTACGCGTGTATCTTGTGTGTGTTAGTGATGCATGTACAGACAGGAATCCCAGCAACCCTCCCCAATTAATTACTAAAATAATTATTTTAATTCACTGTGTGAAAACTAAATAGTGTAAAAACAAACAAAAGGCACCAAAGTGTGTGTAAATTTTATAGTTATCCACAGTAAGAAAATGACGTTAGTAGGACACACTACGCGAAGTCAGTGCGAAATAAGTGTGCCAAAAATACGCAAATTACACTAAGACGCTCAAATTAATACAGTCAGTGCTTAAGCAAATTATCTATGATTTGTGCTATCTCAATTCCGTACAAAACATTGGCATTTGCAAAAAATTGCAAATATATGAAAAGGTTCGGGAGTGGGGGCTATCATGTGATCTGCAGGTCTCGACAGGACAATTTCGGAACCAACAGGTGCGGAATCTCTAGAGGGTATAAATTAAGGGTTCGACTGGAAGCCCTTCTCTTCTTTTCAAAACACAGTTGCAGTCGGACACGCTGTCCGTCGGCAGAACAGTTTATTTTGTTATAAGTCTCATCTACGAACGAATAAAGACGTTTTCAGTAATTATGTTTACACTAGTACGGGAAACGTAGAGTACCGGGACCGTTTAAGTCAGCAAGAGTATCTACAGAGAAGCTACAAAGAGCGACGCGAGATGCTGGACGTTAGGAGATGCTTTTTAGACGCCTAACAGCCGAACGAGATCCACCTCGCAGCCGATATTAATTCTCTAGGACGGACCACACACTGCTGGAGAACGACGCTAGACTCTGGACATATCCAGGACCACGCCAAGCCAGGAGTAACGGTAACCCAACTCAGGACAACGCTGGACCTCGTCAATAAGTCGTAATGTCATCAAAACTCGAGGTGACATGCATAATGCATTTATAAATGATTTTTTTTTAAAGAGCTCATAAAGACTATATAAAGAGCCAATGAATTAAAACAAAAAAGTTTATAATTAGGTAAAGAATGTAATAGAGTCTTATGTAAATGTTTTAGTCGTAAGAATGAGCGATCGCATATAGATAAATATAGAAGAAAAAAAAAGAGTTTAATTTTGAGATAGTATTTTTTTTTATCAAAGAAAATAATTGAAATGATTTGATATTTGCATTTTGTAGAAAAGAATAATTTAAATTTTGAATACGAAACAAATGTCACTGTAAGAGTAATTAATATAGTTTTAAATTTATTTAAAAAAAAAACATTGGTATAGACTGAGCAAGCTGAGGTCAGATCTGATTTAAATGAATTCAATTAAAACAAAACTTAATTACATTTAAATTTTATTTCTTTTATTAAATCAATTTGAATAAATGTCTAGATTAAGATTATTAACATGTCTACATGTAAGAGTGTTTTAAATGTGTGTAACACCGTATAGCTTAAGAGATAAACACTTAATAATGAGTGCTATCTTGATCGGAGATGATTAACAATGTTTTATTATTTATAATGCTTTTTAAACAATAAACATGGAATTTTAACTACTAATAAATTTACTACTTTTATTACAGTTACACCTGGTATCGTTATAACTGTTTAAATACTCGGTATCGTTATATAAAATTGGCGTCCCAAGTACGTGGGCTCCTCAAACACAAATAAATTTGTACCGTTATAATATATATATATATATATATATATATATTGCAACGAATCACAGGATCATGATAGGCGGGGCAAGTTCATATATTACACAGACAATGGACATTCATATTATATTGGTAGATGGTTAAGTTTGGTTGTTATCAATTGTATTTAGTAAGGTTAAGGGTTTAGTTTAATAAAAACTGTGCATTATTATTTATGGTTATTCATGTACTGTGTTAGTGGAAATGTGCGCGCGTGCGCGAGTGGGAAACGTTTCCCGGGCGGTGCGTGAAGTATTATCGTTGTTTTGACATTAGCTGAACTGAGACATGTGTATCGCTACAATCCCTATACCTGTCGAACTATTGTTTACGTTCATGTATATTATTAGTATGTAGGCAGTCATGCATGAGATACGAGTAGTCTGATTACCGCTATGCATGCTGTTACAAAGTAAATGCACTCTACTGCATGAAAAGTGCATGGTCATTTATACTAACCATGTGACTTCCATCCACCAATAGAATGCGGACTGGTGGTTGGAAATTTTCTTAAGCCTGTCGTTACACAGGCAGTTCTTCTACGCCATCTACCGCGAACGGAACGTGCACTCCTTGTACAAGATTCTACCGCTTGCAAGGTGTTGTAAAAACTATTCGTCGTTAGTGAAACGGGAAGACTCAGAACTGTGTGTGTAGTACATTTGCACACATCAGTGTTTTAACGCATTGTGCGAAAATTTACAAGCAGTTCTTCACTGCTGCTACCGCGAACGGTACATACAATCCTTGTACAAGACTCTATCGCTTGCAAGGATCTGTTAAGACTTTTCGGGGATAGTAACGCGTGTGACGCATAACAATTGATTTTATATCTTTACACACGATATTAATATTGTAGTATTACGTGTGTAAGAAGTGAGTGTAACTGTATCACTGTGCGAGAGTTTCCGCAGTGACAGTATCATTAACGCAATAGTTCCATCAAGACGTTTCCGTGCTAGTGCAAGATTTCCTCATAGGGTGGTCTGCTGATCGCGGTAGACCTTGGTATTCGCGAGAACACTTGAAGATGCCGGAGAGGTATAAGCTCAATATACCGTTATTGATTAAACTCACTGTCACCTGAGATATTACTTGGTCTTAAACTCTATATAAGTTTTGCATGTAATTAAATCCGTAGTACCGTTGTGTGTGCGAAGTGTCGGATTCATCGTGGGAATTGCAGGACATCAACCCAGCTGTTGCAGGACATCAGCCCAGCTGTTACAGGACATCAGCCCAGCTGTTATAGGACATCAGCCCAGCTGTTATAGGACATCAGCCCAGCTGTTATAGGACATCAGCCCAGCTGTTATAGGACACCAGCCCAGCTGTTATAGGACCAGCCCAGCTGTTACAGGACGCCAGCCCAGCTGTAAACGTTTCTGGTGAAACGTCTGTCATTTGTAAGCCACACCTGACGAACCAACTATACCGCAAAGACCGGCCCTTCTCTTCAACAACATCATCGTGGGAGTCTTCTTATGTAACGTATCACGTCTTGCGTATGAACATTATTTAACATTTTGAAAGAAAGACTCTATATCATACATTACATTCTGTACATTTCAAATATACCATATAAACTATAACTTGTGTTTGTACAATAAATAATCTTAAACCCTCCAATATAGACTTGTAATTTGAAATACACATACTATCATATCCTATGCGCCAATAATTTAGTAATTTGTGTTGTCGCATAGAGATATTTTGGCGCTTAGCAACGTAGGGCTCGTTAAATAGCGGTTAATTTACGCTATTACATAGTTGTCTATGAATATAAAATTTGTTGGAAAAATCCGACGTATAAATATAATTAACGTAATAATTGTATGTGTATTGTTCATGTGAAAAGCTGAGGATATAATTTTTCAAGTGTGCATATTCTCTTGTATATCATATATGAACAGATTTTATCAGTATATTGGAGGTAGATTATTAGTTGTTGTATGTTAGATAAGGTATTTACATGTTGATATTTTGAACTGCTTTTTCTGTGTCCATATAAACTGGTTACCATATGTTCTAATCTTGTTGTGATAATAATAATTTGCTTTGCGTATAAATCAATAAGTTTAAATTTACTAAATTTTAAATTAATTTGTGATCACTATGTCGAATAAAAAAGAGCTTATAGAATATTTAAGGGCCAGGGCACTTGATGATAAAACCATATCTGAGCAGAGTAGAGCCGTTAGGCGGAAATTCTGGGATAGAATTGAAAGTAATATTAACGAGGCAACTCGCTTAGGGCATAGTATTTCGTTGTTCGATATGGTCGGAGATATGGATGTTGCATGCAATTATAGTGAAGATGACGAAAGTGAAATTAGTAATAGCAACACTATTAGTCCAGAACATACTTCAGATAATTGCTGCGGGGAGATGAAAGCCGTGGAAGAAGAGATGATATCGGATATACAAGGAGTTTCAGAGGAAAGTAAAGCCAGGGATGAGGAGATGATAGCCATTAGGCAGGAATTTTGGGAAGAAATGGACGCCGACAGAGAGGAGAGGATGGCGAAACTACAGGAAATGTCAGCTGATATTGAAGCAGATTTATCTGTTGAGAATATTGCACCGTGTGATAATTTTGAAGTACCTAATGTCCTTGTGAACATACTCTCAAAGAAAGTAATATGGAAGTTAACCAAGATGTGACGTCTGAAGGATTAAAGGAGAACAGTAGCGTAGCAGGTGAACTTGAAAGTGATTATACAGAAACCACCTTATTAGGGCCTAGTAGTTCGTATCTCGGTAAAGTCGAATATTTAGAATCTGCATCGGATTGTAGTGAGGCTAACAGAAATGAAATTAGTAGTAACAACACTGTTAGTCTGGAACATACTTCAGGTAAGTGCTGTGGTGGGGTGATATTTTGTAGTGTAACAGATATAGCATGCGAGAACCGTGAACATATGATAGGATCTGAAGCTATCATGGATGCGGACAGTGTATGCATAACACATAAAATTTCCGAACCAGTAGTAGAGCCTGGAACTAGTATGGATACTAACGGTGCAGGTATTTATGACTTATGGCCTGATGATGAGGTACTAGAAGAATCAATATCAGGTACTGAGGTGTTTACTGAGGACGGAGAGGTGAATGATGCTGGTGACAATAAGGTGACAACAATTATGGTAAATAATAATGAACCGCCGCGTAATCAGTTTCATGTTCAAACACCACAAAATCAGCCGCAATCACAACAACATAAAAATACAACTCAGCAGATTAATACCAACTTATTAGCGACAGTTACTGGAAATGATTTAGTTGAAAAGCAGTTCAATCAATCAAGTATGAAAAATGTTAGTTATAAGAATGAAACTGTTATGTATGGCCTATATCCTGCAGCAATTAGGGATGTTTATTTGATTTTAGTTCGAGGGTATTATTATTATTTCAGGATTAAGAAGTTGTTTTGGGTATATTAAAAAAAAAAATTTTTTTATTTTTTGTTAGTTAACTAAAGAAAAAAAAAATTTTTTTTTTTATGCGGGAAGGAGTTAATCCTGCAACGAATCACAGGATCATGATAGGCGGGGCAAGTTCATATATTACACAGACAATGGACATTCATATTATATTGGTAGATGGTTAAGTTTGGTTGTTATCAATTGTATTTAGTAAGGTTAAGGGTTTAGTTTAATAAAAACTGTGCATTATTATTTATGGTTATTCATGTACTGTGTTAGTGGAAATGTGCGCGCGTGCGCGAGTGGGAAACGTTTCCCGGGCGGTGCGTGAAGTATTATCGTTGTTTTGACATTAGCTGAACTGAGACATGTGTATCGCTACAATCCCTATACCTGTCGAACTATTGTTTACGTTCATGTATATTATTAGTATGTAGGCAGTCATGCATGAGATACGAGTAGTCTGATTACCGCTATGCATGCTGTTACAAAGTAAATGCACTCTACTGCATGAAAAGTGCATGGTCATTTATACTAACCATGTGACTTCCATCCACCAATAGAATGCGGACTGGTGGTTGGAAATTTTCTTAAGCCTGTCGTTACACAGGCAGTTCTTCTACGCCATCTACCGCGAACGGAACGTGCACTCCTTGTACAAGATTCTACCGCTTGCAAGGTGTTGTAAAAACTATTCGTCGTTAGTGAAACGGGAAGACTCAGAACTGTGTGTGTAGTACATTTGCACACATCAGTGTTTTAACGCATTGTGCGAAAATTTACAAGCAGTTCTTCACTGCTGCTACCGCGAACGGTACATACAATCCTTGTACAAGACTCTATCGCTTGCAAGGATCTGTTAAGACTTTTCGGGGATAGTAACGCGTGTGACGCATAACAATTGATTTTATATCTTTACACACGATATTAATATTGTAGTATTACGTGTGTAAGAAGTGAGTGTAACTGTATCACTGTGCGAGAGTTTCCGCAGTGACAGTATCATTAACGCAATAGTTCCATCAAGACGTTTCCGTGCTAGTGCAAGATTTCCTCATAGGGTGGTCTGCTGATTGCGGTAGACCTTGGTATTCGCGAGAACACTTGAAGATGCCGGAGAGGTATAATCTCAATATACCGTTATTGATTAAACTCACTGTCACCTGAGATATTACTTGGTCTTAAACTCTATATAAGTTTTGCATGTAATTAAATCCGTAGTACCGTTGTGTGTGCGAAGTGTCGGATTCATCGTGGGAATTGCAGGACATCAACCCAGCTGTTGCAGGACATCAGCCCAGCTGTTACAGGACATCAGCCCAGCTGTTATAGGACATCAGCCCAGCTGTTATAGGACATCAGCCCAGCTGTTATAGGACACCAGCCCAGCTGTTATAGGACACCAGCCCAGCTGTTATAGGACCAGCCCAGCTGTTACAGGACGCCAGCCCAGCTGTAAACGTTTCTGGTGAAACGTCTGTCATTTGTAAGCCACACCTGACGAACCAACTATACCGCAAAGACCGGCCCTTCTCTTCAACAACATCATCGTGGGAGTCTTCTTATGTAACGTATCACGTCTTGCGTATGAACATTATTTAACATTTTGAAAGAAAGACTCTATATCATACATTACATTCTGTACATTTCAAATATACCATATAAACTATAACTTGTGTTTGTACAATAAATAATCTTAAACCCTCCAATATAGACTTGTAATTTGAAATACACATACTATCATATCCTATGCGCCAATAATTTAGTAATTTGTGTTGTCGCAATATATATATATATATATATATATATATATATATATATATATTACAACAGTATAAACTGTAGTGATACTGTGCATTGCCCAAATAAATAAAATAAATAATAAAAATGAATAAATATAAATTAATAAACATTGATTCAGATTGCATAAGCTAAATTGTAGCAAAAATAGGGAGTACAGAATTCATGCATGGACATGCAGTTTCGACACACCTGTCGCTAGCGTTGTGTACGCGCGTATTTTGTTAGTGTGTGTGAAACCTGTCCGTTCCTGAAATGTAACCAACCCTTTTCAAGAAGAATAGTTATATGTTTATTGTTCATTATAAAAAAACTATGTACGATAGAATAAAACAAAAGACACCAAAGTGTGTAGAAATTATAGATAAATAAAATGTAAAAAAACCGACGAAAAGTGCAATTACTATGCATAAAAAATGAATAACTCTTTTTGTGAATACCATAAAGAAGTGCAATTTACGTATAGTAATCACATAAAAATTAGTGATCGATTGAGCATCGAGTGAGGTGAAACAAATTTCGTAATTCGCGAAAATAGTGAATTGAACCAGAGTGGGGGTAGTAACGCCTCGACAGAATCTGACAAGTTGAAAAGTGTTCAGACAGGAATTTTTGCACGACCTGACTATAAATACCAGGTCGCGCTAATAAAGTTTCTTCTTCTCGATTCAACCAATGCCGCAGGAGGCTATGTCAGTCGACGACACAAATTCACAATTATCGTAAGAGTCACCGGATCAACTAGCTATACAGCCAGAGCTGCAAAATACATACGATGAGGTCTATGGACACACCGGCAGCATATGACGTGAGACGAGACGACTATTAATCAGCACACACGACCAGAGGACCAGAAGCACACACAGAGGACACGACCAGAAAGACCCGGAGGACGTACAGATGAATAACCACGTCAAACGAGATGATAAAAAAACATTTAATTACAGACAGTTGAAAGACACTAATTAAGGTTTGAATGGAAGACATTCAACCAATATTAAAATAAATAAATGTAAAAGCAGTAAAAATTAGAATAATATTTCTTGTATCAAATTTAGAATTTAGTAACTTAATTGATAAGAGAAATAAGTAATTTTTGAATTCACGTAATTAGTAAAGTCTTTGATGATAAAGAAAAAAATGCGTATGCAGTAGAAAGTAAAACAAAATAATATAAAAAGTTTGAATAGAAGTAAATTCATTTTTTTTTTTTTGAAGCTAATGAATCAGCAATTGCAAAAATATGAACACACCATGAGTAAGCCGAAAGCAAAATAAACATTTTAAAGTAACTACAATTAGATAATAAGAGTTGTATATCTTTTGTATGTAATTTGTTAGCAATAAGTTATAAACATTTTAAAGTAACTACAATTAGATAATAAGAGTTGTATATCTTTTGTATGTAATTTGTTAGCAATAAGTTATGTACGATAACTTCGTACAAACGATTTAATAATGAGGTATTATTTAATATCCGATATGAGAGATGTTTAAATAAATAAATAATGGAACGATTTAAACTGAAATAACGTATCATTTTCTTATTACGATTACACCCATGAATTCAATACACAATATGTAAATGCATTTAAATTGGTTAACTTGCGTTGTATAAATAATTGTCTCCCAAAAGCATGAGGCTACACAAGTTAAATTAACTTAAATTGATGTAGACCTATTTGTATTGTTGTAATTGGCGCTCCAAAAATCGTGGGGCTCCACAAATTTAAATAACTACAACAACAAATTTGTTATGTTGTAATATATATATATATATATATATATATATATATATAGATTTAATGTATTCGTTTATAATTAACCTGAAGACAGGTGCCGACTGTTTGGGTGGGCGAAACGTTACATTTATATTTTATCTATGATGCGAAAGTCCTTCAGTTAAATTCAAATGTCTACAATCTATCACAACAAAGTAGTTAAATAGTAATGGGTCGGAAAAAAGACACACAGCCACAGTTCGGGTGAAACGCGCTTGGGCTAGTCTAGATGAATCTCGCAAACTCCTCTGTACAATGGTTCTGCGAAGTTTCACATATCACAAACCCGTCACGTTCCTCTAGCCTTGTCACTGATACCATCGTCACCGGCATGGAGGCCGCCTACCTAGCGGAGCGCGTATCACACGACCAAGTGTCTGCTGACACTTGCCGCCTGACTCGGTAGCAGGAAGCAGTGCCACGAATAATAGTCACCTTCTTCCGCCAGCTACCGAATTATTCACGATTCAACTCAGACAAAACAGTAACACCTCGAACCGCCTCAGCTACGCTGTCGTCCTAGGCACGGGAAAGCGCAAAGTGTGCAAAAACTCGCCTGCGGGAGCAATTGGTCCGGGCGTGACACGTTACCGGTCCGGCGGCCACGTCTACCGTCCTCCGTGTGATTCCTTAAGGACATCGTGGAACTGCACGCCAGGTATGAAGTCAGGTCGGAGCAAACAAGGCAGATCTTTACTTGCACGGCAAATTCTTTAAAGGGAACTCTTCATCCTAATTCCTTGTTCAGCGAACACAACAACCGCGCCCCGCCGGGGGGAAATGGCGTTCATTCCGCCGTGATCTAGACAACTCGAACAATGGAAGGCGTATTGACGCCCAACGCAACATCTGTCTGTTCGTCTAACGATTAACCACGTACAGTTAAATCTTGTGGAGTAGTGGCGCAACTTGTAGCTGCTCCTGAGGCGGGATGAGATTAGTTTCTGGGGAATGATAGGATCTAGATTGAAGGCTGGACTCCATTTTCCACAGAAAAAATGAGAAATTCAGGATTCTTCCCCCTGCAATTTTAGAAATACATTTTATAAATTCGTTGCGTCTCAAAGTTTTTGAGTAAAGCGATATGAAGTATGCTGAAAATACGTACGTTCTTTGTCAGATGTCGAGTGCTCGTAATTATTAAGAAAACTGTATTTTATAAATAGACCTATTTTAATTCCTTTTTTTCGTATCGGCCATCTAAGGACCACATGCTAATTTCAACTCTTTACTCTTTGTTCTTTTCTTTTTTTCGAATATTCTTTCATTTTCTCACTGTGTCTCTTCTTCCTGTCTTCAGTCCACTTTGAATCTGCGTTTTTATATCTCCTTTCCATCTTATGAATCCTTTCTTCTATAGCAGATTTTTCTAAGCCATTCTCTTGAATTATCTCTCCTAGATACTTAAATTTTTTAACTTTCTCTATTCGACCAATATTTGTTACCAGGAATTTTGGCGCGTTTTTAATGTTTGTAAGAAATTTGTTTTTTTTTCTGCAGAAATTCTTAAGCCTGTTCTACTGGCTATGTCCTCTAAAAAATTAACTTGTGTTACTGCAGATGTCAGATGTTCAGAAAGTATAGCAAAGTCATCTGCGAATGCTAAACAGTTTATTTCAATACGTTTGTTCCTTCTTCTCAACATGATTGGTGATAACTTTATTATATTAATTTAGAAATAGACCTATTTTAATCCCTTTTATTTCTAAATTTATTTATAAGCCTTATTTTAACACAGGCAAATGGCTTAGAAACAGTCCTACTTTAAGTGATTATGGAATTTCGCTGATTTTTTTTTTTTGTAGCTCTGGAGGGGAGGATTGCTCCACTGTAGTTACGCCACTGCTGTGAAGTACTTAGTTAGTTACCAGTGCTTCTGAAGTACTTGCGGATGTGGGATCACTGAATAACCGCATTTTTCCTCAAGCCTTTGTAAGGGAAGGCAGCTCAACTATGTCAGAAAACTTGTACAACCCTTATCAGTGGAAACTCACAGAGCCAACCAACTGCAATGCTCCCTGTACGTGAGCCCACTTAAGAACAGACTTACCATAAGTTTTCGGGCATCATTGCATGGGGGTCTCCGTAGAGAAACACTAGAACTTAAAGACGTGTTTTGGCCGTTGTTTTCACTTGAATAAAGAGTAATAAAATAATTTTATTCTGGGAAAATTCTTCGGCATTATTTAACGCGATTTTTCGGCGTAGAACTATCGAAAAGTGGTTGAAGGCCAAAACTAATTTTCGAAAGAACCTTCGGAACTTACATTGTTCCTTCTCTAATAATATAATTATTATAGTTTTACAAAACACTACTACTCAGTACAAAAATAGAATATCGTACTGAGATGGGATTCAAAATGAATGTAATACAGGCATGTAGGCCTATATAAAATTGTCTTCCATTTTTTGTTATGTATTCGTACCGTTCGAACTAAAGTGTTACAGATTTTAATTATCACTAACTACAAATCACGGATGTAGTTATCACTAACACGGACTTAAAAATATTTTGTGGTTCTGGGCGAGGGGTGCTTCACCATCCGAAGCAACCCCGTGAGTGGGCAATCGCGATTATACAGCTGTTCTGATAACCTAATTGGTTATTTTTCTTTATTTGATACTTTACGTTTTGAAACCCCTTTCTGGGTATTTTGTGCCCTATACCTTGATTAGGCTAAATGTTTTGCAGTAGCGCCTTTCTACATAGGCCGCTTTCAATCATCCTATATTTACAATCGTACCATCAGCGTGGACGCAGGGGCAGCCGATACACAAACTTCAAACACCAGTGCTGCAGCCTATTCCGAACGCAGAATTCAATTCCGCCTTCGACGTAAATTAATTATAGTCAGTTACAGTAAATTGGTACGGCAGATGACGAAGAAGCGGAAATTACATACGAAGAAACAGAAAAACGTTTACAAGTCAAGTTGTAATTAAATGAAACAGCGTGCAAAATTAACTCGATTTCCATTGTTAACATTTTACTAACGTAGTCATTGCAGTTCATTCAGAAACAATATACGAAAGCACCAACAGTGGACGACTGCGCTTCTTAGGCAGGGGCGTATTTACGGGTGGGAGACGAACGGGACGGGCCCCCACCCCTCAGAGAGTCTGACGAGGATTTCTAAATGAAAAGGGTAGTTTAAGGGGGAGGCGGTAATTTTCTATAAATGAAAATGGTAGTTGATGGGTAATTTTTTGAAAATTACCTTTCTGATGTCTAATAAACTACTTCATTTTGAAGGATAAGATAGGCCTACCTTAGTAATTGCATATAATGAAACTATTACTCAAAGAAAGTGTAAATATCAAAAATGGGGTTGTTCGGTTAAGAGGGGGGTAGTTACCTGCAATGTTTTGTTTAATGAGAGGGAATTACTTAATTTTGATAAATAAGTTCTTGGATTTCCTTGTCCATGACGTGTCCGTTAGTTAACTAAATACAATCAGTACACTACCGATTCGGAACACAAAGTTTTTTATGGGTAAAAACGTAAAAGTTTTACCTTATAGCCTTAACCGGTTTTCGCTTTCAAAAAGCTTCTTCAGAGGCTGCCGTTGGGAGCACTGTTCGTCTTGTTGTTGGCGACGGTATCGACTTTTGAAAGATCGATATTGTGTTTATCGATATCACACACCACACACACAATATCGATCTTTCAAAAGTCGATACCGTCGCCAACAACAAGACGAACAGTGCTCCCAACGGCAGCCTTTGAAGAAGCTTTTTGAAAGCGAAAACCGGTTAAGGCTATAAGGTAAAACTTTTACGTTTTTACCCATAAAAAACTTTGTGTTCCGAGTCGGTAGTGAACTGATTGTATTTAGATAAATATGTGCCCCGAAAATTAAGTTATATTAATCCACTGTAAAATGGTAAATGAGATATCTATAAATGAAGAAGGTAGTATTGGGGGGGGGGGTGATTTTTTAAAAATTACTTTGCTGATATCAAGTAAAGTACGAGTATTTAATTTTGAAGGATAAGATACCTTAGCAATTACATATGTTAAAACTATTACTCTACGAAAGTGTAAATATCATTAATGGTGGAGATTGGTTGAGGAGGAGGGATGATTATCTGCGTAGTTCAGTTTCTTTGTAAGAATAAAGTACCTAATTTTTATAGATAAATGGACTCGAAAATAACATTATATTAAATGGCTACCCCATAATAACAAAAATATCTGTAAATAGTGAAACTAGTTTGAGGGTGGGGGTTATTTTTTTTAGAAATTATCAAACTGAATTCAAGTAAATGATTTTAAATATAAATCTTAGAATATGGAAGTCATGTATGGTTCTCCGTACCGATATTCTTTCTACTTGAACTGACAATTTTTCATAACTGAAAATATCATAATTAAACTGGTTGTAGAAATAATTTTATGAAGTGTACCAAATAATTTTTGGGCCCGTGCCTTCTTTAATCCGCTACTACCAACAACAATGCCAACAATGCCAATGCCCTGTAAATTTTTCCACAGTTCATACATTCAGCCTGAAAACATGCATGTTGAAACGATGCCTCTGTGCAGCTGCACCCCACCAGGAATGGCCACTACAAGACAATAGTGGAAATTATTGTAACATCTGGAGTTGAAGTATGGAAAGCTACAGAACATATGAAGAAAACATTACGAGATATGGAAATGGGATACTGGAGAAGGTGTTAGATACAAGGTGGTGGCTTACATTGCAATATAGGGCTAAAAATGACAAATTAAGAGAATGAATGAATATATAACAGTATAATTGACACAACTGATGGAGAAAGATTAAGATGGTGCAGGCATGTGTGCTGTATGGGCAATGATAGATGGCCAAAGAAATTACTGGAATTGACCCCTCCCGAAAGAAGACAAAGAGGGAGGCTACAAAAGACTTGAACATAAGGCATGAGGAAGTCAATGGCAAAGAGAAATCTGAAGGAGCCTGTTTGGAAAGATCATAAAGTTTAGAGGCTACGACGCAAAAAACTACTTTAAATGTTGTTCAGAAGTTACACGTGGTTGTATATAACAATTTTCATTGGTTTTCATGCCTGAACATGACGGAAAAAGTTTAGTGAAATGTGTTAGACTTCTCTTCATCTGATCTGATTTTGGCAAGTCTAAAAAGTGATCAATTTATATTTCATACAACAATTTCCACACCTGTGAGAAATTTACATTTCTGCTACAATTAATATATAACTAGGTCTTCAAGTATTGAAATATACAGAAAAACTTGGAAAAACAGTTATGGTTATACAGTAAGAAATACTTAGTAGGATCATCGTACAATCAGAAAACTGGCCGGCATTACGGATAAACACAAAAATTGACATCTGGTGGCCAAAAGCTGTAACTACCACTAGAACTTAAATTCAGCTATTATGTAGACTCACATTACCTCATGTAACAACTGAGTCTACGTTTTAATGGTATTTGAAGCTTTTGGCCACCAGATGTGAGCAGTAAAACAAATTGTTTTTACTTTCATGTTCCTTAAGGAAATGGAAGTATGGTGATGGCAAAAAAAATCGTGTTCGAGATTATTGCAGATCCTGATTGTACTGTACTCAAAACATGAAAAAAGTAATTTTTCGAAAAGTGTGTGTGTCTGTGTGTGTCTGTAGATTTTCTTTGGCAAACGATAACAGCCTCAAATTCAAACAGAATCAAATAATGTTTTGCATACAGCCCTGATGTGTAGAATACTCAAGACTTATTGTTTTTGGTGAAGATCGGTTAAGGGAAAGGGGTAGTTTACTTGCAACGTTTTATGTTTTAACAAGGGTATTTTATATGGCAAACAATAAGAGCCGCAAATTCAAACAGAATAAAATAATTTTTTGCATACAGCATTGATATACAGCATTTATAGAGTACTCAAGACCTATTGTTTTTGGTGAAGATCGGTAAGGGAAAGGGGTAGTTTGCCAGCAACGTTTTTTTTATCAAGGGTAATTTTTTCCTATGGCAACCGATAACAGCCGCAAATTCAAATAGAATCAAAAATGTTTTGCATACAGCCCTGAATTGTAGAGTTCTCAAGACCTGTTGGTTTTGGTGAAGATCGGTTAAGGGAATGGGGTAGTTTACCAGCAACATTTTATGTTTTAACAAAGGTAATTTTTTCTATGGCAAACGATAACAGCCGCAACGTCAAACACAATCAAATAATGTTTCGCGCACAGCCCTGACTTGTAGAGGACTGAAAGCCTATTGATTTAGGTGAAGATCGGGTAAGAGAAAGGGGTAGTTTACCAGCAACATTTTATGTTTTAACAAGGGTATTTTTTTTATGACGAACGATAACTGCCGTAAGTTCAAAGAGAATCAAATACTTTTCTGCACACCTTCCTGAATTATAGAGTACTCATGGCCTGTTGATTTTAGTGAAGATCAGTTAAGAGAAAGGGGTAGTTTACCAGCAACGTTTTATGTGATAACAAGGATAATTTTTCTATGACGAAAGATAACTACCGTAAATTCAAACATAATCAAATAAGTTTTTGCATACATCCCTACATTGTAGAGGACTCAAGACCTTTTGGTTTTGGTGAAGACCAGTTAAGATAAAAGGGTAGTTTACCATCAACGTTTCATGTGATAACAAGGTTTTTTTCCTATGACGAACGATAACTACCGTAAATTCAAACATAATCAAATAAGTTTTTGCATACATCCCTAAATTGTAGAGATCTCAAGGCATGTTGATTTTGGTGAAGATCGGTTAAGGGAAAGGGGTAGTTTACTTGCAAAATTTTGTGTTGTAACAAGAGAAATATTTCCATGACGAACGATAACTGCCGTAAATTCAAACAGAATCAAATAATTTTTTACATATGTGCCTGAGTTGTAGAAGACTCAAGGCCTTTTGATTTTGGTGAAGATCGGTAGCTGGAAAAGGGCAGTTTACCGGAAACATTTTTTGTTGTAACAAGAGTAAAGTACTTAATTTTGATAAATAAAGTATCCTGATAAGAAGATCTTAATAAACCACTGTAGAAACGTAGATAGAATATCTATAAATGAAGAGGCTAGTTGAACGGGGTGGGGGTAATTTTCTATAAATGAAAAGTATAGTTGAAAGGGGAAGGGATAATTTTTATATGTGTACTACGTTATCGGCAACAAAGTAGTAGTTTGTTGTTAGAATTCCTTCTTGGGCTGTTTGGCCGTAGTATAATGTTTTCTGCAAAACAAGACGTATCGGCAGTGCCGTCGACTGCCATCATCAGTGAAATCGAGAGCGATAACGTGTGGTGGTATACGTTAGTGACCACAGTACAGTGGATAAGTCTGAAGCAATAAGTGGAAAGAAGTAGTTTCTATGGAAACATTTCATTTCGAAAATGATTTTAAATATAAATCTTAGAACATGGAAGTCATGTATGGTTCTCCATACCGATATTTTACTTCCATGTTCCTTAAGGTAATGGAAGTAAGATGATGGCAAAAAAAAACGTGTTCGAGATTATTGCAGATTCTGATTGTACTACATTCAAAACATGAAAAAGTCATTTTTCGAAAAGTGTCTGTAGATATTTTTTCTATGGCAAATATTGTATAGTTCTCATGACCTGTTGCTTTTGGTGAAGATCGGTTAAGGGAAAGGGGTAGTTTATCATGGCAACGTTTTATGTTTTAACAAGGGTATTTTCTATGGAAAACTATAACAACCGCAAATTCAAACAGAATCAAATAATGTTTGCGTACAGACCAGAATTGTAGAGTTCTCAAGACCTATTGTTTTTGTTGAAGATCGGTTAAGGGAAAGGTGTAGTTTACCTGCAGCGTTTTATGTTTTAACAAGGGTATTTTCTATGGCAAACGATAACAGCCACAAATTCAAATAGAATCAAAGAATGTTTTGCATACAACTCTGAATTGTAGAGTTCTCAAGATCTATTGTTTTTTGTGACGATTGGTTAAGGGAAAGAGGTAGTTTACCAGCAACGTTGTATGTTTTAACAAGGGTATTTTCTATGGCAAACAATAACAGACGCAAATTCAAACAGAATCAAATAATGTTTTGCATACAGAATTGATTTGTAGAGTACTCAAGACTATTGTTTTTTGTGAAGATCGGTTAAGGGGTAGTTTACCTGCAACATTTTATGTTTTAACAAGGGAGTTTTCTATGGCAAACGATAACTGCCGTAAATTCAAACATAATTAAATAACGTTTTGCATACCTTTATGAATTTAACAGAACTCAAGGTCTGTTGATTTTGTTGAAGATCGGTTAAGGGAAGGGGTAGTTTACCAGCAACATTTTATGTTTTAACAAGGGTAATTTTTCTATGACGAACGATAACTGCCGTAAATTCAAAAAGAATTAAATAATGTTTTGCATACAGCCCTGAATTGTACTGTTCTAAAGACCTATTGTTTTTGGTGAAGACCGGGTAAAGGAAAGGGGTAGTTTACCGCGAAAGATTTATGTTCTAACAAGGGTATTTTCTATGACAAACGATAACAGCCGCAAATTCAAACAGAATCAAATAATATTTTGCGTACAGCCTTGAATTGTAGAGTACTCAAGACCTGTTGTTTTTTGTGAAGATCGGTTAAGGGAAAGGGTTAGTTTACCAGCAACTTTTTTTTTTACTCCATGGTAATTTTTACTTCCATGTTCCTTAAGGAAATGAAAGTATGGTGATGGCAAAAAAAATCGTGTTCGAGATTATTGCAGATTCTGATTGTACTACACTCAAAACATGAAAAAAAGTAATTTTTTGGAAAAGTGTCTGTCTGTCTATCTGTCTGTCTGTCTGTCTGTCTCCCTGTCTGTCTGTCTATGTGTCTGTAGATTTTTTTCTATGGCAAACGATAACAGCCGCAAATTCAAACAGAATCAAAAAAATTTTGTAGAGTACCCAAGACCTATTGTTTTCGGTGAAGATCTGTTAAGGGGTAGTTAACCGGCAACGTCTTTTTTTAAATCAAGGGTAATTTTTTTCTTTGGTAAACGATAACAGCCGCAAATTCAAACAGAATCAAATAATGTTTTGCATGCAGCCCTGAATTGTAGAGTTCTCAAGACCTATTGTTTTTGGTCAAGATCGGTTAAGGGAAAGGTGTAGATTACCTGCGGCGTTTTATGTTTTAACAAGGGTATTTTCTATGGCAAACGATAACAGCCGCAAATTCAAACAGAATCAAAGAATGATTTGCATACAACTCTGAATTGTAGAGTTCTCAAGATCTATTGTTTTTGGTGATGATCGGTTAAGGGAAAGGGGTAGTTTACCAGCAACGTTTTTTGTTTTAACAAGGGTATTGTATCTGGCAAACGATAACAGCCGCATATTCAAACAGAATCGAATAATGTTTTGCATACATCCCTAAATTGTAGTGATCTCAATGTCTGTTGATTTTGGTGAAGACCGGTTAAGGGAAAGGGGTAGTTTACCTGCAGCATTTTATGTTGTGACAAGAGAAATGTTTTCATGACGAAAGATAACTGCCGCACATTCAAACAGTATAAAATATTTTTTTCCATACATCCCTGAATTGTAGAGTACGGAAGGTCTAGGTGAAGATCGGTTAAGAGACAGGGATAGTTTACCTGCAACGTTTTATGTTTTAACAAGAGTAAAGTACTTAATTTGGTAAATAAAGAATCCTGATAAGAAGCTCATAATAATCAACCGTAAAAACGTAGATGAAATATCTATAAATGAAGAGGTTAGGTGAACGTTGTGGGGGTAATTTTCTATTTATGAAAATTATAGTTGAAGGGAGAGGGGAGAATTTTTTATATGTGTACTACGTTATCGGCAACAAAGAAGTAGTTGGTTGTTAAAATTCCTTCCCGGGCTGTTTATTTTCTATGGGAAACGATAACAGCCGCAAATTTAAACAGAATCAAATAATTTTTGCATGCAGCCTTATTTGTAGAGTACTCAAGACCTATTGTTTTTGGTGAAGATCGGTTAAGGGAAAGGGGTAGTATACCAGCAACGTTATTTTTTAATCAAGTTTAATTTTTTTCTATGGCAAATGATAACAGCCGCAAATTCAAACAGAATCAACTAATGTTTTGCATATTGCCCTTATTTATAGAGTACTCAAGAACTTTTGTTTATGGTTAAGATCGGTTAAGGGAAAGGGGTAGTTTACCGGCAACGTTTTTTTTTAATCAAGGGTAATTTTTTATGGCAAACGATAACAGCCGCAAATTCAAACAGAATCAAATATTGTTTTGCATACAGCCCTGAGTTGTAGAGTTCTCAAAAACTGTTGTTTTTGGTGAAGATCGGTTAAGTGGAACACGTAGTTTACCTGCAACGTTTTATGTTTTAACAAGGGTATGTTCTATGGCAAACGATAACAGCCGCAAATTCAAACAGAATCAAATAATTTTTTGCACACAACATTGATTTATAGAGTACTCAAAATCTGTTGTTTTTGGTGAAAATCGGTTAAGGGAAAGGGGTAGTTTACCAGCAACATTTTATGTTTTAACATGGGTAATTTTTTCTATGACGAATGATAACTGCCGTAAATTCAATTAGAATCAAATAATGTTCTGCATACCTTCCTGATCTATAGAGTACTCAACGTCTGTTGATTTTAGTGAAGATCGGTTAAGGGAAAGGGGTAGTTTACCGGCCACATTTTATGTTGTAACAAGAGACATTTTTTCATGACGAACGATAACTGCCGTAAATTCAAACAGAATCAAATACTTTTTTATATATGTGCCTGAGTTGTAGAGGATCAAGGCCTTTTGATTTTGATGAAGATCGGTTAGGGGGAAAGGGTAGTTTACCTGAAACATTTTTTGTTGTAACTAGAGTAAAGTACTTAATTTTGATAAATAAAGTATCCTGATAAGATCTTAATAATCCACTGTAGAAACGTAGATGAAATATCTATAAATGTAGAGGCTAGTTGAACGGGGTGGGGGTAATTTTCTATAAATGAAAATTATAGTTGAAGAGGGAGGGGATAATTTTTTATATATGTACTACGTTATCGGCAACAAAGTATTAGAGTGTTGTTAAAATTCCTTCCCGTCCTGTTTGGCCGTAGACCAAAGTTTTCTGCAAAACCAGACGTTTCGCAGTGCCATCGAATTCCATCATCAGTGAAAATCGAGTGCGATAACGTGAGGTGGTATACGTTAGTGGTGACCACAGTACTGTGGTTAAGGCTGAAGCAGTAAGTAGAAGGAAGTAGTTTCTATGGAAATATTTCATTTCGAAAATGATTTTAAATATAAATCTTAGAAAATGGAATCATGTATAGTTCTCCATACCTATATTTTATCAGTTTGATACAATTAAATTGGTTATTAAATTAAGCAGCACTTTGGTTACAGCAGTGGTTCTCAAAGGGTGTACAGTACAACATTAGTGTGCCTTGAGATTCGCTAGGTGTACCATGAAACTTTGTGAAATTACTGGTAAAAGTAATTACAGTAAATTTGTTCAAAATTGATTTTGGAAATGGAAGCTGAGAAAAACTTTTAAGAGCTTAAACATATTTATATTAGAAGAGATTTACTGCTTTATGCCTCACAATATAAGATCAATAAAAGATTTTCGTTAATAATGAGAAACTTGAGCTTGTTTTTTCTTACACTAAAGTTCATGCATTTCCTGTTCAACTAAGTATAACGTAAAAATTGAATGCTATCAAATTTTACGCTAGTTTTATATAGAAAACATGATTACTAAATGTATATTAGAATAAGAAACGCAAGTAATGTGACTTGATGTACTGTTGTAAACCAGCGTGGCGGTGTTTTTCAAAGCACACACACCCTAGTCTAGGCGACAGTATGTCGGGGCGGAAGTTATTCAGCAAGTCATGTACAGGGTGTAAAAGCATAAAGTGTATTGTGTTAAAAAAAGGCAATAAAGTTAAGTGAAGTCGAGGGAGAATTGAGTGCTCGGACAATACGTACCGCTAGGTTTTAGACAGAGTAGGTGAGAGAGAAAACTCGAGTTGGCGTCATGTTTTGGTTTCGCGGTAAAAGTTGCCACGCGCTGTTTTTTGACGAATGATAGAAAGCGTCACTTTTAAGCGGGCGAAATTAGCTAGTTGGGTTGGTGGAAATCGAATATCGCGGTATATGAAACCAATGGGAACGCGATTTGTAAATAGTGAGTATGGGTAATGTTTGAGGGGGTATAAAAAAGGTAGTTGCGAATTTGTCAAGCTAGTCTACGGCGAACACTACAACTATCAGACTCGTTATCGCGCATTTCGTATCTAGTTATTACGATTTCATAACTAGTCTACGGCGAACACTACAACTATCAGAGTCGTTATCGCGCATTTCTATCTAGTTATTACGATTTCATAACTAGTCTACGGCGAACACTACAACTATCAGACTCGTTATCGCGCATTTCGTATCTAGTTATTACGATTTCATAACTAGTCTACGGCGAACATTACAACTATTCAGACTCGTTAGCACGTATTAAAATTTTATAACTAAAACTTGCAATAAGTAAGAAATACAGTATTCATGTCGTGCGTTTAAATAGTATTAAACCCGGTAGTACGGTAAAAGACATATGCCAGATTAAAGTAATTGTTAGACTGAATAACTTGGTGGTAATTACCGAACTTCAGAGTATCGAGAATCGAACGCGTGCATTTGGAAGTTGCGGATTGTGGGAGTGTTTTCGGGATGTACCATTGATGGTGCGAGCACTCAGTTTAATCACGTATTTACTACGGTGTCAAAAATTAATTAGTATACACTAGTTACATGCCGAATCAGTGAGTAGGTGTGAACTGTGATAATTAAAGTGTAACCGAAATAATCAAGTGGTTAGTGTCATCGAGCGTCTTCAACAGGATCATCCGAATCGCCGACAACGCAATCTCCAAGATCGCAGACTCCGAGGGAACGACTCACCAACCAAAAGGAATTCAACTTAACAAGTAAACCGAATTGAACATTAAACTCAATTTAATTCATGTCTTTTTCTAAGTCTATTACTATTGGCAATTCAATTGGTCTATGAACCTACTTTCAATAATAATTGATGAAAGGTATAAATTTAATAATTGTTAACCATGAAGATTGTATGCAGATTGTAACATGTAAATGAAAATGGTCATTAAAATTAGCGGTCCTTCAAGTTAACTGTGTTAGTAATCATTTCTTTGATACCTTGAGATAATTTTAAGAGTCGCCATCAAGCAGAGTTAAGAGTTCAGTAATAGTAAATTACACATATCTTTTCTAGCTCTAAACTGCGAGGGTGGTATGTGGCGCCCATAACCGTGGAGCTTATAAAGACCAAATCCTACACTAGGTAGTATTTGGAGCCTATTGCAAGGTTTGATTTGTAAGCTAAACAGACAATTGAATTGCGAATAGAGTATAAGAAAAGTAGAATAAGAAACGTAGAGAATAAGAATAATTTTGTATGATCACACGAAGCAAAAGTAGGCAAACGAAATACATACAGAACAACACAAACAAAATAAACAACAAAATGAATACGGAAACAGGTACAACTCAAAGTTACGAAGGGGAGTTTGATATTAACAACCAATTAGGGGATCAACATACACTCGCCCAACTAACTACGGTGGATCCAGAGTCAAGGACGCGGGGACAGAACCACGAAGAAGTAGAAACACCACAAATAACACAAAAAATACAACACGAGGGAAGACCGGGATTAGTACAAAAACAACAACAGAAACACCTAAAGAACCGGATATGTATGCATTACTACAACAATTTACACAACAGATATCGCAACAAATGACACAGCAAACAGAACTATTACAAAAATAATTACAAGAACAGACGTTAGAACAATTACAACAGATAAAACAATTATCACAACAGATTACACAACGAAACCAGATCTTAAGAGACGAAATAGCTACACAACTCAGTGAATTTAAAAAGGAAAACAAGAAAATTTTGCAACAATTTAAAGTAGACACCAAAACTATGATAGATGAAGAGATTAGTATTATTAAGAATGAAATTAATGATAAGTTTAGTGATAATGAAAAATTATTGAAGGAAATAGACGATAAGCATAGTAGTGACATTAAAATTATAAACAAAAAGGTAATAGCGATTAATAAACGTTGTGACGAAAGTATTGTTGCTCACCAAATAGGGGCAGATAAATTAAAAGAATTAGAGAACAAAATGGATAACCATTCGGGCGAAACGAACCTCAAGCTGCAGCAATTACAAAGCGACGTGCGAATGAAGATGGCATTGATAAACGCGTCACCCGTCACCCGAAGCGTTGTCAACGAACAGATTAAAGAAGTCAAGTTTAATGGATCCAGCGATTTCCCGATGGAATTCATCAAGGAACTAACTGAGATATACCACGAACATTATCACGACATCAACAACACCGCATGGATATCGAGACATCTGGAAGGAGAGGCTGCAATTTGGTGGCGGTTAGTCAAAGACAGTATTAATAATTTTGCGGGTTTTACCGAAGCTTTTAGTAATAAGTACTGGAATGACGTGATCCAGGAACGGGTGCGAGACCAGTTGGAATTCGGACTGTACCACTCAGAAACCGGGATGTCTACAATCCAATACTTAGAGAGAAAATTGTTGGAGAATAGGCAGTTGATTCCGCCTATCTCAGATAGACATTTAATCAGGAAATTGGCAAGACATTACCCGTATGAGATTGAGGTAGCTATCATCACTCGAGGGGTTAACACGATAACAGAATTTGAACAAGTGTTGCTATAGTTTAACCATTTACGAAACGGCAGTAGGTCGATGAACCAGAGACCCGCTGACGGTCGGTTTGAGAGAAATTATAGTAAACACAACGGAGAAGAGAGAGGGAAAGTGAGCGAGCGAGACAGTTTTACCGAGGATAGAACGCAGTATACGCAGTATAATAGGCCGACCAAATGGAAAAACCAATTTAAGAGCGAAACTAACAGTGTACCGTCAACAAGTACTGCAGGTAGCAAGGTTGAACCAACAAAGCCAAAAAACTAGAGAAGGCCTGTAAATATGTCGTAGATTTAAGTAATAAAATTAAATATGTAAATACAACTTTCTTAAACATTAGGGATGATTTGATAAGTAATGATAATAAATCTGTTAGATAAAGAAGCAATAAATGTCCGGAACTTCAAATAATGTTGAACAGCGTATCGATTCGCGCATTGGTGGACACAGGTAGCCAAATTAATGCGATTTCGGAACGTTGGTTTAGCAGTAATAAAAAGGATCTGGGAAAAATAGAGATGCTAAAACTGTCTAACACTATAATTAAAAGTGCCACGGGCGGTAAATCTAAAAGAATTACACGGCAGGTATTGCTAAATGTACAGATTAAAGACTTACAGTTTGAAAGTGTTTTTGTAGTCGTGCCGGACCTGGTGAGAGAATGTATTTTGGGTGTGGACATGTTGGTGGAGAGTGGGTGCGTGATAGACCTTAATAATAAACAACTAATGATTAAGGGAAATCCTACCCATGGAGAGACGACCATAGCAGAAATATTACAGATGGAGCTGGCAGCAGAAGAAGAAGGCATCGAAGAAGTTATCAGCCAAAAAATCCAGGAAATTACCGAGTTAACCAACGGCGAGAAGGAGGAACTACTGAAGATATTAGCAAATAACAAAACCGTATTTCGTGAGACACCAGAGCGAGATTGGACCAAGTACGTAGATAAGGAAATGATACCAACAGATCAGCCAATTGACTACAAGAAAATTTATTTAAGAATTAAGGAAAAGGGTAGAAAACGGACAGAACAGATCAATTTAGCCAATAAAATTATGAAATTTCAAGAAGGTGACAAAGTGTTGTTACGAGCATACCCAACGTCAGACTTAAATAAACGAGTAATTGGAAAATTTTGCAATATTTTCGAAGGTCCGTATAAGATCTGTAAGGAAGTTGGAATAGCGACGTACCAACTCGAAGACATTCAACAGCCCGAAAAGATTCCAGGAAAGTTTAATATCAGACAACTCAAACCATATTACGAAGTTTAACACACACTACACTCAAAGAACAACGAAATAATAAATAAACAGATTGTAAGAACACCACTTTTACAGATGTATGTGTAATAATTTATAAGTAAAATTGTAATAAGACTAAGTTGACAAAATGTCGAGAGGATAAATAGTTTTGTATCGTAAACATTGTATTGTAGATGTAGAATAAATTCTAAATAGATTATGGTTACAAGACGTTATGTAATATTAAGGGAAAGTAGTTGTTTGTAACGAGGGCAGTTGTAGCGGGACGCGAGAACCGTTGCGGTCTGTAGTGTTGACAAGCAGGTAGCAAAAACCAGTTTAGAGTTCTGTTTGTAAACAAACTGTGGCCTACTGCCAATGTCAACAGCTGATGGAGATGAAGGGTGGAGAATGGAGTAATGAAAAAAAAATATATATTTTTTTACTAAATGTACTGTAGTATAAGCAATTAAATTTCATTTGTAGATATATGATTAATATAATATGAGTGTAATAGGTGTAAGAATAAAAAAAAAAAATTGTAAAGGGGTTAAATAAATGAAATAAAATCCATTTGAAGGACGCAGCAATAGAATCGTCACCAATTTTATAGTAAAAATCTTATACGATTCTCTTGAGGAACGATATAACATAAAAAAAGAATGCTATCAAATTTTACGCTAGTTTTATATAGAAAACATGATTACTAAATGTATATTAGAATAAGAAATGCAAGTAATGTGACTTGATGTACTGTTGTAAACCAGCGTGGCGGTGTTTTTCAAAGCACACACACCCTAGTCTAGGCGACAGTATGTCGGGGCGAAAGTTATTCAGCAAGTCATGTACAGGGTGTAAAAGCATAAAGTGTATTGTGTTAAAAAAAGGCAATAAAGTTAAGTGAAGTCGAGGGAGAATTGAGTGCTCGGACAATACGTACCGCTAGGTTTTAGACAGAGTAGGTGAGAGAGAAAACTCGAGTTGGCGTCATGTTTTGGTTTCGCGGTAAAAGTTGCCACGCGCTGTTTTTTGACGAATGATAGAAAGCGTCACTTTTAAGCGGGCGAAATTAGCTAGTTGGGTTGGTGGAAATCGAATATCGCGGTATATGAAACCAATGGGAACGCGATTTGTAAATAGTGAGTATGGGTAATGTTTGAGGGGGTATAAAAAAGGTAGTTGCGAATTTGTCAAGCTAGTCTACGGCGAACACTACAACTATCAGACTCGTTATCGCGCATTTCGTATCTAGTTATTACGATTTCATAACTAGTCTACGGCGAACACTACAACTATCAGACTCGTTAGCACGTATTAAAATTTTATAACTAAAACTTGCAATAAGTAAGAAGTACAGTATTCATGTCGTGCGTTTAAATAGTAATAAACCCGGTAGTACGGTAAAAGACATATGCCAGATTAAAGTAATTGTTAGACTGAATAACTTGGTGGTAATTACCGAACTTCAGAGTATCGAGAATCGAACGCGTGCATTTGGAAGTTGCGGATTGTGGGAGTGTTTTCGGGATGTACCATTGATGGTGCGAGCACTCAGTTTAATCACGTATTTACTAAGGTGTCAAAAATTAATTAGTATACACTAGTTACATGCCGAATCAGTGAGTAGGTGTGAACTGTGATAATTAAAGTGTAACCGAAATAACCAAGTGGTTAGTGTCATCGAGTGTCTTCAACAGGATCATCCGAATCGCCGACAACGCAATCTCCAAGATCGCAGACTCCGAGGGAACGACTCACCAACCAAAAGGAATTCAACTTAACAAGTAAACCGAATTGAACATTAAACTCAATTTAATTCATGTCTTTTTCTAAGTCTATTACTATTGGCAATTCAATTGGTCTATGAACCTACTTTCAATAATAATTGATGAAAGGTATAAATTTAATAATTGTTAACCATGAAGATTGTATGCAGATTGTAACATGTAAATGAAAATGGTCATTAAAATTAGCGGTCCTTCAAGTTAACTGTGTTAGTAATCATTTCTTTGATACCTTGAGATAATTTTAAGAGTCGCCATCAAGCAGAGTTAAGAGTTCAGTAATAGTAAATTACACATATCTTTTCTAGCTCTAAACTGCGAGGGTGGTATGTGGCGCCCATAACCGTGGAGCTTATAAAGACCAAATCCTACACTAGGTAGTATTTGGAGCCTATTGCAAGGTTTAATTTGTAAGCTAAACAGACAATTGAATTGCGAATAGAGTATAAGAAAAGTAGAATAAGAAACGTAGAGAATAAGAATAATTTTGTATGATCACACGAAGCAAAAGTAGGCAAACGAAATACATACAGAACAACACAAACAAAATAAACAACAAAATGAATACGGAAACAGGTACAACTCAAAGTTACGAAGGGGAGTTTGATATTAACAACCAATTAGGGGATCAACATACACTCGCCCAACTAACTACGGTGGATCCAGAGTCAAGGACGCGGGGACAGAACCACGAAGAAGTAGAAACACCACAAATAACACAAAAAATACAACACGAGGGAAGACCGGGATTAGTACAAAAACAACAACAGAAACACCTAAAGAACCGGATATGTATGCATTACTACAACAATTTACACAACATATATCGCAACAAATGACACAGCAAACAGAACTATTACAAAAATAATTACAAGAACAGACGTTAGAACAATTACAACAGATAAAACAATTATCACAACAGATTACACAACGAAACCAGATCTTAAGAGACGAAATAGCTACACAACTCAGTGAATTTAAAAAGGAAAACAAGAAAATTTTGCAACAATTTAAAGTAGACACCAAAACTATGATAGATGAAGAGATTAGTATTATTAAGAATGAAATTAATGATAAGTTTAGTGATAATGAAAAATTATTGAAGGAAATAGACGATAAGCATAGTAGTGACATTAAAATTATAAACAAAAAGGTAATAGCGATTAATAAACGTTGTGACGAAAGTATTGTTGCTCACCAAATAGGGGCAGATAAATTAAAAGAATTAGAGAACAAAATGGATAACCATTCGGGCGAAACGAACCTCAAGCTGCAGCAATTACAAAGCGACGTGCGAATGAAGATGGCATTGATAAACGCGTCACCCGTCACCCGAAGCGTTGTCAACGAACAGATTAAAGAAGTCAAGTTTAATGGATCCAGCGATTTCCCGATGGAATTCATCAAGGAACTAACTGAGATATACCACGAACATTATCACGACATCAACAACACCGCATGGATATCGAGACATCTGGAAGGAGAGGCTGCAATTTGGTGGCGGTTAGTCAAAGACAGTATTAATAATTTTGCGGGTTTTACCGAAGCTTTTAGTAATAAGTACTGGAATGACGTGATCCAGGAACGGGTGCGAGACCAGTTGGAATTCGGACTGTACCACTCAGAAACCGGGATGTCTACAATCCAATACTTAGAGAGAAAATTGTTGGAGAATAGGCAGTTGATTCCGCCTATCTCAGATAGACATTTAATCAGGAAATTGGCAAGACATTACCCGTATGAGATTGAGGTAGCTATCATCACTCGAGGGGTTAACACGATAACAGAATTTGAACAAGTGTTGCTATAGTTTAACCATTTACGAAACGGCAGTAGGTCGATGAACCAGAGACCCGCTGACGGTCGGTTTGAGAGAAATTATAGTAAACACAACGGAGAAGAGAGAGGGAAAGTGAGCGAGCGAGACAGTTTTACCGAGGATAGAACGCAGTATACGCAGTATAATAGGCCGACCAAATGGAAAAACCAATTTAAGAGCGAAACTAACAGTGTACCGTCAACAAGTACTGCAGGTAGCAAGGTTGAACCAACAAAGCCAAAAAACTAGAGAAGGCCTGTAAATATGTCGTAGATTTAAGTAATAAAATTAAATATGTAAATACAACTTTCTTAAACATTAGGGATGATTTGATAAGTAATGATAATAAATCTGTTAGATTAAGAAGCAATAAATGTCCGGAACTTCAAATAATGTTGAACAGCGTATCGATTCGCGCATTGGTGGACACAGGTAGCCAAATTAATGCGATTTCGGAACGTTGGTTTAGCAGTAATAAAAAGGATCTGGGAAAAATAGAGATGCTAAAACTGTCTAACACTATAATTAAAAGTGCCACGGGCGGTAAATCTAAAAGAATTACACGGCAGGTATTGCTAAATGTACAGATTAAAGACTTACAGTTTGAAAGTGTTTTTGTAGTCGTGCCGGACCTGGTGAGAGAATGTATTTTGGGTGTGGACATGTTGGTGGAGAGTGGGTGCGTGATAGACCTTAATAATAAACAACTAATGATTAAGGGAAATCCTACCCATGGAGAGACGACCATAGCAGAAATATTACAGATGGAGCTGGCAGCAGAAGAAGAAGGCATCGAAGAAGTTATCAGCCAAAAAATCCAGGAAATTACCGAGTTAACCAACGGCGAGAAGGAGGAACTACTGAAGATATTAGCAAATAACAAAACCGTATTTCGTGAGACACCAGAGCGAGATTGGACCAAGTACGTAGATAAGGAAATGATACCAACAGATCAGCCAATTGACTACAAGAAAATTTATTTAAGAATTAAGGAAAAGGGTAGAAAACGGACAGAACAGATCAATTTAGCCAATAAAATTATGAAATTTCAAGAAGGTGACAAAGTGTTGTTACGAGCATACCCAACGTCAGACTTAAATAAACGAGTAATTGGAAAATTTTGCAATATTTTCGAAGGTCCGTATAAGATCTGTAAGGAAGTTGGAATAGCGACGTACCAACTCGAAGACATTCAACAGCCCGAAAAGATTCCAGGAAAGTTTAATATCAGACAACTCAAACCATATTACGAAGTTTAACACACACTACACTCAAAGAACAACGAAATAATAAATAAACAGATTGTAAGAACACCACTTTTACAGATGTATGTGTAATAATTTATAAGTAAAATTGTAATAAGACTAAGTTGACAAAATGTCGAGAGGATAAATAGTTTTGTATCGTAAACATTGTATTGTAGATGTAGAATAAATTCTAAATAGATTATGGTTACAAGACGTTATGTAATAT
Source organism: Magicicada septendecula (assembly GCA_034769895.1). Classification (NCBI taxonomy): domain Eukaryota; kingdom Metazoa; phylum Arthropoda; class Insecta; order Hemiptera; family Cicadidae; genus Magicicada; species Magicicada septendecula. The sequence continues at coordinate 81,476,345 of CM068371.1, read as the reverse complement.
TAAGGGAAAGTAGTTGTTTGTAACGAGGGCAGTTGTAGCGGGACGCGAGAACCGTTGCGGTCTGTAGTGTTGACAAGCAGGTAGCAAAAACCAGTTTAGAGTTCTGTTTGTAAACAAACTGTGGCCTACTGCCAATGTCAACAGCTGATGGAGATGAAGGGTGGAGAATGGAGTAATGAAAAAAAAATATATATTTTTTTACTAAATGTACTGTAGTATAAGCAATTAAATTTCATTTGTAGATATATGATTAATATAATATGAGTGTAATAGGTGTAAGAATAAAAAAAAAAATTGTAAAGGGGTTAAATAAATGAAATAAAATCCATTTGAAGGACGCAGCAATAGAATCGTCACCAATTTTATAGTAAAAATCTTATACGATTCTCTTGAGGAACGATATAACATAAAAAAAGAATGCTATCAAATTTTACGCTAGTTTTATATAGAAAACATGATTACTAAATGTATATTAGAATAAGAAATGCAAGTAATGTGACTTGATGTACTGTTGTAAACCAGCGTGGCGGTGTTTTTCAAAGCACACACACCCTAGTCTAGGCGACAGTATGTCGGGGCGAAAGTTATTCAGCAAGTCATGTACAGGGTGTAAAAGCATAAAGTGTATTGTGTTAAAAAAAGGCAATAAAGTTAAGTGAAGTCGAGGGAGAATTGAGTGCTCGGACAATACGTACCGCTAGGTTTTAGACAGAGTAGGTGAGAGAGAAAACTCGAGTTGGCGTCATGTTTTGGTTTCGCGGTAAAAGTTGCCACGCGCTGTTTTTTGACGAATGATAGAAAGCGTCACTTTTAAGCGGGCGAAATTAGCTAGTTGGGTTGGTGGAAATCGAATATCGCGGTATATGAAACCAATGGGAACGCGATTTGTAAATAGTGAGTATGGGTAATGTTTGAGGGGGTATAAAAAAGGTAGTTGCGAATTTGTCAAGCTAGTCTACGGCGAACACTACAACTATCAGACTCGTTATCGCGCATTTCGTATCTAGTTATTACGATTTCATAACTAGTCTACGGCGAACACTACAACTATCAGACTCGTTAGCACGTATTAAAATTTTATAACTAAAACTTGCAATAAGTAAGAAGTACAGTATTCATGTCGTGCGTTTAAATAGTATTAAACCCGGTAGTACGGTAAAAGACATATGCCAGATTAAAGTAATTGTTAGACTGAATAACTTGGTGGTAATTACCGAACTTCAGAGTATCGAGAATCGAACGCGTGCATTTGGAAGTTGCGGATTGTGGGAGTGTTTTCGGGATGTACCATTGATGGTGCGAGCACTCAGTTTAATCACGTATTTACTAAGGTGTCAAAAATTAATTAGTATACACTAGTTACATGCCGAATCAGTGAGTAGGTGTGAACTGTGATAATTAAAGTGTAACCGAAATAACCAAGTGGTTAGTGTCATCGAGTGTCTTCAACAGGATCATCCGAATCGCCGACAACGCAATCTCCAAGATCGCAGACTCCGAGGGAACGACTCACCAACCAAAAGGAATTCAACTTAACAAGTAAACCGAATTGAACATTAAACTCAATTTAATTCATGTCTTTTTCTAAGTCTATTACTATTGGCAATTCAATTGGTCTATGAACCTACTTTCAATAATAATTGATGAAAGGTATAAATTTAATAATTGTTAACCATGAAGATTGTATGCAGATTGTAACATGTAAATGAAAATGGTCATTAAAATTAGCGGTCCTTCAAGTTAACTGTGTTAGTAATCATTTCTTTGATACCTTGAGATAATTTTAAGAGTCGCCATCAAGCAGAGTTAAGAGTTCAGTAATAGTAAATTACACATATCTTTTCTAGCTCTAAACTGCGAGGGTGGTATGTGGCGCCCATAACCGTGGAGCTTATAAAGACCAAATCCTACACTAGGTAGTATTTGGAGCCTATTGCAAGGTTTAATTTGTAAGCTAAACAGACAATTGAATTGCGAATAGAGTATAAGAAAAGTAGAATAAGAAACGTAGAGAATAAGAATAATTTTGTATGATCACACGAAGCAAAAGTAGGCAAACGAAATACATACAGAACAACACAAACAAAATGAATACGGAAACAGGGACAACTCAAAGTTACGAAGGGGAGTTTGATATTAACAACCAATTAGGGGATCAACATACACTCGCCCAACTAACTACGGTGGATCCAGAGTCAAGGACGCGGGGTCAGAACCACGAAGAAGTAGAAACGCCACAAATAACACAAGAAATACAACACGAGGGAAGACCGGGATTAGCACAAAAACAACAACAGAAACACCTAAAGAACCGGATATGTATGCATTACTACAACAATTTACACAACAGATATCGCAACAAATGACACAGCAAACAGAACTATTACAAAAATAATTACAAGAACAGAAGTTAGAACAATTACAACAGATAAAACAATTATCACAACAGATTACACAACGAAACCAGATCTTAAGAGACGAAATAGCTACACAACTCAGTGAATTTAAAAAGGAAAACAAGAAAATTTTGCAACAATTTAAAGTAGACACCAAAACTATGATAGATGAAGAGATTAGTATTATTAAGAATGAAATTAATGATAAGTTTAGTGATAATGAAAAATTATTGAAGGAAATAGACGATAAGCATAGTAGTGACATTAAAATTATAAACAAAAAGGTAATAGCGATTAATAAACGTTGTGACGAAAGTATTGTTGCTCACCAAATAGGGGCAGATAAATTAAAAGAATTAGAGAACAAAATGGATAACCATTCGGGCGAAACGAACCTCAAGCTGCAGCAATTACAAAGCGACGTGCGAATGAAGATGGCATTGATAAACGCGTCACCCGTCACCCGAAGCGTTGTCAACGAACAGATTAAAGAAGTCAAGTTTAATGGATCCAGCGATTTCCCGATGGAATTCATCAAGGAACTAACTGAGATATACCACGAACATTATCACGACATCAACAACACCGCATGGATATCGAGACATCTGGAAGGAGAGGCTGCAATTTGGTGGCGGTTAGTCAAAGACAGTATTAATAATTTTGCGGGTTTTACCGAAGCTTTTAGTAATAAGTACTGGAATGACGTGATCCAGGAACGGGTGCGAGACCAGTTGGAATTCGGACTGTACCACTCAGAAACCGGGATGTCTACAATCCAATACTTAGAGAGAAAATTGTTGGAGAATAGGCAGTTGATTCCGCCTATCTCAGATAGACATTTAATCAGGAAATTGGCAAGACATTACCCGTATGAGATTGAGGTAGCTATCATCACTCGAGGGGTTAACACGATAACAGAATTTGAACAAGTGTTGCTATAGTTTAACCATTTACGAAACGGCAGTAGGTCGATGAACCAGAGACCCGCTGACGGTCGGTTTGAGAGAAATTATAGTAAACACAACGGAGAAGAGAGAGGGAAAGTGAGCGAGCGAGACAGTTTTACCGAGGATAGAACGCAGTATACGCAGTATAATAGGCCGACCAAATGGAAAAACCAATTTAAGAGCGAAACTAACAGTGTACCGTCAACAAGTACTGCAGGTAGCAAGGTTGAACCAACAAAGCCAAAAAACTAGAGAAGGCCTGTAAATATGTCGTAGATTTAAGTAATAAAATTAAATATGTAAATACAACTTTCTTAAACATTAGGGATGATTTGATAAGTAATGATAATAAATCTGTTAGATTAAGAAGCAATAAATGTCCGGAACTTCAAATAATGTTGAACAGCGTATCGATTCGCGCATTGGTGGACACAGGTAGCCAAATTAATGCGATTTCGGAACGTTGGTTTAGCAGTAATAAAAAGGATCTGGGAAAAATAGAGATGCTAAAACTGTCTAACACTATAATTAAAAGTGCCACGGGCGGTAAATCTAAAAGAATTACACGGCAGGTATTGCTAAATGTACAGATTAAAGACTTACAGTTTGAAAGTGTTTTTGTAGTCGTGCCGGACCTGGTGAGAGAATGTATTTTGGGTGTGGACATGTTGGTGGAGAGTGGGTGCGTGATAGACCTTAATAATAAACAACTAATGATTAAGGGAAATCCTACCCATGGAGAGACGACCATAGCAGAAATATTACAGATGGAGCTGGCAGCAGAAGAAGAAGGCATCGAAGAAGTTATCAGCCAAAAAATCCAGGAAATTACCGAGTTAACCAACGGCGAGAAGGAGGAACTACTGAAGATATTAGCAAATAACAAAACCGTATTTCGTGAGACACCAGAGCGAGATTGGACCAAGTACGTAGATAAGGAAATGATACCAACAGATCAGCCAATTGACTACAAGAAAATTTATTTAAGAATTAAGGAAAAGGGTAGAAAACGGACAGAACAGATCAATTTAGCCAATAAAATTATGAAATTTCAAGAAGGTGACAAAGTGTTGTACGAGCATACCCAACGTCAGACTTAAATAAACGAGTAATTGGAAAATTTTGCAATATTTTCGAAGGTCCGTATAAGATCTGTAAGGAAGTTGGAATAGCGACGTACCAACTCGAAGACATTCAACAGCCCGGAAAGATTCCAGGAAAGTTTAATATCAGACAACTCAAACCATATTACGAAGTTTAACACACACTACACTCAAAGAACAACGAAATAATAAATAAACAGATTGTAAGAACACCACTTTTACAGATGTATGTGTAATAATTTATAAGTAAAATTGTAATAAGACTAAGTTGACAAAATGTCGAGAGGATAAATAGTTTTGTATCGTAAACATTGTATTGTAGATGTAGAATAAATTCTAAATAGATTATGGTTACAAGACGTTATGTAATATTAAGGGAAAGTAGTTGTTTGTAACGAGGGCAGTTGTAGCGGGACGCGAGAACCGTTGCGGTCTGTAGTGTTGACAAGCAGGTAGCAAAAACCAGTTTAGAGTTCTGTTTGTAAACAAACTGTGGCCTACTGCCAATGTCAACAGCTGATGGAGATGAAGGGTGGAGAATGGAGTAATGAAAAAAAAATATATATTTTTTTACTAAATGTACTGTAGTATAAGCAATTAAATTTCATTTGTAGATATATGATTAATATAATATGAGTGTAATAGGTGTAAGAATAAAAAAAAAAAATTGTAAAGGGGTTAAATAAATGAAATAAAATCCATTTGAAGGACGCAGCAATAGAATCGTCACCAATTTTATAGTAAAAATCTTATACGATTCTCTTGAGGAACGATATAACATAAAAAAAGAATGCTATCAAATTTTACGCTAGTTTTATATAGAAAACATGATTACTAAATGTATATTAGAATATGAAATGCAAGTAATGTGACTTGATGTACTGTTGTAAACCAGCGTGGCGGTGTTTTTCAAAGCACACACACCCTAGTCTAGGCGACAGTATGTCGGGGCGAAAGTTATTCAGCAAGTCATGTACAGGGTGTAAAAGCATAAAGTGTATTGTGTTAAAAAAAGGCAATAAAGTTAAGTGAAGTCGAGGGAGAATTGAGTGCTCGGACAATACGTACCGCTAGGTTTTAGACAGAGTAGGTGAGAGAGAAAACTCGAGTTGGCGTCATGTTTTGGTTTCGCGGTAAAAGTTGCCACGCGCTGTTTTTTGACGAATGATAGAAAGCGTCACTTTTAAGCGGGCGAAATTAGCTAGTTGGGTTGGTGGAAATCGAATATCGCGGTATATGAAACCAATGGGAACGCGATTTGTAAATAGTGAGTATGGGTAATGTTTGAGGGGGTATAAAAAAGGTAGTTGCGAATTTGTCAAGCTAGTCTACGGCGAACACTACAACTATCAGACTCGTTATCGCGCATTTCGTATCTAGTTATTACGATTTCATAACTAGTCTACGGCGAACACTACAACTATCAGACTCGTTAGCACGTATTAAAATTTTATAACTAAAACTTGCAATAAGTAAGAAGTACAGTATTCATGTCGTGCGTTTAAATAGTATTAAACCCGGTAGTACGGTAAAAGACATATGCCAGATTAAAGTAATTGTTAGACTGAATAACTTGGTGGTAATTACCGAACTTCAGAGTATCGAGAATCGAACGCGTGCATTTGGAAGTTGCGGATTGTGGGAGTGTTTTCGGGATGTACCATTGATGGTGCGAGCACTCAGTTTAATCACGTATTTACTAAGGTGTCAAAAATTAATTAGTATACACTAGTTACATGCCGAATCAGTGAGTAGGTGTGAACTGTGATAATTAAAGTGTAACCGAAATAACCAAGTGGTTAGTGTCATCGAGTGTCTTCAACAGGATCATCCGAATCGCCGACAACGCAATCTCCAAGATCGCAGACTCCGAGGGAACGACTCACCAACCAAAAGGAATTCAACTTAACAAGTAAACCGAATTGAACATTAAACTCAATTTAATTCATGTCTTTTTCTAAGTCTATTACTATTGGCAATTCAATTGGTCTATGAACCTACTTTCAATAATAATTGATGAAAGGTATAAATTTAATAATTGTTAACCATGAAGACTGTATGCAGATTGTAACATGTAAATGAAAATGGTCATTAAAATTAGCGGTCCTTCAAGTTAACTGTGTTAGTAATCATTTCTTTGATACCTTGAGATAATTTTAAGAGTCGCCATCAAGCAGAGTTAAGAGTTCAGTAATAGTAAATTACACATATCTTTTCTAGCTCTAAACTGCGAGGGTGGTATGTGGCGCCCATAACCGTGGAGCTTATAAAGACCAAATCCTACACTAGGTAGTATTTGGAGCCTATTGCAAGGTTTAATTTGTAAGCTAAACAGACAATTGAATTGCGAATAGAGTATAAGAAAAGTAGAATAAGAAACGTAGAGAATAAGAATAATTTTGTATGATCACACGAAGCAAAAGTAGGCAAACGAAATACATACAGAACAACACAAACAAAATGAATACGGAAACAGGGACAACTCAAAGTTACGAAGGGGAGTTTGATATTAACAACCAATTAGGGGATCAACATACACTCGCCCAACTAACTACGGTGGATCCAGAGTCAAGGACGCGGGGTCAGAACCACGAAGAAGTAGAAACGCCACAAATAACACAAGAAATACAACACGAGGGAAGACCGGGATTAGCACAAAAACAACAACAGAAACACCTAAAGAACCGGATATGTATGCATTACTACAACAATTTACACAACAGATATCGCAACAAATGACACAGCAAACAGAACTATTACAAAAATAATTACAAGAACAGAAGTTAGAACAATTACAACAGATAAAACAATTATCACAACAGATTACACAACGAAACCAGATCTTAAGAGACGAAATAGCTACACAACTCAGTGAATTTAAAAAGGAAAACAAGAAAATTTTGCAACAATTTAAAGTAGACACCAAAACTATGATAGATGAAGAGATTAGTATTATTAAGAATGAAATTAATGATAAGTTTAGTGATAATGAAAAATTATTGAAGGAAATAGACGATAAGCATAGTAGTGACATTAAAATTATAAACAAAAAGGTAATAGCGATTAATAAACGTTGTGACGAAAGTATTGTTGCTCACCAAATAGGGGCAGATAAATTAAAAGAATTAGAGAACAAAATGGATAACCATTCGGGCGAAACGAACCTCAAGCTGCAGCAATTACAAAGCGACGTGCGAATGAAGATGGCATTGATAAACGCGTCACCCGTCACCCGAAGCGTTGTCAACGAACAGATTAAAGAAGTCAAGTTTAATGGATCCAGCGATTTCCCGATGGAATTCATCAAGGAACTAACTGAGATATACCACGAACATTATCACGACATCAACAACACCGCATGGATATCGAGACATCTGGAAGGAGAGGCTGCAATTTGGTGGCGGTTAGTCAAAGACAGTATTAATAATTTTGCGGGTTTTACCGAAGCTTTTAGTAATAAGTACTGGAATGACGTGATCCAGGAACGGGTGCGAGACCAGTTGGAATTCGGACTGTACCACTCAGAAACCGGGATGTCTACAATCCAATACTTAGAGAGAAAATTGTTGGAGAATAGGCAGTTGATTCCGCCTATCTCAGATAGACATTTAATCAGGAAATTGGCAAGACATTACCCGTATGAGATTGAGGTAGCTATCATCACTCGAGGGGTTAACACGATAACAGAATTTGAACAAGTGTTGCTATAGTTTAACCATTTACGAAACGGCAGTAGGTCGATGAACCAGAGACCCGCTGACGGTCGGTTTGAGAGAAATTATAGTAAACACAACGGAGAAGAGAGAGGGAAAGTGAGCGAGCGAGACAGTTTTACCGAGGATAGAACGCAGTATACGCAGTATAATAGGCCGACCAAATGGAAAAACCAATTTAAGAGCGAAACTAACAGTGTACCGTCAACAAGTACTGCAGGTAGCAAGGTTGAACCAACAAAGCCAAAAAACTAGAGAAGGCCTGTAAATATGTCGTAGATTTAAGTAATAAAATTAAATATGTAAATACAACTTTCTTAAACATTAGGGATGATTTGATAAGTAATGATAATAAATCTGTTAGATTAAGAAGCAATAAATGTCCGGAACTTCAAATAATGTTGAACAGCGTATCGATTCGCGCATTGGTGGACACAGGTAGCCAAATTAATGCGATTTCGGAACGTTGGTTTAGCAGTAATAAAAAGGATCTGGGAAAAATAGAGATGCTAAAACTGTCTAACACTATAATTAAAAGTGCCACGGGCGGTAAATCTAAAAGAATTACACGGCAGGTATTGCTAAATGTACAGATTAAAGACTTACAGTTTGAAAGTGTTTTTGTAGTCGTGCCGGACCTGGTGAGAGAATGTATTTTGGGTGTGGACATGTTGGTGGAGAGTGGGTGCGTGATAGACCTTAATAATAAACAACTAATGATTAAGGGAAATCCTACCCATGGAGAGACGACCATAGCAGAAATATTACAGATGGAGCTGGCAGCAGAAGAAGAAGGCATCGAAGAAGTTATCAGCCAAAAAATCCAGGAAATTACCGAGTTAACCAACGGCGAGAAGGAGGAACTACTGAAGATATTAGCAAATAACAAAACCGTATTTCGTGAGACACCAGAGCGAGATTGGACCAAGTACGTAGATAAGGAAATGATACCAACAGATCAGCCAATTGACTACAAGAAAATTTATTTAAGAATTAAGGAAAAGGGTAGAAAACGGACAGAACAGATCAATTTAGCCAATAAAATTATGAAATTTCAAGAAGGTGACAAAGTGTTGTACGAGCATACCCAACGTCAGACTTAAATAAACGAGTAATTGGAAAATTTTGCAATATTTTCGAAGGTCCGTATAAGATCTGTAAGGAAGTTGGAATAGCGACGTACCAACTCGAAGACATTCAACAGCCCGGAAAGATTCCAGGAAAGTTTAATATCAGACAACTCAAACCATATTACGAAGTTTAACACACACTACACTCAAAGAACAACGAAATAATAAATAAACAGATTGTAAGAACACCACTTTTACAGATGTATGTGTAATAATTTATAAGTAAAATTGTAATAAGACTAAGTTGACAAAATGTCGAGAGGATAAATAGTTTTGTATCGTAAACATTGTATTGTAGATGTAGAATAAATTCTAAATAGATTATGGTTACAAGACGTTATGTAATATTAAGGGAAAGTAGTTGTTTGTAACGAGGGCAGTTGTAGCGGGACGCGAGAACCGTTGCGGTCTGTAGTGTTGACAAGCAGGTAGCAAAAACCAGTTTAGAGTTCTGTTTGTAAACAAACTGTGGCCTACTGCCAATGTCAACAGCTGATGGAGATGAAGGGTGGAGAATGGAGTAATGAAAAAAAAATATATATTTTTTTACTAAATGTACTGTAGTATAAGCAATTAAATTTCATTTGTAGATATATGATTAATATAATATGAGTGTAATAGGTGTAAGAATAAAAAAAAAAAATTGTAAAGGGGTTAAATAAATGAAATAAAATCCATTTGAAGGACGCAGCAATAGAATCGTCACCAATTTTATAGTAAAAATCTTATACGATTCTCTTGAGGAACGATATAACATAAAAAAAGAATGCTATCAAATTTTACGCTAGTTTTATATAGAAAACATGATTACTAAATGTATATTAGAATATGAAATGCAAGTAATGTGACTTGATGTACTGTTGTAAACCAGCGTGGCGGTGTTTTTCAAAGCACACACACCCTAGTCTAGGCGACAGTATGTCGGGGCGAAAGTTATTCAGCAAGTCATGTACAGGGTGTAAAAGCATAAAGTGTATTGTGTTAAAAAAAGGCAATAAAGTTAAGTGAAGTCGAGGGAGAATTGAGTGCTCGGACAATACGTACCGCTAGGTTTTAGACAGAGTAGGTGAGAGAGAAAACTCGAGTTGGCGTCATGTTTTGGTTTCGCGGTAAAAGTTGCCACGCGCTGTTTTTTGACGAATGATAGAAAGCGTCACTTTTAAGCGGGCGAAATTAGCTAGTTGGGTTGGTGGAAATCGAATATCGCGGTATATGAAACCAATGGGAACGCGATTTGTAAATAGTGAGTATGGGTAATGTTTGAGGGGGTATAAAAAAGGTAGTTGCGAATTTGTCAAGCTAGTCTACGGCGAACACTACAACTATCAGACTCGTTATCGCGCATTTCGTATCTAGTTATTACGATTTCATAACTAGTCTACGGCGAACACTACAACTATCAGACTCGTTAGCACGTATTAAAATTTTATAACTAAAACTTGCAATAAGTAAGAAGTACAGTATTCATGTCGTGCGTTTAAATAGTATTAAACCCGGTAGTACGGTAAAAGACATATGCCAGATTAAAGTAATTGTTAGACTGAATAACTTGGTGGTAATTACCGAACTTCAGAGTATCGAGAATCGAACGCGTGCATTTGGAAGTTGCGGATTGTGGGAGTGTTTTCGGGATGTACCATTGATGGTGCGAGCACTCAGTTTAATCACGTATTTACTAAGGTGTCAAAAATTAATTAGTATACACTAGTTACATGCCGAATCAGTGAGTAGGTGTGAACTGTGATAATTAAAGTGTAACCGAAATAACCAAGTGGTTAGTGTCATCGAGTGTCTTCAACAGGATCATCCGAATCGCCGACAACGCAATCTCCAAGATCGCAGACTCCGAGGGAACGACTCACCAACCAAAAGGAATTCAACTTAACAAGTAAACCGAATTGAACATTAAACTCAATTTAATTCATGTCTTTTTCTAAGTCTATTACTATTGGCAATTCAATTGGTCTATGAACCTACTTTCAATAATAATTGATGAAAGGTATAAATTTAATAATTGTTAACCATGAAGATTGTATGCAGATTGTAACATGTAAATGAAAATGGTCATTAAAATTAGCGGTCCTTCAAGTTAACTGTGTTAGTAATCATTTCTTTGATACCTTGAGATAATTTTAAGAGTCGCCATCAAGCAGAGTTAAGAGTTCAGTAATAGTAAATTACACATATCTTTTCTAGCTCTAAACTGCGAGGGTGGTATGTGGCGCCCATAACCGTGGAGCTTATAAAGACCAAATCCTACACTAGGTAGTATTTGGAGCCTATTGCAAGGTTTAATTTGTAAGCTAAACAGACAATTGAATTGCGAATAGAGTATAAGAAAAGTAGAATAAGAAACGTAGAGAATAAGAATAATTTTGTATGATCACACGAAGCAAAAGTAGGCAAACGAAATACATACAGAACAACACAAACAAAATGAATACGGAAACAGGGACAACTCAAAGTTACGAAGGGGAGTTTGATATTAACAACCAATTAGGGGATCAACATACACTCGCCCAACTAACTACGGTGGATCCAGAGTCAAGGACGCGGGGTCAGAACCACGAAGAAGTAGAAACGCCACAAATAACACAAGAAATACAACACGAGGGAAGACCGGGATTAGCACAAAAACAACAACAGAAACACCTAAAGAACCGGATATGTATGCATTACTACAACAATTTACACAACAGATATCGCAACAAATGACACAGCAAACAGAACTATTACAAAAATAATTACAAGAACAGAAGTTAGAACAATTACAACAGATAAAACAATTATCACAACAGATTACACAACGAAACCAGATCTTAAGAGACGAAATAGCTACACAACTCAGTGAATTTAAAAAGGAAAACAAGAAAATTTTGCAACAATTTAAAGTAGACACCAAAACTATGATAGATGAAGAGATTAGTATTATTAAGAATGAAATTAATGATAAGTTTAGTGATAATGAAAAATTATTGAAGGAAATAGACGATAAGCATAGTAGTGACATTAAAATTATAAACAAAAAGGTAATAGCGATTAATAAACGTTGTGACGAAAGTATTGTTGCTCACCAAATAGGGGCAGATAAATTAAAATAATTAGAGAACAAAATGGATAACCATTCGGGCGAAACGAACCTCAAGCTGCAGCAATTACAAAGCGACGTGCGAATGAAGATGGCATTGATAAACGCGTCACCCGTCACCCGAAGCGTTGTCAACGAACAGATTAAAGAAGTCAAGTTTAATGGATCCAGCGATTTCCCGATGGAATTCATCAAGGAACTAACTGAGATATACCACGAACATTATCACGACATCAACAACACCGCATGGATATCGAGACATCTGGAAGGAGAGGCTGCAATTTGGTGGCGGTTAGTCAAAGACAGTATTAATAATTTTGCGGGTTTTACCGAAGCTTTTAGTAATAAGTACTGGAATGACGTGATCCAGGAACGGGTGCGAGACCAGTTGGAATTCGGACTGTACCACTCAGAAACCGGGATGTCTACAATCCAATACTTAGAGAGAAAATTGTTGGAGAATAGGCAGTTGATTCCGCCTATCTCAGATAGACATTTAATCAGGAAATTGGCAAGACATTACCCGTATGAGATTGAGGTAGCTATCATCACTCGAGGGGTTAACACGATAACAGAATTTGAACAAGTGTTGCTATAGTTTAACCATTTACGAAACGGCAGTAGGTCGATGAACCAGAGACCCGCTGACGGTCGGTTTGAGAGAAATTATAGTAAACACAACGGAGAAGAGAGAGGGAAAGTGAGCGAGCGAGACAGTTTTACCGAGGATAGAACGCAGTATACGCAGTATAATAGGCCGACCAAATGGAAAAACCAATTTAAGAGCGAAACTAACAGTGTACCGTCAACAAGTACTGCAGGTAGCAAGGTTGAACCAACAAAGCCAAAAAACTAGAGAAGGCCTGTAAATATGTCGTAGATTTAAGTAATAAAATTAAATATGTAAATACAACTTTCTTAAACATTAGGGATGATTTGATAAGTAATGATAATAAATCTGTTAGATTAAGAAGCAATAAATGTCCGGAACTTCAAATAATGTTGAACAGCGTATCGATTCGCGCATTGGTGGACACAGGTAGCCAAATTAATGCGATTTCGGAACGTTGGTTTAGCAGTAATAAAAAGGATCTGGGAAAAATAGAGATGCTAAAACTGTCTAACACTATAATTAAAAGTGCCACGGGCGGTAAATCTAAAAGAATTACACGGCAGGTATTGCTAAATGTACAGATTAAAGACTTACAGTTTGAAAGTGTTTTTGTAGTCGTGCCGGACCTGGTGAGAGAATGTATTTTGGGTGTGGACATGTTGGTGGAGAGTGGGTGCGTGATAGACCTTAATAATAAACAACTAATGATTAAGGGAAATCCTACCCATGGAGAGACGACCATAGCAGAAATATTACAGATGGAGCTGGCAGCAGAAGAAGAAGGCATCGAAGAAGTTATCAGCCAAAAAATCCAGGAAATTACCGAGTTAACCAACGGCGAGAAGGAGGAACTACTGAAGATATTAGCAAATAACAAAACCGTATTTCGTGAGACACCAGAGCGAGATTGGACCAAGTACGTAGATAAGGAAATGATACCAACAGATCAGCCAATTGACTACAAGAAAATTTATTTAAGAATTAAGGAAAAGGGTAGAAAACGGACAGAACAGATCAATTTAGCCAATAAAATTATGAAATTTCAAGAAGGTGACAAAGTGTTGTACGAGCATAACCAACGTCAGACTTAAATAAACGAGTAATTGGAAAATTTTGCAATATTTTCGAAGGTCCGTATAAGATCTGTAAGGAAGTTGGAATAGCGACGTACCAACTCGAAGACATTCAACAGCCCGGAAAGATTCCAGGAAAGTTTAATATCAGACAACTCAAACCATATTACGAAGTTTAACACACACTACACTCAAAGAACAACGAAATAATAAATAAACAGATTGTAAGAACACCACTTTTACAGATGTATGTGTAATAATTTATAAGTAAAATTGTAATAAGACTAAGTTGACAAAATGTCGAGAGGATAAATAGTTTTGTATCGTAAACATTGTATTGTAGATGTAGAATAAATTCTAAATAGATTATGGTTACAAGACGTTATGTAATATTAAGGGAAAGTAGTTGTTTGTAACGAGGGCAGTTGTAGCGGGACGCGAGAACCGTTGCGGTCTGTAGTGTTGACAAGCAGGTAGCAAAAACCAGTTTAGAGTTCTGTTTGTAAACAAACTGTGGCCTACTGCCAATGTCAACAGCTGATGGAGATGAAGGGTGGAGAATGGAGTAATGAAAAAAAAAAATATATTTTTTTACTAAATGTACTGTAGTATAAGCAATTAAATTTCATTTGTAGATATATGATTAATATAATATGAGTGTAATAGGTGTAAGAATAAAAAAAAAAAATTGTAAAGGGGTTAAATAAATGAAATAAAATCCATTTGAAGGACGCAGCAATAGAATCGTCACCAATTTTATAGTAAAAATCTTATACGATTCTCTTGAGGAACGATATAACATAAAAAAAGAATGCTATCAAATTTTACGCTAGTTTTATATAGAAAACATGATTACTAAATGTATATTAGAATAAGAAATGCAAGTAATGTGACTTGATGTACTGTTGTAAACCAGCGTGGCGGTGTTTTTCAAAGCACACACACCCTAGTCTAGGCGACAGTATGTCGGGGCGAAAGTTATTCAGCAAGTCATGTACAGGGTGTAAAAGCATAAAGTGTATTGTGTTAAAAAAAGGCAATAAAGTTAAGTGAAGTCGAGGGAGAATTGAGTGCTCGGACAATACGTACCGCTAGGTTTTAGACAGAGTAGGTGAGAGAGAAAACTCGAGTTGGCGTCATGTTTTGGTTTCGCGGTAAAAGTTGCCACGCGCTGTTTTTTGACGAATGATAGAAAGCGTCACATTTAAGCGGGCGAAATTAGCTAGTTGGGTTGGTGGAAATCGAATATCGCGGTATATGAAACCAATGGGAACGCGATTTGTAAATAGTGAGTATGGGTAATGTTTGAGGGGGTATAAAAAAGGTAGTTGCGAATTTGTCAAGCTAGTCTACGGCGAACACTACAACTATCAGACTCGTTATCGCGCATTTCGTATCTAGTTATTACGATTTCATAACTAGTCTACGGCGAACACTACAACTATCAGACTCGTTAGCACGTATTAAAATTTTATAACTAAAACTTGCAATAAGTAAGAAGTACAGTATTCATGTCGTGCGTTTAAATAGTATTAAACCCGGTAGTACGGTAAAAGACATATGCCAGATTAAAGTAATTGTTAGACTGAATAACTTGGTGGTAATTACCGAACTTCAGAGTATCGAGAATCGAACGCGTGCATTTGGAAGTTGCGGATTGTGGGAGTGTTTTCGGGATGTACCATTGATGGTGCGAGCACTCAGTTTAATCACGTATTTACTAAGGTGTCAAAAATTAATTAGTATACACTAGTTACATGCCGAATCAGTGAGTAGGTGTGAACTGTGATAATTAAAGTGTAACCGAAATAACCAAGTGGTTAGTGTCATCGAGTGTCTTCAACAGGATCATCCGAATCGCCGACAACGCAATCTCCAAGATCGCAGACTCCGAGGGAACGACTCACCAACCAAAAGGAATTCAACTTAACAAGTAAACCGAATTGAACATTAAACTCAATTTAATTCATGTCTTTTTCTAAGTCTATTACTATTGGCAATTCAATTGGTCTATGAACGTACTTTCAATAATAATTGATGAAAGGTATAAATTTAATAATTGTTAACCATGAAGATTGTATGCAGATTGTAACATGTAAATGAAAATGGTCATTAAAATTAGCGGTCCTTCAAGTTAACTGTGTTAGTAATCATTTCTTTGATACCTTGAGATAATTTTAAGAGTCGCCATCAAGCAGAGTTAAGAGTTCAGTAATAGTAAATTACACATATCTTTTCTAGCTCTAAACTGCGAGGGTGGTATGTGGCGCCCATAACCGTGGAGCTTATAAAGACCAAATCCTACACTAGGTGGTATTTGGAGCCTATTGCAAGGTTTAATTTGTAAGCTAAACAGACAATTGAATTGCGAATAGAGTATAAGAAAAGTAGAATAAGAAACGTAGAGAATAAGAATAATTTTGTATGATCACACGAAGCAAAAGTAGGCAAACGAAATACATACAGAACAACACAAACAAAATGAATACGGAAACAGGGACAACTCAAAGTTACGAAGGGGAGTTTGATATTAACAACCAATTAGGGGATCAACATACACTCGCCCAACTAACTACGGTGGATCCAGAGTCAAGGACGCGGGGTCAGAACCACGAAGAAGTAGAAACGCCACAAATAACACAAGAAATACAACACGAGGGAAGACCGGGATTAGCACAAAAACAACAACAGAAACACCTAAAGAACCGGATATGTATGCATTACTACAACAATTTACACAACAGATATCGCAACAAATGACACAGCAAACAGAACTATTACAAAAATAATTACAAGAACAGAAGTTAGAACAATTACAACAGATAAAACAATTATCACAACAGATTACACAACGAAACCAGATCTTAAGAGACGAAATAGCTACACAACTCAGTGAATTTAAAAAGGAAAACAAGAAAATTTTGCAACAATTTAAAGTAGACACCAAAACTATGATAGATGAAGAGATTAGTATTATTAAGAATGAAATTAATGATAAGTTTAGTGATAATGAAAAATTATTGAAGGAAATAGACGATAAGCATAGTAGTGACATTAAAATTATAAACAAAAAGGTAATAGCGATTAATAAACGTTGTGACGAAAGTATTGTTGCTCACCAAATAGGGGCAGATAAATTAAAAGAATTAGAGAACAAAATGGATAACCATTCGGGCGAAACGAACCTCAAGCTGCAGCAATTACAAAGCGACGTGCGAATGAAGATGGCATTGATAAACGCGTCACCCGTCACCCGAAGCGTTGTCAACGAACAGATTAAAGAAGTCAAGTTTAATGGATCCAGCGATTTCCCGATGGAATTCATCAAGGAACTAACTGAGATATACCACGAACATTATCACGACATCAACAACACCGCATGGATATCGAGACATCTGGAAGGAGAGGCTGCAATTTGGTGGCGGTTAGTCAAAGACAGTATTAATAATTTTGCGGGTTTTACCGAAGCTTTTAGTAATAAGTACTGGAATGACGTGATCCAGGAACGGGTGCGAGACCAGTTGGAATTCGGACTGTACCACTCAGAAACCGGGATGTCTACAATCCAATACTTAGAGAGAAAATTGTTGGAGAATAGGCAGTTGATTCCGCCTATCTCAGATAGACATTTAATCAGGAAATTGGCAAGACATTACCCGTATGAGATTGAGGTAGCTATCATCACTCGAGGGGTTAACACGATAACAGAATTTGAACAAGTGTTGCTATAGTTTAACCATTTACGAAACGGCAGTAGGTCGATGAACCAGAGACCCGCTGACGGTCGGTTTGAGAGAAATTATAGTAAACACAACGGAGAAGAGAGAGGGAAAGTGAGCGAGCGAGACAGTTTTACCGAGGATAGAACGCAGTATACGCAGTATAATAGGCCGACCAAATGGAAAAACCAATTTAAGAGCGAAACTAACAGTGTACCGTCAACAAGTACTGCAGGTAGCAAGGTTGAACCAACAAAGCCAAAAAACTAGAGAAGGCCTGTAAATATGTCGTAGATTTAAGTAATAAAATTAAATATGTAAATACAACTTTCTTAAACATTAGGGATGATTTGATAAGTAATGATAATAAATCTGTTAGATTAAGAAGCAATAAATGTCCGGAACTTCAAATAATGTTGAACAGCGTATCGATTCGCGCATTGGTGGACACAGGTAGCCAAATTAATGCGATTTCGGAACGTTGGTTTAGCAGTAATAAAAAGGATCTGGGAAAAATAGAGATGCTAAAACTGTCTAACACTATAATTAAAAGTGCCACGGGCGGTAAATCTAAAAGAATTACACGGCAGGTATTGCTAAATGTACAGATTAAAGACTTACAGTTTGAAAGTGTTTTTGTAGTCGTGCCGGACCTGGTGAGAGAATGTATTTTGGGTGTGGACATGTTGGTGGAGAGTGGGTGCGTGATAGACCTTAATAATAAACAACTAATGATTAAGGGAAATCCTACCCATGGAGAGACGACCATAGCAGAAATATTACAGATGGAGCTGGCAGCAGAAGAAGAAGGCATCGAAGAAGTTATCAGCCAAAAAATCCAGGAAATTACCGAGTTAACCAACGGCGAGAAGGAGGAACTACTGAAGATATTAGCAAATAACAAAACCGTATTTCGTGAGACACCAGAGCGAGATTGGACCAAGTACGTAGATAAGGAAATGATACCAACAGATCAGCCAATTGACTACAAGAAAATTTATTTAAGAATTAAGGAAAAGGGTAGAAAACGGACAGAACAGATCAATTTAGCCAATAAAATTATGAAATTTCAAGAAGGTGACAAAGTGTTGTACGAGCATAACCAACGTCAGACTTAAATAAACGAGTAATTGGAAAATTTTGCAATATTTTCGAAGGTCCGTATAAGATCTGTAAGGAAGTTGGAATAGCGACGTACCAACTCGAAGACATTCAACAGCCCGGAAAGATTCCAGGAAAGTTTAATATCAGACAACTCAAACCATATTACGAAGTTTAACACACACTACACTCAAAGAACAACGAAATAATAAATAAACAGATTGTAAGAACACCACTTTTACAGATGTATGTGTAATAATTTATAAGTAAAATTGTAATAAGACTAAGTTGACAAAATGTCGAGAGGATAAATAGTTTTGTATCGTAAACATTGTATTGTAGATGTAGAATAAATTCTAAATAGATTATGGTTACAAGACGTTATGTAATATTAAGGGAAAGTAGTTGTTTGTAACGAGGGCAGTTGTAGCGGGACGCGAGAACCGTTGCGGTCTGTAGTGTTGACAAGCAGGTAGCAAAAACCAGTTTAGAGTTCTGTTTGTAAACAAACTGTGGCCTACTGCCAATGTCAACAGCTGATGGAGATGAAGGGTGGAGAATGGAGTAATGAAAAAAAAAAATATATTTTTTTACTAAATGTACTGTAGTATAAGCAATTAAATTTCATTTGTAGATATATGATTAATATAATATGAGTGTAATAGGTGTAAGAATAAAAAAAAAAAATTGTAAAGGGGTTAAATAAATGAAATAAAATCCATTTGAAGGACGCAGCAATAGAATCGTCACCAATTTTATAGTAAAAATCTTATACGATTCTCTTGAGGAACGATATAACATAAAAAAAGAATGCTATCAAATTTTACGCTAGTTTTATATAGAAAACATGATTACTAAATGTATATTAGAATAAGAAATGCAAGTAATGTGACTTGATGTACTGTTGTAAACCAGCGTGGCGGTGTTTTTCAAAGCACACACACCCTAGTCTAGGCGACAGTATGTCGGGGCGAAAGTTATTCAGCAAGTCATGTACAGGGTGTAAAAGCATAAAGTGTATTGTGTTAAAAAAAGGCAATAAAGTTAAGTGAAGTCGAGGGAGAATTGAGTGCTCGGACAATACGTACCGCTAGGTTTTAGACAGAGTAGGTGAGAGAGAAAACTCGAGTTGGCGTCATGTTTTGGTTTCGCGGTAAAAGTTGCCACGCGCTGTTTTTTGACGAATGATAGAAAGCGTCACATTTAAGCGGGCGAAATTAGCTAGTTGGGTTGGTGGAAATCGAATATCGCGGTATATGAAACCAATGGGAACGCGATTTGTAAATAGTGAGTATGGGTAATGTTTGAGGGGGTATAAAAAAGGTAGTTGCGAATTTGTCAAGCTAGTCTACGGCGAACACTACAACTATCAGACTCGTTATCGCGCATTTCGTATCTAGTTATTACGATTTCATAACTAGTCTACGGCGAACACTACAACTATCAGACTCGTTAGCACGTATTAAAATTTTATAACTAAAACTTGCAATAAGTAAGAAGTACAGTATTCATGTCGTGCGTTTAAATAGTATTAAACCCGGTAGTACGGTAAAAGACATATGCCAGATTAAAGTAATTGTTAGACTGAATAACTTGGTGGTAATTACCGAACTTCAGAGTATCGAGAATCGAACGCGTGCATTTGGAAGTTGCGGATTGTGGGAGTGTTTTCGGGATGTACCATTGATGGTGCGAGCACTCAGTTTAATCACGTATTTACTAAGGTGTCAAAAATTAATTAGTATACACTAGTTACATGCCGAATCAGTGAGTAGGTGTGAACTGTGATAATTAAAGTGTAACCGAAATAACCAAGTGGTTAGTGTCATCGAGTGTCTTCAACAGGATCATCCGAATCGCCGACAACGCAATCTCCAAGATCGCAGACTCCGAGGGAACGACTCACCAACCAAAAGGAATTCAACTTAACAAGTAAACCGAATTGAACATTAAACTCAATTTAATTCATGTCTTTTTCTAAGTCTATTACTATTGGCAATTCAATTGGTCTATGAACGTACTTTCAATAATAATTGATGAAAGGTATAAATTTAATAATTGTTAACCATGAAGATTGTATGCAGATTGTAACATGTAAATGAAAATGGTCATTAAAATTAGCGGTCCTTCAAGTTAACTGTGTTAGTAATCATTTCTTTGATACCTTGAGATAATTTTAAGAGTCGCCATCAAGCAGAGTTAAGAGTTCAGTAATAGTAAATTACACATATCTTTTCTAGCTCTAAACTGCGAGGGTGGTATGTGGCGCCCATAACCGTGGAGCTTATAAAGACCAAATCCTACACTAGGTGGTATTTGGAGCCTATTGCAAGGTTTAATTTGTAAGCTAAACAGACAATTGAATTGCGAATAGAGTATAAGAAAAGTAGAATAAGAAACGTAGAGAATAAGAATAATTTTGTATGATCACACGAAGCAAAAGTAGGCAAACGAAATACATACAGAACAACACAAACAAAATGAATACGGAAACAGGGACAACTCAAAGTTACGAAGGGGAGTTTGATATTAACAACCAATTAGGGGATCAACATACACTCGCCCAACTAACTACGGTGGATCCAGAGTCAAGGACGCGGGGTCAGAACCACGAAGAAGTAGAAACGCCACAAATAACACAAGAAATACAACACGAGGGAAGACCGGGATTAGCACAAAAACAACAACAGAAACACCTAAAGAACCGGATATGTATGCATTACTACAACAATTTACACAACAGATATCGCAACAAATGACACAGCAAACAGAACTATTACAAAAATAATTACAAGAACAGAAGTTAGAACAATTACAACAGATAAAACAATTATCACAACAGATTACACAACGAAACCAGATCTTAAGAGACGAAATAGCTACACAACTCAGTGAATTTAAAAAGGAAAACAAGAAAATTTTGCAACAATTTAAAGTAGACACCAAAACTATGATAGATGAAGAGATTAGTATTATTAAGAATGAAATTAATGATAAGTTTAGTGATAATGAAAAATTATTGAAGGAAATAGACGATAAGCATAGTAGTGACATTAAAATTATAAACAAAAAGGTAATAGCGATTAATAAACGTTGTGACGAAAGTATTGTTGCTCACCAAATAGGGGCGGATAAATTAAAAGAATTAGAGAACAAAATGGATAACCATTCGGGCGAAACGAACCTCAAGCTGCAGCAATTACAAAGCGACGTGCGAATGAAGATGGCATTGATAAACGCGTCACCCGTCACCCGAAGCGTTGTCAACGAACAGATTAAAGAAGTCAAGTTTAATGGATCCAGCGATTTCCCGATGGAATTCATCAAGGAACTAACTGAGATATACCACGAACATTATCACGACATCAACAACACCGCATGGATATCGAGACATCTGGAAGGAGAGGCTGCAATTTGGTGGCGGTTAGTCAAAGACAGTATTAATAATTTTGCGGGTTTTACCGAAGCTTTTAGTAATAAGTACTGGAATGACGTGATCCAGGAACGGGTGCGAGACCAGTTGGAATTCGGACTGTACCACTCAGAAACCGGGATGTCTACAATCCAATACTTAGAGAGAAAATTGTTGGAGAATAGGCAGTTGATTCCGCCTATCTCAGATAGACATTTAATCAGGAAATTGGCAAGACATTACCCGTATGAGATTGAGGTAGCTATCATCACTCGAGGGGTTAACACGATAACAGAATTTGAACAAGTGTTGCTATAGTTTAACCATTTACGAAACGGCAGTAGGTCGATGAACCAGAGACCCGCTGACGGTCGGTTTGAGAGAAATTATAGTAAACACAACGGAGAAGAGAGAGGGAAAGTGAGCGAGCGAGACAGTTTTACCGAGGATAGAACGCAGTATACGCAGTATAATAGGCCGACCAAATGGAAAAACCAATTTAAGAGCGAAACTAACAGTGTACCGTCAACAAGTACTGCAGGTAGCAAGGTTGAACCAACAAAGCCAAAAAACTAGAGAAGGCCTGTAAATATGTCGTAGATTTAAGTAATAAAATTAAATATGTAAATACAACTTTCTTAAACATTAGGGATGATTTGATAAGTAATGATAATAAATCTGTTAGATTAAGAAGCAATAAATGTCCGGAACTTCAAATAATGTTGAACAGCGTATCGATTCGCGCATTGGTGGACACAGGTAGCCAAATTAATGCGATTTCGGAACGTTGGTTTAGCAGTAATAAAAAGGATCTGGGAAAAATAGAGATGCTAAAACTGTCTAACACTATAATTAAAAGTGCCACGGGCGGTAAATCTAAAAGAATTACACGGCAGGTATTGCTAAATGTACAGATTAAAGACTTACAGTTTGAAAGTGTTTTTGTAGTCGTGCCGGACCTGGTGAGAGAATGTATTTTGGGTGTGGACATGTTGGTGGAGAGTGGGTGCGTGATAGACCTTAATAATAAACAACTAATGATTAAGGGAAATCCTACCCATGGAGAGACGACCATAGCAGAAATATTACAGATGGAGCTGGCAGCAGAAGAAGAAGGCATCGAAGAAGTTATCAGCCAAAAAATCCAGGAAATTACCGAGTTAACCAACGGCGAGAAGGAGGAACTACTGAAGATATTAGCAAATAACAAAACCGTATTTCGTGAGACACCAGAGCGAGATTGGACCAAGTACGTAGATAAGGAAATGATACCAACAGATCAGCCAATTGACTACAAGAAAATTTATTTAAGAATTAAGGAAAAGGGTAGAAAACGGACAGAACAGATCAATTTAGCCAATAAAATTATGAAATTTCAAGAAGGTGACAAAGTGTTGTACGAGCATACCCAACGTCAGACTTAAATAAACGAGTAATTGGAAAATTTTGCAATATTTTCGAAGGTCCGTATAAGATCTGTAAGGAAGTTGGAATAGCGACGTACCAACTCGAAGACATTCAACAGCCCGGAAAGATTCCAGGAAAGTTTAATATCAGACAACTCAAACCATATTACGAAGTTTAACACACACTACACTCAAAGAACAACGAAATAATAAATAAACAGATTGTAAGAACACCACTTTTACAGATGTATGTGTAATAATTTATAAGTAAAATTGTAATAAGACTAAGTTGACAAAATGTCGAGAGGATAAATAGTTTTGTATCGTAAACATTGTATTGTAGATGTAGAATAAATTCTAAATAGATTATGGTTACAAGACGTTATGTAATATTAAGGGAAAGTAGTTGTTTGTAACGAGGGCAGTTGTAGCGGGACGCGAGAACCGTTGCGGTCTGTAGTGTTGACAAGCAGGTAGCAAAAACCAGTTTAGAGTTCTGTTTGTAAACAAACTGTGGCCTACTGCCAATGTCAACAGCTGATGGAGATGAAGGGTGGAGAATGGAGTAATGAAAAAAAAAAATATATTTTTTTACTAAATGTACTGTAGTATAAGCAATTAAATTTCATTTGTAGATATATGATTAATATAATATGAGTGTAATAGGTGTAAGAATAAAAAAAAAAAATTGTAAAGGGGTTAAATAAATGAAATAAAATCCATTTGAAGGACGCAGCAATAGAATCGTCACCAATTTTATAGTAAAAATCTTATACGATTCTCTTGAGGAACGATATAACATAAAAAAAGAATGCTATCAAATTTTACGCTAGTTTTATATAGAAAACATGATTACTAAATGTATATTAGAATAAGAAATGCAAGTAATGTGACTTGATGTACTGTTGTAAACCAGCGTGGCGGTGTTTTTCAAAGCACACACACCCTAGTCTAGGCGACAGTATGTCGGGGCGAAAGTTATTCAGCAAGTCATGTACAGGGTGTAAAAGCATAAAGTGTATTGTGTTAAAAAAAGGCAATAAAGTTAAGTGAAGTCGAGGGAGAATTGAGTGCTCGGACAATACGTACCGCTAGGTTTTAGACAGAGTAGGTGAGAGAGAAAACTCGAGTTGGCGTCATGTTTTGGTTTCGCGGTAAAAGTTGCCACGCGCTGTTTTTTGACGAATGATAGAAAGCGTCACATTTAAGCGGGCGAAATTAGCTAGTTGGGTTGGTGGAAATCGAATATCGCGGTATATGAAACCAATGGGAACGCGATTTGTAAATAGTGAGTATGGGTAATGTTTGAGGGGGTATAAAAAAGGTAGTTGCGAATTTGTCAAGCTAGTCTACGGCGAACACTACAACTATCAGACTCGTTATCGCGCATTTCGTATCTAGTTATTACGATTTCATAACTAGTCTACGGCGAACACTACAACTATCAGACTCGTTAGCACGTATTAAAATTTTATAACTAAAACTTGCAATAAGTAAGAAGTACAGTATTCATGTCGTGCGTTTAAATAGTATTAAACCCGGTAGTACGGTAAAAGACATATGCCAGATTAAAGTAATTGTTAGACTGAATAACTTGGTGGTAATTACCGAACTTCAGAGTATCGAGAATCGAACGCGTGCATTTGGAAGTTGCGGATTGTGGGAGTGTTTTCGGGATGTACCATTGATGGTGCGAGCACTCAGTTTAATCACGTATTTACTAAGGTGTCAAAAATTAATTAGTATACACTAGTTACATGCCGAATCAGTGAGTAGGTGTGAACTGTGATAATTAAAGTGTAACCGAAATAACCAAGTGGTTAGTGTCATCGAGTGTCTTCAACAGGATCATCCGAATCGCCGACAACGCAATCTCCAAGATCGCAGACTCCGAGGGAACGACTCACCAACCAAAAGGAATTCAACTTAACAAGTAAACCGAATTGAACATTAAACTCAATTTAATTCATGTCTTTTTCTAAGTCTATTACTATTGGCAATTCAATTGGTCTATGAACGTACTTTCAATAATAATTGATGAAAGGTATAAATTTAATAATTGTTAACCATGAAGATTGTATGCAGATTGTAACATGTAAATGAAAATGGTCATTAAAATTAGCGGTCCTTCAAGTTAACTGTGTTAGTAATCATTTCTTTGATGCCTTGAGATAATTTTAAGAGTCGCCATCAAGCAGAGTTAAGAGTTCAGTAATAGTAAATTACACATATCTTTTCTAGCTCTAAACTGCGAGGGTGGTATGTGGCGCCCATAACCGTGGAGCTTATAAAGACCAAATCCTACACTAGGTGGTATTTGGAGCCTATTGCAAGGTTTAATTTGTAAGCTAAACAGACAATTGAATTGCGAATAGAGTATAAGAAAAGTAGAATAAGAAACGTAGAGAATAAGAATAATTTTGTATGATCACACGAAGCAAAAGTAGGCAAACGAAATACATACAGAACAACACAAACAAAATGAATACGGAAACAGGGACAACTCAAAGTTACGAAGGGGAGTTTGATATTAACAACCAATTAGGGGATCAACATACACTCGCCCAACTAACTACGGTGGATCCAGAGTCAAGGACGCGGGGTCAGAACCACGAAGAAGTAGAAACGCCACAAATAACACAAGAAATACAACACGAGGGAAGACCGGGATTAGCACAAAAACAACAACAGAAACACCTAAAGAACCGGATATGTATGCATTACTACAACAATTTACACAACAGATATCGCAACAAATGACACAGCAAACAGAACTATTACAAAAATAATTACAAGAACAGAAGTTAGAACAATTACAACAGATAAAACAATTATCACAACAGATTACACAACGAAACCAGATCTTAAGAGACGAAATAGCTACACAACTCAGTGAATTTAAAAAGGAAAACAAGAAAATTTTGCAACAATTTAAAGTAGACACCAAAACTATGATAGATGAAGAGATTAGTATTATTAAGAATGAAATTAATGATAAGTTTAGTGATAATGAAAAATTATTGAAGGAAATAGACGATAAGCATAGTAGTGACATTAAAATTATAAACAAAAAGGTAATAGCGATTAATAAACGTTGTGACGAAAGTATTGTTGCTCACCAAATAGGGGCAGATAAATTAAAAGAATTAGAGAACAAAATGGATAACCATTCGGGCGAAACGAACCTCAAGCTGCAGCAATTACAAAGCGACGTGCGAATGAAGATGGCATTGATAAACGCGTCACCCGTCACCCGAAGCGTTGTCAACGAACAGATTAAAGAAGTCAAGTTTAATGGATCCAGCGATTTCCCGATGGAATTCATCAAGGAACTAACTGAGATATACCACGAACATTATCACGACATCAACAACACCGCATGGATATCGAGACATCTGGAAGGAGAGGCTGCAATTTGGTGGCGGTTAGTCAAAGACAGTATTAATAATTTTGCGGGTTTTACCGAAGCTTTTAGTAATAAGTACTGGAATGACGTGATCCAGGAACGGGTGCGAGACCAGTTGGAATTCGGACTGTACCACTCAGAAACCGGGATGTCTACAATCCAATACTTAGAGAGAAAATTGTTGGAGAATAGGCAGTTGATTCCGCCTATCTCAGATAGACATTTAATCAGGAAATTGGCAAGACATTACCCGTATGAGATTGAGGTAGCTATCATCACTCGAGGGGTTAACACGATAACAGAATTTGAACAAGTGTTGCTATAGTTTAACCATTTACGAAACGGCAGTAGGTCGATGAACCAGAGACCCGCTGACGGTCGGTTTGAGAGAAATTATAGTAAACACAACGGAGAAGAGAGAGGGAAAGTGAGCGAGCGAGACAGTTTTACCGAGGATAGAACGCAGTATACGCAGTATAATAGGCCGACCAAATGGAAAAACCAATTTAAGAGCGAAACTAACAGTGTACCGTCAACAAGTACTGCAGGTAGCAAGGTTGAACCAACAAAGCCAAAAAACTAGAGAAGGCCTGTAAATATGTCGTAGATTTAAGTAATAAAATTAAATATGTAAATACAACTTTCTTAAACATTAGGGATGATTTGATAAGTAATGATAATAAATCTGTTAGATTAAGAAGCAATAAATGTCCGGAACTTCAAATAATGTTGAACAGCGTATCGATTCGCGCATTGGTGGACACAGGTAGCCAAATTAATGCGATTTCGGAACGTTGGTTTAGCAGTAATAAAAAGGATCTGGGAAAAATAGAGATGCTAAAACTGTCTAACACTATAATTAAAAGTGCCACGGGCGGTAAATCTAAAAGAATTACACGGCAGGTATTGCTAAATGTACAGATTAAAGACTTACAGTTTGAAAGTGTTTTTGTAGTCGTGCCGGACCTGGTGAGAGAATGTATTTTGGGTGTGGACATGTTGGTGGAGAGTGGGTGCGTGATAGACCTTAATAATAAACAACTAATGATTAAGGGAAATCCTACCCATGGAGAGACGACCATAGCAGAAATATTACAGATGGAGCTGGCAGCAGAAGAAGAAGGCATCGAAGAAGTTATCAGCCAAAAAATCCAGGAAATTACCGAGTTAACCAACGGCGAGAAGGAGGAACTACTGAAGATATTAGCAAATAACAAAACCGTATTTCGTGAGACACCAGAGCGAGATTGGACCAAGTACGTAGATAAGGAAATGATACCAACAGATCAGCCAATTGACTACAAGAAAATTTATTTAAGAATTAAGGAAAAGGGTAGAAAACGGACAGAACAGATCAATTTAGCCAATAAAATTATGAAATTTCAAGAAGGTGACAAAGTGTTGTTACGAGCATACCCAACGTCAGACTTAAATAAACGAGTAATTGGAAAATTTTGCAATATTTTCGAAGGTCCGTATAAGATCTGTAAGGAAGTTGGAATAGCGACGTACCAACTCGAAGACATTCAACAGCCCGGAAAGATTCCAGGAAAGTTTAATATCAGACAACTCAAACCATATTACGAAGTTTAACACACACTACACTCAAAGAACAACGAAATAATAAATAAACAGATTGTAAGAACACCACTTTTACAGATGTATGTGTAATAATTTATAAGTAAAATTGTAATAAGACTAAGTTGACAAAATGTCGAGAGGATAAATAGTTTTGTATCGTAAACATTGTATTGTAGATGTAGAATAAATTCTAAATAGATTATGGTTACAAGACGTTATGTAATATTAAGGGAAAGTAGTTGTTTGTAACGAGGGCAGTTGTAGCGGGACGCGAGAACCGTTGCGGTCTGTAGTGTTGACAAGCAGGTAGCAAAAACCAGTTTAGAGTTCTGTTTGTAAACAAACTGTGGCCTACTGCCAATGTCAACAGCTGATGGAGATGAAGGGTGGAGAATGGAGTAATGAAAAAAAAATATATATTTTTTTACTAAATGTACTGTAGTATAAGCAATTAAATTTCATTTGTAGATATATGATTAATATAATATGAGTGTAATAGGTGTAAGAATAAAAAAAAAAAATTGTAAAGGGGTTAAATAAATGAAATAAAATCCATTTGAAGGACGCAGCAATAGAATCGTCACCAATTTTATAGTAAAAATCTTATACGATTCTCTTGAGGAACGATATAACATAAAAAAAGAATGCTATCAAATTTTACGCTAGTTTTATATAGAAAACATGATTACTAAATGTATATTAGAATAAGAAATGCAAGTAATGTGACTTGATGTACTGTTGTAAACCAGCGTGGCGGTGTTTTTCAAAGCACACACACCCTAGTCTAGGCGACAGTATGTCGGGGCGAAAGTTATTCAGCAAGTCATGTACAGGGTGTAAAAGCATAAAGTGTATTGTGTTAAAAAAAGGCAATAAAGTTAAGTGAAGTCGAGGGAGAATTGAGTGCTCGGACAATACGTACCGCTAGGTTTTAGACAGAGTAGGTGAGAGAGAAAACTCGAGTTGGCGTCATGTTTTGGTTTCGCGGTAAAAGTTGCCACGCGCTGTTTTTTGACGAATGATAGAAAGCGTCACTTTTAAGCGGGCGAAATTAGCTAGTTGGGTTGGTGGAAATCGAATATCGCGGTATATGAAACCAATGGGAACGCGATTTGTAAATAGTGAGTATGGGTAATGTTTGAGGGGGTATAAAAAAGGTAGTTGCGAATTTGTCAAGCTAGTCTACGGCGAACACTACAACTATCAGACTCGTTATCGCGCATTTCGTATCTAGTTATTACGATTTCATAACTAGTCTACGGCGAACACTACAACTATCAGACTCGTTAGCACGTATTAAAATTTTATAACTAAAACTTGCAATAAGTAAGAAGTACAGTATTCATGTCGTGCGTTTAAATAGTATTAAACCCGGTAGTACGGTAAAAGACATATGCCAGATTAAAGTAATTGTTAGACTGAATAACTTGGTGGTAATTACCGAACTTCAGAGTATCGAGAATCGAACGCGTGCATTTGGAAGTTGCGGATTGTGGGAGTGTTTTCGGGATGTACCATTGATGGTGCGAGCACTCAGTTTAATCACGTATTTACTAAGGTGTCAAAAATTAATTAGTATACACTAGTTACATGCCGAATCAGTGAGTAGGTGTGAACTGTGATAATTAAAGTGTAACCGAAATAACCAAGTGGTTAGTGTCATCGAGTGTCTTCAACAGGATCATCCGAATCGCCGACAACGCAATCTCCAAGATCGCAGACTCCGAGGGAACGACTCACCAACCAAAAGGAATTCAACTTAACAAGTAAACCGAATTGAACATTAAACTCAATTTAATTCATGTCTTTTTCTAAGTCTATTACTATTGGCAATTCAATTGGTCTATGAACCTACTTTCAATAATAATTGATGAAAGGTATAAATTTAATAATTGTTAACCATGAAGATTGTATGCAGATTGTAACATGTAAATGAAAATGGTCATTAAAATTAGCGGTCCTTCAAGTTAACTGTGTTAGTAATCATTTCTTTGATACCTTGAGATAATTTTAAGAGTCGCCATCAAGCAGAGTTAAGAGTTCAGTAATAGTAAATTACACATATCTTTTCTAGCTCTAAACTGCGAGGGTGGTATGTGGCGCCCATAACCGTGGAGCTTATAAAGACCAAATCCTACACTAGGTAGTATTTGGAGCCTATTGCAAGGTTTAATTTGTAAGCTAAACAGACAATTGAATTGCGAATAGAGTATAAGAAAAGTAGAATAAGAAACGTAGAGAATAAGAATAATTTTGTATGATCACACGAAGCAAAAGTAGGCAAACGAAATACATACAGAACAACACAAACAAAATGAATACGGAAACAGGGACAACTCAAAGTTACGAAGGGGAGTTTGATATTAACAACCAATTAGGGGATCAACATACACTCGCCCAACTAACTACGGTGGATCCAGAGTCAAGGACGCGGGGTCAGAACCACGAAGAAGTAGAAACGCCACAAATAACACAAGAAATACAACACGAGGGAAGACCGGGATTAGCACAAAAACAACAACAGAAACACCTAAAGAACCGGATATGTATGCATTACTACAACAATTTACACAACAGATATCGCAACAAATGACACAGCAAACAGAACTATTACAAAAATAATTACAAGAACAGAAGTTAGAACAATTACAACAGATAAAACAATTATCACAACAGATTACACAACGAAACCAGATCTTAAGAGACGAAATAGCTACACAACTCAGTGAATTTAAAAAGGAAAACAAGAAAATTTTGCAACAATTTAAAGTAGACACCAAAACTATGATAGATGAAGAGATTAGTATTATTAAGAATGAAATTAATGATAAGTTTAGTGATAATGAAAAATTATTGAAGGAAATAGACGATAAGCATAGTAGTGACATTAAAATTATAAACAAAAAGGTAATAGCGATTAATAAACGTTGTGACGAAAGTATTGTTGCTCACCAAATAGGGGCAGATAAATTAAAAGAATTAGAGAACAAAATGGATAACCATTCGGGCGAAACGAACCTCAAGCTGCAGCAATTACAAAGCGACGTGCGAATGAAGATGGCATTGATAAACGCGTCACCCGTCACCCGAAGCGTTGTCAACGAACAGATTAAAGAAGTCAAGTTTAATGGATCCAGCGATTTCCCGATGGAATTCATCAAGGAACTAACTGAGATATACCACGAACATTATCACGACATCAACAACACCGCATGGATATCGAGACATCTGGAAGGAGAGGCTGCAATTTGGTGGCGGTTAGTCAAAGACAGTATTAATAATTTTGCGGGTTTTACCGAAGCTTTTAGTAATAAGTACTGGAATGACGTGATCCAGGAACGGGTGCGAGACCAGTTGGAATTCGGACTGTACCACTCAGAAACCGGGATGTCTACAATCCAATACTTAGAGAGAAAATTGTTGGAGAATAGGCAGTTGATTCCGCCTATCTCAGATAGACATTTAATCAGGAAATTGGCAAGACATTACCCGTATGAGATTGAGGTAGCTATCATCACTCGAGGGGTTAACACGATAACAGAATTTGAACAAGTGTTGCTATAGTTTAACCATTTACGAAACGGCAGTAGGTCGATGAACCAGAGACCCGCTGACGGTCGGTTTGAGAGAAATTATAGTAAACACAACGGAGAAGAGAGAGGGAAAGTGAGCGAGCGAGACAGTTTTACCGAGGATAGAACGCAGTATACGCAGTATAATAGGCCGACCAAATGGAAAAACCAATTTAAGAGCGAAACTAACAGTGTACCGTCAACAAGTACTGCAGGTAGCAAGGTTGAACCAACAAAGCCAAAAAACTAGAGAAGGCCTGTAAATATGTCGTAGATTTAAGTAATAAAATTAAATATGTAAATACAACTTTCTTAAACATTAGGGATGATTTGATAAGTAATGATAATAAATCTGTTAGATTAAGAAGCAATAAATGTCCGGAACTTCAAATAATGTTGAACAGCGTATCGATTCGCGCATTGGTGGACACAGGTAGCCAAATTAATGCGATTTCGGAACGTTGGTTTAGCAGTAATAAAAAGGATCTGGGAAAAATAGAGATGCTAAAACTGTCTAACACTATAATTAAAAGTGCCACGGGCGGTAAATCTAAAAGAATTACACGGCAGGTATTGCTAAATGTACAGATTAAAGACTTACAGTTTGAAAGTGTTTTTGCAGTCGTGCCGGACCTGGTGAGAGAATGTATTTTGGGTGTGGACATGTTGGTGGAGAGTGGGTGCGTGATAGACCTTAATAATAAACAACTAATGATTAAGGGAAATCCTACCCATGGAGAGACGACCATAGCAGAAATATTACAGATGGAGCTGGCAGCAGAAGAAGAAGGCATCGAAGAAGTTATCAGCCAAAAAATCCAGGAAATTACCGAGTTAACCAACGGCGAGAAGGAGGAACTACTGAAGATATTAGCAAATAACAAAACCGTATTTCGTGAGACACCAGAGCGAGATTGGACCAAGTACGTAGATAAGGAAATGATACCAACAGATCAGCCAATTGACTACAAGAAAATTTATTTAAGAATTAAGGAAAAGGGTAGAAAACGGATAGAACAGATCAATTTAGCCAATAAAATTATGAAATTTCAAGAAGGTGACAAAGTGTTGTTACGAGCATACCCAACGTCAGACTTAAATAAACGAGTAATTGGAAAATTTTGCAATATTTTCGAAGGTCCGTATAAGATCTGTAAGGAAGTTGGAATAGCGACGTACCAACTCGAAGACATTCAACAGCCCGGAAAGATTCCAGGAAAGTTTAATATCAGACAACTCAAACCATATTACGAAGTTTAACACACACTACACTCAAAGAACAACGAAATAATAAATAAACAGATTGTAAGAACACCACTTTTACAGATGTATGTGTAATAATTTATAAGTAAAATTGTAATAAGACTAAGTTGACAAAATGTCGAGAGGATAAATAGTTTTGTATCGTAAACATTGTATTGTAGATGTAGAATAAATTCTAAATAGATTATGGTTACAAGACGTTATGTAATATTAAGGGAAAGTAGTTGTTTGTAACGAGGGCAGTTGTAGCGGGACGCGAGAACCGTTGCGGTCTGTAGTGTTGACAAGCAGGTAGCAAAAACCAGTTTAGAGTTCTGTTTGTAAACAAACTGTGGCCTACTGCCAATGTCAACAGCTGATGGAGATGAAGGGTGGAGAATGGAGTAATGAAAAAAAAATATATATTTTTTTACTAAATGTACTGTAGTATAAGCAATTAAATTTCATTTGTAGATATATGATTAATATAATATGAGTGTAATAGGTGTAAGAATAAAAAAAAAAATTGTAAAGGGGTTAAATAAATGAAATAAAATCCATTTGAAGGACGCAGCAATAGAATCGTCACCAATTTTATAGTAAAAATCTTATACGATTCTCTTGAGGAACGATATAACATAAAAAAAGAATGCTATCAAATTTTACGCTAGTTTTATATAGAAAACATGACTACTAAATGTATATTAGAATAAGAAATGCAAGTAATGTGACTTGATGTACTGTTGTAAACCAGCGTGGCGGTGTTTTTCAAAGCACACACACCCTAGTCTAGGCGACAGTATGTCGGGGCGAAAGTTATTCAGCAAGTCATGTACAGGGTGTAAAAGCATAAAGTGTATTGTGTTAAAAAAAGGCAATAAAGTTAAGTGAAGTCGAGGGAGAATTGAGTGCTCGGACAATACGTACCGCTAGGTTTTAGACAGAGTAGGTGAGAGAGAAAACTCGAGTTGGCGTCATGTTTTGGTTTCGCGGTAAAAGTTGCCACGCGCTGTTTTTTGACGAATGATAGAAAGCGTCACTTTTAAGCGGGCGAAATTAGCTAGTTGGGTTGGTGGAAATCGAATATCGCGGTATATGAAACCAATGGGAACGCGATTTGTAAATAGTGAGTATGGGTAATGTTTGAGGGGGTATAAAAAAGGTAGTTGCGAATTTGTCAAGCTAGTCTACGGCGAACACTACAACTATCAGACTCGTTATCGCGCATTTCGTATCTAGTTATTACGATTTCATAACTAGTCTACGGCGAACACTACAACTATCAGACTCGTTAGCACGTATTAAAATTTTATAACTAAAACTTGCAATAAGTAAGAAGTACAGTATTCATGTCGTGCGTTTAAATAGTATTAAACCCGGTAGTACGGTAAAAGACATATGCCAGATTAAAGTAATTGTTAGACTGAATAACTTGGTGGTAATTACCGAACTTCAGAGTATCGAGAATCGAACGCGTGCATTTGGAAGTTGCGGATTGTGGGAGTGTTTTCGGGATGTACCATTGATGGTGCGAGCACTCAGTTTAATCACGTATTTACTAAGGTGTCAAAAATTAATTAGTATACACTAGTTACATGCCGAATCAGTGAGTAGGTGTGAACTGTGATAATTAAAGTGTAACCGAAATAACCAAGTGGTTAGTGTCATCGAGTGTCTTCAACAGGATCATCCGAATCGCCGACAACGCAATCTCCAAGATCGCAGACTCCGAGGGAACGACTCACCAACCAAAAGGAATTCAACTTAACAAGTAAACCGAATTGAACATTAAACTCAATTTAATTCATGTCTTTTTCTAAGTCTATTACTATTGGCAATTCAATTGGTCTATGAACCTACTTTCAATAATAATTGATGAAAGGTATAAATTTAATAATTGTTAACCATGAAGATTGTATGCAGATTGTAACATGTAAATGAAAATGGTCATTAAAATTAGCGGTCCTTCAAGTTAACTGTGTTAGTAATCATTTCTTTGATACCTTGAGATAATTTTAAGAGTCGCCATCAAGCAGAGTTAAGAGTTCAGTAATAGTAAATTACACATATCTTTTCTAGCTCTAAACTGCGAGGGTGGTATGTGGCGCCCATAACCGTGGAGCTTATAAAGACCAAATCCTACACTAGGTAGTATTTGGAGCCTATTGCAAGGTTTAATTTGTAAGCTAAACAGACAATTGAATTACGAATAGAGTATAAGAAAAGTAGAATAAGAAACGTAGAGAATAAGAATAATTTTGTATGATCACACGAAGCAAAAGTAGGCAAACGAAATACATACAGAACAACACAAACAAAATGAATACGGAAACAGGGACAACTCAAAGTTACGAAGGGGAGTTTGATATTAACAACCAATTAGGGGATCAACATACACTCGCCCAACTAACTACGGTGGATCCAGAGTCAAGGACGCGGGGTCAGAACCACGAAGAAGTAGAAACGCCACAAATAACACAAGAAATACAACACGAGGGAAGACCGGGATTAGCACAAAAACAACAACAGAAACACCTAAAGAACCGGATATGTATGCATTACTACAACAATTTACACAACAGATATCGCAACAAATGACACAGCAAACAGAACTATTACAAAAATAATTACAAGAACAGAAGTTAGAACAATTACAACAGATAAAACAATTATCACAACAGATTACACAACGAAACCAGATCTTAAGAGACGAAATAGCTACACAACTCAGTGAATTTAAAAAGGAAAACAAGAAAATTTTGCAACAATTTAAAGTAGACACCAAAACTATGATAGATGAAGAGATTAGTATTATTAAGAATGAAATTAATGATAAGTTTAGTGATAATGAAAAATTATTGAAGGAAATAGACGATAAGCATAGTAGTGACATTAAAATTATAAACAAAAAGGTAATAGCGATTAATAAACGTTGTGACGAAAGTATTGTTGCTCACCAAATAGGGGCAGATAAATTAAAAGAATTAGAGAACAAAATGGATAACCATTCGGGCGAAACGAACCTCAAGCTGCAGCAATTACAAAGCGACGTGCGAATGAAGATGGCATTGATAAACGCGTCACCCGTCACCCGAAGCGTTGTCAACGAACAGATTAAAGAAGTCAAGTTTAATGGATCCAGCGATTTCCCGATGGAATTCATCAAGGAACTAACTGAGATATACCACGAACATTATCACGACATCAACAACACCGCATGGATATCGAGACATCTGGAAGGAGAGGCTGCAATTTGGTGGCGGTTAGTCAAAGACAGTATTAATAATTTTGCGGGTTTTACCGAAGCTTTTAGTAATAAGTACTGGAATGACGTGATCCAGGAACGGGTGCGAGACCAGTTGGAATTCGGACTGTACCACTCAGAAACCGGGATGTCTACAATCCAATACTTAGAGAGAAAATTGTTGGAGAATAGGCAGTTGATTCCGCCTATCTCAGATAGACATTTAATCAGGAAATTGGCAAGACATTACCCGTATGAGATTGAGGTAGCTATCATCACTCGAGGGGTTAACACGATAACAGAATTTGAACAAGTGTTGCTATAGTTTAACCATTTACGAAACGGCAGTAGGTCGATGAACCAGAGACCCGCTGACGGTCGGTTTGAGAGAAATTATAGTAAACACAACGGAGAAGAGAGAGGGAAAGTGAGCGAGCGAGACAGTTTTACCGAGGATAGAACGCAGTATACGCAGTATAATAGGCCGACCAAATGGAAAAACCAATTTAAGAGCGAAACTAACAGTGTACCGTCAACAAGTACTGCAGGTAGCAAGGTTGAACCAACAAAGCCAAAAAACTAGAGAAGGCCTGTAAATATGTCGTAGATTTAAGTAATAAAATTAAATATGTAAATACAACTTTCTTAAACATTAGGGATGATTTGATAAGTAATGATAATAAATCTGTTAGATTAAGAAGCAATAAATGTCCGGAACTTCAAATAATGTTGAACAGCGTATCGATTCGCGCATTGGTGGACACAGGTAGCCAAATTAATGCGATTTCGGAACGTTGGTTTAGCAGTAATAAAAAGGATCTGGGAAAAATAGAGATGCTAAAACTGTCTAACACTATAATTAAAAGTGCCACGGGCGGTAAATCTAAAAGAATTACACGGCAGGTATTGCTAAATGTACAGATTAAAGACTTACAGTTTGAAAGTGTTTTTGTAGTCGTGCCGGACCTGGTGAGAGAATGTATTTTGGGTGTGGACATGTTGGTGGAGAGTGGGTGCGTGATAGACCTTAATAATAAACAACTAATGATTAAGGGAAATCCTACCCATGGAGAGACGACCATAGCAGAAATATTACAGATGGAGCTGGCAGCAGAAGAAGAAGGCATCGAAGAAGTTATCAGCCAAAAAATCCAGGAAATTACCGAGTTAACCAACGGCGAGAAGGAGGAACTACTGAAGATATTAGCAAATAACAAAACCGTATTTCGTGAGACACCAGAGCGAGATTGGACCAAGTACGTAGATAAGGAAATGATACCAACAGATCAGCCAATTGACTACAAGAAAATTTATTTAAGAATTAAGGAAAAGGGTAGAAAACGGACAGAACAGATCAATTTAGCCAATAAAATTATGAAATTTCAAGAAGGTGACAAAGTGTTGTTACGAGCATACCCAACGTCAGACTTAAATAAACGAGTAATTGGAAAATTTTGCAATATTTTCGAAGGTCCGTATAAGATCTGTAAGGAAGTTGGAATAGCGACGTACCAACTCGAAGACATTCAACAGCCCGGAAAGATTCCAGGAAAGTTTAATATCAGACAACTCAAACCATATTACGAAGTTTAACACACACTACACTCAAAGAACAACGAAATAATAAATAAACAGATTGTAAGAACACCACTTTTACAGATGTATGTGTAATAATTTATAAGTAAAATTGTAATAAGACTAAGTTGACAAAATGTCGAGAGGATAAATAGTTTTGTATCGTAAACATTGTATTGTAGATGTAGAATAAATTCTAAATAGATTATGGTTACAAGACGTTATGTAATATTAAGGGAAAGTAGTTGTTTGTAACGAGGGCAGTTGTAGCGGGACGCGAGAACCGTTGCGGTCTGTAGTGTTGACAAGCAGGTAGCAAAAACCAGTTTAGAGTTCTGTTTGTAAACAAACTGTGGCCTACTGCCAATGTCAACAGCTGATGGAGATGAAGGGTGGAGAATGGAGTAATGAAAAAAAAATATATATTTTTTTACTAAATGTACTGTAGTATAAGCAATTAAATTTCATTTGTAGATATATGATTAATATAATATGAGTGTAATAGGTGTAAGAATAAAAAAAAAAAATTGTAAAGGGGTTAAATAAATGAAATAAAATCCATTTGAAGGACGCAGCAATAGAATCGTCACCAATTTTATAGTAAAAATCTTATACGATTCTCTTGAGGAACGATATAACATAAAAAAAGAATGCTATCAAATTTTACGCTAGTTTTATATAGAAAACATGATTACTAAATGTATATTAGAATAAGAAATGCAAGTAATGTGACTTGATGTACTGTTGTAAACCAGCGTGGCGGTGTTTTTCAAAGCACACACACCCTAGTCTAGGCGACAGTATGTCGGGGCGAAAGTTATTCAGCAAGTCATGTACAGGGTGTAAAAGCATAAAGTGTATTGTGTTAAAAAAAGGCAATAAAGTTAAGTGAAGTCGAGGGAGAATTGAGTGCTCGGACAATACGTACCGCTAGGTTTTAGACAGAGTAGGTGAGAGAGAAAACTCGAGTTGGCGTCATGTTTTGGTTTCGCGGTAAAAGTTGCCACGCGCTGTTTT
The DNA here is from genome assembly GCA_034769895.1 of Magicicada septendecula. NCBI lineage: Eukaryota > Metazoa > Arthropoda > Insecta > Hemiptera > Cicadidae > Magicicada > Magicicada septendecula. The sequence goes on along the minus strand of CM068371.1, from coordinate 81,437,007 downwards.
TTGACGAATGATAGAAAGCGTCACTTTTAAGCGGGCGAAATTAGCTAGTTGGGTTGGTGGAAATCGAATATCGCGGTATATGAAACCAATGGGAACGCGATTTGTAAATAGTGAGTATGGGTAATGTTTGAGGGGGTATAAAAAAGGTAGTTGCGAATTTGTCAAGCTAGTCTACGGCGAACACTACAACTATCAGACTCGTTATCGCGCATTTCGTATCTAGTTATTACGATTTCATAACTAGTCTACGGCGAACACTACAACTATCAGACTCGTTAGCACGTATTAAAATTTTATAACTAAAACTTGCAATAAGTAAGAAGTACAGTATTCATGTCGTGCGTTTAAATAGTATTAAACCCGGTAGTACGGTAAAAGACATATGCCAGATTAAAGTAATTGTTAGACTGAATAACTTGGTGGTAATTACCGAACTTCAGAGTATCGAGAATCGAACGCGTGCATTTGGAAGTTGCGGATTGTGGGAGTGTTTTCGGGATGTACCATTGATGGTGCGAGCACTCAGTTTAATCACGTATTTACTAAGGTGTCAAAAATTAATTAGTATACACTAGTTACATGCCGAATCAGTGAGTAGGTGTGAACTGTGATAATTAAAGTGTAACCGAAATAACCAAGTGGTTAGTGTCATCGAGTGTCTTCAACAGGATCATCCGAATCGCCGACAACGCAATCTCCAAGATCGCAGACTCCGAGGGAACGACTCACCAACCAAAAGGAATTCAACTTAACAAGTAAACCGAATTGAACATTAAACTCAATTTAATTCATGTCTTTTTCTAAGTCTATTACTATTGGCAATTCAATTGGTCTATGAACCTACTTTCAATAATAATTGATGAAAGGTATAAATTTAATAATTGTTAACCATGAAGATTGTATGCAGATTGTAACATGTAAATGAAAATGGTCATTAAAATTAGCGGTCCTTCAAGTTAACTGTGTTAGTAATCATTTCTTTGATACCTTGAGATAATTTTAAGAGTCGCCATCAAGCAGAGTTAAGAGTTCAGTAATAGTAAATTACACATATCTTTTCTAGCTCTAAACTGCGAGGGTGGTATGTGGCGCCCATAACCGTGGAGCTTATAAAGACCAAATCCTACACTAGGTAGTATTTGGAGCCTATTGCAAGGTTTAATTTGTAAGCTAAACAGACAATTGAATTGCGAATAGAGTATAAGAAAAGTAGAATAAGAAACGTAGAGAATAAGAATAATTTTGTATGATCACACGAAGCAAAAGTAGGCAAACGAAATACATACAGAACAACACAAACAAAATGAATACGGAAACAGGGACAACTCAAAGTTACGAAGGGGAGTTTGATATTAACAACCAATTAGGGGATCAACATACACTCGCCCAACTAACTACGGTGGATCCAGAGTCAAGGACGCGGGGTCAGAACCACGAAGAAGTAGAAACGCCACAAATAACACAAGAAATACAACACGAGGGAAGACCGGGATTAGCACAAAAACAACAACAGAAACACCTAAAGAACCGGATATGTATGCATTACTACAACAATTTACACAACAGATATCGCAACAAATGACACAGCAAACAGAACTATTACAAAAATAATTACAAGAACAGAAGTTAGAACAATTACAACAGATAAAACAATTATCACAACAGATTACACAACGAAACCAGATCTTAAGAGACGAAATAGCTACACAACTCAGTGAATTTAAAAAGGAAAACAAGAAAATTTTGCAACAATTTAAAGTAGACACCAAAACTATGATAGATGAAGAGATTAGTATTATTAAGAATGAAATTAATGATAAGTTTAGTGATAATGAAAAATTATTGAAGGAAATAGACGATAAGCATAGTAGTGACATTAAAATTATAAACAAAAAGGTAATAGCGATTAATAAACGTTGTGACGAAAGTATTGTTGCTCACCAAATAGGGGCGGATAAATTAAAAGAATTAGAGAACAAAATGGATAACCATTCGGGCGAAACGAACCTCAAGCTGCAGCAATTACAAAGCGACGTGCGAATGAAGATGGCATTGATAAACGCGTCACCCGTCACCCGAAGCGTTGTCAACGAACAGATTAAAGAAGTCAAGTTTAATGGATCCAGCGATTTCCCGATGGAATTCATCAAGGAACTAACTGAGATATACCACGAACATTATCACGACATCAACAACACCGCATGGATATCGAGACATCTGGAAGGAGAGGCTGCAATTTGGTGGCGGTTAGTCAAAGACAGTATTAATAATTTTGCGGGTTTTACCGAAGCTTTTAGTAATAAGTACTGGAATGACGTGATCCAGGAACGGGTGCGAGACCAGTTGGAATTCGGACTGTACCACTCAGAAACCGGGATGTCTACAATCCAATACTTAGAGAGAAAATTGTTGGAGAATAGGCAGTTGATTCCGCCTATCTCAGATAGACATTTAATCAGGAAATTGGCAAGACATTACCCGTATGAGATTGAGGTAGCTATCATCACTCGAGGGGTTAACACGATAACAGAATTTGAACAAGTGTTGCTATAGTTTAACCATTTACGAAACGGCAGTAGGTCGATGAACCAGAGACCCGCTGACGGTCGGTTTGAGAGAAATTATAGTAAACACAACGGAGAAGAGAGAGGGAAAGTGAGCGAGCGAGACAGTTTTACCGAGGATAGAACGCAGTATACGCAGTATAATAGGCCGACCAAATGGAAAAACCAATTTAAGAGCGAAACTAACAGTGTACCGTCAACAAGTACTGCAGGTAGCAAGGTTGAACCAACAAAGCCAAAAAACTAGAGAAGGCCTGTAAATATGTCGTAGATTTAAGTAATAAAATTAAATATGTAAATACAACTTTCTTAAACATTAGGGATGATTTGATAAGTAATGATAATAAATCTGTTAGATTAAGAAGCAATAAATGTCCGGAACTTCAAATAATGTTGAACAGCGTATCGATTCGCGCATTGGTGGACACAGGTAGCCAAATTAATGCGATTTCGGAACGTTGGTTTAGCAGTAATAAAAAGGATCTGGGAAAAATAGAGATGCTAAAACTGTCTAACACTATAATTAAAAGTGCCACGGGCGGTAAATCTAAAAGAATTACACGGCAGGTATTGCTAAATGTACAGATTAAAGACTTACAGTTTGAAAGTGTTTTTGTAGTCGTGCCGGACCTGGTGAGAGAATGTATTTTGGGTGTGGACATGTTGGTGGAGAGTGGGTGCGTGATAGACCTTAATAATAAACAACTAATGATTAAGGGAAATCCTACCCATGGAGAGACGACCATAGCAGAAATATTACAGATGGAGCTGGCAGCAGAAGAAGAAGGCATCGAAGAAGTTATCAGCCAAAAAATCCAGGAAATTACCGAGTTAACCAACGGCGAGAAGGAGGAACTACTGAAGATATTAGCAAATAACAAAACCGTATTTCGTGAGACACCAGAGCGAGATTGGACCAAGTACGTAGATAAGGAAATGATACCAACAGATCAGCCAATTGACTACAAGAAAATTTATTTAAGAATTAAGGAAAAGGGTAGAAAACGGACAGAACAGATCAATTTAGCCAATAAAATTATGAAATTTCAAGAAGGTGACAAAGTGTTGTTACGAGCATACCCAACGTCAGACTTAAATAAACGAGTAATTGGAAAATTTTGCAATATTTTCGAAGGTCCGTATAAGATCTGTAAGGAAGTTGGAATAGCGACGTACCAACTCGAAGACATTCAACAGCCCGGAAAGATTCCAGGAAAGTTTAATATCAGACAACTCAAACCATATTACGAAGTTTAACACACACTACACTCAAAGAACAACGAAATAATAAATAAACAGATTGTAAGAACACCACTTTTACAGATGTATGTGTAATAATTTATAAGTAAAATTGTAATAAGACTAAGGTGACAAAATGTCGAGAGGATAAATAGTTTTGTATCGTAAACATTGTATTGTAGATGTAGAATAAATTCTAAATAGATTATGGTTACAAGACGTTATGTAATATTAAGGGAAAGTAGTTGTTTGTAACGAGGGCAGTTGTAGCGGGACGCGAGAACCGTTGCGGTCTGTAGTGTTGACAAGCAGGTAGCAAAAACCAGTTTAGAGTTCTGTTTGTAAACAAACTGTGGCCTACTGCCAATGTCAACAGCTGATGGAGATGAAGGGTGGAGAATGGAGTAATGAAAAAAAAATATATATTTTTTTACTAAATGTACTGTAGTATAAGCAATTAAATTTCATTTGTAGATATATGATTAATATAATATGAGTGTAATAGGTGTAAGAATAAAAAAAAAAAATTGTAAAGGGGTTAAATAAATGAAATAAAATCCATTTGAAGGACGCAGCAATAGAATCGTCACCAATTTTATAGTAAAAATCTTATACGATTCTCTTGAGGAACGATATAACATAAAAAAAGAATGCTATCAAATTTTACGCTAGTTTTATATAGAAAACATGATTACTAAATGTATATTAGAATAAGAAATGCAAGTAATGTGACTTGATGTACTGTTGTAAACCAGCGTGGCGGTGTTTTTCAAAGCACACACACCCTAGTCTAGGCGACAGTATGTCGGGGCGAAAGTTATTCAGCAAGTCATGTACAGGGTGTAAAAGCATAAAGTGTATTGTGTTAAAAAAAGGCAATAAAGTTAAGTGAAGTCGAGGGAGAATTGAGTGCTCGGACAATACGTACCGCTAGGTTTTAGACAGAGTAGGTGAGAGAGAAAACTCGAGTTGGCGTCATGTTTTGGTTTCGCGGTAAAAGTTGCCACGCGCTGTTTTTTGACGAATGATAGAAAGCGTCACTTTTAAGCGGGCGAAATTAGCTAGTTGGGTTGGTGGAAATCGAATATCGCGGTATATGAAACCAATGGGAACGCGATTTGTAAATAGTGAGTATGGGTAATGTTTGAGGGGGTATAAAAAAGGTAGTTGCGAATTTGTCAAGCTAGTCTACGGCGAACACTACAACTATCAGACTCGTTATCGCGCATTTCGTATCTAGTTATTACGATTTCATAACTAGTCTACGGCGAACACTACAACTATCAGACTCGTTAGCACGTATTAAAATTTTATAACTAAAACTTGCAATAAGTAAGAAGTACAGTATTCATGTCGTGCGTTTAAATAGTATTAAACCCGGTAGTACGGTAAAAGACATATGCCAGATTAAAGTAATTGTTAGACTGAATAACTTGGTGGTAATTACCGAACTTCAGAGTATCGAGAATCGAACGCGTGCATTTGGAAGTTGCGGATTGTGGGAGTGTTTTCGGGATGTACCATTGATGGTGCGAGCACTCAGTTTAATCACGTATTTACTAAGGTGTCAAAAATTAATTAGTATACACTAGTTACATGCCGAATCAGTGAGTAGGTGTGAACTGTGATAATTAAAGTGTAACCGAAATAACCAAGTGGTTAGTGTCATCGAGTGTCTTCAACAGGATCATCCGAATCGCCGACAACGCAATCTCCAAGATCGCAGACTCCGAGGGAACGACTCACCAACCAAAAGGAATTCAACTTAACAAGTAAACCGAATTGAACATTAAACTCAATTTAATTCATGTCTTTTTCTAAGTCTATTACTATTGGCAATTCAATTGGTCTATGAACCTACTTTCAATAATAATTGATGAAAGGTATAAATTTAATAATTGTTAACCATGAAGACTGTATGCAGATTGTAACATGTAAATGAAAATGGTCATTAAAATTAGCGGTCCTTCAAGTTAACTGTGTTAGTAATCATTTCTTTGATACCTTGAGATAATTTTAAGAGTCGCCATCAAGCAGAGTTAAGAGTTCAGTAATAGTAAATTACACATATCTTTTCTAGCTCTAAACTGCGAGGGTGGTATGTGGCGCCCATAACCGTGGAGCTTATAAAGACCAAATCCTACACTAGGTAGTATTTGGAGCCTATTGCAAGGTTTAATTTGTAAGCTAAACAGACAATTGAATTGCGAATAGAGTATAAGAAAAGTAGAATAAGAAACGTAGAGAATAAGAATAATTTTGTATGATCACACGAAGCAAAAGTAGGCAAACGAAATACATACAGAACAACACAAACAAAATGAATACGGAAACAGGGACAACTCAAAGTTACGAAGGGGAGTTTGATATTAACAACCAATTAGGGGATCAACATACACTCGCCCAACTAACTACGGTGGATCCAGAGTCAAGGACGCGGGGTCAGAACCACGAAGAAGTAGAAACGCCACAAATAACACAAGAAATACAACACGAGGGAAGACCGGGATTAGCACAAAAACAACAACAGAAACACCTAAAGAACCGGATATGTATGCATTACTACAACAATTTACACAACAGATATCGCAACAAATGACACAGCAAACAGAACTATTACAAAAATAATTACAAGAACAGAAGTTAGAACAATTACAACAGATAAAACAATTATCACAACAGATTACACAACGAAACCAGATCTTAAGAGACGAAATAGCTACACAACTCAGTGAATTTAAAAAGGAAAACAAGAAAATTTTGCAACAATTTAAAGTAGACACCAAAACTATGATAGATGAAGAGATTAGTATTATTAAGAATGAAATTAATGATAAGTTTAGTGATAATGAAAAATTATTGAAGGAAATAGACGATAAGCATAGTAGTGACATTAAAATTATAAACAAAAAGGTAATAGCGATTAATAAACGTTGTGACGAAAGTATTGTTGCTCACCAAATAGGGGCAGATAAATTAAAAGAATTAGAGAACAAAATGGATAACCATTCGGGCGAAACGAACCTCAAGCTGCAGCAATTACAAAGCGACGTGCGAATGAAGATGGCATTGATAAACGCGTCACCCGTCACCCGAAGCGTTGTCAACGAACAGATTAAAGAAGTCAAGTTTAATGGATCCAGCGATTTCCCGATGGAATTCATCAAGGAACTAACTGAGATATACCACGAACATTATCACGACATCAACAACACCGCATGGATATCGAGACATCTGGAAGGAGAGGCTGCAATTTGGTGGCGGTTAGTCAAAGACAGTATTAATAATTTTGCGGGTTTTACCGAAGCTTTTAGTAATAAGTACTGGAATGAGGTGATCCAGGAACGGGTGCGAGACCAGTTGGAATTCGGACTGTACCACTCAGAAACCGGGATGTCTACAATCCAATACTTAGAGAGAAAATTGTTGGAGAATAGGCAGTTGATTCCGCCTATCTCAGATAGACATTTAATCAGGAAATTGGCAAGACATTACCCGTATGAGATTGAGGTAGCTATCATCACTCGAGGGGTTAACACGATAACAGAATTTGAACAAGTGTTGCTATAGTTTAACCATTTACGAAACGGCAGTAGGTCGATGAACCAGAGACCCGCTGACGGTCGGTTTGAGAGAAATTATAGTAAACACAACGGAGAAGAGAGAGGGAAAGTGAGCGAGCGAGACAGTTTTACCGAGGATAGAACGCAGTATACGCAGTATAATAGGCCGACCAAATGGAAAAACCAATTTAAGAGCGAAACTAACAGTGTACCGTCAACAAGTACTGCAGGTAGCAAGGTTGAACCAACAAAGCCAAAAAACTAGAGAAGGCCTGTAAATATGTCGTAGATTTAAGTAATAAAATTAAATATGTAAATACAACTTTCTTAAACATTAGGGATGATTTGATAAGTAATGATAATAAATCTGTTAGATTAAGAAGCAATAAATGTCCGGAACTTCAAATAATGTTGAACAGCGTATCGATTCGCGCATTGGTGGACACAGGTAGCCAAATTAATGCGATTTCGGAACGTTGGTTTAGCAGTAATAAAAAGGATCTGGGAAAAATAGAGATGCTAAAACTGTCTAACACTATAATTAAAAGTGCCACGGGCGGTAAATCTAAAAGAATTACACGGCAGGTATTGCTAAATGTACAGATTAAAGACTTACAGTTTGAAAGTGTTTTTGTAGTCGTGCCGGACCTGGTGAGAGAATGTATTTTGGGTGTGGACATGTTGGTGGAGAGTGGGTGCGTGATAGACCTTAATAATAAACAACTAATGATTAAGGGAAATCCTACCCATGGAGAGACGACCATAGCAGAAATATTACAGATGGAGCTGGCAGCAGAAGAAGAAGGCATCGAAGAAGTTATCAGCCAAAAAATCCAGGAAATTACCGAGTTAACCAACGGCGAGAAGGAGGAACTACTGAAGATATTAGCAAATAACAAAACCGTATTTCGTGAGACACCAGAGCGAGATTGGACCAAGTACGTAGATAAGGAAATGATACCAACAGATCAGCCAATTGACTACAAGAAAATTTATTTAAGAATTAAGGAAAAGGGTAGAAAACGGACAGAACAGATCAATTTAGCCAATAAAATTATGAAATTTCAAGAAGGTGACAAAGTGTTGTTACGAGCATACCCAACGTCAGACTTAAATAAACGAGTAATTGGAAAATTTTGCAATATTTTCGAAGGTCCGTATAAGATCTGTAAGGAAGTTGGAATAGCGACGTACCAACTCGAAGACATTCAACAGCCCGGAAAGATTCCAGGAAAGTTTAATATCAGACAACTCAAACCATATTACGAAGTTTAACACACACTACACTCAAAGAACAACGAAATAATAAATAAACAGATTGTAAGAACACCACTTTTACAGATGTATGTGTAATAATTTATAAGTAAAATTGTAATAAGACTAAGTTGACAAAATGTCGAGAGGATAAATAGTTTTGTATCGTAAACATTGTATTGTAGATGTAGAATAAATTCTAAATAGATTATGGTTACAAGACGTTATGTAATATTAAGGGAAAGTAGTTGTTTGTAACGAGGGCAGTTGTAGCGGGACGCGAGAACCGTTGCGGTCTGTAGTGTTGACAAGCAGGTAGCAAAAACCAGTTTAGAGTTCTGTTTGTAAACAAACTGTGGCCTACTGCCAATGTCAACAGCTGATGGAGATGAAGGGTGGAGAATGGAGTAATGAAAAAAAAATATATATTTTTTTACTAAATGTACTGTAGTATAAGCAATTAAATTTCATTTGTAGATATATGATTAATATAATATGAGTGTAATAGGTGTAAGAATTAAAAAAAAAAATTGTAAAGGGGTTAAATAAATGAAATAAAATCCATTTGAAGGACGCAGCAATAGAATCGTCACCAATTTTATAGTAAAAATCTTATACGATTCTCTTGAGGAACGATATAACATAAAAAAAGAATGCTATCAAATTTTACGCTAGTTTTATATAGAAAACATGATTACTAAATGTATATTAGAATAAGAAATGCAAGTAATGTGACTTGATGTACTGTTGTAAACCAGCGTGGCGGTGTTTTTCAAAGCACACACACCCTAGTCTAGGCGACAGTATGTCGGGGCGAAAGTTATTCAGCAAGTCATGTACAGGGTGTAAAAGCATAAAGTGTATTGTGTTAAAAAAAGGCAATAAAGTTAAGTGAAGTCGAGGGAGAATTGAGTGCTCGGACAATACGTACCGCTAGGTTTTAGACAGAGTAGGTGAGAGAGAAAACTCGAGTTGGCGTCATGTTTTGGTTTCGCGGTAAAAGTTGCCACGCGCTGTTTTTTGACGAATGATAGAAAGCGTCACATTTAAGCGGGCGAAATTAGCTAGTTGGGTTGGTGGAAATCGAATATCGCGGTATATGAAACCAATGGGAACGCGATTTGTAAATAGTGAGTATGGGTAATGTTTGAGGGGGTATAAAAAAGGTAGTTGCGAATTTGTCAAGCTAGTCTACGGCGAACACTACAACTATCAGACTCGTTATCGCGCATTTCGTATCTAGTTATTACGATTTCATAACTAGTCTACGGCGAACACTACAACTATCAGACTCGTTAGCACGTATTAAAATTTTATAACTAAAACTTGCAATAAGTAAGAAGTACAGTATTCATGTCGTGCGTTTAAATAGTATTAAACCCGGTAGTACGGTAAAAGACATATGCCAGATTAAAGTAATTGTTAGACTGAATAACTTGGTGGTAATTACCGAACTTCAGAGTATCGAGAATCGAACGCGTGCATTTGGAAGTTGCGGATTGTGGGAGTGTTTTCGGGATGTACCATTGATGGTGCGAGCACTCAGTTTAATCACGTATTTACTAAGGTGTCAAAAATTAATTAGTATACACTAGTTACATGCCGAATCAGTGAGTAGGTGTGAACTGTGATAATTAAAGTGTAACCGAAATAACCAAGTGGTTAGTGTCATCGAGTGTCTTCAACAGGATCATCCGAATCGCCGACAACGCAATCTCCAAGATCGCAGACTCCGAGGGAACGACTCACCAACCAAAAGGAATTCAACTTAACAAGTAAACCGAATTGAACATTAAACTCAATTTAATTCATGTCTTTTTCTAAGTCTATTACTATTGGCAATTCAATTGGTCTATGAACCTACTTTCAATAATAATTGATGAAAGGTATAAATTTAATAATTGTTAACCATGAAGATTGTATGCAGATTGTAACATGTAAATGAAAATGGTCATTAAAATTAGCGGTCCTTCAAGTTAACTGTGTTAGTAATCATTTCTTTGATACCTTGAGATAATTTTAAGAGTCGCCATCAAGCAGAGTTAAGAGTTCAGTAATAGTAAATTACACATATCTTTTCTAGCTCTAAACTGCGAGGGTGGTATGTGGCGCCCATAACCGTGGAGCTTATAAAGACCAAATCCTACACTAGGTAGTATTTGGAGCCTATTGCAAGGTTTAATTTGTAAGCTAAACAGACAATTGAATTGCGAATAGAGTATAAGAAAAGTAGAATAAGAAACGTAGAGAATAAGAATAATTTTGTATGATCACACGAAGCAAAAGTAGGCAAACGAAATACATACAGAACAACACAAACAAAATGAATACGGAAACAGGGACAACTCAAAGTTACGAAGGGGAGTTTGATATTAACAACCAATTAGGGGATCAACATACACTCGCCCAACTAACTACGGTGGATCCAGAGTCAAGGACGCGGGGTCAGAACCACGAAGAAGTAGAAACGCCACAAATAACACAAGAAATACAACACGAGGGAAGACCGGGATTAGCACAAAAACAACAACAGAAACACCTAAAGAACCGGATATGTATGCATTACTACAACAATTTACACAACAGATATCGCAACAAATGACACAGCAAACAGAACTATTACAAAAATAATTACAAGAACAGAAGTTAGAACAATTACAACAGATAAAACAATTATCACAACAGATTACACAACGAAACCAGATCTTAAGAGACGAAATAGCTACACAACTCAGTGAATTTAAAAAGGAAAACAAGAAAATTTTGCAACAATTTAAAGTAGACACCAAAACTATGATAGATGAAGAGATTAGTATTATTAAGAATGAAATTAATGATAAGTTTAGTGATAATGAAAAATTATTGAAGGAAATAGACGATAAGCATAGTAGTGGCATTAAAATTATAAACAAAAAGGTAATAGCGATTAATAAACGTTGTGACGAAAGTATTGTTGCTCACCAAATAGGGGCAGATAAATTAAAAGAATTAGAGAACAAAATGGATAACCATTCGGGCGAAACGAACCTCAAGCTGCAGCAATTACAAAGCGACGTGCGAATGAAGATGGCATTGATAAACGCGTCACCCGTCACCCGAAGCGTTGTCAACGAACAGATTAAAGAAGTCAAGTTTAATGGATCCAGCGATTTCCCGATGGAATTCATCAAGGAACTAACTGAGATATACCACGAACATTATCACGACATCAACAACACCGCATGGATATCGAGACATCTGGAAGGAGAGGCTGCAATTTGGTGGCGGTTAGTCAAAGACAGTATTAATAATTTTGCGGGTTTTACCGAAGCTTTTAGTAATAAGTACTGGAATGACGTGATCCAGGAACGGGTGCGAGACCAGTTGGAATTCGGACTGTACCACTCAGAAACCGGGATGTCTACAATCCAATACTTAGAGAGAAAATTGTTGGAGAATAGGCAGTTGATTCCGCCTATCTCAGATAGACATTTAATCAGGAAATTGGCAAGACATTACCCGTATGAGATTGAGGTAGCTATCATCACTCGAGGGGTTAACACGATAACAGAATTTGAACAAGTGTTGCTATAGTTTAACCATTTACGAAACGGCAGTAGGTCGATGAACCAGAGACCCGCTGACGGTCGGTTTGAGAGAAATTATAGTAAACACAACGGAGAAGAGAGAGGGAAAGTGAGCGAGCGAGACAGTTTTACCGAGGATAGAACGCAGTATACGCAGTATAATAGGCCGACCAAATGGAAAAACCAATTTAAGAGCGAAACTAACAGTGTACCGTCAACAAGTACTGCAGGTAGCAAGGTTGAACCAACAAAGCCAAAAAACTAGAGAAGGCCTGTAAATATGTCGTAGATTTAAGTAATAAAATTAAATATGTAAATACAACTTTCTTAAACATTAGGGATGATTTGATAAGTAATGATAATAAATCTGTTACATTAAGAAGCAATAAATGTCCGGAACTTCAAATAATGTTGAACAGCGTATCGATTCGCGCATTGGTGGACACAGGTAGCCAAATTAATGCGATTTCGGAACGTTGGTTTAGCAGTAATAAAAAGGATCTGGGAAAAATAGAGATGCTAAAACTGTCTAACACTATAATTAAAAGTGCCACGGGCGGTAAATCTAAAAGAATTACACGGCAGGTATTGCTAAATGTACAGATTAAAGACTTACAGTTTGAAAGTGTTTTTGTAGTCGTGCCGGACCTGGTGAGAGAATGTATTTTGGGTGTGGACATGTTGGTGGAGAGTGGGTGCGTGATAGACCTTAATAATAAACAACTAATGATTAAGGGAAATCCTACCCATGGAGAGACGACCATAGCAGAAATATTACAGATGGAGCTGGCAGCAGAAGAAGAAGGCATCGAAGAAGTTATCAGCCAAAAAATCCAGGAAATTACCGAGTTAACCAACGGCGAGAAGGAGGAACTACTGAAGATATTAGCAAATAACAAAACCGTATTTCGTGAGACACCAGAGCGAGATTGGACCAAGTACGTAGATAAGGAAATGATACCAACAGATCAGCCAATTGACTACAAGAAAATTTATTTAAGAATTAAGGAAAAGGGTAGAAAACGGACAGAACAGATCAATTTAGCCAATAAAATTATGAAATTTCAAGAAGGTGACAAAGTGTTGTTACGAGCATACCCAACGTCAGACTTAAATAAACGAGTAATTGGAAAATTTTGCAATATTTTCGAAGGTCCGTATAAGATCTGTAAGGAAGTTGGAATAGCGACGTACCAACTCGAAGACATTCAACAGCCCGGAAAGATTCCAGGAAAGTTTAATATCAGACAACTCAAACCATATTACGAAGTTTAACACACACTACACTCAAAGAACAACGAAATAATAAATAAACAGATTGTAAGAACACCACTTTTACAGATGTATGTGTAATAATTTATAAGTAAAATTGTAATAAGACTAAGTTGACAAAATGTCGAGAGGATAAATAGTTTTGTATCGTAAACATTGTATTGTAGATGTAGAATAAATTCTAAATAGATTATGGTTACAAGACGTTGTGTAATATTAAGGGAAAGTAGTTGTTTGTAACGAGGGCAGTTGTAGCGGAACGCGAGAACCGTTGCGGTCTGTAGTGTTGACAAGCAGGTAGCAAAAACCAGTTTAGAGTTCTGTTTGTAAACAAACTGTGGCCTACTGCCAATGTCAACAGCTGATGGAGATGAAGGGTGGAGAATGGAGTAATGAAAAAAAAATATATATTTTTTTACTAAATGTACTGTAGTATAAGCAATTAAATTTCATTTGTAGATATATGATTAATATAATATGAGTGTAATAGGTGTAAGAATAAAAAAAAAAAATTGTAAAGGGGTTAAATAAATGAAATAAAATCCATTTGAAGGACGCAGCAATAGAATCGTCACCAATTTTATAGTAAAAATCTTATACGATTCTCTTGAGGAACGATATAACATAAAAAAAGAATGCTATCAAATTTTACGCTAGTTTTATATAGAAAACATGATTACTAAATGTATATTAGAATAAGAAATGCAAGTAATGTGACTTGATGTACTGTTGTAAACCAGCGTGGCGGTGTTTTTCAAAGCACACACACCCTAGTCTAGGCGACAGTATGTCGGGGCGAAAGTTATTCAGCAAGTCATGTACAGGGTGTAAAAGCATAAAGTGTATTGTGTTAAAAAAAGGCAATAAAGTTAAGTGAAGTCGAGGGAGAATTGAGTGCTCGGACAATACGTACCGCTAGGTTTTAGACAGAGTAGGTGAGAGAGAAAACTCGAGTTGGCGTCATGTTTTGGTTTCGCGGTAAAAGTTGCCACGCGCTGTTTTTTGACGAATGATAGAAAGCGTCACTTTTAAGCGGGCGAAATTAGCTAGTTGGGTTGGTGGAAATCGAATATCGCGGTATATGAAACCAATGGGAACGCGATTTGTAAATAGTGAGTATGGGTAATGTTTGAGGGGGTATAAAAAAGGTAGTTGCGAATTTGTCAAGCTAGTCTACGGCGAACACTACAACTATCAGACTCGTTATCGCGCATTTCGTATCTAGTTATTACGATTTCATAACTAGTCTACGGCGAACACTACAACTATCAGACTCGTTAGCACGTATTAAAATTTTATAACTAAAACTTGCAATAAGTAAGAAGTACAGTATTCATGTCGTGCGTTTAAATAGTATTAAACCCGGTAGTACGGTAAAAGACATATGCCAGATTAAAGTAATTGTTAGACTGAATAACTTGGTGGTAATTACCGAACTTCAGAGTATCGAGAATCGAACGCGTGCATTTGGAAGTTGCGGATTGTGGGAGTGTTTTCGGGATGTACCATTGATGGTGCGAGCACTCAGTTTAATCACGTATTTACTAAGGTGTCAAAAATTAATTAGTATACACTAGTTACATGCCGAATCAGTGAGTAGGTGTGAACTGTGATAATTAAAGTGTAACCGAAATAACCAAGTGGTTAGTGTCATCGAGTGTCTTCAACAGGATCATCCGAATCGCCGACAACGCAATCTCCAAGATCGCAGACTCCGAGGGAACGACTCACCAACCAAAAGGAATTCAACTTAACAAGTAAACCGAATTGAACATTAAACTCAATTTAATTCATGTCTTTTTCTAAGTCTATTACTATTGGCAATTCAATTGGTCTATGAACCTACTTTCAATAATAATTGATGAAAGGTATAAATTTAATAATTGTTAACCATGAAGATTGTATGCAGATTGTAACATGTAAATGAAAATGGTCATTAAAATTAGCGGTCCTTCAAGTTAACTGTGTTAGTAATCATTTCTTTGATACCTTGAGATAATTTTAAGAGTCGCCATCAAGCAGAGTTAAGAGTTCAGTAATAGTAAATTACACATATCTTTTCTAGCTCTAAACTGCGAGGGTGATATGTGGCGCCCATAACCGTGGAGCTTATAAAGACCAAATCCTACACTAGGTAGTATTTGGAGCCTATTGCAAGGTTTAATTTGTAAGCTAAACAGACAATTGAATTGCGAATAGAGTATAAGAAAAGTAGAATAAGAAACGTAGAGAATAAGAATAATTTTGTATGATCACACGAAGCAAAAGTAGGCAAACGAAATACATACAGAACAACACAAACAAAATGAATACGGAAACAGGGACAACTCAAAGTTACGAAGGGGAGTTTGATATTAACAACCAATTAGGGGATCAACATACACTCGCCCAACTAACTACGGTGGATCCAGAGTCAAGGACGCGGGGTCAGAACCACGAAGAAGTAGAAACGCCACAAATAACACAAGAAATACAACACGAGGGAAGACCGGGATTAGCACAAAAACAACAACAGAAACACCTAAAGAACCGGATATGTATGCATTACTACAACAATTTACACAACAGATATCGCAACAAATGACACAGCAAACAGAACTATTACAAAAATAATTACAAGAACAGAAGTTAGAACAATTACAACAGATAAAACAATTATCACAACAGATTACACAACGAAACCAGATCTTAAGAGACGAAATAGCTACACAACTCAGTGAATTTAAAAAGGAAAACAAGAAAATTTTGCAACAATTTAAAGTAGACACCAAAACTATGATAGATGAAGAGATTAGTATTATTAAGAATGAAATTAATGATAAGTTTAGTGATAATGAAAAATTATTGAAGGAAATAGACGATAAGCATAGTAGTGGCATTAAAATTATAAACAAAAAGGTAATAGCGATTAATAAACGTTGTGACGAAAGTATTGTTGCTCACCAAATAGGGGCAGATAAATTAAAAGAATTAGAGAACAAAATGGATAACCATTCGGGCGAAACGAACCTCAAGCTGCAGCAATTACAAAGCGACGTGCGAATGAAGATGGCATTGATAAACGCGTCACCCGTCACCCGAAGCGTTGTCAACGAACAGATTAAAGAAGTCAAGTTTAATGGATCCAGCGATTTCCCGATGGAATTCATCAAGGAACTAACTGAGATATACCACGAACATTATCACGACATCAACAACACCGCATGGATATCGAGACATCTGGAAGGAGAGGCTGCAATTTGGTGGCGGTTAGTCAAAGACAGTATTAATAATTTTGCGGGTTTTACCGAAGCTTTTAGTAATAAGTACTGGAATGACGTGATCCAGGAACGGGTGCGAGACCAGTTGGAATTCGGACTGTACCACTCAGAAACCGGGATGTCTACAATCCAATACTTAGAGAGAAAATTGTTGGAGAATAGGCAGTTGATTCCGCCTATCTCAGATAGACATTTAATCAGGAAATTGGCAAGACATTACCCGTATGAGATTGAGGTAGCTATCATCACTCGAGGGGTTAACACGATAACAGAATTTGAACAAGTGTTGCTATAGTTTAACCATTTACGAAACGGCAGTAGGTCGATGAACCAGAGACCCGCTGACGGTCGGTTTGAGAGAAATTATAGTAAACACAACGGAGAAGAGAGAGGGAAAGTGAGCGAGCGAGACAGTTTTACCGAGGATAGAACGCAGTATACGCAGTATAATAGGCCGACCAAATGGAAAAACCAATTTAAGAGCGAAACTAACAGTGTACCGTCAACAAGTACTGCAGGTAGCAAGGTTGAACCAACAAAGCCAAAAAACTAGAGAAGGCCTGTAAATATGTCGTAGATTTAAGTAATAAAATTAAATATGTAAATACAACTTTCTTAAACATTAGGGATGATTTGATAAGTAATGATAATAAATCTGTTAGATTAAGAAGCAATAAATGTCCGGAACTTCAAATAATGTTGAACAGCGTATCGATTCGCGCATTGGTGGACACAGGTAGCCAAATTAATGCGATTTCGGAACGTTGGTTTAGCAGTAATAAAAAGGATCTGGGAAAAATAGAGATGCTAAAACTGTCTAACACTATAATTAAAAGTGCCACGGGCGGTAAATCTAAAAGAATTACACGGCAGGTATTGCTAAATGTACAGATTAAAGACTTACAGTTTGAAAGTGTTTTTGTAGTCGTGCCGGACCTGGTGAGAGAATGTATTTTGGGTGTGGACATGTTGGTGGAGAGTGGGTGCGTGATAGACCTTAATAATAAACAACTAATGATTAAGGGAAATCCTACCCATGGAGAGACGACCATAGCAGAAATATTACAGATGGAGCTGGCAGCAGAAGAAGAAGGCATCGAAGAAGTTATCAGCCAAAAAATCCAGGAAATTACCGAGTTAACCAACGGCGAGAAGGAGGAACTACTGAAGATATTAGCAAATAACAAAACCGTATTTCGTGAGACACCAGAGCGAGATTGGACCAAGTACGTAGATAAGGAAATGATACCAACAGATCAGCCAATTGACTACAAGAAAATTTATTTAAGAATTAAGGAAAAGGGTAGAAAACGGACAGAACAGATCAATTTAGCCAATAAAATTATGAAATTTCAAGAAGGTGACAAAGTGTTGTTACGAGCATACCCAACGTCAGACTTAAATAAACGAGTAATTGGAAAATTTTGCAATATTTTCGAAGGTCCGTATAAGATCTGTAAGGAAGTTGGAATAGCGACGTACCAACTCGAAGACATTCAACAGCCCGGAAAGATTCCAGGAAAGTTTAATATCAGACAACTCAAACCATATTACGAAGTTTAACACACACTACACTCAAAGAACAACGAAATAATAAATAAACAGATTGTAAGAACACCACTTTTACAGATGTATGTGTAATAATTTATAAGTAAAATTGTAATAAGACTAAGTTGACAAAATGTCGAGAGGATAAATAGTTTTGTATCGTAAACATTGTATTGTAGATGTAGAATAAATTCTAAATAGATTATGGTTACAAGACGTTATGTAATATTAAGGGAAAGTAGTTGTTTGTAACGAGGGCAGTTGTAGCGGGACGCGAGAACCGTTGCGGTCTGTAGTGTTGACAAGCAGGTAGCAAAAACCAGTTTAGAGTTCTGTTTGTAAACAAACTGTGGCCTACTGCCAATGTCAACAGCTGATGGAGATGAAGGGTGGAGAATGGAGTAATGAAAAAAAAATATATATTTTTTTACTAAATGTACTGTAGTATAAGCAATTAAATTTCATTTGTAGATATATGATTAATATAATATGAGTGTAATAGGTGTAAGAATAAAAAAAAAAAATTGTAAAGGGGTTAAATAAATGAAATAAAATCCATTTGAAGGACGCAGCAATAGAATCGTCACCAATTTTATAGTAAAAATCTTATACGATTCTCTTGAGGAACGATATAACATAAAAAAAGAATGCTATCAAATTTTACGCTAGTTTTATATAGAAAACATGATTACTAAATGTATATTAGAATAAGAAATGCAAGTAATGTGACTTGATGTACTGTTGTAAACCAGCGTGGCGGTGTTTTTCAAAGCACACACACCCTAGTCTAGGCGACAGTATGTCGGGGCGAAAGTTATTCAGCAAGTCATGTACAGGGTGTAAAAGCATAAAGTGTATTGTGTTAAAAAAAGGCAATAAAGTTAAGTGAAGTCGAGGGAGAATTGAGTGCTCGGACAATACGTACCGCTAGGTTTTAGACAGAGTAGGTGAGAGAGAAAACTCGAGTTGGCGTCATGTTTTGGTTTCGCGGTAAAAGTTGCCACGCGCTGTTTTTTGACGAATGATAGAAAGCGTCACTTTTAAGCGGGCGAAATTAGCTAGTTGGGTTGGTGGAAATCGAATATCGCGGTATATGAAACCAATGGGAACGCGATTTGTAAATAGTGAGTATGGGTAATGTTTGAGGGGGTATAAAAAAGGTAGTTGCGAATTTGTCAAGCTAGTCTACGGCGAACACTACAACTATCAGACTCGTTATCGCGCATTTCGTATCTAGTTATTACGATTTCATAACTAGTCTACGGCGAACACTACAACTATCAGACTCGTTAGCACGTATTAAAATTTTATAACTAAAACTTGCAATAAGTAAGAAGTACAGTATTCATGTCGTGCGTTTAAATAGTATTAAACCCGGTAGTACGGTAAAAGACATATGCCAGATTAAAGTAATTGTTAGACTGAATAACTTGGTGGTAATTACCGAACTTCAGAGTATCGAGAATCGAACGCGTGCATTTGGAAGTTGCGGATTGTGGGAGTGTTTTCGGGATGTACCATTGATGGTGCGAGCACTCAGTTTAATCACGTATTTACTAAGGTGTCAAAAATTAATTAGTATACACTAGTTACATGCCGAATCAGTGAGTAGGTGTGAACTGTGATAATTAAAGTGTAACCGAAATAACCAAGTGGTTAGTGTCATCGAGTGTCTTCAACAGGATCATCCGAATCGCCGACAACGCAATCTCCAAGATCGCAGACTCCGAGGGAACGACTCACCAACCAAAAGGAATTCAACTTAACAAGTAAACCGAATTGAACATTAAACTCAATTTAATTCATGTCTTTTTCTAAGTCTATTACTATTGGCAATTCAATTGGTCTATGAACCTACTTTCAATAATAATTGATGAAAGGTATAAATTTAATAATTGTTAACCATGAAGATTGTATGCAGATTGTAACATGTAAATGAAAATGGTCATTAAATTTAGCGGTCCTTCAAGTTAACTGTGTTAGTAATCATTTCTTTGATACCTTGAGATAATTTTAAGAGTCGCCATCAAGCAGAGTTAAGAGTTCAGTAATAGTAAATTACACATATCTTTTCTAGCTCTAAACTGCGAGGGTGGTATGTGGCGCCCATAACCGTGGAGCTTATAAAGACCAAATCCCACACTAGGTAGTATTTGGAGCCTATTGCAAGGTTTAATTTGTAAGCTAAACAGACAATTGAATTGCGAATAGAGTATAAGAAAAGTAGAATAAGAAACGTAGAGAATAAGAATAATTTTGTATGATCACACGAAGCAAAAGTAGGCAAACGAAATACATACAGAACAACACAAACAAAATGAATACGGAAACAGGGACAACTCAAAGTTACGAAGGGGAGTTTGATATTAACAACCAATTAGGGGATCAACATACACTCGCCCAACTAACTACGGTGGATCCAGAGTCAAGGACGCGGGGTCAGAACCACGAAGAAGTAGAAACGCCACAAATAACACAAGAAATACAACACGAGGGAAGACCGGGATTAGCACAAAAACAACAACAGAAACACCTAAAGAACCGGATATGTATGCATTACTACAACAATTTACACAACAGATATCGCAACAAATGACACAGCAAACAGAACTATTACAAAAATAATTACAAGAACAGAAGTTAGAACAATTACAACAGATAAAACAATTATCACAACAGATTACACAACGAAACCAGATCTTAAGAGACGAAATAGCTACACAACTCAGTGAATTTAAAAAGGAAAACAAGAAAATTTTGCAACAATTTAAAGTAGACACCAAAACTATGATAGATGAAGAGATTAGTATTATTAAGAATGAAATTAATGATAAGTTTAGTGATAATGAAAAATTATTGAAGGAAATAGACGATAAGCATAGTAGTGGCATTAAAATTATAAACAAAAAGGTAATAGCGATTAATAAACGTTGTGACGAAAGTATTGTTGCTCACCAAATAGGGGCAGATAAATTAAAAGAATTAGAGAACAAAATGGATAACCATTCGGGCGAAACGAACCTCAAGCTGCAGCAATTACAAAGCGACGTGCGAATGAAGATGGCATTGATAAACGCGTCACCCGTCACCCGAAGCGTTGTCAACGAACAGATTAAAGAAGTCAAGTTTAATGGATCCAGCGATTTCCCGATGGAATTCATCAAGGAACTAACTGAGATATACCACGAACATTATCACGACATCAACAACACCGCATGGATATCGAGACATCTGGAAGGAGAGGCTGCAATTTGGTGGCGGTTAGTCAAAGACAGTATTAATAATTTTGCGGGTTTTACCGAAGCTTTTAGTAATAAGTACTGGAATGACGTGATCCAGGAACGGGTGCGAGACCAGTTGGAATTCGGACTGTACCACTCAGAAACCGGGATGTCTACAATCCAATACTTAGAGAGAAAATTGTTGGAGAATAGGCAGTTGATTCCGCCTATCTCAGATAGACATTTAATCAGGAAATTGGCAAGACATTACCCGTATGAGATTGAGGTAGCTATCATCACTCGAGGGGTTAACACGATAACAGAATTTGAACAAGTGTTGCTATAGTTTAACCATTTACGAAACGGCAGTAGGTCGATGAACCAGAGACCCGCTGACGGTCGGTTTGAGAGAAATTATAGTAAACACAACGGAGAAGAGAGAGGGAAAGTGAGCGAGCGAGACAGTTTTACCGAGGATAGAACGCAGTATACGCAGTATAATAGGCCGACCAAATGGAAAAACCAATTTAAGAGCGAAACTAACAGTGTACCGTCAACAAGTACTGCAGGTAGCAAGGTTGAACCAACAAAGCCAAAAAACTAGAGAAGGCCTGTAAATATGTCGTAGATTTAAGTAATAAAATTAAATATGTAAATACAACTTTCTTAAACATTAGGGATGATTTGATAAGTAATGATAATAAATCTGTTAGATTAAGAAGCAATAAATGTCCGGAACTTCAAATAATGTTGAACAGCGTATCGATTCGCGCATTGGTGGACACAGGTAGCCAAATTAATGCGATTTCGGAACGTTGGTTTAGCAGTAATAAAAAGGATCTGGGAAAAATAGAGATGCTAAAACTGTCTAACACTATAATTAAAAGTGCCACGGGCGGTAAATCTAAAAGAATTACACGGCAGGTATTGCTAAATGTACAGATTAAAGACTTACAGTTTGAAAGTGTTTTTGTAGTCGTGCCGGACCTGGTGAGAGAATGTATTTTGGGTGTGGACATGTTGGTGGAGAGTGGGTGCGTGATAGACCTTAATAATAAACAACTAATGATTAAGGGAAATCCTACCCATGGAGAGACGACCATAGCAGAAATATTACAGATGGAGCTGGCAGCAGAAGAAGAAGGCATCGAAGAAGTTATCAGCCAAAAAATCCAGGAAATTACCGAGTTAACCAACGGCGAGAAGGAGGAACTACTGAAGATATTAGCAAATAACAAAACCGTATTTCGTGAGACACCAGAGCGAGATTGGACCAAGTACGTAGATAAGGAAATGATACCAACAGATCAGCCAATTGACTACAAGAAAATTTATTTAAGAATTAAGGAAAAGGGTAGAAAACGGACAGAACAGATCAATTTAGCCAATAAAATTATGAAATTTCAAGAAGGTGACAAAGTGTTGTTACGAGCATACCCAACGTCAGACTTAAATAAACGAGTAATTGGAAAATTTTGCAATATTTTCGAAGGTCCGTATAAGATCTGTAAGGAAGTTGGAATAGCGACGTACCAACTCGAAGACATTCAACAGCCCGGAAAGATTCCAGGAAAGTTTAATATCAGACAACTCAAACCATATTACGAAGTTTAACACACACTACACTCAAAGAACAACGAAATAATAAATAAACAGATTGTAAGAACACCACTTTTACAGATGTATGTGTAATAATTTATAAGTAAAATTGTAATAAGACTAAGTTGACAAAATGTCGAGAGGATAAATAGTTTTGTATCGTAAACATTGTATTGTAGATGTAGAATAAATTCTAAATAGATTATGGTTACAAGACGTTATGTAATATTAAGGGAAAGTAGTTGTTTGTAACGAGGGCAGTTGTAGCGGGACGCGAGAACCGTTGCGGTCTGTAGTGTTGACAAGCAGGTAGCAAAAACCAGTTTAGAGTTCTGTTTGTAAACAAACTGTGGCCTACTGCCAATGTCAACAGCTGATGGAGATGAAGGGTGGAGAATGGAGTAATGAAAAAAAAATATATATTTTTTTACTAAATGTACTGTAGTATAAGCAATTAAATTTCATTTGTAGATATATGATTAATATAATATGAGTGTAATAGGTGTAAGAATTAAAAAAAAAAATTGTAAAGGGGTTAAATAAATGAAATAAAATCCATTTGAAGGACGCAGCAATAGAATCGTCACCAATTTTATAGTAAAAATCTTATACGATTCTCTTGAGGAACGATATAACATAAAAAAAGAATGCTATCAAATTTTACGCTAGTTTTATATAGAAAACATGATTACTAAATGTATATTAGAATAAGAAATGCAAGTAATGTGACTTGATGTACTGTTGTAAACCAGCGTGGCGGTGTTTTTCAAAGCACACACACCCTAGTCTAGGCGACAGTATGTCGGGGCGAAAGTTATTCAGCAAGTCATGTACAGGGTGTAAAAGCATAAAGTGTATTGTGTTAAAAAAAGGCAATAAAGTTAAGTGAAGTAGAGGGAGAATTGAGTGCTCGGACAATACGAACCGCTAGGTTTTAGACAGAGTAGGTGAGAGAGAAAACTCGAGTTGGCGTCATGTTTTGGTTTCGCGGTAAAAGTTGCCACGCGCTGTTTTTTGACGAATGATAGAAAGCGTCACTTTTAAGCGGGCGAAATTAGCTAGTTGGGTTGGTGGAAATCGAATATCGCGGTATATGAAACCAATGGGAACGCGATTTGTAAATAGTGAGTATGGGTAATGTTTGAGGGGGTATAAAAAAGGTAGTTGCGAATTTGTCAAGCTAGTCTACGGCGAACACTACAACTATCAGACTCGTTATCGCGCATTTCGTATCTAGTTATTACGATTTCATAACTAGTCTACGGCGAACACTACAACTATCAGACTCGTTAGCACGTATTAAAATTTTATAACTAAAACTTGCAATAAGTAAGAAGTACAGTATTCATGTCGTGCGTTTAAATAGTATTAAACCCGGTAGTACGGTAAAAGACATATGCCAGATTAAAGTAATTGTTAGACTGAATAACTTGGTGGTAATTACCGAACTTCAGAGTATCGAGAATCGAACGCGTGCATTTGGAAGTTGCGGATTGTGGGAGTGTTTTCGGGATGTACCATTGATGGTGCGAGCACTCAGTTTAATCACGTATTTACTAAGGTGTCAAAAAATAATTAGTATACACTAGTTACATGCCGAATCAGTGAGTAGGTGTGAACTGTGATAATTAAAGTGTAACCGAAATAACCAAGTGGTTAGTGTCATCGAGTGTCTTCAACAGGATCATCCGAATCGCCGACAACGCAATCTCCAAGATCGCAGACTCCGAGGGAACGACTCACCAACCAAAAGGAATTCAACTTAACAAGTAAACCGAATTGAACATTAAACTCAATTTAATTCATGTCTTTTTCTAAGTCTATTACTATTGGCAATTCAATTGGTCTATGAACCTACTTTCAATAATAATTGATGAAAGGTATAAATTTAATAATTGTTAACCATGAAGATTGTATGCAGATTGTAACATGTAAATGAAAATGGTCATTAAAATTAGCGGTCCTTCAAGTTAACTGTGTTAGTAATCATTTCTTTGATACCTTGAGATAATTTTAAGAGTCGCCATCAAGCAGAGTTAAGAGTTCAGTAATAGTAAATTACACATATCTTTTCTAGCTCTAAACTGCGAGGGTGGTATGTGGCGCCCATAACCGTGGAGCTTATAAAGACCAAATCCTACACTAGGTAGTATTTGGAGCCTATTGCAAGGTTTAATTTGTAAGCTAAACAGACAATTGAATTGCGAATAGAGTATAAGAAAAGTAGAATAAGAAACGTAGAGAATAAGAATAATTTTGTATGATCACACGAAGCAAAAGTAGGCAAACGAAATACATACAGAACAACACAAACAAAATGAATACGGAAACAGGGACAACTCAAAGTTACGAAGGGGAGTTTGATATTAACAACCAATTAGGGGATCAACATACACTCGCCCAACTAACTACGGTGGATCCAGAGTCAAGGACGCGGGGTCAGAACCACGAAGAAGTAGAAACGCCACAAATAACACAAGAAATACAACACGAGGGAAGACCGGGATTAGCACAAAAACAACAACAGAAACACCTAAAGAACCGGATATGTATGCATTACTACAACAATTTACACAACAGATATCGCAACAAATGACACAGCAAACAGAACTATTACAAAAATAATTACAAGAACAGAAGTTAGAACAATTACAACAGATAAAACAATTATCACAACAGATTACACAACGAAACCAGATCTTAAGAGACGAAATAGCTACACAACTCAGTGAATTTAAAAAGGAAAACAAGAAAATTTTGCAACAATTTAAAGTAGACACCAAAACTATGATAGATGAAGAGATTAGTATTATTAAGAATGAAATTAATGATAAGTTTAGTGATAATGAAAAATTATTGAAGGAAATAGACGATAAGCATAGTAGTGACATTAAAATTATAAACAAAAAGGTAATAGCGATTAATAAACGTTGTGACGAAAGTATTGTTGCTCACCAAATAGGGGCAGATAAATTAAAAGAATTAGAGAACAAAATGGATAACCATTCGGGCGAAACGAACCTCAAGCTGCAGCAATTACAAAGCGACGTGCGAATGAAGATGGCATTGATAAACGCGTCACCCGTCACCCGAAGCGTTGTCAACGAACAGATTAAAGAAGTCAAGTTTAATGGATCCAGCGATTTCCCGATGGAATTCATCAAGGAACTAACTGAGATATACCACGAACATTATCACGACATCAACAACACCGCATGGATATCGAGACATCTGGAAGGAGAGGCTGCAATTTGGTGGCGGTTAGTCAAAGACAGTATTAATAATTTTGCGGGTTTTACCGAAGCTTTTAGTAATAAGTACTGGAATGACGTGATCCAGGAACGGGTGCGAGACCAGTTGGAATTCGGACTGTACCACTCAGAAACCGGGATGTCTACAATCCAATACTTAGAGAGAAAATTGTTGGAGAATAGGCAGTTGATTCCGCCTATCTCAGATAGACATTTAATCAGGAAATTGGCAAGACATTACCCGTATGAGATTGAGGTAGCTATCATCACTCGAGGGGTTAACACGATAACAGAATTTGAACAAGTGTTGCTATAGTTTAACCATTTACGAAACGGCAGTAGGTCGATGAACCAGAGACCCGCTGACGGTCGGTTTGAGAGAAATTATAGTAAACACAACGGAGAAGAGAGAGGGAAAGTGAGCGAGCGAGACAGTTTTACCGAGGATAGAACGCAGTATACGCAGTATAATAGGCCGACCAAATGGAAAAACCAATTTAAGAGCGAAACTAACAGTGTACCGTCAACAAGTACTGCAGGTAGCAAGGTTGAACCAACAAAGCCAAAAAACTAGAGAAGGCCTGTAAATATGTCGTAGATTTAAGTAATAAAATTAAATATGTAAATACAACTTTCTTAAACATTAGGGATGATTTGATAAGTAATGATAATAAATCTGTTAGATTAAGAAGCAATAAATGTCCGGAACTTCAAATAATGTTGAACAGCGTATCGATTCGCGCATTGGTGGACACAGGTAGCCAAATTAATGCGATTTCGGAACGTTGGTTTAGCAGTAATAAAAAGGATCTGGGAAAAATAGAGATGCTAAAACTGTCTAACACTATAATTAAAAGTGCCACGGGCGGTAAATCTAAAAGAATTACACGGCAGGTATTGCTAAATGTACAGATTAAAGACTTACAGTTTGAAAGTGTTTTTGTAGTCGTGCCGGACCTGGTGAGAGAATGTATTTTGGGTGTGGACATGTTGGTGGAGAGTGGGTGCGTGATAGACCTTAATAATAAACAACTAATGATTAAGGGAAATCCTACCCATGGAGAGACGACCATAGCAGAAATATTACAGATGGAGCTGGCAGCAGAAGAAGAAGGCATCGAAGAAGTTATCAGCCAAAAAATCCAGGAAATTACCGAGTTAACCAACGGCGAGAAGGAGGAACTACTGAAGATATTAGCAAATAACAAAACCGTATTTCGTGAGACACCAGAGCGAGATTGGACCAAGTACGTAGATAAGGAAATGATACCAACAGATCAGCCAATTGACTACAAGAAAATTTATTTAAGAATTAAGGAAAAGGGTAGAAAACGGACAGAACAGATCAATTTAGCCAATAAAATTATGAAATTTCAAGAAGGTGACAAAGTGTTGTTACGAGCATACCCAACGCCAGACTTAAATAAACGAGTAATTGGAAAATTTTGCAATATTTTCGAAGGTCCGTATAAGATCTGTAAGGAAGTTGGAATAGCGACGTACCAACTCGAAGACATTCAACAGCCCGGAAAGATTCCAGGAAAGTTTAATATCAGACAACTCAAACCATATTACGAAGTTTAACACACACTACACTCAAAGAACAACGAAATAATAAATAAACAGATTGTAAGAACACCACTTTTACAGATGTATGTGTAATAATTTATAAGTAAAATTGTAATAAGACTAAGTTGACAAAATGTCGAGAGGATAAATAGTTTTGTATCGTAAACATTGTATTGTAGATGCAGAATAAATTCTAAATAGATTATGGTTACAAGACGTTATGTAATATTAAGGGAAAGTAGTTGTTTGTAACGAGGGCAGTTGTAGCGGGACGCGAGAACCGTTGCGGTCTGTAGTGTTGACAAGCAGGTAGCAAAAACCAGTTTAGAGTTCTGTTTGTAAACAAACTGTGGCCTACTGCCAATGTCAACAGCTGATGGAGATGAAGGGTGGAGAATGGAGTAATGAAAAAAAAATATATATTTTTTTTACTAAATGTACTGTAGTATAAGCAATTAAATTTCATTTGTAGATATATGATTAATATAATATGAGTGTAATAGGTGTAAGAATAAAAAAAAAAAACTGTAAAGGGGTTAAATAAATGAAATAAAATCCATTTGAAGGACGCAGCAATAGAATCGTCACCAATTTTATAGTAAAAATCTTATACGATTCTCTTGAGGAACGATATAACATAAAAAAAGAATGCTATCAAATTTTACGCTAGTTTTATATAGAAAACATGATTACTAAATGTATATTAGAATAAGAAATGCAAGTAATGTGACTTGATGTACTGTTGTAAACCAGCGTGGCGGTGTTTTTCAAAGCACACACACCCTAGTCTAGGCGACAGTATGTCGGGGCGAAAGTTATTCAGCAAGTCATGTACAGGGTGTAAAAGCATAAAGTGTATTGTGTTAAAAAAAGGCAATAAAGTTAAGTGAAGTCGAGGGAGAATTGAGTGCTCGGACAATACGTACCGCTAGGTTTTAGACAGAGTAGGTGAGAGAGAAAACTCGAGTTGGCGTCATGTTTTGGTTTCGCGGTAAAAGTTGCCACGCGCTGTTTTTTGACGAATGATAGAAAGCGTCACTTTTAAGCGGGCGAAATTAGCTAGTTGGGTTGGTGGAAATCGAATATCGCGGTATATGAAACCAATGGGAACGCGATTTGTAAATAGTGAGTATGGGTAATGTTTGAGGGGGTATAAAAAAGGTAGTTGCGAATTTGTCAAGCTAGTCTACGGCGAACACTACAACTATCAGACTCGTTATCGCGCATTTCGTATCTAGTTATTACGATTTCATAACTAGTCTACGGCGAACACTACAACTATCAGACTCGTTAGCACGTATTAAAATTTTATAACTAAAACTTGCAATAAGTAAGAAGTACAGTATTCATGTCGTGCGTTTAAATAGTATTAAACCCGGTAGTACGGTAAAAGACATATGCCAGATTAAAGTAATTGTTAGACTGAATAACTTGGTGGTAATTACCGAACTTCAGAGTATCGAGAATCGAACGCGTGCATTTGGAAGTTGCGGATTGTGGGAGTGTTTTCGGGATGTACCATTGATGGTGCGAGCACTCAGTTTAATCACGTATTTACTAAGGTGTCAAAAATTAATTAGTATACACTAGTTACATGCCGAATCAGTGAGTAGGTGTGAACTGTGATAATTAAAGTGTAACCGAAATAACCAAGTGGTTAGTGTCATCGAGTGTCTTCAACAGGATCATCCGAATCGCCGACAACGCAATCTCCAAGATCGCAGACTCCGAGGGAACGACTCACCAACCAAAAGGAATTCAACTTAACAAGTAAACCGAATTGAACATTAAACTCAATTTAATTCATGTCTTTTTCTAAGTCTATTACTATTGGCAATTCAATTGGTCTATGAACCTACTTTCAATAATAATTGATGAAAGGTATAAATTTAATAATTGTTAACCATGAAGATTGTATGCAGATTGTAACATGTAAATGAAAATGGTCATTAAAATTAGCGGTCCTTCAAGTTAACTGTGTTAGTAATCATTTCTTTGATACCTTGAGATAATTTTAAGAGTCGCCATCAAGCAGAGTTAAGAGTTCAGTAATAGTAAATTACACATATCTTTTCTAGCTCTAAACTGCGAGGGTGGTATGTGGCGCCCATAACCGTGGAGCTTATAAAGACCAAATCCTACACTAGGTAGTATTTGGAGCCTATTGCAAGGTTTAATTTGTAAGCTAAACAGACAATTGAATTGCGAATAGAGTATAAGAAAAGTAGAATAAGAAACGTAGAGAATAAGAATAATTTTGTATGATCACACGAAGCAAAAGTAGGCAAACGAAATACATACAGAACAACACAAACAAAATGAATACGGAAACAGGGACAACTCAAAGTTACGAAGGGGAGTTTGATATTAACAACCAATTAGGGGATCAACATACACTCGCCCAACTAACTACGGTGGATCCAGAGTCAAGGACGCGGGGTCAGAACCACGAAGAAGTAGAAACGCCACAAATAACACAAGAAATACAACACGAGGGAAGACCGGGATTAGCACAAAAACAACAACAGAAACACCTAAAGAACCGGATATGTATGCATTACTACAACAATTTACACAACAGATATCGCAACAAATGACACAGCAAACAGAACTATTACAAAAATAATTACAAGAACAGAAGTTAGAACAATTACAACAGATAAAACAATTATCACAACAGATTACACAACGAAACCAGATCTTAAGAGACGAAATAGCTACACAACTCAGTGAATTTAAAAAGGAAAACAAGAAAATTTTGCAACAATTTAAAGTAGACACCAAAACTATGATAGATGAAGAGATTAGTATTATTAAGAATGAAATTAATGATAAGTTTAGTGATAATGAAAAATTATTGAAGGAAATAGACGATAAGCATAGTAGTGACATTAAAATTATAAACAAAAAGGTAATAGCGATTAATAAACGTTGTGACGAAAGTATTGTTGCTCACCAAATAGGGGCAGATAAATTAAAAGAATTAGAGAACAAAATGGATAACCATTCGGGCGAAACGAACCTCAAGCTGCAGCAATTACAAAGCGACGTGCGAATGAAGATGGCATTGATAAACGCGTCACCCGTCACCCGAAGCGTTGTCAACGAACAGATTAAAGAAGTCAAGTTTAATGGATCCAGCGATTTCCCGATGGAATTCATCAAGGAACTAACTGAGATATACCACGAACATTATCACGACATCAACAACACCGCATGGATATCGAGACATCTGGAAGGAGAGGCTGCAATTTGGTGGCGGTTAGTCAAAGACAGTATTAATAATTTTGCGGGTTTTACCGAAGCTTTTAGTAATAAGTACTGGAATGACGTGATCCAGGAACGGGTGCGAGACCAGTTGGAATTCGGACTGTACCACTCAGAAACCGGGATGTCTACAATCCAATACTTAGAGAGAAAATTGTTGGAGAATAGGCAGTTGATTCCGCCTATCTCAGATAGACATTTAATCAGGAAATTGGCAAGACATTACCCGTATGAGATTGAGGTAGCTATCATCACTCGAGGGGTTAACACGATAACAGAATTTGAACAAGTGTTGCTATAGTTTAACCATTTACGAAACGGCAGTAGGTCGATGAACCAGAGACCCGCTGACGGTCGGTTTGAGAGAAATTATAGTAAACACAACGGAGAAGAGAGAGGGAAAGTGAGCGAGCGAGACAGTTTTACCGAGGATAGAACGCAGTATACGCAGTATAATAGGCCGACCAAATGGAAAAACCAATTTAAGAGCGAAACTAACAGTGTACCGTCAACAAGTACTGCAGGTAGCAAGGTTGAACCAACAAAGCCAAAAAACTAGAGAAGGCCTGTAAATATGTCGTAGATTTAAGTAATAAAATTAAATATGTAAATACAACTTTCTTAAACATTAGGGATGATTTGATAAGTAATGATAATAAATCTGTTAGATTAAGAAGCAATAAATGTCCGGAACTTCAAATAATGTTGAACAGCGTATCGATTCGCGCATTGGTGGACACAGGTAGCCAAATTAATGCGATTTCGGAACGTTGGTTTAGCAGTAATAAAAAGGATCTGGGAAAAATAGAGATGCTAAAACTGTCTAACACTATAATTAAAAGTGCCACGGGCGGTAAATCTAAAAGAATTACACGGCAGGTATTGCTAAATGTACAGATTAAAGACTTACAGTTTGAAAGTGTTTTTGTAGTCGTGCCGGACCTGGTGAGAGAATGTATTTTGGGTGTGGACATGTTGGTGGAGAGTGGGTGCGTGATAGACCTTAATAATAAACAACTAATGATTAAGGGAAATCCTACCCATGGAGAGACGACCATAGCAGAAATATTACAGATGGAGCTGGCAGCAGAAGAAGAAGGCATCGAAGAAGTTATCAGCCAAAAAATCCAGGAAATTACCGAGTTAACCAACGGCGAGAAGGAGGAACTACTGAAGATATTAGCAAATAACAAAACCGTATTTCGTGAGACACCAGAGCGAGATTGGACCAAGTACGTAGATAAGGAAATGATACCAACAGATCAGCCAATTGACTACAAGAAAATTTATTTAAGAATTAAGGAAAAGGGTAGAAAACGGACAGAACAGATCAATTTAGCCAATAAAATTATGAAATTTCAAGAAGGTGACAAAGTGTTGTTACGAGCATACCCAACGTCAGACTTAAATAAACGAGTAATTGGAAAATTTTGCAATATTTTCGAAGGTCCGTATAAGATCTGTAAGGAAGTTGGAATAGCGACGTACCAACTCGAAGACATTCAACAGCCCGGAAAGATTCCAGGAAAGTTTAATATCAGACAACTCAAACCATATTACGAAGTTTAACACACACTACACTCAAAGAACAACGAAATAATAAATAAACAGATTGTAAGAACACCACTTTTACAGATGTATGTGTAATAATTTATAAGTAAAATTGTAATAAGACTAAGTTGACAAAATGTCGAGAGGATAAATAGTTTTGTATCGTAAACATTGTATTGTAGATGTAGAATAAATTCTAAATAGATTATGGTTACAAGACGTTATGTAATATTAAGGGAAAGTAGTTGTTTGTAACGAGGGCAGTTGTAGCGGGACGCGAGAACCGTTGCGGTCTGTAGTGTTGACAAGCAGGTAGCAAAAACCAGTTTAGAGTTCTGTTTGTAAACAAACTGTGGCCTACTGCCAATGTCAACAGCTGATGGAGATGAAGGGTGGAGAATGGAGTAATGAAAAAAATATATATATTTTTTTACTAAATGTACTGTAGTATAAGCAATTAAATTTCATTTGTAGATATATGATTAATATAATATGAGTGTAATAGGTGTAAGAATAAAAAAAAAAAATTGTAAAGGGGTTAAATAAATGAAATAAAATCCATTTGAAGGACGCAGCAATAGAATCGTCACCAATTTTATAGTAAAAATCTTATACGATTCTCTTGAGGAACGATATAACATAAAAAAAGAATGCTATCAAATTTTACGCTAGTTTTATATAGAAAACATGATTACTAAATGTATATTAGAATAAGAAATGCAAGTAATGTGACTTGATGTACTGTTGTAAACCAGCGTGGCGGTGTTTTTCAAAGCACACACACCCTAGTCTAGGCGACAGTATGTCGGGGCGAAAGTTATTCAGCAAGTCATGTACAGGGTGTAAAAGCATAAAGTGTATTGTGTTAAAAAAAGGCAATAAAGTTAAGTGAAGTCGAGGGAGAATTGAGTGCTCGGACAATACGTACCGCTAGGTTTTAGACAGAGTAGGTGAGAGAGAAAACTCGAGTTGGCGTCATGTTTTGGTTTCGCGGTAAAAGTTGCCACGCGCTGTTTTTTGACGAATGATAGAAAGCGTCACTTTTAAGCGGGCGAAATTAGCTAGTTGGGTTGGTGGAAATCGAATATCGCGGTATATGAAACCAATGGGAACGCGATTTGTAAATAGTGAGTATGGGTAATGTTTGAGGGGGTATAAAAAAGGTAGTTGCGAATTTGTCAAGCTAGTCTACGGCGAACACTACAACTATCAGACTCGTTATCGCGCATTTCGTATCTAGTTATTACGATTTCATAACTAGTCTACGGCGAACACTACAACTATCAGACTCGTTAGCACGTATTAAAATTTTATAACTAAAACTTGCAATAAGTAAGAAGTACAGTATTCATGTCGTGCGTTTAAATAGTATTAAACCCGGTAGTACGGTAAAAGACATATGCCAGATTAAAGTAATTGTTAGACTGAATAACTTGGTGGTAATTACCGAACTTCAGAGTATCGAGAATCGAACGCGTGCATTTGGAAGTTGCGGATTGTGGGAGTGTTTTCGGGATGTACCATTGATGGTGCGAGCACTCAGTTTAATCACGTATTTACTAAGGTGTCAAAAATTAATTAGTATACACTAGTTACATGCCGAATCAGTGAGTAGGTGTGAACTGTGATAATTAAAGTGTAACCGAAATAACCAAGTGGTTAGTGTCATCGAGTGTCTTCAACAGGATCATCCGAATCGCCGACAACGCAATCTCCAAGATCGCAGACTCCGAGGGAACGACTCACCAACCAAAAGGAATTCAACTTAACAAGTAAACCGAATTGAACATTAAACTCAATTTAATTCATGTCTTTTTCTAAGTCTATTACTATTGGCAATTCAATTGGTCTATGAACCTACTTTCAATAATAATTGATGAAAGGTATAAATTTAATAATTGTTAACCATGAAGATTGTATGCAGATTGTAACATGTAAATGAAAATGGTCATTAAAATTAGCGGTCCTTCAAGTTAACTGTGTTAGTAATCATTTCTTTGATACCTTGAGATAATTTTAAGAGTCGCCATCAAGCAGAGTTAAGAGTTCAGTAATAGTAAATTACACATATCTTTTCTAGCTCTAAACTGCGAGGGTGGTATGTGGCGCCCATAACCGTGGAGCTTATAAAGACCAAATCCTACACTAGGTAGTATTTGGAGCCTATTGCAAGGTTTAATTTGTAAGCTAAACAGACAATTGAATTGCGAATAGAGTATAAGAAAAGTAGAATAAGAAACGTAGAGAATAAGAATAATTTTGTATGATCACACGAAGCAAAAGTAGGCAAACGAAATACATACAGAACAACACAAACAAAATGAATACGGAAACAGGGACAACTCAAAGTTACGAAGGGGAGTTTGATATTAACAACCAATTAGGGGATCAACATACACTCGCCCAACTAACTACGGTGGATCCAGAGTCAAGGACGCGGGGTCAGAACCACGAAGAAGTAGAAACGCCACAAATAACACAAGAAATACAACACGAGGGAAGACCGGGATTAGCACAAAAACAACAACAGAAACACCTAAAGAACCGGATATGTATGCATTACTACAACAATTTACACAACAGATATCGCAACAAATGACACAGCAAACAGAACTATTACAAAAATAATTACAAGAACAGAAGTTAGAACAATTACAACAGATAAAACAATTATCACAACAGATTACACAACGAAACCAGATCTTAAGAGACGAAATAGCTACACAACTCAGTGAATTTAAAAAGGAAAACAAGAAAATTTTGCAACAATTTAAAGTAGACACCAAAACTATGATAGATGAAGAGATTAGTATTATTAAGAATGAAATTAATGATAAGTTTAGTGATAATGAAAAATTATTGAAGGAAATAGACGATAAGCATAGTAGTGACATTAAAATTATAAACAAAAAGGTAATAGCGATTAATAAACGTTGTGACGAAAGTATTGTTGCTCACCAAATAGGGGCGGATAAATTAAAAGAATTAGAGAACAAAATGGATAACCATTCGGGCGAAACGAACCTCAAGCTGCAGCAATTACAAAGCGACGTGCGAATGAAGATGGCATTGATAAACGCGTCACCCGTCACCCGAAGCGTTGTCAACGAACAGATTAAAGAAGTCAAGTTTAATGGATCCAGCGATTTCCCGATGGAATTCATCAAGGAACTAACTGAGATATACCACGAACATTATCACGACATCAACAACACCGCATGGATATCGAGACATCTGGAAGGAGAGGCTGCAATTTGGTGGCGGTTAGTCAAAGACAGTATTAATAATTTTGCGGGTTTTACCGAAGCTTTTAGTAATAAGTACTGGAATGACGTGATCCAGGAACGGGTGCGAGACCAGTTGGAATTCGGACTGTACCACTCAGAAACCGGGATGTCTACAATCCAATACTTAGAGAGAAAATTGTTGGAGAATAGGCAGTTGATTCCGCCTATCTCAGATAGACATTTAATCAGGAAATTGGCAAGACATTACCCGTATGAGATTGAGGTAGCTATCATCACTCGAGGGGTTAACACGATAACAGAATTTGAACAAGTGTTGCTATAGTTTAACCATTTACGAAACGGCAGTAGGTCGATGAACCAGAGACCCGCTGACGGTCGGTTTGAGAGAAATTATAGTAAACACAACGGAGAAGAGAGAGGGAAAGTGAGCGAGCGAGACAGTTTTACCGAGGATAGAACGCAGTATACGCAGTATAATAGGCCGACCAAATGGAAAAACCAATTTAAGAGCGAAACTAACAGTGTACCGTCAACAAGTACTGCAGGTAGCAAGGTTGAACCAACAAAGCCAAAAAACTAGAGAAGGCCTGTAAATATGTCGTAGATTTAAGTAATAAAATTAAATATGTAAATACAACTTTCTTAAACATTAGGGATGATTTGATAAGTAATGATAATAAATCTGTTAGATTAAGAAGCAATAAATGTCCGGAACTTCAAATAATGTTGAACAGCGTATCGATTCGCGCATTGGTGGACACAGGTAGCCAAATTAATGCGATTTCGGAACGTTGGTTTAGCAGTAATAAAAAGGATCTGGGAAAAATAGAGATGCTAAAACTGTCTAACACTATAATTAAAAGTGCCACGGGCGGTAAATCTAAAAGAATTACACGGCAGGTATTGCTAAATGTACAGATTAAAGACTTACAGTTTGAAAGTGTTTTTGTAGTCGTGCCGGACCTGGTGAGAGAATGTATTTTGGGTGTGGACATGTTGGTGGAGAGTGGGTGCGTGATAGACCTTAATAATAAACAACTAATGATTAAGGGAAATCCTACCCATGGAGAGACGACCATAGCAGAAATATTACAGATGGAGCTGGCAGCAGAAGAAGAAGGCATCGAAGAAGTTATCAGCCAAAAAATCCAGGAAATTACCGAGTTAACCAACGGCGAGAAGGAGGAACTACTGAAGATATTAGCAAATAACAAAACCGTATTTCGTGAGACACCAGAGCGAGATTGGACCAAGTACGTAGATAAGGAAATGATACCAACAGATCAGCCAATTGACTACAAGAAAATTTATTTAAGAATTAAGGAAAAGGGTAGAAAACGGACAGAACAGATCAATTTAGCCAATAAAATTATGAAATTTCAAGAAGGTGACAAAGTGTTGTTACGAGCATACCCAACGTCAGACTTAAATAAACGAGTAATTGGAAAATTTTGCAATATTTTCGAAGGTCCGTATAAGATCTGTAAGGAAGTTGGAATAGCGACGTACCAACTCGAAGACATTCAACAGCCCGGAAAGATTCCAGGAAAGTTT
Source organism: Magicicada septendecula (assembly GCA_034769895.1). Lineage (NCBI taxonomy): Eukaryota > Metazoa > Arthropoda > Insecta > Hemiptera > Cicadidae > Magicicada > Magicicada septendecula. The sequence goes on along the minus strand of CM068371.1, from coordinate 81,399,481 downwards.
AATATCAGACAACTCAAACCATATTACGAAGTTTAACACACACTACACTCAAAGAACAACGAAATAATAAATAAACAGATTGTAAGAACACCACTTTTACAGATGTATGTGTAATAATTTATAAGTAAAATTGTAATAAGACTAAGTTGACAAAATGTCGAGAGGATAAATAGTTTTGTATCGTAAACATTGTATTGTAGATGTAGAATAAATTCTAAATAGATTATGGTTACAAGACGTTATGTAATATTAAGGGAAAGTAGTTGTTTGTAACGAGGGCAGTTGTAGCGGGACGCGAGAACCGTTGCGGTCTGTAGTGTTGACAAGCAGGTAGCAAAAACCAGTTTAGAGTTCTGTTTGTAAACAAACTGTGGCCTACTGCCAATGTCAACAGCTGATGGAGATGAAGGGTGGAGAATGGAGTAATGAAAAAAAAAATATATTTTTTTACTAAATGTACTGTAGTATAAGCAATTAAATTTCATTTGTAGATATATGATTAATATAATATGAGTGTAATAGGTGTAAGAATAAAAAAAAAAAATTGTAAAGGGGTTAAATAAATGAAATAAAATCCATTTGAAGGACGCAGCAATAGAATCGTCACCAATTTTATAGTAAAAATCTTATACGATTCTCTTGAGGAACGATATAACATAAAAAAAGAATGCTATCAAATTTTACGCTAGTTTTATATAGAAAACATGATTACTAAATGTATATTAGAATAAGAAATGCAAGTAATGTGACTTGATGTACTGTTGTAAACCAGCGTGGCGGTGTTTTTCAAAGCACACACACCCTAGTCTAGGCGACAGTATGTCGGGGCGAAAGTTATTCAGCAAGTCATGTACAGGGTGTAAAAGCATAAAGTGTATTGTGTTAAAAAAAGGCAATAAAGTTAAGTGAAGTCGAGGGAGAATTGAGTGCTCGGACAATACGTACCGCTAGGTTTTAGACAGAGTAGGTGAGAGAGAAAACTCGAGTTGGCGTCATGTTTTGGTTTCGCGGTAAAAGTTGCCACGCGCTGTTTTTTGACGAATGATAGAAAGCGTCACTTTTAAGCGGGCGAAATTAGCTAGTTGGGTTGGTGGAAATCGAATATCGCGGTATATGAAACCAATGGGAACGCGATTTGTAAATAGTGAGTATGGGTAATGTTTGAGGGGGTATAAAAAAGGTAGTTGCGAATTTGTCAAGCTAGTCTACGGCGAACACTACAACTATCAGACTCGTTATCGCGCATTTCGTATCTAGTTATTACGATTTCATAACTAGTCTACGGCGAACACTACAACTATCAGACTCGTTAGCACGTATTAAAATTTTATAACTAAAACTTGCAATAAGTAAGAAGTACAGTATTCATGTCGTGCGTTTAAATAGTATTAAACCCGGTAGTACGGTAAAAGACATATGCCAGATTAAAGCAATTGTTAGACTGAATAACTTGGTGGTAATTACCGAACTTCAGAGTATCGAGAATCGAACGCGTGCATTTGGAAGTTGCGGATTGTGGGAGTGTTTTCGGGATGTACCATTGATGGTGCGAGCACTCAGTTTAATCACGTATTTACTAAGGTGTCAAAAATTAATTAGTATACACTAGTTACATGCCGAATCAGTGAGTAGGTGTGAACTGTGATAATTAAAGTGTAACCGAAATAACCAAGTGGTTAGTGTCATCGAGTGTCTTCAACAGGATCATCCGAATCGCCGACAACGCAATCTCCAAGATCGCAGACTCCGAGGGAACGACTCACCAACCAAAAGGAATTCAACTTAACAAGTAAACCGAATTGAACATTAAACTCAATTTAATTCATGTCTTTTTCTAAGTCTATTACTATTGGCAATTCAATTGGTCTATGAACCTACTTTCAATAATAATTGATGAAAGGTATAAATTTAATAATTGTTAACCATGAAGATTGTATGCAGATTGTAACATGTAAATGAAAATGGTCATTAAAATTAGCGGTCCTTCAAGTTAACTGTGTTAGTAATCATTTCTTTGATACCTTGAGATAATTTTAAGAGTCGCCATCAAGCAGAGTTGAGTAATAGTTCAAGTTCAGTAATAGTAAATTACACATATCTTTTCTAGCTCTAAACTGCGAGGGTGGTATGTGGCGCCCATAACCGTGGAGCTTATAAAGACCAAATCCTACACTAGGTAGTATTTGGAGCCTATTGCAAGGTTTAATTTGTAAGCTAAACAGACAATTGAATTGCGAATAGAGTATAAGAAAAGTAGAATAAGAAACGTAGAGAATAAGAATAATTTTGTATGATCACACGAAGCAAAAGTAGGCAAACGAAATACATACAGAACAACACAAACAAAATGAATACGGAAACAGGGACAACTCAAAGTTACGAAGGGGAGTTTGATATTAACAACCAATTAGGGGATCAACATACACTCGCCCAACTAACTACGGTGGATCCAGAGTCAAGGACGCGGGGTCAGAACCACGAAGAAGTAGAAACGCCACAAATAACACAAGAAATACAACACGAGGGAAGACCGGGATTAGCACAAAAACAACAACAGAAACACCTAAAGAACCGGATATGTATGCATTACTACAACAATTTACACAACAGATATCGCAACAAATGACACAGCAAACAGAACTATTACAAAAATAATTACAAGAACAGAAGTTAGAACAATTACAACAGATAAAACAATTATCACAACAGATTACACAACGAAACCAGATCTTAAGAGACGAAATAGCTACACAACTCAGTGAATTTAAAAAGGAAAACAAGAAAATTTTGCAACAATTTAAAGTAGACACCAAAACTATGATAGATGAAGAGATTAGTATTATTAAGAATGAAATTAATGATAAGTTTAGTGATAATGAAAAATTATTGAAGGAAATAGACGATAAGCATAGTAGTGACATTAAAATTATAAACAAAAAGGTAATAGCGATTAATAAACGTTGTGACGAAAGTATTGTTGCTCACCAAATAGGGGCAGATAAATTAAAAGAATTAGAGAACAAAATGGATAACCATTCGGGCGAAACGAACCTCAAGCTGCAGCAATTACAAAGCGACGTGCGAATGAAGATGGCATTGATAAACGCGTCACCCGTCACCCGAAGCGTTGTCAACGAACAGATTAAAGAAGTCAAGTTTAATGGATCCAGCGATTTCCCGATGGAATTCATCAAGGAACTAACTGAGATATACCACGAACATTATCACGACATCAACAACACCGCATGGATATCGAGACATCTGGAAGGAGAGGCTGCAATTTGGTGGCGGTTAGTCAAAGACAGTATTAATAATTTTGCGGGTTTTACCGAAGCTTTTAGTAATAAGTACTGGAATGACGTGATCCAGGAACGGGTGCGAGACCAGTTGGAATTCGGACTGTACCACTCAGAAACCGGGATGTCTACAATCCAATACTTAGAGAGAAAATTGTTGGAGAATAGGCAGTTGATTCCGCCTATCTCAGATAGACATTTAATCAGGAAATTGGCAAGACATTACCCATATGAGATTGAGGTAGCTATCATCACTCGAGGGGTTAACACGATAACAGAATTTGAACAAGTGTTGCTATAGTTTAACCATTTACGAAACGGCAGTAGGTCGATGAACCAGAGACCCGCTGACGGTCGGTTTGAGAGAAATTATAGTAAACACAACGGAGAAGAGAGAGGGAAAGTGAGCGAGCGAGACAGTTTTACCGAGGATAGAACGCAGTATACGCAGTATAATAGGCCGACCAAATGGAAAAACCAATTTAAGAGCGAAACTAACAGTGTACCGTCAACAAGTACTGCAGGTAGCAAGGTTGAACCAACAAAGCCAAAAAACTAGAGAAGGCCTGTAAATATGTCGTAGATTTAAGTAATAAAATTAAATATGTAAATACAACTTTCTTAAACATTAGGGATGATTTGATAAGTAATGATAATAAATCTGTTAGATTAAGAAGCAATAAATGTCCGGAACTTCAAATAATGTTGAACAGCGTATCGATTCGCGCATTGGTGGACACAGGTAGCCAAATTAATGCGATTTCGGAACGTTGGTTTAGCAGTAATAAAAAGGATCTGGGAAAAATAGAGATGCTAAAACTGTCTAACACTATAATTAAAAGTGCCACGGGCGGTAAATCTAAAAGAATTACACGGCAGGTATTGCTAAATGTACAGATTAAAGACTTACAGTTTGAAAGTGTTTTTGTAGTCGTGCCGGACCTGGTGAGAGAATGTATTTTGGGTGTGGACATGTTGGTGGAGAGTGGGTGCGTGATAGACCTTAATAATAAACAACTAATGATTAAGGGAAATCCTACCCATGGAGAGACGACCATAGCAGAAATATTACAGATGGAGCTGGCAGCAGAAGAAGAAGGCATCGAAGAAGTTATCAGCCAAAAAATCCAGGAAATTACCGAGTTAACCAACGGCGAGAAGGAGGAACTACTGAAGATATTAGCAAATAACAAAACCGTATTTCGTGAGACACCAGAGCGAGATTGGACAAGTACGTAGATAAGGAAATGATACCAACAGATCAGCCAATTGACTACAAGAAAATTTATTTAAGAATTAAGGAAAAGGGTAGAAAACGGACAGAACAGATCAATTTAGCCAATAAAATTATGAAATTTCAAGAAGGTGACAAAGTGTTGTTACGAGCATACCCAACGTCAGACTTAAATAAACGAGTAATTGGAAAATTTTGCAATATTTTCGAAGGTCCGTATAAGATCTGTAAGGAAGTTGGAATAGCGACGTATCAACTCGAAGACATTCAACAGCCCGGAAAGATTCCAGGAAAGTTTAATATCAGACAACTCAAACCATATTACGAAGTTTAACACACACTACACTCAAAGAACAACGAAATAATAAATAAACAGATTGTAAGAACACCACTTTTACAGATGTATGTGTAATAATTTATAAGTAAAATTGTAATAAGACTAAGTTGACAAAATGTCGAGAGGATAAATAGTTTTGTATCGTAAACATTGTATTGTAGATGTAGAATAAATTCTAAATAGATTGTGGTTACAAGACGTTATGTAATGTTAAGGGAAAGTAGTTGTTTGTAACGAGGGCAGTTGTAGCGGGACGCGAGAACCGTTGCGGTCTGTAGTGTTGACAAGCAGGTAGCAAAAACCAGTTTAAAGTTCTGTTTGTAAACAAACTGTGGCCTACTGCCAGTGTCAACAGCTGATGGAGATGAAGGGTGGAGAATGGAGTAATGAAAAAAAATATATTTTTTTACTAAATGTACTGTAGTATAAGCAATTAAATTTTATTTGTAGATATATGATTAATATAATATGAATGTAATAGGTGTAAGAATTTAAAAAAAATTTGTAAAGGGGTTAAATAAATGAAATAAAATCCATTTGAAGGACGCAGCAATAGAATCGTCACCAATTTTATAGTAAAAATCTTTTACGATTCTCTTGGGGAACGATATAACATAAAAATTGAATGCTATCAAATTTTACGCTAGTTTTATATAGAAAACATGATTACTAAATGTATATTAGAATAAGAAACGCAAGTAATGTGACTTGATGTACTGTTGTAAACCAGCGTGGCGGTGTTTTTCAAAGCACACACACCCTAGTCTAGGCGACAGTATGTCGGGGCGGAAGTTATTCAGCAAGTCATGTACAGGGTGTAAAAGCATAAAGTGTATTGTGTTAAAAAAAGGCAATAAAGTTAAGTGAAGTCGAGGGAGAATTGAGTGCTCGGACAATACGTACCGCTAGGTTTTAGACAGAGTAGGTGAGAGAGAAAACTCGAGTTGGCGTCATGTTTTGGTTTCGCGGTAAAAGTTGCCACGCGCTGTTTTTTGACGAATGATAGAAAGCGTCACTTTTAAGCGGGCGAAATTAGCTAGTTGGGTTGGTGGAAATCGAATATCGCGGTATATGAAACCAATGGGAACGCGATTTGTAAATAGTGAGTATGGGTAATGTTTGAGGGGGTATAAAAAAGGTAGTTGCGAATTTGTCAAGCTAGTCTACGGCGAACACTACAACTATCAGACTCGTTATCGCGCATTTCGTATCTAGTTATTACGATTTCATAACTAGTCTACGGCGAACACTACAACTATCAGAGTCGTTATCGCGCATTTCTATCTAGTTATTACGATTTCATAGCTAGTCTACGGCGAACACTACAACTATCAGACTCGTTATCGCGCATTTCGTATCTAGTTATTACGATTTCATAACTAGTCTACGGCGAACATTACAACTATTCAGACTCGTTAGCACGTATTAAAATTTTATAACTAAAACTTGCAATAAGTAAGAAGTACAGTATTCATGTCGTGCGTTTAAATAGTATTAAACCCGGTAGTACGGTAAAAGACATATGCCAGATTAAAGTAATTGTTAGACTGAATAACTTGGTGGTAATTACCGAACTTCAGAGTATCGAGAATCGAACGCGTGCATTTGGAAGTTGCGGATCGTGGGAGTGTTTTCGGGATGTACCATTGATGGTGCGAGCACTCAGTTTAATCACGTATTTACTAAGGTGTCAAAAATTAATTAGTATACACTAGTTACATGCCGAATCAGTGAGTAGGTGTGAACTAAGATAATTAAAGTGTAACCGAAATAATCAAGTGGTTAGTGTCATCGAGCGTCTTCAACAGGATCATCCGAATCGCCGACAACGCAATCTCCAAGATCGCAGACTCCGAGGGAACGACTCACAGACCAAAAGGAATTCAACTTAACAAGTAAACCGAATTGAACATTAAACTCAATTTAATTCATGTCTTTTTCTAAGTCTATTACTATTGGCAATTCAATTGGTCTATGAACCTACTTTCAATAATAATTGATGAAAGGTATAAATTTAATAATTGTTAACCATGAAGATTGTATGCAGATTGTAACATGTAAATGAAAATGGTCATTAAAATTAGCGGTCCTTCAAGTTAACTGTGTTAGTAATCATTTCTTTGATACCTTGAGATAATTTTAAGAGTCGCCATCAAGCAGAGTTAAGAGTTCAGTAATAGTAAATTACACATATCTTTTCTAGCTCTAAACTGCGAGGGTGGTATAAGTGAATTCTTTCGAATTTTTTATTTTATTATTTTTGTGTTTGTTAGTTCCAAAAAGCCTACCTCTCACAAGTAGGTGGTAGAAATATGTAACTGCTTCCATTGTTATTAGTAGATACTCTTTCTTTGCTAACATCCAGACCTTTTTTTTTGTTGAAGATTGGTTTAGGGAAAGAGGTGGTTTACCAGCAACGTTTTATGTTTTAACAAGGGTAATTTTTTCTATGACGAACGATAACTGCCGTAAATTCAAAGAGAATCAAATAATGTTTTGCATACAGCCCTGAATTGTAGAGTTCTAAAGACCTATTATTTTTGGCAAAGACCGGTTAAGGGAAAGGGGTAGTTTACCTCGTACGATTTATGTTTTAACAAGGGTATTTTCTATGGCAAACGAAAAGAGCCGCAAATTCAAACAGAATCAAATAATTTTTTGCATACAGCCTTAACTTGTAGAGTTCTCAAGACATATTGTTTTGGTGAAGATCGGTTAATGGAAAGGGGTAGTTTACCTGCAACGTTTTATGTTTTAAAAAGTGTATTTTCTATGGGGAACGATAACAGCCGCAAATTCAAACAGAATCAAATAATGTTTTGCATACAGCCCTGATGTGTAGAGTACTCAATATCTTTTTTTTTGTGGTCAAGATCGGTTAAGGGAAAGGTGTAGATTACCTGCGGCGTTTTATGTTTTAACAAGGGTATTTTCTATGGCAAACGATAACAGCCGCAAATTCAAACAGAATCAAAGAATGATTTGCATACAACTCTGAATTGTAGAGTTCTCAAGATCTATTGTTTTTGGTGATGATCGGTTAAGGGGAAGGGATAGTTTACTTGCAACATTTTATGTTTTAACAAGGGTACTTTTTATGGCAAACGATAAGAGCCGCAAATTCAAACAGAATCAAATAATTTTTTGCACACAGCATTGATTTATAGAGTACTCAAGTCCTATTGTTTTTGGTGAAGATCGGTTAAGGAAAAGGGGTAGTTTTCCAGCAACGTTTTTTTTTATCAAGGGTAATTTTTTCCTATGGCAAACGATAACAGCCGCAAATTCAACCAGAATCAAATAATGTTTTGCATACATCCCTGATCTGTAGATTAGTTAATGTCTGTTGATTTTGGTGAAGATCGGTTAAGGGAAAAGGGTAGTTTACCTGCAACATTTTATGTTTTAACAACGGTAAGTTTTTCTATGACGAACGATAACTGCCGCACATTCAAACAATATCAAATTTTTTTTGCATACCTTCCTCAATTGTAAAAGACTTAAGGCCTGTTGATTTTAGTGAATATTGGTTAAGGGAAAAGGGTAGTTTACCTGCCACATTTTATGTTGTAACAAGTGACATATTTCCATGATGAACGATAACTGCCGTAAATTCAAACAGAATCAAATAATTTTTTACATATGTGCCTGAGTTGTAGAGGATCAAGGCCTGTTGATTTTGGTGAAGATCGGTTAGGGGGAAAGGGTAGTTTATCTGAAACATTTTTTGTTGTAACAAGAGGAAAATAGCCTACTTAATTTTGATAAATAATGTATCCTGATAAGAAGATCTTAATAATCCACTGTAGAAATATAGATGAAATATCTAAAAATGTATAGACTAGTTGAATGGGGTGGGGGTAATTTTCTATAAATGAAAATTATAGTTGAAGAGGGAGGGGATAATTTTTTATATATGTACTACGTTATCAGCAACAAAGTAGTAGAGTGTTGTTAAAATTCCTTCCTGTCCTGTTTGGCCGTATACCAAAGGTTTCTGCAAAACCAGACGTTTCACAGTGCCATCGACTTCCATCATCAGTGAAAATCGAGAGCGATAACGTGAGGTGGTATACGTTAGTGACCACAGTACTATGGTTAAGGCTGAAGCAGTAAGTAGAAAGAAGTAGTTTCTATGGAAATATTTCATTTCAAAATGATTTTAAATATAAATCTTAGAACATGGAAATCATGTATGGTTCTCCATACCGATATTTTATTGTTGTTTTACTTAACACAACTTCATCAAAGTAATTTATTTACGTGGCTGATTCAATAAAGTGGACAAAACAAGATACAACAATGTGGTTTGGAAACTGGAAATTTGGATAACATGAATTTTATCAGTTTGATACAATTAAATTGGTTATTAAATTAAGCAGCACTTTGGTTAGAGCAGTGGTTCTCAATGGGTGTACAGCACCACCCTAGTGTGCCATGAGATTCGCTAGGTGTGCCATGAAACTTTGTGAAATTACTGGTAAAAGTAATTACAGTAAATTTGTTCAAAATTGATTTTGGAAAAGGAAGCTGAGAAAAACATTCAAGAGCTTAAGAGATTTACTGCTTTATGCCTCACAATAGAAGATCAATAAAAGATTTGCGTTATTAATGAGAAACTTGAGCTTGTTTTTTCTTACACAAAAGTTCATGCATTTCCTGTTCAACTAAGAGAATTGTTTCGAATTTTTTATTTTATTTTTTGTGTGTTTGTTAGTTCACCATATGCCCACCTCTTACAAGCAGGTGGTAGAAATATGTACCTGCTTCCATTGTTATTAGTAGATACTCTTTCTTTGCTAACATCCAGAACTTGAGAAGTGCTAGTTCACCATATGCCCACCTCTTACAAGCAGGTGGTAGAAATATGTAACTGCTTCCATTGTGTAGCATGACAGATAATCCACTTAATAAAGATTACCATATGATCATAAGTAAAAATCAATTACATGGAATATCAAGAAAAATCCAAATGAGAACCAAATAAATATCAAAATAAAATACCACCATAACTTGAAAAAGTAAATATATAGAAAAAACTCTGCAACAAAAATAAATGTACAGCAAAATAAAACCACAAAAAACTAAAATAAAATAAGGATAATACCCAGGTAGGATAGGAGTAGGTAAGGAAGATACCCAGAACAAATCAACGGACAAAATAACAATATAATAATGAAGAAACTGAGAACGAAAAAGGAAGATACCCAGAACAAATAAAAATAATAATAACGAAATGGTACTGAAGAAACCAAGAATGAAGAAGGAAGATATCCAGAACAAACCAACATACCTAATGAACAGGGACAAGTTTGAAGATAACAGATAGTAGAGGGAGAAGAATACGACCAATACCCTAAGGAAACCCAGTAGGGAGAAAACAAAAACCCCAAAAGAAATTAAATGTCGCTATTGAAAGTATAAAACCCCAAAAAACCAGGAACTCATGTAAAATAAATGAAAACAAAAGTGTTTAAAGTGCTAAGTAAAAGGGCACCCAAGAAAGTTATTGTATAATTAATAAAGACAAATCTTAACAGTCCCCCCATGATTAAACATCTTGGTAATATAAAACTATAAAACTGACTAGTGATAGTATCAAGAAATAACAGGGGACAAGTGCAAGTTATTATATTGTAATAAATAAACTTTGAGAAAGTACATTAAATACTGTACCTTTAAATAACTTTAAAAGTTTTAATTTAGTATCATGAGTGCTATTTAATAAAATAGTATGGTGAAATAGCAAGGACTAATATTTCTAATAAAGTGCCACTATTTATGTAATAACATTCAATGGAGTGAATAAGATAATAGAGAGCTGGGAGTTAATCCATAAAGTGACAAGGGATATATCCCTAAAGTTAAAGAAAAACAGATAAGACTGCACCCAAATAATTTTAAGTAAGTTTTAAAAATAAAGGAACAGAAATGTTAGGTTCCAATTACAATAAATGAACTCTATGCCTAAAGTTTGGAAATGAGAGTAGTTCTTATAATTATAAAAGGTTATTATGTTTAATAGTTTGAATCAGGAATGCAATGTCTGAATGTGGATACCATTCTTATATGATAAAATGTTTTTATAAGTTACTATAAATAATCAGTACTAAAAGGTATGAATTTAAATACCATATTTAATGTCAAATAATTGTTATGTATTAATTGTTTAATGTCAATACTAAATGTTATTGTAGTAAAATAAGGAATTATTAATGAATATTATATTAGAATAGAAGGTCAGAAAAGGGTATAAACAAACTGTATTATTAAAAACTTTGTATGTAACATCAGATAAAAAATAGGCCAAAGGGTAAATCTAAACTACATTATAATTGATAAATCCAGTCCAGTAAACCAACTAAACTAATGAAATTTATGCAAGATAAACCCATCACATAGTAATATAATGTAATTTATACTTTAAAAAGATACTGTCAGAAGATAGGTAAAATTATGAGTAAAAATGCAAATGTATTAACTAAAATTTCAGAGGGGGAGTCATAGATTAATGAATTATATTTAAAAACAATAATCAATTGACAAAATTGCAAGAAATTAAAGAAAGATAAACATTTATATCAATCTGAGATTCAGTATAATCATAATTATAACAGATAAAATGGCTAATATTTGGAGGAGAACAGGAAATAAAAATTTAAGCCTACTTTCCAAAATGAAAGAAATATAGCATTTTTAATAAAAAAACTTTGTAAAACTATATTATTTGGTATCAAATTAAGCAAAATGAATTAAAGAAACCAATTATGTGTTCAGTATTTCATAAAATTAAATAATAGCGAAAATATATTCAGTGATATAATGTACTTTTTCAAGATGTAGCGGAAGCCAAAGGAAATTGAAACAATGTATTATGCATATTAAATTGGCCAAGAATTTCAGGAGACGAAGGAAATGAGAACAGTTAATTATTATCCATTGTAGAGAAAACTTGAACAAGGTTTTGCTCCTATTAACCTATATAAGAAGCAGAAATGGCGTGCGGTATATAAACCTAGTTAACAGTGAAATTTTGTAAATTCATAAATTTTGACTTTAAACTTTAGAATCAGTGAGCACAAACCATAACACTATTAAACTACAGTAAAACAGAACAATATATGACTAAATTATTAAATTAACACCATCACCAATAATAATTACTGACGAAACGAAAAGTGTTAGTTACGACCTATTTAACCAAAGTGAAGTCAGACATTATCACACACATTTAAACAAAGTGAACTACGAAACACTGAACCAGGAACACTCAATTAACACCAGAACGAATATTCACAATTGCGGAGACGAGGAAACGGTGAAAAGGCATCATTTATTGCAAGAAATATTTGTCCAGTCAACTAACGTTAACCTACGCAGTCGGCAGGCGGCCATCTTTGTCTTCCCAGAATCCTATGCGAGTTTGACCAAACATCGAGTCATCACTGGTTCGAATTTTATCAAATATACACATTATATATTGTTTAATAACCTTGTAATTTTTAATTTTAAGACTTTTAACTGTAAGTGTTATACTTTCATGGCATTACCCTTCTCTGGCTATTTATGAAATAACCGTTAAAAGAACCAAATAATTACAAATAATATACAATATACATGTAAAAAATTTATCGATCGGCCCTGAGAACGAGTCGATACTGTTGTTAATAATCGATTAACCATCGATATATCCTATAATTGTTAATAAATCATATAATTCTGCAAATTGGTTGAAATTTATTTATTAATTTAATAAATACAATTAAAAATAAGGTAATTCAAGATCACGGACTATCCGAAAGGCGGTAATTATCAAGGAATAAGGAGAATACTGAAAGAAGAAGAAGAACCGTCTATCGACTAGTGCTGGAGATAACTATATTAACGCAGGAGTTATTCCAAAAAAGTGATAAAACAACAGAAACAACCATAAAGAATTAAAAATTTTACATAATACAATTACAAAAATTATTTATTAATTACCTACAATAAAAAACACGAAAACAAATATTTTTCAGAAAACAAAAATTTTTTAAATTTTTATAATTATTATATTTTATAATTATTTTGTAAGGTAACGTTACAATGGTTATTAGTAGATACTCTGTCTTTGCTAACATCCAGAACTTGAGAAGTGCTAGTTCACCATATGCCCACCTCTTACAAGCAGGTGGTAGAAATATGTAACTGCTTCCATTGTTATTAGTAGATACTCTTTCTTTGCTAACATCCAGAACTTGAGAAGTGCTAGTTCACCATATGCCCACCTCTTACAAACAGGTGGTAGAAATATATAACTGTTTCCATTGTTATTAGTAGATACTCTTTTTTCGCTAACATCCAGAACTTGAGAAGTGCTAGTTCACCATATTTTAGTTGAAGTGTTTGGTCTGAAGTTCTGTGAGTTGTTATTTCTCCAGAGGGTGGTCAATAGTGAATTCTGGGGACACATCATAAGGAGTGTACAACCCTGGCGATAGTGATGTGGAGGCAAAATTGTTACCAACTCACTAAGTTAGTGTGCTATGGGAACTCACACTAAAAAAGATAGTGTGCCATGAACAAAAAAGGATGAGAACCACCCACTGAGTTAGAGACTAGCAATGTGCGTGCGTGTGTGTGTTTTATTAAGTTCTGCTAAAATTAGTAACTTGAGCCACATTATAAACTGTTATTCAGGCATTACTAGTGTTGGTAGCATGAGATAAACTAGCTCATTAATATAGTATGTTTAAGTAGTGTAAAGTGCTGAGCAGCTGTTAAAGTTGACTCAACAGAGAGAAAGCCCCTGATAAACTAAAGGCATTGTGTACACAACGATATTACAATCACATGTTCGCTAGGTCATTACCTAAAAGAGAAAATGAAAACGTTTTTTTGTTAAATGTCATATATACGCAACACTTTTACGCAGCAACCAACAGGCACACTGATTAATTTTAAACAATAAATATTTGATACGTTATTACACATTAACGTACTTCTTACTTATTATGATGTTGCCTGTTTTGAAGATTCTACTTCCAAAACCCCCAGTGGTGTATCTAGAATTTGGTTTGGGGTGGTCCGGGGGGGGGGGGGAGTCGGCTTCATATAAAAGAAAAACAAGTTAAGCCTAATCAACATTACTATCTTTAAAGCAGCTGAGAAACTCATGATAACATTCTGAAATCAGTCCCATTAAAGTAAACGGTAATAACACACTAAAAATACGTATTACTGAAACATTGTTAAAAGAGACTTACTGAATTTTCTACATTTCATATTTCAAATGTATACCCTAGTGCTGTGTGATAAACCTGTTTGTATATATAAAAAAGAGCTTCTACTACATTAGCGTACACAGATGAAAAATATGTATAAAAAACAGTCTAAAAATTAAGAGATTAAAAAATGTTGTCAACTTTTTTGACTTTCTAGAGGGGGAGGCCAGCATTGTTCATCCCCCTTGCCGTAAATGTCACCCTGAAAACCCCCTATATAAACATTCCATTCATACAGTGTATCCATACTTAAAATGGGAATATTTGTTGTTTAAACTGTTATTGTTTGCATATTCTGAAATGATTCCATTCTAAAGTTATGGATAACTCTACTGGTCTCAATTTGGGGGAGGGTGATGATAGGGAGATGCTCATTCCAGGAGCGGGTTTTGAAAGGTGTGGAAAGTTTATATCTATGTCAAAGGAAACTGTATTTTTAAAATAAATAGTATGAGTTTATAAATTCATGTTTATTTTTAAACTGACATTTTTTAACAAGGGAGACTGTGTAAACCTAATGTTTCCCGCAGGAGGGTCTGCACTCCTACAGTGTGTGGGACTACCACAAACCCTATTGCCCACAGCATGGATCTACCTCAGGACTCAGCTTTCACACTACTTCAAGGTGGTGCCATTTGTTCTTCATCCTGTGAACGTTCACTTGTTTTAAGCTTTCAGCATGTCCACATTACCTGTTTCTAGCAAGATAATTTTTGGCTTCTTTCTTTTACCTTAACATCTTCTCTATGTAGGCTGCTCCCTGATCCCAGTGGTGTCCACTCTGCAGCATTATTCCAATGATATTTTTGGACAAGATCTCTCTCCCACTACATTTTCCAAGGTTTGCCTCTCCTCTTCCCATCTAACACATGTGAAAAACGTGTAATAATAATAATCTCCAAGGCAACTGAAAAAATTATTGAATAAATTCAAAATTATTTATTAAGTTAGAACTTTGTTGATTAAGTATGCTGAACGTTGGATATCCTTCTGGTTCCTATGTCTATCTTACGGTATTGCTATAATATTTGTAATTGATGGATATTTAGTTTAAACATTTCCAATTTCACCAATTTCTCTTTTCAGTAGCCAGCCATCTTTTGCACTCTACTAAGGATTTTTTATCATAGGTTACCGTATGTTATAAATTGGATGCATAAAAGGGCTCTTAGAATCCAACATTCTCCCCCCTTCCACAAAGCATTTCACAACTCTACACTTTGTCTTTTTCTCATCGTCTACAGTTTTCTTGTGTATGAGCAATCACCATTCAAATATTGCTACTGTTCCATAAAATTGTATCATTTTCTAGTTATTACCTTTGGTCCCCATTTCTATTTGCTCATCAGAATTTATTGAGACAGCTGAATGAAGACATTCTTTCCTTAAATATCATACTTTCTTAGGTTGCTTGTAATGGTAATGCTACATAAATATTAAGAATTATTTGTGTTAGCACATTATTATTATACAAATGTTTTTATTCTCACTCGGTGTTTACCCTATAATATCTTTAGTTTGGTTTCTCACTTTACATTTGCATACACTAATTACTCGCTATCATGTTTAAATTGTTAATCTCCCATCAAGTGTTTCTTATTATTCTGTACTGTCATTTTATTACCTGGATTATACAAGAGGGCATTAATTAAACAAAAG
Organism: Magicicada septendecula; assembly: GCA_034769895.1. Lineage (NCBI taxonomy): Eukaryota > Metazoa > Arthropoda > Insecta > Hemiptera > Cicadidae > Magicicada > Magicicada septendecula. The sequence goes on along the minus strand of CM068371.1, from coordinate 81,383,692 downwards.
TCTTATCAAGAATTAATTTCTAATGATCTGCAGACTTACATCATACTCTAGGTAATTTGTCTGAAAATGTATTAAACTGAAAACGATATACTGTGAACCTGATTTATTCCTTTATCTGTGTTTACTTCTTTGGTGTGTCCACTTGCTGTTTCTATTATTGATTATTCTCACTGAATTGTTGCTTGCCTATAATACATTATAGCCATGATCAGATGTTGATGTTCAATGTTTGTTTGTTTTTTAATATCCTCCATGGTTTCTTTCTACTATCAATGTGAAAGGTTATTCTGCGAGTGTTCCACAGTTTTATGCCATTGTTTTAATCTTACTTGGTTTGTTGTATAAACACTATATTTTGTCCTAAATTGAATGTATTATTCTGGATCAGTATATCTACTGTAATTCTTGGCCTTCAGTCCAGGATTATTCCAAATTGTACAGCGTAAAGTTTTAAACAATCTTATTGAAGTGTGAACTTCATATATGTTACAATGATGCTGTACACCTCACACTACTAGGGCAGTAAACTGATTCAATGCATTAAAAAAAAGCATTACCAGGTCAATCAAGTCAATCGAATCTCTTTTCCCTTCATAGCTACACAAAATTTCCCCACTGCCAAAAATATGTGTGCTTTGAGCAACGCGTAATATTTTAAATGATGTGAGCATATTCTAAATGTTTCAACACCATTACAGGAATAACTAAATATTAAAAATAATTTTATTTACGATAAATGTAAGTACATATGAATACATATTATGATAAGTATTTACATCCTGAGAGATCGAGCTAAATACATTTTAAATCCTTTTCTTGTATTTAGTTAATTATTAGCCTAATATATTTACACAACTTTCCAATTGTTTAAATCATAAAAACAATTTAATAAAGTGACACCTACTTTTTATTATAACATTTATGGTATCGACAATGAGAATGTTTGGGTACACGTTAGAGATGTCGAAAGAGTATAATTTTTGGATTTCGTTGTCCATGACGTGTCCGTTTCTTAACTAAATATAATTATTTCACTACAACTCGGAACACAAAACTTTTTATGGGTAAAAACGTAAAAGCTTTACCTTACAACCTTACACATAAAAAGTTTTGTCTTCCGAGTCGTAGTGAAATAATTATATTTAGTATAATTTTGTATGGTTTTTAGTTGATCTGGGACTACAATTCTGGTTTCTATATTCTATTTAGCTGCAAGTTTTCATGTTTAAAATTTTTATTTAGTAATTTAGCTATTTTATAATTCATAAACAATTGAATTATTATGCTGCACCTATCACATTCTACTTTTAACTAAATATTGCATAAATCATATTGTTACATTGAAAAAAATTATGTTAGACATTGTTTGTATATGTGCATACACTGAAAATAATACAATGTGTGATATGATTCTATTTATGTTCATTGTAAATATCGATTTCACACAATAAAACACATATAAACGCTTCTATGCCCTTGTCTCATTTAATTATCCGTTCACTCTTATTTGAATCTTAATTCTTTATAGCAAAATCTCTCTTACTCCAAATACAATGAGCAACATTTTACAAATTGAATCACTTCACTCGCCACTTGACACTGAAGTTTTCACTTCCGACGTATGACCTATGAGACACCCATTTTTTTTTTTTAGTCTTCTTGAACGTAACTTCCAAAGCGAATTTTGCATTAACTTGTTTATTTTGATCATCAATCCCTCTCACCCTGCATATCATCAGTAACATGCCTCCTTCGAAAATCCTTGCTGTGTTACTGATTACAATTATTATCAATCCTCTTACTGAAACTGACAATGTCCCATAATATGGGCCAAACAATTTACAATTATTCTTACACTATGACAGTTCTAAAAATAATGCTTCTTTTTACTTGGAAAACTTTGTATTTATTCAGACAAGATATTATAAAACTCTTATTCAGTGTCCCACAACTTGGTACTGAATGAAATTAAATATTTACAAGTCATGTGACAGAAAAATCGGACTTGCTGCACAAAAATATCCTGTACAGAATACACAAACGAATGTAATAAATAATAACAAAGCTTTCAATATATTAATTAAAACAAAGGACCCTGTAACTGCAAGATTTAGGAATGTCAGCCTCACTAACAGCCAATAGTGATCAAGTAGATGCAAAGCAACAACTATTTAGCTAACTAGATTTCCCTCAAAATTGTTTTAATAATTTGAAAAACAAAATAAATCAGATAAACTCCAATACAAGTTGGATTCATTACAAAAAAAATGTGTAATTTATTTGCAGCTGTGTAGTGCAAATACTAGTTCTAACTGAAGTTAAATTGTTATTCTTAGTTACATCTAGACAACTAGCACAGTAATGTCAAAACAAACCCTGAATAGTAAAAACTAACGTATCCTAGCTCATGTGCCAGAAATCTACATATTGTAACGTTACATAACCCCTGCCCAAATATGATAACATAATCACCAGAGTTAAAACCAGTAATCACCCATTTTTAAAAGTCAGAAATGGGGATTAGGTATCAAGCTATGAGAACCTTTGTACTCTAAAAACACTGTAAACAATAATCATAAAAGTGCAGTGTACAGAGTGGAACATAGTGTAATCGGTGAAAGTATAAAACATTTAAAAAGAGCATCTCACAAATTTGTGCTGGAGATGAAAAAAAAAATCAGTATTGTAGCAATAGTCTATGATACTACTGACAAGTTTTATAATTTTTGTATTTTGTTGTAATTTTATATTGTGTAGGCCACAAAGGTCTTATAACTAGGAGTAATATTTTTGTTTAATATAATTATTTTGTTTAGATGTAAAATAATCCAGGGTTATGTATAAAAGAATAATAATATACCAAATAATACTATGTTAGCAAGATGGCATGTAAAAAATAGTGTAGAGTAAGGATACCTTAAATGAATTATAAATCATAAATAAACCAAAATAAAAGGGATTAAAATATAAAATACCAGTGGACAAGTTTAAGAAAAAATATAAAGAAAAACCGTAAATAAATTAAATTTGTTTATAGATAAAATCTATAAAGGATTATTTTTTCTAAAAAGAAGAAATAAAATAATAATAATTATTATTAGCCTATATACTAAAAGGTATCTAGATTAGCCAATAAAAAACCATAAAAAATTCTTGGTTACTAAGAGTAACTAACTAACAAGAATTGAATTAATTGTTCAGATATATTGGAAGTCAGCAGTTGAAAAGTGTAATGTCTAATTTTCAAGCGTAGCCTACCGAAATTCAACATTTTTGGTGAGATCGTTTCCTATTAAAATTTAACTAAATTACACCTCAACTATAAACTTAGAACACTAGAAACAGCACAATCTCTTTAAATACTTCTGGAAAAGAGGTGAACATAAACTTTATTTTTTTTATTAACCAAAAAACAGCAAGACGTGGTCTTGTTAATAACTTTCCGGCAGCCATGATGTTTTAGTGTTTGTTTTTCGTCAGTGAAGAAAAGTAGCCTGTGCTCTAGTGATCAAAAAATCAACTACATGATACCAATTATACTAATTTTAAAATAATTTATGTAAAGCTTGATACTGACCCATATACATTTCTGACTTCCTCAAAGTTCAAAGAACCTTAAATAACCCTGGGAAATTAATTACTTATTATTAAAACTAAAAAAATAAAAATATTTGTTATGTGATATGTTTGTAAAAGAAAAAAAATCGAAAATAGCTCTGTGATTTATGAAATAATCGATTATCCATTCATGTTTTGGGAGACTATAAAAATGTTAAATAAATTCAAGGAATGCCTTGTGGTTTAAATAATAAAATGTGTATTATTTCCAGTAGATGGTAGTTGGTTACAGGTTATAAGCAGATCGAGAAGAGAAAGGAAATCAATCGGACATCCAGAAACTTTTACGTACTATTTGAAGTCATTTAACCTCAAATGGGTTCGTAAAAGTAGAAATCAGCTGATGCCACGAGCAGAAAAATTTGAAATACTCAAACGTATACTGAGAGAGTAATTCTCTTTGCCTTTCTTCACTCTCTCTCTCCTAACTACTGTCAAACAACGGTATTGATTCAACATAAACAAAATTTAAGAAAATCATTCAATATCTTTGCATAATCACACACCCTCGATTTTGAAGGCATATAACACAAAGATAACAAATTCTGTAACTCTTAATTAAGTGAGCGTTTCAAAAAATAGCAAATAGACGAAAATATTATTCGAGACACAAGAGAAGCGAGAGACATTACAATATCTAGAAAACAAACAAACTACTACATAAATGCACAATCAAATATTACATGGATATATATGGATATACTCATGCTTAAAATACAAAAATCATTTAAAATTCCATTTAAAAAAACTTGAGATCAATGATCAATGAACCTTGGTATATCTGCAATTTTATACTACGCAGTGGTGTACAAAGACCATTTGTTATTGAATTTATATATTCCATATGTTTCCGACACTAGTATCAAAGTATACTGGGACAGAAGATCTCGCCTGTTGCAAAAATTACCATGGCACAAAATATAACACAACAATGAAAAGCCTGGCATAGCACAGAGCAAGAGAATTAAAGCCATAACAGAAAAACACTGGTTCTGTAGTTGTTACTGTCAGTAGGTCCTCTTTCAACGTATTTACTTATTAATCTGTATAAAGACAGCAGATTTTAAATCAGCTGGGTAAAAATTAAAAATATGATCCCAAAAAAAGCGGATGTAAGTTGGACACAAATGTCAATGGTATCATTTGAGGGGAACAGGGCAGTTTTAAAATTTTCAAATGATGAGATTTATATTAAAGGGAAAAATAATGATATTAATTTTCTCTGAAAACTAGACAAGGTGTAAACAAGGAGGAGATGGTTGTAGTATAATCAATAGAGGCAGGGTGTCAATGATTGATGACTGCTGTGCATCAGGCACCATGCCACTGCCTGTCCTTCAGTTTGACAGCTGCCCTCCTCCCATCAACCCCGTGTTTGATTGTCAGAGTACAAAGTGAAAGTACTACAACCCTGTAGTTACTTAAATCCAACAGTATCATGTTTAATTAGTACACTAAATAAAATTGTTTTCTCATACTGCCAATGTTTTTTAACAAAAATTTGAAGGTGTAAAGTTTGGTAATGAAAAAATATATACTTCCAGCTATTATAACAAATTACAATATCAACAGTGACTTCATGAATAAGGAACTTTTCAGGTTGTAAAATTAATAATTACATAAAGAAATGAGAGAATTCTTATGCTGTCTTGTGTAATTATTGTTTTTAATGCAAATACTAACAGCATTTGTTAGTTTTTGTAACTAATGTCATAATTTACTATACAAAATATTAAATAGTATGAAAAACATTTCAGTGTTAGGGAATAAGTCTATATTTTACACATTACAAAAAAAAAGAATGAATGCAAGTTCAGTTTTATATTTTGTCATATACATTCTATAGGAAAAAATGAAAGAAATTTTGACGAAACCAAAACATCGAAGCATGATAATGTTTTTAGGCTTTTGAAACGTATAATGTGCATATAACAAATATTTATCTTATTGATCCATCCTCTTCGTTCACTTTATAAAATATTATTATATATATAAACTTTCACAATATGAACTTACTTTCTTTACACTTTCCCAAACGTTTCGAGGTGTTGTTCCTCTTCCTCAGTGGTATTTAATCCCACTGAAGAAGAGGAACAACACCTCGAAACGTTTGGGAAAGTGTAAAGAAAGTAAGTTCATATTGTGAAAGTTTATATATATAATAATAAATATTTACTATATAACAAATATATTTACTATATAACAAACATTATCATGTTAAAACAACAGAGACTGAAGTTTTCTAGACTGTGGGGAATCGAAAGTGGAAATGTTACATTTTTCGATGACGTTACATTTTTGTGGAATAACCCCCAGCCTAAAAACATTACCATGTTAAAATTAATTTTCTTCTACAAGTATTTTTATATCACAAATTATTCATCTTATATACATTTCACAGACACAATCTATATCTTCAGAGGTTTGAATATAATTTTGTTATACACATTTGTGTCTATGTAAGGTGAATATATTGATAAAAAATCCTTGCAGAAGAAAATGTATTTATTTAGTATTATACAGTACATAACATTAATTTACTGCAAGAAACTCAACACATCAAGAATTAATTACTTTCAAAGAAAAAAAATATATATATATATATTTATAAGGAATAAGGAAAAAATATCTTGAGGTAAATTCATTATAAAAATTAAATATAACACACACACACACATACACACAGTGGAACTTACTTATAACGAGATTCAAGGGATGGACAAATATGCTCGTTAAAACCGGGTGCTCGCTACATCCGAGTTTCGACTTGCAAGCCTAAATTTTTATACCATGATTAATGAACACACAGCAAAAAAAGTCTACTATAGAAGAAGCTTCAGACAATAAATTTTTGAAATGTTTTACATTCTATGATTAAAAGTGAAATTTAGACTTTAAACATTGTTTAGATGCTAACATTCTTTGCTTAATATTGTAATAAAATGAGAACTCTGTCTTCAATTAAGCCCCAAGTTGTTGGTGCCAATTTTGTAATAAAATATTTCTCTGAGCGTGAAATGCCTCACGTTTGTGTGCTAATTTTGTAACTAGCCGTGATTTATCTGTCACAGTATTTATAAATCTGTTATATAATTCCAACTCATCAATTGTTTCTTCTTTTATTTTAATTATTTAAATTATATTTATTTATTTTTGTTTCCCGTTTTAAGGCGCCAAATAGTTTTATTTCCAAAACAATTAAAATGATTCTTCTTATCTAGTTCTCCTCTTCTCTTATTGTAGATTTAATTCAACTCACCTTTGTCTTGTAGTTGATTTGAATTTCGTTCCAAAAAAATAGGGGTTACCAACCTCTATTTTGAAAAAAAATTTCCACCTTGGCTATATTAATGAATAAATTGTCAGTAATACAATAATGTATTAACATAAATTAAAGACACAATTGATAATAGTCAATACGGTATTATTTCTTTAGTGTTTTTTATTACTTTCTTTTTAAACAAAATGAAATATTTTTATAATATATATTTGCTCCAGCTCTTGTTTTTAATCGCTCAGCGGTTGGCAATAGTGTTCAGGGTTTGGTTGTGTTAGTTATTGACATTGATATGGGTATCGATGTTTATGTAATGTATCGATACCGTACGTCGGAAGTTGTCTTGTTCCGTACCGTTGAATAGCATCGGTAATACATAATGTAATCTTATGTTTTGTGGCAACAGCGATTCATTACGTCTGCTCTCCGGTTTTTTTTTTTTGCTCTGGGCTTTGCGGTTGTGCGTCGCAGAGACGAACCGCACGGGAACTGAGTTCCGAGCTACCATCTGGAGCTCCTGCCTCGTGGCCCTGCCCAAGTAGGGCGTGTGCTCTATAGCAGGCCTTTCTCGGCTGTTGTGCTAGCCTACACTAGCGCAATATACACCGAGGGCGTTTCCACGAATCACCTGGGCGTATACGGTACCTTCCCAGCCCAGTCACTAGAGGATTGTCTGGGAACCTCGCCGCACGTGCATAAAATTTGCGTGCAAGCCGCCTGAAAGTGTCGTCTAAGGAGCGGACGCCAAGTCCTCTCCTTAGAAGGCGAGATGAGAAGCGACGGGGGACTTTGGCCGCTAGCCGAAGCCCCCTGTCGAGGACGCTCTGCAACTTCTTTTTATGCATTGCGGCGAGGTAACCCCAGACCGGGCAGGCGTAGGTAATGACCGGCAGCAGATACGCGCCGACGATCATCCTACCCAATTTCCTGGTCATGGCTGGGCTGATCAGGAGTGGAAACAGTGCGCACAGGCGAGTGGATGCTCGCTTAAGAACTGTCTGTGCGTGGGTACGCCAGGTGAGCCGACGGTCGAGGTGTAAGCCGAGGTACTTGACCTCGTTGGACCAGCGCAAGTACGTTCTGCCGATACGTAGTTGCCTAACGGGGTTCTTCCGTCGCTTAGAGAATTCGACGGCTACACTCTTGGTAGGGTTGAGGAGCACTCTCCAATTCTCAGTCCAGTCCACGAGCGTGTCGAGCTGGCGCTGCAGTCGTAGGACGGCCCTTTCCTCATGACGATCGGCCGTAAATACGGCCGTGTCGTCAGCGAAGAGGGCCATCTGGACTCCAGGCTGTCTCGGCACGTCGTTGACGTAGATCGCGAACAGAAGGGGGCCTAGAACACTACCTTGAGGGACGCCGGCTGTGATTCGCCTCTCGGAAGAGACTGAATCGCCAACTCTCACGCAGAAGGTCCTCTCCGTCAGAAAGCTAGCAACCAGATGGAGGTAGCAGTCCGGGAGCTAGACTTCCCTAAGTTTGAATAACAGGCCATCATGCCATACGCTGTCGAAGGCTTTCTCAACATCTAAGAAACAGCCAACGGTCCGTTCTCTCCGACACCCGGCTTCCGTGATGCTTTCCACCAGTCTCATCAGTTGATGAGTGGTCGAATGCCCCACACGAAAGCCGAACTGTTCGGGGACCAGCACGTCAAAGTTGGTTAGATGTTCTCGTACACGACGCTGTACGAGGCGCTCAAAAACCTTGGACGTAGCGGAGAGTAGGCTGATAGGCCGGAGGTTTTCCGAGCGGGTGGTATCCTTTCCCGGCTTCGGGATCACGATAACCGTCGCCTTTCTCCATTTCTTGGGAAAGTAGGCCAGTCTAAGACACGCGTTGAACAAATCAGTCAAGAATTGAACTCCAGGCTCGGGAAGAAGTCGTAGAGCGGTGTTGGTAACACCGTCCGGGCCTGGAGCTTTTCTTGGCTGAAGTTCAGCGAGCCGATCTGAGACCTCTTCCAAAGAGATGGGTTCGGGCTCCGTCGTGATCGGAAGTGACAGAAAGTCTTCCACAGCCATCTCGACTTGTTCGTCGAAGTCCCAGTCCATGGGCGGGTTGGGAGCGAACTGTCGCTCGAAACACAAGCCCAAGTACTCGGCCTTCTCCTCCGGGCGACCCAGGGGTCGACCGAACGGTCCAACAATGGCGGGAAGTGGAGGTCGGCGCCTCCGTCCCGTCAATGCGGTAGGTATTCTGTACGGGTGACTTAGCGGGTCCGCATCCCCCGTTCGGGCCACGTCGAGTTCCCAACAGCTACGTCGGAACGCCTTCAGACTGCCGCGCAGTCGTCCGGTGAGCCGATTGTATGCTGCCTTATCGGCCGGATCACGGGTCCTCTGCCAACGTTTCCGGAAGTAATTCCTCTCGCGAGCGAGAAGAGAGACTTCCTCAGGGATGCGTTGGTAGCCAGGCGTGAAACCAGCTCGCGTACGTGAAGACACGCCTATAGCCGAGATGATTGCCTCTTCGATTCCCGCAACTGCTTCGTCTAGGAGGCGAACGGAATCGAGTGGGGCCGCTGGCGGCAATCGACGGCACAAGGCCGGGCCGTAGCGATCCCAATCGATAACCTTCTTCTGGTCAGAACGTGCATAGGCGTGCTGGGTAGCGACGTGGACCAAGATAGGGTTGTGGTCGGATGTCAGCTCCGTAAGTGAGAATACCTCGACCGGACAGACGACTCCTTGGGTCACCGCGATATCCAGAACATCGGGAGCCGCGTTAGGCTGTGACGGATAGAACGTGGGTTGCGCTGGACCAAACACCATCGCCCGGCGCGATTCAACAAAACTGAGCAAGCGCCTCCCGTTCGGAGTAGTCAGGCGACTATTCCAAACGCGATGCTTGCAATTCAGATCGCCGGCCAAAATTACCCTTCGATGGGAATCGAAGATGACTTCCAGGTCGCCAACAAGGAGTTCAGCTCGTGGGGGCTTGTATGCTGAAACCACGAGGACGCCGCCAAGAGCTCCGTGGACCTCAATGGCGGTGGCCTCTAGGTTGGTAAGCTGCGGCAAAGCGACACGATGATGACCTATGGAGGTCCTCACCGCGATCGCCGTGCCGCCTCCTCGTTGGCCAACTCGGTCATCCCGATAGACCACGTAATTTGGTAATCGAAACCGGTTCGCCGGGGTCAGGTGGGTTTCAGTAAGGAGAAGTACGTCGGGTTTGAACCGAGCCAGGAATTCAAGAAGGTCGGAATGCTTGGAACCGATGTTGTTAGCATTCCAGGCTACGAGCGAGAGATCTCGTCTAAGGGCTCGGTTCATAGAAGACCTATGACTTCACAGGCTTCCACCAAGAGCATGAATCTCTCAGTTGGGTCAGCAGTTTCCAGGCGGTCTCGGATGGACCTGAAGGTAGATGCGACTTTCTTGAGGTCGTAGCTAGACAGAAAGCCGCGGACGAACTGTGCGTCATCGGAAATGACGGACTGGGCGGTTTGCCTGGAAACTGAGGCCGCGTAAGAGCGACCAGGTTTAACGGCAGATCGGGTCGTGGTGGAAGCCACAGGGCCAGGGCCAGACGGTTTTGAATCAGCGGCAGGAAAAGTACGCTGTTGCGCTTCGTCGGACTTATACCGGGAAGCAGGACTTTTCTTGGGCTGTGGGCAGGCAGGAGCTCGGGGCCGAGCATCCGGTGTGGTTACCCCTTTGTTCCTGGGTTTTGTGATGCCTGCTCGCGGAAATCGCGGAGGTGGCAAGGGTGGCGAGGCTGCCTCTGGTACAGAGGCGGGAGTAGGAGGTTCCGCGGAGGTGGAGGGTTCATTCTCCGGCTCCAAAACCGAGATGACGGCTACTGGGCGTGTCTCTGCTTCGGAAGGAGACGCGGTACGTTTGGTTGCCTTTGCAGGGGCTGGAGGTGGAGCCGGAGAGGGCGCGCGCCGTGCCGGTTGTGCCTGAGGTTGAGGCCTAGCCTGCATTTTAGGCTGTCTAGGTTGGGGCTGCATAGCTGGCTGCCGTGGCTTCGGGAGGGGCCCCTGCGGCTTTTGCTTCCGCAGGAGCTCCGCCTTATAGACCGGGCAGTTTACGTTACTCGCTGCGTGGCCTTGGCCACAATTAATACAGCGAAATTTGGTTTTGTCTGCCACAGTGCAGGCCTGGGTTGAATGTCCCAGAGAACAACGTAGACAGGCCGGGGCATTGCGGCAGACGTCGGTGTGATGGCCGAACCTCTGGCACCGGTGGCACTGCGCAAGCTTGCCCTGGGGTCGACTGGTTTCCACCCGGACGCGGAAGCCAAACAGCCGCGTCAGGTGGAAAATTTTGTCAGCAGCCTCGCCCTTCTCGAGCTGGAGACGGACGAGCGGGGGAGGTACTCGGGTTTCTGAGTGAGTGAACAGGCGGAAAATTGCCTGCACCGGGTACCCGAGGTCGCGGAGTTCCAAGAGGATCTCCTGAGGATCAGTGTGCGCGTCAAGCCCTCGCAAAATTACAGACAAGGGCTTGACTCGCTTAGGAGTAAAGGTGTGGTATTGTAGGTTATGCGCTTGGAGGAAGGCCTCGACCAAGCGATGGTCCTCGAGCTGGCGGACGACAATCCTGACCGTATCACCGCCAAGCAGCTTCAGGTCAAGCTTGTCGGCCGACAGGCCGTGGGCCGCGATCAGCCGTCTGTATAAGGCGGCGACATTAGACACGCTATGGACGTACAGGGGCGGCGCACGACCAACAGCGGCAGCAGCCGGAGCTGCTGTCGAAGCAGTCGGAACCGCGGCCTGTGGGCCCTGAGAAGGTCCAATGTCCATGGCCGAGGTGCTAGAGGAAGCGGTTGGGTGGGTCCTCTTGGGCTTCTTAGCCGGGCGATTACGCCGACCAACGGTCGCGAACTCGCCCGACTCGTCAGCCGGAAGAGGAGGAAGCGGGTTAGGGAGAGGATCATCCGTCTCCATCGCCCGAGGCGATTCAGGCGAGTCGCCCAGATGGGGCAGCAAGGCGGGGCCGAGCGACTCGGCACTTGGGCCGTTGCCTGTGGAAGGCATGCTGACCAGGTGCGACGGCTGCCGGGCAGAGACTGCTAGGCAGTCACTGCCAGACGCCAGGGATCTCGGGTCCGGCCGAAGCCGGATTACCCGCGCGTCTTCCTTGCTCACGACGATGCGGGAGGAGCTGGGCTAACGACCAGCTTCGTTGAATACCAGTCCTTACCAAGACTGGTGTCCACTGGCCCCTTTACCCCGGCGATATCCTAGCTCGCTTACCACTGGTGGGGGCTTGCAAGGATCGTCCGGGGCAGCGCTACCTAACAGTCGTGAGCAAGTTAGGGTTTATGCACTGATGCGGCACTCACCAGGTGAGCCCAGAGCAATCCTCTTCTGTTCTCCGCCAGCAGATGGTATCCGGCAAAGGTGGTCCTTAGAAGGGCAACTTCGGCCAGCTGTTGCTTCTACCAGCTACTCGATTCACTGGAACAGCTGGCGCGTTAGTCTTCTGTCCCACGAAGAGAGCAGCGAAATTCCTCGTCCTGCGAGGTGGGCGAATGCAGCCAGAAGCTGAAGAAACGTCCAGAGTAGAGAGCAGTCCAAGGAGCAGTCCTGTCCGTCCGAAGTCTGGAGCAGAAGTATCGATCTCCTCAAAAGTCGGACCCTGCTCTCCGGTACCAGCGACACGACGCGTGACACCTGAAGAATACGAGGCGAGCCAATCCGGGATCAGCAGCCGCCGAGACGTGACCAACTACATGTTCGGAGCGAGTCAATCAGCGATCCCGGTTAGTGCATAAAACCTGGGCCGGCAGAAAATTTTACGCAGTCTTCTCTGATTACACGTAGGAGAAGGTTGTGTTTCTATGTGGTCTGATTTACAACTGTTTATTTCTGTGTGCAGTATTCTTTACTTAGTGTGTTTAATACAAGTATTCATTAGTGCAGTGTAGTGCGCGGCCGTTTTTTGTGTTCGTGTGCTGTGCGGCTTCTGGTGAGTACGTGTGTCAGTGCCTGTTAGTTTGAATAACCAGCGCTGGTGAGTTCACCTCTCCTCTAACCACCTCCCAGGGTCCCAGTTCCGCCTGCAGTCGACGTTTCGGCGCCGTCTGCAGTCCCCTCTGTCCCGGCGCCTGCCGGAGCGCCCGGCCCTTCATACGCGGCTGTGGCCGCTACATCAGTCCCGCCTTCCGCTCCTCGGAGCTCCAAACAGAAGCGCACTCGTCGCCGTCAGCGACAAGTTCCACAGGCCCTGCCTGTAAAACCTCAGCGGGCCCCGCCCGCCCCCAGCCATCAACCTAAGCTCCCAACTGAGCAGACCTCACGTCCGTCCCCGAGCCCTGCGCCATCTGCAACACCGGCCGAGGCCAGCCAGGTCCGTCTTCCGGAATCTCGGGACTCTTCCCGGGCCCCGGTGGACCCCCTGACTGCCTGGGCTGAAACTTTGGTACACAACATCCGGTCTGCTCCAGATACAACCACGGTTCTCGCCCTGGTGTTTCAATCGCTGTCTACCCTCTTTCCTCTTCTTCCTTTGAATGGCTAGGAGTCTTAGGATCGTTGCGTGGAATGCCCATGGGGTAGTCCCTCGACGATCTGAACTGATGACTTTCGTAACGGAGTACGACGCTGATGTCGTCCTCCTTTGCGAGACTCATCTGGCTCGCTACCATACCTTCAACCTGCCATCTTACATCTGTTTTCGTCAGGATCGTCCCCAACGGCCTGGCTGTCGCCCCTCGGGGGGGACAGCCGTCTTAGTCCACAGGCGGATATCCCACAGGCCACTACCCCCTTTAGATACATCTCTTGTTGAAGGTTGTGCGGTGGCGATAGACGCTGGCGGATCGGAGTTGCGCGTTGTTGCGGCGTATCTCCGGCCCGGCCTGCGGCTACCTCCACCGCCCGAGGAGTGGGACGCTCTCCTCGATCATCCCCTACCAACCATCGTAGCCGGCGACTTAAATGCCAAGCATCCCTCCTGGAACAGCAGAGTAGCCAACGCCTACGGAAAATCTCTGTATCGGTTCGTCTCCGACGACCCGGTACTTCAAGTCATCGGCCCAGAAGACCCTACTCACTTCCCCTTTTCCGGTCATCGACCGGACGTCCTTGACATTGTCATAGCCAAGGACGTGACCCATCACATCCAGGTCTCGTCAGTGTCGGATCTCTCATCCGATCACAATCCCCTTTTTATAACTGCCCGTGAGCTGTCGGCCTCACCCCGACCTCCCGCTCAGACTGTTAGGAGAGTCAACTGGCGTTCCTACCATGATGAGCTCTCATGGCGGTTACCATCACTCCCCGCGGACCCGATCGTCACTTGTGACGATTTGGATCTCCGAGCCACTCATCTTCAGGAGTTGGTCCAAGGTGTCATGGATCGACACACATATACTCTCGAGGTGAATCATCGTAAATCGGCCTTACCTGCGGAAGTACTCCACGCCATCTGGCTACGGCGCAATCTCCGCCGCAGATGGCAAAGAACCCGCGATCCCGGCGTCAAAAGGCGCTTTCAGGCCCAGTCTCTTTACGTCCAGCAGCTACTGCGGGACGTAAACTCTGATCGATGGGACTCATACCTTGAGTCTCTTGAAGTCGACCACGCCTCCGTCTGGAGAGCGGCGAGTCGACTGACCCGCGAGAAGAGAACTCGCAACCCACTTGAAACTCCGAACGGGGTTGTATCTTCATCAGAAGGCAAGGCCGAGGTCTTCGCCGACTGCATGGAGGTGCAATTTACTGTTCACCAAGGCGTCTCGGACCCTGCCCACTCGGCAGAAGTCCGTGACTTCCTATCTGGACATCTTTCACGCCCTCCCGAAATCCCAGCCTTCCCGTTCGACAGGGATGAACTAGTTTCATCTATCTGCCGACTAAATCCCCGTCGCGCCCCCGGTCCTGACCGGATCGGGGCCGCTGCTCTACAAAATCTCCCGGCCTCAGGCGTTGACCTCGTTCTTGAGCTGTTTAACTCCTGTCTCCGGCTACAGTACTTTCCCCGCCTGTGGAAATCAGCCAACATCGTAATGATTCCGAAGCCTCGCAAGCCGCGCATGCTTCCTGAAAGCTATCGTCCAATCTCTCTCTTGCCAGTCATCTCGAAGGTGTTCGAGCGTCTCCTGCTGGCTCGCATCTCGCCGCTGCTAGATGGTTTCATCCGCAGCGAACAGTTCGGGTTTCGCAGAGAGCACTCGACCACGCTTCAAATGGTCCGCGTTGTTACGCACTTGTCTGACGCCACCAACAGGCGAGCTGCTACGGCCGCCGTACTGTTGGACGTGAGCAAGGCCTTCGATAAAGTCTGGCACGAAGGTCTTCTCTTCAAACTTGCCAATTCCCCTCTACCATCGACCATAGTGTTTTTCCTCCGGTCGTATCTCAGCGACCGAACCTTCAGGGTGAGCGTCGACGGGTCCTGTTCTACAGTTCGACCCGTCGCCGCCGGCGTACCTCAGGGATCTGTCCTCGGCCCCGTTCTGTACCTTGTGTACACGAACGACCTGCCTGTCTTGCCCGGAGTCACGTTGTCTTTGTTCGCTGACGATGCTATGTATCACTGCAGCTCCCTGTCCCCGCGATTTGCGAGTACAAAGCTGCAGCGTCAGTTGAACCAGCTTCCGGACTGGCTACGGAAATGGCGGGTGACGATCAACACGGAGAAATCCGAGGCGATCTGCTTCACCCGTAAGTCCATCTCCCGATGCCAGCCCCTCTCCCTAGCAGGGAGACCCATCGCCTACAAAGAATCGGTGAAGTATTTAGGCGTTCGGCTAGATCGTCGCCTTTGCTTCAACGCCCACGTGACGGAAACCCTTGCCAAGGCTCGCGGCGTCCGAGCCAAATTATCTCCTTTCCTCTCGTGTCGCAGCCGCCTGGCCATGCGCACGAAACTTACCATCTATCTACTATTTCTCAGGTCTGTATTGACCTATGCGGCTCCCGCCTGGTGGTCTCTTTTATCCACCACCAACAGATGTAGGCTGGAAGCTTTCCAGTCCCGAACACTCCGATCCTTGACGGGGTCCCCTTGGTTTGTAAGGAACGACGTGATTCGAAGGGGTCTCCGTGTTCCTACCTTGACTTCCTTTGTCCGGTCGCTGGCTCTAACTCTCTTTGCTAAAGCCTCGACCTCCACCTTCCCGTACCTACGAACCATCAGTGCATCAGAACCACCACCGCCCATTCGGGTCAAGCGCCCTCGGGCACTTCTTGATGACCCGCCATAACGCCATCCTCTTTAAATTAAATACAAACAAGTAATCATCAGTCCTAGACCAGAGTATTTCACCAAACTGTCCTTCTCTCCTTCCTGTCCACCTCCTAGCACGCTGAGCCGGCTGCTTGTCGCTGTCATCATTCACTGGCACGGAGGCTCTCCGCCTCGCGGGGAGCGACCGACGCCCTCAGGGCGTCTGCTGACTGGACTTGAAACGGGCAACATCTGTTGCTCGAATCGGTACCAGCGGCAGTGCATTAAACAAATAACAGTTATACTCCCCCGCCTTCTCAGTTAACTGGTTGGCGGTTTCCTTTTCCAGTTTTAGGTAACCAGTCGACATGTACCAGCACTATGTTTACTTCTGGCAGCCATTGGACACGATCCAGATGCTGCAATCAAGCCACGGGTGCAAAGACACCCCGCATCCATAATGCAATGCAATCTAACCACCTTTGGCGTCCATTTCGGGCTTCCGAAATGGCGTCAACTAACCCCGAAATTCCTTTGCCGGAACCGTTACGCTCTCTCTTGGGTGCTTGCGGTTCCGCTCCTCTTTCTACACCTCTCCCCCGTGATAATAATTGTGATAGTGGCAGTGATAGTGATATTTCCGATGTCCATATGGGAAGTGCTGGGTCGGGAGATGAAGAGTTTTCGCTTGTGAATGGCAAACGCGCCAAACGCAAGCGAAAGCTGGCTGCCGCCTGTCAGTCTCCCGCCTCACCAACCCAGGTCGCTGATCATGGTAACAGCTGCTTGCAGTCCACAAATCTTGCTTCCTCTACAACCAAGCCTGACCCTACTACCCTTAAGTTTCCTCCTATTATCATCCCTGATAATAGGAATTATACTCAACTTCTTGCTGCTCTTCGTTCTGCCCTTCCTTCGACGTCCGTGGAAGCGAAATGCTCAGGCAAATCGCTGAAGCTGGGCGTCAAATCCATTACTGACTTCCGCGCTGTTCAGCACTTTCTGTCAGCGCGGAACATTTCCTTCCACACCTTCGCTCTCCCTGAGGAGCGTGAGGTGAAAATTGTGATTCAGGGTATTCCCTATCATACCTCCTCCGAAACAGCTGTGTCGGTTTTGCACGCTGGCAAAGGGGACAATAAGCATCCTGTGAATTCTTTCCTCGTTAAGTTGTTAAAGTCTGGAAATTTTGAGAAGGTCTATAGCCTCCAAACGCTTCTTCACCTCCGGGTGACTGTCAGATCATTTGACCCGCGCCCAGGCCCTGCTCAGTGTTTCAACTGTCAGGGCTTCGGGCACTCTTCCCTTTTCTGCCACGCGCCCCCACGTTGCGTGCGGTGTGAGGATCCTCACCGTGGCTGTGATAAGCCTCGTGTGCCGGGATATATCCCATACTGCTGTAACTGCAAGGGCGCCCATCCGGCTATTTACCGGGGTTGTATAAAATATGTCGAGGCTGAGAGACAGCAGCGTCGTGTAGCTGGCCCTACCCCTAATCGGCGAGAGGCCTTCCCCCCTCTCTCCGGTTCATCTGTCAAGGCCCCGGCAGCGACTCCTGTCGCTCCCGCGGTCGCAGTCCCGCCTGCAGGCGTCGCTCTGGCGGCGCCTGTGACGGCTCCACTACCGGCGCCTGCCGGAGCGCCCGGCCCATCTTATGCAGCTGTCGCTGCCAAGACGTCATCATCAACCACTTCCGCCCGCAAGGGTTCCAAAAAGCGCTCTCGTCGCCGGACTACCGGCCGACGTCATCAGCAGGCTCGACCTGCCCAAACTCAGCGGGACTCTCCCGCCCCTGGCATCGCCCAACCTCCGCGTCAGCAGACCACAGTTCAGTCCGCTAGCCCAATGCCATCTGTAGTCCTGGCCGAAGTTCCTCAGGAACGTCCGCGCGGGTCCCGGGAATTTTTTCGGGCTCGAGCGGACCCCCTGACGGCTTGGGCCACTACACTAGTAGAAAGCATCAGGTCTGCTCCTGATACCTCGACTGTGCTAATGTTAGTCTTCCAATCCCTCTCTGCTCTCTTCCCTCTCCTCCCCCTTAATGGCTAGATCCCTGCGGATCGTCGCTTGGAACGCCGATGGCGTTTCCTCTCGTCGATCTGAGCTGGCGGCTTTCGTCGTGGAGTACGACGCTGATGTCGTGCTTCTCTCCGAAACCCATCTAGCCCCCTACCATCGATTCTCACTACCTGCCCACACTTGTTATCGTCAGGATCGTCCCCTACAGCCGCGCCATCCCCCGTCTGGGGGTACGGCGATTCTGGTCCACAGACGGATATCCCATAGGCCACTACCCCCCTCACTACTCGACTCATCGAAGGTTGTGCGGTGGCGGTGGACGCCGGCGACTCGGAGTTGCGCATTGTTTCCGCGTATCTCCGGCCTCGCCTGAGCCCGCCGCCCCCGCCTGAGGAGTGGAACGCTATCCTCGACCATCCAATATCGACGATTGCAGCCGGCGACTTCAACGCCAAACATCCTTCTTGGAACAGTAGGGCTACCAACGCCTACGGCAACTCGCTCCGCCGGTTCGTCCTAGACGACCCGGATACGCACGTCATCGGCCCTGATGATCCTACCCACTACCCCTATACCGGTCACCAACCGGACGTTCTTGATGTAGTTGTAGTCAGGAACGTGGCCCATAACATCCAGGTCTCGTCTGTGTCAGACCTCTCGTCTGATCACAATCCCCTGCTAATAACTGTTCGAGATGTGTCGGCTTCACCCCGACCTCCCGCTGGTCCTGCTAGGAGGGTCAACTGGCGCTCGTATCACGACGAGCTCTCTCGAAGGTTACCATCTGTCCCAGCGGACCCGATCGCCACTCGTGACGATCTGGATCTCCGTGCCACTCATCTTCAGGAGTTGGTCCAAGGTGTCATGGATCGACACACATACAACGTAGAGGTGAACAATCGCAAATCGACCCTTCATCCGGAAGCTATCCACGCCATCTGGCTTCGGCGCAAGCTCCGCCGCAGATAGCAACGCACCCGAGATCCCGCCGTCAAACGATGTTTCAGGCCCAGTCTCTTTACGTCCAGCAGCTTCTGCGGGACGTAAACTCTGATCAGTGGGACTCATATCGCCTCCGTCTACAGAGCAACGAGTCGCCTTACCCGCGAGAAGCGTACTCGCAACCGTTGGATACCCCGAACGGCATTGTTTCTTCATCGGAAGGCAAGGCTGAGGTCTTCGCCGACTGCATGGAGACTCAATTCACCGTTCATAGAGGCGTCTCGGACCCTGCCCACTCGGTAGTGGTTCGGGACTTCCTATCCGGATATTTTTCTCGCCCTCCACCTGACCTTCCCGCTCTCTTCGACAGGGACGAACTAGTTTCGTCTATCTGTCGTATGAACCGCCGTCGCGCCCCTGATCCTGATCGGATCGGGGCCGCAGCTTTGCAATATCTCCCGGCCTCGGGCGTTGAATTGGTCCTGGATCTGTTCAACTCTAGTCTCCGGCTGCACTACTTCCACCGCCTGTGGAAAAATGCCAACATCTGCATGATTCCCAAGCCCGGCAAGCCTAGAATGCTTGCAGACAGCTATCGTCCCATATCGTTGTTGCCAGTAATCTCAAAGGTGTTTGAGCGTCTCCTACTAAACCCGCATCTGGCCGCTGTTGGATAATTTTATTCGGAGCGAACAGATCGGGTTTCGTAGAGAGCACTCGACAACTTTACAACTCGTCCGAGTTGTCACAGCATTGTCCGACGCCGCCAACAAGAAATAGTCTACGGGCGCTGTCTTGTTGGACGTGAGTAAGGCCTTCGACAACGTCTGACACGAAGGCCTTCTCTATAAACTCGCTCACTCCCCCGTCCCACCGTCCATTGTGCATTTCTTGCGGTCCTACCTCAGTGATCGCACCTTCAGGGTTAGCGTCGAAGGGTCCTGTTCATCAGTTCGACCCGTCGCCGCTGGCGTTCCGCAGGGATCTGTCCTTGGCCCCATTCTGTACCTAGTGTACACGAACGACCTGCCTGTTATTCCTGGAGTCACGTTATCTTTATTCGCTGACGATGCAATGTATTACTGGAGCTCCCTGTCCCCGCGTTTTGCGAGTACAAAGCTGCAGCGTCCGTTGAATCAGCTTCCGGACTGGTTACGGAAGTGGCGGGTGATGATCAACGCGGAGAAATCCGAGGCGATCTGCTTCACCCGTAAGTCCACTTCCCGGTGCCTGTCCCTCTCCCTAGAAGGGAGGCCTATCGCCTGGCATAAGTTGGTGAAGTATTTGGGCGTTCGGCTAGACCGGTGCCTTAGCTTCAACGGCCACGTGACTGATACCCTCAATAAAGCTCGAGGCGTCCGAGCCAAAATATTTCCCAAGCTCTCGTGCCGCAACCGCATGGCTTTGCCCACTAAAGTCACCATCTATCTCTTGTTTCTCCGGTCAGTATTGACCTATGCTGCTCCCGCATGGTGGTCGCTTCTGTCGACCACTAACAAGTGTAGGCTGGAAGCCTTCCAGTCCCGTACCCTCCGCTCCTTGTCGGGGTCTCCATAGTTTGTGAGGAATAGTGTTATTCGTAGAGACCTTCGTGTTCCTACCATCGCTGATTTTGTCCGGTCGCTTGCCGAAACTCTCTTTGCTTCTGCAGCGACCTCGTCCTTTCCCTACCTACGTACTATTAGCACGTCAGCACCACCTCCCCCTATACGAGTCAAACGCCCTCGGGCGATTTTAGACGACCTTCTCGGGTGACAGGTGACATAAGACAAGAGACCACATCGTAAGACGACAGTGACAAGCGATTCTGCACTCAGCTTTCGAAGAGATCAGACGTTGAACAAGGACATCGCAGAAGAGGATCGCCTCGACCTCTAGACTACTGCTATGAAGAGACTTCCTCGGCTTGCCACCGTGCCCTACTACCACCCAGTCGGTGGAAGCCGAGGTCTCCATGTCTGGGGAGTCAGACTCCGGCAGAGGATTGGGGCTGCCTGGCCTACTGGCGGCCGTGCAGCCGGAAGGTCCGGCCTTTACGGGCTTTGTCGGCCCTAACAAGGACCGATGGGCTCGTCGCTGCCGCACAGTGCTTCAGGGACACTAACAGCGGGACCAATGCTGACTACCTCAGCTCTTTGCCCAGCGGGTATCCGGGGGCCGAACTGTGACACCGTCACAGTGGCGGCGCAACCCGCATCTCTATTGGTCAGTCCTGATCTCGGACTCCCCGGATTCCGCTGGGTAGCGCTCGCTACCTAATCGACTTACCGGCACTGCTCAAATGTGGATATAGAGATAAGTTAGAAGACCATTTTTTAAAATTCGATTCAATTATTAGAGAACTATGACCTAGGTTCGAAGATTGATGACTTAGACAAAGTATGTCATTTATTATTGTCTTTATCAAAAGAGTATGATACAGTTATAACTGCTCTAGAGACATTGCCTGACATTAAAATAGATTTTATCAAAGCTCGGTTGTTAGATGAGGAAATGAAAATTAAAACAAAATGTAATAATAATAATAATAATAATAATAATGTTAAAAGTGATACGATGGAAGTAAGCTTCAAAGGAGACAGTACTGGAAGTGGTTGCTATAATTGTGGTGATAAGCATCATTTTATTGCTCATTGTCCAAAGAAAAATTCTCGTGGTCGTGGAAGAGGACCTAGAGGTTATAGCCAAGGAGGTAAGGGTAGATTGTTGCCTTTTAATAATGTTAAAAGTGAAGTGGCCAAAACTTCATCTGAAATTACCTTTGTGGCCATAAATAATAATAAGAACACTAATATTAAATTAGCTAGCAGTGATATTTTTATTATTGATTCAGGAGCAAGTAATCACATGGTGAAACAAGAACTTGTAAGTAAAATGACCCATGTTGAAAAATTAGATCATGAAGTGACTATTTTCATTGCTAACGGAGATGAAATGAAATCTTCTATGAAGGGATTGTTGCGCTTATTTTGCCAGAATAGGGTGATAAATGTTGAGGCATTAGTCGTGCCTGGGTTGAAACACAACCTGTTGGCCATTAGCAAATTAGTTTCCAAAGGTTATCAAATAATTTTTGATGAAAAACATCTAGTAATAAAAGGAAAGAATTTCAAAATTTGTAGTGATTATGAAAAAGGTTTATATCTATTGAAGGGTGATATGCTTGAAAGTGAACAATGTAATTTTGGACAGTCAGTTATCTCTGAAAATACTTGGCATCGGCGTTTAGGTCACCTAAGCAATGAGGGATTGAGACAACTTGGCTTGCCTCAAATAAAAGATAAATGTGCTCCGTGCATGGAAGGAAAAGCAACAAGACTGCCTTTCTGTAAGGAATTTAAAACTTCCAATTACATAGGTGAACTAATTCATTCTGACATTTGTGGGCTAGTTAGTCCAGCTACTACAGATGATGAAAAATATTTTTAAGTAATAATAGATGATTTTTCACAGTTTGTGGTCGTACGTTTATTGAAGACAAAAGATGAGGCAGGAAAAAATCTTGTAGAGTATATTTCTGAATTAGAAAGACAGCATGGAACATTTGTTAAACGTTTGAGAATGGATAATGGAGGGGAGTTCATTTCAAATAATTTTAAAACTTTTGCAAGATCTAAAGGAATTAAATTAGAATATACCATGAGCTACAGCCCACAAATGAATGGTAAATCAGAGAGGATGAACCGTACTTTGCTGAATATGGTTAGAACTAAATTGATAGATTCAAGTGTACCTAAACCATTATGGGGAGAGGCTTTAAGATGTAGTCCTTATGAATTAAACATATCACCAACTGTAACTCTTGAAAAAGGCAAAACTCCATCGCTTATATGGCATGGCAGGAATGATATATCTAAACTGAAAATCTTTGGTTGTAGAACATGGTACACACTACTACCTCAAAATAGAAAGCTCGATCTGAGAGCAGAGAAAGCAGTTATGATTGGTTATTGTGGTGGAGGATACAGATTGTGGTTACCAGAAAAAAAAGGTAATTCACTCCAGAGATGTAAGATTTGATGAGAACATTATGTATTACCAATATCTTGGATTTAACACACTGGTATCAGACTTGAGTAACCCTGAAAGTGAGTCGACAGCTGATAAAAGCAAGTCCGAAATTAAAGAAGAAACTTGTATAACTGAAGGCGAGTCAGAAGCAAGAAAAATGCAAACTTTAGATGATGATGAAAGTATAACTACAAGATCAGGAAGAAAAATAACAGCACCTTCTTATTTACAAGATTTTGAATTGTATACAGCCTACTGTATGTTAACACGGACAGAGGAACCTCAAACGTACGAAGAAGCAATTAAATCAGAAGACTGGAAGGATGCTATAAGTTCTGAATTAGACTCTCACGAGAGACTCGGTACATGGACTCCTACTAAATTATCCGATGGACAAGTAGCAATTGATACAAAGTGGATCTTTAAAATCAAAGAAGATGGGACCAAGAAGGAGAGGTTAGTAGCAAGAGGATTTCAGGTACCATTTGATGAAAATGACAAGTATATATATGCTCCAGTATGCAGAATGTCAACGCTTAGCATATTTCAGTCTCAAGCAGCTAACAATGACTGGGTGTTAAGACAAGTAGATGTACCTATAGCATTTTTAAATGGAGTTCTGCAAACAGATGTCTATATTAAAAGACCTAAAGGTGTTAAAACATCAGATAAAACTTTTAAATTAAACCGTGCATTATATGATTTAAAAGTTGCTCCAAAATGCTGGAATGACAAATTTAATCAAATTATGGAACAGTGGTTTTCGTAGATCAAAATATGATTGTTGTTTATATTGTTCAAATAATGTGTACTTATTATTGTTTGTTGATGATGCTATCATAACAGCTAATCTTGTTGAAGTAAATAAACTAATACAAATTCTGTTTGAAAATTTTAAAGTTAAAGATTTGGGCGAAGCCAATTGTTTTCTAGGCATGCAAATTTGTAGAATTTGTAGAAAATGGTGTTATGGTAACTCAAAGTAAAATAATTGACAGTGTGCTGAATGAATTTAATAAGAAGAATTGTAGCAGTGTGGTCACACCAATGGAAGTTGGTTTTCAAATTGAAGAAACTGATTTGAATTTAAGTGTTCCATATCGACGATTGGTATGTAGTCTAATGTATATCACTGTAACAACAAGACCAGATTTGCCGTTCGCCGTCTCATGCTTGAGTCGTGTTTTGGACAAACCAATGGATCAAACCTGGAAAGCAGCAAAGCAAGTATTGAGATATTTGAGTAATACTAAGGATTTGGAATTAAAATTTGAAAAAGAAAATAATTCAAGTTTGCAGTGCTTCAGTGATGCTGATTGGGCTAGTGATAAGACTTCAAGAAAAAGTGTAAGTGGATTTATAGCTTTCGATGGTTCGAATCCAATTTCATGGTTTTCCAAAAAACAGACTTGTGTCGCATTGTCAACAATGGAAGCTGAGTATTGTGCAGCATCCGCAGCAGCTCAAGAGACTGTAAATTTAAAAGGAATACTGTGTTAGTTTGGCGAAAGATATAATCAACCAGCTATTATTAAAGGAGATAACTGTAGTGCAATATCTATGATTAAAACTTTTGAGAACTCTAAACGAGGTAAGCACATCGATATTAGAGTTCATTTTAATAATAAGGTAAGTAAAGTTTTTAAATATCTTAAGTTAAAAGTTAAATTGAAGAGGGTTTTAAGTAAAATATGGTTTAGAACACAGTAGCTAAAAAGGTAAAGAACAAAGCGAGAAGTTGTGGATAAAATTAGAAATAATGTCACTTTACGGCTTAATCAATAGATATAATAGGGAATTATATGACAGACATATAGAATTGTTAAGAATATACTCGTATGTAGGGTTAGAAGAAATATTATATAATTTTGATTGGGGTACGTAGAAAAGAAATTGGAAAATAAAAATAAAAAAATGGTAGATAAGTTAAATAAATTAATAAGAAAGAACGAAGAGAATAACTATGAAAAAAGAGTAATAAACCTTACAGAGTTACCTTTCAATACAGAAGAAAAAGAAATGTTAGCAAAAGGCTTAAAATACGTGCCGCCACCAGAATTAAATCAAGAAAAAACGATTATTGAATACGAAAGCATAATACAAAAACTAGGAAATGAAAATGATAAAAAAAGAATAAGGTGGGAAGTAGGGAATGTAGTAGATAAAATATTTAAGAAAAATTTGTATAATTCAAAAAATGAACAAAAAATCAAATCAACTGTAACTAAACTAAAGAATAAAATAAAAAAGAATGATATTATAGTTACGAAGGCGGACAAAGGAAATACAATGGTACTACTGAGAAAGGACGAATACATAAAGTAAACGGAAGAATTTATAAGTGAAGGACCATATGAAGAAATAAAGTATGATTATACAAGTAAGTATCAGTCAAGGATAAAACAAATGATGAAACAGATAACATTTATACAAGAAAATAAGAAAAAGTATTTATTGGAAAGTAATCCAACAGCACCAACTTTTAAAAGTCAGGTTAAGATATGTAAAGAAGGAAAACCAATTAGACCGATTGTTTCTTTTATTAATGCACCTATTTATAAATTATCAAAGGAAGTTAGCAGAGTACTGAGAGAAATATGAATTTGGGACAAAATACAACATACAGAATAATGTAAAATTGATAGAAAATATTAGAATTAATGAAAATACAAAATTGATATCACTGGATGTTAAGGACATGTTTACCAATATCACAGTAAATAAAGTTATTAAGTTAATAAACGATAATAAAATGGGAGAATACAGGTATAAAAAGCAGTTGATTAAAGTAATTAAAGAATGTGTAAATCAGAACTATTTTAGGTTTAATAACAAGTTTTATATACAGAAAAAAGGATTACCTATAGGGTCTTCATTATCCCCTATTCTTGCAGAAATATACATGAATGATTTTGAAAAGCAATTAATAAGTTCCACTAAGTATAAAGACAATATAAAATTGTGGACTAGATACGTTGACGATGTATTAGTAATTTGGGAAGGAAGCATAGAAGAAATGCATGAGTTTATAAATGAGGTAAATAATAAGGATAAAAACTTACAATTTAAAGAAGAAATAGGAGGTAAGAAAATAAATTACTTAGATTTAAACATAGAAATTAAAGATAATGAGAAACTACAGTTTGGGATATTTAGGAAAGAATCGTATTCTGATATAATTATACCAAGAGAGTCTTGCCACCCTTATAGATATAAAATGGTGGCAATCAATTCATTTTGTTATAGAGCTCAGAAGTGTTTAAAAGAGACCGAATCAAAAGATAGGGAGTTAAAAACGATAAAAAGAATTGTAAAGAATAATAACTATAACACCAACATAGTGGATAAAGTTATGAAAAGGGTTAATATACAAAAAGCTAAAATAGAACGTGAACAAAAGAATTATGCAGGGTCATCGACATACATAGGTTCACATAAAAGAAAAATTATAAAATGTTTTAATAAATACGGAGTAGATATAACTATTAAAAAATGTGAAATGGTATTTGATAAGATAACGAATAAAAATATAGAAAAAATCCCAGTATTACAGAAAAGCGGAATTTATAAATTAAAATGTAAAGACTGCAACAAAGTGTACCTAGGTGAGACATGACGAAAATTCGTACGCAGGTTGTCTGACCACAAACGTGGAGAAGGTAATAGAACAACCAATTCGTTATATGCAAGACATTTCATAGAAGACAACCATAAGTTTGTTAATCCTTTGGAAGACTACGAAACTGTAAAAGTAGTAAATAACACAGTTGAAAGGAAGCTTAGGGGGGGAGTTAGAAATATTGAAAGAAAGAGAAAAAGGGTTAGACAGTTTAATTAATATTAAAATTAAATTTGATAATGAAGAAATATTTTATAACATAATTAAGAAGTAAATGATAGAGGACAGATAGATAAGATTAAGAATTATATTGCATAGGACTAATTGGATGTTTCTAAAATAAGGGTGTGTGACTGACCCACATCTGTGGTTGAGAAAGATGGGTAGGTTTAAAAAGGAATGCACACGCGCGCGCACACACACACACACACACACACACACACACACACACACACACACACACACACCACTGAAACACAAGGAATTTGCTAGAAAAATATGTAACTGTCCAGATGGAGGGACAGGGCTCAGGGGGTGGGGAAGGGACTTTTGAATTATAGCTTGATGTGTGTGAGCATGGTGGGGTGGGGTGGGGGTGAAGGGTTTGTTTTCAGGTTATTTGTTTTATATCCGATCTGACAATGAGCTGTGAAGCTTGAAAGCGCTAATCGGAATAATTTTTATATAGTGGTGTGCAACAGTGATCATTCTGCTTGTTATTTTATAACTGGTTCTTTTGATATACATTATGTGTCCTTAACTTTATATTATCAATTCTAATAGAATTACATACATTTTGTCCTTACTTATTACTGCTATAATATCAAATTTTACAAATTACTGTTTTTTCACTATAGGCTCCTTATACCTAGATCACCTGACTTTCTTTATACAGTTATTATAACATATTTCTTGAGTTTCATGAAACTGAACTATTTTAAGCATAACTACAATAAATTAACATGTAACATTTAATGATTCATAATCATTTTTAAAACAATACTATTCCTTCTAACATGCTAAGCACATGCTATTTTTTAATACATTGCCTACCTTCCTACTCTTATTAACTATTATTCATTAAACATGCTTTTTTACCCTTAGATATATTCTTTTTAATACAAACAGATAAACTATAACTATTACTTAACTATTATTTTCTTATTTTAAAACATGACCATTAATTCTACTTATTCCACTTGGATAGGCCTATTATGCCTTAGTTTTTTCACAGTATACATTCATAATTTTTTACTCAATCATTACTTATTATTCATTTTACACATTATTACTACTGCTGACTTTCAGTTAGTATAATTTTCTTGGTTCAGTTATGCTAGGGTGACCAGACGTCCCGTTTTTAACGGGATTGTCCCTTTTTTTCATTATGTGTCCCGTTGTCCCAGCAAATTATTAACGGGACGTCAAATGTCCCGTTTTTCCGTACTTGCAATAACGGATAACCTAATCTTTTATCTTCGCTTCGTTTTGAGTTTGTATTTGTTTTTGTGTCATTTTGGTCTCGTTCGTTTAAACTTTCTTACTGAGGTCAAGACGGGTCTCGAATGGTTAAGGGAACGCAATCACGAAAAGAAATGATGATCTCTGGTTTCCGCCAGAGTGCGTCAAGGGAGAGTGAGGCAATCAAGGTAAACTTTTTTTGTTTGGTTAATTTTAACGCTTGGCGTGGCGAGCTTGCTCCATTGTCTGTTGTTCGCTTGGTTCGAGATACACGTGCATATTAATATAGGGAAAAGAAAGTGTACTTTCTCCAAAACCCTGAAAGAAGAGTTTCCTTTCTTGAAGGACGACACCACATCTACAAAGGTAGAATGTACTTTATGTCGTTCAGTTTTGTCCATTGAACATGGAGGACGTGCCGACATTACACAGCACATTAAGAAAAAGAAACACATGTTGGCAGTTTCCGCGAGAACTTCCAGTAGTATAACTTCCTTTGTAAGTAGGAATGGACTACAAACTGAGGAAGATAAACGTATCGCTGCTGAAGAAGGGCTGTTTGCATTTCATACTGCAAAATACAACCATTCTTTCCGTTCAATGGACTGCACATCTCTTATCATCAGAGAACTATTTGAGAAGAAATTCACGTGTTCCAGGACAAAGTGCGAGTCGATTTTAGTGAACGTTTTATCGCCGTATGCAATGCATGAAGTGCAATCAGAACTTGAAGATGCTAAGTATGTGTCTGTGATGGTTGATGCATCAAATCACAAAAGCTTAAAATTAGTGCCGATTCTAGTTAGGTATTTCATTCCTACCAAAGGTGTTCAGTGCAAAGTAATCTGTTTTCAGAACGTTGGTGGAGAAACAGCAGAATTATTAGCTAATCATGTTCTGGACATCTTAAAGAAACATCATTTAGTTGACAAGATCATCGCGTTTTGTGCAGATAACTGTAACACTAACTTTGGTGGGTACAAGAGGGCCGGAACAAACAACGTTTTTTCTAAATTGAACAGTGTGCTCAAAATGAATATTCAAGGCACTGGTTGTGCAGCTCATATGGTACACAATGGTGTACAAACAAGTGCAGACATTCTTCCTATCGACATAGAAACAGTAGTGAAATATATTGAAATAAAATATTTCAATATTTTCACATTTATACCGTGCGTGTGGAGGAACTGAAATTATTTTGTGATTTTGTTGCTACTGAATATAAGCAAGTTCTGGGTAGTGTTAAAACTAGATGGTTGTCATTGTTGCCAGGAGTTACAAGGGTTATTGATATTTATGAACCTCTAAGTCTTATTTCATGTCTCAGGATAGGTGTCCTACATTGCTAAAACAATTTTTTGAGAACCCACAGTCACTTCTTTGGCTTCATTTCATACAAATGGTACCTGTAATCTCAATCTTATATTGTGGCGTATATACCACAATAGAAGATTGAAGTATAGTCCTTATTCATTAAAGTATAACTGATTCCTTGGTAACTATGGACTAACACAAAAGAAAACGGAAAATACAGAAAGAAACTACAGTAAGTAATAACTAAAATGAGAAAAAACCAAGTTGGATAGAGTTCTTCTGTCGACATGTTGATATTTTTAACTGGAACATAATGGTTTGGGGCATTCTGAATTGAAACCACAAACTAGTACTAAGATGCTATTGTACAAGCTTCTTATAAATATACAATTATATTCATGACACATCACAAGAAACATGTAGAGACTTTCATACAATATAAAAACAAACAGTTCCAACAAAAGTTGTTTTGTACACTTTTGTACTTATTGTTCTTTCGCGTTCTTTCCTGTTTCGAAAGTAAAGTACATTTAACCTCCTGTGATCATATAACTGGCATGCTGGAAACAAATGTGCTGATGCCATCCAGATTTTGAGGTTTTATACTTCTTAAAAATGTTATCGCACTACCACATAGGGAATTCTCTATAATACTGTATATCATTTTCTATATAAGTAACTTGACGTTTCTTGCAGTAATTATATAAATTTGTGATGTTATTCAATTTCTTTCTTCTGCAAGTAGTATCATTCGTATATTCTTTTTAACACCTGACGCACGTTTCACTGAAAAATATCAGTATCATCGGAGCATTTCCTGATGAAATATCAATATCATTTCCTCTGATGATACTGATATTTTTCAGTGAAACGTGCGTCAGGTGTCAAAAAGAATATACGAATTATACTACTTGCAGAAGAAAGAAATTGAATAACATCACAAATTTATATAATACTGTATATATATTTTACATTTATCTTGCTACAATACAAGAGTATTAGGGAATAATTACATTTAGAAAATGAAAACTTAGACATATTACATTAAATAATGAATTTATTAGAAATAATTAGTAGAGATAATTCCAATAAATCTTATAAACATATGCCATGATTTTTTATTTATGAAAATACAAAACCTAAGATTCTCTAAAACAAGTTATAAACACACAAACGTGTATAATCAAGCAATAAAATTAAAATAAATAAAAACATATTGTAATGCTCATGACTACTTCTGATTACCCTGCAGAAATCTGATGATAAATTTTCTGTACAAGCTTTTTATAAGTATATGATCATATTCATGGTGCATTACAAGAAACATGTAAGCAACTGCATACGATAGTGTATTAAAAAAGTATTTTCACATTTTACTTAAAATGTTCATTTTAATCGATCATCAATTGAAAGTTTATGGTTCCAACATTTTCCTCTGGACCGTGATGTATATTCGCTGCCCAAACTTTACATTCCACATTTATGACAAGACCAGCTGTAAAACAAAATTACATTTATATGAAATATTAATTAATATGCAACCTGAAGTATACCCACTAATGATAATGTGATGTACCGGTATTTATAATATACACACACTTATTGCTTACTAATGGTACCTGTAATCTCAATCTTATATTGTGGCGTATATACCACAATAGAAGATTGAAGTATAGTCCTTATTCATTAAAGTATAACTGATTCCTTGGTAACTATGGACTAACACAAAAATAACATTTTTTAAATTAGGTAATACATACAACAAAAATCTGATAAATGAATGTAGTATATTGCTAGATTTACCTATTTCTTTATAAACTCAAAAAAAAAAATATATTTTTGCAATAAATACATCATTTAAAGAAATGAAATTGAACAATATGATTACAGATTGCATAAAACTCTCTTCTTATGAAGAAACAACAATGAATATTCTTACAAACTAGTTTTGTTTTGCAAGATAGTTCTTTTCAGACTACAGTATGAGGTCTGTTTAAAAGAATCCACTCTTATTTTCTGTAAAGCATCTGCATGTAACAGACCAAGAGCTGGTGATGAAAATGCTTATGGTATTTCAGTATGCTTGATACTTGACTTGCTGGAAACACAGTGTGGAGTCTGGTGGCTCCCTTGCCGCCCTTAAGTCCTCAAAGGGTTAAATAATAAATGAATACAACATTATAGCAGTTTGCCTGGCTTTCTGATATATTCAATTTGACAATATAATAAATTAAAAAATATAACTTCTAGACTTTTTTTCGGTTCCAAGTGGCTGACAAATGATTATTCCAAGTGCTGACATAAATGTATTATTAACATTATAGTAGTAAAGCTGAATTTTACACATGTTTTTTGAAATACATTTTTATAACTTCTTGCAAGTAGCCAGACAAATATTCAGGTTCCAACATCAAGCCAGACCACGTGGAAGGTCTGCAGAGAGTGTCTGAGCAGCTTCTGTGGTTGTGACAGAAAGCATTTATTTATATACTGATAATATTTATTTGAAACGCAACTATATTAAATAAACTTACAAATTATTTATTTATCAGTGTTGAGAGATGCTGCACCTTCTAAACTAATAGTTTGTAAATGGGCACTCAAGTTTAAACATGGATATACAAGCACTGAAGGTGATCCCAACAGTAGGCACCCCAAATTTGGAAGTGTAACAATTCCAAATGAATCACAAATTTCTTCAAACTGAATTCTTGAGTTAAAGTATGAAACACATGCCCATGTGAGACGTCTATGATCTCAATAAGGTCACAACATCATACACTCTCAGTCACTACTATTCCAGTATCATGTACGAAGTTTTTTCATGATATGTGCAGTTGTTGTGATTTTTAGCTACCCTCCTGAAGGCATTATCTTCAATGTTCATATGACCACATTTAAACTTGAGTGCCCACTTACAAACCATTGTGTAACGGGACGAATTTTTAGGGATTTTATTTTATTAAATTTGGGAATTTATTATAAAATATTTGAAACTTAATTTCCATCTGTGTATACGGCCACGTGTTGAATCAAAGCATTGTATGAACAAAGAATCAGTACGCAGTAACAGTTGTGAAATATTTGCAAAAGAATGTGCCGGACGTCGATTCTAAGAACTTTACGTTTGTGTGGCGTCTACGCCCAAACGCACTACACCAGCGTGTGCGCAGACCGACGCGGAGTTGTTGGACCCAAGATGGCTTAGAGAAGACTCTTTGTTCGCCACGAGGTCGGGGCTGGAGGAAACAAGACTAAGCCCAACCTCTTTTGTGATGTCGACCAGTAAGCACCTAAATATCATCGACGTACAGCACACGTAAATCCTATGTGTCAGGTGAACAACTACCAAGACTTTGACAACTAAGGCTGTGCGCGGCGATGAAATTTGTTTGCCGGCAAGGCACTGATGTCCGTCCGCATGTAATAAGTGAGTCTAGATATGGCCGCGGCGGCGGCCAGACGCAAGCCGAGACTCGTGTGCCAGAAGTAATCTTTTAAATGTAATAAGTAACAACCCGACCGTTTTAAAGTGTTTATTAAGATGAGCATAACCGAAAACAGGCAAATCAACCGTATCAATAGTGAGAACCGAATATCGGACTTTGAACGACTTTCCAGAGTGCAACACGTGAGTGAACAAGGGAACAGAGAAGTAGCCGGGCAACCTTTTATTAAATTTTGTAAGTGTAGTAACTGTTCAAAAGCGCTAAAACTAAAAGAATGGGGAAATAAAGTAGTATGAATGTGAAAGCGAGCAAGCTGGGCTGTGTAGGTTAAGGTAAGAGGTATAGTTAGAAATAAGACATACGTATATATATTTCAAAATTTGTTTTTGTGTTTTGTTAATAATTGGTGAGTTAATGTGAGTAAAACTATTTATGGCACGGTACAAAAATGAGTTAGTCTAGTTATTACGCCATAACCAATTCCTCATGTTCTGTGCTAAAAGATTCGTCTAAACGTTCTGGGTTCTTCTGAATTATTATTGGGGGGTAGTCAGATTGCAAAATTGTCCCATATTTTATTAAGGTAAAGTGTAAAGGTTTCGATATTATAACCAAAAAATATCGTGGCGACTCTGGGCTTCTGATTGATAATTTAAAAAGTAGGTAAGTGGAAAGATTGCAGGTAAGTTTCTGGCAGTATTTTTTTATTTCGATTAGGTTTGTTTATTAACAATTGTTTCTGAAGGGAAAGTATCTCCTAACACATTAACCATTTTATTGTGAATTTCAATTGCTTCTAAACCTTGTTTAACAAAGAATTCAATCACGATGTTTGATATTTCCTATTTTTTAAAATACGTGTGGGATCTACATTTCGAATAGCTAAACAATTAATAAATCAACAGATAGATCTGAAAATTAACAGGTGTTTACATGAAATGTGAGTCGTACAAGACATTATAAAAATTTTTGACATCAACCTGTAAATGTCACGCTGTGATCTTTTCGACTAACCCATGTACAGATAAATTAGTGTGTAATTTCTTTGTGTTTGGTGCAATTTCTTGTTACTTGATAGTTACACAAGTGCTATATACTCGTGAAGTTGATTTCTTTTGTATGTTTTCTAAAAATATTTCAGTACAGAGAAATCATTTAAAAACGTGAACGGGGATGTTGTCCCCATCACCATGTATTTAAGGCAGTGTTACATAGTACGGAACATTCTCGTACAGTCATACTGTCCTTCTACAAGCTTCTCAACTAGCCCAGCCAGTGCGTGTTTCTGCCAAGGCCGCACTGAAGTATTCTCTCGAATTTCTGAGTGCTTTTTAAGGACGCATATTATGGAAACCTGCAGACTATAAATAGCCAACACCTGCCACTTGGATGTCAGTTTATGTCGGGAGATTACTCAGTGCGTTCAAGCGGCGATTTATCCAAGTAAAGTTCGAAGTATTGAGGCGAAGTGTTATTGTGTTACAATTGTGTGGGACTCTATTAGTTGACATTATTATTGCATGTGGACAAATTTAATTAGAATTATTGTACGAGTATAATCTTGTTGAATAACTTGTTGATTACAAACTGTCATTTATGATTAATTAAAACTGGTGATCAGTGATTTAATTGGTGTCTTGTATTTTGTTTTCCACTGTACCATACAAGATCAGTGAGACCATCATAACAATAGACACGTACATGGATCATAACAAACATAAAGGTTGTTTCTTTACAAATGTTTCTTTGGATCTTCTTACATAAAGATACCTACAT
This sequence comes from Magicicada septendecula, assembly GCA_034769895.1. Taxonomy (NCBI): domain Eukaryota; kingdom Metazoa; phylum Arthropoda; class Insecta; order Hemiptera; family Cicadidae; genus Magicicada; species Magicicada septendecula. Next base: position 81,349,078 of record CM068371.1, on the reverse strand, counting down.
AAAACTAAGTAAAACTAAAATTCGACCACCAAAACTAAGTAAAATATTTCAAACGAATCTTGCTTTCCCTGAATATATTCTAAATCAATGCCTTATCCAGGACATTGGATATGGTAACATTTCTGTTTTTTCTATGGTTAAAACAGACATTAAAACAGAAACACAATTACAACCAATGCCCTCTAATTAAACCAGTAAATATGGAAACATACTAGCTGGCATTTCAAACTGGACCGCTACAAGTGGGTTGAGGTAACCCTTCTGACCAGTGTACGGGAAGAGATATCCTGGGAATCCAGGTCCTGGTATATACCGTATGGGACCCAGAAATTCCTTATCAGCAGGCGTTTCTCCTTCACAGGACAGCCATAACGTTTCCCACTGAAATAATACAGTATATAAGTTTATAGTATTATTATTATTAGTTACAAGTTTACAATATTATTTAACATGAAAAACTTGAGTTACAAAAAACACATTTTGAGACTTTTTATGCTGTTTTTGTTAATCTGTAATTCACATAAATTTAAATAAAGTATATAAAAAGTTTTGAAATCAATATGAACTATTAGTTTAAGTGTTTTGAACAATTACACAAAATGATATACTTTCTGAATTTGTTAATGTATAATAATAATAATAATTAGATAACAATATATCATAAGAGCACTGATATTCCTCTCTCTCTTTCTCTCTCATACGTGTGCATGCACACACACACACACACACACACAACCATAAATACATACACAAAACAGTGATAGATACTTACTGTATTTATGCTGTACTTACAATATTTGTTTCACCAGATCTTTCGTTTATGTAACTTTTCAGTGACTTTGGCATTGTTTTGGGCAACATATACATATCTTTGAAATACTTGGGTTTCCAGTTTAGAATCTAAAAATAAATTTTAAAAACAAGTCAATATAAATTTTCTTTTACAATGACAAAATATTTGATTTCAATTATTATGATAAATACCCACAACAACATTGTGGTATATAGATTAACCCGTTACAATAACTGTACTACAATTACAACAATTATTGTAGTTAATTCTATAAAGTTTTGGGAAATTTTTTCCGAAGAATACAACTTTGACTGGACTGACTTACATGACAAAAACATTTTATACAGTCATATTTGAGTGCAATGTTCATTAAGGCAGCAGTCATTCCGCCTTGGGTACTAACCTTATTGGGATGTTTTGAGAAATCTGGGTTGCTCCTGCTGCCATGTGCTATAATTGCTTACTTGTTATTTGATATGATTACACACACACACATACACACACACACACACACACACACACACACTCTCTCTCTCTCTCTCATTTTTTATGTCTGCTATAGTAGGGTATTTGTATGGATTACGGTGGTTTTCGTTTAAAATGTTGTAACAGTACATTTCTGGCCCTACTGTATTTTGGGGAATAATCAATTTAAATTGTATTTTATTCAATGTCCTATATAAGAAACTAGTAAAGTTTTATGAAGGTTTGCAACTACGCCATATCGAGTGGACAGAAATTGCATCAAGGTCGGAAATATACGCTCAGAAACAACATCATTTTGTCCGACGAATGTGTCAACAAGCTGCACCCATGTATACGTCATACAAAAGTATGCGAAACTCAATACATGCGCTTGTAAACAACTAAGGCGTGGATCTCTACACAAAGAAACTGGTGACGCAGCTCCTCCCCACCTCAGAATTGAAGCGTTGTAAATCGTTCGCAGTCACGAATCATCAGTAACGCCGGCCGGCTGTATATCTAAATTTATTAAAACTAAGTCTCGGACATTCGCTGTACAATGCAAAAGTGAAGTATTTGATATAAAACCAAGTAACAGTTCAACGTTAAACCATGTAAAACGTAAAAACAAAGTTTAGTAAGGTTTTAACACCTATAGTGCGAGTTCAGCAACGGGACATCTGGAGGACTGATTTAAGCTAAGTGACAAATGGGGGCTACTAGAAAAATATAAATAAGGGTCAATACGAAATTTCAGTTATTAAATAACTAATAAAAATGAGCTCAATTTGGGGGAAAATTAAAAGAAAATTGTACCAAGAATGCGAGCGTGAGTGAATGAGAGAATATCTAACTATATAACAAGTGCTGGGTTGTAACGTTAATTTTAATAATGATATCATAAAATATAATTGAATATGTTATTTTGGAGGGCTTGTGAAATGTTTAAGGGGAATTTTAACTTGTATACTGGAACTGCGTCTCATGGCGCAATGCCTCATGGCATACAGTAGCGTGCTTGTTTTCGCACGGTAGTCACATTCATTTATACGTAATATGACAATAAAAGGTAATGTCATTGGTAAACATTTCAAGCAAGAGTAAATTAATTCAGATAATTTAGTTCGCTTAACCGAACTCTACCCTTAAAAGTAAGCAAATCTAATATTTCTTGTATTATAAGAAGATGGCGCCTGAACAAAATATTGGTGAAAGTTAATAATGTTACATATTAATAAAAGGTAATTAAATAATTAATAATAACAATGTGTGCAAGCGCAAGCAAATAAACACGAGTGAGGCCAGAAATAAAGCGACCTAAGTGCTACTGCAAGTGTTTAAGATTATATTCTTTTCAAATATTTATGTGAAAGGCTATATTGAACATGAATATTAATTAAAGCTTGAGATTATATAAAAATACATTAAACTATAACTACGAATATTTGTTAAATTAGAATGTGCAACACTATTATATACTAATGTACCCAGCAGGTTTCAAGAATGTATTCAGCATATCTGTACAATAATTAAAATTAAAATTAGGATAATTCATTGGTATCATTGTAAGAATGAAAATTAGTCAACTGCATTTAATATTTATGATTTAATGGTTGAACATAATCAGCTGATTATAACTTCATATTTCATTCGCGTATATTTTAACCATTTCCAGTGCCACTAATGCCCTTATGCTAAAATGCTTACATAACCACATTACAAAAACAAACAAAAAATGGAGATCTTAACTCAGGATACTTTGGGTAGAACTATCAAATAACATTTAGAGGGATCAAAGTATTTGTATTAGAATTAAAATACACTGTGAATTAACACATGGTGTGAATATGAAAAGACAATACACAAATTAAATTAAGAAAGCAAAATAAATAATTCAACACTTATACTGTTCATGCAGAAACATTCAAACATTTGTATTTAATATATAAAATTGTTAACATAAATTTCCACATTTAAAATTTTATCTTGTGATCTACTTTGTAATTAACACAAAACCTCTTTGTAATTTTGAGAAATCAATAAAATTCCCACTTATTACAACCTATATTTACTACAAACCTGGTTTTTAACTAATGTAATATGTGTTGTTAAAATTGTTGTCTTCCAGACTGTAAGACTGTGGTCTAATCAGCAGATGTTTCAGCCGTGGCTTCGACAGCCATTTTCAGTGCTAATTCAGGCTACACACTGACACAGATGTCTCGGTCAGTAACCAAAGAGACCACTGTACTGTGGTTAAGGCTGAGCCATGTCTTCGACGGCCTCCTTCAGTGTTAATTTTGGCTAAAAACCGACACAGATTTCATGGTCACTGACCACAGTACTGTGGTAAAGGCCTACTAAAAGCCAGATCCCCTCTGATAAGTTCACCACAAACACCTGGCATGAGATGGGAGTGCTCACAGCAATCCAATTAGGAGCTGGCAGCCCTCTGGTGGACCCACTACAATGGCAGATTTGAGGGATAAGAAGAGCGACATGGAGGAGAAAGAAGAGGAAGACCCGAAGAGGGTAGACTGGACAACGAGCTCTACATCCTACTGTCAAGTGAAGAGAACTGTGACAGTGAACCAACAATGAGGGCAGCCGCCAGACACTACACCACAGCAAGAGCAGAACACTAGCCACAGCTACAACTAGCATTCTCACCGCTAGCCCCTTCAAGAGCCACAAATGTGACAAGCTGTGCAATAATTGGTGCTATTTGTCTCGTTACAATATCTTTCTAATCCTTTTATGTTCTAACATAAAATTATAAATTATTGATTTTAATCAATAATTTAAAATGATTTTCTCGTAAAAAGTGACTTGAATTTTAATATTAATAAAATAGGATTCCCACATGCTCCAGTAGTGATGAAAACAATATCAGAATCAACCAATGCTTCATGACCAACCTTTGGTTTTTTTTAATAACCACAGTCAGCAATGGGAATTACCTATAGTAGATCTCTAGGTATTTCAAGTACCAGTAGTGAAGGCTTTCTTTGGGTTTCAAGTCATTTTCATAGTTGACTTTGTGCTTCCATTTTACAAACATATTTTGTAAGTAATATATACCTATCCTGCTGGGTCATGTTTCATGTCCAATATCTGATTGTTATAGTCAATTAATAATTAATTAATTAGCAATTATTGGCATGATGACAAAAATTTCATGATACATGTTAAGGAAGGTGTAAAGCATATCCTGAATATTTATTTTTAATAAATGCAGGATACAAAAGGTCAGGTATAAACTCTGGTTTTAGGAAGTGTACCAAAAAATAGAATTTTTTCATTACATCTGCTCAGTGCTATACAGTACGAACTTTTAAATTTGACTCTATATATAAGTAGCCAAAGAAATTACGTTTTATTAAGCTTGAACAATTCTTTTTGTTCCAACCAATTACTGTTTCTCTCAAGGGCTCAGTGGTTTTTCTCATGGACTTGCAGAACAAATAGAATGCCAAGTAGATTTATATATTTCAAGTAGAAATTAGTTTTATTTAGTTATTGTGGATATAATTTATTTCCACATAAATTGTAGTTATATTATGTGTACTGGTAAATCACCTGTTGCACACACACACACACACACACACACACACACACACACACACACACACACACACACACACACACACACACACACACACGCACGCACGCACGCACGCACGCACGCACGCACGCACGCACACACACACACACACACACACACACACACACACACACACACTACATATACATCCTCTGTTAACAATTTTGGACTAATGCTATATGTTTTTATATGCTGGTTGGAATAGTGTTTTCTGTACATTTGCTTATTTAATAACATTCCATATGTATAAGTACACACCTTTTCGAATTCGATAAAAACACATGGAGATTTCTTCCTGTATCCAAAGTAATTGGTGGTAACACAAGGTGAAAAACTCTCAACATTAATGTCACATACTTTGCCAGGTTCTGGCCGTGCAAAGTAATCACAGTGTGCAAGATTTTCTGCTCGTCCTGGTGTCAGATCTGGAGTTCTGTACACTATAAGTTAGAAACACTTACAGAAAAAAGTCCACACATAATCTTCAGACTTACATGAACTTATTGTCTGGACTCAGTGTGGGGTTATTATCTTTCATGGTATCATATTATGGTTAAGTGAATATTTGAATCTGTGGTCATACAATTTGTAAATCACTGGTAGATACAACGTGAGACCGAGAACACAATCAACTCTCTGTTAGTAAAGGAACTCATGAGTTACATACATATATACCATATATCAATTTTGCATTGTCTAATCTTTTCTAAGCACACTAACGTTCAATTTCTCTACCAATTTCATAGTTACTTCCACTTATTACATTACATGCTAATACAGCTTCGTGAATAATTCTCAAGTGACTATGAATTATTCAACAGACACACACACACAAACATGCACAGTTACTCACATTTTGACAAGAACAAAACACCAGTTACAAACTGCTGAAATAAAGTTTTGTGGTGTGTTGCAAATGTGTTAATAAAGATGGGGAGCATGAGCCATTCAAAATAATTGTGGACAACGGGAGTAACAGTCCGGTTTTCTCTAGAAAAACAATAAACAATGCTGCAGGACTGTCTGTTTCCCTTACAAAACTGTCAAGAAAGAACGGGTCATTTACAATCAGACTGGTTAAATAAATGACACAGATCAATCCAGTTTTGACATTTTGGTCGAATAGGAAGATGATCTAAGGGAAGACTAGGAGGAAGTTATCCATGTACTCTTCTAAGAGCTGTAGTAGAATAAGATCACCAAGGCTATAATGGAGACCAGGGCCACCATACGCGGGTGTGCACTGTACATGTGCGGCAAATCATATTCTCATCGATGGTGTATAAATGATGCATTTTACCTACCCCAATCTTATGAGATGAAATATGTATGTATGTTTCATATTACCCAATCTCATATACCCAATATTACATATTCCTCATATAACATATAAAGCTCTGTGAAAACGTCATTAAACATGTCAAAAAAACACCCCAAAACCTTGGAAGATTCAATGGATCCAAAAGCCAATTTTTTTTTAAGTCCAGGATCAGATCGTATCCTCTTTAAACAGCTGATTAAAAAAAAAAGTAAAAGCCTTTGATATCGTAGGCTATTTGAATTTTTCAGTAGTAATTTGTTTAATAAACTGAATGCTTCAAAGCTTAATGTTTTCCCACATCTGATGAATGAGCTCTAGAGCATTTTTTACTACCTTTTTCAAAATAATTTGTTCTCAACATTCCCAAATACAGCAATAGCATTAAGAACACTACTTATACTATCGGTATTGGTTGCAGTTCGCAAAAGATCATTCTCAAAATTAACAGTGTAAAATGTTATTGTATCTAAAATGTCATTTAAGATCGACCATGGCTTTGAGACACTGAGAGAGAAGACAGGCATGGAGAAGTAAATTCAAGATTCCATGCAGGCACATGAACACTTAGTGGCTGATGGAGACACTGCAATGACCAAACTGCCTGTATTAACACTGAATCAAATCAAACACCTTGGTTTACACTGTTTAATTAACAATGGATGTATCTCTCTCTCTCTCCCCCCTCTATTTTCACAGATACACATGGATGCACAGGGATTATGGAAACCAACAAAATTAACAATAGATTTACATTTAATATTATCTATTAATAGATAGTATTAATCTATCTATTAATCTATCTACTAATAGATCTGACTTAATGACTGTAACAGACTTCATAATGACAAAATGGCTACACGACTATTATAGTTCATATAATATTATAAATGAACATGCAGAAGTAGACTGAATAAGTCATATAAGCAATATTTGTTTTTGTTTACTAAATGTTGTTAATTAATTTGTCTATACACTTCTATGTTGAATACAGTAGGATGCTGATTATCCTAATTCTGTTATTTGTACAGGAATTCTTACATAATATTTTTCATTGTGTTAACACTGAAAAGTCTACACTGACAGCAACTTTTACCAGGAATAAAACAATAGATCAGTCTGTTCCATGTTGTTATACAGTACGTCAGGTCAATTCATTTTTAAATGTATTCTTGATATGATATGGATTTCTACTGTTCTCTATACAGAATACAGAATTTGCTGTTGACTTTTTTTTACTTAACATGGAAAAAATGGAAGTGAATAGTCTTATTTCTTGCTGGCCAAACTAAAATTACTCAAAAGTTAAAACAATGATCATGTGGAACAATTCCACGAAAGAATATGGAGTGGAGACAAAAACTATATCAGCCATTAAAAATATTGTTACACAATTACAGAACACTATCAAAAAGGCAAACATGTCGTTCTACATGCTTCTCGACTAGCCCAGCATGTCAAGAATGTGATGCTTGGCATGTCTGTATGAAGGCTGCCCACTCATGTAGCACTCAAGTACTTCCAGATTATTCAAGACCACACTTGAAATATGCATTAGCTGGCATGCCACAGTAAGGATAGAAAGTTATTCTAGAACACTTATGTGACCTATAAAAGCCACAGCTTTGTCAGTCATTTACACTGAGCGATTTTCCTTAGTGCGGAACGAGTGGTGGTTGAAGATTTGTGGAAAGTATTTACTGTGTTATAATAAGTGTGGAGCTCTGTTATTTGACATTATTATTGCATGTGGACAAATTTAACTTGAATTATTCTACAAGTATAATCTTGTTGATTGCAAACTGTTGTTTGCGATTAATTAAAGCTGGTGACTAGTGACTTCATTGGTGTCTATATTTTGTTTCCACTACACCATATGACGATCAGTGAGACCATCATAACAATATTATGATTTGATATTAAAATACGAGGGATATTTTTTTTTCAACCTCCGAGATGCCACCCGATGAGACCCACATGCGATATTGGAATGAAGATACGCAGCGCATGCGCATTGGACTATTCCCTACCACACACCAATAGGTGCACTCCCTCCCTTCAGTCATTGTTGAGTAACAAGCGTGATAACATGTGGAATGTAATCGAATCGCCCACCAAGTGTGAAGTGTGCGCCGTAATTCACTTTCTTCTGGCCGAAGGGCATACAGACGGAAGAAATTGTTGAAAAAGTGAATCAAGTGGTTCGCAAAAGGCCCAGATTCACAATTTCTGAGCTGTCTGTCGAATTTCCTGAAATCTCAAGGTCAGTTCTGTATGACACTGTAAGCATGAAGCTTGGCTACAGAAAAATTTGTGCACGGTGGGTGCCGAAAATGCTCACTGACAACCATAAGATTCAGTGAATGGGCGCAGACTTAGAATTTTTGCAACGTTATCACGAGAAAGGGCAGGGTTTTCTGGACAAGATTGTGATGGGAGATGAGACATGGGTGCAATATGAAAATGTCGAGACGAAAGAGCAGTCCAAACAGTGGAAGCACAGTGAGTCCCCAGGCAGACCGGTAAAGTTGAAGCGAACATTTTGCAATATAAAACTTATGGCTACTGTGTTTTGGGACCAAACAGGCGTATTATTGACTGAATTGAATGAATGGGGGACGACCGTCACTTCAACCTCGTACTGTGACACTCTTCGGCGACTACGAAGAGCAATACACAACAAGAGAAGAGGAATGTTGTCATCGGGTATTGTCTTTCTTCCCGACAACGCTTGCCCTCACACTGCAGCACAGACACAGGATCTCCTCCGGAAGTTCAAATGGGAGGTGTTTAAACATCTGCCATATAGCCCGGATTTAGCGCCGAGTGACTTTCATCTTTTCACCCAAATGAAGCTGTGGTTAGCAGGGTGGAGGTTTACGAGTGACAATGAGCTGAAGGCCAATGTGAACGTTTGGCTAAGTGACCAGGCGGCAGCTTTCTTTGATGAGGGCATAGGAAAACTCGTGCCACGTTATGATAAGTACCTTAATCAAAATGGTGATTATGTAGAAAAGTAGCTGAGAGATGTACAAATATTTTGTATATAATACATTTTTTATAATTATTCTCGTTTTTTATTCCAACTTTAATGGAGGTTGAAAAAAAATAGTCCTCATACTTTAAAAATTGAGAAAGCAGTTCTTAGAGAAAATCCATGAAAACAACTGCTAATATGGATCTATGTCCAGAATTTGTAGGTTCAGGAAACTGAATACTTGTCCCTCAATTAATTTGGAAGTCAATATCCTGCTCTGTTACAAAAATGAGTTACTGCCAGTGCACTGTAATTTCTAAAAGAACATAAAAAATAAAATAAAACATACATTCAATAAAGTTGTCCAGATGATTGCTGAACACATCAAAACTGGTCTTGTTGAACCATATCAATGTGCTGTAGTTGTCTTGTGGAGTCGGTTGGAAATTTAGAACTGTAACACACACATTGTTTATTTCAATATTGCTCACTCTGTTCTCATAATTAAAGTAATTTTTTTTTAAAGCTTTAATTACACTAACTTTTCCATTGAGGCATCAGTTCTTGGTAAATAATATTTTACAATATGATTTTAAGTAATAACCATTTTCACTTGATAGATTGGTTTACCATAAATTTATGCTTGTAATATTTTATAAATTCTCTAATGTAAGTTTATAATTCTCTACAGTTATTTTGTACAGAATTCTCTAAATTAATGACAGTGTTTTCAATAACAGTAGTCAGTGAAACATGATAAAAATAACTTTTAACAAGATACATAATTGAACATCCCTATAATCTGTATTCAGCTGTTTTACTAGGTTATATGTAGACATGTGTATGTAGAAATGTTGTCTGTACCAATTCTAATATATATCTGTTGATTACTCCTTTTATAATAATAATAATAATAATCGCTCCCATGTATACCACTGAAGTAGCTTAGGAGTAGGCAGGGTAGGCTGCCTAATATGAGCCGTATGGCATACAAGGAAGGCAGTGTGGCCAGCACTATGCTTCACCCACCCATTATTATCCCCAGGATGTTATCCCAGGTACTCATTTTGAACAGGCTGAGTCGACCTGGGGCCTGAAAACGCACCTTTATTTTAAGGCGCGGGCCCGAGAATTGAACCCGGGACCTCTAGATTAGTAGCCAGGTGCCATACCCACTGGTCTACTGAGCCGTCACTGCTTTTATAATTAATTAAAAATACCATTAAGGAACTTTTACATTATCAGTAATTTAAATTGTAATATTATATAAATTATGTTCTGGGGTATTATAATTTTCTCAGTGTATTTAAGGGTAACAATATGTAATAATGCAATTAATTTGATGATGTAAAACAAACTGTTTCAATTTCTTCAATGCACACACACACATACACAAACATATTCACTCAACTAATTGATCTGTTGTGTTTGACATTTTCTCTTCTATCTGTACACAGCTCCTGATAATGACAATAAATGTTGTCTAAAATGTCGACACAAATAATTTAAATTTTGTGTTGTACTTTTTTAACTGATCCTCACAAACCCTTCATCGTTAAAATTCATTGATTGATGGTCACTATGAAATTAAGAAAACATCTTTTAACCTATTTAAAATTTAAGTTTGTTTACAGTGCTCTGTTTTTCTAACTACTTAGACCATCCAATTCGACAAACTTGAACTTAAATTTTTCACATTTCTGTTTATAGTCTTTGTTACGTGAAATTGAGCACAACAGTATTTAAACTGATACAAGTTTTACTGATCAATGGTGGGAATGTTCATTCACTGAAAATAAAAATAAAGTCACAATCCACAACAGATACTATTAAACTTACTGTTAACAGTAATACAAGAAAATATAAACAACAAATTGGACCTATCTAATCATAGTTAGTAAATTTGATATCTATATTTCAACAACTGACTGAGTAATTTAGAATTCAATTTTGATACTTGTTATCTATTGCATTCAGGGCCACATATGCTCCCACCTCTTCAAACCCTCCTTAAACACTTTAAACACATGTAAGTGCACCACTGCACTTTAAACACTAATCACAATTTTAATAAGTACAACACGGTTTAGATAGTATTCACTACCAACCAGCCATTATGTTCGTAAGTTTCAAATACCAACTCCTATTTAGGAATAAGTTTTAAAATATGCTAAAAAATAACCCTGTTCTCAATAAAAAGTAACAAATTCTTCAGGGTAAATAGTCTGGTCTTACACTAACATTCAGATTTATAATAACAATAATACACTGTTTTTCTTATGACTTACACCATCCAATAAAGCAAGGTCAAAATCAAATTCAATGAAAATAAGTAGTATCAATTTACATTATTCTGTTTATCATGTAACATTGTGGTGTTTGTTTTCTTTTTTAAATAATAAATACTGTATTTTTTCACAATTCCCATTTTACTTGTAATGAATTATCTACAGGCCCATCTGATCACTTAAAAATATTACTTATAATACTAAAGTTACAAAGAGGAAAACCAAACTTAGAACAGTTGGTACAAGTGCGAATAACAATTTGTTGGTTCGTAGTCAAATGGAATTGAAGTTAGAGCTTAACTGTTTAATTGAACTTAAGTAAGTAGTGGCCACTAAAACCCACACGGAAAGAAATGAAACACAATAACACCACGGCTGGAAAGGAATTAGAGTTAACCATGCCAGATGGACAGATTATAGAATGGAGCTGATCAATGAAGTATAGAATGGAAATTCAACTGAAGTAATACACTGTTTATTATGATGAATTTTACAGTATGAGTACAGAAATACCACAGAAATTACTTAAATGAGTAAACGTTGACACAACCATAAAAATTTCTTAAACAAAATTTTATTACATAATATATTGTTTGTAAATTACTTGAACATTTTAAATAATAAAAGTCACAGTGGTGCTGAAAAAATTATTATGTACAATTGTAAAAGTTATATAAGCATACAATTCAGTACATATTAATCAATATAGTTTTTTCTACAAGTAGTGTATTATGTTGTATTATTGATGTAAAGTTATTTCGATTGTTGTTGATTTATTTACAAACCTCTGATGATGCTGATGTGTTTCAATGAAACCTGCATCATGTACTGAAACGACAAAAACGCAATACACTACTTGCAGAAAAAGTTATATTGAATAATGTCATAATATTATATAATTGCTGCAACAAACTTTGAGTTACATATATAGAAAATTCAGAATAAGTAATGTACTGGTGGAATACCAGTCATTATATTTTCTTCCAAGGGATTCTGGTAGATTATTTCTCGCTGAAGTCTGAATCAATCCAACTGTCATTAAATTAAAATCAGCCTTTAACATTTTGGCTACACAATTTTTAGGCAATACCTAATTTTACTTATGAATAAAACTGCCAGGTGTTTTATTAATATCCCACAATGTGTACAAATTGTAGTTAATGTAATTTTCAATAAAGATGTTGAATACACCTTGCTATAGCATGGGCAAGACATGTTATTGCATTATTCGCAATAAATTTGGGTTTTACTTCTAAATGCTGTTATTCAGTTATAAAGATGACAAAAACTAATGAGGGGTTTCGCAGAAAACCTGGATTATATCTCTACCATTATGTCATAACAGTCTCTACTGGATTATTATACCATTATGTTTAACACCAGAACCTATAAAACTTATGAGTTACAACATTTTATTTCATTTACATAATAAATAAGACCTAAAAACCAATCCTAGATGAACTCTAAACTCTGCACAATATTTATATTTTGACCTTCATGGTGTCACAAGAGAAATGGTGCCAATCGTGCATTGCATTATATTTGTGGTCCTTAAAAGGCATTTGCCCTCACAGTTGGTTATGTGCCATAGTCCTCATCACTCGGCAGCAGGTGTAGAGCCGACTGCTGTCCTAGTTGATGGACTTCGCTTCATCTTCTTTATTGCTGCTCTTTCCTTCTTTCTTCTTAGAAGAAGGAAATCAGATGGCTCCCTGCGATTATTCCAGGCTGGCATGGGGAATACATGACTGTTGCTGCCGTCACAACGGAAATAGTTAAATATAAATTACGGATTTCTGGTGATGCCATAGTATTTATAATGTGTTCACTGCTGCTGTATTTAATCATGTCACATAGACTTAACACAATAATTACTGCTGTTTATTACATGAAAACATCTAATTAATTAGTAATCTTACAGGTAAAAAAAACCTAGATGAGCGATTCTCAAATGTTTTGGATTTGTGTGTTCTTTCCAAATTTCTAGAAATACTACAGCAGCTCTAACACTAACGTTCTACAGTTATGCTTTGTTTTCACATTTCTACATTTGTCTTGAGAGAACTACTACACCAGTATAAACTTAAATGCAATATGTAACTTCAGTTCATTATTAGAATTAAGTCCAAACTGCACTCAAGATATTGTAAAAAAGTGTCTTACTATAAAATAATTGTACTTAGAGTATTTCCATTTTAATTTAAAATTATGCAGAACTCTTATTTTCCAGAACACTCTTAGGACACCAACTTAGATAATATTTTAGTAAAATTATTTCCCAGGCTGTTGGGGGGCCGTGGTCCTCTTTTTGTAGATCCAAATGTTTCATCTGCAGCTGCGCCAGTAGAAACATTTGGATCTTCAAAAAGAGGACCATGGCCCAACAGCCAAGAAAATAATTTTACTGAAGATAACTTTGGACGTGAAAGCTTTAATGTTATGATTAGATGATATTGTCACTTTCTGGTCTTAATTTAATGGTCTTGTCATTATTGTTCTAAAATCTTATCATTTTGTTATGGTGCTTATATTATGAAAGTATTTTTTTTTTTACCAAAATATGTACCAACAAAAATACGAAAAATCCTTTACAATACTCACCACACGCGCACACACACATTTTAATGTGTGTCAGTGCCTGGAAGGTTCAGTCAGGACATCTTTTGCTGTTTCAATATTACAAGTAATTTACTACTAAAAAACTTTTACTATGAGATTATTTGTGTGGCAATTTAACTTCTGTGTATGAGTTTGTTTTAAAAACAATGTAATGTGTATGAGATTACAGTTTAAAAACAATTTTTTGTTTTTGAAAAACTTTGCACCATAACATACAAAATATGTCTGATTGTCATAATAGTCAACTGAATTAATTAGGGTTTTTCAATTGATTATTTAAAAATTATATTGTACTTTATTAACACAAAAGCAAGCTTGTTTCATAGTCATCTACTTTTATAAAACACTGGGTTATTTATATTCTGTTCCCTAATAGCTGCAACCATACATAATACTTTTGTACACATGTGAATATTTACAACCAGAAGAACAAATATAAATAATATAATTTATTTTAATTTAATTACTGGTAAATAATTCAATTATTTGGAATACTCACTTATGTCTTCAGCAAAAACTGAGGAAACAGCCAAGGAAACAACAAAAACTACGTTGAACATGGTGATGGACGATGAGTAAGAGACTCACTCACACATGTGTGTATGTGATAGACACAGCCGAGATGTGAAGGCCTTATTAATTGAAGACCCACAGTATGTGTGCCACTTCTTGTTCTGTGTGTGACATGATGAAAGTGGGTGTTTAATGACAGGTTAAACAAGCAGGAAAGATGGACATTTATGGTAATTGTTAAAACATCTCATCTCTATTAAAACGTCTAAGAAAATAGTGTGATGAACATACGCATACAGTGGTGAAGAAAAACTGGCATGTTATTCCTTCAGACGTTGACACAGTTACAAAAATCAAACTATTAAAAACTTTATAAAAATAAAAATACAGTAGAATCTTAATAGTTCCAATTCATTATCCGGACGATAATATGAATGTTCAATTATCTGCATACTCCTTAAGTAAAGTATAATAAAATTACCTTACTAAAATTATTATTTATATTATTATTAATGAAATGCTAACAAAGAATTATTGAATCACTTTTACAAAGAAATATTAATGTACTTTAAGTAAATTGTAAACTTTAAGGAGTCAAATGTAAATTATGAACAGGAAAATTAATTTATAATGCTAAAATAAAAATGAACAATTCTTTTCCAAGCTAATGTATGCTATAATGAATTTTTCAGATTTACAAAGATCTATTTTAATTGTTACACTAACTTTTCTCATTAAGACAGTAAACTAAACACCACATTTAAAAATGGTAAAACCTGAGGAACTGAATTTGTTTTTTTATTTTTCAAAATACAACACAGTCAGAGATGCCCTTAGCAGCCCCCCCCCCCATGTGAACGTAGCTGCAGGACCCTATATCCCCTCTTAATTCCATAACATCAAACAACAGACTCATCCCACTCCTCACATTTGATATAATGTCATCTTAAAGTTCTAGAAAAAAGTTATCACTAACAAACTGAATATAAATCCAGCAAGTTATATTTTTAAACAAGTTGTAATTAAAATTCTTAAAGCGCAATTAAATAAGTAAGATGACATTTCTCATATTTGGTATATTTATTACAAAGTACACTGAGTGAACAACTTTGAAATCTCTGTATACTTTTTTTTTTTTTTTTTTTTTTTTTTTGAACCAGATTTGTGTTTCCAAAACTCCTCACATTTGCTAGTTACAACATACTTCACAGCTGATATTTGAGTAACTTTAACTCTGCAACAAAATTTTAAAAAAATATTAAACAGGAAGAAATTTATACAATAAAATTAGGATATGTATCTTAGTTACTAAAATACATGTGCACCAGAGGCATAAGGCACTATGTTACATACATAATACTTTACAGGACAGCTAAAAAACATTTTGCTTGCTTCAAGAAGCATTATAAGATAGTGTTATTTTAAACATGCATATTGGTTGCATAAAAATAACTAGGAGTTAGTGCCATATACTACGGTACTAGAAAGCGGCCAGTCTGTACTTCAACATTATATAAAAAGCTCTATTTTATAAAAAATGGAGACGGTGTCTTATGCCTCTGGTGCACAGTATTGTTTTGAGGTTATTATTGTACTTTAAAGTTTCATTCTGTTAACCTTTAACATTAATTTAACACTCAACAGTACTTTAAAGTTTATTTTCCATTATTCATATGTTATAATTCCACTTCTCCTTTATTGAATGCTTCTGCATCTCAGTGTCAGGTTGTATAGAGCCTCTGTTCATATTCTCCAGCCATACATAAAACCTTAATTTCTTGTAAACTTTCCCAAAGTCCTATCACAGTCTCTAAACATATATCATCCTTGGCCTTCATCAAGATTTCTGGCCCTCATGGTTTTTTTTTGTTCTAAACACTGCTTTATTGTTCTTTCTTCATTTGCCCTACTGGTGATCCCTTCGCCACTTGAACTGGCTAACCCCAAGTGAATCAGGAATTGAACTCGAGTCTACGTGCATATGAATTGCTCATGCCACTTGTTATAATAGTTAGTAATGATGTTGTGTGTTGATGATAAGCTATTGTGGAGTATGAGACTCCGATGTAATCAAGCCCCACTCTGTTTGGACTAGCCAATTTGTAATAAAATAAATAAGATTGATGTGTGAATCTGTAAGTTGTAAGGTGTTTAATTGGTGTGGCTCTCGACGTCTTACTGGTCTGAAACACTTCCTTAAGTTTCCCAGCTGGTCAATTCCCAATGGTAGCAAGACTGGTCGAGTAGCGTAATGTCGATGAAGTAATATATATGTTCAGCTTCGCCGAAAGTTTCAAAACAAAATTTATTGTTTTGAAGGAAATTTAAAAAAAATTATGTTTATAAAAAAAAATAATTATTAAAAAAAAAATTTTTAATTTTCTTAATTAATTAATTAGGATCAATTAATTAATATAGGGCTGTGAAGTTTTAAACAATGTAATGCTCTTCTGAAAGTTTTTATTAAAGTTTTAGTATATTTTAAATAAGCTATCACCACTCATAAGACTGTCTTCAAACCAATCGATACTTGTTTACCTTTTTATTTTAGGTTATCTTCACTTATGGGTGGTAAAGTCCTTGTAGATTATCAATTAGAATTATATTATTGGTAATTAGTATTATTGAAGAAATAAAGAACTATTAAGTATTGAAAAGTATTAATGTTTTTTATTAAGTAATAGCAATATTGACTCTTATCGATTAGTATCGATTCTCAGGATATCGAAAAAAGTTACAAGTATATGATATAAAAATTATATAGGGTTCTTTAAACAGCCAGTTATTATCAAAGTCAGAGAAATCGGGCTAATATTTAAAAAGTATAACGTTACAATCAAATTAATAGTTATTAATAAACACAGACATTGAATAATAATTTGTAAATATAATAATTGTTTTCACCAAACAGCTGAGTTGTACTAAGAAGAAGGCACTGGAATCGTCAAAGCAAATGGCCGCCGTCAAGTTGATCAAAATGTTGCTCGTTCCTGCAGTGTTCCAAATAATGTATTTTCTGGCAAAATTCCTGTTCTTGTCTCTGCAAATCTCTTGTTAAATGTTGTGTAGTGACTGGTGTAGTGATTCTGGGTTGTATTTAGTATGTCTGTGTAATTATAAGTCAAAACACTTTTCCCAATTCCGACACTAATTTGGTTAATGTGTTATACAGTTTTCTGGTGTTTTGTGGTGTTTTTCAGAGTAGAAATGTATTGTTTAGTGTTAATTAGTGTTTCTTGATCGTTTTTGTCACAATGTATAGGTTCTGGAAAGATTTTATAATTCACTCCCGACTTTACAGTAACGTACTGTTCGCCACTAAACTTCACCTTTGTAAGATAGGTTAGATCGTCACAAAACTCTCGTTTATGTTATCCGTTCAAATACCAATAATCAACTAACTGTTTCCTTTAGTTTCAATTAAACTCTTAGCCCATATAATATTATCCTTAACATTGTTCAAATATTTTTCACATCCTGTGTGCACTTTTACATTTTCACTATATGAATGCCTAAACTTTGGTTATTTGTCAATTTTATTCACTAGATTTGATTTAAATTAATCTTTCAGTTCATTCTGGTTATTTTCAGATTAAATAATGCCATTTTATAGTGTTTTCTGTCCAAAAAATAGTAATTTTACTTTCAGTTTGTTATACTCTGATAAGTCAAAACATTTCCAAAATTTACTTCCTGTTATAACGTAAATTCAGCCATTTTATCAGTTATATTTAATATTAATAATCCTATATTGTATTAAAAGGTTCATATTCCCTTATTTTCTGGTAGTTAATTGAATTAGTTGTATTCTGAAACATTATTCTGGAATATATGACTCCCATGTCTAAATTTCTGAGTTTAGTCATTTTTATTTATAATTCTGAATATAATTTATTAAAATCTCTCTAAATGGTATGTGCAATTATATGGCATGATCTCAAGTTTATTTTGTCTAAACCCCTTTTGTTTATTTGCTTTTAAATGAGTAATTTCTCTGTTTTGATGAAGTTTGGTTTCCATTCTTTTGGCCTATGATTTTTTAACAATTTTTCTTACAAAATAATTTACAAACAATATATGATGTGTGATACCCTCTCTGACTTTTACAAATAGTATTATAAATTAAACATGTTTTCAAATTACACAAAAACAATTAGTATTGGTTACAATACAAATAATAGTTAAACAAAATAAAGAATATTTTTTTAAATAAATGGTTGTCTTCAAGTCAGACATTTTGCAACAAAATCCCCATTTCCAAACATGGAAATATGGCTTACAAAAAAGGTTTTTTACTAACTAACATCTTAATTGCCCTCTACTATTTACAAGTATTAACTATTTTTATAGTTCTGATGTTAGTTGTATCAGACCCAAACAAATGGCCTTATATCTAAAACATTTTTAAACATTCTTGTACTATATACATAAAAACCTTATATCTATATTCTTATTTCTAACTATTATTATAAGTAGGATTCTACAGTTTTTATACAGTCTTTTATACATTGTCTTTGGGTAATTGCACCCTGTCATTAACAAATAAATAGTATGAATTGTTCAAAAAGTATAATGAAATCTGTTTTTCTTTTTTCATGTAAAACAAAATGTTATTTTAAACAGATTCATGACTTATGAACAACATATTGTCACAGTACACGTTTTAAGTCATTGAAAAATGCATATTTCATTGCATCCAATGTTTGTGATTGCCAAGAATGAAACACAAGGTTCATTTTTTATAATACCCAAAACTATCACTGGTTCACTTTGCACTTATATATTATGTTAATGCTAAATGGTCGTATAGTCTTATCAACATAATAAATTGGTTAGCGTTTTTCAATGGAGATTTGTTCCATGGGTACTATATTATTGTTTCATCTTAGTTCACAGGAAACTTTTACTTTGTCCACTTCTCTCTCTTAAATTTATATACATGTGGTTTTCAATTCGTTATACTTTTATTTTTAAATATTTATTTTGGGGATATAGGGATTTGGGTGTCTTTTATAAGAGCATGACATCTTCTTCAGGATGCTGCCTTCTTCTTCTTTCATCAGTCTTCTTTTTTCCTGCCTTCTGGGACTGGTATCTTCTCCATCTTCTTCTTGATGCCATCAGGTTTCTTGGGATCTTCTCCATCTTCTTCTTTATTTCAGAAATACACCACCTGTGTTGTTTGATCTTGGCTTATTTTAGGGTTTCTATTCTATTTATTCTCCCTCGTTGTGGGTTTGGTCATATTCAGTACTGCTTTGTTATTTACTTTTTTACCTTCCTGGGTTATACCTTGAAAACCTTTGGTTATGAGACTGGTTTTGGATGACTCATCACTAGTAACTCCTTTTATTTTAACTTGTATTTTCTTTATAATAATGATTTCTTTCCACAGTTGCTATGAATTAATTAATTTATATTAAACTTAATGCTTTCTTCCAAATTTAAACATTATAACTTCATTATTCTAATGATCAATTGCCATTCAATATTATGCATACATCTGTCACGCTACAGATTGCTCCCCTCCAGAAGTAATTATTTCAGACATGTTTATGGATGAAATAATTTCTTATGATAATTTCATCATTTCTTATAATTCATTTTCTTCTCCATTTTTATATCGACTTTTTTATATTAGAGTTTTATTGATTTTATATATATGGTTACTTGTCTTACTACTGATCCTTTTCGGATAGTTAGTGTCTTCTGAGATATATTATAATTGTAATACATTTTCTTTCTATATCAACTTCGTGTTGTATCCTTGGGATATTAATTCCCTAACATTCCCTATCACGTGGGCTGGGGCAGATCAGAGGGGCACTGTACGCTACTTCTCTGCTGGCCATACACCACTTCTATAAATTGATTACAGAGGCATATCCATCCCTGCTCAAAAACATAATGCTGCTGGAATTATCTTCAGTCAGTCATCGAATAAATAAATAAAAAGTAGTCTCATTTTCGACTAATAAAAATATCTTTGGATTCTCCACTTCGTAGTCTCTCAGATTATCTCACATTTTCTATCTTAATAAATCTTCATAATCATTATTATACTCATTATATATATATTTTTTCAAAACTCTTAACTTGTCTGATATATTTATTTTAATTATGGTTGAAAACCTTTCTTTTAATAATTCTGGTTACTGTTTACAGTGTAACTCTCTTTCTTCTTCATCTGAATTCTCTTTATACTTTCTTCTGGTTATTCATAGTATTAGCATGGTCTTTATAAATAGTCTTTCTTATTCATTATTTGAATGGTCTTAATATATTATATTTAATTTTTTAACATTGTATCTTTACATTAGATATACAGGTTGTTATATTGATCATTTTATTTAAACATTTTGGTTCTTTCCTTTCTCTTGGAAAGTTATTAATCCGCCTTCGCATTCATTAGCATTAATTCATTTATATTATATTTCATGTGGTATTTCTTCTCTTTGCATTTCATATAGGTCTTATTATTATCATTTGTTCAAAATCATCTTCTCCATCTGTTTGGTATGAGTTGTTCTTCTTCGCTCTTAATTAACTGTTTTCATTATCGTTTCATAGGTAATTAGTCTCGTTGCTTCCAAATTTTTTCCTTCTCTGGCATATTACACTCTTTTTTGTTATTCTTCTCTACTCCTTCAAATGCTATTGTGAATGTCTAGCATTTATTCTGGATTAACGTTAATTCTTTTTTCTGAATTAATCACTTTATTTTCTTCTCAATTCAATCATAATTGACACATAATTATTTTTTGGAACTTGGTTAGTTTTAATATAAAATTCAAACTATTCTTTATTTAATTGAAAAATATTTCTCATAAATCCTTGTAATATGTTGATCTTATCTTGTTTCAAAGTTCTGACGTTCTATCAACATACAAATTCTGTTTAATTCATTTATTCCCAGAATTGTTTCATTCAGAATTGTTTATAGTAGTGTGATTTTACTATTATTTCTGAAAGTTTTGGTATTTCTCCAAATTCAAATTCTTCTTAATTATTTACCATAAAGTTTTTCTCATAAACTTAGTTATAGTAAGTTGGTCTTACTTTATTTTTAAATTTTTTGTAAAATTAAGTTCAAAATTCTCTCTCTTTCTCTTTCTCCCATAAAATTTTGTTCTAAATTATCAGGTTGTAGTAAGAAGTACTTACATATTATAGAATAAGTTATATTCAAAATTCTTTCTTTTTCTTTCTTCCATAAAGTTTGTTCCAAAATTATTAGGTTGTAGTAAGATGTACTTACTCAATTTTAAATTTTTATAATTATATTTCAATTCAAAAGTCTTTCTTTTTCCTTCTTCCATAAAGTTTGTTCCAAAATTATTAGGTTGTAGTAAGATGTACTTACATATTTTAGAATTTTTTCAAATAAAAATTCTAAATTCCTTCTTCTTATAATTCTCCAGAATGTTCTTCTCAAAATATTAGGTTGTAAGATGTACTTACATTATTTTAAAATTTTTTTAAAATTAAAAATTCTAAATTCCTTCTTCTTATAATTCTCCAAAATGTTCTTCTCAAAATATTAGGTTGTAAGATGTACTTACATTATTTCCGAATTTTTTAAAATTAAATTAAAAATTCTTTTTCTTTTAATTCTCCAGAATGTTCTCAAAATATTAGGTTGTAAGACGTACTTACATTATTTTTGAATTTTTAAAAATTAAATTCAAAATTCTAAATTCACAACTCATTCTTCATAATATTTCTTCATAGAAGCTTGATTGTACACTCCTTTGATTTTTCCTGAAACGATTTCCTTCAACTCATATGTATTGTTATGCTTATCATTTACCACAACATATGGGCCAGTATATAGTAATAGTAGTTTTTTGGTTATGCCTTCTAAGGTGCTAGGCAGCTCTCTATTTTTTAGGAGGACTTTTTCACCCTCTTTATATGTTACAATTCGCCCTATTGCCTTCTGGTATTTGGCTTGCCGTTTTTCCTGATCTTCTGCTACCTTATTGTAAAACTTCAACTGGTTGAATTTCCTATTGTTGTTCGTTGGAAATTCAATGATTTGTTCAATGTCTCGGGGAGTCGGCTTCTCATACATGGCTGAGTACGGTGGAATTCCTATAGCTGGATGGTGGGCGTAATTTAGGAATGTTTCTGTCGCTGCTAGGTACTCTTTCCACTTTTTCTGTTGGTTGTGACAGTACGTGCGCAATATCCTACCCACTTCTCTTAGTACTCTCTCAGCCGGATTGCTACTTGGGTGGTAGACTGATGTCTTATACGTTTTGACCCCAAGTGCTAATAAAGTGTCTCGCCATCTCCTCCCCTTAAACTGTGTACCATGGTCGGTAATAATAGAAGATGGTCTACCGATCTCTGGGATATACAAATCAATAATCACCGCCAAAACCTTTGCTGTTGTTGCCCGATTAACCGGATATAGCTTTATATACTTGGTGTAGTGATCCATTATAATTACCAAGTATTTATATCTGTGTCGACCACCACTACGGGGAAATGGCCCGCAGATATCCAAAAACACTTTTTCCAGTTTTGCGTTGGAAGTTATCGGTATCATGATACCCTCTGTCTTTTCATTGTTTACTTTTGCACATTGGCAGATCTTACAGGACTTGATGTATGTTCTCACCTTGCGGTTGATATTCTTGATCTCACAATTTTCATCTAGAGCTTGTATCACATTTAACACTCCCATGTGACCATACCTGACATGGTAATCGATGATGACCTCCTTTTCGATTTGGTGTGGGATTATCACCTTCCATGTCTCATCGTCTAAAGCGGTTTTTATGAATAAAATTCCCTTGTTAAGGTGGTAATATTTAGAAATGGTTTCATCATTGGCTTCCAAACGACTCACAATGTTTTTCAGCTTAGGATCAGACTGCTGATGGATTCGGATATTTATTAACAAAGCTTGTAAATCGGCTCTGGTCGTGAATATGTTATAAATTTTTACTAAGCTCTCCTTCTCTCCCTCGAAAGTCTGATCTTCCAGATTTATACGTGACAACACATCCGCTACCACGTTCTTCTTTCCTGGAATGTATTCCCATTTCAGGTCATATTCTTGTAGGGCGAGTACCCACCTAGCCAATCGGTCGTGACTCAATTTGCACCTACGAAGGAACGAGATGGATTTATGATCAGTTCGTACCGTGACTTGATATCCGAGAATGTACGTCCGGAACTTGCTGCATGCGAACACCACGCTCAACAATTCCTTTTCTGTCACACTGTAGTTCTTTTCGCACTGGTTCAGTGTGCGACTAGCGAAGCTTATTACCAGATGTTGTCTCTCCTCATCTTCCTGGTATAATGTCGTTCCTAAGCTTAGATCGCTAGCGTCACAGTTTAGAAAGAACGGTTTCTTAAAATCTGGGTGACGAAGTATCACACTCTCCAGAAACTTCTCTTTTATCAATCGGAAAGTAATATCTTGGTCTTCACCCCAAGTCCATTTGTTTTTGGCAGATAACTGTGGTTGAAACTTGGCGGTCAACTCGGAATATCGGCTCTGAAACTTCCTGTAATAGTTACAGAGTCCGAGGAAAGATTGCAATTGTTTCCTGTTTCTTGGTTGCGGGAACCTCTGAATTGCCTCCACTTTTTCTGCTGATGGGGTAATACCTCGGTCGTCTAGGTTGAAGCCTAGGAATTGTACCTCGCGCGCTATGAACTTGGATTTCTCCAACTTTAGTGTTATGTTGTTCTGCGCTAGTTTGTTTAGTACAAATTCCACTCTGTAACAGTGCTCCTCCCAGGTTCCGGATGTGATTAGTAAATCGTCAACATAGACGGTGGTAAATTGGAGCGCTTCTGGTCCCAAAATCTGGTCCATACATGCCACAAATATGGCGACAGAATTGACAAGTCCGAAGGGCAGTCTCTTGAACTGGTAATTGCGCCCTTCGAAAATGAACGCTACGTATTGGCGGCTTTGTGGATGCAGCTCTACCTGCCAATAACCACAGACCGTATCCCAGGTGCTAATAAATCTAGTACCATGAAAACGCTTTAAGATTTCTTCTATTTCACCGGGAGAGGTTCTGTCAATCACAATTGTCTTATTCAACTCACGCGCATCTAAACAGAGCCGGACTTGTCCGTCTTTCTTCGGAACAGCAATAATTGGACTAGTGTAAGGTGATTGACTAATCTCAATTATGTCGTTTTCTATCATCTTGTTTATCTCTGTTCTCACGGCTTCTTTGAGCGACTGCGCTATTGGATATGACCTCCGGTTAAACTCTACGTTTTCTTTAAAACGAAGTTGGCACTGGTAGTTTTTTACCTTCCCTGGTTCATCAGAAAACACCGCCTTGTATTTCTCATATATAGCGATTAGACGATCAGCCAGATGTGTTGGTATTTTCTCGTTATCGCTTCCGCACTGGAAATTCCGTATTTCTTGGATCTTAACTGACCATAAATCCTCTCCTCCATGATTGTATATTATGGGTTTATAAAGAGGGCTGTTTCTAATAACATTTATTTTACGAAGTTGTTGATGTATAGGGCTGGGAAGTATAGTTGTGCCTCCTACCAGATCTGCGGTCCATGTTACTCCGTCTGGGAAAAGTGATACTTTATTTAAATTAAGATCAATTACCGCCGAATATCTACGAAGAATATCGCAACCGACTAAGATGTCAAATGGTAATCCGGTGGCGATTAAAAATTCCATGTCTAAAGCTATATCACGGCTAACGACACTTAAGGAAACTTGCTTCCTAATGGTTTTATTCTGGCGGCCAGTTGCACCTACCAACACAATGTTGTTGACTGGTAACATTGGCAAAGTTTTTCCACATGTACATTGTATTCTCTCCAACTCATTTGAGTTTATTATTGAAATATTAGCTCCTGTGTCTATCATTATTTTAGCGGGAACTCCTTCCACCTCCGCTGTTATATAAATTATCTCATTATTACTGTTGCTGAGACTCTTCTCGTTCTCTTCCAAAAGTTCAGTTCGTATGTCTTTCAAATAATGGTTACTGATAATAGTGATGTTTTTATCATTGTTTGCTTGTTGCAAATCATCCTTTTCTAACCCAGGAAGTATAAGCAGTAACGGGTCATCGTTATTGATTACTGCCTCCTCTCGTTTAAAGTATTCTGGTCATTGTTTATATTATTATTGACCGAGGCATCGTTCGGGAAACTCTGGTTTGTTTCCTGACGTTCTGTACTCTGGTTGATGTTTAACGCCCTGTTCTGTTGTCTACCAAGATCTTCCAGGCTGGTACTTTGTCTTTCCTGTTCGTATCTTGGGCCGTCTCGTTCCGCACTCCTCCATCTTCGGTCGGCGCCGTGGAAGCTGCTCCTCCTCGGTTGATAGTATCTCCTGGGTCCGCGATCTTCTGCTCTTATAAAATTTACCCTAGGGCGCGACACTCGGTTATTACTATTGTTATTATTGTTATTACTAAAATTGTTATTATAGTAATTTCGGTTAGGTGGGTAAGGTCTGTCACCATTATTGTTGGGATATGGATTTCTCTGACTGTATGGGACATTATTATGTTGGTAAAAATTGTTTCTATTATTTGGGTAAGGGTTATTATTCCTCACTCCGTTAAAATTACCGTTAAACTGGTTATTACGCGGCTGGTTGTTAGGTCCGTCGTAATTACTGGGCTGGTTCCGGTTACTTGCATGGTTATTGCCGTTATTGGGGTAGGTAGTCGGCCTTGCTTCTGGTCTCTCATTTCTCTTTCTGCTCTGCCGATAATACTCTTCGTTCTCGTATCCCTCCAATAACTCGGTCATTCCCTGGATCGTCTTG
The DNA here is from genome assembly GCA_034769895.1 of Magicicada septendecula. NCBI lineage: Eukaryota > Metazoa > Arthropoda > Insecta > Hemiptera > Cicadidae > Magicicada > Magicicada septendecula. The sequence continues at coordinate 81,322,713 of CM068371.1, read as the reverse complement.
ATCTGGCTACCTCTCCGGGCCCTGATAATGTCCTCATCATAGTGATAAGATATCTTATTCACTAAACATTCTTCTGGGATTGCTGGCTCAAGGTGTTTTGCCATACACACCTTCCCCAAGAAATATGCCGTCATACTGCTACCTAATTGTGACCTGTATCTTCCATTACAAATATTGTCACGGATCAAGTTCTGGGTGGTCTCAGACCAGTATTTTGTCTTAAACATTTTCCGGAACTGTTGGTAGTCGGAAATTTCACTCCGGTTGGCCATCCACCAATTATCTGTTATGTCTCGGAAAGACTCGTCGAATATTTCCCTGCTATGGCTCCATTGGGTAATTTTATGCTTGGTCAAATATTTTTCTACCCTAGCCAGGAACTCCATCGGCTTGCGTTTGTATTGCCGGAAGTTGAGCCACTCTCGGCTTTCGTTGACGGGCAATCCAGTGAAATGAGTCGGTCTGTTTCTTATTGCTTCCATCTCCTCTCGGCTTTGTCGCACCTGACCGGTGATATTGGCCATGGTCTCTTGTATATCATTACATCGTTCTGTGACCTGGTTGCGTACTTTTCCGAATTCTTCTTGATTTTCCTTCCTCTGTTCTTCTACCTTCCTACGACTATGTTCTTCAATATTTGTGAACTTGGTGTTCACCACTTCTTTAAACTCATGGACCTCCTTTTCGGTCTGGTTGCACTTTCCATCAATCTCTCGAATCTGTCGATTGATCATTATATTTTCTTCTTCCATCTTCTTATTCATCGCTTTCTTGTTAACATTGATTTCCTTATTCAGTTCTTCTCGCAACAATTCCATCCTTTCGTCCAGTTTGTCCAGATTCTCCTGATTGACTTCTCTTAATTCTTCTCTCAAAATTTGATTGTCCTCTCTCAATTCTTCCAGCTTCTCCCCCATTTTCTCTTCCAACTTCCTGTTATCTTCCTTCAATTGTCGGTTGTTCTTCTCCATCTTCTTCCTGGTTTCATCGATTTTCTGATTAGTATTTTCAATTTTATTAATCAATTCTTCTTTGGTCGACTTGAATTCTTCCTTGAACAATTGGTTGTCTTCCTTCAATTCTTCTAACTTCTTCCCCATCTCTTCTTCCAACTTCCTGTTGTTTTCTTCCATCTTCTCTTCCATCTTCTTGCTGTTTTCTTCCATCTTCTCTTCCATCTTCTTATTGGTTTCATCAATCTTCTTACCCAGGGACTGGTTGTCTTCCTTCAATTCTTCCATGTTCTTGTTCATCCCCGTCAACTCTTCTTTTGTGGATTGGTTATCCTTCTTCAATTCTTCCATCTTCTTGCTGTTTTCTTCCATCTTCTTGCTGTTCTCTTCTATCTTCTTATTTGTTTCTTCCTTGCTGGATTTGATATCTTCTTTCAAGGACTGGTTGTCTCCCTTCAACCCTTCCATGTTCTTGTTCATCCCACTCAATTCTTCTTTTGTCGATTTGATATCTTCTTTCAAAGACTGTGTGTCCTTCTCCCTATTCTGGTCCATTGTCTTAACATTTCCATTATTTTCTCCATCCTTACGTCTTCCATTGTTTTGGGTTTCTCCTGGATATTAACCTCTCCTGTCTGTGTGGGTATCTCCGGTTGTTCAGTTTGTTTGGACAACACCGATTGTAATACCTCTTCCACCTCTACTGGCGTTGCCTCTTTGTTGTCCATATCGTTTTCTATTTCTTTTTCGGCCTCCGCCGCCCGTTTCTTAGATTTCGCACGTCGTTGCATTTTCCCTTGAAATTCTCTGGCTTTGTAGCTGTTGCCTAGCTCCAACTAGTGATTGGGCAGAATTTATTGGCCTTCCAATCGCTAATTAAAGCCCCTAAAGTTGTGCGCCAATTTGTTATAATAGTTAGTAATGATGTTGTGTGTTGATGATAAGCTATTGTGGAGTATGAGACTCCGATGTAATCAAGCCCCACTCTGTTTGGACTAGCCAATTTGTAATAAAATAAATAAGATTGATGTGTGAATCTGTAAGTTGTAAGGTGTTTAATTGGTGTGGCTCTCGACGTCTTACTGGTCTGAAACACTTCCTTAAGTTTCCCAGCTGGTCGATTCCCAATGGTAGCAAGACTGGTCGAGTAGCGTAATGTCGATGAAGTAATATATATGTTCAGCTTCGCCGAAAGTTTCAAAACAAAATTTATTGTTTTGAAGGAAATTTAAAAAAAATTATGTTTATAAAAAAAAATAATTATTAAAAAAAAAATTTTTAATTTTCTTAATTAATTAATTAGGATCAATTAATTAATATAGGGCTGTGAAGTTTTAAACAATGTAATGCTCTTCTGAAAATTTTTATTAAAGTTTTAGTATATTTTAAATAAGCTATCACCACTCACAAGACTGTCTTCAAACCAATCGATACTTGTTTACCTTTTTATTTTAGGTTATCTTCACTTACGGGTGGTAAAGTCCTTGTAGATTATCAATTAGAATTATATTATTGGTAATTAGTATTATTGAAGAAATAAAGAACTATTAAGTATTGAAAAGTATTAATGTTTTTTATTAAGTAATAGCAATATTGACTCTTATCGATTAGTATCGATTCTCAGGATATCGAAAAAAGTTACAAGTATATGATATAAAAATTATATAGGGTTCTTTAAACAGCCAGTTATTATCAAAGTCAGAGAAATCGGGCTAATATTTAAAAAGTATAACGTTACAATCAAATTAATAGTTATTAATAAACACAGACATTGAATAATAATTTGTAAATATAATAATTGTTTTCACCAAACAGCTGAGTTGTACTAAGAAGAAGGCACTGGAATCGTCAAAGCAAATGGCCGCCGTCAAGTTGATCAAAATGTTGCTCGTTCCTGCAGTGTTCCAAATAATGTATTTTCTGGCAAAATTCCTGTTCTTGTCTCTGCAAATCTCTTGTTAAATGTTGTGTAGTGACTGGTGTAGTGATTCTGGGTTGTATTTAGTATGTCTGTGTAATTATAAGTCAAAACACTTTTCCCAATTCCGACACTAATTTGGTTAATGTGTTATACAGTTTTCTGGTGTTTTGTGGTGTTTTTCAGAGTAGAAATGTATTGTTTAGTGTTAATTAGTGTTTCTTGATCGTTTTTGTCACAATGTATAGGTTCTGGAAAGATTTTATAATTCACTCCCGACTTTACAGTAACGTACTGTTCGCCACTAAACTTCACCTTTGTAAGATAGGTTAGATCGTCACAAAACTCTCGTTTATGTTATCCGTTCAAATACCAATAATCAACTAACTGTTTCCTTTAGTTTCAATTAAACTCTTAGCCCATATAATATTATCCTTAACATTGTTCAAATATTTTTCACATCCTGTGTGCACTTTTACATTTTCACTATATGAATGCCTAAACTTTGGTTATTTGTCAATTTTATTTACTAGATTTGATTTAAATTAATCTTTCAGTTCATTCTGGTTATTTTCAGATTAAATAATGCCATTTTATAGTGTTTTCTGTCCAAAAAATAGTAATTTTACTTTCAGTTTGTTATACTCTGATAAGTCAAAACATTTCCAAAATTTACTTCCTGTTATAACGTAAATTCAGCCATTTTATCAGTTATATTTAATATTAATAATCCTATATTGTATTAAAAGGTTCATATTCCCTTATTTTCTGGTAGTTAATTGAATTAGTTGTATTCTGAAACATTATTCTGGAATATATGACTCCCATGTCTAAATTTCTGAGTTTAGTCATTTTTATTTATAATTCTGAATATAATTTATTAAAATCTCTCTAAATGGTATGTGCAATTATATGGCATGATCTCAAGTTTATTTTGTCTAAACCCCTTTTGTTTATTTGCTTTTAAATGAGTAATTTCTCTGTTTTGATGAAGTTTGGTTTCCATTCTTTTGGCCTATGATTTTTTAACAATTTTTCTTACAAAATAATTTACAAACAATATATGATGTGTGATACCCTCTCTGACTTTTACAAATAGTATTATAAATTAAACATGTTTTCAAATTACACAAAAACAATTAGTATTGGTTACAATACAAATAATAGTTAAACAAAATAAAGAATATTTTTTTAAATAAATGGTTGTCTTCAAGTCAGACATTTTGCAACAAAATCCCCATTTCCAAACATGGAAATATGGCTTACAAAAAAGGTTTTTTACTAACTAACATCTTAATTGCCCTCTACTATTTACAAGTATTAACTATTTTTATAGTTCTGATGTTAGTTGTATCAGACCCAAACAAATGGCCTTATATCTAAAACATTTTTAAACATTCTTGTACTATATACATAAAAACCTTATATCTATATTCTTATTTCTAACTATTATTATAAGTAGGATTCTACAGTTTTTATACAGTCTTTTATACATTGTCTTTGGGTAATTGCACCCTGTCATTAACAAATAAATAGTATGAATTGTTCAAAAAGTATAATGAAATCTGTTTTTCTTTTTTCATGTAAAACAAAATGTTATTTTAAACAGATTCATGACTTATGAACAACATATTGTCACAGTACACGTTTTAAGTCATTGAAAAATGCATATTTCATTGCATCCAATGTTTGTGATTGCCAAGAATGAAACACAAGGTTCATTTTTTATAATACCCAAAACTATCACTGGTTCACTTTGCACTTATATATTATGTTAATGCTAAATGGTCGTATAGTCTTATCAACATAATAAATTGGTTAGCGTTTTTCAATGGAGATTTGTTCCATGGGTACTATATTATTGTTTCATCTTAGTTCACAGGAAACTTTTACTTTGTCCACTTCTCTCTCTTAAATTTATATACATGTGGTTTTCAATTCGTTATACTTTTATTTTTAAATATTTATTTTGGGGATATAGGGATTTGGGTGTCTTTTATAAGAGCATGACATCTTCTTCAGGATGCTGCCTTCTTCTTCTTTCATCAGTCTTCTTTTTTCCTGCCTTCTGGGACTGGTATCTTCTCCATCTTCTTCTTGATGCCATCAGGTTTCTTGGGATCTTCTCCATCTTCTTCTTTATTTCAGAAATACACCACCTGTGTTGTTTGATCTTGGCTTATTTTAGGGTTTCTATTCTATTTATTCTCCCTCGTTGTGGGTTTGGTCATATTCAGTACTGCTTTGTTATTTACTTTTTTACCTTCCTGGGTTATACCTTGAAAACCTTTGGTTATGAGACTGGTTTTGGATGACTCATCACTAGTAACTCCTTTTATTTTAACTTGTATTTTCTTTATAATAATGATTTCTTTCCACAGTTGCTATGAATTAATTAATTTATATTAAACTTAATGCTTTCTTCCAAATTTAAACATTATAACTTCATTATTCTAATGATCAATTGCCATTCAATATTATGCATACATCTGTCACGCTACACACTAGACCACCTGCAGGCTATAAAGATTCTTTGTACAACTATAAAATCATTTGCAGCTTATATGTTCACTTGTGGCTTAATACTTACATGTTCATTATAAAGACTAAGATAAGGTCTTACTTTATTCTATGTGAATGTATGATTACAAGCATCAACAAATCCTCTTTTGTTATACACATAACAGAATGACAAGAAAAAATTAAAACACTAATACTTTTTGTATTAAAATTCATTAAACACTAAATATTTCTTTCTCTTAGTTTACACAAAAATATATTTCCTAATTACCATAAATGTGACTTGTACTAGAAATATAGAGCTAGAGTGGTTTCAGGTTTGGTGGGCAGAGTTTGTAATGTCTAAATTGCAACACCTCAGCTAAGGATAGGAGGTACAAACAAAATCTACTGTATCATAGCTGTTACTTTCAACAGGAGCTAAATACATCCAGGGTTGTGGCAAGAGGATACTGGTCAATGCAACAAAGTAACTCATTCACAAGTCCACAATACAAAAGTCTCCTATTTGTGCTTACCTCATAAGGTGTCTTCCCTCAGCCAAGGTACCAGTGCCATAGATGGTTCTTTCTGCCTTGTTATTTTGTCTGCTTCACTAACTTCTTTCTTCAGTATTCATCTACTTAACAATCGTTCCCAGTGTGACACCAGATAAGGTGTTGGCTTGACAAATAACTTTTTATAGGAAACCATACAGAAAACTGATGCTCATGTTTGAATAATGAGTTTGAGATGGACAATGTTTAATTTGAATGGCATAAATCATAACAATCACAACTAGCAAAAATACTGAAAATTTTTATTCTGTCGAGAACCTCAGAAGTGTAAAAGTTTTGTTGTGAAGTGACAGTGCATAACTAGTATTTGATTTGAGCGAGACAGCCAGCAATTTACTGGCAGCGGCAAAAATAGGAGCTGCTCCTGGGGGGGGGGGGGTGAGACTAACTTCTAGTTTATATCCCCAATTTTCCACAGGACAAATGACAAATTCAGAATTCTTCCCATATAATTTTATAAATTCTATGTGTTCTAAAGTTTTTGAGTAAACCACCGTTTTTAAGTATAAGGTTGAAAAATTATGGAAACATGCTAATTTCAAAATATCCTATTTTGATTAATTGTTATTAAAATTAATAAGTCTTGAGTTGTTAGGAATCACCTTAATTCTAAATGTGTGTTCTTAATAAATCTTGTGAAAATGAGTCTTTCTGAAGATATTTTGAAAACCCTAAAACCTGGTAACATACAAAAAAGTATTTTATTCAGATATTAGACTAGTGGAGTCATGACACAGACTTGTAAAGGGAAGCATGGATGGAAAAATAAAGGTAGATAATAGCCTCTCCATTTGTTTTCTAGTGTGTGCATTATTTTTTAAAGGCTACTAATATGTACATTATTTACAAATGAGTGATTGTTAAAAGAAAACTCTCATTTTTCAGTGTACAAATATTGTAATTTCTTTTATTTTGAAGTGTTACTCAGTAATTGTTTATTAATTTAATATTATTTTTTATCTGTAAGGTATAATCCAGGCATTCGTTTAGTGTACTTAAGCAGAGAACAGTTGTCAAATACAAATAACAATGCGCAAATCAAGTAAAATATAACATTATTTATTTTTCTTCGAGAACATAAAAAAGATCATGAACACACTTATTCCGCCTTAAGACGTAAAATTGATTTCCAATAATTATTACAAAATATAAAAAGGTTATGCAAACTCAACACTTCTGGTTAGGCCTATATGCATATTTTTCACACACACAATCATACACATTTACATACTTTTAGGTTTTTTGTTGAGCTCAACTTTAAAATTTAGGTAAAAGCCAGTATTTACAGTACTTAATTATTTTTTGAAATGTCTACTTTCCTGTTGATGCGTATGGTTTCATCCTGCCGTTGTGTACACTGTCCGTTGTTTGCACTTTTATATCTTATGGCCGAACTGTTTGTTTATTTTATTTATCACTGGTTAATACATTATTTATACTTTTTGAAAAGTCTAAAACTGGTTGAAATCTCACATTGTTCAATTTACGTCTTATGCTGTTTATGTGGGCAAAAACGGTACTCAGCCGGCAATTGCTGCTGCAGACAGCAAAAGATGGTAGTCGACTGGCGTTCAGTGTTACAAATTTCCGTTTTTTGCGTCTCTAAGCTGGTTCTCTCCGCTCCCCGCCATCCATCTCGTCTTCAGCATTGAAGAGTTTCGCTGATCTTAGTATCACCTTTTTAACTTCGTTGCGAAATGTTTTTCGTCAACAAATACTTGATGTGTTAGTCACTGGCTATAAACAGATTTTTGAAATAATTTCATAACCATATATGGCCATGGAAATTATTTACTGGCTTCGCCTCCCTTCAAAAGGGCCTCATCTGCACATGTTATAAAAGTTATAAAATTACACAATAATATTCACGTAAATTTAGACCCATTACAATACCCCCCAATAAGAGGATTTATGCCAAAGCATAAAAGCTCTCATTGACACTCTCATACTTTCTAAAGGGATCAGCCAAGATATGTCGCCACAACCCCCTTACGTTTTATTAAAAATTGTGGTTAACTTATCCCTGGTCCAGTGACTGTGACCGTACCTGAATGACCTCACTGGACTTCTCTTTCGAGATCCCAACACCGCAAGGCCAGACAGGCACTTGACGCTCCTGCTCTGACACGCAGGCCAGCACAGGACCGCTGCCACAGCATCACCAGACACTGAAACATGAAATCAAAAAATGTCAAATGGTGGCCTGGTACAATAACATATCCCCAACTGATCTGGTTCCCCTTAGCTGTGTTGGTTTGCGTTAAGAATTAGTTTTTTTTTCCTACATATGGATGAATACTCAGTCTAGGTCTAATACATTATAAGAATTACATACCAACATTCTGTATAACCTTCTCTCTTTAACTCTTACCCCAAAATTCAACATGACCGCTCCGATTCCCATCAAAATTTAAATAAACATTTCCATTACAGCGCATAAATACCTTCCCTTATAAATATTCCATTCACATTTCAAAATTAACAAACTCCTTATATAGAGTAAAACACATTAAATCAACTACATTAGAACAAATTACTTACTTAACAATCATTAAGTATCTTCATATTACTCTTTACTACATTAAAATAAAATACTCCTCGTCAACACAACATCATTCATTTGTTTACATCAGAAAATTAATTACATACTCTACATTATTGATGTAACTCATTTTAATAGTTAATATTTCGTTACTAACGACCTAGTAACCACCTTCTCCATCATCACATAATTTATTAAATTATGAATTTATTTTAAATTCCTCCTTCCACACACACTATTACCCCCCCCCCGGACTGTAGCGCCCAGTTGCCTCCACAAGGACTGAAGCGGAAGGGGTGAACACTTTTTTCTTTTCTTTCTCCCCCATCCTTGCTTTAGCGTTATACAAAATTCGGCATTACTGATATCCCGGATACCAGTAATCCTACTATATTAATATTCACACTCCCTTAATTGGTCTATCACCCATACTTAGGTATATAGCCATGTTCCAAAGTTCTATAATCTTAGATTCCCCGGATCTAAACCCCCCAGTTGTATTTCTAAGTTCACCAATTTAGAATATTAAGCCAAATCAACGGTCAGGGTTCGGTGAAGCCGTGACCGCCTGAAAATGGGGAATCGCATTTACCATATCTCTTATATGGTTTATCTTTATACATTGATAACTTAAATCTAATTAATTATGATGGCCAACTACAGACAAGGCCACAAAATTTTTTTTTTTTAATTTAAATGGTGCTAAACAATGCACCTATTACCTTAATGTTTAAACTAAAAGTTATACTCTCAGGTACCCCCCCAATTAATTATAAAATAATCTGTATTTATTCGTCCATGATTTTAATGAATTAAAGGAATAATCAACATTACTCATGTACATAATACCTTTTTAACTGTGTTACATTATAGGTTCCCTTTATTTCTCGGGTTTGCAGGTCTATTAATACATAAGCACTTTCCATTTTTACTTCACTAACTCATAGGGACCATCATATAACAGGAAGAATTTTTTAATCTCTTTGTCCAAAGCTGATGATTGATCGTGGTTTTTTATTAATACCAGTTGCCCTACCTCATATTGGATGGGTGTTAAATTCCTATCATGTCTTCTTTTCCATTGTTCTGCTTTACTAAAAAGTCGCTCCTTGGCAATCATCAGTTTCCTCCCATGTGGTACATCAGTTCGCGTCGGAAATTTTATCAGTTCCTCTATTATGTGTGATGGCCTTCTCTTAACTCATGAGGACTGTAACTAGTTGACTCATGTAAGCTACAGTTAATGTACCCTTCTATTTTGTTCACAAATGTGGCCCACAGTGAATGTTTTTGGTGGCAGAAGGTTCTAAACATACGCCCTAATTCCCGCATAACACGCTCACTAGGATTTGATTGGGGATGATACACTGATGTATGTTTAACTAAAATGTTTTCCCAACCTAATGTTTCCCTCCAGGTGTTGCTGATAAACTGAGAACCATGATCCGATAATATTATTTTAGGTCTACCTACTTCAGTAATGTATTCACTGGCTATCTTTCTAGCTAATATAAGGGATGTAGCTTTTTTAATAGGATACAATTTTACAAATTTGGTAAAAACATCCAGTACAACAAATAAATGATTCACCCCTCCTTGACTTTTGGGTAGAGGGCCATATAAATCAACGGCAACTATTGCTAAAGGACTGTCTGGTATTACATGTTGCATTAAACCCTCCTGTTTACGATTATTTACCTTGGCTTTCTGACAGATTTCACAAGCTTTTAACATTTTATGCACAGTTTTTTCAATTATTAAATTTACAAGACTCTTTTAATATGTCACTGCATTTCTTGGGACCTATATGACCATACCTCAAATGACAATCTTTCACTACTTCAGGTATTATAACTTTAGGAATACATAATTTCCAATCATCACCTTGTTCATTTGTACGGTGAAATAAATGTTTATTATACAAACTAAAATGTTTTTCCCATTTGTTAGGTATATTGGGTATCTGATTTAAGGCTATTATTATTCTACCAAGTCCTGTATCTCTTCCTTGTTCTGTTGATAGATTATGTATTTGCCGTGTCTATTTCAGCATTATTATCAAAATCAGTTCTAGATAAGACATCAGCTACTATGTTTTCTTTACCCCTACAATACTCTATGGTTAAATCATACTCTTGTAGTATTAACATCCAATGCACTAACCTACCATGCGTTAGTTTACAGTTTTTCAAAAATGTTAAGGCTTGATGGTCTGATCTTATTATTACTTTGTTTCCTAACAAATACGTCCTGAATTTTCTACAGGCAAAAACTATCGATAGCACCTCCTTTTCCGTTATTGTATAGTTCTTCTCACTAGCTACTAAGGATCTACTAGCAAAAGCTATCACCTTATGGTTACCATCCCCATCGAACTGAAATAGTTCTACCCCCAAAGCTATGTCTGATGCGTCGGTATGTATGTAAAATGGTTCTATAAAATTAGGATGAGCTAATATGACTGTGTTTAAAAATTTATTTTTTATTAGCTCAAATACAGTTTGTTCTTGTAAACTCCATTGCCATCGATTACCTTTATTTAACAAATGCCCCAATTGTACAGTTAAGTAAGAATATTTGTCTACAAATTGCCTATAATAATTACACAAACCTAAAAACTTTGCAATTGTTTCACATTTTTAGGTACTGGAAAATTTTGTATTATCTCTACCTTCTTAGGGTCTGTACTGATACACTTGGCTGAAATTATGTGGCCTAAAAAATTAACCTGTTCTTTTAAAAATTCTGACTTCTTAAACTTGACAGTTATGCCATACTCATGCAATTTACTTAATACTCTACTATATAACCTTTCACAATGTGTATTAATATCTGGTGAAGTTATTACTATGTCGTCCACATAAACAGTTGTAAACTCTAAAATCTCTCTCCCTAATACGTAGTCTAAACATTTAATAAAAATTGAAACACTTACGTTTAGTCCAAAAGGCAATCTACAAAATTTATACTTCCTTCCATTATATAGGAATGCCACAAACTGGCGAGACCTTTCCTCCAGTTCTATTTGCCAATATCCAGCCGTTAAATCTAATGTCGTAATATATTTTGTCCCATTGAAACACTGTAGAATTTCGCTCACCGGTTCTGGTGACTCTCTATCTGGAATAATTATTTTGTTCACCTGTCTAGCATCTAAACACAGTCTTATCGATAAGTCTTTCTTTGTAACCACTACTAAAGGGTTGGAATATGGTGAGGTGGATTTTTCTATTACCCCTTCTGCTAACATCTTGTTTATTTCCTCTTGTACTAACCCCCTTTTAGAGTATGGTACCGGATATGCTTTAGGCGCAAAAGGTGTTTTTTCCTTAACGTTTAATCTACCCTTAAAACCTTTTACTAGACCTGGTTCGTCTGAAAAAACTAATTTATTTTTATTTATTACTTGTACTATTTTCTCCCTATCTTGATCACTAAATTCCCCAGTTTGATATAGAATTTTATTCATTTCTTCAACCCAACTATCTTCAGTTTCAAATAATTCATGACTATTTACCCTTAAATTACAATAATTAATCATCAAGGGTCTGCATTCATCTGTCATTATCAGAAATTAAAATTCCCTTACTAACTATTTTTAATGCTTTCATTTCTACAGCTCTTTTTTGTATAAATGGTATTTCAATTATATTATTTTCATTGTTTAATTTCATAGTCTGTGTATAATAGTTTAATTCAGCTTTAAAATTATTTAAAAAATCATTACCCATTATTGCTCCCATATTCAAACCTGCAATGACTAAAAAAGGTACATTTATTGTGTTTTTATTTATTTTTAGCTGTAACAGTATTTGCTTAGTTACTTTTTTACTCCGAACACCTGTTCCACCTATAACACTAATTCCCAATACTGATAGTTGTGGAATTGTCTCAGTGGTTTGATTTTTTATTTTTTCAAAAACTTTATCATCTATAGCGGTTAGTTCACTCCCTGAATCTACTAGAAAAGTGTATTTGGAATTAAACACTTCGGCTTCGAATTCTGCCATGCTAAAATTACTGCTACTTTCCCCTACTTCTTCATCGGATAATTCATTATGTATATTGGTAATAAGTGACCCTATTGTTATATGATTTCTAGATGGCTGGGAACTTTCATTTCAACCGTCCTTATTAGTTTAACTGTGCTGGAGGCGGTGGTTCGCTGTAAACCCCCCTATGATCCCCTCTACTGTTGTGATCATTAGAATGTACTTCAACACCCCTAGTCTCGTTTAGGTTACCAACATATCCCCCTCTCCCTCTGTGGTTCAAATTTCCCGGCATTCCCCTATTACTGGTAAAACCTCTCCCTCTATTACTACCTCTAAATTCGTTACTACACTTTTCCCTTCTATTGTACTCGCCATTATTAAACCCTCTATTATAATTATCTTCTCTCCCTTGGGCACCACCCCTAGGACCCTGACACCTATAACACTGATTTCGAGAACTATTATAATTTCGAGAACTCTACAATTAGGGTGTGGACATAACGACGCACCCCCCTCTGATCTACTCATATCATGTCTAATAAAATGGTCTGGTTGTCTTATTTCGGTATTTATTGATCTCGATTCTCTATCTCTAATATTTATTGATTGATATTTATTGTCTTCTTCTTCTTTCATACTCTGGTAATCTTCTAAGATTTTCTCTAATTCAGCTATATCAGTAAACTCCCGGGTTCTAATTGTGGATCGTATGTCTTTAGGTAAATGTTTACTAACATACCTTATAAAAGATGAAAGAGGCATTGGTGGTTCTAAATATTTAACCTGGCTATATAGTCGCGTCATATACGACGTGATGCTCATATGTTTAATATTGAAACTACCCCATCCCATTATTGTGCTGCGTAAACCCTCTTGTTTTTCCTCTGACCAATATTTATTTTTAAATGCTTGTTCAAACTCATCAAAATCTGCCCAATTATCATTATGAGCGTCCGCCCAAATTTTAGCATCCCCTTTAAAATATTTTGAAATTCGTACTAATTTTATTTCCCAGCTGTCTTTATTATACTTATTAAAACTCTTTATAGAATTTAAAAGTTGTATGGGGTTCACTCCCTTACCCTCATCACTGAAATAACCTAATTCAACATCAACATTCACTTTCTCTCACATATTGGTTAGTTTTTGATTAATCGCTAGGTTTAGATCTTCTCTAACTTTAATTATTTCTTGTTCATGTTCTGTGTGCTTACTTTTCAAATTAGTTACACTAGTTTTAATTGTGTCAATTTGTTCAAAGTTACTTTTGAATTCATTATTAATAGTCTCTTGTATCTTATTTGCTTTTTTTAATTTGCTCACACTCATCAATTACACCTTGAACATTACCTTCAATTTTGTCATTTTGTTTTTTAAATTTATCGTTAAATCTACTAGTTAACACCTCGAATTTTTTGTCTGTCTCTAGCAATTTCTTATCCTGCTTTTTGCTAATTATTTTTATATCATTTTTCATTTCGGTTTGTATTTTACTTATACTTATAGTCATTTCACCTTTCACTCCCGCAATAGTTTTACTCTTTTTCTCTAGTTTAGTATTTATTTCCATGAATTTCTCACTCACTCCATCAAAATTCTCACTTATACTTTTAAATTGGTTATTCATAATTAATTTACTCATTTCTATTTCATTTCTTATGTTTACAGATTCGTTATTCATGTCTCCTAATTTCTCGTCTTGTTTGTCAAGTTTATTATTTACTTCATTTATCTCTGATTTGATTTCAGTTTTCAAATTATCATTATTCTTATTTTGTTGTTCAAACTTATTATTAATCATTTCCATCATCAACGCTAATTGGTTGAATATATTTACCTCGTTATTTCTACTACATTCAGCTTCGACATTTACATTCACTATTTTGCCTACGCTCTCGACATTTTCATGCGTGGTTATCATACTATCTTGTGTAACATTAAACACTGCTCCCACATCTACACTTTCATCTAAATTTGTATTTGCGTCTTTCTCTGCCATTTTTCGACTGAATTGTAAATCAATTTTAATTTACAATGTCTCTGTAAATTCGGGCGCCAACTGAAGTGTTACTCGGTAATTGTTTATTAATTTAATATTATTTTTTTATCTGTAAGGTATAATCCAGACATTCGTTTAGTGTACTTAGGCAGAGAACAGTTGGCAAATACAAATAACAATGCGCAAATCAAGTAAAATATAACATTATTTATTTTTCTTCGAGAACATAAAAAAGATCATGAACACACTTATTCCGCCTTAAGACGTAAAATTGATTTCCAATAATTATTACAAAATATAAAAAGGTTATGCAAACTCAACACTTCTGGTTAGGCCTATATGCATATTTTTCACACACACAATCATACACATTTACATACTTTTAGGTTTTTTGTTGAGCTCAACTTTAAAATTTAGGTAAAAGCCAGTATTTACAGTATTTAATTATTTTTTGAAATGTCTACTTTCCTGTTGATGCGTATGGTTTCATCCTGCCATTGTGTACACTGTCCGTTGTTTGCACTTTTATATCTTACGGCCGAACTGTTTGTTTATTTTATTTATCACTGGTTAATATATTATTTATACTTTTTGAAAAGTCTAAACTGGTTGAAATCTCACATTGTTCAATTTACGTCTTATGCTGTTTATGTGGGCAAAAACGGTACTCAGCCGGCAATTGCTGCTGCAGACAGCAAAAGATGGTAGTCGACTGGCGTTCAGTGTTACAAATTTCCGTTTTTTGCGTCTCTAAGCTGGTTCTCTCCGCTCCCCGCCATCCATCTCGTCTTCAGCATTGAAGAGTCTCGCTGATCTTAGTATCACCTTTTTAACTTCATCGCGAAATGTTTTTCGTCAACAAATACTTGATGTGTTAGTCACTGGCTATAAATAGATTTTCGAAATAATTTCATAACCATATATGGCCATGGAAATTATTTACTGGCTTCACCTCCCTTCAAAGGGGCCTCATCTGCACATGTTATAAAAGTTATAAAATTACACAATAATATTCACGTAAATTTAGACCCATTACAATTTCTACAATTATTTATATCCCTTACTTTAACACACACAACTGGGTTAGAAAGAGAGCTACGAAGTGATTATGGAATTTGTTTGAAATGTTTAAACAGCTCTGGGGGGATTGACCCCCCCCCATAATATGCCACTGGTTAGTACATACCCTCTGTTTCCAGTTACTACATACAATATTGATTTTGTTAGCTCTGCAAATGTCGTTGTTAAAAAAATAAAATAAAAATAACATTAACTTTCTAATAGATCTTCCCCAGGCATAATTCTGACCTTCTCTACCACTTCTTCTTTTCTGTTTCACTTACTCTTCAAGACTGTTAAAATTTGAAATATTGACATTAGTCATTAATAAGTTGATGTTTAAAGGATTGTTGTGACTATTTAACAGAAACAGGTAGCTGTCTTCAGGCCTAAAGAATTCTAAAACATAAGAAAACAAAAATAACAAGCCTTCTATTACTCCACTGACAGAGTCAGGTAAACAACAGTTAGTCACCAACCATTATTCCAGTTACTATACAGTTGTAGCGAATACGAATTCTATCCACTGCTGCAGCTACTAAGCGAAGTGTTCTGTAAACCTGCTTAGATTAAACTCACATTTCTAAAGTCTTATTTTAAACAGAAAACATTAATTACTCAGCTATATCCAAAACATAGATATTGTACTTGTTTAAATCAACTTTTAATAAAAAACAATAATAAAATAAAACCTATTCGCTATTTCTAATATTTTTGAATGAAGCTTGTTTTCAAAAAATTGTTTATTACCATTAATTAAGTATTAGAAACAGACAAAAAATGTTATTACAATTTTCCATACTATGTGTCCTAATGTTGCTATTTGCAAGAAGCAAATTTTAAGAAAGTGAAATTTTACCACATTTGCCCCATAATTGCTTCATTTTTAGTCATTTTCCGACATAAAAAAAATCTCAACCCCAACTTAATAAACAAACTACACAAACGCATCAAAAACAAAAATAACAAAACACAAAATACCAAAACACACAACACAAGAAATACATCACACTCACA
Source organism: Magicicada septendecula (assembly GCA_034769895.1). Classification (NCBI taxonomy): domain Eukaryota; kingdom Metazoa; phylum Arthropoda; class Insecta; order Hemiptera; family Cicadidae; genus Magicicada; species Magicicada septendecula. The sequence continues at coordinate 81,306,153 of CM068371.1, read as the reverse complement.
TACCATAACTCCAGCACACACAAACTTGCCAACACATTCAGAAAACACAATTACAAAATAGCATTCAGAACCAACAATACCATCAAAAAACACATCAACGATACAAACAAGGACATAGACAAATACAATAGAACAGGTGTCTACAAATTAAATTGTAATAACTGCAATAGTTTCTACATAGGCCAGACGGGAAGATCTTTTTCATCCCGTTACTCTAAACACTTAAAGGCCCTTTCCAACAACAATATACATTCCGCGTTTGCCACACACATACACACACATAACCATAGCTACACCAACATAGATACTAATCTTGAAATATTACACCTCTTACCCAAAGGGCGAAAACTCAACACAGCTGAACAGTATGAAATATACAAACACCACACAACACAACCAAACAACATACTAAATGACCAATTGCAATATAAATCACATACACTTTTTGACACAGTTATACACAAAACAAACAATAATTCAGATCCCCGCGCCAATCCCCTTCCTCTATACACCACCCCCACTATACCTTCCAACCAACAAACGTTACTAGGTACTGGCAGTCTGTCGCAAAGCTGAAGAAGGCGAACACGACGCCGAAACATACAAAACAGACAAGTAAGTTTCACTTGAGAAAGTTTTCAATATTATATAAAGTGTAGTGCAGTGAAAGAAGACGATGAACAAACAAGACAACTAAAAAAAATTGTAAGAAATTCAGTTATGTTTTGTCTTTATATGCCAATTTTGCATTTACTTGTTCCTCAGCAAAAAAAAAAAATACATGTTTATTTTTGATTTCTCAAAAACAGTAAAAGAAAAATGTTAACTATGGAAAAAAAACATTGCTCATGTATAAAAGTATACCAGGGTTCCCACTCATTTATCAGAATGAAATTCAAGGACTTTCAAGGACCAAAATGAAAATTTTCAAGGACCTTATTCAGCATACATTTAATGCGTTTAAATAAAATAACTGGTGAACTTATTTTTATAATATCCATATATTTAAACAACTCAAATGAAGCAAATTTTATCAAAATATTAACTTAAATGCACTTACCTTATTAATAGAAATTATTGGTATATGAATAGATTAATTAAAGTTAAAACTTAAATATACCTGTACATAATAACTGCCTATCTATACCTGTATAAAAAGTTGTGATTTCTGAAGGTGGACAGATAATAATAAACAGATGATACAAACTTTAAATTATCGTTTATTGAAGCCAAAACTTTCAAAAACACAAAATTTTGAAATAAATAACCATGGTTAACACAGTGTTGACAGAATGCAACATTGGTCCTTAATCATTTAAAACATTCTATCATATAAAAACTCAGAAACTATAATAATATCAAAAATTCAAAATTATACCAGGTATTCATCTTCATTACAGGAATCAGAATAAACATATTACCAAGATCAAATGAAAAGTATGTTTTTTTCTCAAGAATAAGATTTTGATGAAAAGTTTCTTTCTTTAGTTATAATACACTCACATTCAAGATATAAAAAATAATAATTACATGGTTTTTTCAAGAATATTAGAATCCTAATACATGATAATGAGAAAAACTCCAAAGGTCAGCCACAGGGTGCAGATTTCTAGTAAAATATAGCACATCTAGCAATAAAATTTTTAACTATTTTTTTTTTAGGCTGCATCATCATGATTATATTTCATGACATAAAAGTACATTTTAAAAACATATACAGTAAATTGTAAAAATTTACAGAGTTCTTCAGCTTTCATATTAATTTTCTTTTCTACATCAATAAGTTCAGCACTCCTTTCTTTTGCTGCCTTTCTAAAAGAATTCGATTTAATAAATAAAGAAATATCTACCTTTTCCTCGGCTTTTACAGAAAGCGATTCACTTTCCTTTTCCAGAGATGAAATGTCTCTTTCTAAACGAAGTTTTTTGGTTTTTAAGCTTTCAATTTCATCAAAATGTAGTTTTCTTTTATTACTTGCATCTGAACTCATTTTCTCCTTCTGTTTTCTTTCCAAATTTAACATGTACCTCTGACGAGCAGAGGAAACAAAACCTCTCATCTCTTTGTTGGTCAAATCCAAGACATCACCATACGAACTTAGAGCATTAGCAATCAGACGCTGAGTTATATAGGATTCCTCTATCAAATTTTCTTTTTCTAAGTTCTTATTTACTGAAAACCCTCTTTCTATTGAAGCTTGACCATGGGAAAGGGTCATAATTATCTTCATTACATGCCATATTTTATCATATGCATTAAGGTTTTGAGCAGTGAATTTATGAAGAAAAGTGTCTAATCTAGACTTTTCAGGGTCAAACGTGTTAAATGGTGAGGGATTTACTGAAACAACATTTTCTAAGAAATGATTGAGCTACAAAATGATATCATCACATTTGTTATCCGATATAACATTTCTTTCAACCAAATTCACCAATACCTTTTTTAAGATTTTTGGCAATCGGATGGTTTTGACGCCATTTTTCTAGGATCAAAGCAAGATGATGATCTCACCAATGAATAATTTATTGGATTTTTGTTCATAAGATTTTGTAACATGCCTACCACAAACTTTTGACAATCACATCTTAAATTAAAAGCTTCTTTGTCAGTAATATCTTTTTTTAATAACAACTGTTTCACTTACTTGTCTGCTTATTTTGTCAGAAGGATTGTACAGAGTTTTATCAGAAAAATTTACTTTACATAGCTTTATAGCAGATGATAAATTTTCTGAATGCACTGCTTTAAAAACACCAAAATGCTCAACACAGTGCCTAACAAGTTTTACCATACCACTACTAAAGAAGGGTAATAAAGGCGCATCACTTTGGTAAAACTGAAGAAATGGTTGAATAATTTTTGCGATGGATAGAAAGAAGTGAAACTTTGCAACAATTAATTTATCTTTCGTTGCGTCGTAAATTGTAATGTACGACTTGCTCTTATTTGCTGAAAAAACACCTTTCTCGACATTTTTAATATATCGAATAACATCTGGCCACATTTGAATGGCCCTATCGACAGCAGGAACATTTTCCAGCCATCTGTAATTGCAGAATTTCACTGGAAATTTTTTATCACTAGAGATGCTTGAAAAATCTTCCCGGCGAGCTGGACTGTCTTTAAACAGCCAATAGAGAGATGTTAGAATTCCACAAATATTCCACCCAGTAGACTTTTCACCATGTTTGAAGGCATTGTTAAGTATGTGAAGTCCACAACTTCCAATACACATAGCTTCATTATTATATTCTTTTTTCAAATCTGCTTGAAGGCAATCAAAAAATTTCCAATTAACACTGGGTCCATCCATTGATAACTGTAATATTTTTGACAGTTTTAATCTATCAACAGATTCATAAAATGCAGCTAACAAATCATCTGCTCTGGCATGTCCTATAAATGCAGATGTTAAGTAGCAAGTTTTAATTTTGCATTCTTCAGTATGCCAAAATCTGACTTGGATGTCCATCTGTTTAGACTGTGTACTTTTATTTAATGTTTCATCGAAAAGGACTGTATAATGTTCAGTTTCATTCAAACATTTAAATAGACATTTTTTAAAGTAAGGAGCCAAACCAAAACAGCAAATATATGCACATTTGGTTGCTCCACAGGCGAACTGATTAGCTATACTGCTGTCTGGAAACATTTTTTTAAATAGTTTACCAGTCCCTTCAGAAGAATTATACGAAAAATGGCTTTGTATGGACTTCAAAGCCCACAAAATTTCAGCATCTAGCACATTATCTTTTGATACATATGTCGACATAAGAGACTCTGAATCTATCTTCACGCTAGATGAAGAAGCACTTGCAGATGGAACACTAGATGAAACAGCACTTGCGGATGGCTTAACAGGTGGAAAATGTTGAACCAGCTCATGGGACTGATTTTTATTCTTTAGTCGCTGTATGTGTTTTGCTCCTAAAAAATTAATGAAAATAAATTTGTATAAAACTACAAGAAATGGACTAAAATTACAGATTTTAATATAACCAGATATAAAATATTTATACAGATATATTATGCGGTTTGAGCAGGTAGTTATTTGTAACTAATTAAAATCAATTATGACAAAAATTTTTAAAAAACCAAATTAACGATATATGCAGGGATGGAAAACCGAAAAAAACGTTTTTGGAGCAGCTTCGTAGCAGGGCAAATTACAATTTTGCAGCAGAAAACTAATTATTCAAGCAGACAAATTTCAATTTTGTTCAAAAACGGAATTAACGAAAACATAAAAAAGCGGAATTAACGAGTCAAATCGCGGATCCCCGGAAGATTTTTACCCTTGTATAACTCTGTAATTCCGATTTGTAGTATCGGAAATTTTACATCAATTAAAAAAAATTGTACGAAATTTCAAAAATCACAAATCGAAGTGACTAAAAAATAATAAACAATAATTGTAAGAAGAATATAAGAAGTTCTTACCTTTCATGTGAGACTTCAAAGCTGATTCTCCCATTTTTCCAATATCAAATTCTTTATAGCATAGTTTGCAGTACACTTTATTCTTGTCCATCACAGAAGTAAGCCAAACTTTATAACAGTCATTTTCTACCCATGCTGGGTTAAACACGCACTTCCCCAGCATTTTACGATAAATGCCTTCTTGTCCAGCCTGTTTATTCTATTGCACCAGCTAAAACAAAAGTGGACCGCACTGACGTTAGCACTACAGCCGGCACTAGCGAAGAATATTAAAAAAGTAGTCTTAACAAGAGAGAAGTGAAATCCTACTACAAAGACCTTGACCTGGTTGACGCCATTTAGAAGCAAGCCAAGTCATGTGACGCTGAGAGCCAATGAGAAGCGACCTCATTCCCCTCTACGTAGAATCCGTAAATATGCGTTTCTTCCAAAGCGCGACGAAGGGAGAAAAAGAGTGACCACGTGGATTTTATCGGGAAGAAATTCCCCACTTTTCCTTCTGCGGAAAGAAGGGGGAAAATTTCCCACGTTTACTTAGCGGCTAGTTTGTAAAAATCAAGGACTTTTCAAGGACCCTTATGTGCGTTTTCAAGGACTTCTCGGGGCCCCGAGTTAACATAACGAAATTCAAGGTTTTTCAAGGACCGTGGGAACCCTGTATACTATGTCAAACAGTGGCGGCTCGTACAGGGAGGGCAAAAGGGCGCAGCCCTCCCACTAAATTTGCAAATTAAACTTGTCAATAGTATAACTATAATGTGTAGTATCCTTATGTGAAAGATATTTTTGGGACGACTAATAGCGATCACCCGATGTTTTCGGCATGGTCCTGCAGCCGGCCGTTTTCGCTGCCGTCCTCCCTGCATAGGCAGGTCTTGCGGGGAGCGGGGAAAGAGGACGTGTACACATGTCTATGCTTTTAAATCAACATCAGCCATTACAGGAGGGGCTCTGCCCGCTGTCTGATTTCGCATCTCTTTTCATAGAGAACCGGAGCGTTGTTCAAAACTTCTCTGTTGCTGTTTAAAGTGCATATATTTTCTCCTGTGTTTTATATAGTTTTGATTGTGTTCTTGCAAAAAACCAACCCAAAATAATCAAATATAAAGAGGGAGAAAAAATATTAATTAAAAATCGTGAACTGCCAAGTACAATGGAAGGTATAGCAAAGAAATTATTATTGCTATAAACCGGACCGTATATCATCACAAAAGATAATGGTAATAATACTTACCAGATCAGTAATATCAATACAAGAAAAATCAAGGGAGTTTATAACCAAACTTCGATAAAAAAGTTTTACGAAGAAGAATAAAACCATTGTGAAATGAAACACATTGCAAAATTCCAAAAAAAAAAAAAAAGAGCAGCTTACTACCTTATTTAGATGATATATGCGGAATAATAAAAAAGAATTAATATAAATGAATAATAAAGTAACAAACAAAGGAAACAGTTACACAAATTCCTTTCAATTTAAATCAATTTACAGTCTAATAAAAGATTGAGATATGAAGTATGAAGTAAAAAAGTGAGATAATAAGGAATAAGTTACACACATTCCTATATAATAAAAATGTAAGCATCACAAACTTACTATTATAATTAAACAAAAAATAACTAAAAAGGAATATGCTACAAACATTCCTTTAAGGTAAGACAATTAACTTACCAAAGAATTATCAAAAATGATATTTAATGCAGAATGAAATAAACAAAAATAAAATCAAGCTCAAATTACTGAGATAAATACTTGAAATTATACTGAATCAAAAGTATTCTAAGAAAAATAATATAAAATTTTAACTGGTACAAGGAGAGAGAGAAATTGTATATAAAACAAATATACAAATATGGCTAAAGCAGAATCCTGCTAAATGACTAAGAAAAAAAATAAATAAAAAAAAATGTCTAAGACAATTAAAATGTCACAACGAGCATTGAAAACAAAATAATGAAAAGTGAGATATGATGAAATTAACATATGAATAAATATAAAAACAACCAAGTGTATGAGTAGATGATAGTGTATAGTTAAGGTATAGCGGAAGGAAGAATGAGTAGTAATGACAAAGTGATCTAAAAACAAACCACAAGGTGGACAATCCCAAAGTATATTATTGTATTATTATTATTAAGTCACAAGTTGACAAAGTCACCTTAAGTCACAAGGTATTTAAGATTGACTGTTGAAAAGTCCAGCAATCCAAATAAACTGAGCAGAGATGATGTGCCTCTGGTACCAGAAAAATGAGTAGTAATGGGAGAAACCAGCTACTATATAAAAGTTAGGGAAAAAATTGTGTATGAGGGAAAATGCACCAATGGAAATAAATAAAAACAGATCCAAATAAAATGGAATGAATTAAGTAAGAAGAGAAATGAAGAATGGAGAAACAAACAAGCAGGAAAAGGAAAAAGGTTATCTATAACTGATAATTTCATAAAAAACTATGCTAGTGTTTTATTAAAATGATCAATTTTAGAGGAGAGGCATTATGTTATGATACAATTAAGCCAAATCCCGTACCAGTGATAAAAAAAATAATTCTTAATATAAAAGTACTTCATATAAAATAAAATGTTTAAAAAATGTATAAAATGTAAATTTTTTGACACGACGTACGACGATATTACCCAACCCAAGTGATTGAGCCAACAACATAAACATAAAGAAGGGAACCACGTGACATACTCAAGAAAAAAAATGTGATAGACCAAACAATTATGAACTAACAAGAGAAGAATCAGAGGAAGAGAACAGATCCCTACAATTAAACAGAATTTTAAACCAGAAGAGAAGAGGAGAACCGAACCAAGATGAAGACTATTGAAGACGAAGAATGAAGAGGAGACAGGTTAAACCCAAGGGGAAATTAATACACATATAAAGGAGAAAAATAGTATACTCAAGGATAGAATACGGTCAATAAACCTCAAATAATTATGTATTGATGAAACAAATATTATTGTTATAATTGAGTTAACCTATGTACCCATTTTAAAGACAATACGATTGTAAAGTAAAGTAATGTAGAAAAAGTACACTAACACAGTCAGAAAGGTTAGATTTAACAAAAAACAACTAACCTCATATTATTAATAATAAATATTATGCTAGAAAGAAATAGTGAGAAATGATAGTAGAAAGTATAGGGATTACCCATTAAATAACACTCAATACAAACAGTGAACCAAAGTGAAGTGCCTTAGTGAAGTGTAAGTACCCTAAAAATAGTGAAAGTATATGTTAAGCATTAAAATATAATGATAGATAAGAAAACACTTTATAAAAATTAATGAACAATCAATGATTGGAGTGACATTGTACACATTAATATAACTAGAAATAATTAGAAATAGTATTCCAAATAAATATAAAAGAAGCATGTAATGTTATTCAGGGAGAAAGCCCAGACAAAAGTAATTTGTGTTATCATGGTATAGTAGAATAGAAATAAAGTTTTGTTGTTAAAATTAAGACTACAAAGAATAAAACACCCCATGTTGAAAGGGGAATTAACTTTCATAATTTTACGAGAAGTGACAAGGTTTATCACTCTAGATTGTAACAAAAGAAAGAAATCAATATTAGAACTAATAATAACTAGTGACTTGTAAAGAATAGTTTGGTTCAATGTTAAAAAGGGAATATGGCTGAAGGGAACCTACAGTCCATAAACCTAATTATTATATTTTAAAGGATGTGTAATGAAAATGTATGTGGAATAATAGTTAAAACACAAACAAATATGATAACTAAGTGAAGCCCATCAGGCTGAATTCAAAATGTAATTTAAAAGAAATACACCAAAAAACAATCATGGCTATGAAAACATCTAACTGTCAGAGACATTCAAATGTAAATTGTATCTATTTCGCAAGAAATCTTACTAATCTAAGACCAGTAATTATATGTCAATCATTTTAAAACAGAAATGTTATTGTAATAGTTTAATTTAAGAAAGATATGTAATTTATCAAATGTCAAATATTTGGACTAAAGTTAATGTATAACAGAATATGACCTTATGAGGTATCATTGTAAACTCTGAAAGGAAAGAAAGATAATAGTGATATCATTTATTACCCCAAAGGAACTATAAAGGAATAAAACCATTAGGAAAATACTTAATAAATTTGAATAAAAATTCAAATATTTTAACAATGTCTTTGAAAGAGTAGTTAACCAATCACAGGATTGAGGTTACTATGACAACGAGCCGTTGAGGGCTTATTTTCCGTTAAATATTGGAGACTCGAAAAAACGACGCGTGGGTAAGCGGCACGCAAAATTGGAATGATTGAAATTTTAATTTAAATAGTTACAAGAAGTTTCGAAAGTGAACCAAGATGACCAAAGACGAATAGATGTCGATCTACAAAGAATTAACGATGTCCAGGAACCAAATTAAATAAATTAATTAGAAAAAAACCCAAGACCAGATTGAAAAAGATGTTCGAAGTTTAAAACCAGCCCAAAATTGAAGAATATCCACTAACCCGATGACTACACTTCAACGTTATATGAACTGATAAGTATCGAATAAATTCCTTAATCCCAAAAACCCAAATTACTTAAATTATTTTCCAAATGATAAAATTTCTCACTATTGAACAAGTATTATTTTCTTTCAAGGTGTTAATGCATAATTTACTTACTTAAAAACATTTTATTAATCAAAATATAACCTTGATTGAGAGCACAATTTTTGTAACAGAACTACGACACTACCGAACAATTTGTAAAAACACATTATAATTTCTAAGTACGTATAAGGTATGGTAGTGTACTTTTTTAATGTAACTAACGTTTATGTCTTATTTCATGATCCAAAGAACTCCAGATTTTAAACATAGTAATTTATTGTATGCAACTGACGCCATATCGGCAAACGAAAGTGTTTTAAAATCAATTTTGCCAACTCTGAGATATTTTTGTGTTTCATGCTGTAAGCCGGAGCAATCTGTTATCAAATTATTTATAATTCATTTGTCATATTTATTGATGACCAAATTTGTATTAAAATCACAGTACCGAGTATTACTATCTTGTTATTTCATAGGATTTTGTAGAGTATATGTGTGTTAGCAAGTTTTATTCAACAGCCAACTAGCGCTCATCACGAGTGGATGAAGCGGCAACTTATATAGCGGCGGGAACCTTTCGAACGATCCAGCTGTCCATGCTAATCACACGTATCATTTTAGAATATAACTATTTTAATTGTTTTAATAGAAACAATTTGGCGCCACCCGGGATTCGCAACCCCTATGAATTAACAGGTAGGTTGTACTGGTAATATTGACAACGCTACGGACTCCAGTAGTGACGTCGATTTATGTAACGACCGGTGTGAGGCAAACACACTACATTCACACTAATACACAAAATAAACAAGTGTGATACATTTTAACAGGTACGATTTCAGTTTTCTCGTTACATATTGACGAACCCAACGCGGGGCTTTAAGAATAAAGGAAGTACCTTGTTTTCTCGTTACAATATTCATTGTTAGGGAAAGTCAATATTAGTTGCCAGTTAGGCAGTGCATATAGATTAAAAATTAAACAGCATAATGAAGAAGTCTCTAAGAACAGATACTTCCTAAGTAAGTTAATTAACTGTGTAAAGTTTTGTGGAATATTTGAACTAGCTTTAAGAGGACATGATGAAACAAACACATCTGAGAATCCAGGTATTTTTAGGGGCTTAGTAAATTTAATGGCAGGCCTAGATAGCATCTTAAGAGAGCATATTGAAAAAACAAACAATAGGGTTTTCATTGGTCTTTCTAAAACAATTCAAAATGAAATTTTGGATTCTATTTATGCAGTGTGCATTGGACTAATAAAAAAAGAAATAAATGAAACTGACTACATTTCAATTGAAGCAGATGAAACCACGGATTGTGCCACTCTGTCACAAATTGTTAGTTGTGAGGTATGAATTGAACAGAAAATTACATGAGAGGTTTATCAGTTTTGTCAGTCTACAAGATCATCCGATGAAGGTATTAGTAATACTATTTTTGAAGAATTAGCAAAATTAGAACTTGATAAGATGCCTAGTAAAATTATTGCACAAAGTTACGATGGGGCAGCAGTAATGAGTGGAAAACATAACGGTATTCAAGCAAAGTTATAGCTGTGTACAAGAATGTCCAGTATATACACTGCTATGCCTATCAACTAAACTTAATTATTGAGCACGCTGCATCACAAAACAAGCAAGTAAAAATATTTTTCTGTAATTTAAATGGCTTTCACATTTTTTTTTCAAGATCTTCCAAGCGAACTGCCATACTTGATGAAGTAGTAAAGAAACGTCTCCCAAAACGTTCTAATACCAGGTGGAATTTTAAATCCCATTGTGTGACAACAGTATTTATTCATAAAAATAACATTACTACTGTTCTTGAAAAAATCATAGATGATGACAAGAGTGACAAGTCCACTGTTCAGAAAGCACTACGACTGAAAAACACATAATGATAATGAATAACACATAATGAATAATGATTTTTGGTTAACATTTCTCAACAAAATTATGCCAGCCTGTGATATTTTGTTTAATTCAATTACAGCAAGTAGAAATTGACAGTATTAAAACACACCAGTATGTTGCCTCATTCAAGTCACACATTCAAAACGTCAGAGATTATATTGATTTTGATGCCAGTTTGTCTGCAACAAATGGAGAATCATCATAAAATCCAAAAAGGTCACGTTTTGATGAAAGCAAGAAGACTGCAGCTAAAGAAGTTTGTGACATAATAGTTACAAACATAGACGACAGATTTTCATTTTCAGACCATTTAGCAATAGCAGTTTTGTTGCAACCAACCCTGTTTTCTAAACATCAGCTTATCTTTCCAGAAACACAGTTACAAATTGCTGCTAAACAATTTAATTTAAATGAAACTGCATTAAGACATGAACTGGTAGTTCTATACAGCAGGCGTGACTTCACAAAGGCAACTGGCGCATTGGTTCTACTCAATTTTGTATATGAAAACAATCTAGTTACTGTTTTCCCCGAACTCGTAAAACTATTAAAAATTATTTGTACAATCCCTATGACTACAGCAGAAAGTGAATGATGTTTCTCAACTCTCAAACACATTAAAACATTTACATGTAATACAATGAAAGAGGACAGACTAAGTGCTCTGGGAATGTGTTCAATAGAAAAAAAATGTTAGAAATAACTCCTAACTTCAATGAATTAGTTACTGACCATTTTGCCAAACAAAAGGAGAGGAGAATGGATTTCATGTTCAAGCAAATAAACTAATCCAAGGTAGGGGAACAAATATATTTTATTTAGTAATGCATGCATTTAATAATATAATTTATTAAATATTTAAGTTTAGGAATGTGAACTGCTTAGAGTTATAAATAATTTCAGTTTCAAACACTGTTTAAATATTGGTAGTTTGCAAGGTAGGTTTTTGATATTAACAATACTTTTAGTAGTAAAGCAAAAGGTTCAATTTTAAAATTATTTCATGATAATAGCAATAATTTAGTTTCTACTGGTGACTTTTGTTACATATGGGTACAACAAAATTTTGCCCCCCCCCCCCCCCCGTCAAAAACATTACCAGCCACCACTGATGTCAAACATGCTGCAGATTATGTAATTGATGATGCAGATTTCTGATCTGTCGATGAGCTGTGATGCATGAAAGCGTTAATCGGAATAATTTTCTATAGTGGTGTGCAACAGTGATAATTCTATTTGTGATTATAACCACTAACACAACTTTCTTAATTAAAAAAAGATTATGAATTGTTCAGGACATGCCAATTTCCAGAATAAATAGTCTGACAAAAATCTAATTGCACTAATATGGGCTGATGTAAAGTGTCGAGTGCAAGCAGTCAGTTGGAGTTCTCAATTAGAAAGTGGAGAAAATTGTGCAAATATGAGTACAAAATCAATTGAAAAACACAGTAATTGAAGAAACTGAGGAAAATTTTAATATTCCACTGAAATTTGAGGTGATACATACAGAAATTCCAATATGGAAATTATGTCAAAGGAGAACAGAACTGACAGTTCACTATTCATTATTTTTTAAAATAAACATAACAATTTTGTATACAATTCTATGCCTTACTCTATGTCTTTATATGTTTAATGAAGTATGACAAAGAAGGAAGCAGGCCAACAATTAAACATGTAAATGACTTAATGACCTATAATTTGTAAGAACGAGTCTTTCTCTTTTCATGCTGGCTCTTCATTGTTACGTAACATATTCCTCAAGTTCTCTAACTCGAATACGTACATATACTTTAACTAAATTACTACATTAACTTCGTGTTAATATTAACTGTTTAAAATTGGTTACTAATTTACAAACTTGAAATTTAAATTAGACAAGTGAAATCTACAAGAAACACAGTAACCTGTCTTGCAGAAAATTGCCAAATACACATCAGCCATCATGCTGTTCAAGAGGGGGAGACAGGGTGGGTTACTAGGGGCTAGCTGGCAGTGTAAATACAATTAAGGCAAGATCGTTTTTGTTTATTGTCACTGTATAGCAGTGGTTCTCTACCTTTTTAAGTCTGGAAGCCATCTAACTTCATGGGACTCAAAAGCATGGGCACTGACAGAATTACTTTTACGGGTGTGCATCAAGTTTATAATCATATTTTTGCTGACACCGAGTACTTTAAGGTCTCATTTATGCTTAAACAAAGTATACATAATTGATTCTACTTAAAACTAAATGTAACAGATTTTAAGGCAAAGTGAATAAATTTTAGAGCCCGACTTTGCAACCCACCAAACACCCCCTTAGGACCCAGCAGTGGATCGCACCCCATAGGTTGAGAAATGCTGCTCTAGTGTTATCGGCTCTCTACAGTACAGGTAGCCTATAAAACCAAAATTGCTTTTGTAGATAAACGTCTGTGATCCTATCTCTAAAATTAACCCCCCCCCCCCCAACAGAGTTTAGATAACTACTGTAGAGCACTTATACACTGAGTTCACTTAAAGGACAAAATTATGTACAGTATATATAAAAACTTTTTAATGACACATTTCTTTATTATACATTGATTGCACTGTTTCACTTGTAGTACAAACTCTTTTGACAGTATTCCACAATAATGTTCATTTAATTATAGCAGTTTGTTAAATCTAGCTTATTATAGTTTACGAACAATCACCTTTTGTTTTTCGTGTTATAATTCTTGTAACATATCCAACAAACCACCTACATAAGTGGCTGAGGTATAGTCACTAGTGTGTTAGCTTACTACAACATGCAATTTGGGGTGGATTCCCACCAAGGGCAAAATATTATATGCTTTTTTTGTGATCCCTCTACCTTTGAAGACGACTGCAAATTAGACATAATTATTTTTGTGCCTAATTTCAGTGTTGTTTTTATAATGATTGTATTTTTTACAAATTTTGATTACAGAAGTTAAAATATAAAATACCAATTAATTTCAAAATACTATATTTTTCACAATTACATTTTTTAATGTTTTTTAAATAAAGGCATTAGGACAGAAATTTTACTGTCTATGAAGTTACAGAAATCAGTTGTCTTAAGTTTCCGTTTTTACTTTTTCTTTACTTTGCTTGTTTCTCACAATCCCCTTAAGATCCTCATATTCCCCTACAGGACCCCGGGATTCACAGACTGAGTGACTGAAGTTGAATACACATTTTATACAGAAAATTTGCTGACCCCCTTTTACGATTTAGATCATTAATCTCACCATTATGATTTTTGTTATTGTTCAGACACAGAAATGAACTATTCTTTGCAGAGGGAGAATGATCTGACAGTTTTGTAACTGTTATAATGTTGGTCCAAACTGTGTGTAAACAGGTGAGGATAGTGGTTCCCAAACATCTCAGTATGCGGATCTCCCAAAAATAAATAAAAATTTAGGGATACCTTCTGAGTAACAAACAATGATACATTTTAATTAAAAAATGTTATATAAATGCATCATACCGTTAAAAATATATGAAATTATTAATACCATGAAACACAGTTTAATATGAATAATGAAACTGCTTTGTCAATAATATTTGATTTAATGCCTAAAAATTACATTATTAAATCACTATGAACTTCAAGTTTACTTCTTGACTTTGACTTCAAGTACATGAGCTGAGAGGGTGAAGTTTCACATAAAAATAGTATGGACGACAATTAAGCTCTTCAAGCTTTATTTTGTCAGGATAATAAATCACCCAACCATGATAGTCAATGGATGCTGGTTGTAGACCCAGCACTGCCAACACTGGCTTTACTTTATTGTTTCCTATTCTAAAAATGTACATTTTAAAGCATAAAAAATAGGAGAAAATTAGTCTGTTTTTCTTAATTTTCTGCAAGGGATGCTTGCAGAACCCTTGGAACGGTGTTGTGGTCCTCATTTTGGGGGGTACTGTTGATAAAAAGTGCGACTCATACCATTTTAGTTGTCAACAAGACATGGTCAGGTGAACACTGTATCAACATTTTTTCCTATACATATTTCAGTTTATTCTGAAGCTTCTCAATGCTCGATGGATCATGCTTATAGTACTGCTGTAATTTCTTATTACAGCTCGGCAGAATTACAGAGTTCAGCAACTGAATAAGGTTGAGTTCAAAAAACTACCTTTTTAGACAGTCCCGAAGAAAAAAAAAAAATTGGCAGGTTAGGCAAACATGCAGGCCACAGAATGTTGCCACCTTAAGACATGACATCGTGGAATAGGATTCTCTGAGAACATCCATTTGATGGCTCTTTATGTATTTAATGATTCACTGACCTAATGAATAAGATGAACACGAAACACACACACACTAAGATAATATCTTCCAGACTGTCATGAAGTACAATCTCAATCAAAAACATGTAGACAAATCACTATAACTGTTACAGAGACAACAAGTTAATTACTCCGCAACACTGATCAGGACTACCCTTTGAATGCAAGAAGTCATACACTTTCTTTGTTAAACCACTGTGACACTACACTGTTAAAAAACGCTGCCAGTTTTGCATGATTTCGGTACATTTTCATAATCATGTTAAACATGCATACATAAGTACTGTTAAACATGTATAAGCTATAGCTGGAACCATCCTGCATGTCAAACATACTTCTTCACTTTCTGCATAATCTCTGTCAAGGTCGAAATAATTTAGATATATATGAAACAAGTGCTATAACAATTTATTTAATGATTTATTAAACATTACACTTCTGATGATGACAATACTTTAAAACTGTCGAAAATTGTAAAAAAAAAACATTGAAACGTACATTCTTACTTTAAAAATATAAAGTAACTAACTACATTATTAACTAGAATAATGTGAGCAAATGTGAACATTTTAAAATTTGCAGCTCAAATTTTATATAAAATGAAAATAGCAGCCAGATACATCCATATCAAGAAAGTCATTCATTACAGCTGAAATTGTCCTTACAGCAGCTTCATAATCCAACTTCACTTTTTAAGGAAGCCATCATTTCTCTTTCAGAACAGTGACAAGCTGAAGGTACATTTAACATTTTTTATTTTCCAGCAGAGTGTACATTATTGGATAAATATTTGTTTTATACCTACCAGTCTCCCTGAACACAATTAAATGAAGTAATTTGATTTGAAATTTTAAAAGTTCCATTAAGGCTGAAGGAAATGTAAAGCTTCCAAAAAATGTTTCTGCTCTATTTTTAAAACTGGTGTTGAAAATTGGGTAGTAACCATGATCTAACTTGGTATAGATTCACTGAGAGGAAGACTTCTTGGTTGTTGGTCGGATTCTGTATAATTCTCAGATATTTCCGACATTTCTTTTAATGGTTCTACTTCACACTGACTGTATTTTGGTATTTTTGTCACCATGTTGAGATTGTCGTAAAGTGACTGGTACTCCTGCCATACTATATGGTGAAAATCTGGGATACCTCTTTTTGTGCTGTTTTTTAATGCTTTTGCCACTACAGTTTCTGCCAAATTTGGTGGACAAAATGCTCCTGTGAAGAGCAACAATGATTATATTCCTTATTTTCATGGAACCCTGTTTTTTCCTTCATACACAACCAGAATTCAATATTTTCATTTTAACTTTTGTTTGCACTTTCATTTTCAAGCTATGTTACATTTCAGTATTCTTGAAATGTCCTATGCAGTGTAATAAACTTAATTTTAGTGTCATTTAATAACAAGAAAACAGTTCAAAATAACTGTGTTTCCTGTTTATTGTAAAATCAAATGTGACAAAATAGTGTAAGTGGGTAAAGTTCCCATGGGTTAATCTCAAACCAGTAACGATGTACACATACTGACATACTTTTCACCACTCAAAACAACGATGTTCGACATCCTAACATGATGCTCTGCAACATACCTAATCATTTATACTTAATTTTTGTACAATCAACTTAATTTTGTATAAGTGAACTTAAAATTGCTATACACAATATTCTTATACTTCAGTCTGAAATTAATTGGTGATGGATATAAATTAACACAAAGGATTTGTGTTAAAATGAAATAAACTTTGTGTTATAACAACATAATTATTTATAAAAAAATTTTCAAATAACAAAACATTATGTTCATCCATCCATGCCACGTTGACAACTAAAATGGTATACCTAAGTATCCCTGCTTACCACTGATAAAACAGTATCAACAATACCTTGTTTATTACACACTGTTGTTCCACCATTACAAAACTGGTCAGATCATTTTTACAAACCATGAACAATAAACAAACGTAAGCTTTAGAAAAATCTACTTGATGTTGTTAATAAATTTTAAGAAGCATAAAGCTAGGAGCTAGCTTAAAAAGGTCTCAGTAAACATTGTTGGTCTCAATAAATTGTAATCTCGTTGCATACATTGTTGATGAAGCGATTCTTGGTATGGACATTATGAATGCTTACGGATTCATTGTGGACTTAAGAGAGAACGTCCTGAAAGTTGGCCAAGAGAAGATAAAGCTTTGCATGGCTAAAATGTCAGGGTCTGCCAACCATTCAATCAAGCAAGTGACTTTGGCCGAAGAAGAAGTCAACAAGTCTGGTCAAGAGGAACCTTTCCTATTGCAGGTGGAAATGGAAGATGAACTAGCAGAGGAAGTACGAATACGTGAAACGGCAAAAGAAGTGACTGGAAAGCCAACTATGGGTGTCAAGGAAAAACCTTTGTTTGTCCCTGAGTTACTAGAAGGGCCCGGGGGAACAGTTGCTGAAGATTGGTGATGAGAGGTTGTTGATGAGAACCAAACAGACTTGGATCAGCCAGTGGTGTTTAGGTCATCAGTACATGATGCAATGGGAGTGATTCCAACAAAACTAACTAGCAGTTGAGCGGAAGACTCATATTCCTGGGAACTTGATGTTCGGATTACACGAGACTGAATTCGAAGAACCAGAGAATTATCTTTCGCAAGGACGTCCACCTAGATCACCTGGCCAAGTATTACTTCTGAGACAGTTTGCCAGTTCTGGACGGACAGGCTTAAGGAGGAGGCAGTGTTACGCAGGTGTTGCCCAGTCAGGGCTATGTTCAAGTTTGTTCTAGACTCGTCAAGAGGCCACTTGAAATATGCATTAGCATCAGCATTAAGTGGCATGCAAATTAAGGATGTTAATTCTAGAACTCTGCCTGACCTATAAAAGCAGAGCGTCTGGCGTTGTCAGTTCAGTTACGTGAGCGATTTTCACTAGCACAGACTGAGTATTTGTCGAAGTGAAGTGTTATGTGTTTTTATAAATGTGCAGAACAATTGTAATACAATTGTGTTTTATACTCGTTGACATTATTATTGCGTGTGAACAATTTTTATTTGATTTTTTGTAAGAGACTTTTGTTGATTGCAAACTGTTTCATTGTGATATTAAAGCTGGTGATTAGTGACTTCACTGGTGTCTTGTATTTTGTTTTCCACTGAACCATACGACAATCAGTTAGACTGTCATCACAATATGTTCAAGAGTATATTTTTTTTATGGTCACAAATTTTTTTCATAAACTAGACGATTACATACATTATGCCACTGATACAACAGCAATAAAATATGTCTCCCCTCCCAACATTTTCTTTATACATGTGGGAAATTCTAGATAGATTTAACAATCTGCTAAAAAAATGTAGTCACAATTATTTCTTTAAAATGTACTACAACAAATTTAAAATACAACATACTGTTTACACATATACTACATATTCTATTACAATTCGTTGAAGTGACATGTTAACTATTATTAATACTATAAAATGTGTTTTATTTCTTTCACAAATTCATTTGATTTTCCTGTATTGTTAAACATAAACTGAAGATTTTTTTTTAACAATTTAATATGTATATAGTTACTGTAAGTCAATGTTAGAACAATCGCAATACAAATATATTATGTCAATCATAGTCATGGTAGAAAACAAATATTAGTTGAGCAAAACTTCTTTTAAGAGGTATTCTATAATAATTCCACTATTTGATATTTTACCAACTGGTTCCTATCATACATGCTACACAGAATTATATAAACCACTGCATTTACCAAAACTATCTTCACAACAATTATCTTACAAAAATATCTCACAACATGAAGCGCCAGCATTTAATTCCCAGTTACACAGAATGCTCAAAATTTCTTTAAATTATTTAGAAAAACAAAGAAAAAAATTGTACTTGGTGTCCTAGGAAAAAAGGACACTATTTTTGGATGCAAATCTATAGCTAAGAGTAAGAAAAAAATTGTCATGTAAACATAGGTCCTGAAACGATTTTGTTCATGAATTACAGAGAGGTTAAAATGTTGTCAATATTTCAGTTTCAAATGAAAATTAATGCAAAGGGGAACATTCT
Source organism: Magicicada septendecula (assembly GCA_034769895.1). NCBI lineage: Eukaryota > Metazoa > Arthropoda > Insecta > Hemiptera > Cicadidae > Magicicada > Magicicada septendecula. The sequence goes on along the minus strand of CM068371.1, from coordinate 81,286,852 downwards.
TGTAACCAAGTTATGGGACAAAAATTAGTGGTTCCATATGTTGTTTGACCTGAAATATACAAAAAAATTTAGATAAAAAAATCACAATATTTAGGTTTGGCGTACAATAATTGTTATATGCTTACAACAAAGGTAAATTCTGAATACAATTTGTAAATATTTTTAAAATTGTAAACATTTTAAAGTTTGTAAACATTTTACAAACCCCTATTGATGCTGATGTGTTTCAGTGAAACGTATGTCATGTAATTGAAACTACAGTACAAAAACGTAGTACACTACTTACAGAAGAAACTATATGTAAAGAATATTTACTTCTGAAGAAAGTGATAAGGATAACATCAGTTCAAAGGAAAAAGAGTACAATTCAATTCAACTTTAAGTACAAACAAATTGTAGTAGGAAATAATATGATTCTAAATAAAAAAATCAGTATGGAGAACCGTACATTACTTCCATGTTGTAAAATTTTATTTAAAATCATTTACTTTACTTTTATGGGTCACAGGGTTGTTTTTACAATTTATAATTAACATGATTTATTCTAAACTTATTTTTACTTGTCCCTGATGTACATAATTAATTTCTAGGGATATATTCCACTAGTTATAAGTATTGTACACATTGCTTAATCTTATTAGATTACTTACATAGTTATTTTATATACATTACATGTGTTACTCAATGTTTATATTATAACAAGATATATTTCCAAAACACTTTTATTTCACAATATTCTAAAAACTTATACGTTGCTTTTTAACATTAATAACTGTTATTTTCACCTTTCTTACATTAGGTAGTTGGTAATTATGGGTTTAATATTATTTTAATTGCTTTTTTTATATTACTTATAGTCTGTAGTAAGATTACATACAATAACTGTTTAAGGTTAGCAGACCACTATATAGTTTGATAGGCTCATACCATAACAACTGTTTTCTTACTTAATTACTAAGTAATAGACCCTGAGCATCTTGCAGAGGGTTCATTCCCTAAAGACCAAAAGTCTGTCTATGAAATGTTCCTCTGTAAACATGTGCAATTACACTGGCCAGCGATCCACAGGAAGAAAATCGCTGTCTACCTTTTCGGCTTGCACACATTCTGTTGGTATGGGTTTCGGCACTTTTCATTTAAAAAGCGTGCAAACATAAGGAAATAAACATGTTTGAGGCCAGAAATAACACGAATTGTGTGTGTGTCCTGCCGGCCTTTTTATTGCGGTAATCACAATAATAAAAATTTGGAAAAGTACACATTACATAATGTGTTGAGATATGCTTGCCTGCCAGGAACGATATATTTTCACTCATACGTGATTTAAATTAAAATGAAAAATATAGAATTTTGTTAAAGTGAAATGAAATGTTTCCATAGAAACTACTTCTTTGTTGTAATTAACGTATTACACATATAAAACTTACTTCCTCCATCATCAACTACCATTTTAATTTATTAAAAAAATTACCCCCTCCCCCTTCAACTACACTTTTCATTTATAGATATTTCATCTACCTTTCTACAGTGGATTATTATGACCTTCTTTTCAGGATACTATATTTATCAAAATTAAGCAATTTACTCTTGTTAAAACGTAAAACGCTGCAGGTAAACTACCGCTTTCCCTTAACCGATCTTCACGAAAAACAATAGGTCTTGAGAACTCTACAATTCAGGGCTGTATGCAAAAATTATTTGATTCTGTTTGAATTTGCGGCTGTTATCGTTTGCCATAGAAAATACCCTTGTTAAAATATAAAACGTTGCAGGTAAACTACCCCTTTCCCTTAACCGATCTTCACCAAAAGCAATAGGTCTTGAGTACTCTACAAATCAGGGCTGTATGCAAAACATTATTTGATTTTGTTTGAATTTGCGGCTGTTATGTTTGCCATAGAAAAAAATCTACAGCCAGACAGACACTTTTCGAAAAATGACTTTTACTTCCATGTTCCTTAACGAAATGGAAGTATGGTGATGGCAAAAAAAATCGTGTTCGAGATTATTGCAGATTCTGATTGTACTACACTCAAAACATGAAAAAAAGTCATTTTTCGAAAAGTGTCTGTGTGTGTCTGTCTGTCTGTAGATTTTTTTTCTATGGCAAACGATAACAGCCGCAAATTCAAACAGAATCAAATAATTTTTTGCATGCAGCCCTGATTTGTAGAGTACTCAAGACCTATTGTTTTCGGAGAAGATCGGTTAAAGGGAAAGGGGTAGTTTACCTGCAGCGTTTTTTTTATCAAGAGTAATTTTTTTTTGCAAACAATAACAGCCGCAAATTCAAACAGAATCAAATAATGTTTTGCATACAACCCTGAATTGTAGAGTTCTCAAGACCTGTTGTTTTTGGTGAAGATCGGTTAAGGGAAAGGGGTAGTTTACCTGCAACCTTTTACGTTTTAACAACAGTAAAGTACTGGAAAATTCATTTAAACTTTTTCAAACAATGGTAATTGTTAAAAATAAAATAATTTTGTTGCCAGGCAATAAAATTATAATTTTTTCATTTTAATGTAAATCATGTACGAGAGAAAATATATCGTTCGTTGCAGGCAAGCATATCTCAATTATGTAATGTTTACGTTTCCATTTTATTATTATAATTACTGCAATAAAAAGGCAGGGAACACACACACACACACACACACACACACACACACACACACACACACACACACACACACACACACACACACAAAATTCGCGTTATTTCTGGCCTCACTCATGTTTATTTTCTTACATTTGCACACTTTTTAAATGGAAAATGCCACAACCCACACCAACATAATGCGTGCAAGCCGAAAAATTGTCCAGCGTGGATAGCGATTTGCTTCCTGTGGATCGCTGGGCAGTGTAACTGCACGTGTTTACAGAGGAACGATTCATACACAGAATTTTCGTCTTTAGGGAATGAACCCTCTGCAAGATGCTGAGGGTCCATGAGTGACTTCGGAGCGCTCCTTCTTTTCCGCGTGTTTGTTCTATGAAACGTACACTGTAGATTCGCAGCTTTATTCTAAGCAACGCTCAATAGGAAATGTTGAAAATTTTTGTCCACGGTGTACCCTCATACACACTAAACCTGCTCTGATGTTTTAATTACAGACATCATAATATTAAAACTTTGGAAACTTGAGCACTACTTAATGGAGGTCAATCATTAACTTATACAAGCCATTAATTTTATGCATATTTTTTATATATATGTGTACAACGTTATCGGCAACAAAGAAGTAGTTTTTGTTAAAATTCATTCCCAGGATGTTTGGCCGTAGTCCAATGTTTTCTACAAAACCTGATGTTTCGGCAATGGCATCGACTTCCATCATCAGTGAAAATCGAGTACAATAACGTGAGGTGGTATACGTTAGTGATCACAGTACTGTGGTTAAGGCTGAAGCAGTAAGTAGAAAGAAGTAGTTTCTATGGTAATATTTCATCTCGAAAATGATTTTAAATATAAATCTTAGAACATGGAAGTTATGTATGGTTCTCCATACCGATATTTTTTCATGTTTTGAGGGTAGTACAATCAGAATCTGCCATTATCTTGAACACGATTTTTTTCGCCATGACTGTACTGCCATTTCCTTATGGAACATGGAAGTAAAAAAAGGACTCAAAAGTATTTGCTGTGGCAGGGAATATGTGAACCAAACATGAGTAACAGAATACAAAAACATGGAAGTAAAAAAGAATAACAGAAAAATAATTTTTCTGGGAGTGCACCTTATTTAGTAATAGTTCTATTGTGTAATAGTGGTTAAAATTCATGGATGTCAGGCAACACCCAATGTCGATAATAAGCAACCTAACAAACAGCAACCCTCGAAAATTGCACTCGCCCACTCGCCAGTGGCGAGTGGGTTTTGACTGTGAAAAAAAGGAGAAAAGAGGAGAGAAAGAATGAAAAATGGAAAAAAGAAACCAAAACACGTCATGTTTTTGTTTTAGTAAAGGCGCGTGTTGAAGTCATAGGCCGTCAGTTAGCTGTCACCATGTGAATTTTATAAACAAAACTGCTCTGTTGGATATAAACATCTTAAAACACGTCGAACAAAATAGTGTTGTTGAGCGAGGGGAGCGGAAATTTCACGCCGTTCTGTGCGGGCCGCTGGCCTTTGTCACTCCTTCCAAGTTGTACAGTCTGCTAATTATTGTTGAGTTGACCGGATGTGTTACGTGTGTGATTTATTGTTTCGTGTACTAAGAGTATTCTCAATTTCTAAGATCGTGTTCAGCGTGTATTTTATTTTTCGTGTGTTATTTTATTCATAATGAAACAGATTAAACTTAATTATTTCTTTAAAAAAAGTTCTACTGTCAGTACGACGACGCCTAGTGAGTCTGCGAGTGCGACGTTTATTGCTAGAGATTTAAGTGCCGGGCCTAGTAGGGAAACTGAAATGCCTACTATGGAAAACGCGTTCTAGTGGACTTAGGCCTACTCACGGTTCCTCTGGGAAACGAAAATTTCAAAGAGCTTGGCTGCATATCTTCCCCTGGCTAGCTTACGATTCCGACCGCGCAAAATGTACTATATGCGCTAAATACCCTCAAAATAGTGACCCAAAATGGGTAGCAGGATTTTCTGGTTCCATGAAAAAGGAAACTTTTGTGTTTCATGGTAAAAGCCTAGTACATATGGACAATTTAACGCGTCTTGAAGTAGAGTCAGAACCAGGAAAAGCTCCTCTTGCCAAATGTATTAAGAAAATAGAGTCTTCTATGTTTGAGCATCTAACAACTTTATTCAACATAGCCTATTTGATAGGCATCAATGAAAAACCATTCACTGACTTCCCTAAGCAAGTTGCCCTTGCAACTAAATTAGGTGTAAATGTGGAGACAAAACAATATGTAAACGATAAAAACTGCCAAGTTTTCATTAATTTTATTGCTAAACAGTTACAAGAAGATGTGGTTCAAAAACTAAAAAATGCTCAGTGTTTCAGTATTTTGATTGATGGTTCCACGGACCGAAGTGCTGAGGAACATGTGATTGTTTATGCTCATTATGTGTGTGAAGGGGAGATAAGAGAAGACCTTTTAGGCCTTGTGCCTCTCGAGAGCGGTAGGGCAGAGTCATATTTCACTGCTGTTACTGGGCTCTTGGATAACTTAGGGCTTGATTGGAGAAGAGAAAAGTACATGGTTAGTGTGGGAACTGACGGGGCGTCGTCTATGATTGGCTCAAAGTCAGGTTTCGTACTTCGTTTGAAAGAAGAAGCTCCGCATTTAATTAGCATTCACTGCGCCGCACATCGTCTACAATTGGCCATACTTGATGCTGCCAATTCCATCCCTTACCTAGAAAAGCTTGACGAAACTGTGAAGAACATATACAAATTTTACAAACGATCCTCAAAACGCCTCCATGAGCTTAAAAACACCGCGAAAACTTTAGAAAGTGAGATAGTAAAACTCAGAAATATTCACAATGTACGGTGGCTATGTAGTAAATCTGACGCTTTGAAAGCTTTGCGGCGTGATCTCGTACCTCTGGTCATCCATCTTGAGGATATAACGAACCGGAAAGCTACAACAGGAGAAGCTACGGATGCAGCTAGAGCAAAAGGCTATCTAAAAATCCTTACATCATACAAGTTTGTAAAAACACTAAACTTTTTGATTGACCTGTATGGGAAACTAGAGCCATTTTGTAAAGTTTTACAGTTGAAACAGTTACTGGTCTCACAGGTACGATCGTCAATGATGGTAACGGTGGAAATGGTTCAGTTCTTGCTTTCATCTGAAGGATCCAGTGTGAAACAATTCCTTTCTGACACTTCAGACTCAGAGAAACTGAATTGCTCAAAATACAAAGGTGACCAAGGAATTGTTCTCACAAACATGTCTCAAGGGGAGGAAGAATACAAATCAATCCGTAATATGCTGATCGAAAGCACAGTTCATTACTTGAAGTGCCGTCTTGATACACTTGAGACTGTAGTAGGCACCAAGTGCCACGTTCTGGATTTCTTGTGCCTTCCTCAAGATGACACCCTAACTGCATATGGCAATGAGGAGATTCTTCAATTGGCGCATGTTTTTATTACTGGTGATATAAATGAGGATGTTTTGCTATCGGAATGGCTTCAATTAAAAATGATGGTTAAAGAAGAGCAAATAACTTCAAAAGGACTGGGTGAGCTATTAAAAACTCTGTACAAGTTTCCTGAGCATTTTGGTGAGCTAAAGAAAGTATTTTACGGCGTTGCATGCATGGCAGTAACAACAGCATCTTGTGAACGAGGATTTAGCTTCGTTAACAGGATAAAAGTGAAACAGAGACTTTCCCTGGACATCACTTCATTAGGAGATCTAATGCAGCTGGCAGTAAATGGACCACCCTTAGAAGATTTCAACCCTGGTGTAGCAATAGACAAATGGTATTTCTCGTCGGGACTTCGCCATGTTAGTGGCCACAAGAGGAAACACTCAGCCTAGTCCAGCTTGATTATTTTTAATCAATTATTTTTCATCTTCAACTCGATAAGGGACTATCAGAATATAAACTGGGCTAATGAATAATGTAGCGGTACATGGTAAATATTAAATAATAAAGTTTTATTCCCCCCCCCCGGAAACGGTATCTGGCGAGTGGGAAACGCCAACAATTTTCGAGGGTTGCAAACAGTAATGTGTAACCTTGTCATTCCTCTGTTGCACTTTTCTTATTGTTTCCACCTCTCTATGGCAAACGATAACAGCCGCAAATTCAAACAGAATCAAATAATTTTTTGCATACAGCCCTGATTTGTAGAGTACTCAAAACCTATTGTTTTTGGTGAAGATCGGTTAAGGGAAAGGGGTAGTTTACCTGCAACGTTTTTTATCAAGGGTATTTTTTATATTATTAGATTTCTTTGTCTCAAAGATAACAGAATGATATACAGGATGATTCAAAATTGCATGGCAATCTCTCGGGATCTGATTCTGCAGCTAAAAATAATATAAAAAGTCCATATAAACATAGGTCCGAAAATGGTTCGTTAGCGAGTTACGGCTTGCTACTGATTTCTGCTCCTACGGTAAAATGACGCCATACTGAAATTCTTGGGGTATAAAGTGAAGGGTAAATTTGGTGGTTTCTTATGGTTTTTGATCTGAAAAAAACGAATAAAAGAGGTTCCAAAGCTCTATCTCTATTAGTTTTTAAGAAAAACTGATAAGGAAATGGAAGTATGGTCATGGCGAAAAAAATTGTGTTCGAGATAATGGCTGATTCCGATTGTACTACCCTCAAAACATGAAGAAAGTCATATTTCGAAAAGTGTCTGTGTGTGTGTCTATGTGTAGAATTTTTTCTATGGGAAACGATAACAGCCGCAAATTCAAACATAATCAAATAATGTTTTTCATACATCCCTGAATTTAGAGGACTCAAGGCCTAGTGTTTTTGGTGAAGATTGGTAAAGGGAAAGGGGTAGTTTACCTGCAACGTTTTATGTTTTTTAACACGGGTATTTTCTTCTATGATGAATGATAACTGCCGCACATTCAAACAGAATCAAATAATTTTTTCATACATCCCTGAAGTGTAGAGGACGCAGGGCCTATTGATTTTGGTGAAGATCGGATAAGGGAAAGGGATAGTTTACCTGCAACATTTTATGTTTTAACAAGGATAATTTTTCTATGATGAATGTTAACTGCCGCACATTCAAACAGAATCAAATAATTTTTTGCATACATCCCTGAATGTTCGATGACTCAAAGTCTATTGATTTTGGTGAAGATCGGTTAAGAGAAAGGGGTAGTCTACCTGCAACGTTTATGTTTTAACAAGAGTAAAGTACTTAATTTTGATAAATAAAGTATCCTGATAAGATAATAAAAATAATCTACTGCAGAAACGTAGATGAAATATCTATAAATGAAAATTATAGTTGAAGGGGTAGGGGATAATTTTGTTATATGTGTACTACGTTATCGGCAACAAAGAAGTACTGTAAGTGGACCAGCTGTGCTACCGAGATGCCAGAAGAGCGGGGGGGGGGGGGTCTGCTGAATGATAACGCGTGCTTGTGTTGGTGCGGTATTACTGGTTCTGTAAACATTGTTCAGTATGTTTTGCGTAATGGCAATATGCAATTAGGTATACTGTGTGAGAGCCAGTGTTAAACGTATTTTAAATGTGTAGTAGTACCGTGATACGTGCAGTGGAATAGCACATGTCACCACATTCCTTGTTCGGTTGCCAAGCTTAACTGCTGATAGGAGTTTGTTGTTAAAATTCCTTCCCGGCTGTTTGGCCGTGGTCCAATGTTTTCTGCAAAACCAGACGTTTCGGCAGTGCTATCGACTCCCATCATCAGAGAAAATCGAGTGCACTAACATTAGGTGGTATACGTTAGTGGCCACAGTAAGGCTGATGCAAGAAGTAGAAAGAAGTAGTTTCTATGGAAATATTTCATTTCGAAAATGATTTTAAATATAAATCTTAGAACATGGAAGTTATGTATGGTTGTCCATACTGATATTTTAGATACGGGATAAAATAACTTCGTTAATTTGCCAATAAACTAATACAAATTTTTAACTAACTTTGTAGAAAATTTTTTTATGAGAAAAATTATATGTGGTCTATTAAAACTAAGTACAAATTTGAGAAATTTTACTTTAAATAAAAAACAAAACAGACCAAAATACACCAGAAAAATCCTCTACTCGCACTGCCTCCGTCATAATATTTTTTCACTTGATGTTTTGAAGCCTAGAATCTGGGATCGTCCTTAGAAGCTGTGAGTGGTGGTTAAAAGACCTAAAACACTGTTATGCTGTTATGTTATGTAACCCTGTTACCCGATAAACCCATGAATGTAACAATAAAATAACTAACAATAAACTGTAATTAACTTCACTGTCTGTTACTCATTTTTCCACCTCTTACAAAGTAATATTTCTTGGATTCTAATAAACACACTGGATCATGTTTACAACATCGCTTTGAGGTACAAAGAATACTTTGATAAATTGTAATATTCTCGTTAACCGGTGTACACTATACATAGCACACAATTCAACATATTTGTGACATCTACTTTTAGATAGTAAAAGCATTGTATTTATTACATGAAGTCAGCTGTACCATTTATACCCTTCCAGAATATGCTCTATGGCTGTTATTATTGGTATGTTCCATTCTGTGATGTGGCATGGGTCCATAACAGGTGTTAGGCCTAAAACATAGCCTAAAAATTAATTCGAATTTTTCTAGTACAAAATATTCTTTTTACAGCCAAACTATTTTTTGGTGTATTTCTATCTTTTGCTAGCAGAAGAAGAGTGTCTCGGTTCAACTCCATTCTGACTCCATTATACTTACAGAGGATAAATCAGAGCCCAAATAATCAAATTAAAAATAATAGAGAAAAAGAGAGAAACATATACCTATCTGAACGAAAGAGAAATAGGTGTTTAATAAACTGGTAGAGTTGGTTCCGAAAATGAACACAGCTATTAACTGACCGTTTTGCCGATTTATACAGCGGCAACACATTTGACGAACAAATGTGTCCACTCCTCCCTAGTCTGTACAGTGACAACTACTACAAGGTCAATGACCACATGCAGTAAAACGCTGCTGATGTCTGAGACAGCAACACAACATTAAAATGACAGTACAAGTGTCCAGCAATTCAAAAGCAATGCTATGCTTTTCTTCAAGTTTCCATATTAATATTGTTTACATTTCTAATTATTCAATAACTAATATATATACTCTCCAATACAATTAATATTATTTTCTTTTATTTCCTGTACTGTTGCTGCAGGCAACTGTGGTTACACGGACGCCACACCACTGTTTCTATTCTGATATATAGTGTATACAAATTGTCTATACTGCAGTCGAGTTTCAGATATAACAGACAAAATGTTGATCACATAGACTTAAGTTGCAAGTAGAATAAGGTATGTTTCCCAATATATTGTAGCATCACGAGATAAGACAAAAAAGGAAACTCAATTTAATCATAAAAATTTATAGTAAAACTAATCAAATAGATAAATACTATGTAACTGAATGAGGAATGCAATAAAGAATGAGTAATCAAATGAGAACAACCAAAAATAATTATATAAGGAAGAATTATAATAACTAAAACAATAAACTATGAATAAAAAATAAGTATTTTACAGATGCATGAATAAATTAAAAACAGGAATTAGCTTTGTAAACAAACATAGTAAATAACTTTACAAACAGACATACATAATAAAGGACTAGACTGGACTGTGACTTTGACATACTAATTACCCAATAGATTAGGGAAGTGATTTTGTATATTTTATTATAATATTGTAAATAATAATGTTGTAGTATGTAAGTAAAAAATGTATTTAGAATTAAGCAAAATCATTTATATAACAAGCCTAAAAGTCAAGATAGGTCTTTAACCTAAGACTGGATTTGTAATTAGCTCATATATAGTGTTATGGTAAAGACAAGGTAATTATTTTCATAATTGTGTTTATTCGAAAAACATACAAGGTGAGATAAGTGAATAGAAAAGTGATAAATAATAATAATGAAACAGTGCAAATGGCACAGTGTAAACTGATAAAAATATAAAATAACCATATAACAATAAAACCAACTTCATTAGTGTGAGTGACAATATAAAATTAAGTGAAATAAAAACATAAACGGGATTATGTAAAAATAATCAGGAAAAGTAAGGTTATATTAAAAACTTATATTTACTGGAGGCGGATAAAACAGCCCTGAGACCGAAAAATACACAAAACAAACCAAGACCTCTTATAAATGAATCTAAAGCTGGTTTTATAAGGAAGAAAGGTTTTTTTTTCTAGTGTGGGTGTTCAATGCAAAAAGAACAAACTAAATCAGTTGCCAATCCAAACAATATTAGAGAAGAAAGTTATAGTAAAAAGACAAGTAAAGTTATAGGAGATATCAGTAAACTAACAAACAATATATATTCAATTTTTTATATTTTTATTGCATTCTTTTTTATATACAGCCCAAAGGCACCATATGATGTTATTATAAAGCGATCGATTTCGGTCAATAGACCATCTTCAGGTTATCACAATATTATAAAACATTATAGCACATTTGTGTTCACAATATTATAAAACATTATTATTTATAAAAATGAATTTGTAGACATTGTTAATTTGATACATATGTTGTTTGTATAAATAATAATGTTTTATAATATTGTGAACACAAATGTGCTATAATGTTTTATAATATTGTGATAACCTGAAGATGGTCTATTGACCGAAATCAATCGCTTTATAATAACATCATATGGTGCCTTTAGGCTGTATATAAAAAAGAATACAATAAAAATATAAAAAATTGTATTATAGGTACCATTAATAAAACAATAAGTGTAAGTATATAATATACATCACATTATCATTAATATATATTCGACCAACCTGAAGAAGGAAAGCTGAAAATAATATCCTAAAATGGAGTACTACATCTTTGAATTTGGTGTGACTGTTTTAATACTACAGCCATCTTGACAACTATCAACGTTTTACACAACACTTCAATACAAACTAAATAACGAACACATTTAGTGCAACTACATTTATAAACATAATCTATGATATACAAAGTGAGTGATACAAACTTATTTTGAACAAACAAAAGTGTAGAACTCATATAATTTTTATTAAACATTCAGTAGTGTGTATACAGTTCAAGGAACATGGCGTCCCTTGCTTTATTTAACTGTTACTGAAAGGGGACAGCAGCGCGCCATGTTGAGAATTCATGAACTATGAGCTATATAATAGACAATTATTTTTTTATTTTTTTTATCTTGTCAATTGTATTACTAGTGTCTAATTATTAATTATTTTAATTGTTTTATATTTGTAATGTGTAATATTAAATTTGTAAAATTATCTGAATTGATTTCTTTTTGTATAATCACAAGAACTCACATCGAAACAATCATACACAAACAACAATTAATTACTACACATTACAATTTTTTTTCTTCATGTATGTTATTAACGTAAAACTTGTTGTATGAATTTATAATTTTACTGAAGACGATTGTTAATTTGGTTATAACCCTAAGATAAAAAAATGTTTTCATGCATCCGAGAGCTAGATGGAGCAGGAACCTTAAAAAAGGAAAATTTGTTATTAATTAATAGAAAAAAGAAAATTATTATAATAAGAGAATTAAGGAATAAAAATTGAATGATTCAGAGCAGCAACAGAAGTGTGTTCTCATTTATAAATAAATATTACTAAACTGTGATGTAGCGAGGCAAGGATCTGCTCTCGGCGCCAGCCGAGACGTGACGAGCCAATCAGGGATCAGCAGCCGAGACGTGACCATCTAACGTGCTCGAGGCGAGCCAACCAGGGACCAGCGGCACTCTGATAGGTTCATGGCACACGACCTATCAGGGCATAAAAACTATTGGACTGGCGCACTCTATTGGACGCCGTGAAGCCAGCCGGAAGAAAAGGAAGAAGGCAGAATGGAGAGCACAGGAGAACCAGTGATGGAAATCAACTGGGACAGCAGCGGGCTCTACATACCGCTGGCGAAAGAAGAGGACTGCAGTATGCCCGGAACAGCGGATGCAGCCGCCAAACATCACAGCGCGGCTCGGGCGGCATACGCAAATGATTTAGCGTCCTCAACAAACGGTCCTTTTAAGGACCTCAAAAACGATAGTGTGTATGATTGGCGCCATTTGTCCTGTGACAAGTGGTGCCCAACATGGGGCCCCGATCATGTTGCGGACGCAAGATCCAGCCACGCCAGAAAGCTACCAGCCGGCACACAAAACAACATGACGCTCAACAACTACACTCAGCAGGACACCGGGTTCGAGGTAGAGCAAGGCTTTGTGCAATTCGCCGCAGCTCTGAGGTGCATATTGCCACCGGTGATCATCGCTACATACCATGGCCTCAAGTACGAGGATCCAGAACGATATCTTCGACAGCTAGAGCGAGAGCTGCGGGACTAAAGAGTCCCACCAGAACAGTGGGTGGATTACGCAGTGCGGCAGCTCCGAGGAGAAGCTGCCACGTGGGCAGAGAGATACACGCGATTGCAGATAAATTGGCCCGAGTTCTACGACCGCTTCCGGCATCACTTCTGCGGGACGCAACACGACACAGAGCTGCTGGCCGAGCTGTACGGTCAAACGCAGCGGCAGGAATCGGCGGAAATCTTCATCCTGAGAAAAATCAAGCTTTCACCGTCTGTACCCCGGAGGTGACGAGAATGCCATGCTTACACAACAGCTACAGCCACGCCTTCAACCGGCGCTGAGGTTCCTGCCGCCTACAACTTTGGAGGAACATTTACAATGGGCAATGAGCATCAAGGCGGACTTGATCAAGAAAGTCGTGCGCGAGGTCGAGATGACTCTGTTGAAAACTCCCTGGATCGAGTAGGGGGGTCGAAGCAGTGTCGATCGGCCCCAAGCACGAAAGAGGAACAAAGAATGAACAGACTAACACCCAAGTGCCGCTTCTGCCCGGGAAGACACTTCCTTCCACTGGGACTGCCCTGTGAAGAACCGGCAGGGAAACAACTAAGCGCCCTGGTAAATAGCCCACCGGGGCGCGTGAACCAACTAGATATGGACATACCACGCATTCCAATAGAGATCGCCAGCCGAAAACTGACCGCAGCCTTGGACTCATCTGCAAACTACGACTTCCTACGAGCCGGTCTGCTGCCCGGAGGAAGGAAGACGGAGCCCCGAGTTGTCCAGCTAGTGCTACACGGTCAGCAATGTCACTCAACGGCCGTCGTCATCGCAGACATTGTAATTGGACGTCTCGCGACCACCACCAGTCTGCTAGAAGTGCCAGGACTGCAAGAGGAAGTTTTGCTGGGCCACCACTGGCTCACGGCCAACCAAGCAGTTGTGGACTACCGACAGCGCTGGCTTCACATTGACAGCGAGACCGACAGTCGGTCTTCTGGAATGACCGCTCGGAGCCCGAGGAAGGAAGGACCAACACCGTAATTGGCTTCTGGAAATGTTACACCGTCATCGTAGTCTGTTCTCCCGTGGCCCGCTCCGCACATCTGCGGCCAAGCACGACATCCAGCTGAAGGAAAGTAGCCAACCATTCCGGCTCCCGATGTACCGCTACTCCGACGAGAAGAAACGCACCATCTGCAACAACGGGAAGCCGCTCACGGGCCACAAGTGGAAGCAGATGTGCGACAAGCTCCACATACGACCTTGGACTACAGCCAACTACCATCCCAGGGCGAACCCGGCCGAGCAGCGCAACAGCGAGATCAAGAAGGCGCTGCGGATCCAGCTCCATGACTGCAAGGACCATGGCGACTGTGACAAGCATTTGCCGACGGTTCTGTTCTCGCTGCGGAGTCATGCAAACGCCGCCACTGAAGTAACACCGAGCGAGCTTCTGCTGGGCAGAGACCTACGCCGACCTGGCGACTGGAGTCGGCCACACGCAGAACAGGACGTCCGGCCAATTGAGGAACAAGAGAGATGGCCAGGTCACACCAGACCAAGTATCAGCAGCGGCAGTATCCGGAACGGAGGACACAGAACCCTACACTGGCCATAGGGCAGCTGGTGTACGTCAAGAGCCACGCCAGACCAGCCAAAGGACGGAGGTACCCTGGATGGGAGCCAGCCTGGGAAGGTCCCTTTAGTGTTGCCGCAACCCTCGGAGGGTAGATTTACACTGTGGAGAAGGACGGACGCCCATACAAGGTTCACCGCCAACGGCTCAAACCCGCCGGAGAAGAACAGTGGGCTGGCCACCGTAAAGCATTTAAGACCCGGGGGAGTTGTGACGTAGCAAGGCAAGCCAACCAGGGACCAGCAGCACTGATAGGTTCATGGGACACGACATGTCAGGGTATAAAAAGAGCGCCGCTAGAAATTTTTGGCGCACTCCATTGGACGTCGTGAAGCCAGCCGGAAGAAAAGGAAGAAGGAAGAATGGAGAGCGCAGGAGAACCAGTGATGGAAATCGACTGGGACAGCAGTGGGCTCTACATACCGCTGCCAAAAGAAGAGGACCGCACAACGCCCAGAACAGCGGACGCAGCCGCCGAACATCACAGCGCAGCTCGTGAGGCGTACTTAATGATTTAGCATCCTCGACAAACGGTCCTTTTAAGGACCTCAAAAAAAAAAACGATAGTGTGTACGATTGGCGCCATTTGTCCTGTGATAAAACATACAACTCAGAATATTGCTAAGACTAACTGAGCATTTATACTCATTTACAGTAAATACAAATCTAACATATTTGGCGCACCAACTCGAGGGCTAGGAAAAGGAGAATAAAATAAATAGAGAAATATTGAATAACACTATAATTTACATTCCTAATTGGCAATTGTACACAAGAAAAAGAAAAAATTTTGAGAATAGGTACACGAGGAAATACATGAAGATGGGCATGAGGAAGATAACTAACAGAAATTGAACATGTTGAAGAGTGGCCCAAAGAAGATATAATTGAACTTATCAAATGCGTGGAAACACAAATTCCAGAGAAAGACACATTGCGCTACTCTTCTAGATCTGAAAAAGTGGATTGGCATAAGGTTCAGTTTTGTTCTTACTCCGCACATGATTGTTACAACAAATGGAGATCCATAATGAAGAAAATATGTAGTTACAGGCTGTTACATGAGGTATTAGCTGATGCAAAAGTATGGGCTGACAAACCTTGGTCGGATTTCTACAGCAGAGGCAAGAAGAAAAGACATCCTGATCATCCTACAAGGCCATCGTCATCATACATGTTGTTCTACATGGCACAGAAAAACAAGGTAGCAAGAAAAAATCCTGATATGAAAATGATGGATATTTCAACAATTATAGGTGAACAGTACAATTCGCTGCCAGAACACAAGAAAGCACACTACGTAGAAACTGCAAAGAAGATGCAAGAAGAAGACAGGAAGGAATTGGAAAAGTTTTATCAGAAACATCCTGAAGAAGTCCCTAAGCCAAAGAAAACTGAAAACCCAAAGGAAGCAGGTGCACCAGCAAAGCCTTTAACACCATTTAAGTTATTTTATAATGAAAGACACGAGAAACATAAAAATAATGTGGGATTTGATCAACACACATTTTTAGAAAAGTGCAAGGAACAGTGGAAAAATCTTAGCGATAGGAAAAAAACGGGTATGGATACAGTGGGCTTTAGAAGAAGCAAAATATGTGGAGGATTTAGCTGCCTATTCAAGCGCTCACAATGAAGAAGTGCCTCTGCATCCTGAATCTGTTCTGACAAAAGAAGAAAAGCAAATTTTGGACAGAATGTCTGGTAAACCAGAGAAGCCACCCAATTCTGCCTACAGCTTGTTCTCTCGACTGAAGCTCCACAGCTGCGATATGAAAAGCAGCGAAACACCGAGAAATAGAATGAAGGAAATCGTGAAGGAATGGGCACTGGTGCCGCCTCAAGAAAAACAGAAGTGTTCAGAGAAAGTGCAGCACATGTTGGAGACTTATATATTTGAATTTGCAAACTACCTCGAGTCCCTGTCACCAGAAAAACGAGCAGAAGAGTTAGCTAAAAGTCAGCCAAAGAGAAAAGCTAGTGCAAAACCTAAAGCACAATCTGGAAAAGAAAAGGTTAATCAGAAGAACAAGAAAAAACTAAGAACACTGTACAAAGGCAAACCTGAACCACCGCCTAGGACCGTGTTCGATCTGTACGAACAGCTGTTTGTCAATGAGAACAGTCACTTGTCTGCAGAGCAGTGCCAGATTGAGGCAGCAGCTCAATGGAAGAAACTGTCTCAGGCTGAGAAGGACAAATACCAAAGGAAACATGAACAGGCATTGCTGATACTAATTGAGCATTTATACTCATTTACAATAAATACAAATCTAACAATATGTTAGACAGTATGCATGAATACATGGGTAGTAATGGGCAGATGAAGCATACTGTAGGCCACACTACTTCCTCTTATGCTGAACACCTCACACAGGCTACTCTGACTGGGTCACCTAAGCTACATTGGCAGTGTGGTGTAAACAGTGGACATACGAGGTTTGATCAAAAAGTTCATGCAGTTCTTGTTTATATTAAAAATTATCCCTTCGTTCATTGACACTTATACTGTCCCCTTCAAAGTGGTCTCCGTCAAATGTAACATAATTACGGTAGCCATTTGCAGTCTTCAAAATAATTCAACCATGCAGTTTTGGTACAGCCTTCAACTCACTTAGTGATTATCATTTTATGTCTTCAACAGTTGCAAAACGTCCTTTCGTGGAAATTATCACTACTAGGAGGAGGAAATATCGTGTTGGGACACATCTGGTGAATACGATAGTTATCGTGTCATCATTGTGACATTTTCAGTTGCCTAGCCTGGCAAAATTCTTGACAAGCAATGGTGTGCGTCCAGCCATATTACCGGGCTGCAATTTTCATAAATTATACTTCTGTAAATCTGGGCGAATCTACAAATAGCTTCATACAAATTGTGTAAAATGTCCGAATAGTACTCTTCATTTATCTCTGCATAACATTTTGTCGAACACAAAAACATAATCTTCATTTGACAACCACGATCTTCAACTCATGTACAGCAGTCTTTGAAGCTTGTAAACTGCTTATTCACACACATTAGTCTTTCCACAAGCATTCTGAACACGTTTAACAGGACAGTACAGTTTATCTCACAGTTTACACAAAATTTAATCCATGTTCTTCAATCTTGCATTGTAGAATGATAAAAAATCTCCTAATACACCTACAGACAACTAACTCAATTAGCTGTTAAATCTAAACTAGGCATCAAATAGGGGTAAAAGTTTAGATAAATGTCACTAACATGTGTACCAACATCACATAAAAACACATTTTTATTTGGACACTTGAAGCAGTGGAAATTGCAAAATTGCATGAACTTTTTGATCAAACCTTGTACATGCCAACAGTTCAATAGAACGGGTGATCCAAATGCCTGCAGCACATTTACGATTGCAATTTACTCCACAAACTGAAAATTCGACTAGCTGAATGTTATGTATTCTTTGTTTTGATAAATGGTATGGACATTTGCAAAAGCTGTCTACAAAAAATAGTAACCTTCAAAAAAAAAAAAAAAAAAAATTGGTGCAATGAAGAATCACTTGAGTCGCTAGAGTCAACATGAAAATGGCATAAAATACACTAGAAATTTGAAGTCTAGCAATGAGGGTTTATATTAAAAAAAACCTACACTTTATGGCTGCATTATGAGAAAATCCATCTCTCGCTTCAGCTGCCATTTTAAAGCAATGTGAGTGGAAAAACCTATGAAGTCAATATACTGTTTCGTAGATAAAATTCACAGATAAAACGATGATCACAAAGAACACATCCTATCATTAATAAGAGAAACATACAAAATTGTATATACATTTCTACACAATTTCTACCTAAGTAGTTATCAATTAATTGAAAACACAACCATTTAATTCACTGTTAAAATTATGGCCAAAGGTTTGCAATATTCACGTTTACTGATTTATGCTTGTGTTCCATGACTAACAAGTGTAACGTTACATAACCCAGTCCCAAAAATAACTTAATTATCCTACCATAAAGGTCAGAAATGGGTATAATATAACTAGCTCTAAATTACTTTATATCACCAAACATTATAAACTATATTTAAGTGATATACAGTGTAACAAGTGAGTTATAGTGTACCCAGTGAGTAAATAAGTGACTTTGAAGGGAGCATCTTACAGACTTGTGCTGTAGATATAGGAATTATTGATTATAATAGTAGACTGTGATGGTACTAACCAGTTATGTATTTTGTTTAATTATTGTATGATTTGTATTGTATAGGCAACTAAAATTTAGTACCTAGGTTTAATTTTATATTTAATAAAATAATTATGTTTGAATATAAGATAACCCAGGGTTAAAAATAAAAGAGTTAAATATAAGATGATAATAAAAAATAAAATAATACTGTATGAGGAAAATGGCAGAAGAAAATAGTGCAGTGTAAGGGTACTATAAGAAATTAATAAATAATATATAAATTCAATTAAAGGAAATAATGATATTAAAGACTTATATCTAAGGTTATAAGAAAATAAACGAAAAAACTTTATATAAATCAAATTGGATAATAAACCAAAGTTAAAAAGAATTATTTTTCTATAAATCAGAAATAAATTTATAATAATTAAAAACTGCCTATATACTAAAAAGTAAATAGAGGCACCAATAAAAAATGATATAGAAATTATGGGTTACTAAGAGTAACGGGATAACAACATATGAATGAATTGTTAAAAAAAGATTGGAAACCGTTCGGTTGAGAAAAAGTGATGACACAAAAATTGTATTAAAAAACATTTTAAACTTTCGGAAACGGTACAAAATTGGAACAAAATTAACTCACAGTATCCACCTTATGTTCAAACTCCTTCAGATATCAAATATAACTTGCTTTGCCCGATAACAAAGTGAAATAAACCATTCCAAGATCTGGCCTAGCCGAACCGCACTTCGAGTTTTTAGCCAGATTGTATCTTAGAGACATTCAATGAAATTACAAAACAACTAGAACTACAACACTAGAAACAGCTCCATGCAAGTAAGAACTTCGAGGAAAGAGGTAATATAAACGTTTCTTTTAATAATTAACCAAGAAAACCTCATATCAAATCGTTGTGCAGTTCAGAAATTTCGTAAATGATTTCATGTGTCTAATAAAGAAATAATCTGCACTCTTGCGGACAAATCCGGAACTACGTACTACGAAGTAAACAAAAAAATTCGAAATTGATTATTTTTATCTTGTAAAGCGTAGTATATAATTATCCATTTCTGACCATCTCATAACACAAAGAACTTACCCTTAACCCTGGGGAAATTAATAAAATGAATTATATGTTGATTAACGTCTAATTAAGGATAAAATTATAAAATCATTAAAAATAGAGTTTATGATAATTCAAATGTTTACCTAACTAAATCGATACAATGTATTATTGACTGAAAAGATCGATTATAATATTTGTATACTGGAAGAAGACGAAATCAATATTATACAAATAAATACTCTTAATATTTTATGTTAAATAATAAAATGTGTATTCTTTATTGTAGAGGGTAGTTGTTGTAGATTTTTAGTAAGCCAAGAAGAGGACTATCCACCGGGGAGTATTACTGAACAGTGGCGTTTGGTTAACCTAACATTTGGAAGTTGATGTCAAAATCAGCTGATCTTATGAACAGCGAATATTTAAAAATAAGAAATTTTATACTCTGGGTGTAACCAAATTGTTCTTACTCTCTCTTCTAACTGAGATTAAACAACTTCCTTAATCTCTACCAAATCACACACGCTCGATTTCTGTTTCGTTTGGGTAAACTTCCAATCCGATTTAATTAAACATTAATAATTATAATTCATAAGTGACTATCGCGAAAAGGTACTCTGACCGCTCCAAGACTGTCAAAAGACGGACGTCATACCTTATTTAAGATTACGTTACAGATTGGCGCTTACAACAGTGGGGCGTAATTAAATAAGACGAGCACACAATAGGTCACATCCAAAGACTCCGCGGAAAGTACCTCAGAGGGATTTACGTTACAGAAATGACGTACTAACGTGGGGTTTAATTAGGAAAGCATAATAAATAAAAAGAGACTTTCGCGAGATACCCGCATTACGTTACACAAGGTACAACTTAGGCCAATACAAGATTAGGCCAATAGACTGGATTACAAGTTCTTTAAAAAATTTCATTTTGATACCCAGGGCTTGATTATATGTAGTAAAATATTTCGTATCTCTCTATCCGGCACACAATAAGAAGCCTTTTGTTTTAACTGCCAGCTGTTGTACATACAAGTGTAGTAAACATTTTGTACAGTACCCCACCTTACCGGACCGTAAACCTCTGGCCAAACTGTAGTAAAATATCTCTACCTACAGGTCAAGTATTCAAATCACATAAATTTTGTTCACAACACTTTTGTACATTATCACAACAAATGCTTATCAAATTCGTACTGAGTAGCATCAGATATGAAATCTGTGTTCCTGTCAATGAAAAGGTTTGCCACTCGAGTACAGACTGTCTCATGGTGTATGCCCACTGGTCACTGTATAATTCTTCTCGGATGAAGTTGAAAAATCTTCGGGCTTTATCATTCTAGGTGGAGGAGTTGTCATGGATTTCAGCAGATTTATACTGGGTGAAGAAGTCGGCGGAAACATTGCTGACAGTCCCATCAGTGATGCTGGGGAAGGAAACTTACCACTAGCAAACAAAGCACTAGCAATTTCTGCACCCAACATTGAAGTAGTCTTCGGAGTTGTTGGAATGGTGATTGGTAATGTTGTTGCCGATGTTAGTGGAGATGTTGGTATAACGGTTGCGGCTGTGGTAGATGACGGTGGTGGTGGTGGGGTGTTGATGACTGGTGGCTTTGCTTCACCCGTACTGCCAGGGCATACAAGCTCACTCAAGTAATTCCACAGTCTGCCATCATTCTGGTCTCTTGGGAATTTTGGCATCAATGTTGTCTGCAATAAATTATACGCATTAACATCACACTCATAGATATGAGGAATGTTAAAGAATGAAATGTTTGTTATAACATTTACTATTTACACATACAATGAAACATTATGCTAATTGGCCATCAGGACAATTTTGCCAGTCCATAGAACTTTCACTTTACAAATTGATTCTAAAATATAGTAAATTTCACAGCAAGGACTAAATACTGATAAAAGCTTTACTAATAATAAAACTGCAATTTAATTGTTTTATATATTTTATTATACACATAACAAATGACAAAGTTGGAAAACCCCAATAAGCCATATATATTCTGGCCGGATAACCACACACCAACTCGGTGGCCAGGGATCTATACATCCAAAAGGGCAGACAAGAGGGAGACAATTACTTTACATTACATGTAGTCTCTACAAAACCTTTATACTTCCCTCGACATTTACTGAAACTAGTACACTAACAAGCACTGTAGCTAATATCACAGAGAAGAAACATAAACAAAGAAAATATACATTCTCGTAAAGACCCTCCCACATAGATGTGTCTTCGTTCAGCTACACTTGGCAAATGGAGCTGAATCTTCTAGTCCCAGGGTTTAGTAATGTTTTACTACATTCTGCTGAAGGGACACAACTGGTTCTCACACGTGTACGAGGTTTGATCAATAAATACATGGAATTTTTGAATTTCGCGGGCTGTATAAGTCCAATTGCCTGTATACGTCTAATTTTATGTTGTTGTTTTGGTACCCTTGTTGCTGACATATCTTGACATTGGTAGCCATATTGGATGCTTAGTTCATTGTTGCCTGTCGAAAAAGGGTACACGTGTTTTGGTGTGCTCGGCAATTTTTTACTTGTGGAAAAAATGGAACAAAGAATTTGCAGTAAATTTTGCTTTAAGAATGGAATAAAGTGCAGCACCATATTGAAAATGTTGAATGTTGCTTTTGGTGATTCTTCTATGAATAAAACAAGCATTTACAAGTGGTACAAACGTTTCCAAGAGGGCTGTGATTCAACCAAGGGGTTGAAGATGACTAGTGCCCTGGATGCCCCAGCACATCAACAATTGATGAGAACGTACAAAAAGTGAAGAAACTGATTATAGACAATTGCCAAATCACTATAAGAGAGGTTGCTGATGATATTGGCATATCATCTGGCTCAAGCGAAGCAATTTTTTCAGATGTTTTGGGGATGAGACGTGTGGCAGCAAAATTTGTCCTAAAATGGTTGAATTTCAAGCAAAAGCAGTGCCGAATGGACACTGCTCAGGAGTTGCTGAATGAAATCAACGACGATCGAGAAGTGCTCAAACAGGTCATAATTGGTGATGAAACATGGGTGTATGGATATGACATCGAAACTAAGGCCCAATCGTCTCAATGGATTCTTCCTGAAGAGCTAAGACTGAAAAAAGCTCGTCAAGTTCGATCGAATGGCTCTGCTCACCGTTTTCTTTGATTTCAATGGCATAGTGTACCATGAGTTCTTGCCACCAAGTCGTACAGTCAATAAGGAGTACTACCTGGAAGTTCTATGCCATTTCCGTAAAGCAATCCAAAGAAAACGGCCGGATTTGTGGCAAAACAACTCATGGCAATTTTGTACCATGCTAATGCACCAGCTCACAATTCACTGCTTGTTCGTGAATTTTTGGCCAAAAACAACAGCGTTATGATGCCTCAACCTCCATATTCACCGGACATGGCTCACTGTGACTTCTTCTTATTCCTGAAGATGAAAAAAACCATGAAAGGATGATGTTTTACCAACATTGAGGAGATAAAAGACAGAATCGCTGAAGGAGCTAAACGCCATACTGAAAATTGAATTCCAGAAGTGCTTCGAAGATTGGAAAAAGCGCTAGCATAAGTCTATTTTATCTGATGGGGACTACTTCGAAGGGGACAAAATTAATATTGATGAATAAATAAAGATTTTTTGAGAAAAACAAAAATTCCGCATATTTATTGATCAAACCTCGCATTGTTGTTCTTGCATGATCCTGAATGGCCTTTTCGTGTGTAGTAGAAAATTACTACCATATGGAAAGGTGATGGATGCAAAAAGCAAAATGACACAAATGAATACAAATGGTGAAACCCCTCCCACACATGCATCTCAGTCTGATGTATGTTGTCTGTCCTTTCAGTTTTTACCCCATTTGCCAAACAAAAGCACATGTATGGGACGGCCTTTACTGACAGCTATTGGAAACATTAAAGCCATTTAAAAAATGTTCACTCTGTATTTTACTGTCTTATATTTTATTATTTTTACTTGTTTTATTTTACAAATCTAAAGTAATGAAAAACAAAAATTTTGAATTGGATATAATAAGGCACATAGCAATAGCGAATGGGTACAAGAGTTCGATGATAGATAGACTTCTTAAGCGACACCTATATAAAACTAGATCCCACCATAATACCA
The DNA here is from genome assembly GCA_034769895.1 of Magicicada septendecula. Lineage (NCBI taxonomy): Eukaryota > Metazoa > Arthropoda > Insecta > Hemiptera > Cicadidae > Magicicada > Magicicada septendecula. The sequence continues at coordinate 81,262,874 of CM068371.1, read as the reverse complement.
TCGATGACAATAAAGTTAACAATAATAAAAATAATAATAAAAAGTATATAACGACAGTGTACGGTAGCCTTTTACCTAACATTATATCCAATGTGTTCTCTAAATTCAATATAAAAGTCGCGTTTAAAACAAATAATAATATATCTAATTTGTTACGCATAAAACAACCATTCCCGTTAGAAGAGAAAACAGGTGTTTACAGGATGTCATGTGATGATTGTGATTGTTTCTATCTGGGTCAAACTGGCAGGTCTTTCTTGAAAAGATACAAAGAACATCTACCAAGGAATGATTTAGACAAGACCAAATCTAATTATGCGCGCCATCTAATGATGCATAACCATAATTACACAGATTTCAATACCAATTTCAAAGCAATCCATATATGCGGTAAGGGTAGGTTAATGGACGCTCTCTAGGAGTTTGAGATTTATAAATCATTTAAAGACAAGAATATCAACAATAACAGTATACTAAACGAACAATTAAGGTTTCAATCTCACTCACTATATGATACAGCCCTAAATATAATCGCGCATGACGGTAATGACTGGTGATAAGGATTGACTTAGTTCAATTAGTGGCTCGGCAACTACACGCGTGGTCGGACCGGTCCAACGAAGCCGAAGTTACATCGTGTTATGTGTGTGTCGTCATTGTAATTTTGTAAATATGTGCAAATGTGTTTTATGTGAATTTTAACTTTTGACGAGGATTACTGAAGATGTGACACATGTCACGAAATGCGTCTATATAAAAAACGCTAGAACGAAGTCACTGACGGATAAAAGGTAATTAAATTATTATTAAAGAATATGTTTCACTTACCTTTAATTTTTCCAAATATGTCACATCTCCTTTGTACTTATTGTTAAAATTGACAAAATCCTGATCTCCTTTGTAAAAATCCGCACAATTTTTCTGAAAAAGATATTAACTCATCAAGAAGGGTTTATGATACTTTATAAACAACAGAACAAGTATTTATATTTACATTGGCAAAATGGAAACCCAACCAATCACTACCAACTACATTTGGCGAATTATAATTATAAAATTACTGTACAAGGTACAGCTTTTGTTGTTTAACATATGTTAACGTACTACAAAATAAACTGTAGTAATGAAATAAAAAAGTGAAAATTCTGCAACATAACTCTGATTATAGCAGAAAGGAATCCCATATCAATCATGTGCAGAACAGTGTTAAACACAAACAAAAAATCCGGAGGAAAGGGAGCTACAAATAATAAATGGTAGTTGTCCATATTTCATACGATTATATTAATAGTAGGATTAATTTAGATTATACATGCTTTTTTTATCAACAATTGATATTTTACCTACTATGACTAGAATTTTTATGCTGCTTTTCCATAAACTTATTTACCATTTTTCATGGCCACTAAGCAGTGGCCTAGTGGCCTGTTCTGGCTTCCTTATGCCCAGTGTTTCTTAGATCTACTGACAGATCTTCTCCTCCTTGGTTGAGAATGGTAAGAAGATTTTAAAACAAGGAATAGTAAGTCTGAAGTCAGATGATTTTTAAAACCTTCATTTCCATCTTCTTTTGTCATCAAGTATTGGGGTCCTTCGGTCACTTCTAATACTCTCTTATAACATGGATTTTAAAAACAATGGAGAAAATGTTTAAAAGAAACCAACTACTATGATTTTAATACAGTAGTATATACAGTATATGCAGTAGTATCAACACAAACTTCATCCTTTTAAAACACAAATTACAATTTAGTAACAACTTATGAGTGCATGACGACTTTCACTGAGTTTAAAATCTGTTGTATTCATGTGTATCATGCTCATGAAGTCATGTTTCTGTATAGCAATTAGGAGTGTTTTGTCTTTCCTACTGTTATGACGGTCTACTTGATCGTCGTAGGTACAGTGGAAAACAAAATAAGTACAAGACGCCAATTAAGTCACTATTCACACCTTTAATTTTTACAGTTAAACAGTTCGTAATTAACACAGTCTCTACAACAAATCAAATGAAAATTGTATACACGCAATAAAATGTCCACTAAAATTGAACACGATTGTATTACAATTATACAGTCCGAGTATAAAACACCACTCTTAACTAATAACCACTTGAACGCCCACAATAATATCGCTACTATAACTCTCGAACCGCATTATCAAAAATCGCTCACATTACTGAAACTTAAGGCTGCTCCCGCCATGTATTTATACCTGCGCTCACAGGCCAGAATGTTCCTAATTGCGTCTTAACGCTCGTGTGAACTACATAATTATCTACGGCGATGACACAGTCCGCGCGGCTGGTGCCTTCGAGAAACCTCTCGAAAATGCGTCGACAAGCACGTACACCACACGCATTACATCGAGATTCTTCTGGCACACTCGACAGACACGTAGATTGTTCTGTGATGTCGTAACACTGCCCCCTCCTTAAGCCTGTTCGTCCCGAACTGGCAAACCGTCTCTGAAGTAATACTCGACCAGCCGATCTAGGTGGACGTCCTTGCGAAAGATAATTCTCCCGTTATTCGAATTCAGTCTCGTGTGATCCGAACATCACGTTCCCAGGAATGCGACTCTTCCACTCAACCACTAGTTTCGCTGGAATCACTCCCATTGCGTCATGTACTGATGACCTAAACACCACTGCCTGATCCAAGTTTGTTTGGTTCTCGCCAACAACCTCTTGCATAACCTCACCTTCAGCCACTTTGCCCTCGCGTGCTTCTATCAGCTCAGGAACAAGCAAGAGTTTTGTCTCGACACCCATAGTTGGCTTTCCAATCACTTCTTTTGTCGTTACACTTATTTGTATTTCCTCTGCTAGTTCTTACTCCATTTCCACTTGCAATAGGGAGGGTTCCTCTTGCCCAGACCTGTTGACTTTTTCTTCGACTAATGCCACTTGCTTAATCGCATGGTTGGTAGACCCTGTCATTTTAGCCATGCAAAGCTTCATCTTCTTTTGGCCAACCTTCAGGACATTCTCTCTTAAGTCCACAAGAAATCTGTAGGCATTCATAATGTCCATGCCAAGAATCACTTCATCGACAATGTCTGCAACGAGCATTTGGTGGCTAAACTCGAGAGGACCCAGGCGTACACGTACGTCTACCTTTCCTAGCACCTTGACGGGGCTTCCAGTCACAGTCTGTATTGTACAAGAGCTAATTAGAGGCTGGTGGTTGCTGACTAAGTCAGGGCGCACAATGGACAGTGTTGCGCCCGTGTCAATTGTAAATGATGTTGGTTTACCTTCTATAAATCCTTTAACGATTAAGTTTCCATTGGTCTTCTGTAGCATGGAAACTGTGTGCTGTTCTGGAGCTTTACTTCTCCAATTGGTGTGATCACTCTCTTCTCTCGGTATCTCCTTCTCCCAACAGTCTACCTGTAGATGACCACGTTTTCCACAGTTGTAACATTTCGGTCTTTTGTCTTTTTCAAATTGTTGCGACTCTCTTGAACTTTTTGTCTTTCTTCTGTTTCTAGAATTAATGCTTTCTGACGTTCCTCAGCCTCTTCTCTTTCCTACCTGCGTTTTTCTGCTTCTTCCGCCTCCTGTCTGCGTTTCTCATCCTGTCGTTTTTCCGACTGTAACAGCAGCACCTGTAAATTTTCCATCATCTGACTGGCATCCATTGTTTACCGATCAATTATGAATTACACTCGTCTTGTATAAAGTGTCCACTGTTTCCACTGTTAACCGTTCTATCCCACTTCTGACACCACTGTTACGACGGTCTACTCGATCGTCGTACGTACAGTGGAAAACAAAATAAGTACAAGACGCCAATTAAGTCACTAATCACACCTTTAATTTTTACAGTTAAACAGTTCGTAATTAACAACACAGTCTCTACAACAAATCAAATGAAAATTGTTCACACGCAATAAAATGTCCACTAAAATTGAACATGATTGTATTACAATTATACCGTCCGATTATAAAACACCACTCTTAACTAATAACCACTTGAACGTGCACAGTAATATCGCTACTATAACTCTCGAACCGCACTATCCAAAATCGCTCACGTTACTGAAACTTAAGGCCGCTGCTGCCATGTATTTATACCTGTGCTCAAAGGCCAGAATGTTCCTAATTGTATCTTAGCGCTCGTGTGAACTACGTAATTAACTACGGCTGGCGCCTTCGAGAAACCTCTCGAAAATGTGTCGACAAGCACGTACGCCACACGCATTACATCGTGATTCTTCTGGCACATCCGACAAACACGTAGATTGTTCTGTGATGTTGTAACACTACATAGCATTTCTCTTGAGACATACTTCTTGAGCATACTTCACCATCAGTTTTTAATGTGTTTTACCCGTTACATTTGAAGAGTATTTCACAGCTTTTTTTTAACTTGTTTCATTTACAGTCTTCCATTGTTTTTTCTGTCCTGTCCCATTCAAAAAGCACTCTGTATGAGACACCAGTGAAAAATCAGCAATATTTTATTTATCAAACAGAAACCTGTTGAGAAAAATGAGTCCTGAAGGAAAACCTGTATACACAAATCCAATACTTTACTATAAAAATATAGTCTCTTCTATGTTACTGTAGCATTACTTGTGACAAAATTTGTATTGAAAGTTGTTTACATTTCCATAAAATCATCACAGGAATAAAATGTTTAAACAAATTGTCAGTGTTTTTATACATTTTATAAAACTGTGAAAAGATATTGCTTATGAGATGAAAGACGGGAAAAGGAGATCATATAAAGAAGAGACATAGGAGATATGTGTGGTAAAAGAGAGTTTACTAGAGGCCTAAGCTTTCAGGTGTCTATTTTTTGTGGAGACACTACAGGGAAGGCAAACCAGCTGCATACTCCCCAGTTTCCGATTTTACCTGGGTGCTGTAAATTGCAGCTTCACAATGCTGAAAGCAGTGGCGGCTGGTGTTATGGTTACAGTGTTGCACAACCATCAATATATAGAATAACTAAACTACAAAATAATATACAAAAACATTAAGCAGCTAAAAGTATCATAAATTTCAATGGAGAGTATATTAGATCCTATTCGGTAATGTTTGCGTACAATTCAAATGTGGCGTGCAGGCTGGTGGTTGTAGGCAGTTTGCAACTTCAATAGTATATGGCAGAGCTTACTACACAAACATATGAGAGGACGTGTCCCATTGTTAGCTAGGCAGTTGCAAAGCTTCTGCAGTGCTCCACTAGTAGCACTGTAGCACAACTTTGTGTCATGAAATCAGCACAACCTTCTTGATTTATAAATTGTGTCAGGTTTAGTTTATGTTGGTTCAAGGTAAACATTATCCGTTGTTTGAGGTTGTAAAATTATAATAATAATTTACTATTATCAAACTGTGATTGTGATAGTTTAATGTCTTTTAACCCCTCTCCCATCCACTCAACCAACTACTGCAACCACCAGCCGCCACTGCTGAATAAACACCGCATCACATTTGATGACCTCATACCACAATGTCATTCTGTTCTTTCTAATATACTTTACACAACAATTCTTGAATATATCAGAGAGAGTTCAGTTACAATACTCATGTGATTTTAAGCTTTATACACTATTTTTAGGAAAAAATGTTGTAAATGAATCTAAATGTGTGCACTGGTTTATATTTATTTTACTGAAAAAAGTCATTTTAAATTGTAATGGAACAGTAACTGATAACTATATAATTTATGTTAGATAATATTTTTATGTGAATAAAGAGAATATACAAACTTTTGTAACATATAAAAATGTCACTTAATAAAATGAGCATTGTAAATCATACTAAAAGCAAAAAAAATTTGAGATGATTAATACCAAGATTAATGGTAGTACGAAAAAAATAACTTACAATATCCGTTGTCTTTACTGATAACGGTAATTTATTTGATGAGAAAAAACACACATTATTTAAACTTTACATAGAAGGTATTATCATGTGTATAACACACGTATAAACATTCACTTTTACTTGGTATAAAATAAACTATGCAATGTATACATGCGAGTGAGGAACGTTGCTATTTGTCAGTATAGACAAATTAAACAACAGGACTCTTTGATTAAAAAAAAATAGAATAAATAAAACTAAGTTGTTCAATGATTTCCCATATGTGTGCAGCTGATGTTTATACGAAATGAGTAACACCAGGCTTTGCTCAATATGCAGTGGCATTCCATTCTACAGTGGAAAGAAAATTATAACTTCAATTAATTTTACAGCTTCCTCGTTTCATTTTACGACCTCTTGCTACACGATGCCTTTAAATTAAAATAGGAAATTACATTTTCACCAATCTTCACAGCTTCAGAAATACAACGATTACATTCAAATTTTATACATAAAGTATTCAATTTATTGATTGGGTATTTCACAATAAGTTAACAATAATTATATTATTATTATATACATCCACCAAAATCAGTAAAGTTTCAATTTTTTTAAATTACTGAATAAGGCCAATCAGTGAGATATAATAGACACATATAACAACATTTTCTAGCGTGAACTGATGATGAAATTATAATAATTTCGAAAAGGCCTTATTCAATAATTTAAAAAAATTGAAACTTTACTGATTTTGGTGGATGTATATAATAATATTATAACAAATCAGTGGCATAATGTTTAGCAAAATAAGAATTATATTCTTCAGGTTGGTAGTAGTCAACTATTCATTTACAATGAATTTTCTATTCTTTCGGTTTCTCACATTTTAAAAATCAATACATTATGCATCAACAGAACTTAAAGCATATTTAAAACACAAGAAAAGAAAATAATTTTGAGTGTATATACAGTGTGACCTCTGAAGAATGGGACATACTTCAGGAATGCATTCTACAGACTGAAATAAAGAAGTAATTTCATATAAACATATGCCCAAAAATGCTTTGTTTTTTTATTATGGTTTGTGAAAATTTTCACCTTGATTTCTGCTCCATTTAATTTAAGTAGAATTAAGTCCTACTTAAATTCTTGAAACTTAAAATAAAATAAACTTAAAACTTTAGCTTAAAGTAAATTTGGAGGGTCCCATAACTGTATCTTGGGTAGTTTTTTAGAAAAGTTTTGTAAATCTCAAAAAATTACCGTCGAAAAACCAGCTTTTTTAGAGTTGATGTAAATTTACTTGTTTAAATAGCCAGTAAATAAGTAAAAATTTGTACTACAATTTATAAAGAATTTAATTCTGAGAAATTTGATATAAGTAGAGTCAATAAAAAACAAATGAACATTATAAAACATCATATTTTATTTGTGAAGAAACAACAAAAAATGTAAGAAATTTCTTCTTCTGGTAATGTACTGAAAACAATTTATTTATTTATTTATTTGTTAATAATAACAATTTATTAATAACAACAATTTATTCAGTTAACAAAGCTGTATAATTTATAGAATAATAATTAAACAAAATAATTTCAATGATTGTAACGGTACAGAATTGTATGCAGCCCTAGTTTTAATTTTATATCAATTAACTACAGTGTTTTAATAAAGTTTATAAAATAACTTCAGTTGTGAATACTGTACTGTTCAGACTCAAAATCTAATTCAGACCAGGAAACAGGTGTTTAGAAATTAATTTATGATACAGTAGCTTAATTATTTATCATAACCAACCTGTCAACTGGGATTTGTAGTCTGTCTTATCTTTTTTTTTTTTTACATAATTTCGAGATGCCATTGCAATTTTCAAATCATGAATGCGCAGATATTGTTTCTGTTTGAGTAACGGAAATTTCCAGGCTAAAAAACGTGAATAACAACAAAGATTTCCAAACAGAAGAGTGCCTCATAAAACGTATTCCCTGGTCTACCATAATTTACGAACTAATAGGTCGTTTCCAACAGTTGTTTGTTCTATTGCACAATACTGTTCAATAAACGACCTGTTAGTCCCTGGACTAATTATGATTTAGTGCAGGTAAGCTAGTGTACAGTGCCAATGTACCATGCTTTCAATGGCTGCAAATATATACTCTTTCTGTTCTTAGTTCAATCCTGATGTAAACAAACCCATGTGACAAATTTGAAATGCTATTGGTCAGGGGCGTTGACAATGTTCACACAGTAATGTATTACGCGCATGTGCAGAGTGTCTGTATAGTCATGTGAGAGTTATCTTGCCACTTGAATCTGGGCACGTCGGTTTAAGACTTCTTCTTATGACTGCTCTGAATCGTATTGAATTAATATGGAGCCAGATGAAAGGATACGTTGCCCGTCACAACACAACATTAGCTGCTTCATATAAAACAATTTACTGAGAAGGTGGTAAATGAAACAATGGCGGACAAGTTGAGTCATTGTATGCCCCATATAATCAAGGAAGATGATAAGCTATGGCAACTGGCCCATATTACCGGGTCGTTGTGGACAATGAACAATCTTATCAATAATAACGCTGATTCAAGTGATGATACAAGTTCAGACACAGATATGGAAGACATTGATTTACTCTCTGGCAGCAACTGATACTGTTCAGTACACACCTTCTATTTTCGTTTTAAGTAAACTTTACTTTTTTGTTTAATGCGATATTTAAACGGTAAAAAAAAAACACGTTACTGGTGTTATAAAATATTTCACTGTCACACAAATTTCACTTTGGTCAGGACAAATTATTACAACTTATGTGTATTTATACAGTATCAACATTATATCTTGTCTGTACTCCTTCTGTCAGAGTGTACATCACACTGTTTGTCAAACAATAACATTGTTTGTTTACATCAGGATTAAGCTAAGAACGGAAAATATATACTTACACAGAGCACTTGGCCATTTTCACAATTCACTACAGGTACTTACAATGACTTATGGAGCTCTATAGTCAATATTAGCTCAAAAGTACAATGTGAGACTCACCTTAACAGAGCTCAGCTTCGTATGCCAACACTTCAGGTAATACAGGCATTAACCTTATACCAAAATATTTGCTAAGAAAACTTATGCGTGTAACATGAAACAAGGAAATTAATGGTGATTTTTGATAAAAATAAAATTTAACAATAAAATGTTTACTTACCTTTGTATAATATATTTTATACACAGCATCTATCGTTATGTACACAGGAATGTCTTATAAAGATGTGAAACAAGCACTAGACACAACAAAAGTGCGCACACACACGCACACACACACACAGCTTTAGATGAAATGTTTATTACTGCAATTCTCTAAAATTATTTTAGCATGTTATGTCTATCACAAACCTGTGGCTACCTGTTGCTGACCCTAATTTGTATGTTTTAGTAATATAAACACACTGTAATTTGACTGTATATGTAACAATAGGAAAGCTCACAATCCTCTAATGTGAAATAACTCATTAACACTGATAAACCGTTGATCTAATGAATGACGTATATTCAGCAAGTTACAGGCATGGTGAACAAATCTGTTTGATCACTTCACCAATTTAAAAAAAAAGGCATGCGACTTAACTCGGATTGAGCACTAGAGAAACAAAAAAGTTTTGCTCTAAACACCAAAAAACTTAAAAGCTCTGTGTATAATACACACATGATAACTTACATTAAGAAAAAAAAAAGACACCTGAAGTGAATAATTAAACACGGCCACATACATGTGCATGTGCATTATTAATGGATAGACAAGTCACAGGTTTTCACTGTACAGAACTACTGGAGGCAAACAGAAAATTTTCCAACTTGAAGATAACTTAAAATCTTGTTGAACTATTTTACAATCTAGTCTATTTACATATTTTAAAAGTCTAGTCTAGTATATTTTTAAAATATATACCAATGGAAATTTACAACAAAATGGCAAATGCGTTAGGACCACCACCACTACATGCCTTCAAAAACAATGGTTTGTAAGGGGGTACTTGAGTTTAAACATGGTTTTACAAGCATTGAAGACCATCCCCGCAGTGGACAACCAAGAAGTGCAACAACTTCGGATATCATTAAAAAAATTTCATACAGTTTTGGAAGACTGGCAATTGAGAATGGATGACATTGCCGAGATCATAGGTATCTCACACAAGCTTGTATATCACATTTTAACTAAAGAACTTGGTATGAAAAAACTTTGTGCCACATTTGTTGTCAAGTGACCAAAAGCAATGAGAACGAAAGTTTCTGAGAAATGTTTAGAGCATTTTATGAAGAATAGGAGTGATTTTGTTCATAGATTTGTTACTGTGGATGAGACGTGGGTCCACCACTACACTCCATAAACGAAACAACAGCCAAAACAATGGACTCTTAATTGGCGAACGTGCTCCAAAGAAAGCAAAGGTGGTCCCATCAGCGGGAAAAATCATGGCATTGATTTTCTTGGACGCAAAAGGCATTTTGCTAATTGATTATCTCGAGAAAGGCCAGTCAATAACCAGATAATAATATTCAAACCTGTAACGGGACATTTTGGCCTATTTTGGGGTAATAAAGAAATTTGTATTTTTTTTTTAATAAAGCAAATAACATTTTTTCAATAATTGGGACAAAACGTAACTGAAAGGTATATTTATTGGTAGCGACAGTGGTAGCACTGCTGGTGACAAAATTATTGAAGCGAGTTAAACAACCGACGAAACTGTGCCAAGGTCAGACAATGACACACAAAACAGCGTAAACAAATTATGTAACTGAACATCACGCGATGTTACGTCAGAGCCTAGCCTAACGGTGGAATGCAGTTGGCGTAGTAATACAAACTTAAAAACAATGAGAATTGGTCATACAACCACGGCGACTTTATAAAATAGTGCCGTTGGCCTAGTCCCAGTCTAAACTCAACACTCGCGCGAGTGACAAGTACAAGGTTCCGGAACGTAAATCGCGGGCGCCCGCAGTACAGAAAAATGTGATATAAAATCGAAATTTATGCGTAAATAATGTAAATGAACAGTTTTCTTGATACAATGACAGTTTCGGAGATGTAAAACAAATTATTCATTAACGTAAAATGTGCGTGTGGAGAAATGCGACGTCGTCTGGACTCAACCTCAGCTAAGTAGTCTACAAGAATGAAAACAAAATTTTCAATTATGATTTAAATATTCAAAATTTAAATATTCACATTTAAAGATTTTCACGATTAATAGAGAGCTCTTAGAATCCTGGGGTAGATATGTATGTGTGTGTGAGTGAAAGCGCTGGTTTCCGTTGTGTTAGTTAAGTTAAGTATTAAGCGAATTATTTTGTATTTATATTTCCTGTTTTATTTTGACTATTGCTGAACAAATTATATTCAACTTAATAATGATCCATTCTATGTCTATATTTTACTTGAATTACTATGGGAACAAAATGTAAAAGAGGGAGAAAAGAATAATTTGTTTGATAAAATTGAAATGCCAATAAATTTTAAATCATGGGAAACAAAATAAAGCTTTCTTTATTTTGAACAACCAATTCTGATCTCCTGTTCGCCGAAAAGAACCCGAGAAATATGGTAAGTACAAATTTTTTTGTTCTGTTTCTTGTAATTAATAAATACAAGATGGCGCCCGAAGAAATTCTAGAAAGTAAACAGTGAACAGTGACCTTAAAATCAGTTCAATTAAATTATCAATAAAAATGATATAGCACAATGGCTTCCGAACTTAGGGACATTTATATAAAAAATATTTTTTTATATAAATATAGGCCTACTTGGGAGAGCAGATTTTGTTGTTTAAGGTAACTAAAAAATGTGTAAACATAAGTAGTAAGGTTATAATATGATTGATAGATGTGTATTATAAATAAGTAAGAATTAAATAAAAATGATGCATACTAATGAAAATATTAACAATGAAGTCAGTTTCACTGATAGTCAAACTGAAAGTCAAATAAATAGCAATTTAAGCGAGACTGAATCGAGAATAATGGAAGGCGTAACGAGTCAATCGACGCCGACCTCAGTTAAGAAAGAGAATAATAGTGATATGATGAGTATGATGCAGTTATTGTTGAATAAATTTGATAGCAAATTTGATGAACAGAAAAACGAAATGCAAGAATTTAAAAGTAGTGTAAACGACAAGTTTGATGCAATTGACAAAAAATTTGACCGTCGTTTTGACGTTCAGAATAACAATTTTAATATCAAATTCGAACAACAGAATATTCAGTTGCAGCAGAGTATTAGCATAAAATTTGATGAACTTAGAACTGAAATTAATAAAGTACACATCAACTGTGAGAGTAACTGTAACAAATTAAAATATGAATTAAATGAAACGTTGAGTCACTCAATAGATAGTATGAATAATAAAATTGACGAAATAGAGGGTAGTGTGGTAGAAAAAACCAATGAACAAATACAAAAAGTAACCGAAAATTGTGATCGTAAAATAGATGAATGTAATGTTAGTAATGAGTACAAATTGAATTGTGTAGTTGATAAGATTGAAACATATGAAAATAGTACTCATGTCAAAATCAATGAAATAGAAAGTAATTGCAAAACAGAGATACAAGCTATACAAAATACAGTAAATACTATAGATACAAGTACTAAACAATTTGAATATTTAAATAATAATAAATTTGTGTCAATTGAGCAGAGTATAGTTAATGTTAAAGATGAATTGAATATAGCTATAAATGAAAAACTTAATAGGGTTACTGAACACATAGTCATTGCTAAAGATGTGAATAGCGATATTGATTTGGAGTTATTTAATTGCGAAAACAGGGGGGTACACCCTATGCAGTTTTTGAATAGAGTCAGAGAATTTAATCAGTTTTGTAGAAGTAGTTGGGAGGTACAATTGTTAAAAATCATGAAGTGTTTTAAAGGGCATTCCGCGGTATGGGCGGAGGTGCATAAAGTAGACTGGGTAAATTATCAGTGTTTTGAAACGGCTTTTAGAGAGAAATATTGGTCGGAGGAGGAACAAGAGATATTACGGAGTAAAATTATGGGACCAGGTAATTTTGGGAACCAAGGGGGTAACGTAACTATGTATGTAATGCGACTATATAATGAGGCAAAATATTTAGAGCCACCGTTACCGTTTGGGTCATTCGTCCGTCACATAAGCAAGCACCTACCGAGAGAAATACAAATTACATTAATGACTCGAGAGATTGTAGAAATCACGGAATTAGAGAAAATCTTAGACATATTACAGAATATAAGAGAACGGGATATGAGTAGGCGGATAAACACACCAGTATCGCATATAAATGGGAATCATAATCAGCCAAGGGGAATGCACAATTTTCACCGTGGAGCGCGGGGAGGAAGTCTTGATAATAGGGGCGAGAGTTGGAGGTGTAGAGACTGTGAAACTGATAATTATGCTAATTGAACAAATTGTTTTAGATGTCATCGAACCAGGGAGTGCGCCAGGAACGAGAGAACGAACCCACCACCAAAGCAACAGTCGAGGGGAGGAGAATTTTATAGAGGAGCGCCGAGAGGAGGAGGACATTATAATAGAGGAAGGGGAGGAAATCATCCAGCTGTAGCAGGTCCATCCACGGAAAACTAAGGAGGACAATGGAGAAGCGGGCCCAACCATTGTCAACGGAGAACCGGGTCCAAGTAACCAACGAATATGCGAACAACGTTATCAAGGTGGACATGGCAAAAGAATTGTTAGAAGAAGAGGAGAACAGGGTGATGGAACGCAGAACAGGATTGACTGAGGTGACAATTAACATTGAAGGTAAGAATTATAAAACTTTAATTGATACCGGTAGCGAGATCTCAGTAATTTCTGAAAATGTCATGGGTGAATTAAAAGAGTTGAACAAGAATATACCGTCATTACCAGTTGCCGGGGTTACAGTAGTGGGGGTAACTGGGGTGAGAAGTAAGAGAATAACCAGACAAGTACAATTAAATATTTTAATAAATGCAGTTGAATTTGAAAACACTTTCCTAGTAGTTAAAGGGTTGAGTCTAGATGTAATATTGGGAAATGATTTTTTGGAAAGAAACGGAGCAGTAATAGATTTCAATAAACAAATAGTAAAATTTGAAAAGGGGAATAAATCAGTCAGAATAGAGTTTAAGAAAGTAGTAAATGAAGCTAAAGTCATGGGAATAAAAATGTTATATAAGCAGATAGGCGATAGAGAGATAGAGACTAAAATAAATATATGCCTAGAGAATGAGGAGGGAGAAATGCATGAGCGTAATGAGAGTGTGTGGGCAGATAGAGCCGACAAATTTTTTAATGAAAATACAGTTGTAGGAAATACTCAGCGACAGGAGCTGTGGGCAGTTGTGGAGCGGTTCAGAGAGGTGTTTGATGAATCACCAGGGAAAGCGAAGGACTACATCTGCGAGCTGAAAGTTCGGGACCACGCACCATACATGCAGAGGAGATACCCGGTGCCATTTTTGAAGAGGAGGGCTGTACAGGAGGAACTAGACCGGATGATGCAGGGAGGCATAATTGAACGCTCAGTATCACCCTACTCAAACCCTTTGGTAGTAGTGATCAAAAAGGATGGCAAGGTAAGGTTATGTTTAGATGCTCGGAGAATTAATCAAATTATTATACCTGACAGGGAATCTCCGGAACCCATAAATGAGATTTTACAGAAGTTCAGCGGAGTCAAATACATGACGTCCTTAGACCTGACAGCGGGATACTGGCAGGTGCCATTAGCAACAGAGAGCAGGAAATACACAGCTTTTCTTTTTAACGGTAAGAATTACCAGTTCAAACGCTTACCTTTTGGATTAAACACCAGTGTTGCCAGTTTTATTAAATGTTTAGATAATATTTTACAACCTAAGGATTTAGACTTTTTAACTGTATATGTCGATGATATCTTGATAGCTTCTAGAACATTCACTGAACATTTAGAACACATAGAATATGTATTAGATAAGCTGCAAAGAGGGGGTTTAACAATGAATTGGGACAAGTCTAAGTTTCTGCAGACAGAAATACATTTCTTAGGATTTATTATTACACAGGAGGGGATATTAGCCAACCCTGACAAAGTAGAAGCCATAATGCGATTCCCCGAACCTAAAAACATTAAGCAATTACAAAGTTTTTTAGGCCTATGCAATTTTTACAGGAAATTTCAGGAGAACTACGCACACACCACATCCAAACTGAGTGCTGTACTGCAGAAGAATAAACAGTGGAGATGGGGCGATACAGAACGAAACGCGTTTAATGAAATTAAGAGAAAGTTTAGTCACATGATCATGATGAATCATCCCGATTTTAATAAAACTTTTCATTTGCAGACCGACGCCAGCAATGTAGCGCTAGGGGCGGAGCTCTACCAGGAGGGTTGCGACAAGGAACATCTGACGGTCGCCTTCGCCAGTAGATCGCTGTTGTCGGCTGAGAAAAATTATACGACGACTGAAAAAGAACTTCTAAGTATTGTGTTCGCCGTGGGTAAATTCCGGACCTACATCCTAGGCAATACCACGATAATCCGGACGGACCACAAGGCATTAGCATTCCTTAATTCATGTAAGCTGACACATAGCAGATTAACCAGGTGGGTATTAGCCTTACAAGAATATAACTTTTCATGGGAGTATATAAAGGGGTCAGATAATAAGGTACCGGATACACTTTCTAGAGTAGATGTTATAGACAATAAAACTGGTAGGGACCTTAAAGAAATAGAAATTTTTAGATTAACTAGAGAAGATAGATTTTTTGGTGAGGAATTAAGTGATATTAAAAACATGCAAAGATCTGATAGCAAAATGGGTAAAGTAATTGTTAGTTTAGAAACAGATGTAGAGGGATCTGAATATAATGAGCGGTTTCAAGTCTATCAAGGTATTTTGTTTAAAAAAGTAGAGGGTGGGGAGCGTGATTGGAGGTTAGTTATACCCGAGGGATTAATAGATAAAATTGTTTGGGATTGTCATATAAGGTATGGTCATTTTGGGGCGAGAAAGTGTGCTAATGTTTTGAAAGAGTCATGTATATTTAAGAATATGGAGAAGAGAGTTAGGAGAGTGTTAAGAGTGTGTGATTTATGTCAGAGATCGAAAGTAGTGAATTATAAAGTAGAAGGGGAGATGAATTACATAAAAGTCGAGAGACCGTTTGATCTAGTTGCGGTTGATTTGTATGGACCATTACCCAGAGGTAGAGGTGGTGTGTTGTATGTATTTGTAGTTCTAGACACTTTTTCAAAATTTGTGAAGTTATATAGCATTAAGAGAGCGACGAGTAAAGTACTCAGTGAGAAAATAATAAAAGACTACATGCTTAATGTTGGAAAACCGAAAATTATATTATCTGACCACGGTCCACAATTTATAAGCGGCAAGTGGCGGCAGACGCTTGGATGGGAAGGCATCATACCCAAGCATACGGCAGTGTATCATCCTCAGTCGAACCAAGCAGAACGGGTGATGAGAGAGATTGGTAGGATATTTCGGGCGTACTGTCACGCCAAACACACAGAATGGCCATCCTACGTGAAGAAAGTAGAGGAGTGGCTGAATTGTACCACCCATGAGTCCACGGGATTTACGCCGCATGAGTTGATTAGGGGAACAAGGCCGCCCAGGATATTGGAACAACTTTTCAAATACCCACCAGAAGGTCAGGTTTTGGACAGGAACATGAAAATTAGATTGGCAAACGAGAACTTACTCATGAGAGGAGAGCGAAGAAAACAGAAACATGATGCCAAGGGCAAATGGACCAAGTATGAGGTAGGTCAATTAGTGTTAGTAAAAAGGCATGATTTGTCCAGTGCTCAAGATAGAGAAATAAAGAAGTTCTTCTTGTTGTATGAAGGACCCTATGAAATTGTAGAAATAAAAATGCAGAATGCGTATGTGCTGAGGAACCCAGCGACGCAGGAAATAGTAGGTACTCAAAATGCGACGAATTTAAAATTATATCGGTCACTTTAATTATGTTTATAAATAAGATTTCAAATATTGTTGTATGTTTACAGAAGGGATCCTCCCCCATTTTCGGGCGGTCACGATCTTACCAGTCCTGGCCGTGGAATTCGGAACTCGGAGGCGGGCCATGGTTGGCGGATCTTCCTTCGGGCGGTGAAAACAACGATGGTCCGGCTCCACCAAAATTGGTACAAAGTAGAAATTTAACTACACATTTGAACGGGGAGGGGGACCCCAACAGGTACGTGACACGAATTAAATTTTTTTAATACACTCCAGGTGCAGCGATCTCGGTGTACCTGTCACGTGCCTGCACTGCCTTAGAGTGTTGTACATAATGGAGGCTGCACCTAAATATAGGGCAGTGCATACAAACTTTAATATTTTTAGTGTCAATGGCAAAATTCAAGTTGAGCCATTGACAATAGTTTTGCTTAAGCCCGAAACGAAGAGTTTTGCGGGGAAGTATGGGAAATTCCAGAGCGGACGACGGGTTGGAAGAAATGAGGAGTTTAAGGAGAAGTTGGGTATAAAGGGGAAGTAACTGCACAAAGTAGATCTGCTCTGGAATTTTTAAATACTTCATCGCAAAACACCCCCATTTCAGGCGACTGCGACCTTCCTAGACGTAATGAAAGTTACGATAGAGTCAGCCTTCAATGTAAATAGAATTAAAAAAAAAAAAAAAAAAAAAATATACCAAAACAATTTTGGATGTGTATAATTTTAAATTTAAATAAATTTTAGAATTAAGTGACCAAATATAATTGTCAAGTTTTAGTATCAGTGAGTAGGGGAACGCTTTGAAAAGATGTGTAATAAAATAAAGACTTGTTGTCAATACAAGATGTGGGGATAATTTTGGGGGGTAGATTGGTGCTCAATGAAGTGATAGAACAGTGGAGTGTGGAACTGCAATTGTAGAAAGTTTAGTTTTCAATTGAAATTAGTTAGTTATTAAGTTGCTGTTGCTGGGGTGGCATGTGCCCCAGTAGATAGCGGAAAGTGTTGGGGGTAACAGAGTGTTACCTCCATCGGAGGCCAACATGGCGAAAATGCACGGCACAACCTTTTGTACAATTTTATATTGTAACTTGATAAATTGCCGTGCCGTGCATATTAATGATGATGAATACATGCCTGAAGGAAGAGATGATTTCCCCGACTTTTCGGGCGATTACTGCCTTACCAGCACTAATCGTGGTTTTGACTAGCGGTCAGCTATGGCCATATCAAGTCCCTTGACCATAGCTGGCTTGAAATTGGTCTATATTAGAAATTAATGGTGGGTGAAGCTAGGGGAAATCCCGGAACTATGGAACAGCGGCTGCCACTCTGTTCGAGGAGGAACAGCAAAGCCAGGTGGTAGACCCGCATTAAGGGCGCATAACTATAGAACAGAGATATGTTGATATCTGAACCTTTTAAAATGTAACGCAGAAGCAAGGACACGGAGATGTCAAATACCTCCAAAACTTCAGTCCTTGTGGACGCAACTGGACGCCACAGTCCAGGGGGGGTCATAGTGTGTGTGGCAGGGAGGTTATCCAGGGGGGTAACGAATTAGAAATTTGTTGTAGTTTAATAATGATGACTCGCTACTAAATAATTTTGTTTTGATTTGAAAAATAGATGCACTACATACTTCCTATATTGTGTTTATTATGTCTTATTGTGTTAATTGCATGTAGTATGTTAGGAATAAGGGTTATAAAAATATAATAATATGTTTTCAATGTGTTTATAGATTTTAAATAAAAATTAAATAAATTTGTGATAGTTAAAATTTTCAATGGGTTGCAAAAGATAGAAGTTGGGTGATAGTAATTATTTGAGTAAAACGTTTGAGTCAGTCCAAGTTGAAAAATATTGGGGTATTAAAGAGAATGAGAGAGGAAATACATGTAGTAGAGAATTTGAGTATAAGTGGAGACACAGTAGTAATGGAGAATTTATGTAGAGTTTTGAGTGATATATTGTTGTTTATAATTGATGATGTTAATTTGTTGTAATTGTAGTGAGGTAATGAGATTGAGATTTTGGGGATGGCAATTTTGTAATAGGGGGTAGTGTAATGTGGGAGTCCGCAACATAATGATAAGTTGGGACGGGATTGGGATCAATTTAGTGGAGACGGGGTTGCCTTAGGTAGAATCCAGGAACCAGATAAGGGAAATGAGCTTTTTTTTGGGGGGGGGAACACTTATCCTATGTACAAAGGGTTAGAGAGTATTTTTTTTTTATATATTGAGAGAAGGTGGCGAATTGAGTTAAAGTAGTAAGTAGTTAGAGGTAGAGAAGGGTTAGTAGATTTTTTGATAGAGGGGTGTCATACTAGTTAAAGATTTTGTAAGGGAGCGTTAGAGTCATAAAAGGGGAAGATTATGGGTAAATGCCAAGTTGATAAAGTGATATATAATGAATAACGGAGAATCACCCAAATTAATTAAATGGAATAATAAATGAACTGATGTGTAAAACGAAGATTGATTAAAAAAATATATATATATATAATAATTTTTTTTGGGAAAAGAATTAATAAAAGTAAAGTGAGATTAAAAGATAATTTTATGATTTTATATGCAAATTTAATGATGTAAAGTGTGTAAATTTTTAAATACGAATTGTTTATTTTAAGATAATAATAACAATGTGAATTATGAATGTACTATGTTTTCTTATGTTATATTGTGTTTGTTAGTGTAAGAGAATTTTATGAATTTAAATATTTTAAATGCAAATTGGGGATGACAGAGATGTATAATATGGTAATGGGAAATGTTTATTTAAATTCTGATGGGAATCAGGGCAATAATTTTGAATTCTGGGATTTTAAAGTTAATAAGAGAAAGTAGATAGAATGAGATTATGGAATTTTAAAATGGGTATCATGTTGTGTTGTTAGGTCTTCATATATATGTTAGAGGTTAAGAGGAAAAACCAGTGCTTCTTGGCGCAAACCAGCACCGTTAAGGGGAAACAGATCAGTTGGGGATATGGTGTTGTATAAGACCACTAGTTGATATTTGATTTGTTGTTTCAGTGTTTGGTGATGCTGTGGCGGCGGACCTGAGCTGGCCAGCGCGTCAGAGCAGGGGCGTTAAGTATCTGTCTGACTTTATGGTGTTGGGATCTCGAGAGAGAAGTCCAGTATTGTCATTCAGGTGCGGTCACAGTCACTGGACCAAGGGTGAGTTAATTATACTTTTTGTAAACCATACAGGGGGTTGTGGCGACATATCCTGGCTGATCCCTTTAGCAAGTATGAATGTGTCAATGAGATTTTTTATGCTTTGGCATAAAATATCTCATTGAGGGGGTACTGTAACGGGACATTTTGGCCTATTTTGGAGTAATAAAGAAATTTGTATTTTTTTTTAATAAAGCAAATAAAATTTTTTCAATAATTGGGACAAAACGTAACTGAAAGGTATATTTATTGGTAGCGACAGTGGTAGCACTGCTGGTGACAAAATTATTGAAGCGAGTTAAACAACCGACGAAACTGTGCCAAGGTCAGACAATGACACACAAAACAGCGTAAACAAATTATGTAACTGAACATCACGCGATGTTACGTCAGAGCCTAGCCTAACAGTGGAATGCAGTTGGCGTAGTAATACAAACTTAAAAACAATGAGAATTGGTCATACAACCACGGCGACTTTATAAAATTGTGCCGTTGGCCTAGTCCCAGTCTAAACTCAACACTCGCGTGAGTGACAAGTACAAGGTTCCGGAACGTAAATCGCGGGCGCCCGCAGTACAGAAAAATGTGATATAAAATCGAAATTTATGCGTAAATAATGTAAATGAACAGTTTTCTTGATACAATGACAGTTTCGGAGATGTAAAACAAATTATTCATTAACGTAAAATGTGTGTGTGGAGAAATGCGACGTCGTCTGGACTCAACCTCAGCTAAGTAGTCTACAAGAATGAAAACAAAATTTTCAATTATGATTTAAATATTCAAAATTTAAATATTCACATTTAAAGATTTTCACGATTAATAGAGAGCTCTTAGAATCCTGGGGTAGATATGTATGTGTGTGTGAGTGAAAGCGCTGGTTTCCGTTGTGTTAGTTAAGTTAAGTATTAAGCGAATTATTTTGTATTTATATTTCCTGTTTTATTTTGACTATTGCTGAACAAATTATATTCAACTTAATAATGATCCATTTTATGTCTATATTTTACTTGAATTACTATGGGAACAAAATGTAAAAGAGGGAGAAAAGAATAATTTGTTTGATAAAATTGAAATGCCAATAAATTTTAAATCATGGGAAACAAAATAAAGCTTTCTTTATTTTGAACAACCAATTCTGATCTCCTGTTCGCCGAAAAGAACCCGAGAAATATGGTAAGTACAAATTTTTTTGTTCTGTTTCTTGTAATTAATAAATACAAGATGGCGCCCGAAGAAATTCTAGAAAGTAAACAGTGAACAGTGACCTTAAAATCAGTTCAATTAAATTATCAATAAAAATGATATAGCACAAACCTCTGGAACAACTAAATAAAAAAATTTGTGAGAAAAGCCCCAGTTTAGCAAAGAAAAAATAATTTTTTATCAGGACAATGCCCCTGCGCACAAAAGTGTTTTGGCGATGAGTAAACTGCGAGATTTGAAGTACGAATTATTAGAACACCCATCATATTCAGCAGATGTAGCATCCTCTGATTTCTGTCTAATTCCAAACCTTAAAAAATTTGTGGCTGGAAAGTGTTGTTCATCAAATGAAGAGGTAACACCAGCTGTAGAGGGGTATTGTAAGGATCTTCCAGAAATTATTAGAGAAGCATTGGACCAAGTGTACTGAAGTTGGGGGAGATTATATACAAAAATAAAGTCATTTTTGTAACAATTAACTTCTTTTTTCATTTCCAATCGGCGAACTTTTCAACTACCCCTTGTATATGGTCTGATACTATTCATTTACAACTTTTATACTCCTGACAGGGCATACCAATGTGGATGATGCTAAGGAGTATGGCATACAATTAGGAATAGACAGGCCCAGAGTTCACCTGAACGTCATGACGAAAAATGATAGAACGCCTGAGGTGGATCTGAACCAAATTTTCCTACTTTAGAATTGAGTGTGCTGAGTACTACACCTTCCAAACTCCTAATGATAGCAATCCGTAAATAATCTTATTTATAAAAATTACACAAAAAGAAATTTACCATTTCACTTAAAGTCTCATGAGTCAAATACTGGTCCTGGATGACACTATAACTCATAAGCATAGGCTTTCCATATTCGAACGGTTTATTTTCTGGAGGTGGAACCACCCAGTAGCTTACAACTGAAGATTCCAAACTAAGACTTTCTTTATTATATGGAGCTGCAACATAGAATACACAGTAAGAAACACACAATAAATAAATAGTATCTCTATTAGTATGGATAGTAATAATAATCTTATTCTTTTACTTGAGAAAGATTCTCATTTTTCTCCAGTGAAATATTATAATAAAAATCAATGTATACAAATTTAACAATGCATAAAAGTTTAAATTTCAATATGAAATGGATAAGTTTGACTTGTCACAACATACAGTAAAACCTCTCTAGTCCGACCCCCGGCTGGTCCGATGCTCCAGTTGGTCCGACCGCGGCTCAGGCACCGACTTGTTGATGACTCACCAGCTTGTTTACATACTTGTCAGTTGTTTTGCTGCCTCAGTGAGCCGGCATCTAGTGTCTAGTGCACAGTGTTGCCAGGTCTTCCAAAATTTCGGAAGACCTTCCGATTTTTTTTAATGTTCCAGAAAATACGAAATTTGGTGTAAATCTTCCGAATTTTTTCCTACTCTCGTTTCAGTGCTATGTCGCATTTCTAGAGTTTTGTTTTTGCGTACGATATGACGTCAAATCTGGTGTTTCATTGCAATCGCAATTATAATTGCTTTCAATCAAAGTTTATAAGATACTGTAATGTCTAGCCTACACCAGGTCATAATAATGTCAAATCGCTGTGATAAACATGAAAATAAAAGTAGGGTACTACACTTGGTGGCTAAACTGTGTTGGGTATGAAGAGTGTTGAGCTGTTGTTATGTCTACATCTCTGCAGTCCTGAAGTTCGAGCTCTGGCAAATCGAAAACATCGAGCCAACACTGTTCAAAACATCAAATTTGTGGAACTCTATACCTAGAATTGCAGGCGCTCTCGCAACAGATAGAGCTAATTCATTTACACTTTTTTTCAGTGTAAGCACGCTTACTAGTGCGTGCTAATTACTCGTCCTGTGTGAATCGGTGTACGTAGTAACTGGTGACAGTTTTAGTGTTTACAAATTTTTTTTACACTTTTAATACTGTGTGTACATACTGTACATATTATCATTTATTGTACATAACCAATCATATAGCCTGGTAGCCTACTGTATAAGTTTTATTTTATTTTAGACTGTTTCATTTAATGAAATAATAAACATTTTGTATTCTTCTGATAATCCAACCTTTTTTGCGTTCCGACCATACCCCCAGTCCCAGAGATGACGGATTAGCAAGGTTCTACTGTATACAGATAAGGGTCATTCCATGTCAAGTCACCCAGGTCATGACACCCACCTCCTCAGATTTTGATGAAACCTAACACAATTGATTCTATTACTATCCTGATAACACCTGCAAAATTTTTTTGCTCTATCATTTATAGTTTTTTTTAATTAATTTTTTAGTTTTTTTTTAATTTGGCGCTATCCGAAGCCTCGGAAATCGCGCCTTTAACGTGCACTCACAACTTTAAAAATATTTTTCTTGAAGACTATTCAAGATATCATCATGAAATTTTGCAGGAAGTTTGTGTGTTATACCTAAAAGCAGCGAAAAATGCTCTTATTAACCTATTTCAATCCCTCAAAAAACTAAAAATATTTTAATATAATTTTTTAGAAATTTTAGAAACGGGTGTTTTGTTTTACAAAAACCACAATATCTAGAGTCTCAGACTTGATAGAATGCTTAAATTTGTTTTAAAATACTCTTAAATATATAGGCTATTAGATAATTAAAAAATATAGTTGGCTTTTTAACATGTTTAATTACTGTGCACAACAGAAGAATATCTTTTAAAATTCAAAAGACGATTGAGTACTTACGTTAAACAAAATTTATTGTTCAAAATACACATTCAATATTGCGAGTTGTTTGTCTTCTTAATACATGTTAATGCTGATTGAAATACTTTTTCCACTTCATCCAACAGCTTTCAGTTTTCACACAATCTTTTTTGAATTAATACATTCTTCCGGTGCCACTTGATTGAGGTGTGTCTACTATACTGATGATGTGTTCCATAGGCACTATGCACGAATCTTCTCTTTGAGGCCAATAAAAAGATGCAGCTGTCCTGAAGGGTGGAGAAAAAGAATTTCCGCATCTTCTTCTTCACTGAAGATAGTTTGTACTAGTCCAAAATACCAGTTACCATCATAATTTGCAGCCACATAATTATCTGAAGATGGTTGAACACAAACCCAATCAGAAGAAGTTTGATAAGAAAAGATTAGTGCAGGGTTAAGACTATCAGTAGTCCTTCTAATTTCAAGGTTGTTTGTCTGAAGTGGTTTGAAATTATGAAAACTTCTAGTACCAGGAATAGTCCGGGTTGTTGAAAATCGTTTTTCTAGTTCCAATCGTAGTGAATCAGCATCTTTTTTGTCAATAAAGTGAAAGCGAATGTTTTCAATATTCTTTTCACAATAGTTGTTGACAGCACTTGCTGTCATAATTTGATCTTCATCTGGTAGCTGGAGGCTTGCTTTCCTGTACTTGTACTTACCTTTTTATAAATTAATAAATAGATTTTGTTTATTTACTATGCATTTAGGCTCTGTAGACGCCATGTTGTTATCTGCCAACCTAAAATTTCACTCGCCAGGGTTCGAATCAGCGAACGGGAAAATCAGAACTGGTTATTTGAATAATAACGATCATTTCTTAGTTTACTAAGCAATTAAAATTTTCTTTTATGAATTTGCTAACTGCTATAATTTTTATTGTTCGACTAAGCTTTTCGTCATCACTGACATCTTCAGGTCTTAAACAACCAATTAAACAAGCGTTGTTTAAGACCTGAAGATGTCAGTGATGACGAAAAGCTTAGTCGAACAATAAAAATTATAGCAGTTAGCAAATTCATAAAAGAAATAGTAAGGATGGCTGCTAATTTAAACAATACGAAGAATTAAAATTTTATTGATCATTTCTTGTTTTTTATATCCCTTTCAATTCCAATAATTCTTAAAAATTTTTCACATATCAAAATGAAAATTATTCAGACAATAACTTAATTTTTTTATATATAAATTTATATGTAAAATAACAACATCCTTAAAACTACCATCAAAATTTAATTAACCCAAACCAGCGCTTCTTACTTTATCATTTTTATTATTTTTATTCACGCTCGCATTCATACATATGCCCCATGCCCATTTGAGATCTCAATTTCTTTATTCAATGGTAAATACAGTACTCTAAAAGAACATATTTTGAATTTGATATACCACTCTGGTTACTGATCTGGCTTACGAAAGAGTCCAATGTTCCGTAGTAGCTTCCATCACTCCGCACATATTTGTCGCACCATCTTTTATCGAAACTGTTACTTTAATTATTTAATTACTCACTGGATAATCCTGTTCCGATTTAAATTATACATTTGGTTTTAAAATCACATTTTGTTTGATTTGCGGGCCCGCATTTTCGTTCCGGAACTTTTGTCACCACCGGCCGGCTTTAAGCTGTATATGCGACTGAGGCGGATTTTACTGTGTTGAGTTCTTTGTTTTCTGCACACTGGGCGAGAAAGAATGTTTCATACGTGTTTTTCAAGCTGTTCACAGCGTCACACCCATGCGCGCGTACGCGCGAATACGCCCCCCTCGCTGATAACTTTTACATTCCCAGACTCGTTAATTGGTTTTGTGCGACAGCGACACGTACGTACGGCTTGGCTTGGTACCGCACTGACTGCAAGGTGTTAAAAAACTGTCAAGCGTTTATGATCAAAATGTTGTTCAGCTTGAGTGGCTACTATATTTTACAATTATTTAAGAAGAAATAAACCCCAATAGTTTGTCCCGTTACATTCCTTAAAATTCTTTTTACCGTTCCTCCTAGACCATCACATATTGATTTCCCATGACTTGTAGCAAAACGAGTGTTCAGCTTTCATATTGAAGTCTTTCAAATGCTCAGACAGGTTCTTAAAACTATTCCTATTTTTATATTGACCAGCACAGCCATCAGTGAAATAATGAAGTGTGTCTATTTCTGGATGGCCATTTTGTAATTTCCCTTTGGACATAAGAAAACTTGTGTCATGCTCAAGATCGTCACTTATAAAACAGTGCTTAGAAATCAAAACATCCTCTTTGTTTCTTAAAAAAATTCCTACTGCATGAAGAGTACAACCCCCTCTATTCCAATGATAACTTTGGATTTCATTTTGAATGACATATGAATAATTTTCACTAAAATCCATTACTACAATTACTGAATTGGGTGGTGGGTTTTCTTTCAATCTCTTAAAAGCTGATGACTGCGATTAAGCGACAAATGAATGGGGTATTAGCTTTTCTAGTGATCTGCTCAATAAAGAAATATAGTCCTCTACGCTAATAGATTGTTTTACCATCTCTGCTCTGTCGGTATTCACCCATTGGCTTATTACAATTTCTTCTTCTAAATCATAATCTTCACTTAATTTTTCAGTCAAATAATCGATTAATGCAGTGTCTGCAGGACAGTTATCACAATGGCGCAGCATCCAGTTGGAATTTTCTATGTTGCACACAAGCATCTTAATTAGGTCTTTATATGATTCTTCAATTTTGGCAGCATCCAGTAACAGTTTTACATTTTGGTGGATGCAGCAAACACATACAGTGCGTGTGCCTGCAGAATCAGCAAGGATACACCATTTAAGTCTCAAACAACAAAATTTTGAAAACCCTACTTTCACATCTGGATATTCCCATTTAAAACAAGAATAGAGTTCTCTCAAGTTACAAAGGATGTCTTTTTTGCATGTAAACATTTTTTTAACACTTACTTTGTCTTTAGCCCCAGGTAACACTCTTAAACTTTCATCATTTTGATAAAAGTCTGTTACAAGTTTAATTGTATTTTCAGAAAGTGTTTTACCTTTTTTGGGATCAGGAATTGCCAAAATACCCTTTTCACGTTTCAGCTTTCTTGCATGTCGCACAATGTATTTACTCACATTGAATTCCTTCATCACTTTTTCTTTGCTCCAAGATTCTGGAGCCAAAGCCAAAATCTGGATTTTTTGAGACCTCTCAACAGATAAAATCTTTTCTTTCAAAAGACAAATCATCACATCAAAATCCTGTGCCTTTTTAATCATACTTGTATCTTCTTCCTCGTCATCAGAACTTGGAACATCATAATCTAGTGCTTTTGAAATTTTTCTTTTCACAGCCTTAGTTACATTATCAACTTTTCTTTTATAATACAACCCCTTACTACGTGATGACAAGGTGTGAAGCTTTATTGGTGTTAAACCTAAATCATCTAGAGCAGTGTTTGTTTGTGAGAGGGATACATTTCTTGATTCTAATGAATCTAATTCAGTAATGAGTTTATCATCTGTTTCATTCTCACTGACTTTTATTTTTATTTTTTCTTCACAAAAGTAATGGCATGTTGAACAAAGCTTTTGCCCAGGTTTTATGTAAATATTTTTTGCTATCAATTGTTTCGAAAAACTTAAACTTACACTTCTCAATGATTTTTTAATAGGCTTTTTGTGTTTTTTTAACGGGTCTAAACAGATTGTTTGATACTTTTCAAATACGTTTAAAAAGTAGTAGCTGTGATGAGAACAGATATTTTTAAATTCACACAAATTAATTCCAGATCTAAGGCGAATCAAATCTTTTTCTTCGTCACTTAATTCAGAAACACATTGTAACTTTTTTGAAGGTATGTAGATTATTTGGAAACAGTCAGATTTTTTAAATAGTCCAATGCTACAGGCTTGAATATCTGCCATGCTGTTTTGCATACTTCACAGCATGTTATGAAAAATTTTTAAAGTATTATTATTCTTCATATAATACTTCTAAAATATTTTAGTTATTGAAGCAAAACATTTATAAAAAAATAATAGTGATATATATTATTTTTAGTAATTAGCAAAAAAAGGGAGTACTTATTAGAGGGTTTTAAACTGTAAACAAACTGCCAGTACTTACAGATTCAACTGAATTATTGTAAAAAAAACATCCATGCCCTACTTGTACACTCAAATTTACCTTTTCTTCAAAACACAAAGTAAACAAAATAAGTTTATATTCACACGAATTTAAATTATCTTCAAAACCCAAAGTAAATTTTAAAAAGTTTATATTATTACTGCCTCAATAACACTTAACTTAAAAACATTAATTTAAACAATCTTTAACTAGGAAACAATTAGTCACTGTAGGTATGTCCTCACTTAATGAAAGATAGGAACAACTGCAGTAATTCAGCTGTAGAGAGGAGCATGTCACCATCATAGGAAAAGAGCCTGTTGAGACAGGCTGGGTGAGTCATGTAAATTATCAGCAGCACAGGCTGAGCTGCTGATAATTCACCAAATCAGAGTACTGAGATTAAAATCTGAGTACTGAGCTTTTAAATATTACTTTTAGTTACCCTCATTATTACATTTCAAACTTACTAGTATATCTTTGAGTTGTTTTTATGCAGTAGGTACTGTAAGACTTTCCCCTAATGTTTGACTGAAAAGTTAGTTTGTAAAAGTTATAAAAAATAAAAAGCAAACTAAATTTTAACTTTCCCACGGACTACCTATTTAAAAGCAGTATAGTTTTTTTTAGATAGGCCTATATAGTTCTTTATTTTGTATTGTAATTAAACATGTTAAAAAGCCAACTATATTTTTTAATTATCTAATAGCCTATATATTTAAGAGTATTTTAAAACAAATTTGAGCATTCTATCATGTCTGAGACTCTAGATATTGTGGTTTTTGTAAAATAAAACACCCGTTTCTAAAATTTCTAAAAAATTATATTTAAATATTTTTAGTTTTTTGAGGGATTGAAATAGGTTAATAAGAGCATTTTTCGCTGCTTTTAGGTTTAACACACAAACTTCCTGCAAAATTTCATAATGATATCTTGAATAGTTTTCAAGAAAAATATTTTTAAAATTTGTGAGTGCACGTTAAAGGCACGATTTCCGAGGCTTTGGATAGCGTCAAATTAAAAAAATAAAATAAAAAATGAATAAAAAAAACTATAAATGATGGAGCAAAAAAAATTTTGCAGGTGTTATCAGGATAGTAATAGAATAAATTGTGCCAAGTTTCATCAAAATCTGAGGAGGTGGGTGTCATGACCTGGGTGACTTGACATGGAATGACCCATAACCAAATTTCACGATTTTCAATTTTTACAAGCTTTGGGGCTATATTAAGAAATCCACAACTAAAGTCACTACATTATTGTGTACAGTGGTGCAGCGTGATAAAATAATTTGGGTAGACATATCAAAACTACCCAAAAGCAACTTCTTACTGAAATTGTTAGCATTCTTAATGGACCAGTAAAACAACGGTAAAAAGAGTTAATTCATATACCAAACAATATACTCAGTTATGCATGTCAATTGTTGTCAGCTTTTGGTGAAAGCAAAATCAGCCTAGTTTATTTCATCAAGGACTGTTTCATTAATAGTGATGTAATGAAAAAAAAAGTCCATACAAAAATTCTAATTTTGAAGACTTTAAGAAGTATAATTTTAGACTTTTTAAAAATGTACAGATGACCTAATAGGAAATAACAGAATCTATCTGTCATCAGGTTACTAGCCGAGATATAAACCATTCTCTTTTTGGACTTGGCTGTCAGGTAGAGGAAATGTCCGGTAGGGTCACAAAAAGTTTAAATTCTTCGTCTTTACTGGAACAGAAATGTAACCTACCAATTATGTGGTCTTAAGTTAGACTATTCGTGATGCAAATATAATTTTGATGTATGTAAAACTACTGTTTCATCACAAATATTATCAGAACTATAGAGAATAAAATGAATACTTACAACAAATAACACCGACGCATGGTGTGTAGCTGGCGTCATTGTTGCCTTTCATTTGGATCTCATAGTCCAACTGAGAATCGATGTCCCTAAGTGTTGGCGTTGCAGGAGCAGTAGGATGTGAGTGGTACCATCCGACCAGTGTCAGGTGGCGTAGGTCTATAGTGCGCTGAATCTCTGATTCAACTATCGGTGCCATTTCTTTGTCACTGAGCCGACTTCGACATGGCATTGCATAAGTTATTGCTAAATCTGGAACCACACAACATTAAAAATTTCACATTTTTGTTGTACAAATCAGATACAGATACACATACAAATAAGACTATATGGTTTGGTCCAAGGCTAGGTATATGAAGGATTCACAAACGAAGTGGACGAAAACCACTTTTTACAAAATTTTAGTTGGAAGCCACAGTGTGTGCATTATGCATTGCCACAGCAAACCATAACTAATAGTTATAGTAACACGTATCAGAGAGTATTTCATTTTCATGCAGTAAACAAACTGACTTGAAACAAAAATTACACTCTATTTTCTTGAAATCATATGTTATGGACTTGGCTAATTTTATTTGTGAATCCCTTATATACTAAGGTTCACTTTTTATCTTTCAACTTTTAATGTTTTCGTTCTACCTAACCCGTTAGTACGCCTATGCTTTGTCAGTTTCAAAACTAATTATTACTACTATATTTATATGCAAAATATCTTTGTTTTCCTTTTATTTAAGTATTTTATGAACTGCCACAGTCAGGTACTTATAATATTGATATTCTCTATTACATATTCTACTAAATAAAAACAACAATAGATGATGCTTAAGAAATAAGCACAAGCACTTCTAAACTATTACTTAGTTAAGGGAGAGAATAATCATTTATACTGAATACTAAAGAAATATATTTAAGTTCCTACTTACTGTGAGCATTAACATCCCAATGTCCAGCTAAATATCCAACCACTTCTGAAGTTGTCAGATGGCAATGAAAGTCCATAACAAGCGCAGCATTGGTTGACATGGAAACAAGAAATGGTTGTATCTTTCCCAGATTAGAGAATGGCACGATTTCCACCAACGTGTTTGGATCACTGCACAGCAGACAATATTTATTTTTAATACTATCATTATACAGGTAATAAGAATAATATTCGGAATAATAAATATTGTTACGCAACGGAACATTCTCGAACAATGGAGTGTGTCGTTCTGTGTGTTTCTCAGCTATATATAGCTGTAATGTTTGTGTGCGTACATATTGCTAATTTGAGAAGAAAGACCGTGACATTTATCATGTGTCATCAATCGAGGCCGTTCCAGACCACAGCGATATGTGCACTGTGTTCAAGGCCAGACACAACACTGTTTCTAGTGAATTCGAGAGCACCTGTAAGAGGCGGTTGTTTAACATGTCATCCAAAAAGTGACAGATTATTCTGGCATTTCAGGGGGTATAAATATAACCATCCAGCGATGGTCAGTTCAGTTTACTTCAGGCGATTACTCAGTGCGTTTAAGTGGTGATTTATTCAAGTGAAGTTCGAAGTATTGTGGCGAAGTGTTATTGTGTTACAATTGTTTGGGGCTCTATTAGTTGACATTATTATTATGTGTGGACAAATTTTATTTGAATTATTGTACAAGTATAAACTTGTTGATTACAAACTGTTACTTGTGATAAATTAAAGCTGATGATTATTGACTTCATTGGTGTTTCTATTTTGTTTACCATACGACGATCAGTGAGACCGTTGTCGTAACAATATTATTACTGGAAC
Organism: Magicicada septendecula; assembly: GCA_034769895.1. Classification (NCBI taxonomy): domain Eukaryota; kingdom Metazoa; phylum Arthropoda; class Insecta; order Hemiptera; family Cicadidae; genus Magicicada; species Magicicada septendecula. The sequence goes on along the minus strand of CM068371.1, from coordinate 81,231,178 downwards.
GAGTAAGAACGAACAAAATAAAACATACGTAAATATTACTTACTGAATACTTGATCTGGCACCAAGCATATGATGCTTGATAATGATTCGTACAACTGGAGCCGGTAGCACTGGTAGTGGTGCTCGTGGCGGCGGGGGTAGTGGTGCAAGAAGTTTCTGCTCTGGCTCTTCATCTGGTTACAAAATATCACCTTTCATTATGAACAAATCAACTTGTTAAACACTTACAGTAAAAGTTATATGGTGAAAAATATATAAAACAAAGATTATAGATTTAAGAATTACAGTAGAAAACATTTATTATACCAGTTACAATAACCTTAGTAACAGGATACTTTGGTTTCATGTAAATACCTACAAACTCAATACAGAATAATTGGGTATAATACTGTAGTCGACAGTAAATATTTCAAATGTTAAACAATCACTCACCAATTACAACCTTTTAATATTGAGAAACTGTCATTGAGCCTGTACAGTACTGTATAACGAAATCCAGACAAAAGACAGTCCAACTTCTTTCATTTTCATGGCAAACTGCACTAAATGATGAGTGATAGCAACAGTCTCATACCAACAGCTCATCTGTAGTCTGTTTAAACTGTCAAATGATACAAGATGAGGGCATTAGTGAATTCAAGAGTTCAATGGGGACAGGTACATGACGCCCCTCCCCCACCAATGGCCCAATAAATATAACTATGGTTTACTGACTGTTAATGACTGTTGTAGGCAAGAAATTGTAATTGTATCAAGTCAATATTTATTTATTTTGCTGTATTCAACTTTGCATTTATAAAATACATGTCAGTCTGTCTTCCCAGTACTTATATTCCAACAAAGTCAACATAATTTATGAGTATGGCATAATTAGGAACACATAACTTATGAGCATTCAAGATCTGGAAGCAAATGCGACACCGATATCAGAAAACTTTCCCAAATATCCTGCAGCAACATACAAACTCTCATCAGATTTACTTTTTTTTAATCATATGTACATTACCAGTTACAAGAAGGCACACAGATAATTTGTTTTTGGTCATATTTATTTAGGATATGAATGGATATAAAATAATTTTGATCCGCTTCAAACTGATTTAGGATCTTCAATGGATTAAAATTGATTAAACAGACTTACAGCAGGATATTTCCTGTCCTATTCCAGTTGAAGAAGTGTTAAAAATCTTTGTGATGAGACAAAAACAAAACCTTTCTTTAGCCTTACTTTAAATAAATTACCCATACAGGCCTACAAGTCCGATATTCCGTTTTGTAACCTCTATGTTTTGAGAATTTTATAATCTCTGTTGGAAATACAAGTCTAAATGTTTAAACGCTTGTATAAATGGTGTGTATTTTTTCGTGTTTACGGTCACACCATTTTACAGATTATTCCTAAGGTACCCATGAAATATTCATGACATTCTTTTTCAGTCAAGAAAATTCAAAGTTGTCAGCATCACATGTAAATTATGTAGGCCTATGTCCAAAACATCAGTTAATTTTTTCTTATCATTTTCCAACTTTCTTAACAGAACAATTAAATATATGTTGGGCCTTTCCTCTAAAAATAGAAATTGTTAACATTTATTTTAAAAATCTAGCTAAAACTGCTTCTGCCATGGCTTCTTGCGCTGTGTGGAGACTACAAATACTTAAAGATGTCAGAACGATCACCTGAAGATAATGTCTTAAATGCGGCCCTGGATGAGGATAATTGTCATTCTTTGTAAGAGACTATCTTATTCATAACAACTTTTTCAATAATACCACAAAAACAGGGATTAATTTTAAAATAAACTTTAAAATAAATAACTTCTTCTGTTTGAACATATTAAAAAATCGGTATGGAGAACCATACATGACTTCCATATTCTAAGATTTATATTTAAAATCATTTTCAGCCAAACAGCCAGGCTGTCTTACCTGCCTTTTTATTGCTGTATTAAATGAAAAATATTATATTACATTAAAATGAAAAAATTATAATTTTATTGCCTGGCAACAAAATTATTTTATTTTTAACAATTACCATTGTTTCAAAAAGTTTAAATAAATTTTCAAGTACTTTACTCTTGTTAAAACGTAAAAGGTTGCAGGTAAACTACCCCTTCCTCTTAACCGATCTTCACCAAAATCGAAAGTCATTGAGACCTCTACAATTCAGGGACGTATGCAACACATTATTTGATTCTGTTTGAATTTGCGGCTGTTATCGTTTGCCATAGAAAATGCGCTTGATAAAAAAACGTTGCAGGTAAACTACCCCTTCCCCTTAACCGATCTTCACCAAAAACAATAGGTCTTGAGTACTCCACAAATCAGGGCTGTATGCAAAACATTATTTGATTCTGTTTGAATTTGCGGCTGTTATTGTTTTCCATAGAAAATACCCTTGTTAAAAAAACGTTGCAGGTAAACTACCCCTTTCCCTCAACCGATCTTCACCAAAAACAATAGGTCTTGAGAACTCTACAATTTAGGGCTGTATGCAAATAATCTTTTGATTCCGTTTGAATTTGCGGCTGTTATCGTTTGCCATAGGAAATACCCTTGTTAAAACATAAAACGTTACAGGTAAACTACCCCTTTCCCTTAACCGATCTTCACCAAAAACAATAGGTCTTGAGTACTCTACAAATCAGGGATGTATGCAAAACATTATTTGATTCTGTTTGAATTTGCGGCTGTTATCGTTTGCCATAGAAAATACCCTTGTTAAAAAAACGTTGCAGGTAAACTACCCCTTTCCCTCAACCGAACTTCACCAAAAACAATAGGTCTTGAGAACTCTACAATTTAGGGCTGTATGCAAATAATCTTTTGATTCTGTTTGAATTTGCGGCTGTTATCGTTTGCCATAGGAAATACCCTTGTTAAAACATAAAACGTTACAGGTAAACTACCCCTTTCCCTTAACCGATCTTCACCAAAATCAAAAGATCTTGAGAACTCTACAATTCAGGGCTGTATGCGAAACATTATTTGATTCTGTTTGAATTTGCGGCTGTTATCGTTTGCCATAGAAAATACCCTTGTTAAAAAAACGTTGCAGGTAAACTACCCCTTTCCCTCAACCGATCTTCACCAAAAACAATAGGTCTTGAGAACTCTACAATTTAGGGCTGTATGCAAATAATCTTTTGATTCTGTTTGAATTTGCGGCTGTTATCGTTTGCCATAGGAAATACCCTTGTTAAAACATAAAACGTTACAGGTAAACTACCCCTTTCCCTTAACCGATCTTCACCAAAATCAAAAGATCTTGAGAACTCTACAATTCAGGGCTGTATGCGAAACATTATTTGATTCTGTTTGAATTTGCGGCTGTTATCGTTTGCCAAACAAACAAAATTACCCTTGCTAAAAAAAAACCGTTGCAGGTAAACTACCCCTTTCCCTCAACCGATCTTCACCAAAAACAATAGGTCGCGAGTACTCTGCAAATCAGGGCTGCATGCAAAAAATTATTTGATTCTGTTTGAATTTGCGGCAGTTATCGTTTGCCATAGAAAAAAAATCTACAGATAGACAGACAGACAGACACACAGACAGACAGACAGACACACACACAGACACTTTTCGGAAAACGACTTTTTTTCATGATTTGAGTGTAGTAGAATCAGAATCTGCAATAATCTCGAACACGATTTTTTTTGCCATCACCATACTTCCATTCCTTAAGGAATATGGAAGTAAAATCCCTACAATTATGTACTGATTGATGAATGTCAAAATGGTTTAGGTTTCAATGAACTTCAAATGTGTCCATAAACGAGAAATCTTGAGACAAAAGCTACAAACCTTGCATTAACACTTTCAACACTGGTCATTTCAGCATAGGCATGTCCCAGCAGCCTGGCTGTTTTCCATATTTTTCCCTATTTTTTTTTTCAATAGTAAGATTTGTTAAAAACAACACAAATTACATGACAAATTAAAGATTGACCCTGGCTTCTATTTTCATAAAATGATACAATATTTATTTTTTCTATAGGTGAAATTAATTTTACTTCCATATTCCTTAAGGAATGGAAGTATGGTGATGGCAAAAAAAATCGTGTTTGAGATTATTGCAGATTCTGATTCTACTAAACTCAAAACATGAAAAAAAGTCGTTTTCTGAAAAGTGTCTGTGTGTGTGTCTGTCTGTGTGTCTGTCTGTAGATTTTTTTTCTATGGCAAACGATAACTGCCGCAAATTCAAACAGAATCAAATAATTTTTTGCATACAGCCCTGATTTGTAGAGTACTCGCGACCTATTGTTTTTGGTGAAGATCGGTTGAGGGAAAGGGGTAGTTTACCTGCAACGGTTTTTTTTTATCAAGGGAAATTTTTTTTGTTTGGCAAACGATAACAGCCGCAAATTCAAACAGAATCAAATAATGTTTCGCATACAGCCCTGAATTGTAGAGTTCTCAAGACTATTGTTTTTGGTGAAGATCGGTTAAGGGAAAGGGGTAGTTTACCTGTAACGTTTTATGTTTTAACAAGGGTATTTCCTATGGCAAACGATAACAGCCGCAAATTCAAACAGAATCAAAAGATTATTTGCATACAGCCCTAAATTGTAGAGTTCTCAAGACCTATTGTTTTTGGTGAAGATCGGTTAAGGGAAAGGGGTAGTTTACCTACAACATTTTTTTAACAAGGGTTTTTTCTATGGCAAACGATAACAGCCGCAAATTCAAACAGAATCAAATAATTTTCTGCATACAGCCCTGATTTGTAGAGTACTCAAGACCTATTGTTTTTGGTGAAGATCGGTTGAGGGGAAGGGGTAGTTTACCTGCAACGTTTTTTTATCAAGCGTATTTTCTATGGCAAACGATAACAGCCGCAAATTCAAACAGAATCAAATAATTTTTTGCATACGTCAGTGAATTGTAGAGGACTCAAGGCCTTTAGATTTTGGTGAAGATCGGTTAAGGGGAAGGGGTAGTTTACCTGCAACCTTTTACGTTTTAACAAGAGTAAAGTACTTGAAAAATTATTTAAACTTTTTTAAACAATGGTAATTGTTGAAAATAAAATAATTTTGTTGCCAGGTAACAAAAATAAAGTCATTTTGATTATAAAATATAAATATTTACAACAAGAAAAGAATTTTCAGTTTTCAAAATTTAAATATATTTTTATAAAACAATGGGTTCTTCATTGAGGTGGGGACCATGTCACTCACTCCATCTCAAGCCTCTCCCATTTTGCAGAAAAAGAGTACCCTGTCAAGGCTGATACTTTGACGACAGTGACAGGGCTTTCCACCAAATTCAGCAGAGTGACAGGTAGGCCCAACTCTGATTGGCTCCTCAGATTTCCCCAGCGTTAGTAGGTTCTATGAAAATATTTTATTTCAAAAATGATTTTAAATATAAATCTTAGATATGTTTTATAAATCTCATGTTTTATGTTTTAACATGGGTAATTTTTTATATGACGAACCATAACTGCCGTAAATTCAAACAGAATCAAATAATTTTTTACATATGTGCCTGAGCTATAGAGAACTCAATGTCTGTTGATTTTGGTGAAGATCGGTTACGGGGAAAGGGCAGTTTACCTGAAACATTTTTTGTTGTAACATGAGTAAAGTACTTAATTTTGATAAAGTATCCTGATAAGATCTTAATAATCCACTGTAGAAACGTAGATGAAATATCTATAAATGAAGAGGCTAGTTGAACGGGCTGGGGGTAATTTTCTATAAATCAAAATTATAGTTGAAGGGGGAGGGGATAATTTTTTTTTATATGTGTACAACGTTATTGGCAACAAAGAAGTATTTTTTTGTTAAAATTCCTTCCCTGGCTGTTTGGCTGAAAATGATTTTAAATATAAATCTTAGAATATGGAAGTCATGTATGGTTCTCCATACCGATATTTTAGTATCTAGATCAGAAGCAAGTTTTTAAAAAATAAAAAATGTTTTACATATTTTTACATAATAGTAATACTGTACTTTTTATTACATCATGGTAATACTGTAGTGTTAGTACAAAAATTACTTTTCTTAGAATATTAAGGCGCATAATATAGTAAAATATCGGTATGGAGAACCATACATGACTTCCATATTCTAAGATTTATATTTAAATCTTAATATCGCCTGCCAAGCGCGATATATTTTCTCTTATACATGATTTACATTAAAATGAAAAAATTTTAATTTTATTGCCTGGCAACAAAATTATTTTATTTTTAACAATTACCATTGTTTGAAAAAGTTTAAATAAATTTTCAAGTACTTTACTCTTGTTAAAACGTAAAAGGTTGCAGGTAAACTACCCCTTCCCCTTAACCGATCTTCACCAAAATCGAAAGTCCTTGAGACCTCTACAATTCAGGGACGTATGCAAAAAATTATTTGATTCTGTTTGAATTTGCGGCAGTTATCGTTTGCCATAGAAAATACGCTTGATAAAAAAAGTTGCAGGTAAACTACCCCTTCCCCTTAACCGATCTTCACCAAAAACAATAGGTCTTGAGTACTCTACAAATCAGGGCTGTATGCAAATAATCTTCTGATTCTGTTTGAATTTGCGGCTGTTATCGTTTGCCATAGGAAATACCCTTGTTAAAAAAACGTTGCAGGTAAACTACCCCTTTCCCTCAACCGATCTTCACCAAAAACAATAGGTCTTGAGAACTCTACAATTCAGGGCTGTATACGAAACATTATTTGATTCTGTTTGAATTTGCGGCTGTTATCGTTTGCCAAAAAAAAAAATTTCCCTTGATAAAAAAAACCGTTGCAGGTAAACTACCCCTTTCCCTCAACCGATCTTCACCAAAAACAATAGGTTGCGAGTACTCTACAAATCAGGGCTGTATGCAAAAAATTATTTGATTCTGTTTGAATTTGCGGCAGTTATCGTTTGCCATAGAAAAAAAATCTACAGACACAGACACACACACACACAGACACTTTTCGGAAAACGACTTTTTTTCATGTTTTGAGTGTAGTAGAATCAGAATCTGCAATAATCTCGAACACGATTTTTTTTGCCATCACCATACTTCCATTCCTTAAGGAATATGGAAGTAAAATCAGTCTAATTGTAATAATATGCTTTTGTATGGTACAAAATGAAACAGTCATGGTAACACAAACCGACATTGAAAGTTTTACAATAGTCAGAAATCACAGAGTAGAAAACTGATTGTGCTGCTATCTGTGTATTCAGCTGGCAACTACAAAGTCTAGTCTACAAGCACAAACAACTGAAGCCCGTAAAGGTTTCATACATATGCCGTAAAATGCGCATGAAGTGGCAAATGTAAAATTTACAGGCATCTGGTTTTTGAGAAAAATCATGCACTCATAAATTTTATGGGCATCGGGTCGAAAGTGTTAACGCTGGGGCTGGATTTCCAACTATGTTTATCAAGGATTCAACTATTTTACAACTGCCATTCCACAACTTTAAAAAAGTAAATAGTGCTGATATGTAGCAAGTTATATGCAAAGAATGACTGAAAACAGGCTGGTTTAAACAAGCGAAGATATACTATTGACAAATTGTACCATGGACATTTACAAATTATTTTTCAAGCTCGCTCTATACAAGACCACTGTTATGGAAATGGTTAACAAAGCACACTTAAAAAAAAACATAAGCCAAAAATTGCTCAAACAAGAGGCAAAATGAGGAAACAAACAATGAATGATCCATACGCAATGTAGGTTACCTCTCTCATGGGCATAAAAATATTATTAAATACAATATTATCGAGTACATAATGTAACATATTGCAAAATCAGTTCAGTGTTATGTATTACTAAGACAGTTTAACTGGACTTACCCACCATCACTACCCTTATTCTCTTTGTTCTGGTCTAGAGTACGTTTCTTGAAGTAGACGTTCTTATACCAGTCTAACTTCCTCCCTCTGTACCTTACCTACAATGTAACATTAATACATTAATTAAAAATTTCTGACATATGGTGTCTGAAAATCAAACACAAATCTAACTCTATAAACATGTCTATAAAAGCAATCGATAAAAATGTAATTATTTAAATTGTATACGAATACATGGGGTTTTTATAGCCCAGTGGGTGCGGCTCCTGGCCACTAATCTAGATGTCTCAGGTTTGTTTCCTGGGTACACCATAAAACCAATGTGCATATTTCAGCTCCTGGGTCAACTCAGCCTACGGAAATGAGTACCGGCAATAAGATCCCATGACAATAATGGGCAGCTGAAGTGCAGTGTGCGGCCCACTGCCTTCCTTGTGTGACAAATGGCTGACATAAGGGAGGCAAATTCCTAAACTCCTTCGATGCTACAAAACATGAGCCATTATCATTATTGTCTGGGTATATGAGTGAGCACATGGTTTGTACAATTTCTTGTGGTTTATACAGTTTGGACTATGTTGCCGATTACAGAGGTATCAGCTTGCTTTGTTCAGCATATAAGCTCTATGCAAAAATAATAAGCATGAGACTGAGAAACATAACAGAAGCAATACTGCTAGAAGAGCAATCGGGTTTCAGAACATGACAAAGCTGCACTGATAATATTTTCACTCTTAAGTAGATTATAGAGAAAAGGAGAGAACAAAATTTAGAGATGCATCTACTCTGTGGAGATTATTGCAAAGCTTTTCACAAAGTACCAAGGTCGATACTGTGGAGAGTTTTAGAAAATAGAGGCATTCCAATACATTTAATACAAATGATCAAGAGCTTGCATCTAGGGACCAGGATACAAATAAAGCGACAGAACCCCATCAAAATACATGGAGGCATTAGACAAGGTTGACCTTTATCAACCCCTCTCGTTTTAACATGTTTTTGGATGGAATTGTTAGGATTTGGCTTAACAGTGTAAATGGAGGCATCACAGCTCCGGACAAATGAAGATGACTTGCAAAGGATGCTTCGCTCTCTAAATAATATTGCGAAAAAGAAATTAATATGGAAATATCTGACAAAAGAACAAAATGTATGGCTTTTAAAGCTACATGGTCCGTTAGATCTAAAATTGTTCTGGATAGTAAAATTATAGAGCAAATCTCAGATTTAAGTATTTAGGCTGTAAGCTCTCATACAAAAATGAAGAAGATATTAATAGGGAAATTAATAAATTTAACCAGATAATAGGAACTCTCTGACATGCTGTAAAACACGGGGCAAGGAAAGAGTCCATAATAAAATTATACAAATCCATGGCAGTTCCTGCCTTTATGGCTCAGAAACATGGACAATGTCAGCTAGACCTCTGCTCAACAGTCCCTAAAGGACCAAGGCATACCGCGTGGCTTTTGTGTTTAGTGTGACAGTTATGTGGCCAGTACAACACACCGCCAGCCGCTAGTTGTGGTATTCACAGCCAGGAGGCGTCGCTGTTATCTCAGTCGGCTACTCAGTTCTACCTCACGATGCTGAGTGCATGCCGTACGGAGCCTCCACCAGGAATTGAACCCATGACCACAAGCACATAAATCGCTTGCGCTAGCCACTAGACCACCTGGAGGCTATGCCAGCTAGCCAAATATCAAGAATTCAGGCTATGGAAATGAAATTTTTGCTTCCATAGCTGGGTACACAAAATTATATATGAAAAGAAACAATCAGATAATTATGAACATGCATTATTCCGTTTCAATAGAGAATCCACAATGACAGCTCAGAAATCTTAAATGAAGCAGCTGATATGTGCAGAATATCTTTTCATTCTCTCAGAAAACTAATAACAGAATCAAATAACTGGGACCAGATGAACCTTGTACAATGCCTGGAAAAAGTTGAAATTATTTCAATAAAAACAGTCGGTTTAGTTATCAGATAAGTGCTTTGTGTACTATAATACTTGTATCTAATTTTCATTTAACTCATAAAACATTGCCATGTTAAGGAACATTATTATCTCTTTTAAAAACTGAACATGCGGAACCTGGGCTTGATTTTTCATATGAATCACTTAGAAACTTATTAAAAAGTACAGGGTTTAGATGGCAGAGAACAGTCAACAACAGACAAATTTTATTATAAAAAGATGACATTCATTTCAAACACATCATGTATTACAAAAAAAAATCAAGAATTCGGAAACAGTGGCCGACCAATTATATTTTCAGATGAATCATATATACATTCCATCCATGTAAAAAGACCAATGGCTTGGTCTTATGGATCTGTACATCATTATAAAAAAAACTTATGCAAAGGAGAAAGACTGATGACATGCATGCAGTGACACATGAGGTGTTCCACACGTGCTTTTAGTTTATGAGTCTGGCCAGCATTCTGGTGATTATCGCAAAGAAATAAATGCAGAAAATTACAAAAAGTGGCTGACAATGACATTTATTCCAAACTTACCACCCTGGTTAGTTTTAGTGATAGATAAGCACACAATAAAAAGTTACATAAAGTACCCAATTCCATTTCTAGAAAGTCAGAAATGTTAGATTGAGTGCAAAACAAATATTCTTTGTAGTGAAAATATGTATTAAGATGAACTACAAACAGTTCTACACAGATTCTATTTTGGAAACAACAGGGTCATAATGTTCTCAGATTACCCCCTTATCATCCAGAACTGTATCCCATCGAACTTATTTGGGCAAGGATAAAATATACTGTGGCTTGTAACATAACTAATCAACTGTATGTGGTTCATGAAATGGTTGTGATCATAGTGTCAAGAGTAAAAAAAATATGTAGAGACAGAGAGGTTAATAGACGCTGAAACAGAAGAATTTATTATAACATTTGAGGAACAAAGACACTACTGATAATAAATCCGTTATTACGATACTGATAATAAATCCGTTATTACGATAATACTGATAATAAATTCATTATTATGTCCTATGTCCTCCCAACTGTCAAATCAGCATCCTTTCAACAGCATTTCTATTTTGGGTAACAACAAGAAATCACAAGGAACCAAGTCTAGTGAGTAAGGGGTGTCGCAAACCCGAGGAAATCAGTGCTTAACCACACAAATTCTGGAATAGTTATGACGAGGTTATATTTGCTTCCCCCTTAACCAAAGACAATGTCAGTAAACCCCTGACAGCCAGGAAAGTCATGGCAACGGTCTTTTGGGGGCAGACAATGCACAATATTGGTGGATTTTAGGGATCATGATGCCACTGTCAAGTTAGAAGTCTACCGTGAAACTTTTAAAAACTTGTGTCAATCAATTCAAAACAAATATCATGGATACTGAGGTCTGGCACTGTCTTTATTCATGATACCACCTGCTCTCATACAGCTACACATACTCCAATTATCTTAGAAAAGTTCAGGTAGTAAATGGGCAAATGTCTTCCTTACTTCCCGCATTGGGATTATTCCATTTATTTACCCACGTGAAGAACTGGCTGGCATTCACAGCACTTTGATGATGTTGAAGAATTCCAGTGGGGTATGACAGAATGGATCAAATCATTGATGGTTCACTGACAGAGGATGAATAAACAAAATCTTATAGAATGATAAAAGTGTCTCACTTTATATTAAAACTACATAGAAAAATAGCTTAAGTTGTAGTTTTAAATTGTCTGTAACAAAAATTTTGTAATTTTAATAAAATGGTTTTTACAGGTAAATAGAAAGTACTTTTCTGTATAATCTTCACAAGCAAGGGTAATTTTAACAATAACAGAGAGGATAAATGAGTTTAATTTTAAGACAGGAGAAAAATTACGAAATCTGTTTTAAAACATAGAAACAGTACATATGGGAGTACCAAAAGTCAAACAGACGGTTTATAGTAACGGAACCCAATAAGAAAAACCTGGTACCATTACAAAAAACATTTATACATACTTGTACTTTATTAAACATACCGATGCCCATCCACATCCGGATTTCTTCTCAGGGTTGATTATTCGTTTACAGTGGATAGCCCATGCACTTGGAGAAGCGAAAACTATGTCAGTTTCTAGCGACTTGATCTTGCCATCTGGTAACAAATCGCCCATAAACCTCTGGCCCTGTAAATAGATATAACATAAATAGAACTGTTTTTTTTTTAACATATTTTACAATTTACAAGGAAATCTAAACAATTCGTGGCAATCTCATAAAAAATAATATTGTTTATAATACACCAATAAACTAAGGATGTGCAAAACCTTCTCACTGATTTTCAACAGATTTATTTATTTCCTCCAACTGTTTTTCCTTTGGTACTAGGTAAGGAGAGGAAGCACACTCTGGAACAGTCACAGTCACTAGACAACGGACCTGGATCTCCTTCTTCTCACTGGAGAATTTCCTAGATATACTCTAGAAAAAGAATTGACTCTAGGCAAAATTAACCTGGAAATTTACAGTCTCCCAAAAACCAACCCACAACCCAAATAACTTTACTACCTTTGGGGCTTCACACCCATCATTCCTAGGTGCCTTCTTCTCTCTAGACTCCCTTCTTCATTTCAGAGTCCCTTCCCCTCACTCGAAACTTATCCCTCTGAGAAACACTTCCTCTGTAATGTTTCCCACAAATCCTTTTGCTGTGTTTATTGCTACCCTTATGGTGCATAAAATCATACCTAATTCACAAATTAAGCAGTGGATTATAGTATTTTCATGAACAGTGTATTTTTGTTTTATACAGCTCACTGTTTTTAAGTCTATATGCTCGTTTGCATAAATAATAAGTGCTTTCTAATGTTCACAGGTGACTGTAAAATACATGGCAGTTTTTAGAGAAACAATTACTGTTTATGCAGATGACTGGAAACCCAAATTTCAAAACACTGTACTAATCAAGCCTTTTATTAGTCATAAATTTATGAAAAAAAATTAAAAAGAAATAAACAGATAAAATGTACTTAAAATTTACAACAGATGCTGAAAATATCCAACATGGTGGTAAACCCATGTGTTTACGTTTTATAATACTGGATTCGACCCTTTGTATTATAGCTAACCTGATGTTCAAAACACAATCTTCAATATTATTTTTAAATTAATTACCTGTATGCAGGTTTTTGAGAACCCATTACACAGGTCTATGATGATAAAATTGCCTTAAAAGTAATATGTGATTTTAATAATTTTGTGGGTGCTGATTGTGGTAAAATTAGTGGGGAAATTCTCTCATATACAGTTTTTTCATAAATATATTTTGAATTTCTCATTCCAACATAAATCAAGGAAAGCATTCGAATTTTAAAGTCTTAAAAACACAAATGCTTAATGTAAAAAATATTTTTCTACAGCACCGTGATATAAAGAATGGTGTTAGACATAAACATAAATATAACCAGTGAAATACGTAACATAAATAAAGCAACTTAACTTGGGTTTCATAGATTGATTTACGTGGGTAACCTGAACTTGCGTAGGTGAAAATTTGTTTTAGAATTTGGTTATCAAGTTTGATATTCTTTTCTTTCTCTTTTTATTTGATTATAAAATTATGTTTTTTAATTTGCAGAGGAACTCTAAATTCTTAGATAAATATGATATCAAGGGAGCAACATGCTTCAATACAAAGCATGATTTACTGATGCCTACTGGTGGAGACACAGACCACACAATACTGTTACAGCACAGTATAGAGCTGATGATAGATTTTGAACAGAGGTTGAGAAATGCACAGTGGCCAACCATCTCATTGAGAGGTTAACAAAACGTTCATTTATTTCACACATGCGCACAACAGTCTTGTACAGTGTGAACAGTGGCTGCCGAGAACATTAGAAGTATGCTAGTGTAATTGTGAAGCAATATTATGTGACAGGGAGAGATAGCATGTGAGTAAGATAGCAAATGGTTGCCACAAACTCTCCCCTCTTAATCACATTGTTATCCTCTTATTGGGGATAATCCCTTCATTGGCAGGTTTCTGGCAGTTGTGGACTAACATAGTGATTGGTAGCTCTGCTATTCCGATACGGACCCTATTATGATTTATTATAATTCAATACAACTCAATACCTTAGACCTGACAGTTCACAGAACAATAATTCGTCTACAATACATGGAATTATATCTAAAATTATGATCCTTAATTTCCAATTAGCACGACAGTGATATACTTTGATGCTAATTCCATATGATTGCTTCTTCACCATTAAAGTAAAGTTACAGCTTAGTAATACAGGGAGGATTCTTACTATTGCCAACTTAAAGTTCAACCCATTAATTCAGACTGTTGACTGAACTGACAATGGATTTTATATTAATTCTGCAAAAAAAAATTCAGTAATTTTGTTTGTTTGTTTAGAATGAATAGAAATAATGTTTGTAGACTTAAGTGACATAATTATGTAGTCCTGTTTCAGTTATATGATCACCTGAGAAATTTCATGTTCAGTAATCCCCCGTTAAAACGGAACCCGCTTATAACAGACAGCTCTAAAGAACATGAAATTTTCAAAAAATCAAAGACAATCTGTCTCAACAATGACACTTAGCAACACTAGACAATGTTTGCAGGGGGTCTAGGGTCATTGAGTCGTGTGATTTATTACGTTCATCCATGGTCTTGTCTCCCGCATGCTTCTGTTAAACCGTACGCATTGTTCTTACCTAGATTTGGGTCTAGATAAGCGAAGTAAAAGACAACCTGAACTTTGTCACCGAGTATGTTCAGCAATCAAAAAATAAAAACATAATGCCATATAATGATCACTTTAGACACCTTCGTTAGTTACTGTTTTAAGACATTGAATGTGAAAAGTGATTCCGACACATAGTCATCTTGTTTTTTAAGAAGATAAGCATTGGACAAAGTTTTACTATAATATGAATATTTTGTGTAAAATATAAACTGTTCTTCACAATAGACTAAGTTTCCAGTAGTATATAGAGAGTAGCAGATTGAACTAGAATGGGTGCGCACCCAACATTGCGTACAGTTCTTATGCACACTGACATTTTATTAATTAACATTCTCGTAAGAGTGACATAGTTCAATTTGATTTTACTGTCTGAAGATGGAGCATAGTGTCCGAAACGCGTTATAGAAGAGTTCTATAAGAAGTCACACGGCGGATTATTGAAAGGTAAATTAATTTATTAACTCAGTTTTTGTTACAATTATGCATACTGTACAAGATATAAATTTTTTTTCTGCTCTGCTGTACCGTTATCTATTTTATATAAATACAGTAAAATAAATAGTTTCTATTTTTATCCACGTAATTTAAACGAGTCATATCCATATTATAAGGCCTACTTGCTATACACAGTTACAATGGATTTTCAATGTAACGGACAATTCAGAGCTCCTACTAGTCCATTATAACGGGGTATTACTGTACTCAATTTTATGTTTGTTTTTGCTAGTGAGACACATTACTGCATGGTTTCAACAACTTTTGTATTGTTTGTTATTACAAAATTTAATTTTAAAGGTAGACTCATCAAGCAATCAAATGAATTATGGTACAAAAAAGAGATTAGTGATTACTGTACTTACTGTTTTCACTCGTAGACTTCCTCGATCAGAACTTTTAACAACACTTTTTTCTGGTTGCAACCACGTTTATTGGTATCGTTACAAACATTGAATGGACTACACAAGCTGTGGTGTGGATCCTCAGTGGTTCATTCTCAGCCTTACCACTGAAGATACCACACCATAGTATGGGCAAAACGTTTGGTGTGTACAACTGTACTTACTATATGTGATACGATCTTCAGCTTTTAATTATGGTCTGCAGTTACAACCAGTATGTCCACTCATTTACTGTTTGGATTATTCAATTAAGTTGAAGGTTTATTAATTCATAATTCCCCCCCCCCTCAAAAATAGTCTAAACTGGCAATGCTTTTCAGCATATCCAATTGTCTTCAAAATTTCAGACAATTCAGATACATATTTATTATTATTATTAGCGGAGGTCTTACAGTCTATGCCGCATCCCGCATTTCGATCACCATTTCTCCCTATCTTTCCAGTCATCGTCTTCAATAGCTCGACTCTCATGCTTTTCCTAATTCTTGTTTTCCATTGTGTTGTCAGTCTTCCTTTTCTTCTCCTGTTTTGTGGTGTGTAAGCCAATGCTTTCTTTGGCCATTGCTTCTCCTCTATCCTCACTACGTGACCATACCATAGCATTTCATAGCAACTGTCCGGATTCTATTCTTTCCCCTGTTGTAAACATGCGCCCTGTTTTCCTTCTTATATCTTCGTTTCTAACATGTTGCATTCTAAAAATATTACACGCTCTTCTCAAGAAGTCCATTTCCACAGTTTCTATCATCTTTTTCTCTTTATCTGAAAGTTGCCAGCATTCCCAGCCATAAGTTAAAATAGGCTCCACAATAATATACAATAGTTTCGATACAATTTTATACACATTTTAAAAACAATGTCTACATAGAAAGTGGTTAATCAAAACACAGACAATAATAGAAGAAACACACAACAGCATGGCTACTAGTACCAGAGATGTGCAACAGGACTGTCGGCCATGATGATTAACACATTTTTGGAGGTTATGTTCACAGCATAGTAAACACCAAACTTACAAAAATCAAATCAATTGGATTTAACCAATCTATTCTCTTAAGATTTTTAATAAAAACTTTATTTGCAAAAAATTGTGTTTATTGCATCTTATCAAACACTAAAGATCAGGGGCGGATTTAACATTTTGCCGCCCGTAGGCAGTATAAATTTGCCCCCTCCCACAAATCTCTGTTGGGGGGGGGGGCATCGTTATATTCCCTCTTTGGTTTTACAGTCCGCACTAGTGTTCTGTTTAAATCCAAACTTTGCTACATAATCGCGTGTGCTCTCATTCATTTGCCAATTAATAGTATCAGAATCTAAGACCTTCCCTACCTGATTTGATGACATTTCATCATGATTTTTGACGTGAACTGGCTCTTCGTTCTTCAAAAATGAAGGTTCCTCCACAACGGACCTCTCTGGCTGAACTGTGTGATCAGTATCTTCACCTTCACTGCTATCACAGTTATTGTCGGTATCACTAGAATGTCTCGATTCCTTAAATATTAGCTTGCCTCGGTTTCTGGAACCAACCTACAATTCGGTATTACATTGACAGATCTACATTTCTCAATTTGATCTGGATTGCCAACATCTAAAATCTCTCGGATGATCAACGCCAAATATTTCAACGGTTGAAAACATAAACATTCGCCCGTATTACTTTTGGGTGAAAAATGATAACTGCGTTATAGTTAAAAATTAAGTGGAGATAATTTTTATATTCATGTGTGCTTAATTGAACTGGCTTTTAAACTTATAAATTTGTTCGAATCTGAAAATATCATTTCTTAACTCAAATTTTGCCGCTCCCCAAAATTTGCCGCCCCAGGCAAATGCCTAGTCTGCCTGTGCGTAAATCCGCCCCTGCTAAAGATGTTACATTTTATAACATTCCTCATGCGTCAAAACTGATTTACATACAATTATTTACTTTTCCATTAGTAATTAAAAAAACAATATAAATAATCAAGTTTTAAATATTATATATTTGAAAACTGTTTCTGCTTATACAATGGGTCCATAAAAGATAAATTTATTGGTGCTATTTGTTGTATTCTCTACACCAAATCTAACCCAACAAATTCACTATGCGATTATGTCTATGCTATGGTGTACAAAGTTTAATAAATACTAAAAGTAAAACACTTATTCTGTCCTACAAGCAAAAGTTCAGTGTCTGCAAGGCCCTGAACAGGGGAAATGGACTTTTAGATTTCCCGGGAAGACTTTGGGAGAAGATACGGCAAAGGCTTACTTTACATATAGTTGCAGGCATGGCATTCTTTTATTAATATATGCAAAAAAAAAAATATTTCTGGAACTATCCAAAATTCTAACTGTGAATTACTGCAGATACTACAATTTCCTAAGCAGACCAGTGTATCTGTTAGAGTGGCAGAATTTCAAATGTAGCACCATACTCAAATCTATGAAATTAAATTATAGTCAATAATGTCAACAATATAGTCATTAATTAAGTATTTATGAAACTACTCGACTAAATTGTACATTACTTGAATTTACTGATTCCATTCATACTTGACTAATTCCTAATTAGTTATAATAATTTCTAAATTATAATTTTCAATTAAGTGTATATGTTTGTTAAATAAATATACCATGACTTTTTAGGTAAAAGTAGTTATGGTGAAAACATATATATAATATGCAAATAGATTAAATTTTATACTATTGTTCAAAAAAAAGTGCAGTATATGCAAACATTCACATCTTGAGTCTTATGTTATTTCTCACTGTAGAGAATCTTCTTTTTCTTCAATTGGCCAATTGGCAGTCACAACCCTCTGTGGGTTTTTGTCTTCTCAACAATCCTCCTCCATTCTGGGCTTTCCTTGGCCATTCCATATTCCAATTTCCTTCAGCTCTTCCTCCATGTCATCCCTCCATCTCTTCCTAGGTCTGCTCTTAATTCTTTTCTGAGAAGGTTTCCACTCAAACGTCCTTTTTTATAATTCTAGTCTCATCCATTCACACATACATGTCCAAACCATGCAAGATATAGCGATTTATATATCGCTATGTCCATCCACATCAGATCCTCCTACAATTTGGCTTGTTTATGACTCATCTGGATCCTCCACGTGTCATCAGCATTTCTTACTGGTCCATATATCAGAAGTCTTGACCATAGAGAATACAATGGAATAATCTTGTAACCATTCCTGAGATAAAAAGTTACCATCTGCTGTCTGCTGCCAAAAGAGCCTCAAGTTGTTTTCATCAACTCATATTTTTGTACATACCGTTCTTTTGCTTAGTATGGGAGCATTATGGAAATGGGTGTTTTTTTTTAACACATCACTAGCACTATTAACACAAACCCAGCCCACAATCAAAGAAAATTTTATAAAAACAGAGTGCATGAGAGTTAACATGGAACCTTGCAGTTAGAAACTTTCACATTTGTTAGTTAATATGTAAAATGATCAAAATAAATGTTATCAATGAATAAACATTTAACTACTGGAAGGTGGCAAAACAGTTAGTGCAATGTGTACACTTCAACCTCCCCAATTAAACCGCTCAAATTAATTGCCATTAAATTCTTCTCATCATCACTCGAATGATGTACTTAATCCCCACAGTGATCTTCGTCTTCTTGAGACCTGCTCTAATATCTTTTAGCAGCCATCTGTCTACTTTCTACCAATTTTTAATATTGCCATACATATCACATAATTCAAATTCTCCAGTGTTTTTGTTGAGTGTGCCACCCCCATCATTCTTGTATTTCCACAGTTTCATTTTGTGTGTTTATGAGAGTAGCAAACATATTCTCATAGAGTGTAATTCTGTTTTTAAGTTCTCATCTTATTTTTTTTATTTATAAGAGAATGTGTTTCTTCCCATATGCCGCAGTGTTCCTATTTATACTGTGAAAGTACACATGATTAATGAATAGGTATGCGGTACCAATGTACAGAAGATTAAGCCAAACTCCTTTTTGTGCATCAAACAATTTACTCATTTCTATATTATATTCCTTACCACGTTTTGTCATACTAAATTAAAACTTAAATTTTACTTGTTAATTCATATTAGGATTTTATACTATCCTACACAGTTGCAGTAACTGCCTACATTCAAGTAATACTAAAATTTTTATTTGTAGTTACTACAAGCATATTATGGGTTTTTACTGGAGTAGCAAGAATTCTATCAAATGCATATTAATGAGAACTGATACTTGGTAATTAACCATGAGCTTTTCTTATGAATAATTCTAGGGTGAGTCTGTAATTATCTGTAATACAAACAGCTACAAACTCATTTCAATGAAAACAAGACAACTCAACAATCAATATCATTTTTCAACACACTTGTTTTGATGCACAAGTTCCTTTATACATACAGAAAATAAAGATTTTCAGCTGAGCAGTGAGCTATACATACATCATGCATGATTATTTTTCAACATATGTACATTTTTTTTTAACTGCCTTGAACAAACTGCATGAAACTCAAGTCCATTGTGGGTGATTTCACACATTGTTTGACAATTCAAACAATTTGTCACTTCATCAAGACACTGGTGCTGCCATTTGACTCTACACGGGGTTCAGACTTTCTAACACTTTTGTGATAGTAATTCAATTTATTTGTGGACACTCGATTACAGTAAAGTGCTGTTCCCATAAAAATTACAGTGTACTGCTGTTTAAACTGGTAATGTACATAGAAATGACAGCACTGCCAATGGAAAAACAAGTACAATTTGCTTGTACAATATTGTGAATAATTAGTACATCACTCTTATACAATTCTTTTTACCCAACTTACTGAAAGTTAGTCCAAATGGTATTCGTTCCTTCCATGTTTATATACAACTACTTAGAAACAAGAAATATAAAAGATACTCTGCTTCTAACTGCATCATGTCAAAATGCTGTCAAAAATGTCACCGTCAACAATATCGCACTTTGGTATCATAATATCTTGAGAATCTCTGGTCTCCAAAATTTGTTAACTTTCTTAATTCGTTTTTTTATTGTAAATTACTGTTTATCATACTGTGTTTTCTTTTTTACTATTTTTACAAGTATGTTTAATGTTTATGGACCTAAAAAAAGATGTACTAGTTGTATATTTTGTTCTATTGAATTATTTTGCATTATTTTATGAAAAATGTATTTCTTTGTTCTAGATGTACCAGCCTATTCAAAGACAACAAAATCCTTTCAAACTCTGTTTATCTAGTCAGAAACATCTTTTTATTATTACGATTCACAAAACTGCTTCATGGGTTGTTATCTGAATATTACCATGTTCCAAACCTCCTCTTTGTAGGACTACAATAATATTATAACAGCTTGCTACAAAATTATAAAAACGAGTAGTCTTTCAGGAGATAAGGCAGAAATTTTAACAGCGTTAATTTTACTAGTGAGTTTACCCTTTCCATATCAAATATATTGATTATATTCATATTTGCTCGCATTATTCTTGTACATAATTTTTACTATTATTAATATTAAATAAAACTTTTCTTGCAAGAATATATTTTGTATTTTTTGAATATTTTAGAGTATTCTGATAGTTTAAACTATCATCAGAAATTACAAAGTAACAAAAGTCAAATATGTTGAGTATACAACAAAATGATATAATTAAAGAAAAAAAAACTGAGAAGAGATTACCTATTTTTCCAAGTTTCTAAATATTAAGAATATAACTGGAGAAAATACAAAAAGAATAAGTATTTAAAATTTATAATTATATTACCTCAAGATGTTCTTTTCCTTATTTGGAACATGTTTCGAGAGTTCCTGTTCCTGAGATGGCGAAGGCTGAAGATGAGAGAACAGGAACTCTCGAAACATGTTCCAAATAAGGAAAAGAACATCTTGAGGTAATATAATTATAAATTTTAAATACTTTATATATATCAAGAAACAAACTGTAGCAGAAAGTGATTGAAAAAGAATAAGATATATAATAACAAATAACAGAAAGACAAATTTAGTAGAAAAAGTGAATAAAAAACAAACTTGACAGAAATCCTCTGTAAATTTATCACAATCTTAGAAACAGGACATTATGATATGGCAACAATTTGACCATTGCACTGACACAGGCATTCTGTCATGGTGATGCTTCTGTCAGTGCCATTTTGAGGGAAAGATTGTAACATGGAATAACTTATAATACAGGGTACATCAATAATTATAGAAAAAAGTAATTGTAAATTCAGCGTCTTTTATGTTAACTAATTAATTAGCAGAGGATGCAACTCAAGCACTGTGCTGGAATTTATTGCGGCTATACATCCATGTAGTTTTGTCTACTACATTTAAACATGCAAATTAAAATTGAAAGCAAACCAAATCTTTGGTAAGTGTAGACACCAGCAACTTTAATAATTAATAGGACACACCATCCTCTATTATTTATTAATGTTGTTGTTATTTAGTAACGTTAGTTTTATAAAGTTTGTGATGACCACACTCAACGAATTTACTGTCCAATAAATTATTATAACTCTAAATAATTATGAACACATTATTAACACAAATGTAAATATAATTAATGAATAATATAATGAAAAGGATTAAGGAAATAATTTATGAAAATATATTTTATGAAAAATATACTGTAACATATACTCAAAAGTTTGGACAAACCCAATGAACATAAAAAATGTTTGTTCTTAACTGACTGGTATAAAAACTGTTTCTTCAGGTTGAACTTTAGTTTGTGCTTAAATCTCCACCGAGTTTCATATCATTCTCATCTGGAATGAAAAAAAATTGCAGTACATCATTTGGCACTTGGACCGCCTTAAAAAATTTAAGTCGGAGGAGTGGGAACACCTTCTATACTCATTAGTTTCATCATAACATTATAATGGTTAAATTGGTTTATGATGATACAACCACAAGACCCCATGAAAAATGCTAACCATGAGGAAATGAAAAAAATGTCTAATGCCTAATTTTTACTTCATAATAAGAGGAAAGTCATAAAAATCTCACAAAAACCAGAATGAGAAACTTTTCTGGTTGCTTTCCAAGGTGGTTATTACCACAGAAGTTAGAAGTACACAGTAGGTATCATGTACATGTTCCCCCACCACTCTTGCTCCATGTGCATAGTCTGGTGCACTAATGTTGTACCACCGGCCGCTTCACTCAATGGAAATATTAAATAATTTAAAGCTTATATAACACATAAATCATAAAGAAATTATATATTATTATTTATGTTTAATTAATTATTTATTATTTTATGCACCTTAAAATTTTTAATTACTTGGTATTTTTTCCATAATCAGTTGCCTTGTACTATAACTTTTTAAAGATCTCTTCTTATTTATTGACTTCATCCTGATAAGTGTTCGCATTCTAACATAACATGAAATCGCAAACTCAACTACATTATTGTATTTCAATTTAAGTATGTTCACTAAAGTTTTCATTACATTACTTGTCTTGTTCAAGCCACAGGTGCCATGAAATTCTACAAAATCTTTTTCCGTTTTGAACACAGTTCTTAACCATTCATAAGGGTTCTTATGGGTTCCATAAGAACTTAAAACACAGATTTTATGGATTCATAAGTGCTCCTCTTGATGTAGTTGAAAGCCAGTCTTGTTGTTTACTGGGGGGGGGGCATTCACTCAGCCATATTTGAAACATATGTTAATTTTTTTTTCTTGACTCTGTGAGTCACACACAGCCTGCTATCATCTTTGGTAAATAGCCGTTTTTGTTTACAATTGACTGTCCACCAGTATTAGATCCAGTCCTCACAGTTTCAATAATAATCTACGTGTCAGTGGTGGATGCACATTCTGCCTTTTCCAGTTAAATGCTGTTGATTTCGTACTTTTTCGCTGAAGCAGAATTAATTGTCTTGTCGGTATCATATCCATAAGTTATATCTGCACACACATGAAGTCAATGAAGTGTAATGAAGTCATCACATAAGCAGTTCTCAGTTAGCATTATAACAGCGATGTTTCTCTCAGAAGTGCTATTGGCACTGGGTGATCATCAAATCCTCTCAGGCCTCTAATTTGAGAAAAGTAGGATTCCAGAACATCTTGGGTTGCATCTAGCAGACATCAAATAACTACATCCTTCGAACTGTAATTCTTTGTAAACCCCTTAAAGGCTATGGATAGATGCAAAAGGCCTGATTGAAAAGTGAGTTAACAGGACTTTCCTGTCACTCTCATGGAAAACATAAAGTACAAAGTCGATTTAAAGCTTCATCCTGCTCCTCTAAATACGTTCCACAGGTGCTTTTGATCTTATTTATATGATGATATGGCATTCTTGAATTTAACGCATCGAATCCAGTGTTAACAGTCTGTACAAATTCTGCAACATGATCCTGTCCTTGGAAAGGTAGCTTACATTCTGTCAAATAAATACTAGGAATTGTTCATTTAAAAGCCCATGTAAAAGGTATGAAAAAAAATGTTGTTGTGTAAGTTGGTAGCAGTGTATCTAATTGTTACGCAGAGTTGTGGCACGATCTGCCGACTAGTTTGTTTACAGCTTTTGATTAGGTTAGTTGACCTCAAGTAGGCTCTGCTATTTTTAAAATGGATAAAATTATCGAACAAAGAGGTTGACTCAAATTTTGTGTTGGCAACGAAATTTCTTGTACTGAGTCATTGAAAATGTTGGAAAAGGCTTACAGTGAGTCAGCTTTACCGAAGACATGAGCATACGAGTGGTACAAAGCATTCAAAGAAGGCCGAGAAGTGGTTAACGATTTGCCTCGTTCTGGTCGACCTTCAACGTCTTCGACTGACAAAACATTGTCATAGTGAAGGAAATGGTGATGGAAAATCATCATTCAAGCTTAAGAGAGATTGCTCTTGATCTGGACATGTCTCACGAATCCGTTCGCACCATTTTAGTTGACGTTTTGGGCATGAGACGCTTCGCGGCACGGCTTGTTCCGAAGGAGCTGAATTTTCTTCAAAAACAGCACCACAAACAGATTGCTCAAGACATGCTTGAACAAGCCAATTCTGACCCTACATTCATGAAACGCAACATAATGGGTGATGAGACATGGGTTTATGAGTTTGACATGCAAACCAGCCAACAAGCTTCGGAATGGCGCTTCGAAACTGAAAAAAACACGTCAAAGTCGCTCAAAAATCAAAGTGCCTTCCTTCCGGAGTGGCAAACAGTCAACAAACAATATTATCTGGGCGTTATGAGGCGTTTGAGAGAGAATTTTTGCCAGAAAAGGCCAGATTTGTGGAAGAACAATTCTTGGATTTTGCACCATGATAATGCGCCATCCCACACATCGACCCTTGTACATGCATTTTTGACCAAAAATTCAACGAATGTCATTGACCAAGCACCGTATTCGCCAGATATGGCCCCGTGTGACTTTTTTTGTTCCCCAAAATCTAATTACCACTTCATGGAAGATGCTTTGAGTCAATTGAAGTCATAAAACAAAATTCGCAGAAGGAGCTGAAGACCATACTGGAAAGTGCCTATAAGAAGTGTTTCAACGACTGGATTATTCGTTGGCATAAGTGTATCACATCAAATGGAGGCTATTTTGAAGGTGACAAAATACATTTTGATGATTAAACCAATATTTTGTGTTTCGTGGTTTAGTGGTTCGATTTCAAACTGTTCAGGTTTCCTGGTTTTCTTTCGGGTGGTGATTATAACCTTTGTTTTATCTGTATTAACCTGTAATCCTATCTCTTCTGCTTCACCTTTGAGTTCCTGGAAGGTCCCTTTTGCTCTTCCTTGGGATCTTGCCATAATATTAATATCATCTGCATACCCTACTATCTGGACCATTTTATGTTCTAATGTTGAATTCCTATCAACTGACAATTTCCTGATCACATATTCAAGTGCTAAATTGAACAGTGTTGGTGCCAGCCCATCGCCCAGTTTTAACCCTCTCATGACATTGGATCTGTCGTACCCGTTTGCAATTTGGTTTTGGCTGTTGTCTGTATCATTGTCAATTTTGTCAGTTGTACTAATTTAATAGGTATTTGAAAGTACAGCATAATTTCAAAAAATGTATTCCTATTTATGCTGTCATACGCTTGCTTAAAATCTACGAAGATTTGTGTTAGGTCCAGATTGTTTTCCCACATCTTTTCCATCAGTATTTTGACTGTGAAGATTTGGTCTATAGTAGATCTTCCACTTCGGAATACACCTTGGTATTTCCCCAATATTCTTTGAACATATGGTTCCAGTCTCTTCTGCAGTATGCAAGTGAGTATTTTGTAACCTGTACACAACATTGAGATACCTCTATGTTCCGAGTCATAGTGAAATAATTATATTTAATTTACTTAAAATAAAACGATGGACATCGATCACCAAGGACAGGGAAAATGGAGGCGGATGATTATGGAGGCTAAGGTTCGACTTAAAACTGTGACGCCATAGTAGTAGTAGTAGTAGTAGTTAAATTACATCTTTCTAAAAGTTTGTAAATACAGTGGAAATCGTTTAACGCGAAAACGGTTACCACAAAATATCGGTTAACACGAAATACCACTCGGGTACCGATCGCCGTTTGTTATGTACAGTGTATTATTTGTACGGTTAACACGAAAGGTTTACCTGAAAAATATCGGTTAACACGAAAAATTTTTGTTAAAAATAATTTTTTTTTGGCTGGCTTTTAAGTAACTGCATACAAAATAAAGCCACACAAATACGCCCAAAAGCTTGTTTTCGATGTAACGGAATCCATTCTTCATCTCTCAAAGAGAAAGGGCAGGTAGTGACCATAGTTTGTTTTGTCTACCTGTTTTGTTTTGTCTTCAGTACCAAGTTCTATTTACAGTACGTACTGTATACAGTGTATCGTTGTTTACGAGAAACCATAGCCTCTGTGGCAGTCCGAGTTGATCACCAGTCCGAGTTGATCAAATGACGTCACAGGCTTATGACATCAGAGATAAAGAGGCCCTGGTAGCTGGTTTCCGAAGTCTCTGTGTACATGTACGTTGACGAATTGGTACATGTGGAAAAGCATTGCATTGCAAAAAAAAAAAAAACAGTCCCTCTGAGACGTTTTTAAAGTGTGGTTGACTACGTTCGGCTAAATCGTGTCTTTAAACATCGTCGCTTTGTTATAAATCAACGATATTATTACTTTGTTGTTGTGTTATATTAGTATTTGAGTTTACAGTGTTTTAAGTATCTTACTTAATATTCGATAGTTGTTCGTATTTTGTTTGCATATTCAGATCTCAGTTGGGATAATTAAAATGAGGGTTTTCGAAGGAGGAATCACCCCGCTGGATATACAAAGGTTTTTAATTACTGGAGCAATTCCTGAAAAGTGTACAAAATCGTATCAAAGTAGAAACTTTAAGAGACAATGTAAACTTTATGTTATTCGTGACAATAAACTGTTTTATCGTAAATGTGACGGGCTAAGAGGTACAGAAAAATTAATAGAAATTGTTCACGACGATAATAAAATACAAAAATTGATGGGCGTAGCCCACAAAGGTGCTGATACTAGCAAACAAGCGATTGGTATGTCTGCACATCGAGGAATTAATAGCACCGTGGACATACTTTCACAACGGTACTACTTTAAAAATATAAAATTAAAGGTGACAGATTTTGTAAAAAATTGTGAAGTGTGTCAGAAAGTTACACCTCCATGGGTGTCTTGTGTACCCGAAATGAAGCCAATTCCTGTTCCTAAGAGAGTCATGGAACAAATTGGAAAAGATGTTATGCAGTTACTACAAGTGCAGGGAAAAAAATACATAGTGGTGGCAGTAGACTACTTTTCAAAGTGGGCTGAGGCGAAAGCCCTTCAAAATAAGACTGGCATTGAAGTGGCTAAATTTATTTATGAAATTATATGTAGACATGGTTGCCCTAAAATACAAATTAACGATAATGGTCGCGAGTTTGTAAATGAAGTTTCTAAAGAATTGCATAGACTGACGGGGACAAAACAAAGATTAACATCACCCTACCACCCACAGGCTAATGGATTAGTAGAACGTCAAAATAGGACAATAAAAGATAAACTGAAAAGAACTTTAATGGAAAACATTAATAACTGGCCTGATGTTCTCGAGAGTGTATTATTTGCGTACAGAACATCTAGACACAAAACAACAGGATTTTCACCTTTTTTTATGTTATACAACAGAGAACCAGTTTTACCATTAGACCTTGTTGATGAAGATAATTTGACCGATGAAGACGAGGAGTCTCTTCAGGTAGCTGAAAAAACAACGGATGTTCAAGAAGTACAGGAAGATATTGTCGAAGAAAATAAAGAAATAAAAAGAAAATTACAAAAAATATTAGAAGTGAAAAAAGTAATTGATGAAGCAGCATTAAAAAATATCAGAAGAGCTCAGATTAAACAGAAAAAGCAATTTGACGAAAGACATACAATAACAAAGAAAATGGAAATAAAACCTGGGAGTAGAGTTTTGGTAAAAAATGTGACAAAATTCAAAAATAAATTAATGTTTACTGAACTTCCATGGAGTGGACCATTTACAGTTAACAAAGTTTTAAGAAACGAGTATTGTATATTACAAGATGAAAGTGGCAAAGTGAGGAAAAAGAAAGAACATGTGAAAAACTTGAAAATTTTCTACAATCTACATGATGATAAATCTGATGTGGAGGTTTCTGGTGAGTGGTGTGAAGTGATTTTTTTTTATGATCCGGTTGACGTAGAGTGGCAAATGGAAAAGTGTAAAGTGTTGGGTCTGTCCTTTGAAGGACAATGCATGTGTATTAGAATCGGGCATAAATTAGCACTTGCAAAACCACACGGTGTGAAGAAAATTGTGGGTGACGGAAATTGTTGGTTTAGGGCAGTTTCCTATGTAATTACTGGCAGTGAAGGTTATCATATGGACGTTAGAAACATAGTTGTCAATTATATGGACAATGAATTGAACAACAACCGAGCCAATGATTTATTTAAAGGTAGAACGTCACTAAAAAATATGATAAAAGAAGGCACATGGGCAACTGAAAGTGAGATATTTGGAACTGCATCACTTTTGAATACAAACATTTTTGTGTACACAAAGATAAACTCAAAAAATGGAGAGAAGTGGGACTGGCAGTTATTTACAGCAGGTGCTTCAGCAAATTTAAAAAAAAGTGAAATTCCAAGCCAAAAAAATATATACATTACAAATGAAAGTGGTTGTCATTATGAAGTTGTTATTTCAGTTCATGGAATGGGTGTAGTTTAAGCAATACCTACGTGTCTACAGAAACGTAAGTAGGCTACTATACTATTATTTTATCTCTTATTGTATATAAAGTGTAATGAAAACTAAAGACATCTTTTTATAGTGTAAATAATTAATAATTTTGTTTTTATTTTTTAAAATTAATTAATTGATACAGCTTTAAACAATTCGTTAAAACGAATTTTAAAATGATTAATTATTATGGCAACTTCGAAAGTTACATAAATTTAGTTTCATGAAACAGATGAAACTAATTTTGTACTGAGAATCCCCGAAATACTCCACTCTGTGCAAGCCGAAACATAACGTTTATTGCATACTGCAAAAATATTTTTTCTATTAGTCTTGTTTTTCTGATTGCATATAATTTACTTTAAGGAATAATGGTTAACACACAAACTAAGTTATTTTTTCATTCAAGTGAGTTTACATTAAATTCGAATACTTTTAATCCTATAGTCGTTTAATTCTACAAGACCGAAGGAAGTGACAATAAAAGTAAGCGACGATATGACCATCCAATTTGGAATGCTTCATTCGCCGTGTTTAAAGATGAGCTTCTGGAATTTGGAGCTACCAACCACGAAAACATCAGCTCGCACAGTTCGGCGAAATTGGTAAGAAACCTGTAACATTTACTCTGAAATAATTAAGAGTGTGACGGGGCGGCGAATGGGACCGGACCCCACCCCACAAGGTCGACAGTTGACAAGAAATGTTGTTAATCTCCTAATTTTTAAGCTGTTTTATTAATTTCACAGCTGTATGCGCTAATACAGTAGTACCCCATTTTTAAATAGAGGTCTAAAAACAAATTTATTACACAGAATATGCGTGTACGTTTGAAATATGAAATATAGGAAATTCAAGTAAATCAATAAGTATCTTATATAAACAATGTTGCAATAGCGCTTATTACTTCCATATTCCTTAAGGAAATGGAAGTACTGTATGGTGATGGCAAAAAAAATCGTGTTCGAGATTATTGCAGATTCTGATTGTACTACACTCAAAACATGAAAAAAAGTCGTTTTCTGAAAAGTGTCTGTGTGTGTGCTGTCTGTCTATCTGTGTGTAGATTTTTTTCTATGGCAAACGATAACTGCCGCAAATTCAAACAGAATCAAATAATTTTGTGCGTACAGCTCTGATTTGTAGAGTACTCACGACCTATTGTTTTTGGTGAAGATCGGTTGAGGGAAAGGGGTAGTTTACCAGCAACAGTTTTTTTTATCAAGGATAATTTTTTTTTTGGCAAACGATAACAGCCGCAAATTCAAACAGAATCAAATAATGTTTCGTATACAGTCCTGAAATATGGAGTTCTCAAGACCTGTTGATTTTGGTGAAGATCGGTTAAGAGAAAGTGGTAGTTTACCTGCAACGTTTTAACAAGGGTATTTTCTATGGCAAACGATAACAGCCGCAAATTCAAACAGAATCAAAAATTGTTTGCATACAGCCCTAAATTGCAGAGTTCTCAAGACCCATTGTTTTTGGTGAAGATCGGTTAAGGGAAAGGGGTAGTTTACCTGCAGAATTTTTTTATCAAGGGTATTTTCTATGGCAAACGGTAACAGCCGCAAATTCAAACAGAATCAAATAATTTTTTGTATACAGTCCTGATTTGTAGAGTACTCAAGACTTATTGTTTTTGGTGAAGATCGGTTAAGGGGAAGGGGTAGTTTACCTGCAACGTTTTTTATCAAGGGTAATTTTCTATGACGAACGATAACTGCCCCATATTCAAACAGAATCAAATAATGTTTTGCATACGTCACTGAATTGTAGAGAACTCAAGGCCTTTTGATTTTGGTGAAGATCGGTTAAGGGTAGTTTACCTGCAATCTTTTACGTTTTAACAAGAGTAAAGTACTTGAAAATTCATTTAAACTTTTTCAAACAATGGTAATTGTTAAAAATAAAATAATTTTGTTGTCAGGCAATAAAATTATAATTTTTTCATTTTAATGTAAATCATGTATAAGAGAAAATATATCGTGGGTGGCAGGCAAGCATACCTCACTTATGTACTGTTTACGTTTCCATTTTATTATTATGACTACCGCAATAAAAAGGCAGGGAAGACACACACACACACACACACAATTCGCGTTATTTCTGGCCTCATTCATGTTTATTTTCTTACATTTGCACACTTTTTAAATGGAAAGTGTCGAAACCCATACCAACATAACGCGTGCAAGACGAAAAAGTGTTCAGCGTGGATAGCGATTTGCTTCCTGTGGATCGTTGGGCAGTGTAACTGCACGTGTTTACAGAGGAACGATTCATAGACAGACTTTT
Organism: Magicicada septendecula; assembly: GCA_034769895.1. Taxonomy (NCBI): domain Eukaryota; kingdom Metazoa; phylum Arthropoda; class Insecta; order Hemiptera; family Cicadidae; genus Magicicada; species Magicicada septendecula. The sequence goes on along the minus strand of CM068371.1, from coordinate 81,200,203 downwards.
CGTCTTTAGGGAATGAACCCTCTGCAAGATGCTGAGGGTCCATGAGTGACTTCGGAGCGCTCCTTCTTTTCCGCGTGTTTGTTCTGTGAAACGTACACTGTAGATTCGCAGCTTTACTCTAAGCAACGCTCAATAGGAAATGTTGAAAATTTTTGTCCACGGTGTACCCTCATACACACTAAACCTGCTCTGATGTTTTAATTACGGACGTCATAATATTAAAACTTTGGAAACTTGAGCACTACTTAATGGAGATCAATCATTAACTTATACAAGCCATTAATTTTATGCATATTTTTTATATATATGTGTACAACGTTATCGGCAACAAAGAAGTAGTTTTTGTTAAAATTCCTTCCCGGGATATTTGGCCGTAGTCCAATGTTTTCTACAAAACCAGACGTTTCGGCAATGCCATTGACTTCCATCATCAGTGAAAATCGAGTGCGATAACGTGAGGTGGTATACGTTAGTGACCACAGTACTGCGGTTAAGGCTGAAGCAGTAAGTAGAAAGAAGTAGTTTCTATGGTAATATTTCATTTCGAAAATGATTTTAAATATAAATCTTAGAATATGGAAGTCATGTATGCTTCTCCATACCGATATTTTTTATTGTGTTGTTACTTTAATGGGACTGAATTCAGTATGTTATTACACGTTTTTAACCCATTTTAAAGACTCAAATATTGATTAGTTTTAACTTGCTTTCTTTTGTATGAAGCCGACTCGACCCCCCCCCCCCCTCAGACCAAATTCTAGATTCGCTACTGAGTACATGTCCGTGAGTACAGCGGTGAGTCCCATTACTTCGAAAGTGTTTATGCACGTGAGTTTAAACTCGGCAGTGCCCCATTTTTCTCTATTCCCCGTTACACGTCCCCATATCTCCATGAAACTGTGGAGTAGGCCTAAATTGTCTAAGTTATGCCTTTTGACATGACACAATGAAAACGGAAAAAACAAATAACGGCGCATAAGAACTGGGTGTAGGAAAGAAGCTGGTGTGACCAATCTGGAAGGAAGAACGTCTCAGGATAAACTACATGTGGCACCAACAGACTATAGGCCACACTCGAATCTAAAGACCGTATGCTGAGGAAGCAACATCCAGAATCTGCTAAAACCACCGCAGATGCGCTGTCGTCCAGGTTCGGGCAATCGCTGGCCTTGGCGCGAAAGCCGCCGGTCTCAACGCCGACACCCCACCACAAGCGGCTGGCAACTCAGCTGCCACGATCTAACGTCAGAACGGCGCTAGTCTAATAATCCAGGGGAAACCATAGACCCGCTGCCTCAAACCTTGCGGCTCCCAGCGGTTGAACTACAAAATTAAAGAAAATCGTTACGCCTTTCGCGTCTTGCACCTTACTCCGTCCAGGGAGGACCCGCTAGTTGACCTCTTCTGCCACAAACACGTGTCCCTTAGTATCAGAAGAAACAGTCTCTAATTCGGTTGCATGCTTTCAATTTTTTCATGTTTTTTTTTAATTTTTGCATGTCTTTTTAATTTTTGGCTTTATTCCTTATTTTGTATATTCCAACGTGTTACCTTTAGGGGGTCTCATTACAAGTAAGTATCGCAATAACTTCATTTGTTGATCTGTTATCTGTTACATAGAGGTTCTCGAACTGTAGATGATATAAAAAATGCTTTGCTCTTTGGTATTTGATGTTCATACAAATCGTTTGGCGAAAAATGATTTCGACGGTTACTAAAGAAACGTGATTTGTATTTACGTGGTTTGTAGTCAGTAAACAAGCTTTCAAAAATGAAAACATCTGAACAAGTCGTGGATTATTTATAAACTTTACGGATTTATTGAACTTTCTAGAAAAACCACATCGCTGCATCCAACATATTGTTTAGTTAAAAATAAATTCGGTACGAGGATGATTGAACTCATGACTTATAATAATCCTGTACGGCGAGTCTCGAACTCATGAGTCAGAGACGGGACGCAGTTTGGGACACGTGTTATGTTACAGTCACAAATACATGGGAGTCAGTCGGACTTGGATGTAACTCTTTTGATGCATGTATCTGTTGACTAATCTTACAGCAATCATTACAGATATAGTTTGTTCAGTTTTTGGAGTAAGGATAGGACACAGTTACTGTTTTTGTTCATTACGACCTAAGCTGGAGTACACTATAAACATTTTTCACTTCCGTACTCTTATGACTTCTAATCATAGAATTTCCAGTGATTACGTAGAAGGCTGCATATACAAATATCACGTCGATCTTTGTTGAAGTTTTTGCAGAGATCTATAGCCGTAATTTAATTTTCAGAATTTTTTACCATAATCCATAACTGCTACATTCTTGTGAAAGATATACAGTCATATAGCAAACAGCATTTTTATTTGTTATTTCCACTTATAGTCGACTTAATGAAGCATTTTAGTAGACAATGTTTAGAACTGTTTGTAATAGAACAAACCGACATGAAACCTTTCGTACTATCTTCTATATAGTGTCCAGCACATTGAAAGTTATAAAAAGTTTTTGTTGGTCTCCCCACTAGGTGGTTTCACCCCTCCACATAGGTGGGAACTAGAAAAAATAAATGACACCTGCAGTTAATAGATCTTTAAATTTTAAGAAAAAAAATTATAGCCTATGTGCTATGTGTATAGCCTATTGATGAAAACCAATGGTTTTTGAGTTTTGCGTTTGTGAATTAAACAATAATTTTATTTTTACACCCTAAAATCGTTACCTCGTAAAACCTTCCGTTGTGTAACTTAAGAAATATTAAATTTGTCAAAACATTATACATTAATTTTGATTAAAATTAACTCCCGGGCTGTTTGGCCGTGGTCCAAAGTTTATGAAAAAATAACGCTAACGAGTCAACGCTAACGTGGGATGATATACGTTAGCACTACGGTACTGTGTTAACTCGTTTTTACTGAAGATGGCAGTCAGTGGCACTGCCGAAACGTCTGGTTTTGTCACAAACTTTGAATCAAAAACTTTAATTTCTCTAGAACTAACATATTGTAATATACGAGTGTTTAACATGGTGGCTCAGTTTTTTTTTCACTTAAAAAGGGGGGGTAATTACTTTGAATAATTAGAAAACCATAGGACTAATAAAAATACTACTCATATGTTAGATTAAACGTTGATAAATGTCCTTTTATAGAAATTCTGTTTTATTGTAATAGCAGTAAAAATAACATGCGTTCTTCATACATTTCTATGAAAATTGGCAATTTTCTTGCTATCATTTTCTGCTTATCAGGTGTCAGTATTCTATTATTTTGAACACATTTAAATTTTGCAATAGATTTAAAAAAAGTCACTTCTCAAAATATTAGACTTTGAATGTTAGCTTAATTTAGTGATGTAATTGAAAAATTTCCTACTTCTTATATAACCAAACAAATACTAAATTTAGCAAAACCAGGTAAACATACTACATAAAACTTATTAAAAACTAAATTCATTTTTTAAGTTTTTGAAGGAAAAATACTTTCTGGGATATGATTGTTTGAAGGTGTTGGTAAACTTACCTGAATCTATAAATACACAGATGACCACTGAAATGATGCAATGAAAAGTCTTATACATTAAGCCACCTATAAAATTATAAAACTTTATGTAAAAATTTAGGCTTTAATTATTTTGTTCATTGATTTTACTTCCATTTAATTATCTTTTTCTTGACTTTTCTTGACATTTGACCATCACAAGAAAAGTGAATTTACAAAGTATGAACTTCGTTCATTTCACCAACCCCTTAATTTGGCCACTTTGATTTCCTTGTGTTTTATAATGTTTTTGACATCACCTTCTTAATCGGTGTCCTGATAAACTTAAGTTTACATTTTTTCAACATCTCATTTCAAATAGCTTCCTACAATAGACACTTCTAGCAATTAAGGATGATTTCAACCCCATTGTGCCTAAAGTAGTAATGCCATTTTTACCACTGTGCTTTTTTGCTTAAGATTAATGTTCAAATATAATTTTAAAAAAATTCAAAAAATGTCACGCATTCATGCATGCATTTAAGTAAGCATCTTGCTTCTATATGTTTGTAATAATTAGATTAATGTCACACGCGCGTGTGCATATGCGTGTTGGCTCACTATAGCTATACTAAGCCTTTTTATATGGCTTTATTATTTTGTTTTAAGGATGAAGACAAAAAAAATATGTATTGACCCACATTCCAGAGGAGGGCGAATGCTAAGTATGGTAGGCTTACGCACTTCGAATTCACCTGGAAAAGGTTAGTGAAACGACTTTTAATACGCTTTTTATACACACCTTAAAGTACTAGTTTACTTTAATATTACACCTTTACATTCGTCCTAATCATAGTTCTTATGCAGTAATCTCAAAATATGTAATATTGGATTAATTTACACATCCTTATAATGTCACAAATTTCTGCTTTTTGAGAAAGCGAAAGCTTTTTCAATTACTCACATAGGCGCTACGGCTAAATTATTATTACAGTGAGCTTCCAGAATTATAATAGTGATCTACTTTTTTTTAATTGTGTAATCCGTAATGTCTAATTTTTTATTCTTCTATAAGTAGGAATATTTTAAATATAATTTTTAATAAGCACGTATTGGGCAGGTATTTATTTAAATTTCTGTGCTTAAATAGCACCTAATTTTATAGTGGTGTCTAAAAAATTACGTCTTTGCATGGGACACACTTGAAAAAGTGATTTCGGAATTTTGGAATAAGGGGTAAGGTTGCAATTACTTGTAGACTGAATTTCGTGTAGGATAAAAAGAGAAATACCCTTTTTTTAAATGGGTTCCACAATTTTAGATTGATTTATAAGTTAAATAAGGTATTATTATTTGTAGTTCTGGTACCTGTTTACACTATCAACACATTTTTTTGCTCTAGATTAGACTCATAGTTTTAGTGAGTACTTAAACTATTGTTTATTCACACTTGCAAGAGCCGGACTTGATCACTAAAATAAGGCTTTTTGTGTACTGTCCTATCTGATGCCTACAGAAAGCAATATTGTAATTACTCAAAATATAAAGCCACACACTGTAAGTGTATAAACAACTTCAGGTGAAGGCAAAAAAGTACTGACTGTAATGTCTGCAATTATAAAAATGTGACACACTTTGCGTAACTGTGTCACCTTGAAGTAACCAAAACATATGGTTTCGGCGCGAAAGTATGGTGCGTCTAGGAACGCGGGAGAATCCTTAAGAGATTTGTTAAGTAATTTCATCTGCCCATTAAACATCACGGCAGTTGTAGTACTACTCAGTAATTGTCACATCAAATTAACATGCAAAACGAATAAAATTTTATCCAAACATAATTTTTTACAAAAACACCAATTCCAATTAACTAATTTGTTAAAGGTTAATACCAGTCTTATGCTTGCAACAGAAATTATCTTAATGATAACTTATGATAACAGAAAAACAAACATGATTAGAATTAATATTTATCGTGTCTTTGCAGTTCCTTGTGTAATGAAAGCTCAAAAAAACCCTCTTACAGCAACTAAAAACACAAAAGCAACCAGTTTCTCGTACGCCGATGAAAATGTAAGTGTAATTTTTTTGTTATTTTATTATAACTATAATTTATTGAAACGTCTGCTGTTTGACATTGCATTGTAATTTAATATAAAGTAGACAGTAATGATAGAATTTAGGGTTTGGCTGCTGGCTTGCACTATAGTGACGTGTTCCGATAGTCTTATTTTATCAATTTCCTGAGTTTTAGGTTTGCGCTAGTAGGCCTAATTACAGCGGCTTTTCAACAACTAAACCACATACCTAGTGTTGTGTGTTTATTTTAATTTCTTATTTATTTTCTGGATTCATTAATATGATATTAATATAAAATTAAATTTCACAAATACTGAATAAAAAGCTCATGAAATTAAAAGAAAAACAAATTCCTTAACTGATTCTTAAGCGGTTTATATGGTTGGTGTAAAAACTACATTATTGAGTTTTACTGGTGTTGGTTCAACACTTTAGTGACAGTAAAATTTTGTTGAAAATTGAATATAATATTTACTGCTGTACTAGGTACACAAGATTTTAGTTCAACTGGTAAATGTATTATTTATTTAGTAATCGTAGTAGGTAAATGTGTTACAAATATTTTGTCTTACAACTAATAATGATGACCTTAAAAATAAGCCCATATGGAGAAGGAATTAAACTTTTTACTTTCATGGAAAGTACATTTGATCCATCAGCGTAAGTGCAAGCATATACCCAAGTTAAATTAACATCCAGAGTTAAGTTAATTTAAAAAGTATAAGAAATTTGCAGCTTTCTACAACTTTAATTTGAAAATGGATTCTTTAATAAATGCTCAAAATAGGTTATTATTACTATAAAAATAAATACATATAATTACATAATTAATAATAATTGTAATATGAACTAATTATAATTATATATAATATTATAATTAGAATTAACATTATAATTGTAATATATTATGAATTATATAAGTATATAAATTATTTAATGCTGTCTTTAAAAACTTGAAATAATAATAGGCCTACTCATGAAATTATGTCAGCACTGCATACGTAATATGTAATCCAACCACAAAATCCCCTTACTTAATGACTAAAAAAAAACAATAATGTAGTAATACTTGGCTATAGGCCTACTTTCTTTAACTTTACAGCAAACAGCAATAACAAGACTAACTTAAACTTGTAATTATTTAAGTTAGAGTGTGATAATTTTAACAGTTTTAACAATTTAACAATCTTTTATATTGAAGCGTCTACCAGAAGAATAGTAATGTAATTTAGCATACATTATAAAAAATGTCATAAATAAAATTGGGTTAGATATCTTATATGTGAAGAGAAACCAGTCTTCATCGAATTATTACATAACTACTAACGTCAAATTGAAAACAGTTTATATTATGAAGAGCTATTTAGTTAATTTTAATGTTACTTTATAATTATATGTATCGAATTTATTTACTAAGATTGACGTTTGTTTGAAATAAGGTATTAACATTTTTTTTAAATTAAAGAAGAAATTTCAATTGTCTTATATTTCGTACATTAGGCCTACGTCTAAATTTTTATTCGTGGTTAGCTAATAAAAAGGTTACAATCGCATATGTTTTTGTTGCTTTTCTTCTAATTACGAATTGATAAACCTGGTTGTAACTTGTGTATTAATTGGTAACAAAATAATTGTTTTCATTTGTTGATTTTCACAAAACTTTTTTTAATTTGTTTTTTATTAAAGATAGACAAATAAAGCCTTGCAACTGTAAAATTAGTCATTTAGATATAATCTGTGAGTTGAAACACATAAATCTTTAAAATTCGTATTCTCATGATGTTTTTTGCAGCATGCAAAACGGCAGCCATCCGATCACCACTCAGAAGTTCCACACATCATAGAGCATGATATATCTAAGCATGCAACTCCCAAGAAAGTCAGTTACAACAATGAATTGGCGAGCATTTCAAATCCATCATTATATAATCGCCCATCAGTGATCGTCTACGCAAAACGTTGTCAGGAAAAGAAAACCCGCATTTCAAATTTAAGTCCAAAGTGTTTATTTCCTAATAGAATTTCAGATGTAGAAGTCAATAATAACGAAAATAAGACACATGAAACCATAGATGCAGCATGTAATAATACAGCGCCACAACATACACAAAACCAAAGGAAAAAAAGAAGGTATGATCGATATAATTTTTGTATATTTTGTGAAAAAATTGTTCTTAAATTGCGCAGACATTTAATGAATAATCATAAAAATGAACAAGTTATAGCTGAATATATAGCTTTGTTTGAATCCTGTCCTGAGGAGTTAAAGGACAGGAGAAAAAGAATTATGGCTGATTTAACGCTTAAAGGAAATTATAAGTATAATAAATCACTTTTAAACAATTCACTTTCTGACAAAGTGCCATGTAGTAGCTATTTGCCAGTGAAGAGGCCACCAAAGAATAAAGAATATATGCCTTCCGATTGCATTACTTGTACAGTATGTATGGGGCTAATTGTGAAAAAAACACTTTTACCAGCACGCATCACAATGCAAGAAAAAATATGATGAAAACGCAGCTATTCATTCAAGTAATGAGGGAGAAGACAATGATGTAGAAAACTGCAATAGCAAACAACCTATTATTGAAAGACGAACATGTTATATTAAAGAGTATGGACTTCAGTATTATCCAAACACTAAAGATGCTTGAAAAAGGTATGCAAGTAAACATTCTAAAAATTTTGAGAAAAGATGACTTAGGACAAAAATCGATGACTGATCGTCTGCTACTGTCTGTAGTATCTGATTTTTATTCAAGCCACCTCGCCTTCAAGGACAGGACTCATGTTACTAGAACGCTTAGAGATGGAGCCAGATTACTGGCTAAAATTCAGGATATGGATCCAGACATACAAGAGTTGAAGGACATTTTTGATCCTAATAAAATTGATGTTGTGGTAGATGCATGCCAAACTTTGTGCAATTTAAAAGATAATGGCAATGACTCGACACGTATGAACAAAAATGTAATTGTGGGAATGAATGGAAGACTGTCATGGATACTTGAGGAAGGAAGTAAAAAATTCATAGATGATATTGTTTGTAACCCAAATCTTACAGACGAAAACAAAATCTTAAAAAAGCGAAAGGTAAAAGACTTCCAAAGTTGCCTGAGGAGGCGTTGGAAATATTCTATTTCCACTAACATAGAAGTAATGAGAAGGAGAAGTAAGATATTCAAACCTATAATTATGGCTTCGGATAAAGACATTTTGAAATTTGCAAGTATGCTCAGAAATATGGAAACTGAATATCAACAAAAGGTTGAGAAAGAAGTAACAATGTTGAATTATGAAACGCTGTGCAAAGTTACTATCTGCCACATATTGACATTAAATAGGCGACGACCTTTTGAAGCAACACATTCAGAAATTGAATTTTATATGAGGAAGCACAGTGATACTAACCACTACTCTCCAGATGTGCTAAAAACGTTAGTCGAAGAAGAAAAAGTATCACTAGGCGAATTAACGTTATATGTTGTGCCGGCGAAAGGAAATGAGGATATGCTACAATACTTCTTACTCGCATAAGGGGGGACAAAGTTACTCACGTCCGCAGCATCCTTAAGCTGTACGTGTCCCCTGGGTGGTGCTAAATGAGTAACAGTGCTGGCAGATCTGACATCCGAAACCAAAATATGAAAAAAATAGTTACAAACAAAACTGTCCTTATGAGGGCAAAACAGACAGTGACAACTCTGAACATTCTCCAGTGGAATGCAGGAGGCCTTTCTTCTACAAAAATGACAGAACTAAAAAAGATAGTTAACCAAAATAAAGTGGATATTCTTATAATTAACGAAGCCAACATCACGGCAGAAAACACCCAATATTACAACATCCCATACTACACAGCATACACACTCTTCAAGGCAAGACAAATAGCTAGTGGAATACTTGTATCAGTCAGAAATTCACTAAAATCAGAATTCAAGACCATAAAAGGAATGAATGCTCATGATACCGCAGAAATAGTGAGGTTGGCAACTTGGGAAGGAGCTAAGAAATTTACAATATATCGGTTCATATACAGCCCGCCTGGAAACAAAAACTTGTGCCTGGATATACTTAACATCTCCCCAGCCACTATCATAGTAAGAGACTTTAACGCCGCCTCCCCGAATTGGGGATACAAATATTATAACCAAGCAGGAAGAACTGTTGAAGAATTTATCAACAGCCATAACTTGGAGCTGTTGTACAAAACAGAAGATGAAAAGACATTTCTACATTATACAGGAGACTCCACAAACCCTGACCTTGCTATGGTATCTTCTGATCTCTGCGATAACAGTAAAAACCAAGTAATGGAAGACTTAGGAGGAAACCATCGAGCTCTCCTACTATCTATCTCGCTAAAGTTTCCTAATGGAAAACCAATCACCCGTACCACATGGAACTTCAAGAAGGCCGATTGGAAGAAGTTTCAAGAACAGGTGGAGACTAAATCAAGTTCAATTAAAAGAGAAGAAACACCCCATTTAGTTCTCAGAAATCTGTGCAACTACATCCAACAGAGTGCAAAGAACAATATCCCCAGAGGGAAACAGTACAATTACAAACCCTTTTGGGTGAGTGAACTAGCCCAACAAAAACAGATCAGAGACCAAGCTAGAAAGAAAACTGAAAGAACAAAAATACAGGAAGATTTCAAAATGTGGAGAAGAGAAAGTACCAAAACGAAGCAGCAAGTGGCGAAGGCAAAAAGAGATTCTTGGAGCAAATTCTTAAAAACATTGAATTATAGAACAGATGGAGGAAAGGCACATAAATTTGTAAGTAGACTAAACAACAAACATCCAGAAAACCAATCCCAACCATTTAAAATCCAAAACAAGGAGATTACAGATGACAATAAAATAGCAAATTACTTTAACACCCACTTTTGAAATGCCCATAAACTGTCACACAAACTTAAAAAAACAAGAAAAACACATCAAAACAAACATCAGGTACAAAACAACAAATAACAACGATGGACTGAGGCAGATTTTCACCCAAGATTTTACAGAAGAGGAGTTGAAAGAGGCGATCAGTAACACCAAGAAGAGAAAACAACCGGGACCAGACAACACATTCTAAGAATTTATTCATAATTTAGGATCAAAAGCCCTTACGACATTACTATTGGTATATAATAAACTTTGGAACTCCAGAGATAGCCTGCCTGATGAATGGAGGAAATCAATAATAGTCCCCATATTAAAACCTGGCAAACCAACAAACATTCTAAGTTCATACAGACCTATAGCATTAACATCTGTACTAGCAAAAATCCAGGAGAGAACGATCTCAGCCAGACTGTGCTGGTATCTAGAAAACCAAAATCTGCTTACAGAAGAACAAGCAGGCTTCCGTCAAAATCGCTCTACAACATACCAACTGATAAAACTCTCTCAAGAGATAAAAGCAGCATTTAATCGAAAGGAAAGCACCCTGGCAGTGTTCGTCGATTTTAGTGGAGCATACGATTCCGTGTGGAGAACTAGACTCATTGAAAAACTAAAAGATATCAATATAGAGGGAAACATGCTGTCTTGGCTTTCAAGATTTCTGGACCAGAGATGGGCCAGAGTCAAATTCGGTGAATCCTTCTCCAAATACAAACAGACAAAAGTAGGTCTACCCCAAGGAGCAGTACTGAGCACCACACTCTTCAATGTTTTCATAAATGACCTCTCAAAAATTTTAAAAGATAAAAATGTCAAAATGGGAATATTCGCTGATGACGTAGTCATTTGGACCTCAGCCAAAAACAATGCCAAGCAGCAGAATATATTAGAATAAAGAATGAACGAAACCTTGGACTCCTTGCACAACTGGGCCTCTGAGAACAACATGAAAATTAACATCTCAAAGACTGCTTACCAATTTTTCACGATGCGCCATAAAAATGACAACTTCAACTTGAAGATCAACAACCTAAACCTTCCCAAAAGCGAATGTACAAAATACTTAGGTGTACACATGGATAACAAACTATCTTGGAGGGACCATGTGACAAACACAGCAAATAAAGTCAACCAAAAACTGAAACTTATAAAGCGTATTGCTGGAGCTACCTGGGGATGTACGCAGGACACTCTGAATACCACATACAGAACCTATATAAAACCAGTCGTGACATATGGAAGTGGATACTTGTAACAGCCAGCAGCTCTAATCTGAAGACATTGGAAACAACACAAAACAGTGCCCTACGGCTGATTAGCGGAGGTGTGAAGACCACACCTGCCCTTTCTCTTCAGTTGTACACAGGCCACTTACCGATCACTTCAGAAATAAACCAACAAGCTGCCATCTCTCTGGACAAAATAAAAGACTTACCACAGGCAAAATGGGCAAAAAATAGCCAAGACGGGACACATCTGAAGACCCAGACATTACCAGTTAATACTGCCAACAAGTACTTGACACTGCTGGGCATCACAACTGAAATAGAACCTTTTTGCCCAAAAATTAAACCTACAGAATACCAAACAATCAACACCAATCTCTCTCTTCTGTCTGATATGAAAAAGCAAGATGCACCTTCCACAATCTTGCACCAAATGGCACTAGCAACCATTAATGAAAGATATCCCCAGGATGAATACCTTAGAATCTATACAGACGGATCGCTCATAGAAAAACATGGAAAGGCTGGCGCAGGAGTACATTGTAAACTGTTCTCCCACTACATTTCAGTGGGAGAAAATAAAACCAGTTTTGATGGAGAAATAAAGGCAATACATATGGCATTACAACAACTCTTACTCAGACCACTAACTTTTAAAAAAGCCGTTTTTCTTGTTGACTCCAAGTCTGCAATCCAGTCTATCGCATCAAACAGACAGCCTATAGATGACACTGTAAAAGAAACAGGATGCAATAAACCTTCTCAGTAAACAAGGGAAAACAATAATTCTCCAGTGGATCCCCTCACATGTAGGAATAAGTGGGAATGAAACAGCCGACCTGCTAGCTAAAAAGGGTACAACATTGCAAGGGAGAAAAACACTACACAGCACAAGAACAATTAAAAGACTTGTTAAAAACAAAACACAAGAGATGTTCACCAATGAGGCCAGCCTTGCGTCTAGTGGTAAACGGTGGAAAAACATTGGAAACACTTGGGACAAAAACAAAAATATACCCAGAAACCAAGCAGTAGCGAACTTCAGACTCAATACTGGTCACGACTGCCTTGCTGAACACCTCCATCGTATTAAGATCTACAAATCCCACCACTGCACAATTTGTAAGCAGCTGAATACAGTGATGAACAGAGACCATCTTCTTGTGTGTTCGGGATTGGACCACTCTTATCAAGAGACAGGGAATCTATCAAGACTCTATTCGGATGCCAGAAGACAAATGGAATGATTCAATGTCCTGCCATTAGAAAACAACAACTTCTTACTCGCTCTATGGAAAAGAGCATTGATGTAATTATAGAATGTCGCAAAACCCTGAAAATTACGAAGTGTATATATTTGTTTGCGAGACCGGGTTTAAATACCCCATTTGATGGTTCGAAAGTAATGAGGGAGATGAAATTACTTTGTCCGAACTTAACAAAACGCGAGTATTTAACTGCGACTGGATTTGCGCCATCATGTAGCTACAATGGCGCATGTAAAAAGTCCTGCACTGTCTAAGAAAGTCAGTAAATTTATGTGCCATACACAGTCTGTCCACGATAAAAATTACGTGACTCCATTAGCGTTTGTAAATCGTGGCGTCGTGGAGAATTACTTAGCCAAACTAGAAGAGACAACGCTTCTCCCAAAAGAACCTATAGAAAATCCAGTAAACGAACGTCACATACACATACCAGACGAAGAAGAAGAAATTTCCGATGACGACGGATCAAAAGCACATAAAAGATGAAGGCGGTGGACAGAAGAGGAAAAACATAATTATATCAGAATTCTCTGAATATATAAAAAAAGGTATTAACCCGGGCACAAAAAGGGGCAAAACGTTGATTGACAAAAGAAATCCTGTTAGAAGGATGTACCCCTGCTCAGATTAATGCATTTGTTGACAACATAAATAAAAAAAAGTAAAGCTTCCATCCACATTTTCTTATTTAAAACAGGTATAACATTACATTAGAACATTAACATTAACATTACATTTTACAAAGTAGGCTGTATTTCTATATTGTAATGAAATTGGTTATTATTTCCGTTTAATTTAAAATCATATGACCACTCTTCCTACAAAAAACACATAATACAGTAACATGCAAGATTAATCATTTTTGTACATTAGTAAAGTTTATAATCCTCTTTGAGAAACTACCTACAGCACGGTTTTGTTATATACAAAAATTAGTCTCTTCAACATTTTTTTTTCTTTATATTAATAGACTAACATTTAATTATGAAAAACCATAGTAGTGAGAATAATAACGAATATATGTACTTGACCTTACTCTTAATCACTTTCTCACACCTCCGTTAGTGTTCGAAAGTCGGAAGCTGTAGTGCAAAAGTTGTATAAAGGGTATGATTTTAAATGTAGGAAAGAACGAAATCTGCAAATGTCGAATGTCCAAAAGTAGAGGGCGTATATGATTTTTTAAATGAACAATCTGCTTTTCTTATGTATTTATATTTTTGTGTTAGTATTTTTTGTATAGGATTATTCTAATATAACTTGTATGTCATTTGTATTTTCTCGTATTTTCTGTACATAATTTAATATATATAACACATTTTTTCTGCTTTCAGTATACTGCTTAGACTTTTGTTTTAAATGTTAGTTTTATAATCTTTGCATTGTTTGAATTGTTAAATTTTTTACGTGAAAGGTTTTATTAATATAACTTAATTTTAAATTTTTGCTTTGGATTATTGCAAAATGTAATTTACATACGTGATTTATATTTTTTGTTATTATCTGCACTTATCCTTTAATATATATTTAATTATTTGCCCTTTTTATTTTAAGTTTTGATGTAATAGGCTATATAATTAAATTACGTTACTTCTGCAAGCAGTGGCGTAACTAGTAACAGCTGATTGTTGTCTACACGTTGTAAATAAATAGTCAGCTCTTTTCACTATTGCATTAATTTATAATGTTTATAATGTATTTATGTTAATAAATTAGTACTTTAAGTAAAAGTAGTAGTTTCATTTTAATTAATTCTTTTATTAGGAAATAATTATTTTTGGGTTTGTATATATTCATTTTGTGTTTGTATTTTCCCAAATATGTATTTTGTGATTATTTGTATCTTTTTGATTATGTATCTAATATATAAGATTTTTCCAAAATTTGATATTCACTAGTGTACATATCTGGTTTTCAAACTTTATTGTTTTACTCAAAATACTTTTTAATTTAAACATTTACTTTATTTATTAAATTTTTTTAATGTAATACTACTTTAATAAAAAGTATAATATATTATCTTGTTGTTTAATTATTTTCCATATGTTTCACCACTCACAGCACTAAAACCTTTGGAAGTAGCCCTAAAAAGTTAAAAGACCTACATATAAAATACCTTCACCTTCAAATCGTCTAGGTGCGATTACTTAAATTAATACACGGTATGAGTATACGAGGTGAGTAACCATCGAAATTATTAAAATACAACAGTTATTGAGTTGAATTTTTATTCTACCAAATAAGTAAAATCATACAATTGTGCCTTATTTACTTGAAATGAAATTTCCATTTTATTAACCTTTACATTGAAATGAACCTTTACCTTTATTTTGAACTTACAAACTTTTAAATACTAAAAGCTGATTTTTCTCTACACGCAAGATGTGGTTCTAAATTACTGTACAGAGAATAATAGACATGTAACTGTGTAATTAAAATGAATATTTTGTTTTCGTAGTGTCCATCAATCAATGAATTTTAACGATGAAGGATTTGCGAGGACCGGTCAAAAAGTATAACACAAATTTTAAATTATTTCTGCCGACGTTTCAACAATATTTAATGGCATCATCATCCAAAAATTTAAACACCTAAACACTACATCTACTCAAAATTGGATGCAATAGTGTACAGTGTGTGGAGAAACGTTTATGTTACTACGATAATAAAACATACGTACTATTATTTAAAAATAATAAAATGAATTAAAGTGGAACTCAAACAATATTTAAATTTACTCAAGATGGTATTAAAAGTGTACGTATTAAAAAAGTAAAAGAAGCTTCTCTTCTTCTTTACGATTGGCAAATTACTTATCTCTCACAGACGTAGACTGAATTTCCTTTATACGACACAAAAACGGTAGAGCTCCACATTGCTTCATAGATTTAAAAATTTAGTTATTTCTTTACTCATTGTTCGAAAACGAATCAGCTAATTGAGCAGATTACAGGGAAAAATAAAATTTGGGTAAGATCATTTTCTTACGAAGTAAACAGGTGTTACAAATAGTTTACTCTTATACGCAAAAACGTAAACTTCAGGCACGCTACGTAGCGTAAATAAATGTTGTCTAATATCTGACGCATGTGAATGCACCCAAAGCGCTCCTCTTTAAGTGTTTGTTGAATTGTTACAAACAGATTACTCAAGTAGAATGTGTAGTCTATACGACACAACGAATGATAAACAAACAACGCACACTACCTTGGACAGGCACATGTACGCTTCAACGTACATTGCGACAGCGGAAACCAGCTGCCAGCTGAGTTATCTCTGACGTCATAAGCCAGTGACGTCATTTGATCAACTCAGACTGGTGATCAACTCAGACCTTTACAGCCTCTCCTTCAGCACCAAATGTGTTGTTCATTGACCGCAAATAAACCGTTATCGCTTACATTAACTACCTACTCTATAGGGTGTGGTGAGTTCAGTTCAGTTGTATTCTGTGCGTGTAGCCTACAGCGGTGGTAAAGTTTGAGGTACGGTACCGATAACATTTTCTTGTAAAAAATTTACTCAGTTGTGAGGATTAACTGTTTACTTTTTTACTGTACAAACTTCTTAGTCTTTTACAGCCAGTTAAGTGACGTTAAGCGTGTGACTTGTACGTGTTAAGTGAAGTTACGCTTTCGTAAATTACGTTTTTGCAGTCCGGAAGTAAAATGGAGAAGAAAGTGTGTAAACAAAGTGCCCTCTCTTTAGAAAAAAAGTTGAACTCCTCCAAGCTGTTAATGAGGGTATTCGAACTAAAACAGAAATCTGTAAAACATTCGGTATACCAAACTCGACGTTATCCACGATTGACACGGAAAACTTGACACGGAAAATGATAGTGAAAATGTTCCTACCGCTACCGATATGCTTTCGTTGCTGAGCCGTGTTCGTCGATATTTTGAAGCCAACTCGGAAGGTGAAATGTTTGAACACGTTGATAAATTAGAACAATTTGTTGAAAATAAAATAGTGCAAAATTGTGTGCAAAAGAAAATAACGGATTATTTTAAATAAAGATAAACACGAAAACTACGGTAAAGTTGAAAGACATACAGTAGTCTATAAGAAAACCTAAATCATGGGACTAAATTTAGAACAGCTAATAATAATTTTAAGAAAAATTAACAATAATAAACCATGAGGATAAATAAAAGGTTGTAGGCCTATTTGTTGCATTTTACTAGACAGTACAATAAATAATCTACAGTACACTATTTGTTCACTTCCTCATTTTGTTTCACTTTTTGTTCGCTTAACGCGAAATTCGGTTTACACGAAAAAAATAACTGGTCCCCGTCATTTCGTGTTAACCGATTTCCACTGTATATTTAGATGGGCTTTTAAAATAGTGAAACTTAACTCTATGAATCCTGAAAGAACTAGAAACTGGATAAGGTGATTATCCAGTATTATAACCTGGATAAGATTTTATTGTAATTTTTCCATGGAATGGATATTACAAAATATCACATACAAATTTCAATGCTTTGTTGGATATGCACCTTAAAGTATCCACTTTAGAAATGTCCACTGACAAACAGTTTCCGCATTTTCCTTTGGTAATAATTTTTTGTTGGCAGTTTGAAAAGATGCTCAGATTTATTCAATTTTTCCTTCAAGAAAAAGGTTTCTGTCCTCACATACGTTAATTTCTGCACCAACTTCTCATTTCACTCGTTTAAAAATAAATTTTATTTTTTTAAAGTGTGCAGATCTTCAGACTCATTCATATTTTTTACCACTTCTGAAGCATTATTTATACTGGTATTAGATTCACATAGTTCATTAGAAGAATACTCTTGTTTTACTATGCTAAGTGCATTATGTTCTTCATCACCCTCCTCTGGAACTTTAAGAGGCTTTCTACTATTTTTTGAATTCTAGTACATCTTTATTCATTAGTTGAGAAGACAATTGATGGGATTTTAATATGCAGGACTGCTGTTTAATTTAAGTGTTTTCTAAATTCTAATTTTAGAAGTTCTGCTCTTAGACTCCATCCAAAATTATCTGCAAATTGGTCAGAGCATACACGAGAATAATCAATGCAGAAATTGTGTTAATGTTTACAAGCATGTAGCTATGTGTTTATCTTTTCGAAAGTCGTGAAATGAAATTTCTCTATTTTTAGACTTTCTTTCACTATTACTGCACCTGGCAATGGTGCAACAAGGCTTTCTTCATTTCACACCACTACAAACAAGATGAATTGAAACGCAAGCTGAAAAACACAGTATATGAAGTAGTCGTCAATGGCCAAGAGTTCTACCAGTGATGTCATTCAACTGCACAACTATCTCATGATACCTACCACGTATTGTTAACTACTGTGGTTCATACATAGGTAAATAAACCTACCTGAAAAGCTGGAAATTATAGAAAGTAAAACTTGAAGAATTAAAAACAACAACAAAATTCAGTTATGTGTTTTTCAGATTCACATGCTTTATCAATTCATACACTTCATATAAGAGTACGTGAACACGTTGCATATTTGCTTACCTATAGAAAAACAGGCAGCATACTAATTAATAACTGTAAAAAATATAAAGCAAACACTCAGAAGAAAATACATAAGGAAAGTAAAAGAAATCTTATTGCCACCAAGCATAAAACAGAATTTTTAAGCAAAGAAAGACAGCAAGAAGAAACAGAAGAAGCAGCAAAAAGCAAGCAAATAAACAGCAAGTAGTGTATTTGACTAGTGTAGGCTCACCAGGTACTCAATGGACATAGCAGCTTCTCCAGGCTGGAGTACATCAGCTGACAACAGCATCTGCAGTGTTACGGTTCTGCCAAGTGTAGACGTGCAGCCGCCGGCACGAGGCCTGCGCTCACCCTCCCCATCGACCACTTCATCATCCTACACCACAACCCCAACACCATCTCTAAAGACTACATATGCTACGCTTTTGTCTAATAAAATACTCATCTCTACTGCTGACACATTCTACTAGTTACATTTCTCCTGCTGAAGAAGTAATAATCATATTTATGCACTAACATTTAGCTGATGCTGGTAATTAGCAGGCAGTTAGTATTATAGAAAATGATACAGTAAGCTCAAGTATTTTATAGTAAAGCAAGTTCTCGGTATAGTAAAATCACAGATTATTGTTTATAATATTTTTTTAATATTATAGTTTTAAGAAACAGTAGGGTAGGTTATTATCAAAATTCATCACAACACTAAGCTCACATGTACCATGAATCCTGTTATAATGTTCATAATAATACTGAAAATGTCACAACGCTAACATCATAATATGAAATACTATGTTTCTGAGATTCAGAAAATTTCAGATACTAATTTACGTTACATGTACCTACGTTGGCACAGATCTCAAGTGAAAAATACAATTTGTTTTAACTTCAAATCCTACTGTTCATGTGTCTGCAGTATAAAAACAACTGAAAGGATATTTCAGAGGTTCAACAAGCCAATTAAGATTACAACTTCTCGTAACACATTATTACAATTAAAAATTATATAAACTTGCAATTCAAATTGGAAATTCAATTATAGACTTTTTGGCTAAAGACTTACAAAAAGTCATTAATGTATGCTGGATGTAACAATGAAATAATAAGCATTAACATTTACTTCTCGAGGAACATAAACACATAATCCAAACACAATATGCAGCATTTAAGACAACGTACCATACAATAACTCGCTAGTCCCAAAAGTAGGCAACATATTTTGCAAAGTTATATACATTTTTTTGTTACCTTTACAAAAAAATTAAACTTGTTTCCCTCTATAGAGGTTTTTTTTTAGCAAGGATACAAAATTTGCTACTAAATATTCTGAAAAATAAATGATCTTCTTTGTAACATGAAATTATAATCTTCACATTGTACTGACTGTATAATATAATGAAAAATTACTTTATTGCTTTTAAGTTTAAACACCAAACAATTTTTTAAAATGAAATTAAATTTGAATAATTTGTAATGCATGTATACAAAAAACCTTTTGGTTAGCTGAACTGACAAGTTATTTATTTTATATAGTTCAATATGTATACCATAAAATTAACTTAACATTTATATTTTAGTAAGTAAACAAAAAAAACATGAATAATCTCAATAAACACCACAATGAGTGAATAAACTCAAGTTTAATAAATATCCACAACTATAGGAAAACTGTAACAGAACAGACCCCCACATATTACATACATCACTGAGTTATCAGGAAAAAAACAAAAACAAAATAAACTTAATAAAAATACTGTTTCTGATGAAACTCTTGTAACATAATTTAGTTTTTAAGTTTCAGTATTGTGGCACATACTACATAACCTATACATAGTGTGAAATACTTACAATAATGTAGAATTATAAGACAGCATAACTTGAATCTGACAAATAAAACTCATTGTATTTGAAAGCTTACAGATACCTTTATTGAAATTAAAGTCTCATCAGCTAGACAATTCCCATTATAACACAACATGGAATTAAAAGTGATACTAACACAGAAACATGATACCATAAAGTTGAGCGTATTGTAAAGCACTTCAATACAAAACAATTACAGTCACAAAACTAAAAATAAACATAGTATATAAAGTTCATTTGTTAACATGGGGAGAAAAAATAGTCAAAATTAAAAAAACAAACAAAAATTGTAACTTAAGAAGCAACTCAATTCCAAAAATGGTTAAGCAACTTAGCAATGTGACACCTGAGGAATATTTAAATAAAAGAAAGTTTCATAAACATAACAAGTTTTACAAAGTAAACTATGCAATACATATATTGTAAAATGATTCCTAATATTGTTTCTGGAGAATATATTTTTTCTTAACGCCCCACGTTGTTGGACGTCAATTTGTAATATTCCAAAGTTCTTTTTTCAAGTTGAAATAAAATTTTACTGCTTATTGCTTATGATTCGCAAATACCGGCCTCACGCTGGGGACGCCAAATATGTAAATGACTTCATAGTGTTTTTTTCTACTAATACTTCATTGGTTATTATTGAATTAATTATTATGCTTTGTTCTAATTGATTCTTATGAATTAGATAAACTATCACTAGCACATTTTTTATGTGATGAAAGTTACTCTGGTGACTTATGTTATTATGTGTTTATCACAAAAATTGTTCAATAAGTGGGCGCCAATTTGTAATGCCAAATGATTACAAATAATATTAATTTTTGATCAAAGTATTATTAGTTTGGGGTGAATAGTTCTGAGTAAAAATTTTGTTTTATTTTCTCTTCAAGTTTTTAAAGTTCACTCACCTCGTTGGTTTTATTTAAACAGCTCGGTTGGTTCCATAAGACTTGTTGCCAACTTAAATTTCTTGAATTGAAGTAACCTCTAATGTTTTGTATTGGTTGAATATCATCAACGATTAAAAATGATAGGTCGTACACCAGTAATTTTCTATAACTTTCATTTATTCGCTTATTTTTGATTCAAATTCTTCTTGGGTTAAAAAAAAAGTAATAATATTTCTCAAAATATTAATCACTGGACCAGGCTGGTTAACATAATAGCTCTGTAGGTGGTAACATGTATCGGCATCTCAGCAAATCAGATTACTTATTTACTTTACAATAATATAACCTGGTGGAATTCTTTGGACTACAACAATTAACAAAAAATGTCTTTTGTGGAAGAACACAACATTATAATTGATAATTAGACATAAAAATCTCCACATAACTACTTAAGTCTTACATAACGAACATTTCGTATGCCGGACCATGTCCGAAATTGAGGTTAACCAATGTTTGTTAGTGAATCACGGTTAAGTATGAAATACAATGAAAAAATTATTAAAATATAAAAGAATTATAATAGTCATAGTGTTTATATACTGGTATAGTATATTAATTAGTGAACAACAAAGGTAATAAACCGTTACTAGGTTAGAGTGACTTAAATATGAAGTAGTTATTAAAAAAAAATTTTTTTAAGGCACTCTATACTTCCTTTTTTATATTCCACCTTTGCACTACAGTGTTATTATTAATTCACTTTATATACTCTGCTTTATTAAAATTTTTCACTTCACTCGTTGGTCACTAATAGTTAAAATTTTCCCATTGCAGATTATGGCGATTTGTTTACACTTCGCGTAACGTAACAATGGCGCTAGGTTAGGTTCACTTTGGGAATGGGATTAATGATATTTTATACGTTACAGAGGAGGCATTGTTAACTATTACGATGCCGGCACGAAACTGAAGCCTTCACGTTGCATTCTGGGCGAATTCACCTGGGAATTGAACGATTTTGATTGGTCAATTCAATAAATATTCCGTTTTTTCTTGGATAATTTTTCCGTTTTCCGAATGATGCTCTTCAACTGACGCCAAGCTAAGCATCCCTTTTTGGACCAAATATATTAAAAAACATTAAAACTAACATATCTTCCTTATGCTACTGATTAGAACAAAAATATTGCCACCATTGATCAGCATTTTTTATGCTTATCATTTAGAGATCTCATATGCACTATTTCTGTCCAGTAATAATAAAATAATAAATTTCACATATTAATTTAGTCTAACTTTTCTATAAAACATTAATTTTTCTGTTTCTTAATATAGTTCTTAATGGTAGAATTGATTTTACTTTAACATGATATTGTTTAATAATAGTAATAATAAGTATTAACATCAATTTGTCATAATAATATTTTAATTACCTTGTATCCATCAGTGACTTCGTTTTAGCGTTTTTTATATAGACGCGTTTCGTGACGTGTCACATCATCAGTATCCATCGTCAAATGTTAAAAATCACATAAAAACACATTTGCACATATTTACTAAATCACAATAACGACACACACGTAATACGATGTAACTTCGGCTCCGTTGTACCGGTCCGACCGCGCGTGTAGTTGCCGAGCCACTAATTTAACTAAGTCAATCCTTATCACCAGTCATCGCCGTCATGCGTGATAATATTTAGGGCTGTATCATATAGTGAGTGAGATTGAAACTTTAATTGTTCGTTTAATATACTGTCACTGTTGATATTCTTGTCTTTAAATGCTTTATAAATCTCAAATTCCTCGAGAGCGTCCATTAACCTACCCTTACTGCATACATGGATTGCTTTGAAATTAGTATTGAAATCTGTGTAATTATGGTTATGCATCATTAGATGGCGCGCATAATTAGATTTGGTCTTGTCTAAATCATTCCTTGGTAGATGTTCTTTGTATCTTTTCAAGAAAGACCTGCCAGTTTGACCCAGATAGAAACAATCACAATCATCACATGACATCCTGTAAACACCTGTTTTCTCTTCTAATGGGAATGGTTTTTTTATGCGTAACAAATTAGAAATATTATTATTTGTTTTAAACGCGACTTTTATATTAAATTTAGAAAACACGTTGGATATAATGCTAGGTAAAAGGCTACCGTACACTGTCGTTATATACTTTTTATTATTATTTTTATTTTTGTTAACTTTATTATCATCGATGGTATTATGGTGGGATCTAGTTTTATATAGGTGTCGCTTAAGAAGTCTATCTATCATCGAAATCTTGTACCCATTCACTATTGCTATGTGCCTTATTATATCCAATTCATCCTGAAAGTCCTTTTGGTTAAGTGGAATCGTTACCAACCTATAAACAAAACTGTTGTAGGCTGCCATTTGTTTGTTTGATGATAATGTTCGCCGTTATATAAAACCAATAAATGCATGAGCCCCGCAGCTCTCGGGACTACCGAAGATACATAAGGCAAATATTCCTGTCAGACCCCTCATAAATTACACATCTGCACCTGGCTATAAGACGGCAAAGAAATTATATCATATTATTAAAAATAGTATCGTTTTAAAAAATAATCACAGCATGTATTGACTTTATTAAAAGGGTCCAGGATATCGAACTCTCACCTACGTACAAAATCGCTTCATTTGACATAGTTAATTTATACACAAACGTGCCGGTTCATGACACAATTTAAATCGTAAAAGATCTTCTCATTAAAGGTGAGAAGCTGAATCACAAACAAATAGATGAGTTAATTTTATTGTTGAATGTCCTGTTGAAGCAGAATTACTTCACTTTTAATAATAATTTTTACTTACAAGAGTTTGGTCTCGCAATGGGTTCGCCACTTTCAGGACTGCTGGTGGATTTATACTTGCATCATTTGGAAAATATTTACATGTTCTCAGAGAATAACAAATTTTATAATAATATTAAATTCTATGCACGATATGTAGACGACACCTTCATCGTTTTTAATGGCACGCTACGACAGATAGAGAAATTAAAACATATTTGAACAGCCTTAGCAAGAACATACAATTTACCCTCAAAACAGAGATTGACAATAAACTCAATTTTTTGGATATGACTGTTACCAAGTATCTTAATAAATTCCAATATATAATATATAGGAAACCCACCACCACAGATATTACTATACACGCCGATTCTCACCACCCATATAGTCAGAAAATGGCGGCCTACAACAGTTTTGTACATAGGTTGGTAACGATTCCACTTAAACCAAAAGGACTTTCAGGACGAATTGGATATAATAAGGCACACAGCAATAGCGAATGGGTACAAGAGTTCGATGATAGATAGACTTCTTAAGCGACACCTATATAAACTAGATCCCACCATAATACCATCGATGATAATAAAGTTAACAAAAATAAAAATAATAATAAAAAGTATATAACGACAGTGTACGGTAGCCTTTTACCTAGCATTATATCCAAAGTGTTTTCTAAATTTAATATAAAAGTCGCGTTTAAAACAAATAATAATATTTCTAATTTGTTACGCATAAAACAACCATTCCCGTTAGAAGAGAAAACAGGTGTTTACAGGATGTCATGTGATGATTGTGATTGTTTCTATCTGGGTCAAACTGGCAGGTCTTTCTTGAAAAGATACAAAGAACATCTACCAAGGAATGATTTAGACAAGACCAAATCTAATTATGCGCGCCATCTAATGATGCATAACCATAATTACACAGATTTCAATACTAATTTCAAAGCAATCCATGTATGCGATAAGGGTAGGTTAATGGATGCTCTCGAGGAATTTGAGATTTATAAAGCATTTAAAGACAAGAATATCAACAGTGACAGTATATTAAACGAACAATTAAAGTTTCAATCTCACTCACTATATGATACAGCCCTAAATATAATCGCGCATGACGGCGATGACTGGTGATAAGGATTGACTTCTTAGTTAAATTAGTGGCTCGGCAACTACATGCGCGGTCGGACCGGTACAACGGAGCCGAAGTTACATCGTATTATGTGTATGTCGTTATTGTGATTTAGTAAATATGTGCAAATGTGTTTTTATGTGTTTTATGTGAATTTTAACATTTGACGAGGGATACTGATGATGTGACACATGTCACGAAACACGTCTATATAAAAAACGCTAAAACGAAGTCACTGACGGATACAAGGTAATTAAATTATTTTGAAATAGAGACTTGGATACTATACAAAGCAAAATAATAATATTGTATTGCCATCTAGGCCTACTCCTGTCCATGCTCAATGGTATCTTAATTCCTTTCTTACAATAATATAACTTAATTCCATCATCAAATAACAACAATTAAATATTCCTTATAATCTGTTAAAATTTTTACAACAATTTTTATCCAGAACTACAAGTCCTTTTCCTTGTACTTGTTCAATATAAACTTACACATACACTACATGAAGTGTTTTTTTTTCAAAACTAATAACTTATTATTTACCTTCTGTCTGTTTACTTCTGAACATTACTCCTTATCACTTCCTTACTAGAGTAACATACATTCTTTGAGAATTTATACTAAGAGATAACATGTTTTATTTACATAATTTATTAACATTTCTCCTACCCAGTACCTGTAGGCTTATGTTTCATCAGTTCGCACTATTTACATTATTACTTATTTCGTAAACATCAATAGTTAATTCTCTGGTCTTATTTCTTACTTAGTTCATTGTTCATACTTGTTATCATAAGAGTATTTAATTTATAATCTTTTTTTTTCTTTTATATCATAGTCTTTCTTTAATAGTGAAATATGGTGCATAACCTAACTCACATTATTACACCTTTCTTTACAAATAAACAGTTATTATTCTCTTATTTGGGTACTAATCATTCTTGCATTGTTTTAGCCTCATGATTCACATACTGATCAGATAATATTCTGACTCTTTAAGTCTTTTACTCATATTATATTTAGTTCTTATAATTGTCTGATTGGTAAATTATTTAAAGGTTGCAGTTTAGTATAAATACTTAAAACTTCTGGGCTGAAAGGCCGTGGTCGAATGCTTGATGTTGTGTAGCTAGACGTTTTGGTGGTAGCCATCGGTGGTGTGGCCGAAACATCTAGCTACACAACATCAAGCATTCGACCATGGCCTTTCAGCCCGGAAGTTTTAAGTATTTATAGTGACACCGGCCGTGAAAGCCTACGTAGTAGTTGCAGTTTAGGTTTTCATCAAAACTTTTACAACATTTCTCATGTAGTTTACTAAAGTTAACTATTATTAATTTCCAAATAAACATATCTGGTAATTTGTTCTTATTAATTTATTTACATTTATCTTAACTTTAATTATTTAACCCATTTTTTCTACAATTTACAGGTTCTTTATGGAATTATTGTTCTGTTCTTCCTTATTAGTATAAGATAATTAGTGAAGCTAATGTCTTTCCTTTATGTAGAGGGAAACATCACGTTACATAACGCCCCCCTTCAAAATCTGGTTGTTTCAGTAATTGTTATAGTTACTGAAATAAACGGCTTTGCGTAACAAACTTTCCTTAATTCTCATAATATTTTTTGATTTCAGCTTGATTGTATACTCCCTTTACTTGATAAGTCTCTGGAGTAGATAAATCATAAGTATTATTCCCTTTGTCTTGGGTAATTCTATATGGTCCCGTATACAACAATAATAATTTCTTGGCAATTCCTTCTACAGAACTACGCAGTTGCCTATTTTTGAGTAAGTAATACTTTTTCTCCTACGTTGTATTTTAAGATCTTTGTTCTGTGTTTTACTTCTCTTACAGCTTCCTTTAACGACTGTGCGATAGGATATGACTTCTTGTTGAAATTGACGGAGTCCTGGAACTTTAATTTGCATATAAAATTCTTCGTTTTTCCAGGTGAGTTGGAGAATACTTTGTGGTAGCTGTAAATGTCCACTAACCTTTTCTTTTGTTCCACACTGATGATCTCGGTATATCCCCTTCCTTGGAATGACATTATTTCTTGCAGTTTTTCCTGCCATAACAATGATTCTGTTACGATTTCTTTATTTCCTATGTGTGTCCTTATAATTTCCCTAACGTGGTATGAATTCCTGTACTGAGGGGCACTTGTGCTTCCAATTATCTCAGCGGTCCATTCATAGCCGTCTGAGCGCAGTGTCACTTTACCACTGGCCAGATCAATAATCGCAGAGTGGCGGCGTAGCATGTCACAACCTATTAACACCTTAAAGGGTAACCCTTGGGCTACCAAAAAACACCATAGGAATTCCTATTACTACGCTCGTAACATTCAGGCTTTCTTGTTGTTTTATTGTTTTGTTTTGTTTACCTGTCGCTCCTATAATTGCAATGTTGTTAATGGGCAGTGTGGGTATTTTCTCCATATTAGACTCCTGT
This sequence comes from Magicicada septendecula, assembly GCA_034769895.1. Taxonomy (NCBI): domain Eukaryota; kingdom Metazoa; phylum Arthropoda; class Insecta; order Hemiptera; family Cicadidae; genus Magicicada; species Magicicada septendecula. The sequence continues at coordinate 81,172,594 of CM068371.1, read as the reverse complement.
ATCCTGTTCAACTCTGATCAGTCTATCAAGGAAATGTTCACTCCAGTGTCGATCATTACTTCAGTCAGCACCCCTTGTAGTTTTACTCTGACGTACACTATGTCGTTCGGTTTTGCTTCTTCCATAGTCGTCTCTTCTAATAAATCCTTTTGTATATTTTTTAGGTAAAAGTTCCATATTATCGTTATTGGTTCTTTGTTTCTATTGTCTTGGTTCATATCTCTCATCAGCCACAGGTCCGCTTGCAGTGATGGGCAGTCCGTGGTTCTCACTATGGACTCTCGTTTCCCCTACCTTCGTCACTGTTGATAGGTCGTTCTTGTTCATTTATGTGTTGGTTTCCGGAGGGTATGTCCCTTCTTCGGTCCCTGCTTCTGGATCTCTGATATTCCTCACTGCGACTTCTTGGTTATTGTAGTTCCGTTCGTTGTTAAGCTCCAATGCTGTCCTCGGAATCGATTGTTAGGTGGGCTTTGATTGTTGTTATTTGCTCTCACGTGGTTTACTCGCTGTCGATTGTCGTGTGGTTACTCATTGGGCCTCTCATTTTGATTCTCGGGCCTTCGTCGACTCCTTCGGTAATAAGCCTCCTGCTCATGACTTTCTAAGAGGGCCTCCATTCCTCCAATCGTTTTTATTTGTCCACACAGACGAGCGCGTACCATACCTTCCTAGAAATGGTACGACAATTTTGTTATAAGGCACTCTTCCGGGATCTTGGGTTCCAGATGTCGGGCTACACAGACTTTACCCAGAAAGTAGGCGGTTGGTGCCTGTCCTCTTGTTGCATCGTACTTGCCATTGCACAATTTGTACCTGACAATATTTTGTATGGACTCCGACCAATATTTTGTTTTGAAAATTTGTTTAAATTCGTTGTAACTGTTGACCTTGTTTCTTATCGCGGTCCACCAGTTATCGGTAATGTTTTTGAAGCTTTTGTCGAGAAGATTTTTTACCATGTGCCATCGGTTTTCTTTGGTTCTGTTTAACCATTCTTGTAGCCTCTCCAGGAATTCTAGAGGGTTCCGGCAATAGTCTTGAAAACTGATTACATCCCTATTCTCTCCCATGGGTATTGGTATATAATTGATGGGTCTATTTTGCAACACTTCCAACTCTTCTCGTATGTTGATGAGTTCTCTCCTCTGTATTTCGTCTATCTTTTCTTTGTTGTTGTTAACTTGACATCTTACTTGTCCTAAAGAGTTTTCTAGTTGATTGTTTTGGTCCTCTAACTGATTTTCTAACTTTTCGATGTTCTTCATCAATTTTTCTTTGGTTTCTTGTTGAAGTGTTTCCATCCTAATCTTACTGTTATCTTCAACATCAATTATTTTATTTATAGTTTCTTCACGGAATTGTTCCAAGGTTTCATTAGTTTTTTCTATCTTTTTATTTGTTTCAGTAATTCTGTGTTTTATTTCTTCTTTGTATGCTTCTAATTGTTGTTTTAACTCTTCATTGTTCTGTTCAATTTTCTTGTTGAGTGTTTCATTGTTATTGTCCATCTTCTTGTCCATTTGTTTTAATGTTTCATTGTTTGCTTTCATCTATTGTCTTAGTATTTCATTGTTCTGTTCTGACGTTTCATTGTTACTTTCAATTTTCTTGTTCTGTTGTTTAAACACTTCCTGCAGGTATTCCATTATGTTATTCATGTTGACACTCTCTGTTGTTTTGTCCTTCTCTTCTGTTAGTAATAGTAGTTCAATGTCTTCAATGAGTGTCGCCTCTTTATCTTGCATGTCTATTTCTGTTTCAGCCTCTGCTGCTCGTTTTGCGGAAGTTTCATTTTCGTTGCTTGTTGTAGCCACCGCTAGAGTACAAATTACAACAACAAATACACTGAAATACTATAATTTATAATACTTCTAGCCTCACTAGTTGGTGCACCAATTTGTAAAATGATTCCTAATATTGTTTCTGCAGAATATATTTTTTCTTAACGCCCCACGTTGTTGGATGTCAATTTGTAATATTCCAAAGTTCCTTTTTCAAGTTGAAATAAAATTTTACTGCTTACTGCTTATGATTTGCAAATACCGGCCTCACGTTGGGGACGCCAAATATGTAAATGACTTCGTAGTGTTTTTTTCTACTAATACTTTATTGGTTATTGTTGAATTAATTATAATGCTTTGTTCTAATTGGTTTTTATGAATTAGATGAACTATCACTAGCACTTTTTTTTATGTGATGAAAGTTACTCTGGTGACTTATGTTATTATGTGTTTATCACAAAAATTGTTCAATAAGTGGGGGCCAATTTGTAATGCCAAATGATTACAAATAATATTAATTGTTGATCAAAGTATTATTAGTTTGGGGTGAATAGTTCTGAGTAAAAATTTTGTTTTATTTTCTCTTCAAGTTTTTAAAGTTCACTCACCTCGTTGGTTTTATTTAAACAGCTCGGTTGGTTCCATAAGACTTGTTGCCAACTTAAATTTCTTGAATTGAAGTAACCTCTAACGTTTTGTATTGGTTGAATGTCATCAATGATTAAAAATGATAGGTCGTACACCAGTAATTTTCTATAACTTTCATTTATTCGCTTATTTTTGATTCAAATTCTTCTTGGGTTAAAAAAAAAAGTAATAATATTTCTCAAAATATTAATCACTGGACCAGGCTGGTTAACATAATAGCTCTGTAGGTGGTAACATGTATCGGCATCTCAGCAAATCAGATTACTTATTTACTTTACAATAATATAACCTGGTGGAATTCTTTGGACTACAATTAACAAAAAATGTCTTTTGTGGAAGAACACAACATTATAATTGATAATTAGACATAAAAATCTCCACATAACTACTTAAATATTACATAACGAACATTTCATATGCCGGACCATGACCGAAATTGAGGTTAACCAATGTTAACCGTTAGTGAATCACGGTTAAGTATGAAATACAATGAAAAAATTATTAAAATATAAAAGAATTATAATAGTCATAGTGTTTATATACTGGTATAGTATATTAATTAGTGAACAACAAAGGTAATAAACCGTTACTAGGTTAGAGTGACTCTTAAATATGAAGTAGTTATTAAAAAAAAATTTTTTTTTAAGGTACTCTATACTTCCTTTTTTATATTCCACCTTTGCACTACAGTGTTATTATTAATTCACTTTATATACTCTGCTTTATTAAAATTTTTCACTTCACTCGTTGGTCACTAATAGTTAAAATTTTCCTATTGCAGGTTATGGCGATTTGTTTACACTTCGTGTAACATAACAATGGCGAGAGATTAGGTTCACTTTGGGAATGAGATTAATGATATTTTATACGTTACAGAGGAGGCATTGTTAACTATCTCGATGCCGGCGCAAAACTGAAGCCTTCACGTTGGATTCTGGGCGAATTCACCTGGCAATTGAACGATTTCGATATATATACCGTTTTTTCTTAGATAATTTTTCCGTTTTCCAAATGATGATTTTCAACTGACGCCAAGCTAAGCATCCCTTTTTGGACCAAATATATTAAAAAACATTAAAACTAACATATCTTCCTTATGCTACTGATTAGAACAAAAATATTGCCACCATTGATCAGCATTTTTTATGTTTATCATTTAGAGATCTCATAAGCCCTATTTCTGTCCAGTTATAATAAAATAATAAATTTCACATGTTAATTTAGTCTAAATTTTCTATAAAACATTAATTTTTCTGTTTCTTAATATAGTTCTTAATGGTAGAATTGATTTTACTTTAACATGATATTGTTTAATAATGGTAATAATAAGTATTAACATCAATTTGTCATAATAATATTGTATTGCCATCTAGGCCTACTCCTGTCCATGCTCAATGGTATCTTAATTCCATTCTTACAATAATATAACTTAATTCCATCATCAAATAACAACAATAAATATTCCTTATAATCTATTAAAACTTTTACAATTTTTATCCAGAACTACAAGTCCTTTTCCTTGTACTTGTTCAATATAAACTTACACATACACTACATGAAGTGTTTTTTTTCAAAACTAGTAACTTATTATTTACCTTCTGTCTGTTTACTTCTGAACATTACTCCTTATCAATTCCTTACTAGAGTAACATACATTCTTTGAGAATTTATACTAAGAGATAACATGTTTTATTTACATACTTTATTAACATTTCTCCTACCCAGTACCTGTAGGCTTATGTTTCATCAGTTTGCACTATTTACATTATTATTATTTCATAAACATCAATAGTTAATTCTCTGGTCTTATTTATTACTTAGTTCATTGTTCATACTTGTTATCATAAGAGTATTTAATTTATAATCTTTTTTTTCTTTTATATCATAGTCTTTCTTTAATAGTGAAATATGGTGCATAACCTAACTCCCATTATTACACCTTTATTTACAAATAAACAGTTATTTTCCTCTTATTTGGGTACTAATCATTCCTTGAATTGTTTTAGCCTCATGATTCACATACTGATCAGATAATATTCTGACTCTTTAAGTCTTTTACTCATATTTTATTTAGTTCATATAATTGTCTGATTGGTAAATTATTTAAAGGTTGCAGTTTAGGGTTTCATCAAAACTTTTACAACATTTCTCATGTAGTTTACTAAAGTTAACTATTATTAATTTCCAAATAAACATATCTGGTAATTTGTTCTTATTAATTTATTTACATTTATCTTAACTTTAATTATTTAACCCATTTTTCTACAATTTACAGGTTCTTTACGGTATTATTGTTCTGTTCTTCCTTATTAGTATAAGATAATTAGTGAAGCTAATGTCTTTCCTTTATGTAGAGAGAAACATCACGTTACATAACGCCCCCCCCCTCAAAATCTGGTTGTTTCAGTAATTGTTATAGTTACTGAAATAAACGGCTTTGCGTAACAAACTTTCCTTAATTCTCATAATATTTTTTGATTTCAGCTTGATTGTATACTCCCTTTACTTGATTAGTCTCTGGAGTAGATAATTCATAAGTATTGTTCCCTTTGTCTTGGGTAATTCTATATGGTCCCGTATACAACAATAATAATATCTTGGCAATTCTTTCTACAGAACTACGCAGTTGCCTATTTTTGAGTAAGTAATACTTTTTCTCCTACGTTGTATTTTAAGATCTTTGTTCTGTGTTTTACTTCTCTTACAGCTTCCTTTAACGACTGTGCGATAGGATATGACTTCTTGTTGAAATTGACGGAGTCCTGGAACTTTAATTTGCATATAAAATTCTTCGTTTTTCCAGGTGAGTTGGAGAATACTTTGTGGTAGCTGTAAATGTCCACTAACCTTTTCTTTTGTTCCACACTGATGATCTCGGTATATCCCCTTCCTTGGAATGACATTATTTCTTGCACTTTTTCCTACCATAACAATGATTCTGTTACGATTTCTTTATTTCCTATGTGTGTCCTTATAATTTCCCTAACGTGGTATGAATTCCTGTACTGAGGGGCACTTGTGCTTCCAATTATCTCAGCGGTCCATTCATAGCCGTCTGAGCGCAGTGTCACTTTACCACTGGCCAGATCAATAATCGCAGAGTGGCGGCGTAGCATGTCACAACCTATTAACACCTTAAAGGGTAACCCTTGGGCTACCAAAAAACACCATAGGAATTCCTATTACTACGCTCGTAACATTCAGGCTTTCTTGTTGTTTTATTGTTTTGTTTTGTTTACCTGTCGCTCCTATAATTGCAATGTTGTTAATGGGCAGTGTGGGTATTTTCTCCATATTAGACTCCTGTATCCTGTTCAACTCTGATCAGTCTATTAAGGAAATGTTCACTCCAGTGTCGATCATTACTTCAGTCAGCACCCCTTGTAGTTTTACTCTGACATACACTATGTCGTTCGGTTTTGCTTCTTCCATAGTCGTCTCTTCTAATAAATCCTTTTGTATATTTTTTAGGTAAAAGTTCCATATTATCGTTATTGGTTCTTTGTTTCTATTGTCTTGGTTCATATCTCTCATCAGCCACAGGTCCGCTTGCAGTGATGGGCAGTCCGTGGTTCTCACTATGGACTCTCGTTTCCCCTACCTTCGTCACTGTTGATAGGTCGTTCTTGTTCATTTATGTGTTGGTTTCCGGAGGGTATGTCCCTTCTTCGGTCCCTGCTTCTGGATCTCTGATATTCCTCACTGCGACTTCTTGGTTATTGTAGTTCCGTTCGTTGTTAAAGCTCCAATGCTGTCCTCGGAATCGATTGTTAGGTGGGCTTTGATTGTTGTTATTTGCTCTCACGTGGTTTACTCGCTGTCGATTGTCGTGTGGTTGCTCATTGGGCCTCTCATTTCGATTCTCAGGCCTTCGTCGACTCCTTTGGTAATAAGCCTCCTGCTCATAACTTTCTAAGAGGGCCTCCATTCCTCCAATAGTTTTTATTTGTCCACATAAACGAGCGCGTACTATACCTTTCTAGAAATGGTACGACAATTTTGTTATAAGGCACTCTTCCGGGATCTTGGGTTCTAGATGTCGGGCTACACAGACTTTACCCAGAAAGTAGGCGGTTGGTGCCTGTCCTCTTGTTGCATCGTACTTGCCATTGCACAAATTGTACCTGACAATATTTTGTATGGACTCCGACCAATATTTTGTTTTGAAAGTTTGTTTAAATTCGTTGTAACTGTTGACCTTGTTTCTTATCACGGTCCACCAGTTATCGGTAATGTTTTTGAAGCTTTTGTCGAGAAGATATTTTACCATGTGCCATCGGTTTTCTTTGGTTCTGTTTAACCATTCTTGTACCCTCTCCAGGAATTCTAGAGGGTTCCGGCAATAGTCTTGAAAACTGATTACATCCCTATTCTCTCCTATGGGTATTGGTATATAATTGATGGGTCTATTTCGCAACACTTCTAACTCTTCTCGTATGTTGATGTGTTCTCTCCTCTGTATTTCGTCTATCTTTTCTTTGTTGTTGTTAACTTGACATCTTACTTGTCCTAAAGAGTTTTCTAGTTGATTGTTTTGGTCCTCTAACTGATTTTCTAACTTTTCGATGTTTTTCAACAATTTTTCTTTGGTTTCTTGTTGAAGTGTTTCCATCCTAATGTTACTGTTATCTTCAACATCAATTATTTTATTTATAATTTCTTCACGGAATTGTTCCAAGGTTTCATTAGTTTTTCTATCTTTTTATTTGTTTCAGTAATTCTGTGTTTTATTTCTTCTTTGTATGCTTCTAATTGTTGTTTTAACTCTTCATTGTTCTGTTCAATTTTCTTGTTGAGTGTTATATTGTTATTGTCCATCTTCTTGTCCATTTGTTTTAATGTTTAATTGGTTGGTTTCATCTGTTGTCTTAGTATTTCAATGTTCTGTTTTCTTTCACGTTTCATTGTTACTTTCAATTTTCTTGTTCTGTTGTTTAAACGCTTCCTGCAGGAATTCCATTATGTTATTCATGTTGACACTCTCTGTTGTTTTGTCCTTCTCTTCTGTTAGTAATAGTAGTTCAATGTCTTCAATAAGTGTCGCCTCTTTATCTTGCATGTCTATTTCTGTTTCAGCCTCTGCTGCTCGTTTTGCGGAAGTTGATCTTCGTTTCATTTTCGTTGCTTGTTGTAGCCACCGCTAGAGTACAAATTACAACAACAAATACACTTAAATACTATAATTTATAATACTCCTAGCCTCATTAGTTGGTGCACCAATTTGTAAAATGATTCCTAATATTGTTTCTGCAGAATATATTTTTTCTTAACGCCCCACGTTGTTGGACATCAATTTGTAATATTCCAAAGTTCCTTTTTCAAGTTGAAATAAAATTTTACTGCTTACTGCTTATGATTCGCAAATACCGGCCTCACGTTGGGGACGCCAAATATGTAAATGACTTCGTAGTGTTTTTTTCTACTAATACTTTATTGGTTATTGTTGAATTAATTATAATGCTTTGTTCTAATTGGTTTTTATGAATTAGATAAACTATCACTAGCACTTTTTTTTATGTGATGAAAGTTACTCTGGTGACTTATGTTATTATGTGTTTATCACAAAAATTGTTCAATAAGTGGGCGCCAATTTGTAATGCCAAATGATTACAAATAATATTAATTGTTGATCAAAGTATTATTAGTTTGGGGTGAATAGTTCTGAGTAAAAATTTTGTTTTATTTTCTCTTCAAGTTTTTAAAGTTCACTCACCTCGTTGGTTTTATTTAAACAGCTCGGTTGGTTCCATAAGACTTGTTGCCAACTTAAATTTCTTGAATTGAAGTAACCTCTAATGTTTTGTATTGGTTGAATATCATCAACGATTAAAAATGATAGGTCGTACACCAGTAATTTTCTATAACTTTCATTTATTCGCTTATTTTTGATTCAGATTCTTCTTGGGTTAAAAAAAAGTAATAATATTTCTCAAAATATTAATCACTGGACCAGGCTGGTTAACATAATAGCTCTGTAGGTGGTAACATGTATCGGCATCTCAGCAAATCAGATTACTTATTTACTTTACAATAATATAACCTGGTGGAATTCTTTGGACTACAACAATTAACAAAAAATGTCTTTTGTGGAAGAACACAACATTATAATTGATAATTGGACATAAAAATCTCCACATAACTACTTAAATCTTACATAACGAACATTTCATATGCCGGACCATGACCGAAATTGAGGTTAACCAATGTTAACCGTTAGTGAATCATGGTTAAGTATGAAATACAATGAAAAAATTATTAAAATATAAAAGAATTATAATAGTCATAGTGTTTATATACTGGTATAGTATATTAATTAGTGAACAACAAAGGTAATAAACTGTTACTAGGTAAGAGTGACTCTTAAATATGAAGTAGTTATTAAAAAAAATTTTTTTTTTTAAGGTACTCTATACTTCCTTGTTTATATTCCACCTTTGCACTACAGTGTTATTATTAATTCACTTTATATACTCTGTTTTATTAAAAATTTTCACTTCACTCGTTGGTCACTAATAGTTAAAATTTTCCCATTGCAGGTTATGGTGATTTGTTTACACTTCGTGTAACGTAACAATGGCGAGAGGTTAGGTTCACTTTGGGAATGAGATTAATGATATTTTATACGTTACAGAGGAGGCACTGTTAACTATCTCGATGCCGGCACGAAACTGAAGCCTTCACATTGCATTCTGGGCGAATTCACCTGGCAATTGAACGATTTTGATTGGTCGATTCAATAAATTTTCTATAAAACATTAACTTTTCTGTTTCTTAATATAGTTCTTAATGGTAGAATTGATTTTACTTTAACATGATATTGTTTAATAATAGTAATAATAAGTATTAACATCAATTTGTCATAATAATATTGTATTGCCATCTAGACCTACTCCTGTCCATACTCAATGGTATCTTAATTCCTTTCTTACAATAATATAACTTAATTCCATCATCAAATAACAACAATAAATATTCCTTATAATCTATTAAAACTTTTACAACAATTTTTATCCAGAACTACAAGTCTTTTTCCTTGTACTTGTTCAATATAAACTTACACATACACTACATGAAGTGTTTTTTTTTTCAAAACTAATAACTTATTATTTACCTTCTGTCTGTTTACTTCTGAACATTACTCCTTATCACTTCCTTACTAGAGTAACATACATTCTTTGAGAATTTATACTAAGAGATAACATGTTTTATTTACATACTTTATTAACATTTCTCCTACCCAGTACCTGTAGGCTTATGTTTCATCAGTTTGCACTATTTACATTATTATTATTTCATAAACATCAATAGTTAATTCTCTGGTCTTATTTATTACTTAGTTCATTGTTCATACTTGTTATCATAAGAGTATTTAATTTATAATCTTTTTTTCTTTTATATCGTAGTCTTTCTTTAATAGTGAAATATGGTGCATAACCTAACTCCCATTATTACACCTTTATTTACAAATAAACAGTTATTTTCCTCTTATTTGGGTACTAATCATTCCTTGAATTGTTTTAGCCTCATGATTCACATACTGATCAGATAATATTCTGACTCTTTAAGTCTTTTACTCATATTTTATTTAGTTCATATAATTGTCTGATTGGTAATTTATTTAAAGGTTGCAGTTTAGGGTTTCATCAAAACTTTTACAACATTTCTCATGTAGTTTACTAAAGTTAACTATTATTAATTTCCAAATAAACATATCTGGTAATTTGTTCTTATTAATTTATTTACATTTATCTTAACTTTAATTATTTAACCCATTTTTCTACAATTTACAGGTTCTATACGGTATTATTGTTCTGTTCTTCCTTATTAGTATAAGATAATTAGTGAAGCTAATGTCTTTCCTTTATGTAGAGAGAAACATCACGTTACATAACGCCCCCCCCCTCAAAATCTGGTTGTTTCAGTAATTGTTATAGTTACTGAAATAAACGGCTTTGCATAACAAACTTTCCTTAATTCTCATAATATTTTTTGATTTCAGCTTGATTGTATACTCCCTTTACTTGATTAGTCTCTGGAGTAGATAATTCATAAGTATTGTTCCCTTTGTCTTGGGTAATTCTATATGGTCCCGTATACAACAATAATAATACCTTGGCAATGCCTTCTACAGAACTACGCAGTTGCCTATTTTTGAGTAAGTAATACTTTTTCTCCTACGTTGTATTTTAAGATCTTTGTTCTGTGTTTTACTTCTCTTACAGCTTCCTTTAACGACTGTGCGATAGGATATGACTTCTTGTTGAAATTGACGGAGTCCTGGAACTTTAATTTGGATATAAAATTCTTCGTTTTTCCAGGTGAGTTGGAGAATACTTTGTGGTAGCTTTAAATGACCACTAACCTTATCTTTTGTTCTACACTGATGATCTCGGTATATCCCCTTCCTTGGAATGGCATTATTTCTTGCAGTTTTTCCTACCATAACAATGATTCTGTTACGATTTCTTTATTTCCTATGTGTGTCCTTATAATTTCCCTAACGTGGTATGAATTCCTGTACTGAGGGGCACTTGTGCTTCCAATTATCTCAGCGGTCCATTCATAGCCGTCTGAGCGCAGTGTCACTTTACCACTGGCCAGATCAATAATCGCAGAGTGGCGGCGTAGCGTGTCACAACCTATTATCACCTTAAAGGGTAACCCTTGGGCTACCAAAAAACACCATAGGAATTCCTATTACTACGCTCGTAACATTCAGGCTTTCTTGTTGTTTTATTGTTTTGTTTTGTTTACCTGTCACTCCTATAATTACAATGTTGTTAATGGGCAGTGTGGGTACTTTCTCCATATTAGACTCCTGTATCCTGTTCAACTCTGATCAGTCTATTAAGGAAATGTTCACTCCAGTGTCGATCATTACTTCAGTCAGCACCCCTTGTAGTTTTACTCTGACGTACACTATGTCGTTCGGTTTTGCTTCTTCCATAGTCGTCTCTTCTAATAAATCCTTTTGTATATTTTTTAGGTAAAAGTTCCATATTATCGTTATTGGTTCTTTGTTTCTATTGTCTTGGTTCATATCTCTCATCAGCCACAGGTCCGCTTGCAGTGATGGGCAGTCCGTGGTTCTCACTATGGACTCTCGTTTCCCCTACCTTCGTCACTGTTGATAGGTCGTTCTTGTTCATTTATGTGTTGGTTTCCGGAGGGTATGTCCCTTCTTTGGTCCCTGCTTCTGGATCTCTGATATTCCTCACTGCGACTTCTTGGTTATTGTAGTTCCGTTCGTTGTTAAAGCTCCAATGCTGTCCTCGGAATCGATTGTTAGGTGGGCTTTGATTGTTGTTATTTGCTCTCACGTGGTTTACTCGCTGTCGATTGTCGTGTGGTTGCTCATTGGGCCTCTCATTTCGATTCTCAGGCCTTCGTCGACTCCTTTGGTAATAAGCCTCCTGCTCATAACTTTCTAAGAGGGCCTCCATTCCTCCAATAGTTTTTATTTGTCCACATAAACGAGCGCGTACTATACCTTTCTAGAAATGGTACGACAATTTTGTTATAAGGCACTCTTCCGGGATCTTGGGTTCTAGATGTCGGGCTACACAGACTTTACCCAGAAAGTAGGCGGTTGGTGCCTGTCCTCTTGTTGCATCGTACTTGCCATTGCACAAATTGTACCTGACAATATTTTGTATGGACTCCGACCAATATTTTGTTTTGAAAGTTTGTTTAAATTCGTTGTAACTGTTGACCTTGTTTCTTATCACGGTCCACCAGTTATCGGTAATGTTTTTGAAGCTTTTGTCGAGAAGATATTTTACCATGTGCCATCGGTTTTCTTTGGTTCTGTTTAACCATTCTTGTACCCTCTCCAGGAATTCTAGAGGGTTCCGGCAATAGTCTTGAAAACTGATTACATCCCTATTCTCTCCTATGGGTATTGGTATATAATTGATGGGTCTATTTCGCAACACTTCTAACTCTTCTCGTATGTTGATGTGTTCTCTCCTCTGTATTTCGTCTATCTTTTCTTTGTTGTTGTTAACTTGACATCTTACTTGTCCTAAAGAGTTTTCTAGTTGATTGTTTTGGTCCTCTAACTGATTTTCTAACTTTTCGATGTTTTTCAACAATTTTTCTTTGGTTTCTTGTTGAAGTGTTTCCATCCTAATGTTACTGTTATCTTCAACATCAATTATTTTATTTATAATTTCTTCACGGAATTGTTCCAAGGTTTCATTAGTTTTTCTATCTTTTTATTTGTTTCAGTAATTCTGTGTTTTATTTCTTCTTTGTATGCTTCTAATTGTTGTTTTAACTCTTCATTGTTCTGTTCAATTTTCTTGTTGAGTGTTATATTGTTATTGTCCATCTTCTTGTCCATTTGTTTTAATGTTTAATTGGTTGGTTTCATCTGTTGTCTTAGTATTTCAATGTTCTGTTTTCTTTCACGTTTCATTGTTACTTTCAATTTTCTTGTTCTGTTGTTTAAACGCTTCCTGCAGGAATTCCATTATGTTATTCATGTTGACACTCTCTGTTGTTTTGTCCTTCTCTTCTGTTAGTAATAGTAGTTCAATGTCTTCAATAAGTGTCGCCTCTTTATCTTGCATGTCTATTTCTGTTTCAGCCTCTGCTGCTCGTTTTGCAGAAGTTGATCTTCGTTTCATTTTCGTTGCTTGTTGTAGCCACCGCTAGAGTACAAATTACAACAACAAATACACTGAAATACTATAATTTATAATACTCCTAGCCTCATTAGTTGGTGCACCAATTTGTAAAATGATTCCTAATATTGTTTCTGCAGAATATATTTTTTCTTAATGCCCCACGTTGTTGGACATCAATTTGTAATATTCCAAAGTTCCTTTTTCAAGTTGAAATAAAATTTTACTGCTTACTGCTTATGATTCGCAAATACCGGCCTCACGTTGGGGACGCCAAATATGTAAATGACTTCGTAGTGTTTTTTTCTACTAATACTTTATTGGTTATTGTTGAATTAATTATAATGCTTTGTTCTAATTGGTTTTTATGAGTTAGATAAACTATCACTAGCACTTTTTTTTATGTGATGAAAGTTACTCTGGTGACTTATGTTATTATGTGTTTATCACAAAAATTGTTCAATAAGTGGGCGCCAATTTGTAATGCCAAATGATTACAAATAATATTAATTGTTGATCAAAGTATTATTAGTTTGGGGTGAATAGTTCTGAGTAAAAATTTTGTTTTATTTTCTCTTCAAGTTTTTAAAGTTCACTCACCTCGTTGGTTTTATTTAAACAGCTCGGTTGGTTCCATAAGACTTGTTGCCAACTTAAATTTCTTGAATTGAAGTAACCTCTAATGTTTTGTATTGGTTGAATATCATCAACGATTAAAAATGATAGGTCGTACACCAGTAATTTTCTATAACTTTCATTTATTCGCTTATTTTTGATTCAAATTCTTCTTGGGTTAAAAAAAAAGTAATAATATTTCTCAAAATATTAATCACTGGACCAGGCTGGTTAACATAATAGCTCTGTAGGTGGTAACATGTATCGGCATCTCAGCAAATCAGATTACTTATTTACTTTACAATAATATAACCTGGTGGAATTCTTTGGACTACAACAATTAACAAAAAATGTCTTTTGTGGAAGAACACAACATTATAATTGATAATTGGACATAAAAATCTCCACATAACTACTTAAATCTTACATAACGAACATTTCATATGCCGGACCATGACCGAAATTGAGGTTAACCAATGTTAACCGTTAGTGAATCATGGTTAAGTATGAAATACAATGAAAAAATTATTAAAATATAAAAGAATTATAATAGTCATAGTGTTTATATACTGGTATAGTATATTAATTAGTGAACAACAAAGGTAATAAACTGTTACTAGGTAAGAGTGACTCTTAAATATGAAGTAGTTATTAAAAAAAATTTTTTTTTTTAAGGTACTCTATACTTCCTTGTTTATATTCCACCTTTGCACTACAGTGTTATTATTAATTCACTTTATATACTCTGTTTTATTAAAAATTTTCACTTCACTCGTTGGTCACTAATAGTTAAAATTTTCCCATTGCAGGTTATGGTGATTTGTTTACACTTTGTGTAACGTAACAATGGCGAGAGGTTAGGTTCACTTTGGGAATGAGATTAATGATATTTTATACGTTACAGAGGAGGCACTGTTAACTATCTCGATGCCGGCACGAAACTGAAGCCTTCACATTGCATTCTGGGCAAATTCACCTGGCAATTGAACGATTTTGATTGGTCGATTCAATAAATTTTCTATAAAACATTAACTTTTCTGTTTCTTAATATAGTTCTTAATGGTAGAATTGATTTTACTTTAACATGATATTGTTTAATAATAGTAATAATAAGTATTAACATCAATTTGTCATAATAATATTGTATTGCCATCTAGACCTACTCCTGTCCATACTCAATGGTATCTTAATTCCTTTCTTACAATAATATAACTTAATTCCATCATCAAATAACAACAATAAATATTCCTTATAATCTATTAAAACTTTTACAACAATTTTTATCCAGAACTACAAGTCTTTTTCCTTGTACTTGTTCAATATAAACTTACACATACACTACATGAAGTGTTTTTTTTTTCAAAACTAATAACTTATTATTTACCTTCTGTCTGTTTACTTCTGAACATTACTCCTTATCACTTCCTTACTAGAGTAACATACATTCTTTGAGAATTTATACTAAGAGATAACATGTTTTATTTACATAATTTATTAACATTTCTCCTACCCAGTACCTGTAGGCTTATGTTTCATCAGTTCGCACTATTTACATTATTACTTATTTCGTAAACATCAATAGTTAATTCTCTGGTCTTATTTATTACTTAGTTCATTGTTCATACTTGTTATCATAAGAGTATTTAATTTATAATCTTTTTTTTCTTTTATATCATAGTCTTTCTTTAACAGTGAAATATGGTGCATAACCTAACTCACATTATTACACCTTTATTTACAAATAAACAGTTATTATTCTCTTATTTGGGTACTAATCATTCCTTGAATTGTTTTAGCCTCGTGATTCACATACTGATCAGATAATATTCTGACTCTTTAAGTCTTTTACTCATATTTTATTTAGTTCATATAATTGTCTGATTGGTAAATTATTTAAAGGTTACAGTTTAGGTTTTCATCAAAACTTTTACAACATTTCTCATGTAGTTTACTAAAGTTAACTATTATTAATTTCAAAATAAACATATCTGGTAATTTGTTCTTATTAATTTATTTACATTTATCTTAACTTTACTTATTTAACCCATTTTTTTACAATTTACAGGTTCTTTATGGTATTATTGTTCTGTTCTTCCTTATTAGTATAAGACAATTAGTTAAGCTAATGTCTTTCCTTTATGTAGAGGGAAACATCACGTTACAATATGAAGGGTGTTTCTCATATTAAATGTATTTCAATTCTGGATTTAAATAAGAAAGACTTTGAGACACAATCACTAATTGTACAAAAATTAATACTACTGGGAATACTGATTAACGGAGAGTTATGTTTTAGACTCAAAAACGGAAACATAAGCAGGTGTTTGAAGATTTAGAGGTAAATATTACTTCAAAACTCAGAACTAGATGAATCAAGAAAAACTAACTGAAGAATTGGATAATAAATTCAGATAGTACAAATTAAATTTGAGAATGAAACAGCAAAATAAATGAAAACTTCCAAAAACTTTATCAAAAATGAAAACTATTCAGATGATAAGCTGAAAAACAAGAAACTTTGATGACCATTTCTGAGAAACAATCGTGTTTCACGACCGAACCAATTCAAGAAACATAAGTCTGAAAGGAGCCATACGGATGAGGCTAAGACAAACCTTTATGGCAGTGTTCAGAACTCTCTGTTTTCTAATAAATAACTCAACAATAAAAAAAAAATAATAAGCTGATCACAATAGCATTAGTTATAAACAAAAGCTTTATAAGGCCTGAAGTGTTTTACAGAAGCATGCAAAGAATAATCATTGCACCTCTTCTATATACTCCTCCTCTTCAGGATCCTCTTCGACTTCCTCCTCAGTTGGTTCATCTGCATTTCTCTGAGTTGCTATGACAAAATCCACATCCTTCAAACACGATCTGTCTGTCATATTCAGCCCATTTACTAGCTAGCTACATGCAGACAGACGCGACTAAAGGTAAAATAATACAGCATTCAGCCACCTACGTGTTTTGTTAAATGTATTCACATGACATGCATATAAGAAGCAGTTAAGTTAGCAATATAATTTGTAGTCAGGACTGTTATGTTAGTCTAGAAACAAAGACAACTTACACTTAGTGAATACCTGCTTCACTCTCATTAGTTTACTCTTTTGCACAGAAGTTTACACATTATATCACTGTGAATCTGCCAAAGCTATTTGTGTGCCTCAAATACGTTAGTGCCACTTATATCAATCAGGTTGGGACTTCAGAAACTGATTCCTTCAGATGGATCGTTCGATAGTATGGAGATAATAAACTACAGTACTATGGTTGATGATCGATTCACCAAAACAGGTGATTTAATTATCCAGTGATTCAGATAAGCAGCACTTATTATACTACAATTTCTACATCGACATGCCAAAATGTTATAAAGTATTAGCTGTCCTCCTGATACAAAATAACAGTATATCAAAGAGTACAAAAACTAGAACTCATGAAGAATCTCTGCACTAATCAAATCTCTGCACGGACACACTAAACTGAATAACTAGTAACAAAGAAATACAGTGTTGCACACACTGTATGCTGAACATAATTAATAATAATTAAGTTTTTACAGAGACCACATATAAATGGAATACTCTAGAATTCATGGTGGTCAGAGCATGGAAGGAGAGAATTTTACTTAAACTGCATCAGATTTTCATATTAAACAAAGCCCATCTTTACAAATGGACTGCTATGAACACTAACAGAAATCTAGCAAACAATAACACATCCACAGGTTCTGTAGAACATTCTGTAACTAATACTATTTCCTACATATGAAAAATGTAAACATTTCAAAAACATATAAAACAAAATATGAATACTAAAAACAAACATACTTTAACACTTCTCTGGATTTGAAAACAATAATTTTATAGTAGCTTTATTTCACGTTTCTACTGTTAATATTTTTCGTGTCTTTTATTGCCCAATCTATAAACATTCATTTATACTTCACATACCGCTTTCTCATACATTTGCACTTCTGTGTTACAAGATTTGTATAATAGACATTTTGCCTACTCTTTAAGAATATCATAATTGGCGATACTGATATCTCTGTCAGAATATAATAAAAAAACATCTGTATATTGATAAATATATTTCCATACTGTTACAGCCCAAAAAGCCACGTGGTATGCCTTGGTCCTTTAGGGACTGTTGAGCAGAGGTTTATTTTTGTTTATATATACTGTTATAGACTTTAAAGATACTATTGCCTCTTACTTAGGTACTGAACTCATAATATTGAAAAGTCAAAGACCATAACTCTATTCTTTAGTTATTTTTTAATATTCATGTTTAATATGGTAACCAAATCACTTGTACGAATTAATAAATTATTTACCTTAAATTATCCGCCGTGTGATTTCTTGTAACTACGTCTATTACGCGTTTCAGAGTTTATGCTCCATCATCAGATATTAAAAAGATAAAACTATCACTCTTGCAAGTTCGTTAAGTAGTAAAAAATGTCAAAATTTTCATGTGAACCGTACGCGGATTTGGGTGTGCACCCGTTCAAGTTCATTCTGCCACTGAGCGGTTGCTACCTTATCGTAGCCCCAGCGAGGAGACTCAAGGCGGTATCGTACAATCAGTTGGATACAAAGTTCAGGTGGTCATTTAACACGATATCGCGACTCCTTGGGTTTGCATATGCACTGTAAATTTCAAATTCCTCCAAGGCATTCATGAAACGTCCCTTCTTACACACATGTAACGGTATTAAATAGGAACTAAAATCTGTGTAATTATGATTGTGTGAAGTCAGGTGTCGGGCGTAATTTGATTTGATGTTGTCAATGTTTATTTTCTTAGGTAAATGTTCTCGAAATCGTTTAAGGAAACCTCTCCCAGTCTGTCCAATGTAGAAGCACTCGCAATCATTGCATGTTAACTTATATATGCCAGTTTTTTCTTCTGGAGGCGTGTGTTTTTTCGGTTTGAGAATATCCAGTAACTTATTATTAGTCCTGAATGAAATAGTGAAACTATTATTCTTCGTATTGTTTAAATTAGCAGCCATCCTTACTTTTCTTTTATAAAATTTTATAAAAGAAAAGAAACTATTATTATTCAATATAGAAGACAAAACCTTAGGCATAAAGCTAGTGTAATTAGTAGATATAAAAATGTTTTGCGTGTTGCTGTTTATTCGGGGTTTAAGCTTTCTTTTTTCATGTTTTCTCAACAGTTTGTCAATGGTTAGACTATTGTAACCATTGGCAACCGCGATATATTTTATGACATTTAGCTCATCACGAAAGTCATTATCATCCAAAGGAATTGTCAATAATCTATGAATGAAACTATTGTACGCTGCCATTTTACGTGAAACAGGATGATAGAGTCTGCATGTATTGTGGTGTCAGTGGTAGTCGGTTTCCTATAAATGTTGACCTTTAGTTTATTCATCAGTCGAGTGATGGTTAAATCTAGAAAGTTTATCTTGTTATCAACCTCTGTTTCAAGAGTAAACTGGATGTTTCTATTTATTTTATTTAAACAGTTTTTAAATAATTCGATTTGTCTTATAGTACCATCAAAAATTAAAAACGTATCGTCTACATACCGTGCATAAAATATTATTTTATTTGCATATATATTATTGTTCAACAAGTGAGTATTCTCAT
Organism: Magicicada septendecula; assembly: GCA_034769895.1. Classification (NCBI taxonomy): domain Eukaryota; kingdom Metazoa; phylum Arthropoda; class Insecta; order Hemiptera; family Cicadidae; genus Magicicada; species Magicicada septendecula. The sequence continues at coordinate 81,153,286 of CM068371.1, read as the reverse complement.
AATAATTCAAATAAATATCAGCTTAATTTGAATTATTATGAGAATACTCACTTGTTGAACAATAATATATATGCAAATAAAATAATATTTTATGCACGGTATGTAGACGATACGTTTTTAATTTTTGATGGTACTATAAGACAAATCGAATTATTTAAAAACTGTTTAAATAAAATAAATAGAAACATCCAGTTTACTCTTCAAACAGAGGTTGATAACAAGATAAACTTTCTAGATTTAACCATCACTCGACAGATGAATAAACTAAAGTTCAACATTTATAGGAAACCGACTACCACTGACACCACAATACACGCAGACTCTCATCATCCTGTTTCACATAAAATGGCAGCGTACAATAGTTTCATTCATAGATTATAGACAATTCCTTTGGATGATAATGACTTTTGTGATGAGCTAAATGTCATAAAATATATCGCGGTTGCCAATGGTTACAATAGTCTAACCATTGACAAACTGTTGAGAAAACATGAAAAAGAATGCTTAAACCCCGAATAAAAGCAACACGCAAAACATTTTTATATCTACTAATTACACTAGCTTTATGCCTAAGGTTTTGTCTTCTATATTGAATAATAATAGTTTCACTATTTCATTCAGGACTAATAATAAGTTACTGGATATTCTCAAACCGAAAAAACACACGCCTCCAGAAGAAAAAACTGGCATATATAATAAGTTAACATGCAATGATTGCGAGTGCTTCTACATTGGACAGACTGGGAGAGGTATCCTTAAACGATTTCGAGAACGTTTACCTAAGAAAATAAGAAACATTGACATCAAATCAAATTACGCCCGACACCTGACTTCACACAATCATAATTACACAGATTTTAGTTCCTATTTAATACCGTTACATGTGTGTAAGAAGGGACATTTCATGAATGCCTTGGAGGAATTTGAAATTTACAGTGCATATGCAAACCCAAGGAGTCGCGATATCGTGTTAAATGACCACCTGAACTTTGTATCCAACCGATTGTACGATACCGCCTTGAGTCTCCTCGCTGGGGCTACGATAAGGTAGCAACCGCTCAGTGGCAGAATGAACTTGAACGGGTGCGCACCCAAATCCGCGTACGGTTCACATGAAAATTTTGACATTTTTTACTACTTAACGAACTTGCAAGAGTGATAGTTTTATCTTTTTAATATCTGATGATGGAGCATAAACTCTGAAACGCGTAATAGACGTAGTTACAAGAAATCACACGGCGGATAATTTAAGGTAAATAATTTAGTAACTTTAGTTATTTTTGTAAGTATATTAGTTTCACTTCACAATTTATTTATTTCCATTTTTATGAGAATTTCAAATAGTATAACATAATAGTACGTACTTTTAGTATTTAAACAAATCATATTTATTAATTGTTATATTACTAGTTAGAACACAAACCACACCTTGTCATCAACTGATGGTGTTTCTCCACTTTAGTGTACCATCAAGCGATACAAAAGAAGTATCCAAGTAGTACTTTCAGTTATATGTGCCTCTACAATCTTAGCTGTAGTGTATTTTTTAACACTTTGACGCCGGGTCCTTAACATGGCGGTCCTTCGCCCATGCCGGGCCATTTTTGCATATATTTAAAATGTTGTATTTTCTAAACTATATGGTAAAAAAATATGCTACCTATGTTTTTATGAAGATCTAAGTGTCTTCTTTAAAATGGTGTATACTGTATGTCATTGGTTGGTTATTTTCCCTGAAATTGCTTTTCAAAAAAGTGATCTTTTTGGAAGAAAAAAAAAATTGCCCAATACACATGTTGTTACTAGAAACTCACAATTTTATATATACTTATTAGAAATGGATTAAACAATAGGCTACATTACATAATGTTTATAATATATATTGGCTTCTAAAGATGTACTTTTGTAATTTTTTTTACAAGAAACGTTTGTCTGACATTTTGATACGTAAGTGGTGTTTAGCCAACTAACAGAACAGTTGGGCACACGCTGTTTCATGTCAACTGTATCTACGAAAGTGAACGCATATGCGATCTAGTGGATAATTTGGGTACTACAAGGCCTGACATCATTTCAAAACAGCTCCAAAGACGTCTTTATACATATGGTATCACGCAAAACACATTGAAACTTCAGGATGCCAATTGACGTCCATCGCCATTCTCGTAAGTTTTCAAAGGACATCAATTGACGTCCATCGGCGTCAAAGTGTTAAAGATATTTAGTTACAGTTACACACAAAAATGTTATATGCATCATCTGCTAGCATCTAATGAGAGCACTAACAGCATTAGTATTAACCAAACCAAAATCACACGCTAAAAGATCACTCATATTTTAGTGAATTAGGTACACAGTACTATGCCTTACAACTGATGGCAATAGGTTTCAGATTTTGGCAATCACATTCGTACAGCTACAAAACATTATATTGTTCTCAGAATATAGACAAGTATTTAGGCCTATACTTTTAATTTGCATATCTATACTATTCCTTTAGTTATTTTTTGCCTAAATATACAATGGATTTATATTAATTAACTGACAGATTGGTTAAATTGATATGAATTTATTCAGTTTGATCCATATTAAAACACTATAATTTTTAATTCACCTGCCAGTTATAATAATAAAGAATTATTTGTTGTTGATGGCCTAGTGACACACAATCTAGCAAATATTGTGAATACGAAATACTTTTATTAACATCATTAAATTCACTGATAAATTTTAAAATAATTTTTCAGAAGTTATATTTGCATAGTTTTCCTGTAAAAAAAACAATCTCTCTCTCTCTCTCAACCAAATATTACAAATACACTTACGTACCAAGTACTAACCGTCTTTTCCATTCCAAATAACTCTTTCAGTCAATGGTGAGCAATCAACTACTCAATGATTTTTACAAAATTTCTCTTAAAACCCTAATTGGCAAAACACACAACTGATGGAAAATGATATCTAAGATCTCTTTGAAGTTAATACATAACTTAATACACTCTATAATACATAACCTAAGATTTAAAAAATTATATATATAACGTTTATGATAATATTACACTGTATTAAATTCTAGATATCACTAATTCTACATACTCAGCTGTTAGCATGACAAAAAAGAGTTACACTACAGGTCCTGACGGGATCAGTAACAGGATAAATTACAAACACAGCGCCATGTATTTCAGTACTAGATCTCCACATACTTGAATCAGATTATGTACATTCCCTTACTATAAACATGCTTTTCTACTGCAGTTGACCTAATGTGTACCCTGATGTTTACCAACAAATGTAACTAAAATCTCCTTTCCAAACTACATTTTACATATAACAGCACACACTATTCTCCTCTAGTGTAACAATAAATAGTGCTGTCACACCCACTATGCGGCCGCAACAGCTAATTACTTTGAGGTGGGAAGTCATTAACAGAAGACATACAAACTATATACTGTAATAAAATCTTTCTATGACTCGTTAAATAAAACGTCTTTATATATTCCCACTGTATGATTATCCAACTAATGTTTTCATTTGACGAATAATTTATGACACATGGTCACATAGGCAAACCTCCCATCTTGTCCAAGTCGGGATAACTGATAAGCAGCTTCACCAGTAGGCCTATAGTAAGCAGCTAGTATTGTAATTAGCTAGACAGTATAGGCCTGCACTACTGAATCTACTCTTGTCTTCGGACCCACTCAAAGATGCATTTTTTTTTAATTTCAGTATTTTTCTTCATGGAATTTCTTTCACGATTAACTAACATGTCTCATATTAAATATCTTTCAAACAACTCCTAAAAATATAGCCTGTACGAAGTGTACTAAACCACATACACAACAGAAAATCTTATTGCGAGCCTCGCTGTGTAAAAAGTATAAACGTATACTACTGTCAAGCCTATACATTTTGTATATCTGCAGTAGTTATGTTGGAAAACAAAAGCATACAGGCAAAGATATACTTTAATTAAGATTGTCCCAAACTACTCCTAACTACAGGAGCCATCATGTGGCAGTAATGAAAAAAAACATTTACAATCTGTTTTTCTAAGCTGATGATAATAAAACAGCTCAGCAAGATTTGTAACGTTGCGATACAAAAAAAAAAATTACACTCATTTCTGAATGTTAAATTAAAAACTATTGAATTATACTGAAAAGCATACTATATATTAAGTACTCCTTTAAAAATATCAACTAGTTACAACACACACCACCGTGTGTATTGTTTACCTCATTAAAATTAGTAATACACGCCACGATGGTATATATTACTTGATACCCTATCATAGTGTTGGCTTATTATCTATCATACTGTACTGAACCTAACAAGTACAAAAAAAATGTTAAATAAGATGATTCTTAACCAGTCAAGACATAAGTATTCATAAATAACACATTTACCTTTAGATACTTGTAAATATATAATACACTCACATACAAAAAAATGAACTCTTCACAAACAGCCATCAAAGAATTCATAACATTAAAAAAAACCTGGGTAACAAGATGCTGTATTTATGTTCACTATATACATTCATTTTCTAACAAACTACAAACCATTACTTATCAAAACAAACTGAGTAAATTTAATCACAGTCAAACTTGTCAGCCATACAGTCAAATTTTTCAGACTTTCTGAAGACTGTTGTGGAAGTCATTTTTATGGTCATTTTACATTAGCACATATACTAAAGTACAATATGACTTCATGTTTGCACTTTAAGATCTGGCTCAACAGACCAATGGAGATAACTCTTTCTTGAACAGAAAATCTTGTGGAGTACAGTCGTACGTCCAAGACAGATTTAATTCACAGTTTTAATTTACAGCATGTTTTAGAAATTTGTTTTTATTATGTTACATATGTTTTGATATCATGTGAAACTACTCTGGCAGCTTATACCCTGTACATTATCAATCTCAAGCAAACACAATGTTGATATATGCAGGTGGTTACAACAACCGGCTAAACATTTACATTTGTATCTGGTATACTTATATTTATGGTAATACAGACCAATTACAGCAAAAAATCATGTTACAAATAACTTACACATTTAACTGAAGGGTGATTCTGTTCCCTGAGTAACCAATATATTTATCTGGAAAAAATAAAATATATATGTAGTTATGATAATCGAAAAACAAAAATAATTTATTTAAACAGTGTAGACAATACACTTGACATTTAATGACTGTTCACACACACATTCCTTACTGTATCTGCTTTCTATTCCCTTCATGCAATAAGCCTACAGCCCGCTGCACCCTCTAATTGTGGTACTCATGTTTCACTGCTATCACAGAGAAATCAGCCAGCTATTAAACCTATTAACCACATGTGGTAACGTGTCATACAATGGAGAGGAAAGTGTGTGCGTGCGTGTGTGTGTGTGTGTGTGTGTGTGTGTGCAAGTGTACTTCTGTTACTTATCTGGTCCAGGCATACCAGATAAAACTGTTGTATCATTTATCCCCCGCAGCGATAGGGGAGTGGGCAAGTTGACCGAGTTGTGACATCGACTCAAACCAACAACTGTAGCACAGCAGTTGTGATTGAGTTTCCAATGAAACAACTGTAATCACCAGCACCACATGGTCCAAATGCTTAACAGCTTTAACAGTATACACCCTGACAAAAGTTTAGCCTAACAAACGTTATGCGCAACAGCGAAGTAGTCAGAGAGTGAGGAGAAATACTGCAGTGACTAAGAAAATCAACTGTTAGAAATCATACTCCAGTGGAGTAATTGTCTTGGTAACCTAAGACGTTATGTTATATTTTATAAATATAGCCTATAAAACCTAATCAAAATCAACCTCTCCACTTAGGAAAAGGAGTTCCATTAAGAAGTCAAAGAAAGTGCTTAATTATGAACAAGAACAATTTTCCAACATTGACCATCGCGTTTTCTTTGAGGAGACCAAGATCTTGTTCTCGGAGAGTGCCTACTACCCTCAGCTGCATATGGAGTCCATGGAAATCTTCAACATGGTTGTGTCACGATGAAATGAAGGGGAGAAAACCTTCTATTGAATAGGATCTGCCATACTGTAACTCCAAGCCAATCAGATAGCATTTGATGCTGCTTTTCAGCTTAGATCGTGCTGGCACAAAAGTTTATAAAAGTGGGCCTTCTCAGGCATACACTGTGACTTACTACACACTGATGATGGCCTCCAATTGTGGGGCTGAAACGTTTGTCAATAACGACAACTGTGGACCAGAGACAGCCCGGGTGATAATAATTTCAACAATGAACAAGTCAGTATCAAAAGTCTATCCCATAATGACATGCCCACAAACCATAAATAAAGTAAGCTAGATGAAATCTGTGGAATATCTGTTCATTCCCTAATAAAACTTGTAACAGAACCAAATAAGCTGGGACCGGATGAATCTTTTACAACATTTGGAAAAACTCTGAATCGTATCAATAAAAAAGTGAATTTACATAGTTTTCAAATATGTGCACTGCATAATATAATAATTTTCATATGACTCATAAAACATTGCCATATTTAAGAACACTACTATCTGTTTTAAAGACTGAACATGTAGAACTAGGGGTTAGTTTTTCATATGAATAAAAAAGTTTGTAAAAAGTATGAGGTTTATATGGAAGAAAACAAGCTGACAACAGACAAATTTTAATAAAAAAGGTAACATTCATTTCAAACATGTCAAAACATTTTAAAAAATTAAAGAATTCAGAAAAGTGGCCAATCAATTATGTTTTCTGAGGTGGTTAAAAAAAAGTTATCAAAAGAACAACGATTAATACATATAGGCGCATAATACATGCAGGCGCAGAAGGTGTTCCAAATGTGCTTTTGGGTTTTAAGTCAGGCCAGCGTTCTGGTGATTCTCGTGAAGAAATGAATGCAGACAACTATGAAAAGTGGTTCTTAATGAAACATATTCCAAAACCAGCCTGGTCAGTTTTAGTGATAGATAGGCATAATACCCCATACCACAATAAAAAGTCATACAAAGTGCCTAATTGCACCTCAAAAAAGTCAGAAATGTTATAGTAGGTGTGAAACAGAAATACATATTCTTTATAGTGAAGATGTGGATAAACCTATACTGTACAACTTAATACAAATCAACAAACCAAATTATGAAGAGCTCTACACATATTATTTTGGAACAATGTGTCACAGCGTTCTCAGATTACCCCACTTATCATCAAGCACTCGATCTCATAGAACTTATTTGGACTCGGGTAAAACATAATATCACGGCTCGCAATGTATCCAACCAACTGAATGTGGTTAACGAACTTACAGAAAATATTATTTTCAGAACTGACAAGTGAATAGCCTACTGGAAAAGGTGTTATGATCATAGAGTCAAGTGTGAAAACAAGTTTATACAGAGACAGACCGGTTAGTGGATGTTGACACTGAAGAATTTGTTATAAGACTGAATGACAACAGTGGCACTATTGACAATTAATCTTCACTTTTCATACTATACAGATCATTTGGATTGAACCATTACTGTAATATCTGTAGTTACAATTATTTTTTATTGGGTTTTTATTATAAAGCCTTTTGCAACTGTATTTAGTTTTTCAACATGATGCTCACAGCTGGGCAATGAGTCTCTGTGTTGTTAATGAGTGCTTTGTAAGTTGTCTATCCCCACTGACATATCATTTACCCCACCTTACTGCTTACCAGTGCACATCACGCTCCGTAACTTTGACAAGCTGTGCACCACTTTATAATGTATAAGGTAAAGAACAACAAGAGAACAATGAAATAATGGTTTACTCAGCTGGCAGAATTTCAGTCTACTGTAGAGCTGCTCTTTACTTTCATGAATAAATAGACTCTAGTAATTAGAAATTTTTAGACTTAATGTCTGTTTAAATGTAAATATATTCACATTTTTGTTTCTTTACACATCTCCATTTCATCAAGCAAAAACAATGTCAGCCAAACTTAAAGTTTGCTCAGTATGCCATTTGCTTGGTCATAAAAGCATGCTGGCTACAAGCTAGTGCAAGAATGGTGATTAGGAGACAAATATAGAGAAAATAAGAAATAATTTATATTGTGAAAATTCTGACAATTGTTGTCAGAAAATTCTGAAGGTCTTGTTGTTCCTACTGCATTCACCACATAAAATAATAAGAATAACAATCCACGTACTACTATATAATGCATATAACAAATGACATAAAATATTCCAGCTGCCAAATGTACTGAACATTTTATATTGTCAGGTAAAAGTGAGACCAAAACAAATGTTGTATTATGACTATACCACCACATCTTAGTACAAATGTTGTTGAACATAAAAAGTATAGCAAAAAGTCAACCAGATCTCAAATTACACCAAGACATGCTAAATGTTATTTGGAAAAGTTTTATACTAACACTGTTTAACGATAAAGGATACCAAGTTTTCCTGATAATTTAAATACCAATCACAATTAATTAATCATAAAAACAAGTTTTTTTGCTAATACGTTAACATACTCACCTATACACCTATTCCTCATGTGCAACCCTATTTTACAACTAAGAATACAGAAATAGTTATGCATCAGTATAAATACCGTCTTAAAAACTTAACTAATGTTGGAAGCATCAAAAGCTTTATTATTAAAATATACATTAGGTTAGTAAACGCCTAGATTATAATATTAGAGTGTACGAACTACACAAATGTTGGTTGTACTATAAACATTTATGAATGTCAAAAAACATACTTAAATTCACGCCGGCTTCTGTTGATAAGGATGTAAACTGTAAACAAACATAACAATCAAATGCTACCCAAAAGACTGATTTCCTTGACACGAAGGTGTTACATTCTTCCATTTAAATATGATACTAAATAATCTTAATTACTGAATGAATGAAAAATAGTAATCATATTTACTTACTTATACATGAAATTCAGTTAATGCTTAAAAGGAAATTTAACTACACTTTCGCTTTTACAAGCGTCTTGTATCGATAGAACTACTTAAACGATATTCTCGATAGAAGAGTGGTTATCGATAAAGTTTTAATGTAACGTATACTATGGCAATTCTGTTAATAAAACATTACAACATAACTTTAATTAGTATTATTGTTTGCAATTTACTGTAACAGAGTTGACGGATTAACGGGCTTAAATTTGTTAATATTCTTCATTAGTTAAAACAAGACGGTAATGTAACTAACATAATTTCTCGAACTATTCGAGAGCGTAATTTATAGGAGGCGGTGAGGTTTGAATGAAACGATCTTGAGGGCGCCAATTTTAGGAACGTGTATAGTGACGCTTAAAATAAAGAAAAGTAAATTTGTGGTTTTGTGCGGGAAACCAACGTGATTTGTCTGACTAAGTCAGTGTGAATTATCATAACAACTTTATTAGTTAACAAGAAAATCAAAGTTATCGAAAAGTGAAATTGGCAATAAGGATTATGTTTAATAATATCTATACACAGCAACTGAGTAATGAATATAGTTATTGTTTGTGGTACAACAGCTGAGTCCAAAACTAATGTAATGTACGTGTAAACATGAAACGTCTAGAGAATCAGTACAAAAGGATACAAGTAACAGTTATATGATATTGGACAATGTAGGGCCTACAGGTACATGCAGGTCTAATAACACAGGTAACAAGATGGTCCCTGTAGAAGTAGATAATGTGGAGAAAAGTCAGAAGTTTTTATAAAGCCTAGTAAAATCCAAAGGTATGTAAATGAAACAGTAGGGTATTTCAGTGGAATGGAACAAGATGATGCACAGTAATTTGAATAGATTATTCATTACACAATTTGTTGAAGAATGCATAAGCTTTATAGGAGCAGAATACATATCAAGATGACTGTAAATGGCATGGTTTTAATAGAAAAAATTAAAAGAAATTTCGACAAAACCGAAACATTGAAGGATGATAATGTTTTTAGGCTTTTGAAACGTATAATGTGCATATAACAAATATATTTACTATATAACAAACATTATCATGTTAAAACGACAGAGACCGAAGATTTCTAGACTGTGGGGAATCGAAAGCGTGGAAGCGTTACATTTTTCGATTATGTTACATTTTTGTGGAATGACCCCCAGCCTAAAAACATTATCATGTTAAGCGAACCTTTATTTACAACAATCCCAATGACGTCACGCAATGATGACGTCATACAGCATGCCGGTAAATAAAATGTTACAGAAAGTTTCAAACGATGTCCAGCTAAAAGACATTATCATGTCAAAAAAACTACAAGCTGGAACAGCTCCTGTCTCAAATAATTACAAATATAGCAGCTGTCATCAAGAAGTATTGCATAAAAGGTAAGTGGTAGATTTTAAATTACAGAAGGCAGTCACAATGTCCATCTTATTTTTCCAGCACTATGTTGTCTACCATGATCAATTGTTACCACTAATGCAGATAAGTCTAATCTCAGTTATATTCATACATTACTTGTTTATTTTTTTATTCATTTATGTCTAAGTAATATATGAAATTTCTATTTATCCTGATGTACCGGTAATTGGTTCACTGATTTAGTATGCTCATAATTTTTTAGAAATGCATGTATAATGTGTTTCTAAAAATGAATTTCAATTAAGTTTGTTGAAGGGCAATAGAAATCCATTCATCTTACAAAATCACCTGCAAGGATGTAATAAGTTCTGTATATGCTCATTATAATCGACATATAAACCCAATATACATTTACATCTTGTGGTCACCACAGTTAGCTGGTGGAAATGTTACTTTGTGCAGCATAAGACCAAATTTTATTAACTATAGTAGAATTTAATAATCTGAATTAATTGGGGCCTGAAGGATGCTTTGGATTATTAAAAAGTTTGTATCGTCAAACACGAGGGATTCTGCAGCTGAGTGCTAGAAATTTAATGTTAAAGTATTGTTGAGTACTATGTAAAGATTAAAGATATGAAACTATAAAGTACAATAACAAAAAAAAAAAATATTTTGGTAAACAAGATGTTTAGAAAAGTCAAAGTAAAAAACATTATCATGTCACATTTTAAAATAGGATAGGTCGGGGTAATTCGGGTATATTTTTTGGCACTTTTCAAAATTAAAGTCTTCTAGTCAGTTCCCATGGTAAAAATTTTTAATGATCTTGATATATGTTTGCAATATGACTTTCCCCAGTAACTTGATGTCACAGTTGTAAATATTAACCTTTTATTGTAACCATGGTAATGCTTTGTTTACCTGTACTCAAATTACCCCAGGGATGGGGGAAAGTGGGTATAATATGTAATATGCATTTTAAACTTACTTTGAAGTCACTATATGACCAAATTACCCCATCCACAGGCAAATTTAAGTAACCTAGGAAAGAAAAAGAATACTAATGTGATAAAATACTATTTATTTATCAAATTAGGTAACAAATACATAAATGAAAAATGAAAAATGGGCTAAATGAAACGTGTAGCCTATACTAAGTTACAAAACAATGGATGTAGGCCTACTTGTTAAATTTAAAATACCTCCCATTAAAATCAGGAACAGAAAACACTTCACAAATTTGTGCTTCATCAACCCACTCAATATCATCCTTGTCTGGAAAAATATATAGGTGACCCTCTCCTTTACATTTTGTGAGAAACTTGACAAAGTAGCGGTTTCCGCTCCGAGCATCTTGAGCTGTAACCTGCCCCCTATAGTCTTTTACAACCTGTCCACATTCACTTTGGTAGTTTACAGCCACCCATGACCCAGTTATGATAGGCCTATTACATTCTAATAAGCTATCATTGTTCGATGATGCTTCATGATCGTCAGATTCAAAGTTTATCTGTTTCGAGATTTTTTTACGACTTGGTTGATGTAATTTCTTTTTATTACCTTCTTTCACATTTTGTTCACTTGGATTTTTTTTCAACTGTTTTGCCTTTCTTGCATCCTCTTCTTCTTTTAACCTCTTAACAACTTCCTCCGATGTAAGTACCTCGCCAACGGTATTTTGCACTCTTCGACGCTTTGTTCTTGAGTTTTTTAGTGCTGCCTTAACATCAGCTGATTGTTCTGGGGACAAGGTTTTAATTATAGCTTATCTCAGTTTTTTCATTGGAGATGGGTTTGGTGACACAATTGGCATACGCCTACTGGTACTAGCATGTGATGGCCCAGATAAGTTTAATGGACTATCATTAGAATTAGAAATAGTTGGTACATTCTCATTTTCAGTTGATAGGCCTACACCTGGTTCTTTTTCATGTGGAGGTACAGGCTTAGACTGGTTTTCAATTGCACTCACAGATACAATTTTGTTTGCAATGGCAGCCTTACTTACTGGATAGAGACCAGATCCCTTGAAGCCACTGATAATATGTTCAGGTTTGAAGGAACTCTCAATAAGTTTTTTTAAGGAGGGTTGGGAATAAAATCAATCAAAATATGGTAACAAAAATATGGAATTTGCATTGATGCTCAATTTAATATTAAATATATTAAAATAAATAGTAATTATACTCAAATTACCCCACTATACCCAAATTACCCTGAGCCACCCTATACAAAGCAGATTGAATTCTTCAGGTTTTAGATATTCTTTGTGTCATTTAGTAATAATAGTAATAAAGTAGCAGTTAAAATATTTCAGTGTAAATTTTGAAAAAATCAGTATGTCTTGACAAGGTTAGCTTAGTGAAAATAGTTGCTATCCTTTTCTATTCTCTAGTGTATTAAGCCTTTCGGTGACATCATTTATCAAATTGATTTTCATTTTCTTAGATCACAGATTTATTATTTTACTGATTAATGTAAGTGAATTACATCGAACTATCTTTACTGGTTTATAGATGTACATGTTTCAACTATGTAACTTATTATATTTAGTATAACTTACTCAAGTACATTATTTGGATTATCATGGTTCAGATAAGGTTTCAAAATTCTATATACCTACCTTATTGAAAATGTGAAATACAATCCCATGTTACCAGCTGTGTTTCTGCTTTCTGGCTTTGCTGGTAAATTAAGTAGTACTTAAAATACTTTTTTGATTAAATCATCCCTAAAAGGAAAAACCATTATAACTGTTCAAAAGCACATAACTCCTAAGCCAATTGAAACATGGCGCATGTGTACCAATTTGATTCAAGTTTTTAAAATAAATATATTTTTATTAATGTAGAATGTTCTAAACAAGAATGAATGAATGATGAATGAAGCAAGAATGAATGGAAACCAAATGAATCACTGTTTATACAAGCTCCAATAGTGGCATGTCCATAAAGGTGTAATGACTAGTTGAACCTTCTAATTATTTAAATATGTATTTCTAAGGCTTTCTTGAGAGAGTCGTTTTATATTTAATTAACGAGATTTGTGAGTGTGTATGGTATAGAGATAGTTTACATACATACATACATACATCCTTGGCTCTACAGCCCAGATTGAACCTTGGCCTCCAAAAGAAATTGCCTCCACGTATTCCTGTCCTCAGCTATCTGCCACCAATTCATTGCGCCCAGCTTCCTCGCATCACTGCCGACCTGGTCCAACCATCTGTTTTTCAGTCTTCCAATCTTCCTTTTTCCTATTGGATTGTGTTTCATAATTCTTTTTTGCCGTACGTTCGTCAACCATTCTTTGAACGTCTCCTGCCCATCTTAATCTATTAATTTTGGCAAATCGGACAACTGTAATGTCATTGTACTTAGCATATAATTCATTATTATTTCTCTTTCTCCAGACTCTGTCCTGTTGAATTGGCCCATAAATCCTTCTCAGTATCTTCCTTTCAAACACAGCCAGCCTCTGTTCATCAATTTACTTGAGTACCCAGCACTCAGAGCCATATATCAATACAGGCCTTACCAATGTCTTATAAAGCATGGCTTTAGTTTCTGTGGCTAATAGTCTTGATTTAAAATGTTTATTCAGCCCATAATAGCTTCTATTAGCAGCCAGAATTCTTCTTTAAATTTCTTTTGTGCAGTTATTCTCAGCATCGACATATGTCCCCAGATATACAAAGCCTTTTACTCTTTCAAAATCAAAGCCATCTATTAGTATATTTAAAATATTATCATTATTGCTTCCCATAGCCATAAACTTTGTTTTATTTGTATTTATAATAAAACCCCATACTCTTAGCCAATGACTTAAGTGCTATAAAGGTATTCTTCAGATTAGTTTCATGCCTGCTGATAATATCTATGTTATCTGCATATGCTAGCAGCTGGACTCCTTTATTAAAAATAAGTCCTCCTGTTTGTATTCCAGAGTCTTGTATTACCTTTTCAAGTGCAATTTTGAACAGTAGGGAGGCTAGGGCATCTCCCTGTTAAAGTTATAAAAATTTATTTTCTTCTGTCTTCTAATTAAGCCCCAAGTTGTTGGCGTCAATTTATAACAATTTATTTTTGTCGTCCCTTACTCTTCTATCAAACTCACATTGTTTGTGTCAATTATTGTGTGTGTATTTTACGATGTCCATAACCTCGTAGCCTTCCCGATACTCGTCGTTCTAGTGACCTCGCCAATACCTGTTTACCTGTTTCCACGTAGTTTTTATTTTCCCGATTATAGGCGCCAAATTGTTTAATTCAAAACAATTAAAAAGTTGTATTTCCTTCTCTTGATGCAACCGTATCTCTCGTCGCTTGGCATCGGCTAAATTCAAAATTCACTCTCTCACGACAGTCTTACCAACCTGTAATTGTGGTAGAAAATTTTCACGGTGCTATATTAATTAAATAAACACATAAATATTATTAATTGTAATAATGAACAGGTATTACTTTTGAGTATTGGTTTATTATTATCGGTTCTGCTTTTAGTAGTTACCAAGACATGAAATTATAAAAATACATAATTTTTTTGCTCTAGCTTTAAAGAAATTACAACTCAGTGGTTGGCTATGTTTGTTTAGGTCAATGGCTGACCACGCTATAATGTCGAATTTATATTATACAAACGTGTGATCAGTCGAAGAGTTTTTTTGATTACGGCAAAAAGATAACAAAATGATTTTCGAAAGTACAATCCTTCACATCAAGTTAATTAAATATTATGATTCTTCTTTACAACAATTTTCTTAGTATTTAAAACAATAGTGAGTTCAATTTACAACTATAGGTTAAGTTAGATATTGTTTACAAATGTTTTCTTATTTCCCAAAGTGTTAATAATTAATTTAAATAATCTTTTAATAATGATTATTGAATATTTTAATAGTCATTTAGTGTTTTTAGTGTTTTTGGGTATTGTGCATTTATTTTGAAGTGTTGTGCTCAGTCTCGTGGGTGTAGTAAATTAATTATTTATTATACATTACAACTTCATCAATGTTTGATAGATTATTTTCATAAGTTCTGGTGTTCAGGTCATCCTTCTCTTATTTCATTAGTTTATATTGGTTTTATATTGGTTTTATATTGTGTCATTCTCAATTAAATTGGATGGATCTTGCTAATAGGTTTTGTTAATTTTGTTTTCTCATTTCCATTTAGTATTATTGGTTTTAATTCATCTGGTTGTTTTATTTTCTAATTTTTATGGAGCGACTATTTTGTCATCCTCCCTCTTCTGATGCTAAAAATGGACTCTTAATTCGTTTGTAATGGGTTTTTCTAATAATGTTTTGTTGTCATGGTAGCCAGTCTCCTACTTCCATTGGTTGAAAGAATTTTGTACTTATTGTTATATATGGCTTGGGTTTTTTGCCCAACATGAATAAATATTTTATAATTAGGATAATTTTATATAATAATGAAACTTTCAGTTGTGAACTTACTTGTCTTTTCTCGTCGAATGCGTTTCAGCGTAGTGTTCACCTTCATCAGCTTAGAGACAGACTAAGAGACTGAAGTCAGTCTCTAAGCTGACGAAGGCGAACACTACGCCGAAACGCGTTCGACGAGAAAAGACAAGTAAGTTCACAAGTGAAAGTTTCATTATTATATAAAGTGTAGTGCTGTGAAAAAAGATGATGAACAATCAAGACAACTATTAGGATAATTTCCTTGTATTATTATCAATATGATTATCATTATTATTATTGAATAGCTTTTCTGATATAGATTATTTTGATATCAATCATGATTATATTCTATTTTCTCTGGGTTGTTTGAACATTTGGCTATTTTTGTTCTTTTTACTTATTTTGTTTATTATGTTGTTTTTTGCAATTATTTTGGGTTTGCATTGTTCCTTGGTTTGTTATTTTATGTTTGCTTATCTTTTTCCCTCACTGTGTACTGTTGTTTGTTTATATTTTACAATTTTTGTTCACATAGTTTTAGGCCTAACTTTGCCTATCCTTTTGACATTGTTTAAATTTTAAGTTTACTCTTATTACTAATTTCTTATTGTTTTGTTTTAGCTAGTTTACACTGATTACGGACTTACATTCCTTAATATATGAATATTACTGCTTCTCCGACATATTAATTCCTTTTATATCTAAATTTATAACTTTAACATTAACGGTTTCTTAGGCTTTCATCACCATTCAACATAATACAATTTACTCTTAAGACTATTTTAACAATTATAACCTTTGCACATTTCTATAATATTACTATTATCTTCTCTGCTTTTCTTTATGACATCATAATAATACCTTCAATCCTTTAATATATGTTATTATATTTACCAGGAAGCAATTACTGATAAAACACAATGATCTAATTAAATGAATTGATATTTATTAGTACATTAAACAATACAATAAATCACTCATGACAACCGCACATGTAATGTAAACAAAACATAACTCAATACATAACTCAATGCGACCGACATAGATGGCGACACACTCAAGTAATAAACATAATAATTTAAACTGCATTCAAAGTAGATTACATAAAATAATAAAGTATAATCAAATAATTATTTATTAACACTCCTCCATAATAATTTTATTTCTAAGTCTTTCAAATACTTTCTTCGACAATGGTTTTGTCAAGATATCTGCCAACTGGTCAATGCTGCTTACTTTGTCCAAAAATATCGGTATGGAGAACCATACATGACTTCCATATTCTAAGATTTATATTTAAAATCATTTTCGAAATGAAATATTACCATAGAAACTACTTCTTTCTACTTACTGCTTCAGCCTTAACCACAGTACTGTGGCCACTAACGTATACCACCTCACGTTCTTGCACTCGATTTTCACTGACGATGGAAGTCGATGGCATTGCCGAAACGTCTGGTTTTGTAGAAAACATTGGACTACGGCCAAATATCCCGGGAAGGAATTTTAACAAAAACTACTTCTTTGTTGCCGATAACTTGTACACATATATATAAAAAATATGCATAAAATTAATGGCTTGTATAAGTTAATGATTGATCTCCATTAAGTAATGCTCAAGTTTCCAAAGTTTTAATATTATGATGTCTGTAATTAAAACATCAGAGCAGGCTTAGTGTGAATGAGGGTACACCATGGACAAAAATTTTCAACATTTCTTATTGAGCGTTGCTTAGAGTAAAGCTGCGAATCTACAGTGTATGTTTCACAGAACAAACACGCGAAAAAGAAGGAGCGCTCCGAAGTCACTCATGGACCCTCAGCATCTTGCAGAGGGTTCATTCCCTAAAAACGAAAAGTCTGTCTATGAATCATTCCTCTGTAAACACGTGCAGTTACACTGCCCAACGATCCACAGGAAGCAAATCGCTATCCACGCTGGACACTTTTTCGGCTTGCATGCGTTATGTTGGTATGGGTTTCGGCACTTACCATTTAAAAAGCGTGCAAATGTAAGAATATAAACATGAGTGAGGCCAGAAATAACGCGAATTGTGTGTGTGTGTGTGTGTGTGTGTCTTCCCTGCCTTTTTATTGCAATAGTCATAATAATAAAATGGAAACGTAAACATTACATAACTGAGATATGCTTGCCTGCCACGAACGATATTGATGTTTGTAACAAAATTTTCTGTTTGTACATTTTGAGTGTAAATTAATCCATTATACTATTAACTCATACATGATTTACATTAAAATGAAAAATTATAATTTTATTGCCTGGCAACAAAATTATTTTATTTTTAACAATTACCATTGTTTCAAAAAGTTTAAATGAATTTTCAAGTACTTTACTGTTGTTAAAACGTAAAAGGTTGCAGGTAAACTACCCCTTCTCCTTAACCGATCTTCACCAAAATCGAAAGTCCTTGAGATCTCTACAATTCAGGGATATGTGCAAAAAATTATTTGATTCTATTTGAATTTGCGGCTGTTATCGTTTGCCATAGAAAATTACCCTTGATAAAAAAACGTTGCAGGTAAACTCTCCCTTCCCTTAACCGATCTTCACCAAAAACAATAAGTCTTGAGTACTCTACAAATCAGGGCTGTATGCAAAAAATTATTTGATTCAGTTTGAATTTGCGGCTGTTATCGTTTGCCATAGAAAATACCCTTGTTAAAAAAACGTTGCTGGTAAACTACCCCTTTCCCTTAACCGATCTTCACCAAAAACAATAGGTCTTGAGAACTCTACAATTCAGGGCTGTATGCGAAACATTATTTGATTCTGTTTGAAATTGCGGCTGTTATCGTTTGCAAAAAAAAAAAATATCGGTATGGAGAACCATACATGACTTCCATGTTCTAAGATTTATATTTAAAATCATATTCGAAATGAAATATTTCCATAGAAACTACGTCTTTCTACTTATTGCTTCAGCATTAACCACAGTACTGTGGTCACTAACGTATACCACCTCACGTTTTCGCACTCGATTTTCACCGATGATGGCAGTCGATGGCACTGCCGAAAAGTCTGGTTTTGCAGAAAACATTGGACTACGGCTAAAGAGCCCGGGAAGCAATTTTAACAAAAAACTACTTCTTTGCTGCCGATAACGTAGTACACATATAAAAAATTCTCCCCTCCACCTGCAACTATAATTTTTAATAATAGAAAATTACCCCCACCCCATTCAATTAACTTCTTCATTTATAGATATTTCATCTACGTTTCTACAGTGGATTACTATGAGCTTCTTATCAGGATAATTTATTTATAAAAATTAAGTACTTTACTCTTGTTAAATCATAAAATGTTTCAGGTAAACTACCCCTTTCTCTTAACCGATCTTCTCCAAAATCAACAGACCTTCCGTCCTCTACAATTCAGGGAAGCATGCAAAAAAATATTTGATTCTGTTTGAATGTGCGGCAGTTATCGTTCGTCATAAAAAAATTACCCTTTTTAAAACATAAAACGTTGCTGATAAACTACCCCTTCCCTTAACCGATCTTCAACAAAATCAACAGACCTTGAGTTCTCTTTAGTTCAAAAAGGTATGCAAAAACCTAGTTGATTCTGTTTGAATTTACGGCAGTTATCGTTCGTCATATAAAAAATTACTCTTGTTAAAATATAAAATGTTGCTGGTACACTACCCTTTTCCCTTAACCGATCTTCACCAACACCAATAGGTATTGAGAACTCTACAATACAGGGCTGTATGCAAAGCATCATTTGATTCTGTTTGAATTTGCGGCTGTTATCGTTTACTATAGAAAAATTACCCTTGATAAAAAACCGTTGCAGGTAAACTACCCCTTTCCCTTAACTGATCTTCACCAAAAACGACAGGTCTTGTGTACGCTACAATTCAGGCCTGTATGCAAACAATTATTTGATTCTGTTTGAATTTGCGACTGTTATCGTTTACTATAGAAAAATTACCCTTGATAAAAAACCGTTGCAGGTAAACTACCCCTTTCCCTTAACTGATCTTCACCAAAAACGACAGGTCTTGTGTACGCTACAATTCAGGCCTGTATGCAAACAATTATTTGATTCTGTTTGAATTTGCGGCTGTTATCGTTTGCCATAGAAAACACCCTTGATAAAACATAAAACGTTGCTGGTAAACTATCCTATTCCATTAACCGATCTTCACCAAAAACAATAGGTCTTGAGAACTCTACAATTCAGGGCTGTATGCAAAACATTAGTTGATTCTGTTTTAATGTACGGCAGTTATCGTTCGTCATAGAAAAAAATACCCTTGTTAAAACATAAAACGTTGCCGGTAAACTACCCCTTTCCCTTAACCGATCTTCAACAAAATCAACAGACCTTGAATTCTGTATAATTCAAAAAGGTATGCAGAAGAGTAGTTGATTCTGTTTTAATGTACGGCAGTTATCGTTCGTCAAATAAAATATCGGTATGGAGAACCATACATGACTTCCATATTCTAAGATTTATATTTAAAATCATTTTCAGCCAAACAACCAGGCTGTGTCTTACCTGCCTTTTTATTGCTGTATTAAATGAAAAATATTATATTACATTAAAATGAAAAAATTATAATTTTATTGCCTGGCAACAAAATTATTTTATTTTTAACAATTACCATTGTTTCAAAAAGTTTAAATAAATTTTCAAGTACTTTACTCTTGTTAAAACGTAAAAGGTTGCAGGTAAACTACCCCTTCCCCTTAACCGATCTTCACCAAAATCGAAAGTCATTGAGACCTCTACAATTCAGGGACGTATGCAAAAAATTATTTCATTCTGTTTGAATTTGCGGCTGTTATCGTTTGCCATAGAAAATACGCTTGATAAAAAAACGTTGCAGGTAAACTACCCCTTCCCTTAACCGATCTTCACCAAAAACAATAAGTCTTGAGTACTCTACAAATCAGGGCTGTATGCAAAAAATTATTTGATTCAGTTTGAATTTGCGGCTGTTATCGTTTGCCATAGAAAATACCCTTGTTAAAAAAACGTTGCAGGTAAACTACCCCTTTCCCTCAACCGATCTTCACCAAAAACAATAGGTCTTGAGAAATCTACAATTCAGGGCTGTATGCGAAACATTATTTGATTCTGTTTGAATTTGCGGCTGTTATCGTTTGCCAAAAATAAAAAATTTCCCTTGATAAAAAAAACCGTTGCAGGTAAACTACCCCTTCCCCTCAACCGATCTTCACCAAAAACAATAGGTCGCGAGTACTCTACAAATCAGGGCTGTATGCAAAAAATTATTTGATTCTGTTTGAATTTGCGGCAGTTGTCGTTTGCCATAGAAAATACGCATGATAAAAAACGTTGCTGGTAAACTACCCCTTCCCCTCAACCGATCTTCACCAAAAACAACAGGTCTTGAGTACTCTACAAATCAGGGCTGTATGCAGAAAATTATTTGATTCTGTTTGAATTTGCGGCTGTTATCGTTTGCCATAGAAAATACCCTTGTTAAAAAAACGTTGTAGGTAAACTACCCCTTTCCCTTAACCGATCTTCACCAAAAACAAAAGGTCTTGAGAACTCTACAATTTAGGGCTGTATGCAAATAATCTTTTCATTCTGTTTGAATTTGCGGCTGTTATCGTTTGCCATAAGAAATACCCTTGTTAAAACATAAAACGTTACAGGTAAACTACCCCTTTCCCTTAACCGATCTTCACCAAAAACAATAGGTCTTGAGAACTCTACAATTCAGGGCTGTATGCGAAACATTATTTGATTCTGTTTGAATTTGCGGCTGTTATCGTTTGCCAAACAAACAAAATTACCCTTGCTAAAAAAAAACCGTTGCAGGTAAACTACCCCTTTCCCTCAACCGATCTTCACCAAAAACAATAGGTCGCGAGAACTCTGCAAAACCGGGCTGTATGCAAAAAATTATTTGATTCTGTTTGAATTTGCGGCAGTTATCGTTTGCCATAGAAAAAAAATCTACAGACACATAGACAGACAGACAGACAGACAGATAGACAGACAGACACACAGACACTTTTCGGAAAACGACTTTTTTTCATGTTTTGAGTGTAGTAGAATCAGAATCTGCAATAATCTCGAACACGATTTTTTTTGCCATCACCATACTTCCATTCCTTAAGGAATATGGAAGTAAAAATTACCCTTGATAAAACATAAAAAACATTTAACTAAAAATGAACTTTTTAATGTGAAAACTTACTGATTTTATTGGACGCGTTTCGGCTTACGTAACAGAGTCTGTTACCAAAGCTGAAGAAGGCAGATACGTAAGCCGAAACGCGTCCAATAAAATCAGTAAGTTTTCACATGAAAAAGTTCATTTTACTTCCATATTCCTTAAGGAATGGAAGTATGGTGATGGCAAAAAAAATCGTGTTCGAGATTATTGCAGATTCTGATTCTACTACACTCAAAACATGAAAAAAAGTCGTTTTCCGAAAAGTGTCTGTGTGTGTGTCTGTCTGTCTGTGTGTCTGTCTGTCTGTCTGTAGATTTTTTTTCTATAGCAAACGATAACTGCCGCAAATTCAAACAGAATCAAATAATTTTTTGCATACAGCCCTGATTTGTAGAGTACTCGCGACCTATTGTTTTTGGTGAAGATCGGTTGAGGGAAAGGGGTAGTTTACCGGCAACGGTTTTTTTTTTGCAAGGGTAATTTTGTTTGTTTGGCAAACGATAACAGCCGCAAATTCAAACAGAATCAAATAATGTTTCGCATACCGCCCTGAATTGTAGATTTCTCACGATCTGTTGATTTTGGTGAAGATCGGTTAAGGGAAAGGGGTAGTTTACCTGTACCGTTTTATGTTTTAACAAGGGTATTTCCTATGGCAAACGATAACAGCCGCAAATTCAAACAGAATCAAAAGATTATTTGCATACAGCCCTAAGTTGTTGAGTTCTCAAGACCTATTGTTTTTGGTGAAGATCGGTTGAGGAAAAGGGGTAGTTTACCTGTAGCGTTTTTTTAACAAGGGTATTTTCTATGGCAAACGATAACAGCCGCAAATTCAAACAGAATCAAATGATTATTTGCATACAGCCCTATTTTGTAGAGTACTCAAGATCTATTGTTTTTGGTGAAGATCGGTTAAGGGAAAGGGGTAGTTTACCAGTAACGTTTTATGGTTTAACAAGGGTATTTCCTATGGCAAACGATAACAGCCGCAAATTCAAACAGAATCAAATAATTTTCTGCATACAGCCCTGATTTGTAGAGTACTCAAGACCTATTGTTTTTGGTGAAGATCGGATGGGGGGAAGGGGTAGTTTACCAGCAACGTTTTATATCAAGCGTATTTTCTATGGCAAACGATAACTGCCGCAAATTCAAACATAATCAAATAATTTTTTGCATGCAGCCGTGATTTGTAGAGTACTCAAGACCTGTTGTTTTTGGTGAAGATCGGTTAAGGGGAAGGGGTAGTTCACCAGCAACATTTTTTTATCAAGCGTTTTTTCTATGGAAAACGATAACAGCCGCAAATTCAAACAGAATCAAATAATGTTTTGCATACAGTCCTGATTTGTAGAGTACTCAAGACCTGTTGTTTTTGGTGGCGATCGGTTAAGGGGAAGGGGTAGTTTACCTGCAACGTTTTTTTATCAAGCGTATTTTCTATGGCAAACGATAACAGCCGCAAATTCAAACAGAATCAAATACTTTTTGCATACTTCCCTCAATTGTAGAGGTCTCAAGGACTTTCGATTTTGGTGAAGCTCGGCTAAGGGGAAGGGGTAGTTTACCTGCAACCTTATACGTTTTAACAAGAGTAAAGTACTTGAAAATTTATTTAAACTTTTTCAAACAATGGTTGGTTTATTGCCAAGCAATAAAATTAAAATTTTTTCATTTTAATGTAAATCATTTATAAGAAAAAATATATCGCGCTTGGCAGGCGATATTAAGATTTAAATATAAATCTTAGAATATGGAAGTCATGTATGGTTCTCCATACCGATAAAGACCTATTGTTTTTGGTGAAGATCGGCTAAGGGAAAGGGGTAGTTTACCTGACACGTTTTTTGTTTTATCAAGGGTATTTTATATGGCAAACGATAACAGCCGCAAATTCAAACAGAATCCTATAATATTTTGCATACAGCCCTGAAATGTAGAGTTCTCAAGACCTATTGGTTTTGGTGAAGATCGGTTAAGGGAATAGGGTTGTTTACTAGCAACATTTTATGTTTTTTATAGTTGTCTTGATTATTCATCTCTTCTTTCACAGCACTAACACTTAACTAAAAAAAAAAATCTACAGACAGACACACAGACAGACAGACAGACAGACAGACAGACACACAGACAGACAGACAGATAGACACACACACAGACACTTTTCGAAAAACCACTTTTTTTCATGTTTTGAGTGTAGTACAATCAGAATCTGCAATAATCTCGAACACGATTTTTTTGCCATCACCATACTTCCATTTCCTTAAGGAATATGGAAGTAAATATCGGTATGGAGAACCATACATGACTTCCATGTTCTAAGATTTATATTTAAAATCATATTTTAAATATGATTTTATTGAAATGAAATATTTCTATAGAAACTACGTCTTTCTACTTATTGCTTCAGCATTAACCACAGTACTGTGGTCGCTAACGTATACCACCTCACGTTTTCGCACTCGATTTTTACTGATGATGGCAGTCGATGGCACTGCCGAAAAGTCTGGTTTTACAGAAAACATTGGACTACGGCTAAACAGCCCGTGAAGCAATTTTAACAAAAAAACTACTTCTTTGTTGCCGATAACGTAGTACACATATAAAAAAATCTCCCCTCCACCTTCAACTATAATTTTTAATAATAGAAAATTACCCCCACCCCGTTCACGTAACCTCTTCATTTACAGATATTTCATCTATGTTTCTACAGTGGATTATTATGAGCTTCTTATCAGGATACTTTATTTATAAAAATTAAGTACTTTACTCTTGTTAAATCATAAAATGTTTCTGGTAAACTACCCCTTTCTCTTAACTGATCCTCTCTAAAATCAATAGACCTTCAGTCCTCTACAATTCAGGGATGCATGCAAAAAAATATTTGATTCTGTTTGAATTTGCGGCTGTTATCGTTCGTCATGGAAACATTTCTCTTGTTACAACTTAAAATGTTGCTGGTAAACTACGCCTTTCCCATAACCGATCTTCACCAAAATCAACAGACCTTGAGCTCACTACAAATCAGGCAAGTGTGCAAAAAATTATTTGATTCTCTTTGAATTTTCGGCAGTTATCGTTCGTCATAAAAAAAGTACCCTTTTAAAAACATAAAACTTTGGTGATAAACTACCCCTTTCCCTTAACCGATCTTCAACAAAATCAACAGACCTTGAGTTCTCTTTAGTTCAAAAAGGTATGCAAAAACGTAGTTGATTCTGTTTGAATTTACGGCAGTTATCGTTCGTCATATAAAAAATAACCCTTGTTAAAACATAAAATGTTGCTGGTAAACTACCCCTTTCCCCTAACCGATCTTCACCAAAACCAACAGGTCTTGAGAACTCTATAATTCAGAGCTGTATGCAAAAGAGTAGTTGATTCTGTTTGAATTTGCGGCTGTTATCGTTTGCCATATAAAAAAACTTCCCTTGATTAAAAAAAAACCGTTGCTGGTAAACTCTCCCTTTCCCTTAACCGATCTTCACCAAAAACAATATGTCTTGAGTACTCTACAAATCAGGGCTGTGTGCAAAAATTATTTGATTCTGTTTGAATTTGCGGCTGTTATCGTTTGCCATAGAAAAAAAATCTACAGACAGACAGACACACAGATACATAGACAGACAGATAGACACACACAGACACACACACTTTTCAAAAAATTACTTTTTTCATGTTTTGAGTGTAGTATAATCAGAATCTGCAATAATCTCGAACACGATTTTTTTGCCATCTCCATACTTCCATTTCCTTAAGGAACATGAAGTAAAATTACCCTTGATAAAAACCCGTTGCTGGTAAACTACCCCTTTCCCTTAACCGATCTTCACCAAAAACAATAGGTCTTGAGTACTCTACAAATCAGGGCTGTATGCAAAAAATTATTTGATTCTGTTTGAATTTGCAGCTGTTATCGTTTGCCATAGAAAATACACTTGTTAAAAAAACATTGCCGGTAAACTACCCCTTTCCCTTAACCGATCTTCAAAAAAATCCGCAGACCATGAGTTCTGTATAATTCAAAAAGGTATGCAGAAGAGTAGTTGATTCTGTTTTAATGTACGGCAGTTATCGTTCGTCATAAAAAAACCCTTGTTAAAACATAAAATGTTGCTGGTAAACTACCATATTCCCTTAACCGATCTTCACCAAAAGCCAACAGGTCTTGAGAACTCTACTATTCAGGGCTGTATGCAAAATATGATTTGATTATGTTTGAATTTGCGGCTATTATCGTTTGCCATAAAAAATACTCTTGTTAAAACAAAAAACGTGGCAGGTAAACTACCCGTTTCCCTTAACCGATCTTCACCAAAAATACATTAATTATGAAACAGAAAGAGTTAATTATTATCGATCGGAATCGAAACGATTTTTAAAATTAAAGGATAGTCCATGAAGAGAATGGCACTTCTATATAATTCTTGTTGATTATATTTTTTGTATTTGTATTTCTTGTATTTCAAGCAAACCCAGTGCTTCTTAACGCAAACCAGCACATAGTTAAGGGGAAACAGATCAGTTAGGGATATAGCATATACCAAGCCACTATTTTGATATTTTTAATTAATTGTTTCAGTGTTTGGTGATGTTGTGACGGCGGACCTGAGCTGGCCAGCGGGTCAGAGCAGGAACGTTACGCGCCTGATTGGCCTTATGGTGTTGGGATCTCGAAGGAGAAGTCCAGTAAGGTCATGCAGGTACTGTCGTCATCATCGGACCACGGGTGAGTTATTGTATTTCCTTTTATATAAATTGTAAGGGGATTGTGGCGACATATCCTGGCTGATCCCTTTAGGAAGTACGAATGTGTCAATGAAAGTTTTTATGATTCGGCACAAAATCTTTCATTGAGGGGGTTTTGTGACGGTACAATTCTGGTACAATCATACTTTTGTAAAACTATGGTCCTAAAAACCATAATTATTGTATTTTTATTCCCTAACCATTTATTTTGTAATAATAATAATTTTATTTCATAATCCCTATAAAGTTTTGGTGAACAAACTATAGAATATTTTAAACAACGCATATTGGAATTAACAGGATTTCGGTCGAATTCGTTGAAAAGCTACAAATGTCGCAAAAAACTATGTGTCACAGATAGCAGTAAACAAGCCTAGCCCATGATTACGTCAGCCAAAGGAATGCATACTTTTGTAAACAAACGGGGCTTGGCCGTACAAACAAAGAAGGTGACGTAGTTTTGCCCCACCTACGCAATGTTTAACAAAGACTCTTCGTCATTTTCGTCCAGACAGTGAACCGAGCCGGCCGGCGTATTCACTGAGAGTGTTTGTTTAAATTTTACACCACCAAAAGTGGTTTAATAACTATTGTTGAAATATCGGTAATGTTGGTATTGTAACTGGGCTTGAGTAGGTGTCATCGGCCGAGTGAAACCGTGAAGAATCGGCAACGGTCCGGACTTCTACGTGCAGCATAAAATCTGCCAAAGTGTGATTCGAGGGGGGACACTACGATTCGAGAGTGTGGGCCCTAAGACAATGTAAAAAACCAGATTTTGCACGAGGACGGTATTCGAGTATTGCGGTGACATCTACCCAAAAACGGAAAAACGGAAGTATCAGCTGTCCAATAATTTTACACATTTAAGTATCAAAGAAAATAAATGATCAATTCAGTAAATTCATAATTAATGACCAAAATTATTCATTAAATAAACAAAATGAGCTCATAAAAAACAACTAAAAATTGTACCAGAGAATGTGAGAGAGTGAGAGAGAGAAATAGGGAGTGTATAATTGTCAGATATTATTAACAAGTGCTGGGTTGTGAACAACTTTTTACTAAAATTTATGCATATATAGATATATACTATATGACCATATAAATATATAGTAACAACATTTTCATATTATGTATTTTGGAGGGCTATTGAAATGTTTGAGGGGAAATTTTTAACTTGTATAGAGGAACTGCGTTTCATGGCGCAATCTATCATATAGTAGCGTGCGCATTTCGCACTATAGAATCACTTGTTGTGTACTTAAAGATGTGAATAAAAGGTGAACATTGGTAAACATTTCAAGTAATAGTAATTAATTCAGATAACACTTTCCGCTATCATCTGGTTCGCTTAACCGAATTCTGGCCTAAGGTAAGTTCAAAGGTATATCACAAGATGGCGCCCGATATTTGAAAATTATTCAGTAATTGTTAAGTAAGTTTTATCAGCAGTAAAATATAGTATAACATTTGGCGCTTTCCGAACAGTGACATACTATAACATTTGGCGCCCGAACAGGAAATGATCAATATATATATTTGAACTTACCTTAGGCCAGAATTCGGTTAAGCGAACCAGATGATATACGGAAAGTGTTATCTGAAATAATTACTATTACTTGAAATGTTTACCAATGTTCACCTTTCATTCACATCTTTAAGTACACAACAAGTGATTCTATAGTGCGAAATGCGCACGCTACTATATGATAGATTGCGCCATGAAACGCAGTTCCTCTATACAAGTTAAAAATTTCCCCTCAAACATTTCAAAAGCCCTCCAAAATACATAATATGAAAATGTTGTTACTATATATTTATATGGTCATATAGTATATCTCTATATATGCATAAATTTTAGTAAAAAATTGTTCACAACCCAGCACTTGTTAATAATATCTGACAATTATACACTCTCTCTCTCTCTCTCTCTCTCTCTCTCTCTCTCTCTCTCTCTCTCTCTCTCTCTCTCTCTCACATTCTCTGGTACAATTTTTAGTTGTTTTTTATGAGCTCATTTTGTTTATTTAATGAATAATTTTGGTCATTAATTATGAATTTACTGAATTCATCATTTATTTTCTTTGATACTTAAATGTGTAAAATTATTGGACAGCTGATACTTCCGTTTTTCCGTTTTTGGGTAGATGTCACCGCACTACTCGAATCCTGTCCTCGTGCAAAATCTGGTTTTTTACATTGTCTTAGGGCCCACACTCTCGAATCGTAGTGTCCCCCCTCGAATCACACTTTGGCAGATTTTATGCTGCACGTAGAAGTCCGGACCGTTGCCGATTCTTCACGGTTTCACTCGGCTGATGACACCTACTCAAGCCCAGTTACAATACCAACATCACCGATATTTCAACAATAGTTATTAAACCACTTTTGGTGGTGTAAAATTTACACAAAACTCTTAGTGAATATGCCGGCCGGCTTGGTTCACTTTCTGGACGAAAATGACGAAGAGTCTTTGTTAAACATTGCGTAGGTGGGGCAAAACTACGTCACCAGTCTTTTGTTTGTACGGTCAAGCCCCGTTTGTTTACAAAAGTATGCATTCCTTTGGCTGACATAATCATGGGCTAGGCTTGTTTACTGCTATCTGTGACACATAGTTTTTTGCGACATTTGTAGCTTTTTAACGAATTCGACCGAAATCCTGTTAATTCCAATATGCGTTGTTTAAAATATTCTATAGTTTGTTCACCAAAACTTTATAGGGATTATGAAATAAAATTATTATTATTACAAAATAAATGGTTAGGGAATAAAAATACAATAATCATTGTTTTTAGGACCATAGTTTTACAAAAGTATGATTGTACCAGAATTGTACCGTCACAAAACCCCCTCAATGAAAGATTTTATGCCAAAGCATAAAAACTTTCATTGACACATTCGTACTTCCTAAAGGGATCATCCAGGATATGTCGCCACAATCCCCTTACAATTTATATAAAAAGAAATACAATAACTCACCCGTGGTCCGATGATGATGACAGTACCTGCATGACCTTACTGGACTTCTCCTTCGAGATCCCAACACCATAAGGCCAATCAGGTGCTAACGCTCCTGCTCTGATGCGCTGGCCAGCTCTGGATCGCCGTCACAACATCACCAAACACTGAAACAGTTAATTAAAAATATCAAAATAGTAGCTTGGTATATGCTATATCCCTAACTGATCTGTTTCCCCTTAGCTATGTGCTGGTTTGCATTAAGAAGCACTGGGTTTGCTTGAAATACAAGAAATACAAATACAAAAAATATAATCAACAAGAATTATATAGAAGTGCCATTCTCTTCATGGACTATCCTTTAATTTTAAAAATCGTTTCGATTTCCATCGATAATAATAAACTCTTTCTGTTTCATAATTAATGTAATTATAAAAGAAACAAATGCATGGATATAATAATTATATATAAACCCCAAATTTATGGATATAATCTCCCTTTATATTAATTACTCAAACAGGGAGAAAAACATTTTATAAAAAAAATAAAATCTTATTATTATTTAATATTTATTATTATTATTAACAGTTAATAACTGGCGCTGTTAATAATATCTACCCCTCTTTCTCCTCCACACACTCTATTTCCTATACATCATGTTCAAATTCCTATGCTAATACATAAAACATATTACATAATACATAATAATACATTCATAATTAACATTGATACATTAATACGGTTAATACATTGAAATAGTCAATTCATATTTAATCTTGATCAGAATTTACACATTCTACCTTTTTAAATTTGCATTTAAATTATAAAAATTACAATTTCATTTAATTAATTAATAATTCTAAACTTTCATTAATTAGCCATCAATTATTTATTATTTATTATTAATTTATTTCAAATTTATTATTAATATTCATATTACGTTATTATTATTTCATTTCCTATTACCTCTCTACTCTGAATTTTCTACCTAACCTTTCACATTCTAATCATTGTTTAGTCTGGGTGCCTCATGTATTCACTATGCTTTTACTTATTATTATACTCTTACTCAGCTTTCTTCTAATTAACAACCAAATTTACCTATCATGACACCAATCTCTCAATTATAAACACCTTTCACTAATTTCATTCCGACGATAAATCCTATGGCACCGCGCGTCTTTGTATAGAGATGGTTGTTCCCTACCTGGCTATATACATTCATAATATTTTGCCCTTCCAAAATATCGGCAAACACTCCCTTAAACTACGCTATTACCTGCCACAACGCTATACGTTGGCTACTCCTTATCACCTCACTCCCACTACAAAATATCATCATCAACAAATAAATGTTTAACCTTTACTTTATTCACCTCTACATATAATCACTAACTACTGTGTCCCTAAATATCTAATACTCTCTTTGTATTATTTTCTTTAAAATTCTTATCTATCTAACTCCCATTTACTTTAATTGAATAACTCACATGCCTTTATTTACATCCAGGCACTATTCCTTTTTAAACATTCTACCTTACTGTAATCATTGACAATTGCATTATAAAATTAATTCTCACCTACTCATAACAGTACATCTCAATCTTCAAATATATATTCTTACTTAATCATTTCATTTATTATTCATTAGGAATTACCTTAATTACAAATTAATTAATAATTTAACTTCATTACTACTACAATTATAAATTTAGTACAACTTTCTTTTGTACCACATTAATTCAGTAATTACTCTTTAATTATTATTCAATTATTTAAAATTTTCACTATTACTTTCACTTGTTGAAATAAAAACATGTTAATTGTTAATTATTAAAACAATACATAATACATGGTGTACATAAAATTTACCTGTAATACACAACATCAAAATACATAAATACATTGATATTAACACATAAACACAATGAAAAATATACAATCCAACTCCATTATTTTGTCATGAATCAAAATCAGTCCATATGCAGTCCAATTCAAAACCACTTTTCACATATATTAAATGTTCATTACACAATAAAACAATCTATCCTCCATCATTGAATAACATTCTAATCTTAGGTCTATTTATCTTATTGTTTAGTAAATAAATTATATTACTATAATCATTATAATATTTATCAAACTTTTTATATTCATTCACAATTTCGTTTACATTAATAGATGTACTTCCTATTAATTTATCATACGCCATGTCATGATCGCGTATGGTTCTGTCTACATCAGTATGATATGTTATAATCTTGTTAGTCATATAGTCATCACAATTATCATCATAATTTTCTACTACTACACCTGTTACTTCCCAAGGTAAGTGCTTGATACCATTATTCTCATTAACTATTATTGTTACCTCAATTTCATTATAAGGTTTGTATTTACTACAATCATCCACCATCTCTACTCCTAACCTTTCTACAAATTCTCTGTACTTTCTATTTATTTTAAAAATCTCTATTACTCTCTTTCTCTCACCATATCTCTCAATATATTTCTCACCATAACACCAAATTACACTCTCTCTCTCTCTCCAAATATGCAGGGGTCACTAACTCATAATTACTGTACCACCTATGAGGTACACAAAAACACCAAGGAACTCTATTTGTAGACCTTTCGTCTCCCAAATATAAATTTAAGGAACTCTCGTCCTTATTAAAAATACGTGAAGACTTGACTTCACCCCCTACCACAACGTCAAAGGAAAATTCTAACCCCTGCACCCCTTTTACAGATGTACTTTCTCTCAGCTCTCTCTCTTACTCAACACACACAAACATCTCATTATCACTCATAATATTTTCATTATCATTTTCTGCTCTCATATCATTCTTACTACCTGTAAACTCATTATTCAAATTATCACTGTTACTCACCTTCTGATTCTCTATTTGGATTAACTTCTCATCCAACTTTTTAATTACTTTGTCACATTGTTTAACTAGATTATCGTTACGTTTTTTAATTTAGTTTTTTATTTCATTAAATTTTATATTAAATTTGTTACTTTGTTCATCGAATTTATTTAATAGTAACTGCATCATTGCAGTTATGTTATTATTCATTTTCCTTATTTTAATATTACCCGCATGCATGTAACCCTATAACATAACCTCGTGGAAGCTGGGTTATGTTTACGTATTTAAAATTATGTTTATTACCTCAGATAACTTTTCCGCTCTTTTCGTAGGCTTACCCACATAAAACAAAAGTTTATGTTGGGGCCTTGTTCGGGCTCCAAATGTTATACTACTTCCCTGGGCGGAAAGCGCCAAATGTTATACTATGTCCCTGGTCGGAAAGCACCAAATGTTATAACATTTGGCGCTTTCCGACCAGGGACATAGTATAACATTTGTCGTGCTGTAAGTCAATTTCACTTTTGTTGGTTATGTCATATGTTAGTCACTTTTTGGTTAAGTTTTATTACTGTTTTATCGGGTTTAATGTTATTTCCACTGGTGTTCTGTGCTGTATAATGTTAGTTCGGTGTTTGTAGATGTTTAATTCACTGTGTATGATGACTTTAAAAATGTTTTTTACCGCAACTCGCAATTTTTACTCTCGGATCGTACAATTATTCGCCATTACGGTATTCGTAGCTAGGTTAATACGGTTAAAATGCTCGTGTCAAGTGTCCCGTACAATGTTTAATAATTAACTAATTAACTTCCTTCATCTCCGACTAAAACCTTAGCCAAAGCAATATTATTCCTTCCATTGTTCGAATTTTATTTTGCATCCTGTGCATGTAATAAAGTTACATTATATAACTGATTATACTTTGGTTATTCTTCAAATTTATTAGCTAGTTGTTACTTAATTTTATCCTTCAGTTCATTCGGCGTATTTTGATACCAAATAATGCCGTTTTATTAAGTTTTTGATCTAAAATTGATAATTTTTCTTCATTTTGTATATTCTAAATTTTAAGGTCTAGCTTCCTGTTGTTTTCCAAATTCTGCCATTATCAAGTTATATTTATGATTATTAAATCTCATATTGTAATAAAAGGTTTATATTCCCTTAATTTCTTGCAATTAGATGAATTGGTTAAGTTTTAAAATATTATGTTGGAATATATGACTCCCTTCTCCAAATTTTTGAGTTCTGTCATTTCCATTTTTATCAATAATTCTGGCTATAAGTTTACAAAATCTTTCTTAGTTATATTTCTAATTACATGGTTTTGTTACATGGTTTTGTTACATGGTTTTGTTTCTGGTTTACCTTATCTAAATCCCTTCAGTTTAAATGTATTTAAGTACTTAGTTTCTCAGTTTTGATGATGTTTAGTTTTTATCATTTTGCCTAGATTCCTAACAGTTTTTACATACAAATTTTTATAAATAATACATATTGAGTTATACCCTCTCTGACTTTTTGACATTGTAACATAGATTAAACATTTTCTTCTATTAAACAAAATAACAATTAGTATTTGTTTCATACTATTAACATATAACAAATAATTCCAAATAATAGTTGTCTTCAACAAATCAGACATTTTTTATACTCAAAGCTTAATAATAATACATAACAAATATTATTTATAAAGAATGTTTTTCCATTCTAACATCTTACTTAATTATTAACAATAATACCTGTAACAAATATTTTACAATTAAAGAATGTTAGTGGTTCTGAACTGTTTAAATTTTCTTATTCCTAATACATTTTTAAATATCTTATGCTACATAAACAAAACTTTATTTACTATACTCTTATTCTCTATATTCCTTATACTAAGTTTATTTAGCAGTTTTTAACTGTTTTTAATTGGGTTTTGGGTAATTGTATCCTGTCACTTCACTTTTTATTCTGTGTCTGCTTTTGTTTTATTAATCATTTAAATGAATGTCATTTAAACAGATTGGCAGTTCTTTGCTAACACATATATTATATTACCTCTGTACAGAAATTAAGTCACTTAAAAGTTGTATTATTTCATTATTTACATAGTTTGTGAATGCCAATAATGAAACATAAGGTTCATTTTTTATAATACTAAAACTTGCACTGGTTCTCTTTACATTCCTTGATTCTATTTCTAAATGGTTATATAGTCTTACTAAAATCAAGAGATCTATTTGTGGGTTACAATGAAGATTTGTTCTTTGGTATTATATTATTATTTCACCTTGGTCCACTTTCAACTCTTACTCTATACACTTTTTTGGTCTTATATCTATTGTACATGTGGGTTTTTGCATTAATACTTTGTTCTACTTTTTTATTATTATTATTTTTATTATTTTGGGGTATGGGTGTTTTTTACAAGAGAATTCCTTCTTCTTGTGGATGCTGTCTTCTTCTTGTTTCTTCATCGATGTCTTCTTTTCTTCTGGTTTCTTAGAATTGTATTTTCTTCATCTTCTTGTGGATGTCATCAGGTTTTTGGGTTCCTTCTTCACCTACTCTTCTTGTTTCTCAAATGCATCACCTTTTATGGTGGATCTTGCCTTGTTCTGGGTTTCTTCCTTATCTACTCCTAACTTTCGTTGTGGGTTTAGTTATGTTCTGGGTTTCTTCCTTATCTACTCCTAACTTTCGTTATCTACTCCTTACCTTCCTGGGTTATATTTTTTCACCTTTAGTTATTAAAATTGGTTTTGATGATTCATCACTTGTAACATTTATTTTATATGAACTTATATTTTAAATCAATGATTGTACTGCACGGTTGTTCTGAATTAATTCTTTATTATATTACTTTCTTCGGATTTCAACATGTTATTATATTATTTTAATGATCAATTCGCCATTCATTTTTATGGGCTTATCTGTCGTGCTACACAGTACATAACATTATTATTCATCTTGTTATACAAGTCTTCCAACATAACTGTTAATCATTTTAATGCGATCCTTGAACTTGTTTCATGGATCTGAGTTTTTTAAAATCAGGTTCAAATGAAGACAAATATAACCCTAAATCAGGAGCTGCGACAAGTTTATTGCAACACTTATTCTTAATATACGCATAAGACAAGAATGCTCCTTCGACAAGCTCTGTGTTCGTGAAAGATAATAAATATTTTATTGCTTTATCACCGAGTTCTTGGTACTTTTCTTCAGTGCTGCCCAGAGGTCAATGACATTTCTTTTTTTTAATCAGATTGTAAAGAAGAATCAGTCAAAAGTTCAATTTTCTTTTTCAGAAACTGATAGTTTTTAGCTTGTTGAAAAAACAGTTTGTTGAATGGATTTGAAATCCAGTTATCTTCACCATTTCATTTCGGAAAATACTGTCTATATGACACCTTAAGTCCTTATAAGTGAGCTATTATACTACTTTTGAAAATTTCAGCTCATTCTCAGATAAGAAACTGTGAAGTGTCTCAAAAACCTCACACTGGTCTTTTTTGATTCACGATTTCCAAAAAATCCAATTTCTTGATCACAGACTCGGTTTTGTCAGACACCTTAAGATGGTTATGGAACTGTTCTGTAATCCTAAATTTAGCTTATTTATTTCTGAAAATATCGGTATGGAGAACCATACATGACTTCCATATTCTAAGATTTATATTTAAACTCATTTTCGAAATGAAATATTACCATATAGACTACTTCTTTCTACTTACTGCTTCAGCCTTAGCCACAGTACTGTGGTCACTAACATATACCACCTCACATTATCGCACTCGATTTTCACTGATGATGGAAGTCGATGGCATTGCTGAAACGTCTGGTTTTGTAGAAAACATTGGACTACGGCCAAATATCCCGGGAAGGAATTTTAACAAAAACTACTTCTTTGTTGCCGATAACGTTGTACACACACATATATATATATATATATAAAATGTACATAAAATTAATGGCTTGTATAAGTTAATGATTGATCTCCATTAAGTAGTGCTCAAGTTTCCAAAGTTTTAATATTATGATGTCCGTAATTAAAACATCAGAGCAGGTTTAGTGTGAATGAGGGTACACTGTGGACAAAAATTTTCAACATTTCCTATTGAGCGTTGCTTAGAGTAAAGCTGCGAATCTACAGTGAATGTTTCACAGAACAAACACGCGAAAAAGAAGGAGCTCTCCGAAGTCACTCATGGACCCTCAGCATCTTGCAGAGGGTTCATTCCCTAAAGACGAAAAGTCTGTCTATGAATCGTTCCTCTGTAAACATGTGCAGTTACACTGCCCAGCGATCCACAGGAAGCAAATAGATGTCCATTTTTTTCGGCTTGCACGCGTTATGTTGGTGTGGGTTTCGGCACTTTCCATTTAAAAAGAGTGCAAATGTAAGAAAATAAACATGAGTGAGGCCAGAAATATCGCGAATTGTGTGTGTGTGTGTGTGTTACCTGCCTTTTTATTGTGGTAGTCATAATAATAAAATGGAAACGTAAACATTACATAACTGAGATATGCTTACCTGCCACGAACGATATATTATTTTATAAATGGAGGAGTTCAGTGACATACACATTATAACATTGCCAAACCCTGATCACATTTGATATAAATAAGTATGTAAAAAATGCCAAGAAACAATATATTTTGATAGATAAATGATAACGAGAATGAAAGTAGTAAATATAATCAATAGTGAAGGAAGAGAATACAACCAAAGGTGGTTACAAAACAAGAAAATACGAACTAGACTGACAGACAACTGACATTGACCCAACCCCAGAG
This sequence comes from Magicicada septendecula, assembly GCA_034769895.1. Taxonomy (NCBI): domain Eukaryota; kingdom Metazoa; phylum Arthropoda; class Insecta; order Hemiptera; family Cicadidae; genus Magicicada; species Magicicada septendecula. The sequence goes on along the minus strand of CM068371.1, from coordinate 81,115,987 downwards.
ATTGGCCAGATATTAACCAAAGTAAAGCGAGACAAGAAGACAGTGAAGAAAAAAGAAAAAAAAATTACATGGCCATAACAATTAACTCATAAAATTGTTTTAAAAGAGCATAATTTTTTATTATTATTAATAATTTATGTTTAAATTTTTATTAGTGGTAACTTGTAAATGACAGTATCTCAGCAATTGTTATACATAAAAAACCATGTGTAGATATGATTGTATGTATATCCTTATCTATAGGTGATGTGTCAGCTGTTATGTTTAAAATTACACTCATACAGACAGGGAATAGAAATGTGTGCGTGATTCAATCAGAGAACAAATTGTATAGCCTACTATATACTTTGGAACTTTTACTAGGATTATTTCAGCAGTATGTATGTTATTTCAGCATTATGTGTTTGAAAGTATAAGGTTTTGGAGAGTTTATTTATTCGCTAATATTATTGCTGTTGCTACAGATGTAGTATGTTTCAATTAACACAATATATTTTAACATTATTAAATTGTTGTTATTATTATTAATTATGACATTTCAGACCAATTTTTATCACTTTAATGACAATGTATACAAAGTTATGTTTTATTTGAAAGATGTATTTACAATACCATGTTGTTTGAATATTATAAAATGATATGTGACAGTCTGAAGTTAACAAAAGAGACATGAACTCATTAGATACAAAAAACTTTGTAATAATAGTGAGATCGTGAGAAATATAAGGGTAATTAGAGATAGGTAGGGAGTGACAAAGATGAACAGTGAAGTGATAAGTGTAATAAAATAAACAGCATATAATCTTAAGAAAAAAGAGTTAAACAAGTGTGACAAACCCAAAACATAAGCACATATTAAATGAGCAATTAAGTTAAGTATATTAGACTGAAAGACACAGAATAATTGTGAATGTAAAAAACAGAAAAAATATTATCTCAGTATAAAAATCACCAGGGTGATTACTGTTATAAAAGAGATGGTGTAGGTATAACACTCACCAAATTTGTTCATTTGTTAATTTAAAGAAAGAAGTTATTGTCTTAATGTTTAAGGCAATAAATACCAGAAGAAATAGTTTTACAGTAATATGTTAGTATGTTTTAAGGAAGTAAGGAATTTATAAAGAAAATAATAGCAATACCTTTATAAGAAATAATAGGCAAAATATAATAATTATGTGTAACGAAAGGGAACATGGCAGAATTATATTAAAACTTAGAAATAAGTAAATTATGTATTAACATAGTATTATCAATTTTGGACTAAAACATTAATACATGGCTTAGACCAATCTTGTAAGATATCAAACTAATCTTTGAAAGAAAATAGGAACATCTATGTAAAGATTACAACCATTGAAATTATCCCCAAGTAAATATAGCCATTATAAAATATTTATTCAAATTAAACAAAAAATTCAAAGTTTGATAACAATGTGTATATTTTGAGATCGACCAGGGAGAATAATTACGTTACCATGGAAACTGTGGAGTAACAAGCAAAAATACCGTTAGATTTTTTTACTGAATGCATGACGCTTTAATGGTATAGACGCTAATTTTCGAGTGACCAAAATTGTCAATTAAAACATAGAAAATATCAGAAGAAATTACTACTAAGTGTATACCAAGACTTAAGATGAGGATTGGAACCATATTATTGAAGTTGAGGCCAAATTAACGAAAAAAGAAAATAAATTACTACCAATTAAACTGGAAAAGATGCCTGATGTCCAGAACCAAGCAAATTAAAGAAGATTGTAGTATAACCCATGAATAACAGATCGTATGAATTCGCCATAACTACGGAAGTGATAAGTACCTATTAAATTACCCAAAATATATAAATAAACTCACGTTAATTATTTCTCACTAAAGGTCGAAATCTCACTGAACTGAAATTAATTACTTTCAAAGATTAAAAAGAATACTAAGTCACTGACAATTTATAAACTAACCAATATAAACTGTTGTTAATGATCCATAACTGGTAAACACTTTTACTACACTGCGCTAAACAAATTATACCTACACAATATGTTAGTTAAGTTTACTTGATGTAAGGGTGTGTATTTTTATTGTTTTAAACATTTGTAATCTTTTTAACGTAACCTCAAGAACCTATGACAAACAAACATTAATTACTGATGTACTATTTCCAACAGACGCCATTACTAAAAGTCTGTTTATCAATTCAAATATCGATTTGTCAAACCCTGTAATTGTCTCATATAAATAACCGGAGCATTTGTAGTAGAATAATTTGTATTAAATGAATAACTAATCACTAATAAAAAATGTATAAGTATTGAGTGTAACCACGGTGTTATAATTTCATTAGGAGGTGCACAATATTTTATGTACATTTTAGCAGATGACTAACGATTTACACAGCCCACGCATCGAACTGCTGTGCGCTCCAGTGGGCCTAGCTGGCGGAAATATTTGAATTATTCAAACCGCCTGAGCTGCGCTGGTCATATACCTGTGAATTTTATTTTAATTGTTTTGAGAAAACAATTTGGCGCCACCGGGATTTTATCACCCCTAGTGAAAAAACAGGTAAGAACACCGAGACCTGGTTATTCGTACGTTCGCAACAGACGAATCTGCGGAAGTTGCACGCATTTGAACTACGGATCGAGAAGACACGTTACACCCAGTACACACAAATTGTACATTATTCACATTTTACAGAGTAAAACGGTAGCCGTACACACGACTATATTACAAAGTGGCGTCCATCGCGGGGCTTGAATGAGGCGGACGTCCCGATATATTACAAAGTGGCGCGCCAACTAGTAGGGCTAGAATAATAAAGAAATTATACAATTAAACCCTATAAATTCTAGCGGCGATTACGAAAGGTTACAATATGCACACCAGAGGATTGTCGAAAAAGTTGGCAAAGGAGAAGGAGATGGAAGGAAACAGAGGGGAAGAAGAGGAAGGAACACCGATTGAAGAAGTGGAGACAATAATAACCACAACAGAACCAAGCCAAGACGAAGAAATGGAATTACAGGCGGGCGACAAGGGAGAATTTAGAGGAGACCCGAACATACTAAAATTAATGGAAATGATGAACAATAATTTGAAGGAGATGAACAATAAATTCGACAAGAATGAGGAGAGCTTGAAGGAGATGAACAATAAATTCGACAAGAATGAGGAGAGTTTGAAGGAGATGAACAATAAATTCGACAAGAATGAGGAGAGTTTGAAGGAGATGAACAATAAATTCGACAAGAATGAGGAGAGTTTGAAGGAGATGAACAATAAATTCGACGGCATGAAGAAAGAAACCAGTGACAATTTGAAACAGATCAATGAAAAAATAGTGAGTACTAAGGAAGAATTGAGGAAAACAGTCAACCAAAATAATGAAACACTACAACAACGATTACTGGAGGAAATTCAGCAAAGAAATGAAGATTTGAAGGAAGAATTGAAGGAACAGCTGAAGGAGGACCACGAGAAAAATAAAGAAGAAATGAAGCTACAGATGGCACACCAATTAATGGAGTACCGAGAAGAAGCAAAACAGCAGGTTACGGAAATCAATGACAAATTAGAGGAAACATTGGAGAAGCTAGAGAAGACCAACGAAAATGTTTCTGGAGTCTGCAAGGAAGTACTCGATAAAATGAACCGTCTCGAAGGAGAAAATAAGAGAAGAATTGAGGAAGGTCATGAAGAAACAGTCAGAAGATGTACCCAGATAGACCAGGACATACACCAAGTCCGGGAAGAAAACCAGAAAGAGGTAGCAGCTGTACGAACAGACTTGGGAGAACGAATGGAAGGAGTTTACAGTAACTTAAATAAAGTAGATAGCAAAGTAGACAAAAACCAACAGAGGATTGACGAAATGCGCAGAATAGAAGAGTCATTACGGGAAGAAGTGGATGCCTGGCGTGACCGACCATGTAATAATAATCATGTCATGAACACAGACAACAGAGATACTATTAATTTCCGTAATTATAAAAGAAACCCTATTGAATTCTTGAAGAGGGTAGAAGAGTTAATCATCAAGAATCGAGAGACTCGATGGACTACAATAAGAGGGATGTTGGACGAAATGTTCAAGGAGACATACGACAACTGGTGGACTGCCACTCGACCAGACATCCAAAACCTTCAAGACTTTAAGACTCAGTTCAAGGCTAAATACTGGTCTGAATCAACTCAGAATATGGTCCGCAATAACCTGAGCAATGGAAGGTATGAAAACCAGAATGGACAATCCCTTACCTCCTACTTCTTGGGAAAAATCTGCATGGCCAGGAATTTGGAGCCACGTATACCTGAAGAGTGTCTGGTAATACAGTTATCTTACCACTACGACGACGCCATCCAAAAGGCACGGATGTACAGCCAGGTAAAGACCATCCAAGATATGGCTAGCTTACTGGAAAGCCATGAACATGAGTGGCAGTACAGGAAAAATAGAGGGTACAGTTTCAGAAATAATAGAACCAATGAGGGACAATTGTCACAGAATCAACAGGGAGATAATAAGCCACCGATAAATAACCCTAACAATTACCAAGGGAACACACGGGGCAATAACGCGCCCAGAAATTTTAACAGAAGTGGAAACCATAATAATAACAACTTCAGGAACAACCACAGGGGTAATTTCCCGTCGAATGGTTACAACAACAATTATCGCCCTGGAAACAACAGTAATCAGAACAATAATCCAGGATACCGGCCACAGGTAAATTACATAAGGGGGCAAAGACAAAGGAGCCCAAGAAGAAACTATCCCTCATCTAACTATCGGCGAACGTACTATAACCAGGTACCCGATACGAGAAGTCACCCATTCGAAGAAGATCACAGGCACAGCGTGGATGACCGGAATAATCAACAGGAGCCGAACGCTAACCAACCATCAAACACTACTGATGTTGGGGGCAATGAGGTCAACCCTCATTTAAACGATTAAGGCCAGTGAAAACTGCGGACAGCCCATCACTGGACCAATCTCTGGGTGAATATAAGACAACACATGACAAGAAGATCACAATAATATGTACTAATTATTTGAAAAATATAAGGGACGATTTGATCGAAGAATAATCAAAACTAAAGAAGAAAGAAGAACAACCAAAGCTACTGAAGAAAGAAGAAAGAAGAATAATCAAATCCACTGAAGAATTTATAAACTTAGCTTACCACGACTTTACGGAAGCTACCCCATACACAATGATGTTTGAGCGGCCACCGCCTAGAGAGATAACTGATATGATCCAATTCCCCACCAACACCGAATATCAATTCGAGAAAAAAGATTCTACAACAGAATAGCTGAAAAGGTAGAGCAACAAAAGAATAAGTACGCTAAGAACCAGAAAAAGACTATTAAGTACGATGTAGGAGAAAGGGTACTTTTAAAAAACAGAGAATTACCCAGCTCCATAGAAGGCATCACTAGAAAGTTACTATTATTATACGTGGGACCATACACTATAACAAAAGACAAGGGCAATAACACTTACGAGATCACTCACCCTGTCACCAAGAAAATAAAGGGGATATACAATCAAGCCTCAATTAAGAAATATTATGACAATCAACAATAACTGTAAAAAACAATTTAAAGTAAAAAACCAACAAAAATACTTTAAATAAAGAAAAAAAAAATAAAGTGACAAACAAACAAGTCTGCCAATGTCATAAAGAAAAGATCTCTAAAGAATGTCAAAATTCCAAAACATTCGTAAGTATAGCTTACACTAAGCATTAGAGAAACCATTATGATGAATAAAAAATTGTAAAAAATCAAAAAAGATATGTAAGAAAAGCTTACCCAAATATCTCGATAATATTTTAGAACAAGTAAAAATGGAGAGATAAAGGTTACAAGGCATTCATACAAAGTAAGAGCAACCAACTTACTACAATATTTAAATAAAAATTAACAATTGAGGAGTGTAGTTACAAAACATTCCTACAAAATAAGGTTAAATTACCATAATATTTAGCCAAAAAAATGAGGCATAAAAAGCATAACATACTGTAAAGGAATAAGCTACAAAAAAATTCCTAACTAGTAAGAAGCAATAACTTACTATGATATCTAAAAAATTATGAAAAAATATCAATCAAAATGATCAGCTTCCACAACTATTTAGAAAGAGGGGAAGTAAAATTACCCAAACCAATGATCACAAAACAATATAAATGAAATAAACGTTCTAAGAGTTGTAATGTGAAATGAGATGAAACAAAGAGTAATTAAAAATGAATAAAAATGTGAATTGTATCAATAAAAAACAATGCTTCGAATAGTATCAAATAGTATCTATAAAGAAAGATTGAACAATATATGACTCGAACTGAGCAATAATGAAGTATAAAAGTAAAAAATTCCCAACAAATATTATGATTATGATTATTACTATTATTATTTTGAGTCACGAGTTGACTATATTTAAGAATTGTTAATTGAGTTTGTTTGTTGAATGAACCAGCAATCATTTTACTGAGCAGGGATGATGTTCCCCTGATATCAGTATAAGAGTAGTTTTGATGAAAAATAAGATTTATAGGGAATAAGTTATAATAAAAAATCAATAAGCCAGTTCGCAATATGAGAAGATAATGAAGAAAAGACTAAGAATAATGGAATTAAAGGATACAGAATTAATTATAAAAAATGAATGAGAAGCAGGAGAATTTGAAAAAAAAAAAAAAAAAAAAAATTGATACGATACAATTGATAATTTCATTAAACTTAAATTCACGTTTTATAAAATGATCAATTTTGGTGGAAGGGCATTATATAACATTGCCAAACCCTGATCACATTTGATATAAATAAGTATGTAAAAAATGCCAAGAAACAATATATTTTGATAGATAAATGATAACGAGAATGAAAGTAGTAAATATAATCAATAGTGAAGGAAGAAGAATACAACCAAAGGTGGTTACAAAACAAGAAAATACGAACTAGACTGACAGACAACTGACATTGACCCAACCCCAGAGATTGGCCAGATATTAACCAAAGTAAAGCGAGACAAGAAGACAGTGAAGAAAAAAGAAAAAAAAATTACATGGCCATAACAATTAACTCATAAAATTGTTTTAAAAGAGCATAATTTTTTATTATTATTAATAATTTATGTTTAAATTTTTATTAGTGGTAACTTGTAAATGACAGTATCTCAGCAATTGTTATACATAAAAAACCATGTGTAGATATGATTGTATGTATATCCTTATCTATAGGTGATGTGTCAGCTGTTATGTTTAAAATTACACTCATACAGACAGGGAATAGAAATGTGTGCGTGATTCAATCAGAGAACAAATTGTATAGCCTACTATATACTTTGGAACTTTTACTAGGATTATTTCAGCAGTATGTATGTTATTTCAGCATTATGTGTTTGAAAGTATAAGGTTTTGGAGAGTTTATTTATTCGCTAATATTATTGCTGTTGCTACAGATGTAGTATGTTTCAATTAACACAATATATTTTAACATTATTAAATTGTTGTTATTATTATTAATTATGACATTTCAGACCAATTTTTATCACTTTAATGACAATGTATACAAAGTTATGTTTTATTTGAAAGATGTATTTACAATACCATGTTGTTTGAATATTATAAAATGATATGTGACAGTCTGAAGTTAACAAAAGAGACATGAACTCATTAGATACAAAAAACTTTGTAATAATAGTGAGATCGTGAGAAATATAAGGGTAATTAGAGATAGGTAGGGAGTGACAAAGATGAACAGTGAAGTGATAAGTGTAATAAAATAAACAGCATATAATCTTAAGAAAAAAGAGTTAAACAAGTGTGACAAACCCAAAACATAAGCACATATTAAATGAGCAATTAAGTTAAGTATATTAGACTGAAAGACACAGAATAATTGTGAATGTAAAAAACAGAAAAAATATTATCTCAGTATAAAAATCACCAGGGTGATTACTGTTATAAAAGAGATGGTGTAGGTATAACACTCACCAAATTTGTTCATTTGTTAATTTAAAGAAAGAAGTTATTGGCTTAATGTTTAAGGCAATAAATACCAGAAGAAATAGTTTTACAGTAATATGTTAGTATGTTTTAAGGAAGTAAGGAATTTATAAAGAAAATAATAGCAATACCTTTATAAGAAATAATAGGCAAAATATAATAATTATGTGTAACGAAAGGGAACATGGCAGAATTATATTAAAACTTAGAAATAAGTAAATTATGTATTAACATAGTATTATCAATTTTGGACTAAAACATTAATACATGGCTTAGACCAATCTTGTAAGATATCAAACTAATCTTTGAAAGAAAATAGGAACATCTATGTAAAGATTACAACCATTGAAATTATCCCCAAGTAAATATAGCCATTATAAAATATTTATTCAAATTAAACAAAAAATTCAAAGTTTGATAACAATGTGTATATTTTGAGATCGACCAGGGAGAATAATTACGTTACCATGGAAACTGTGGAGTAACAAGCAAAAATACCGTTAGATTTTTTTACTGAATGCATGACGCTTTAATGGTATAGACGCTAATTTTCGAGTGACCAAAATTGTCAATTAAAACATAGAAAATATCAGAAGAAATTACTACTAAGTGTATACCAAGACTTAAGATGAGGACTGGAACCATATTATTGAAGTTGAGGCCAAATTAACGAAAAAAGAAAATAAATTACTACCAATTAAACTGGAAAAGATGCCTGATGTCCAGAACCAAGCAAATTAAAGAAGATTGTAGTATAACCCATGAATAACAGATCGTATGAATTCGCCATAACTACGGAAGTGATAAGTACCTATTAAATTACCCAAAATATATAAATAAACTCACGTTAATTATTTCTCACTAAAGGTCGAAATCTCACTGAACTGAAATTAATTACTTTCAAAGATTAAAAAGAATACTAAGTCACTGACAATTTATAAACTAACCAATATAAACTGTTGTTAATGATCCATAACTTGTAAACACTTTTACTACACTGCGCTAAACAAATTATACCTACACAATATGTTAGTTAAGTTTACTTGATGTAAGGGTGTGTATTTTTATTGTTTTAAACATTTGTAATCTTTTTAACGTAACCTCAAGAACCTATGACAAACAAACATTAATTACTGATGTACTATTTCCAACAGACGCCATTACTAAAAGTCTGTTTATCAATTCAAATATCGATTTGTCAAACCCTGTAATTGTCTCATATAAATAACCGGAGCATTTGTAGTAGAATAATTTGTATTAAATGAATAACTAATCACTAATAAAAAATGTATAAGTATTGAGTGTAACCACGGTGTTATAATTTCATTAGGAGGTGCACAATATTTTATGTACATTTTAGCAGATGACTAACGATTTACACAGCCCACGCATCGAACTGCTGTGCGCTCCAGTGGGCCTAGCTGGCGGAAATATTTGAATTATTCAAACCGCCTGAGCTGCGCTGGTCATATACCTGTGAATTTTATTTTAATTGTTTTGAGAAAACAATTTGGCGCCACCGGGATTTTATCACCCCTAGTGAAAAAACAGGTAAGAACACCGAGACCTGGTTATTCGTACGTTCGCAACGGACGAATCTGCGGAAGTTGCACGCATTTGAACTACGGATCGAGAAGACACGTTACACCCAGTACACACAAATTGTACATTATTCACATTTTACAGAGTAAAACGGTAGCCGTACACACGACTATATTACAATATGTACAGAAGAATTATATATATAAAGATATTAACTCATACATAATTTACATTAAAATGAAAAAATTATAATTTTATTCCCTGGCAACAAAATTATTTTATTTTTAACAATTACCATTGTTTGAAAAAGTTTAAATGAATTTTCAAGTACTTTACTGTTGTTAAAACGTAAAAGGTTGCCGGTAAACTACCCCTTCCCCTTAACCGATCTTCACCAAAATCGAAAATCCTTGAGATTTCTACAAATCAGGGCTGTATGCAAAACATTATTTGATTCTGTTTGAATTTGCGGCTGTTATCGTTTGCCATAGAAAATACCCTTGTTAAAAAAACGTTGCTGGTAAACTACCCCTTTCCCTTAACCGATCTTCACCAAAAACATTAGGTCTTGAGAACTCTACAATTTAGGGCTGTATGAAAATAATCTTTTGATTCTGTTTGAATTTGCGGCTGTTATCGTTTGCCATAGGAAATACCCTTGTTAAAACATAAAATGTTACAGGTAAACTACCCCTTCCCCTTAACCGATCTTCACCAAAAATAATAGGTCTTGAGAACTCTACAAATCAGGGCTGTATGCGATACATTATTTGATTCTGTTTAAAGTTGCGGCTGTTATCGTTTGCAAAAAAAAAAATTTTCCTTGATAAAAAAAACCGTTGCTGGTAAACTACCCCTTTCCCTCAACCGATCTTCACCAAAAACAATAGGTCGTGAGTACTCTACAAATCAGGGCTGTATGCAAAAAAATATTTGATTCTGTTTGAATTTGCGGCTGTTATCGTTTGCCATAGGAAAAAATTTACACACAGACAGATACACAGACACACAGACACACACACTGACACTTTTCGAAAAACGACTTTTTTTCATGTTTTGAGTGTAGTACAATCAGAATCTGCAATACTCTCGAACACGATTTTTTTTGCCATCACCATACTTCCATTTCCTTAAGGAATATGGAAGTAAAAAATCGGTATGGAGAACCATACATGACTTCCATATTCTAAGATTTAAATTTAAAATCATTTTCGAAATGAAATATTACCATAGAAACTACTTCTTTCTACTTACTGCTTCAGCCTTAACCACAGTACTGTGGTCACTAACATATACCACCTCACGTTATCGCACTCGATTGTCACTGATGATGGAAGTCGATGGCATTGCCGAAACGTCTGGTTTTGTAGAAAACATTGGACTACGGCCAAATATCCCGGGAAGGAATTTTAACAAAAACTACTTCTTTGTTGCCGATAACGTTGTACACATATATATAAAAAATATGCATAAAATTAATGGCTTGTATAAGTTAATGATTGATCTCCATTAAGTAGTGCTCAAGTTTCCAAATTTTTTAATATTATGATGTCCGTAATTAAAACATCAGAGCAGGTTTAGTGTGAATGAGGGTACACCGTGGACTAAAATTTTCAACATTTCCTATTGAGCGTTGCTTAGAGTAAAGCTGCGAATCTACAGTGTATGTTTCACAGAACAAACACGCGAAAAAGAAGGAGCGCTCCGAAGTCACTCATGGACCCTCAGCATCTTGGAGAGGGTTCATTCCCTAAAGACGAAAAGTCTATCTATGAATCGTTCCTCTGTAAACACGTGCAGTTACACTGCCCAGCGATCCACAGGAAGCAAATTGATGTCCATTTTTTCGGCTTGCACGCGTTATGTTGGTGTGGGTTTCGGCACTTTCCATTTAAAAAGCGTGCAAATGTAAGAAAATAAACATGAGTGAGGCCAGAAATAACGCGAATTTTGTATGTGTGTGTGTGTGTGTGTGTGTGTGTGCGTGTGTGTCTTCCCTGCCTTTTTATTGCTGTAGTCATAATAATAAAATGGAAACCTAAACATTACATAACTGAGATATGCTTACCTGCCACGAACAATATATTATTTTATACATGTACGAGGTGTGTTCAAAAAAAAGACCGAACTATTTGTGTAGCACGTGAACTAGCGCGTAGAGCGAGCTGCAGAATTAAATGCTGCTAGCGACAGGTTTTGACGCCTGAATGCCGTTTTCTCTGTTCCGTCACGATCTTCAGTCTTCGAGCTACACGCGCTGTAGTGGGCACGGGCACACACCGTCCGGCGGATTTATAACGAAGTGAGAATGAAGATCTTAACACAACGTGTGTGTATAAAATTTTGCTGCTGACTTCGTAAAATCTTTACAGAGCTATTTCCATTGTCTTCCTAAGTTTTCATTACCATTTGCATTGGTACGCAGTTGTTGACCGATTTCAAAACGGGTCTCTTTCTGATCGTCGTCAACAAACACAGTAATAATTTTTCAGTGATACGATACATTTAAATTTTTCTATCAAAATTTAATTTTACGATCTTAAATGGATTCTGTCAGAAAGTATCGGCATTTAAACGATGATTTACAATTACCACATCACGAGCTCTCTTCCCATGATCTTCGATATCGCTTTGATCTGCACCGACCATTGTTTTTCCCTCTTTAAAAATTCTTAAACTAATCGTTCGCCTCACGCAGGCTTCCGCGTATGCTTAATTGAAAACCAGAATGTCTCTGAAAAGTTTTAACCTAGTTTTGCTGCAAAATTTCATACGCACACGTAGTTCTCGCGGTCTTTCTTAATCGCTTTGTCACTAATCCGCCGGCCAGCGTGTGCACGTCCCCACTCAATGTGATATACCTCAAAGACTACTGCTAATAGCGGAACACAATAAGTGGTAGTTTGTTATCAAAAACTATCGCTAGGTGCGCGCAAAGTCGCGGCGCGTCGTTTGTGCGGATTGATGTGTTACTCAAAAAGTTTGGTCTTTTTATGAACACACCTCGTATATTAACTCATACATAATTTACGTTAAAATGAAAAAATTATAATTTTATTCCCTAGCAACAAAATTATTTTATTTTTAACAATTAACATTGTTTGAAAAAGTTTAAATGAATTTTCAAGTACTTTACTGTTGTTAAAACGTAAAAGGTTCCAGGTAAACTACCCCTTCCCCTCAACCGATCTTCACCAAAATCTAAAATCCTTGAGATTTCTACAAATTAGGTCTGTATGCAAAACATTATTTGATTCTGTTTGAATTTGCGGCTGTTATCGTTTGAAATAGAAAATACCCTTGTTAAAAAAACGTTGCAGGTAAACTACCCCTTTCCCTTAACCGATCTTCACCAAAAACAATAGGTCTTGAGAACTCTACAATTTAGGGCTGTATGCAAATAATATTTTGATTCTGTTTGAATTTGCGGCTGTTATCGTTTGCCATAGGAAATACCCTTGTTAAAATATAAAACGTTACAGGTAAACTACCCCTTCTCCTCAACCGACTCTTCAACAAAACAATAGATCTTGAGAACTCTACAAATCGGGGCTGTATGCGAAACATTATATGATTCTGTTTAAATTTGCGGCTGTTATCGTATGCAAAATAAACATTTTCCTTGATAAAAAAACCGTTGCTGGTAAACTACCCCTTTCCCTCAACCGATCTTCACCAAAAACAGTAGGTCGTGAGTACTCTACAAATCAGGGCTGTATGCAAAAAATTATTTGATTCTGTTTGAATTTGCGGAAGTTATCGTTTGCCATAGGAAAAAAATCTACAGACAGACACACAGACACACACACAGACACTTTTCAAAAAACGACTTTTTTTCATGTTTTGAGTGTAGTACAATCAGAATCTGCAATAATCTCGAACACGATTTTTTTTGCCATCACCATACTTCCATTTCCTTAAGGAATATGGAAGTAAAATATCGGTATGGAGAACCATACATGACTTCCATATTCTAAGATTTATTTTTAAAATAATTTTCAGCCAAACAGACAGGCTGTGTCTTACCTGCCTTTTTATTGCTGTATTAAATAAAAAATATTATATTACATTAAAATGAAAAAATTATAATTTTATTGCCTGGCAACAAAATTATTTTATTTTTAACAATTACCATTGTTTCAAAAAGTTTAAATAAATTTTCAAGTACTTTACTCTTGTTAAAACGTAAAAGGTTGCAGGTAAACTACCCCTTCCCCTTAACCGATCTTCACCAAAATCGAAAGGCATTGAGACCTCTACAATTCAGGGACGTATGCAAAAAATTATTTGATTCTGTTTGAATTTGCGGCTGTTATCGTTTGCCATAGAAAATACGCTTGATAAAAAAACGTTGCAGGTAAACTACCCCTTCCCCTTAACCGATCTTCACCAAAAACAATAAGTCTTGAGAACTCTACAATTTAGGGCTGTATGCAAATAATCTTTTGATTCTGTTTGAATTTGCGGCTGTTATAGTTTGTTTCAAAAAGTTTAAATAAATTTTCAAGTACTTTACTCTTGTTAAAACGTAAAAGGTTGCAGGTAAACTACCCCTTCCCCTTAACCGATCTTCACCAAAATCGAAAGTCAATGAGACCTCTACAAATCAGGGCTGTATGCAAAACATTATTTGATTCTGTTTGAATTTGCGGCTATTATCGTTTGCCATAGAAAATACCCTTGTTAAAAAAACGTTGCTGGTAAACTACCCCTTTCCCTCAACCGATCTTCACCGAAAACAAAAAGTCTTGAGAACTCTACAATTTAGGGCTGTATGCAAATAATCTTTTGATTCTGTTTGAATTTGCGGCTGTTATCGTTTGCCATAGGAAATACCCTTGTTAAAACATAAAACGTTACAGGTAAACTACCCCTTTCCCTTACCCGATCTTCACCAAAATCAACAGATCTTGAGAACTCTACAATTCAGGGCTGAATGCGAAACATTATTTGATTCTGTTTGAATTTGCGGCTGTTATAGTTTGCCAAACAAACAAAATTACCCTTGCTAAAAAAAAAACCGTTGCCGGTAAACTACCCCTTTCCCTCAACCGATCTTCACCAAAAACCATAGGTCGCGAGTACTCTGAAAATCAGGACTGTATGCAAAAAATTATTTGATTCTGTTTGAATTTGCGGCAGTTATCGTTTGCCATAGAAAAAAAATCTACAGACACATAGACACAGAGACAGACAGACAGACAGACACACACACAGACACTTTTCGGAAAACGATTTTTTTCATGTTTTGAGTGTAGTAGAATCAGAATCTGCAATAATCTCGAACACGATTTTTTTTGCCATCACCATACTTCCATTCCTTAAGGAATATGGAAGTAAAAATCGGTATGGAGAACCATACATGACTTCCATATTCTAAGATTTAAATTTAAAATCATTTTCGAAATGAAATATTACCATAGAAACTACTTCTTTCTACTTACTGCTTCAGCCTTAACCACAGTACTGTGGTCACTAACATATACCACCTCACGTTATCACACTCGAAAATACCCTTGTTAAAAAACGGTGCAGGTAAACTACCCCTTTCCCTTAACCGATCTTCACCAAAAACAATAGGTCGTGAGTACTCTACAAATCAGGGCTGTATGCAAAAAATTATTTGATTCTGTTTGAATTTGCGGCAGTTATCGTTTGCCATAGAAAAAAAATCTACAGACAGACACACAGACACACACACAGACACTTTTCAAAAAACGACTTTTTTTCATGTTTTGAGTGTAGTACAATCAGAATCTGCAATAATCTCGAACACGATTTTTTTTGCCATCACCGTACTTCGATTCCTTAAGGAATATGGAAGTAAAAAAATCGGTATGGAGAACCATACATGACTTCCATATTCTAAGATTTAAATTTAAAATCATTTTCGAAATGAAATATTACCATAGAAACTACTTCTTTCTACTTACTGCTTCAGCCTTAACCACAGTACTGTGGTCACTAACATATACCACCTCACGTTATCACACTCGAAAATACCCTTGTTAAAAAACGTTGCTGGTAAACTACCCCTTTCCCTTAACCGATCTTCACCAAAAGCAATCGGTCGTGAGTAGTCTACAAATCAGGGCTGTATGCAAAAAATTATTTGATTCTGTTTGAATTTGCGGCAGTTATCGTTTGCCATAGGAAAAAAAATCTACAGATAGACACACAGACACACACACAGACACTTTTCAAAAAACGACTTTTTTTCATGTTTTGAGTGTAGTACAATCAGAATCTGCAATAATCTCGAACATGATTTTTTTTGCCATCACCATACTTCCATTTCTTTAAGGAATATGGAAGTAAAAAATCGGTATGGAGAACTATACATGACTTCCATATTCTAAGATTTAAATTTAAAATCATTTTCGAAATGAAATATTACCATAGAAACTACTTCTTTCTCCTTACTGCTTCAGCCTTAACCACAGTACTGTGGTCACTAACATATACCACCTCACGTTATCACACTCCAAAATACCCTTGTTAAAAAATGTTGCTAGTAAACTACCCCTTTCCCTTAACCGATCTTCACCAAAAACAATACGTCTTGAGAACTCTACAATTTAGAGCTGTATGCAAATAATCTTTTGATTCTGTTTGAATTTGCGGCTGTTATCGTTTGCCATAGAAAATACCCTTGTTAAAACATAAAACGTTGCAGGTAAACTACCCCTTTCCCTTAACCGATCTTCACCAAAAACAACAGATCTTGAGAATTCTACAATTCAGGGCTGTATGCGAAACATTATTTGATTCTGTTTGAATTTGCGGCTGTTATCGTTTACCAAAAAAAAAATTTCCCTTGATAAAAAAAAACCGTTGCCGGTAAACTACCCTTTTCCCTCAACCGATCTTCACCAAAAACAATCGGTCGTGAGTACTCTACAAATCAGGGCTGTATGCAAAAAATTATTTGATTCTGTTTGAATTTGCGGCAGTTATCGTTCGCCATAGAAAAAAAGAATCTACAGACAGACACACAGACACACACACAGGCACTTTTCAAAAAACGACTTTTTTTCATGTTTTGAGTGTAGTACAATCAGAATCTGCAATAATCTCGAACACGATTTTTTTTGCCATCACCATACTTACATTTCCTTAAGGAATATGGAAGTAAAAATCGGTATGGAGAACCATACATGACTTCCATATTCTAAGATTTAAATTTAAAATCATTTTCGAAATGAAATATTACCATAGAAACTACTTCTTTCTACTTACTGCTTCAGCCTTAACCACAGTACTGTGGTCACTAACATATACCACCTCACGTTATCACACTCCAAAATACCCTTGTTAAAAAATGTTGCTGGTAAACTACCCCTTTCCCTTAACCGATCTTCACCAAAAACAATACGTCTTGAGAACTCTACAATTTAGAGCTGTATGCAAATAATCTTTTGATTCTGTTTGAATTTGCGGCAGTTATCGTTTGCCATAGGAAAAAAAATCTACAGATAGACACACAGACACACACACAGACACTTTTCAAAAAACGACTTTTTTTCATGTTTTGAGTGTAGTAGAATCAGAATCTGCAATAATCTCGAACACGATTTTTTTTGCCATCACCATACTTCCATTCCTTAAGGAATATGGAAGTAAAAATCGGTATGGAGAACCATACATGACTTCCATATTCTAAGATTTAAATTTAAAATCATTTTCGAAATGAAATATTACCATAGAAACTACTTCTTTCTACTTACTGCTTCAGCCTTAACCACAGTACTGTGGTCACTAACATATACCACCTCACGTTATCACACTCGAAAATACCCTTGTTAAAAAACGTTGCAGGTAAACTACCCCTTTCCCTTAACCGATCTTCACCAAAAACAATAGGTCGTGAGTACTCTACAAATCAGGGCTGTATGCAAAAAATTATTTGATTCTGTTTGAAATTGCGGCAGTTATCGTTTGCCATAGAAAAAAAAATCTACAGACAGACACACAGACACACACACAGACACTTTTCAAAAAACGACTTTTTTTCATGTTTTGAGTGTAGTACAATCAGAATCTGCAATAATCTCGAACACGATTTTTTTTGCCATCACCATACTTCCATTTCCTTAAGGAATATGGAAGTAAAAAAATCGGTATGGAGAACCATACATGACTTCCATATTCTAAGATTTAAATTTAAAATCATTTTCGAAATGAAATATTACCATAGAAACTACTTCTTTCTACTTACTGCTTCAGCCTTAACCACAGTACTGTGGTCACTAACATATACCACCTCACGTTATCACACTCGAAAATACCCTTGTTAAAAAACGTTGCTGGTAAACTACCCCTTTCCCTTAACCGATCTTCACCAAAAACAATAGGTCGTGAGTACTCTACAAATCAGGGCTGTATGCAAAAAATTATTTGATTGTGTTTGAATTTGCGGCAGTTATCGTTTGCCATAGGAAAAAAAATCTACAGATAGACACACAGACACACACACAGACACTTTTCAAAAAACGACTTTTTTTCATGTTTTGAGTGTAGTACAATCAGAATCTGTAATAATCTCGAACACGATTTTTTTTGCCATCACCATACTTACATTTTTTTAATTAATATGGAAGTAAAAAATCGGTATGGAGAACCATACATGACTTCCATATTCTAAGATTTAAATTTAAAATCATTTTCGAAATGAAATATTACCATAGAAACTACTTCTTTCTACTTACTGCTTCAGCCTTAACCACAGTACTGTGGTCACTAACATATACCACCTCACGTTATCACACTCCAAAATACGCTTGTTAAAAAATGTTGCTGGTAAACTACCCCTTTCCCTTAACCGATCTTCACCAAAAACAATACGTCTTGAGAACTCTACAATTTAGAGCTGTATGCAAATAATCTTTTCATTCTGTTTGAATTTGCGGCTGTTATCGTTTGCCATAGAAAATACCCTTGTTAAAACATAAAACGTTGCAGGTAAACTACCCCTTTCCCTTAACCGATCTTCACCAAAAACAACAGATCTTGAGAATTCTACAATTCAGGACTGTATGCGAAACATTATTTGATTCTGTTTGAATTTGCGGCTGTTATCGTTTACCAAAAAAAAAATTTCCCTTGATAAAAAAAAACCGTTGCCGGTAAACTACCCCTTTCCCTCAACCGATCTTCACCAAAAACAATAGGTCGTGAGTACTCTACAAATCAGGGCTGTATGCAAAAAATTATTTGATTCTGTTTGAATTTGCGGCAGTTATCGTTCGCCATAGAAAAAAAAAATCTACAGACAGACACACAGACACACACACAGACACTTTTCAAAAAACGACTTTTTTTCATGTTTTGAGTGTAGTACAATCAGAATCTGCAATAATCTCGAACACGATTTTTTTTGCCATCACCATACTTCCATTTCCTTAAGGAATATGGAAGTAAAAAATCGGTATGGAGAACCATACATGACTTCCATATTCTAAGATTTAAATTTAAAATCATTTTCGAAATGAAATATTACCATAGAAACTACTTCTTTCTACTTACTGCTTCAGCCTTAACCACAGTACTGTGGTCACTAACATATACCACCTCACGTTATCACACTCGAAAATACCCTTGTTAAAAAACGTTGCTGGTAAACTACCCCTTTCCCTTAACCGATCTTCACCAAAAACAATAGGTCGTGAGTACTCTACAAGCCAGGGCTGTATGCAAAAAATTATTTGATTCTGTTTGAATTTGCGGCAGTTATCGTTTGCCATAGAAAATACCCTTGTTAAAACATAAAACGTTGCAGGTAAACTACGCCTTTCCCTTAACCGATCTTCACCAAAAACAACAGATCTTGAGAACTCTACAATTCAGGGCTATATGCGAAACATTATTTGATTCTGTTTGAATTTGCGGCTGTTATCGTTTACCAAAAAAAAAAAGTTTCCCTTGATAAAAAAAAAACCGTTGCTGGTAAACTACCCCTTTCCCTCAACCGATCTTCACCAAAAACAATAGGTCGTGAGTACTCTACAAATCAGGGCTGTATGCAAAAAATTATTTGATTGTGTTTGAATTTGCGGCTGTTATCGTTTGCCATAGAAAAAATCTACAGACAGACACACAGACAGAAACACAGACACACACAGACACTTTTCGAAAAACGACTTTTTTCATGTTTTGAGTGTAGTACAATCAGAATCTGCAATAATCTCGAACACGATATTTTTTCCATCACCATACTTCCATTTCCTTAAGGAATATGGAAGTAAAAATATCAGATAAGTACACATGCTGTTGAAGCCATTCACTTTCATGAAACTTGAGCTAAACTCAAAACGTCTTCAAAGTAACTTGAACTTCATGTCTCAATTCAAACAATCTTGTGAGTACTTTTTCTCATGAAAGCCACCTCACTTCTGTGTGTACAAGTAATGTAGTATGGAGGCTGTCCATCTCTTCACACAAAGATGTGAAGATTCTGGTGTTTTTACTTCCATGTTCCATAAGGAAATTAATAGAAATTAATGGTGATGGCGAAAAAAATCGTGTTCAAGATAAGGGCTGATTGTACTACCCTCAAAACATGAAGAAAAATAATTTTTAGAAAAGTGTGTGTGTCTGTCTGTATGTCTATGTGTAGAATTTTTCTATGGTGAACGATAACAGCCGCAAGTTCAAACAGAATCAAATAATTTTTTGTATACATCCCTGAATTGTAGAGGACTCAATGCCTATTGATTTTTGTGAAGATCGGTTAAGGCAAAGGGGTAGTTTACCTGGAACATTTTATGTTTTAACAGGAGTATTACTTCCATATTCCTTAAGGAATGGAAGTATGGTGATGGCAAAAAAAATCGTGTTCGAGATTATTGCAGATTCTGATTCTACTACACTCAAAACATGAAAAAAAGTCGTTTTCCGAAAAGTGTCTGTGTGTCTGTCTGTGTGTCTGTCTGTCTGTGTGTCTGTGTGTCTGTCTGTCTGTAGATTTTTTTTCTATGGCAAACGATAACTGCCGCAAATTCAAACAGAATCAAATAATTTTTTGCATACAGCCCGGTTTTGCAGAGTTCTCGCGACCTATTGTTTTTGGTGAAGATCGGTTGAGGGAAAGGGGTAGTTTACCTGCAACGGTTTTTTTTTAGCAAGGGAAATTTTGTTTGTTTGGCAAACGATAACAGCCGCAAATTCAAACAGAATCAAGTAATGTTTCGCATACAGCCCTGAATTGCAGAGTTCTCAAGACCTATTGTTTTTGGTGAAGATCGGTTAAGGGAAAGGGGTAGTTTACCTGTAACGTTTTATGTTTTAACAAGGGTATTTCCTATGGCAAACGATAACAGCCGCAAATTCAAACAGAATAAAAAGATTATTTGCATACAGCCCTAAATTGTAGAGTTCTCAATACCTTTTGTTTTTGGTGAAGATCGGTTAAGGGAAAGGGGTAGTTTACCTACAACGTTTTTTTAACAAGGGTATTTTCTATGGCAAACGATAACAGCCGCAAATTCAAACAGAATCAAATAATTTTCTGCATACAGCCCTGATTTGTAGAGTACTCAAGACCTATTGTTTTTGGTGAAGATCGGTTGAGGGGAAGGGGTAGTTTACCAGCAACGTTTTTTATCATGCGTATTTTCTATGGCAAACGACAACTGCCGCAAATTCAAACAGAATCAAATAATTTTTTGCATACAGCCCTGATTTGTAGAGTACTCGCGACCTGTTGTTTTTGGTGAAGATCGGTTGAGGGGAAGGGGTAGTTTACCTGCAACGGTTTTTTTTATCAAGCGAAAATTTTTTTTTTTTTTGGCAAACGATAACAGCCGCAAATTCAAACAGAATCAAATAATGTTTCGCATACAGCCCTGAATTGTAGATTTCTCAAGACCTATTGTTTTTGGTGAAGATCGGTTGAGGGAAAGGGGTAGTTTACCTGCAACGTTTTTTTAACAAGGTTATTTTATATGGCAAACGATAACAGCCGCAAATTCAAACAGAATCAAATAATGTTTTGCATACAGTCCTGATTTGTAGAGTACTCAAGACCTATTGTTTTTGGTGAAGATCGGTTAAGGGGAAGGGGTAGTTTACCTGCAACCTTTTACGTTTTATTTTCTATGGCAAACGATAACAGCCGCAAATTCAAACAGAATCAAATAATGTTTTGCATACAGCCCTGATTTGTAGAGTACTCAAGACCTATTGTTTTTGGTGAAGATCGGTTAAGGGGAAGGGGTAGTTTACCTGCAACGTTTTTTTATCAAGCGTATTTTCTATGGCAAACGATAACAGCCGCAAATTCAAACAGAATCAAATAATTTTTTGCATACATCCCTGAATTGTAGAGGTCTCAATGACTTTCGATTTTGGTGAAGATCGGTTAAGGGGAAGGGGTAGTTTACCTGCAACCTTTTACGTTTTAACAAGAGTAAAGTACTTGAAAATTTATTTAAACTTTTTGAAACAATGGTAATTGTTAAAAATAAAATAATTTTGTTGCCAGGCAATAAAATTATAATTTTTTCATTTTAATGTAATATAATATTTTTCATTTAATACAGCAATAAAAAGGCAGGTAAGACACAGCCTGGCTGTTTGGCTGAAAATGATTTTAAATATAAATCTTAGAATATGGAAGTCATGTATGGTTCTCCATACCGATATTTTTACTTCCATATTCCATAAGGAATTCCTTGTCTGTGTGTGTGTCTGTAGATTTTTTTCTATGGCAAACGATAACTGCTGCAAATTCAAACAGAATCAAATAATTTTTTGCATACAGTTCTGATTTGTAGAGTACTCCGACCTATTGTTTTTGGTGAAGATCGGTTGAGGGAAAGGGGTAGTTTACCTGCAACGGTTTTTTTTGTCAAGGGAATTATTTTTTTGGCAAACAATAGCCGCAAATTCAAACAGAATCAAATAATGTTTCTCATACAGCCCTGAATTGTAGAGTTCTCAAGACCTATTGTTTTTGGTGAAGATCGGTTAAGGGAAAGGGGTAGTTTACCTGCAACGTTTTACGTTTTAACAAGGGTATTTTCTATGGCAAACGATAACAGCCGTAAATTCAAACAGAATCAAATAATTTTTTGCATACACCCCTGAATTGTAGAGTTCTCAAGGTCTTTTGATTTTGGTGAAGATTGGTTAATGGGAAGGGGTAGTTTACCTGCAACCTTTTACGTTTTAACAACAGTAAAGTAATGTACTTGAAAATTCATTTAAATTTTTAAACAATGGTAATTTTAAAAATAAAATAATTTTGTTGCCAGGCAATAAAATTATAATTTTTTCATTTTAATGTAAATCATGTATGAGAGAAAATATATCGTTCGTGGCAGGCAAGCTTATCTCAGTTATGTAATGTTTACGTTTCCATTTTATTATTATGACTACCACAATAAAAAGGCAGAGAAGACACACACACACACACACACACACACACACACACACACACACACACACACACACACACACACACACACACACACACACACACACACACACACACACACACACACACACACACACACACACACACACACACACACACACACACACACACAATTCGCGTTATTTCTGGCCTCATTCATGTTTATTTTCTTACATTTGCACGCTTTTTAAATGGAAAGTGCCGAAACCCATACCAACATAACGCGTGCAAGCCGAAAAAGTGTCCAGCGTGGATAGCGATTTGCTTCCTGTGGATCGCTGGGCAGTGTAACTGCACGTGTTTACAGAGGAACGATTCATAGACAGACTTTTCGTCTTTAGGGAATGAACCCTCTGCAAGATGCTGAGGGTCTATGAGTGACTTCGGAGCGCTCCTTCTTTTCCGCGTGTTTGTTCTGTGAAACATGCACTGTAGATTCGCAGCTTTACTCTAAGCAACGCTCAATAGGAAATGTTGAAAATTTTTGTCCACAGTGTACCCTCATACACACTAAACCTGCTCTGATGTTTTAATTACGGACATCGTAATATTAAAACTTTGGAAACTTGAGCACTACTTAATGGAGATCAATCATTAACTTACACAAGCCATTAATTTTATGCATATTTTTTATATATATGTGTACAACATTATCGGCAACAAAGAAGTAGTTTTTGTTAAAATTCCTTCCTGGGATATTTGGCCGTAGTCCAATGTTTTCTACAAAACCAGACGTTTCGGCAATGCCATCGACTTCCATCATCAGTGAAAATCGAGTGCGATAACGTGAGGTGGTATACGTTAGTGACCACTGTACTGTGGTTAAGGCTGAAGCAGTAAATGGAAAGAAGTATAGTTTCTATGGTAATATTTCATTTCGAAAATGATTTTAAATATAAATCTTAGAATATGGAAGTCATGTATGGTTCTCCATACCGATTTTTTTCTATGACAAACGATGACTGCCATAAATTTAAACATAATCAAATAATTTTTTGCATATATGCCTGTGTTGTAGAGGACTGAATGCTTATTGATTTTTGTAAAGATCGGTTAAGGGGAAGGAGTAGTTTACCTGCAACATTTTGTTTTAACAAGAGTAATTTTTTTATGATGAACAATAACTGCCGTAAATTCAAACAGAATCAAATAGTTTTTTGCATATGTGCCTGAGTTGTAGAGGGGACTCAAGGCCTATTGATTCTGGTGAAGATCGGTTGCGGGGAAAGGGTTATTTACCTGCAACGTTTTATGTTTTAACAAGAGTAAAGTACTTAATTTTGATAAATAAAGTGTCCTGAAAAGAAGATCATAATAATCCACTGTAGAAACTTAGATGAAATATCTATAAATGAAGAGGCTAGTTAAAGGGGGTGGGGGTGATTTTTCTATAAATGAAAAAAATAGTTGAAGGGGAGGGGGATAATTTTTATTTATATGTCATGTGTACTACGTTATCGGCAACAAAGAAGTAGTTTGTTGTTAAAATTCCTTCCCTGGCTGCTTGGTGTCATCCAATGTTTTCTTCAAAACCAGATGTTTCGGCAGTGCCATTGACTGCCATCATCAGTGAAAATCGTGAGGTGGTATACGTTAGTGACCACAGTACTGTGGTTAAGGCTGAAGAAAGAAGTAGTTTCTATGGAAAATATTTCATTTCGAAAATGATTTTAAATATAAATCTTAGAACATGGAAGTCATGTATGGTTCTCCATACCGATATTTGAATTGGCCTTAATACAAATAACAACTTTGACAGATTGACTGAGCACTTCCTTCAATGAATCTGGCAGGGGTTTGGATGCTAGGCTTTGTCTCTGTATATAGCAATGACTCCAAGTTACATGGGAGCGACTTCTTTGATGCAAACTGTGTAAACCTGTGTAACACCCAGACAGGTTTTTCCACCTCTGTCCAAACACCACAGCAATTAGCCCAACCAATTTCTTTTTCACAGAAATAACACTGAATGGCATTAAATATCTCCTCACCTTTCAGTGAGAGGATAGCAAAGTAAAAGATTTTCTTCAAGCATGTTATTTAAATATCTTGCAATAACAAGCAAAATTGACAGATTGGAAACGTCAGTGCTTCCATCCACCTGTATTGAAAAGAAGGGACTCCTTTTTATTCTTTCAGTTACTGTGGATTCAGTGTCGTTGGATACATCCTTAATTTTCTGAGAAACAGTATTGTTTGAGAAGGGAATATTGTTAATTTTTTGGACATTGTCTTTTTCGAACATACATTGAAGAGTATCTTTGATACAAGGAGATATCAAATTTTCAACGCTTGTATGATTTTTACCACTTTTAGCAATATGGTAACTTATTCTGTATGACGCTTCAACCGTATTCTCATTGACTTTGTTTGCAGATAAGAGACAAGAAGTTAGATTAGGGCCAGTTGATAGTCGCTGGAAAAAAACTAACACCTTTTTTTTGTAAATTGGATGTTTTGTCTCTAAATGGCACATCAATAAAGATGGTTTTATGCTACTGTTAGAGAGTATCTCTCCACAAACAATGCACAGTGGTTTTGGACAATCTTCATCTCCTGTGAATGAAAATCCATATCTCAAGTATGCATCAGAATATTTTTTCTTCTTTGGTGGAACAATGATGTTTTGAGTTTCTTTTAATAGTGTCAACTTTATGTCTTCCTAGAACAGTCGCTGCTCCTTGGTCCCCTTCAGCTTGTAAGTCATCAGACCACTTCGAAGTACTTGTAGCTGCTGAATCAGCAGGTGGAATTTCAATGCTAACTGCACCTCTCTCTGAGAGTTCCAGTTTTCAACCACTTATCCATTTTGGGGCACAAAACAATATCAATAGAAAGTCACTCAAAACAATAAATAACAGCTAAACACTTCAGATTAAGCACTCATAAAAAAGGAATGAAGCTAGGGCTATTAAAACACATCACTCACTTAATGCCCAATTGAACAATGAAACGATGGACCGATTTCAATCAGAGTGTCAGTTTTGGAAAAGAGGGGGAGAACACATGGTCAGTCGCGCGATATGACTAGTGGTGCGCAGGTCTAGTGACAATTTTCACATACAGTAAGTCTCTCTTTGTAAACTAAAACTCTATAACTTTGTTTTTGTGTTTTCTTTTTATGTCCTTTTTTTGGTGTTTTCTGCTTTTACCAATATTATTTTTGCATACCCCAGGAATACCGGGTCCCAGGGGTACCACATGTTGGGAACTGCTGGGCTAAAGAGTAGTAAAATATACTTCCTAGGATGTTGGAATGCATTTGTTCCATATATGATTGCTATGTCCTGTAGTAGATAAAAATATTGTATCAGCACATATTTACTTGTGGGCATGAAGTAGTAAGTCACCACAAATGTTTTGCAAAGGAATGACTACCTACCTTATGACCATACACTCTTATAATTATCTCTTTCTAGTACATCACATTCTAATGTGTATTAGAATAGTGTGCTTGCAATGTTATAACACCACCGTTGAAATGAACAATCAGTTATCCAGACTTCAACATCTGTAAAATTGCTACAAAATTATGAACATTACATTTGACTCAATGTAGTGGATATATTCAGTGGAATATTATATTCAAAAATTTTATATAAAAAAAATTCCCTTTTCTAATAAAAATTAACTCATTGTCATTCAAAATAACAGAATTTCTACCAATACGTTTAAATAAAGGTTTGAGTTTTTCACTGTTCTCTGAATATTTATTTCTTTTGCTATGAAACTGAACTGAATCTTATTTGTGTGGGTTTTCTTTTGTCTTTTGACAGTTACATATTAAAAAGTATTGTTAGAACAAATATCATGCTTTATGCCCCAGTTATTTTTCAGAAAGTTCAAAAGTTTTATCTCCTTGCAATTATACAGGTTTAATACCATATACTTAAAAAGTGACATTATTCATATTTTTATATGAAAATGTAGTTTTTATTAAAAGTTTAATCTGAAAGTGTACAACAAATATTCAGATTTATTTTCTTTACTAAAACTTGGTATCAAATTGAAACGAATTCTAACGGAAATATGTATGTAGCGTTGATTTTATATAATTTCAAAATTTTTGAATACCGGGGGCCAAAATGTGGGTGAATATTTGGAGAAATCCACAAAAATTCATGTGAGGTATCAAATTAAAAGAAATTTTAACTAAATTCTGAATGTAGTGTAAAGTTTTGGAAATTTCAAATTTTCTTGATCCCAAGGCCCAAAAATGGGATAAAAAATTTGAAAAAATTGTAAAAGCCAGCCAGCTAGGTGTCAGACTAAAGGGATTTTAACACAATTCCCATTGTTTGGAATTATTAGCGTTTATTGTATTATTGCTCTACAATTTGTACCTTACTAAACAAAAAATAATAGGGGATTTTCGTAATTTTTCTGATAATTGAAAAATTACAGTATATACAGTAATATAAAAATTTACTAGCATACTAGTTCGTTCGTAATTATGTTACGTAATTTATTATTAACTTATATATTATTTATTTATTTATATGTTACTACGTAGAACTGGAGTTATTATTTATTATGTAATATTTTCATGAAAATTTTCACAGTATATTTAAATGTTAGAATATTGATTATATTATTAGTGCTGAGATATTGTGCAAAGAATAGCGCAGACGCGCGAGTGTCTAATAAGCCTCTAATAATCACCACTAGTTGGGAGAGATTTGTAGTTCTCGACGAGTCCCTAACGAGTTTCTTGCAATCGACGCTAGATGGCAGAAGTTGTATTTCCCGGCGACTGCGCTGTTCAGTACTTGCACATTGTTGAAAATATATTAGCCAAACCAGACGTTTCGGCAGTGCCATCGACTACGACATCAGTGAAAATCGAGTGCGCTAACGTGAGGTGGTATACGTTAGTGGCCACAGTACTGTGGTTAAGGCTGAAGAGAGAAGTAGTTTCTATGGAAATATTTCATTTCAAAAATAATTTTAAATATAAATCTTGGAACATGGGAGTCATGTGTATTTCTCCATACCGATATTTTTGTTTACTGCTGAAATAAATAAAAACCATGGTTGAGGAAAACGTAACGTTTAATGTGTAGCCTGTATGCAATGGTTATAACACAGTAACACTTAAAATAAAGAACCTAACGTTTGAGTTAACGGGTACTTGTTAAGCAACAATATAATTTGAAATTGATACACTTCTTCTTCATATCGTGGTATATCGATATTATCGCATAATCAAAACATCGAAAATGTAGTGTAGGTACGTTTATTGGGAGAGTACCAATATTTCTATGATTTCTTCTTCTTCGTATGATTTCTACAATAAAATGCTTTCTTTAGTTTAAAGTATTTTAATTAACAATTTTGTGCTTTCTTTATGATATAGATTATTTCTGTAAAGAAGCTTTTCAAAAAGTGTGTCTGCTGATGGTTTTTTAGAAATTAACCAATGCTATAGAAAAAAGTGGAACGTTAACATGGAATATTAACCTATGGAAATAGTGTTCGTTGTTAATATGGAATGTTTAAAATAAACCTGTAATATTTACAATAAATAATATGTTGTAAATGATATTTACAATTTCGTATTAACGTGTAGTATAACGTTTACAGTGACTATTGAAATCACACTGTCTGCCGTAATAAAGTGTATACAAATAATATTAATACATTTTTCCTCGGATAAAATAAGTTAGTAAATTTGTGTAATGTCTGGGAACATGTAGGAGATTAGATTTATGGTTACCATGGCAACGAATTTGTTGAGAATGCAGTTAAAAAAATTAAATCTTCAATTACTGCGGTCTTATAACTAAAAGAAATGCTAAAAAATTGGCACGTTCATATAATATTATATTTTGGTTCAGACACATAGTATGAGAAATATCGGTCATCTCGGAAGAAAAACTTAGATGAATTTAAATAAAAATACGTTTAAACTGGGTTAAACAATGGTAATTGTTAAAAATAAAATAAATCCGTTACTAGGCGATTAAACTAAATTTGTTTTTAATTTAAATCGTCGACGCGTGAAGATGAAGTTCCTGGCTAGCAAGTATATCATCTCCATTATTTAATGTTTACGTTTCCAAAGTTTTATTGATATGATTACCGGTATCAAAAGGCAGGCAAGGGACATACACACGCACATAATCGCGTTATGTCTGGCCTAACTCACGTTTATTTGCTTGTGTGTGCACGTATTTTAAATTAAAAGTTCCGTAATCCATACAACGACATCCACGCGTGCAAACGGAAGTGGTGTCCAGCGTGGACGGAGATTCGCTTCCTATGGATCGCTGGCCAGTGTAACTGCACGTGTATACAGTGGAACGGTTCACAGACAGACGTTTCGTCTTTAGGGAGTGGATCCTCTGCAAGTGCTCAGGGTTCATGAGCGACT
Organism: Magicicada septendecula; assembly: GCA_034769895.1. Classification (NCBI taxonomy): domain Eukaryota; kingdom Metazoa; phylum Arthropoda; class Insecta; order Hemiptera; family Cicadidae; genus Magicicada; species Magicicada septendecula. The sequence continues at coordinate 81,086,642 of CM068371.1, read as the reverse complement.
CTGGAGCGCTCCTTCTTTTCCACGTTTACCTGTTCTGTGAAACGTACACTGTAGATTCGCAGCTTTACTCTGAGCAACACTCCATAGTGAATGTTGAAAGCCTTTACCCACGTTGGATCCTCATACACACAATAACTTGCTCTGATGTTTTGATTAAGGCGATCATAATATTATAACTTTAGAAACTTGAGCATTACTTAATGGAGAAGAAACGTTATCTTTAACCAGCCTTTATGCACTCCTATGTGTATTATGAAACACAAAACAAATAATTTAATGAAATGAATATCTTAATGAATACAATCTGTGTATTTATTCAAAATTTTATCATAGTTTTATTTGCTTTTAATATCTATATATTTTACGATAAGATCAGTTATTGAGAGATCCAGTATTATGACATGATACATCAGCACTTTTATTCGGATCAAAATGAACATTCAGTAAAATATTTGTTTATACAAGGCTGTAGTATAGTATAGGCCTATCTATTTTGTATGCATTGTAATATGTATTGGAAAAACACAAATGGTTTAGTAAAATAAATAATTTAGTAAATTAATACAATTTGTGTTGGTGTATTTTAATTTTAACCGTACTTTGATTTTTAGATTGTAAAGTATAACACACCACTATATTTTTTATATTTTATATGAAAATACAACAAGGAGATTTATAAAAAAATGTTCTCTATTATTAAAAACGACAATCGGGATATGTTAAGTGTCTGTTTTTAAAGTAATGAAATTGAAGTCTCAGTGTATGAAAGATCTTTTTCTTCAAAAACTAATTTGTTTACATACGTATTGCACACATTTATTGTAATGTCTCGTATGAAATATAGGAAAATCAATTCAGTCAATGAGTATCTTTGAACAGTGTTTCAATAACGCTAATTTTATTGTGTTATTACCGTTTACTTTAACGATTGATTTCAAGATGTTATCACGCGTTTTTCAGTCCCCCCCCCCAAGACAAATTCTAGATACCCCACTGGTTGAAATAAACATCCGCAGATCGAAAACGCTGTTTTCATTGCTTGTGCTTAGTCGAGTAAAAAGGTGAAACTAGTTAAGCAGGCATTTTAAAAATTTATTTACTGATTTTTGTTGAGCCGAAATATTTGTTATTACCTAGTAAACCTTATGAGTGTAGATGTTAAGATTATCTCATAAAACACACTGTACTTATGACTTTCCGTTTTACATTTACTATATAAACCAGTTTCCCAAGCTTTTCGAGTCACCGACCCTTTTTGGTTCAGGGGCGATAAACTGAACAGATAAACATATTAATAGTACATGTCAAAAAATATCACAGCCAAACATATAGCCAACGGAATTTTTTAGCCATTCGCTCCTCAACGCCGCCTACCGTCCCCTCGGGTCAGCGACGTCCCCCCTCCCACAGATCTCTCCAGCGCCCGCAGGGATAGGGACGTAACGCTACGGGGGGGGGGAGAACGGGACCGGGCCCCCCAAAAGGTGAAAATTGACGAGAAATTTTGTTAATCTCTTAATTTTTAACCTGGTTTATTAATTTCTCGGCTGTGCATTCTTATGCGGTAGTAACCCTTTTTTAAATATAGGTCTACAAACAAGTTTATTACACAGCATTTGCGTGTACGTTTGAAATTTGAAATATATGTAGGAAAGTATCGTATTAACAATGTTTTAATAGCGCTTATTTTTATTGTATTATTAAATTAATGGGATTGATTTCCGTGTGTTATTACACGTTTGTCAGCCACTTAAAAAGATTGCAATAGTGATTAGTATTAACTTGTTTGTTTTTCTTTTTTGTATGAAGCCGACTCGACCGGACCCCCTCCAAAGTCCAAAGTCTAGATGTTCTTCTGCTTCTCTGTATATACTACGAGGGTCAGTTGAAAAGTTGGCGGAGCGACGTCTATAGTTCAGTGGTAGAACTAAAATCTTTCGTGTGCTGCAAGACGTAGCCTATATTTTGCGTGAACACCTGTTAATTTTCAGATGTAATTTTATTCAATTTTTACCAGCTGTTCGAAATTTTCCTGTCACCCGTGTTTCTAAAATGCACGAAATCAAACATCGTGTTGTGATGAATTCTCTGTTAAAAACGTTTTACCGCCTATGGGAAATCAAAACGAAATTGTAAATGTGTTAGGAGATGCTGCGCCTTCAGAAACAACGGCAAGTGGGGCACACTCGAGTTTAAACGTGGTCGTGGAAGTACTGAAGACGACCCCAGCAGTGGACGTCCAAAAGTGGAACAAAAAATTACATCATTGAAAAAATTTCATAGGGTGTTGGAAGACCGCAGATTGAGGAGTTGATGACGTTGCCGAAATCATAGGCATCTCATATGAGCGTGTGTATCATACTTTAACTCAAGAACTTCGTGTGAAAAAGCGTTGTGCAAGATGACTGCCGCATCTGGAGTTGTTGCATTTTGTTGGGGTCCAGTGCGAGGGGGGGGGTCATCATCTTCAATGCTCGTACGACCACGTTTAAACTCAAGTGCCTATTTACAAACCGGTGGGTTTGAAGTCGCAGCATCTCCTGACACATTTACAATTTCGTTCTGAATTTCCGTTGGCGCTAAACAATTTTGAACAAAGAATCACACCACGATGTTTGATTTTGTCGTTTTCAAAACACGAATGACGTCAATTTAAACAGTTTCTAAACAATGAATAAATTGATAGTTAGATTTGAAAATTAACAGGAGTTCACATAAAATACAAATCTTGCAGCACACGAAAAATTTTAGTTTTAACGCTAAGTTACAGATGTCACTTAGCACACAGCTTCGGATAAACTAATCACTGAAACATACAATTCTGCCGAAGCGTTAGCACAGGCGACAGTCCAGCAGAGCAGTAACTTAACATCGAATTTGAATAGAATAGACATTTTTTATTTCCGTAGTACATACAAGAATACAACAAAAATTGACAATCATTTCCAGTACAATACAATAAAAACAATACGGTACTATAGCCTTTTTACTTCCATGTTCCTTAAGGAAATGGAAGTATGGTGATGGCAAAAAAATCGTGTTCCAGATTATTGCAGATTCTGATTGTACTACAATCAAAACATGAAAAAAAGTCGTTTTTCGAAAAGTGTCTGTGTGTGTGTGTCTGTCTGTCTATAGATATTTTTTCTATGGCAAACGATAACTGCCGCAAATTCAAACAGAATCAAATAATGTTTCGCATACAGCCCTGAATTGTAGAGTTCTCAAGACCTATTGTTTTTGGTGAAGATCAGATAAGGGAAAGGGGTAGTTTACCTGCAACATTTTATGTTTTAACAAGGGTATTTTCTATGGCAAACGATAACAGCCGCAAATTCAAACAGAATCAAATAATTTTGTGCATACAGCCCCGATTTGTAGAGTACTCAAGACCTATTGTTTTTGGTGAAGATCGGTTAAGGGGAAGGGGTAGTTTACCTACAACGTTTTTTTATCAAGGGTAATTTTCTATGGCAAACGATAACAGCCGCAAATTCAAACAGAATCAAATAATTTTTTGCATACGTTCTGAATTGTAGAGATCTCAAGAACTTTTGATTTTGGTGAAGATCGGTTAAGGGGAAGGGGTAGTTTACCTGCAACCTTTTACGTTTTAACAATAGTAAAGTACTTGAAAATTCATTTAAACTTTTTCAAACAATGGTAATTGTTAAATATCTGTTTGGAGAACCATACATAACTGCCATGTTCTAAGATTTATATTTAAAATCATTTTCGAAATGAAATATTACCATAGAAACTACTTCTTTCTACTTACTGCTTCAGCCTTAACCACAGTACTGTGGTCACTAACGTATACCACCTCACGTTATCGTACTCGATTTTCACTGATGATGGAAGTCGATGGCATTGCCGAAACGTCTGGTTTTGCAGAAAACATTGGACTACGGCCAAACATCCCGGGAAGGAATTTTAACAAAAACTACTTCTTTGTTGCCGATAACGTACACACACACACACACACACACACACACATAAAATATGCATAAAATTAATGGCTTGTATAAGTTAATGTTTGATCTCCATTAAGTAGTGCCCAAGTTTCCAAAATTTTAATATTATGATGTCCGTAATTAAAACATCAGAGCAGGTTTAGTGTGTATGAGGGTACACCCTGGACAAAAATTTTCAACATTTCCTATTGAGCGTTGCTTAGAGTAAAGCTGCGAATCTACAGTGTACGTTTCACAGAACAAACACGCGGAAAAGAAGGAGCGCTCCGAAGTCACTCATGGACCCTCAGCATCTTGCAGAGGGTTCATTCCCAAAAGACGAAAAGTCTGTCTATGAATCGTTCCTCTGTAAACACGTGCAGTTACACTGCCCAGCGATCCACAGGAAGCAAATCGCTATCCACGCTGGACAATTTTTCGGCTTGCACGCGTTATGTTGGTGTGGGTTTCGGCACTTTCCATTTAAAAAGCGTGCAAATGTAAGAAAATAAACATGAGTGAGGCCAGAAATAACGCGAATTTTGTGTGTGTGTATGTGTGTGTTCCCTGCCCTTTTATTGCAGTAATCATAATAATAAAATGGAAACGTAAACATTACATAATTGAGATATGCTTGCCTGCCACGAACGATATATTTTCTCGCATACATGATTTACATTAAAATGAAAAAATTATAATTTTATTGCCTGGCAAAAAAATTATTTTATTTTACTTCCATATTCCTTAAGGAAATGGAAGTATGGTGATGGCAAAAAAAAATCGAGTTCGAGATTATTGCAGATTCTGATTGTACTACACTCAAAACATGAAAAAAAGTTTTTCGAAAAGTGTGTGTGTGTGTGTGTCTGTCTGTGTGTCTGTCTGTAGATTGTTTTCTATGGCAAACGATAACTGCCGCAAATTCAAACAGAATCAAATAATTTTTGCATACAGGCCTGATTTGTAGAGTACTCACGACCTATTGTTTTTGGTGAAGATCGGTTGAGGGAAAGGGGTAGTTTACCTGCAACGGTTTTTTTTATCAAGGGTAATTTTCTTTTGGCAAACGATAACAGCCGCAAATTCAAACAGACTCAAATAATGTTTCGCATACAGCCCTGAATTATGGAGTTCTCAAGACCTTTTGTTTTTGGTGAAGATTGGTTAAGGGAAAGGGGTAGGTTACCTGCAACGTTTTATGTTTTAACAAGAATTTTTTCTATGGCAAACGATAACAGACGCAAATTCAAACAGAATCAAAAGATTATTTGCATACACCCCTAAATTGCAGAGTTCTCAAGACCTATTGTTTTTGGTGAAGATCGGTTAAGGGAAGGGGTAGTTTACCGGCAACGTTTTTTATCAAGGGTAATTTTCTATGGCAAACGATAACAGCCGTAAATTCAAACAGAATCAAATAATTTTTTGCGTACGTCCGTGAATTGTAGAGGTCTCAAGGACTTTCGATTTTGGTAAAGATCGGTTAAGGGGAAGGGGTAGTTTACCTGCAACCTTTTACGTTTTAACAACAGTAAAGTACTTGAAAATTCATTTAAACTTTTTGAAACAATGGTAATTGTTAAAAATAAAATAATTTTGTTGCCAGGCAATAAAATTATTATTTTTCATTTTAATGTAAATCATGTATGAGTTACTAGTATAATGGATTAATTTGCACTCAAAATGTACAAAAAGAAAATTTTGTTACAAACATCAATATCATTCGTGGCAGGCAAGCATATCTCAATTATGTAATGTTTACGTTTTCATTTTATTATTATGATTACTGCAATAAAAAGGCAGGGAACACACACACACACACACACACACACACACAAAATTCGAGTTATTTCTGGCCTCACTCTGGTTTATTTTCTTACATTTGCACGCTTTTTAAATGGTAAGTGCCGAAACCCATACCAACATAACGTGTGCAAGATTTGCTTCCTGTGGATCGCTGGGTAGTGTAACTGCACGTGTTTACAGACGAACGATTCATAGACAGACTTTTCGTCTTTAGGGAATGAACCCTCTGCAAGATGCTGAGGGTCTATGAGTGACTTCGGAGCGCTCCTTCATTTTTGCGTGTTTGTTCTGTGAAACGTACACTGTAGATTCGCAGCTTTACTCTAAGCAACGCTCATAGGAAATGTTGAAAATTTTTGTCCACGGTGTACCCTCATACACACTATACCTGCTCTGATGTTTTAATTACGGACATCATGATATTAAAACTTTGGAAACTTGAGCACTACTTAATGGAGATCAATCATTAACTTATACAAGCCATTAATTTTATGTATATTTTTTATATATACCAGTGGCGAAGCTAGTAGTTAATGAATGGGTAGGCAAAAATCTTATCTTAAATTTTTTTTAAGGAATCACTAAAAGGACGGTGTTTCAAATCGGACGCTGAGGTAGAGTTTGCTGTAACCGAATGGTTCCACAAACAGCCGTAAGAATTTTACTAGCAGGGAATCTACAGGTTAGCGCAACAGTGGAACTCATGTCTTAATGTTATTGGAGACTTCTTTTAAAATCGTTGAATAAAAAATGCTTTACAGCTCTATACGTGTTTCTATTGAACAATCCTTGTATTAGTCATACACAATAATACAACTGATTGAACTTCAAATTTTTAAACTTGATTAGTTTCTATATATATGTTAATGTTACAAATAATTCAAATAACAATCTTGATCATCTGTTAGTTCAGCGGAATAACAGTGACACTTTTAATAACCGCATAAAATAAATACACTTAGAAACAACACAGGCGCTTTAACTTAACTGTTTGGACAACAGACGTGAGGCATGCCTCAACGCTCTATGTGTACAGCGCGGGACAATCCCCCCTCCCTTCACTTCCCTATCTCACCACTACATTGCTTACATACGATGTATACAAAAAACGCTGAGGCAAGTTCAGGTTGCCTCATTCGCTTTAAACGAGCTATGCCGAATCTCACCTGTCACCATCTAGCGGTCGCTCAATAAAGCACGTTTCGGTTATGTAGTTCATACGTATTTATAATTTTTATTCTACAGAATTTTTTAGGGCAGGCATTGCCTCAATTGCGTCCATGTAACTTCGCCACTGATATATATGTGTACAACGTTATCGGCAACAAAGAAGTAGTTTTTGTTAAAATTCCTTCCCGGGATATTTGGCGGTAGTCCAATGTTTTCTACAAAACCAGAGGTTTCGGGAATGCCATCGACTTCCATCATCAGTGAAAATCGAGTGCAATAACGTGAGGTGATATACGTTAGTGACCACAGTACTGTGGTTAAGGCTGAAGCAGTAAGTAGAAAGAAGTAGTTTCTATGGTAATATTTCATTTCGAAAATGATTTTAAATATAAATCTTAGAATATGGAAGTCATGTATGGTTCTCCATACCGATATTTTAACAATTACCATTGTTTGAAAAAGGTTTAAATGAATTTTCCAGTACTTCACTGTTGTTAAAACGTAAAAGGTTGCTGGTAAACTACCCCTTCCCCTTAACTGATCTTCACCAAAATCAAAAGGCCTTGAGATCACTACAATTCAGGGACGCATGCAAAAAATTATTTGATTCTGTTTGAATATGCGGCAGTTACCGTACGTCATAGAAAAAATTACCCTTGTTAAAACATAAAATGTTGCAGGTAAACTACCCTATTCCCTTAACCGATCTTCACCAAAACCAAAAGGTCTTGAGAACTCTACAATTCAGGGCTGTATGCAAAACATTATTTGATTCTGTTTGAATTTGCGGCTGTTATCGTTTGCCAAAAAAGAAATTACCCTTGATAAAAAAACGCTGCAGGTAAACTACCCCTTTCCCTTAACCGATCTTCTCCGAAAACAATAGATCTAGAGTACTCCACAATTCAGGGCTGTATGCAAAAACTTATTTGATTCTGTTTGAATTTGCGGCTTTTATCGTTTGCCATAGGAAATACCCTTTTTAAAACATAAAACGTTGCCGGTAAACTACCCCTTTCCCTTAACCGATCTTCACCAAAAACAGCAGGTCTTGAGAACTCTACAATTCAGGGCTGTATGCAAAAGAGTAGTAGATTCTGTTTAAATGTGCGGCTGTTATCGTTTGACATAGAAAAAAATTACCCTTGATTAAAAAATACCGTTGCCGGTAAACTACCCCTTTCCCTTAACCAATCCTCACCAAAAACAATAGGTGTTGAGTACTCTACAAATCAGGGCTGCATGCAAAAGATTATTTGATTCTGTTTGAATTTGCGGCTGTTATCGTTTGCCATAGAAAAAAAATCTAAGACAGACAGACACACACACAGACACTTTTCGAAAAATGACTTTTTTCATGTTTTGAGTGTAGTACAATCAGAATCTGCAATAATCTCGAACACGATTTTTTTTTGCCATCACCATACTTCCATTTCCTTAAGGAACATGGAAGTAAAAATAAAATAATTTTGTTGCCAGGCAATAAAATTATAATTTTTTCATTTTAGTGTAAATCATGTATGAGTGAAAATATATCGTTCGTGGCAGGCAAGCATATCTCAATTATGTAATGTTTACGTTTTCATTTTATTATTATGATTACTGCAATAAAAAGGCAGGGAACACACACACACACACACACACACACACCCACACACACACACACACACAAAATTCGCGTCATTTCTGGCCTCACTCATGTTTATTTTCTTACATTTGCACGCTTTTTAAATGGAAAGTGCCGAAACCCACACCAACATAACGCGTGCAAGCCGAAAAAGTGTCCAGCGTGGATAGCGATTTGCTTCCTGTGGATCGCTGGGCAGTGTAACTGCACGTGTTTACAGAGGAACGATTCACAGACAGACTTTTCGTCTTTAGGGAATGAACCCTCTGCAAGATGCTGAGGGTCCATGAGTGACTTCGGAGCGCTCCTTCTTTTCCGCGTGTTTGTTCTGTGAAACGTACACTGTAGATTCGCAGCTTTACACTAAGCAACGATCAATAGGAAATGTTGAAAATTTTTGTCCACGGTGTACCCTTATACACACTAAACCTGCTCTGATGTTTTAATTACGGACATCATAATATTAAAACTTTGGTAACTTGAGCACTACTTAATGGAGATCAATCATTAACTTATACAAGCCATTAATTTTATGCATATTTTTTTTATATATGTGTACTACGTTATCGGCTACAAAGAAATAGTTTTTGTTAAAATTCCTTCCCGGGATGTTTGGCCGTAGTCCAATGTTTTCTACAAAACCAGACGTTTCGGCAATGCCATCGACTTCCATCATAAGTGAAAATCGAGTGCAATAACGTGAGGTAGTATACGTTAGTGACCACAGTACTGTGGTTAAGGCTGAAGCAGTAAGTGGAAAGATGTAGTTTCTATGGTAATATTTCATTTCGAAAATGATTTTATATATAAATCTTAGAACATGGAAGTTATGTATGGTTCTCCATACCGATATTTCTAGATTCAAATACAATACATGTACTACAGACAGGTACCTCCTTAGCAAAGCTGTGTTGAGGTCGTCTTCTAGCTTTAGCCGATGTGACAGGTGCTCAAGAAAACAAAATAATTTATCACCAATAAAATATTTAATAAATTAAAAGTTCTTACATAGTAAATTAAAGTATCCAACTACAATTATTTTTCATTTCCATAAAAAAATTGAGAAAATTACATTATATTTATAAGTAAATTGTAAGCATTGTTACAATATTTATCTTAATAAATTATAATCATAAAGTAACAAAAAACAACATTTCAAAATAGTCAACCTAAAAAAAACCTCGACATTATCCAAAGACAGCAACCAATTTCTCACTCATTTCAAAACCCTAAATAAATTATTTACATCAGTAATAAAGTGTGGAAGTTTATTATAAAGGTTGGGTGTATAGAATGCAAATGAATGCGAACGAATGCTCAAACTCCTAAATAGGAACAAGGATGGTTCCTTTTTCTTTGCACTGATCATAATTCTAATTGTCTTCTTTTGTGCGACTGCTGTTGGACTAATACGTACCAAAAGTTGTACTAATACGACTAAGTTGAAAAATACCTCCCCAACAAGAAATACCATACTGTTAGTTACAATAAGTAATAGAATGATCCATCACTTTTAGAATGAAAAGAGGATAAAAATATTTTAAATAGTAAAATTTCCATCATCATCATCATCACGACTCCAAGGATTAGGCCCTATAGTATAAATTAGGCTATGGTAGAAAATATAGTCGGAAACGGCACTTTGTGATAAAATCATGAAACTTGGTACATTTGTAGACAATGTGAAAATAAAAATTTTAGTAAGGGGAGACATCACAAAATCACGTCTGAATCCAAGATGGCGGACATTTTTCAAAATGGCGGTTATGTATTTTTTATTTACAAATATGACTTACTGAGTCATTCTAGGAGTCTTTTATTATGTTTTTTTAGGGTGAGACATTAAAACCACTTAAAAAAGTCTAATTTAAAAAACTCTAAAAAAACAGTTTTTCCAAAAAAAATTTGAATTTTTGATAATGTTTAAAGTATATCCTATTTGGCTGATTTGAGGTATGTTTAATAATGTTTTTTAAGGCAATAAATTCAAGAAAACCATTTAAAGTACTGTAATTAAAAAAAATTCAGAAAAGTTAAAATTTTCTAAAACAAATTCAGTTTTCAAATTCAAATATGTTAATTTAATTTTATAATATATTAATTTATTATTTAATTTTCAAATATATTAATAATTTATACATATATATTCAAATATATTCATTTAAGAAATACGGTTTTCAAGTTCAAATATATTAATTTAAATTAATTTAATTTTGTTTTGTTTTCAGATTAAAAACTTAGATTTGAAATGGCCAATGCCTCAAGAAAACTGGTTTTTGCTAAAGACATTGCAACGGATATTGACTGGACTATATGTGTTTTCTGTCAAACATCCACTACAGAGAAGTTATTGTGCCCTGCATCAAATGCAAATATGTTGGAAAGATACCGTGGTTATGAAACAATGTCAGAAAATCTGTCAAGACTGCAAAATTTGGGTGAATTGTCAAATGTTGTAAACGTAAATAAATTTAAATCCGGGGATTTATCTATATCAGAAACATTTATTGAAAAAAGTGCAAAGTGGCATAAATCTTGTAGTTTGAAGTATAACAGTACACAAGTTAGAAGAGCAGAAGACAGAAAAAGAAAAGAAATATCTGAAAAACACCTAAGTGAAGATAATGCAGAAGATACTCAAGTCAGACAGAAGAGGAAGAAATCTACTTCATCCTTACCAGAGTTGTGTTTCTTTTGTGACAAACCTTCTGAAAACGGACAAGAATTACACCAAGTTTTAACAAAGTCAGTGGATAGGAAAATACGAGATTGTGTATCAACAAAAGGAGATAGTATGTTGACCGCTAAGTTGGCTCAAGGTGACGTAATAGCTCGACAATGCAAGTACCACCGCCTCTGCCTTGTGAAACTTTACAACTCCTGCAGGACCACGAATGATTCTTGTGAAGACAATATTTACTCTGTAATTCAAGGAATTGCCTTGTCACAAGTAATTTCTTACATTCAGAATGTACGAATCAAGGGAGGAAATAAGTACCGTACCCAGTTTTCAGAATGCCTGTTCTACTTTAAAATTCCCCCTTATCATTAGGGCCCGGATTTCTAAGCAGAATGCTAATTTTTTTCAACGCTTCTATACATAAACAGAAATGTTATACTTTGTAATACACATCCTGATAAGCAATTTAAACTACGTTTGAAGGTGTTTATAAATGTTTATTCTGGGGGAAAAAGATTTTGCTTGCATGTTTTACGATTTTGATTTAAATTGCATATTTTAGACTAAACTGTGATATTAAAAGTGCAAATTTCACTCCTAGCCGTCATTATCATTGATTCCTTTTTTTATCGGCTAATAAAATAGTAGCTTACAGGAAAAGATACAATACATCCATAACCGGGGTGACCAAGTAACGTTACTTTACCCGCTCTGTGGCTCCGTTCGATTCTCTTGAAATTAGTTCCAAGTGTTATTAAAAAGAAACTCTATAAGGCGGAGATTTATCTTCTCACCGTCGTTGGTGGTGACAATTTCTTTTATTACACAATGGACAATGTTTTCACTTCCGACAGCACTTTATATAATAAAAAATTAATAACGATAAACGAGACAATTATCTCGTGTTACGCTAAATTAGATAAATAACAGTAGTAGTTGTAGTTATTTACTTTTACACAAAGCCGCGCAGTCTGTTCTGTTTGTGAAACAATGAGTAGCGGCTGTTGGCGCCAAGACGCTTTTTAACTACTCCCCGCATTTGGTATTAACCAGCAGTGCAGTCGCCAAAGCTGACGTGCTGTTTTGTTTATTCCATCGCTCGACGGGTTTGTGCGGTCTCTTGCGCAAAAACTCTTCGACCTGCCTCCACCCCAACTTTCCCGCACCTCCGTCACCTCAGCACGGACGAAGAACCTTCCCCTGTTAAATGCAGGCGCCCACGAGCTCTGCTCGACGACCCCCCATTAGCTCTTAGAGCCCTTCAGTCCTTTCTATTTTACCAACTTTTAAACATTCAGACTCCGTGCCGCTGCATGCCGACAGATGGATCGGGGTTTGCGCCCGTGTTAGACGTGCCAAGCGCCGCCTTTTGTGGGCGATTTCTTTCCTTCCACTCTCTCGCATGCCCCGGTATCGCCAAACGGCAGGGTCTCGGGACTCTTACCGGGGCGGCGAAAGTATAATGACCCGTTGCGGGCTGCGAATCCTGCCTGGCCATGCGAAGGGTCTCCAGAGACTCCCCCTCCATTCGTGGTGACTCGCTCCGCGGTTCAGTCAATCAGAATGCCACATCCTGTCCCTGAGCAAAATAAATAAAAAAGGTTGACCTACCTATCCTACCAAGCATGTACAAGCTCAATTGGAAATACTCAAAGACCGCTACACAACGTACCTTCCTACAATCCATAGCCACCTCCATCAACAGAACATCCCGCAGACCTTCCTTCCTCATAAACCCTCTCCTTACCATAGCCGATGGACGTCCTCCCAGAACTCCTCGCCGCCAGCGTCAGAGAGACAGAAACATATAGAATAACCTAATTCCAACTTACAAACGTACTCAACCTGCCAGCCTTCCTGATTATACAATAATTTAAGTTTCCCTACCTACTTACCAAGTCTTTAACCCTCTTCTTTGTGTCTCGTGCCTACATTGACGCCTCTCTGTCGCCTCCTTCCAGCTTTGTCGACCTGCGCTACACGTCCCTGTCTTGGCCGCCCTGAAAAATAATATAAAATAAACAATAATTAGTGGCATTTCCATCAGCCACTTCCTTCACCTATATGTCTACAAACTACATCTACATACACTATTCTACCTTCAATGAGCCTCCACCTTCCTCGCTTCCGGCCCGCACTGGCGTGCGTCTCCCCACAACCTACCATCCGGCTGAAGGGGCTTGCCCCAGTTCAGCCCGAGGCTTGTCCTTCTCGGCCAAGTCTCCAACAACATGAAAAAAACTACCAAGCACTCATAGAGCATTAGGCAGTGATCGGGTTCGCTCGGACACTGCTACCAGCGGGGCACGCCTGCACTGTGCCCCTGCACCTGGACCTGACCGTTTTGTTCAACTCTATTGGTATTATAAGAGGTGCCGGAGCAAGAGGTACCAGTCAAATCAAGAATAATTAAATTCTAACGACAAAATCTGAGAAGGTTGTCCAGCTAGTAATCTTCTAATGTAAACAAACTTTATAAAAATTAAAGTTGTTGAACACTTAAACTTCAAAAAAAAAAAAGAATGTCATGGAACACACACACACACACACACACACACACACACACACACACACACACACACACACACACCAGAAGTGAGAACTTCAGTGTCGAGTGGCGAGTGAACTGATTCAACGGGTAAAATGTTCTTCTTCATCAATTTGGAGTAAGAGAGATTAATGTCATGGAACACACACACACACACACACACACACACACACACACACACACACACACACACACACACACACACACACACACACACACACACACACACCAGAAGTGAGAACTTCAGTGTCGAGTGGCGAGTGAACTGATTCAACGTGTAAAATGTTCTTCTTCATCAATTTGGAGTAAGAGAGATTTTTTTGTAAAGAATTAAGATTCAAATAAGAGTGAACGGATAATTTAAAGAGACGAGGGCTTAGTAATGTTTGTATGTATTTTATTATAAGGAATCGATATTTAAAATGATCATACAAGAAAGCAGTGATAAGAATAAGAAAGAAAGAATAAACACAATAAGACATACCGAAAAGCCTTTGAAATGAGAATAGAAATACGGAGAACTAAGTTGACACAGGTTTCGGATCCTATGGGAAGTCAACATCAAATGCGATGTTAAGGTATAAAAGATATAAGATGTAGAGAACAGTAAGACCGGAAACAGATTTTTAAAAAGGGCCGAGGACTCAATGCCGAAAGAAAGTAGAATAAGAGGGTCCCAATATCGGAAGTAAAAACTAGAAGTAAAAACGAAAAAATGCACATTGTTTAATTAGAAAAGAAGGGATAATACCAGTGTTTTATTTAAATAATTAAAAAAATGTAAATATGTTTAGAATGTTAAATTTTCGTAAAATATTAAATTTTTATGCTGACAAAAATTAAAATTTCCGGCATCACTGTCTAATACTGTACTGTCACCACTAGTTCCAGTACGTTCACCATAGGTTCAGCTATTGCAAATAAGTTAGGCCTACTGGATCCTTGGGCGGTTCGGGAACCAGCGTTTGGTGACGTATGTCAATATAGGAAGCTACTACTACTGGTAGGTTTAATTTATGCGTAGCAAAAACTGCCATATCCATAATAAAAGTAAATATTAAATAAATATTTAATATTTATTAAAAACCCTTATTATATCTGAAAGCTATACAAATTAATAAATATTACTTCAAACTTCAGTATGAAAGTAATGACCTTAAAATTCCGTTGGTGTAACTTTAATTTTGATGACAAAACTATCTCAGCAAGCCAGTAATATAACTACGTAGGCCTATATAAACTACCCCCACGTAATTATTTTAAGATAATTTGAAAATATCTCAAAGTTTAAATTACTTCTACTGTCTGTTACCATTATATTTGTAAATAGGTTAAATATATTTACACAAACAACGAAAAATTGCTTTAAGGAGTTTGAAAGAGGATGAAATTAGATTTTCCTCTGAGAAGATAAAATGAACGTCTATGAACGGTCAGGAAACATTCATTCCTTGTCTTTTATAGTTTGGACAATTAGGCTATTAGGATTTGATTCTTTACGGTAAAACTTAATTACGCTGTACTATAAATAAAAATTATGATTTTTTAAATCTCCAAATAACACTTCGTTTAGAAGTAAATAAGAACAATATTCGATTTAGAGAACATGTTTAAAATCTTTTTGAAGTTTAAAAACATTGTCTTTGTTTTGATTTTAAATTCAACCCTGTTCGATAAAGGTTGTTTGAATTATGGGAAGTTACAATTTCATGGTCCAAAATCTCAATTTTAATTTTTTGTAAATAATAAAAAAAATATAAAATTTAGAAAAACTAGTCAGTTTCAGTTTATAGAAATTTATGGAGTATTAAAAACTTTGGAAAATAATTTTTTTTAATAATTAGGAATTAATACTAAAAAGCGTTTACGTGTGAGTAATTAAAAATTTACAAAAACAAATTTTATGAAAAATGAAATATATTTTTCTAATATTTTTAGTGTATAAGCACGAAGAAAATTGCTAGTGTAAAGGTTGTTGAAAAACAGTAAATACGGACAAAAATTATACTTTCCGGTGCAATCGTTGTTTCTTCTTCTCGTTTCCTCGTTTCCATAATCTTTGGTCCTCTTTACCGTTTAGATAATTCTTCGATTTTTTTATTTGGTTGTCAGAAACCGTTTTCCCTAAGCTAATTTTTGTGACACTTTGTGAAACAAACGGTATTTGGTATTTCTTCCTTCTTCTTTTATTTTTAATATGTACCAGTAGAATTTTAAAATATATTAAGAAAAACTTGGGAAATAAATTCGTTTCCTTTGCCCGCTGTTATTTATCTCGCTGATTTTATAACTCGGAAGACACGCATCTTCTTAAAAATTTTGAAAGAGTTCCTGGTCATACAGCTTTCTCCATTTAACCATCGTCGCGCGTGGCAACGAGATCTTCCTCGACATCTCCGATTGCTCCTCCTAAGCGTGGTTTTTATATAATATTAATAAAGCCATTTACAGCTTACAGAAATATTAAAAGAAATTACATAATTAATTCTTTTCCAGTAAACCGGTTACGTAAAACAATTACAGTAGACAGTCGGGTTGGAAAGGATTCTGAGAACCGGCGATAAGTAGGCTACAAGCAAATTCTATAATAGATCCTGTTATAAGTACAACTAAATAGAGCGAATTAATATTGTAAATGCTTAAAACAACAGGAATCGGCAGGGTATAACCAGTCGTATTATGTAATAGCGGACTCCAATAGTAATAATTATAAACAAGAACATTTTTTTCTCGTTTACGATTAAGACTGTAGGAAAGGCAATTAAACAGTAGGTTTTTCTGTTTACTTCATTAATTAAATAAATTTTTATTTAGTTTTTAAGTCACCGAGGAAGTTACGTTCCCTAACACCCTGGAAATTATAGATAAATGAAGCAAAACTCTAAATACTTAAAAAAAAAAAAATAAACAGGTAATGAATTGTTCAAGAAATGGAAAACAGAATGCTTAGATATTTCTTGACGGAAGGAAGCTAGTGCAAGTTGGTAACTTTAAATATCTTCGGAAATTGCATTAGGCCTACATCAGATGGGAGATGCGCCAGTGATATACAAAGTAGAAATGCACAAGCAACTAGACGTGGGCCGATATACCTATAACAGGTATTTTGGAACGATTATTTTTTTGGAACGGATGTAACGGTGACTGAAAAGTTGAAATACATGTCCCGATTCATCGATAATTGAAAAGTCCAATATCCGGTCCGATTACTCACGGCCTCGCGGTTCCGAGTCGCGGGACTCCCCTACGCGACTAGGATAAACGAGTACCTACGAGTACAAAATCATAGTTATTGGAGCTGAATACTTGATTCTGCACTTGTCCCGATTGCCATACAAGTACGAAACGAAGCAGAATAGCAAGGTTCAGAATATCTCTATACCAAAGAGATGAAGCTGTTTTAATAAATGAAAAAATTTCATACTGATGTTACATTAATTTTCGTGTGTTATGCAGATGTATAATACAGATTATAATAACAAATTATGTACTATACTAGTCACCAACTTGGTAAATTTTGAAAAAGCGAATTATGTTGTGTTATAACCTACAGTGTACCTAATAGGCCATATAGTACTTTTTGTTAATGTCATTTCGGAGATGATTGTAACTTCACTCACATCTCACGTACATTTTTTTGACATTTTTTGTTGTGCTATTACGTGCACTCTAAATTTTATTGCATGAGTTTTGCAACAGATTTGTCTAACCAAAATGGAATCAATAATTTAATATTAAATCTATGTCAGTTTGTTTACTCCTAGTGAAAACTTAAATTAGTACTCCCAAAGGGAGATCTCTCTCTCTCTCTCTCTCTCTCTCCTATGGCACTACAGCCCTTGTTGGGCCCTGGCCTCCTTCAATTTTTCTCCCCATTCTCCTCTGTCAGCAGCCATCCTCCTCCAGGAACGCACTTTCAATATTTCTCTTGCATCCTCATCCACCGCATCCTCCCATCTTCTCCTTGGCCCAAAATTCTCTTGTTTCTTATTTTCTTTTAAACAGTAACAGCTTAAATAAAGTTACAGTGTAAAGTAACACTGTTAATACTTTTAGTTTAAATTTATTTCTTATAACAAATTACATAATAGGTATATAATAACAGGTATTTGTAGATGTTATTTTTTTGGAACGGTTTCGTTCGTACCAGTTACTCTCAAATACTAGTTTAACACACCTCTACAAGCAACAGAGCATTTTTAAGAAAAGATCTCTTCGGGCATCCAGAAACGTGTCCCTAGAAAGCAGGAAGAAATTCATAAAAAATCCGTTTGGGGCATATGCGCATACACACATGGCTCAGAACCTGGACCCTGAGAAATATGGAAAGGAACTGTGTTATAGCTGTTGAGATGGCGTGCTAGAGCAGAACCTTAAGAATAGCGTTGACAGAAAGAGTGACTAATGAAGAGGTATTGAAAAAAGTGATGAAAGAAGGGCACTGTTTAAAACCACTGCGGAAAGAAAAAGCAGTATGGGTGGACACGTACTACGCCGTTCATACTGGTTCACCACACTGATCGAGGTAATGATTAAGGGGCGTAGTAAGAGGGGAAGGCCCTGACGGGGGTATGTGGACGAGATGGAAAATGTGCGAGGTAATGATTAAGGGGCGTAGTAAGAGGGGAAGGCCCTGACGGGGGTATGTGGACGAGATGGAAAATGTGCAGAGATTAAGAGACTGTCTTCGGAAAGGAAGAAATTGCAAGGCCACCAACCACTGTGTTCAGAAGAAGAAGAAGCAGAAACGAAACGACAGTATTCGATAGTTGATTGACTATCGACCAGGGTTGAACTTTTGGTAGAGTTGAACTTAGCTTTCTGTTTTTTAAAAGCCAAATACCACGTTTCATGAATGTTTGTTAATATCCTACCTAACGGTCCGTTTGTTAACAAAGGTGAAGCATTTAACGGTCATCTGAACTTATAACGTTAGTTAACGATTGCTAAACACAGAAACCACAGGATATGGTACCATGATAATTGCCGATATTGTTTCTGACTGGTGTAAGAAATTACATTTATATAATAATTTTAAAATTAGTGATAGACGTACAGGGTGGTTTCCGATGTAATTTTAGTTTCGGTGCTTCTCGAAGTTTCTGTTTGTTTCGATTTTTCTACTTACTTACGAAAAATAAAAAATAAAAAATTTAATCAATATAATGATAAAATAATTATAAATTATAATTCACGAGTCATTATAAACTACATATTGAAACTTCTGAAGATACACTTTAGTTCTGTGAAACGTCTTTCAGGTGTAAATATAGTGATAAAAAATACAAAATACACCTGCATAAGTAATTAATTAATTGATAACGTATTATACAACACACAGTTGTGTGTGTGTGTGGGAAAATTGGGAAAAGTAAAGCCATCATCTACAGAACAGCTCTTGAGAATATAGTGCTGTACACAGCGGAAACATGATCGTTGTATACACAGAGTGTCCCATGAGGAATGAGACATACTTCAAGAATGCATTCTACACGCTGAAATAAAGGAAAAAATCTAATATAAGTATGGGTCCGAAAACACTTCCTTTACTATTTATGGCTTGCGAAAAATTTCAACTTGATTTGTGCTACAAGGCTACAATGAAGCCCTACTGAAATCCTTGGAACTTAAATTAAATGGTAAATTTGATGGTTTCATATTGTCTTTGGCATGCAAAACTAGAAAGAATAGTTTCTTAGTAATAGCTAATAACTGTACCATGAGTATTTTTATAGAAACGTTTCGTAAATCTCAAAAAGTGGTGTCAAAAAACAGAGCTTTTTAGGTCTGATATAAGTTTACTTGTTTAAACTGCTAATAAATAAAATGTATATTTGTAATACAGTTTATAAAGAATTTAATTCTGATAAGTGGAGTTAATAACAAACAAACGAACGTTATAAAAATTCAAATTTTATTGAAGAAGAAACAATAAAAAATTAAGAAATTTCCTCTTCTCGTAATGTAATGCAAACCATTTATTTATTTGGTAATAATAAGAATTTATTAATAACAACAATTTGTTCAGTTAATAAAAACATTAATTTAAGTCAATATTGACAGAATAATTTCAAAAGAACAAATAATTTTAACAATATTAACTAAATTGTTTTAATAAAGTTTATAAAAAAAAACTACAGTTGGTAATACTGTGCTGTGCATACCGAAAATTTAATTCAAATTAGGAAACAGATGTTTAGCAATTAATTTATAATACAGTAGCTTAATTATTTATTAATTAACCTGCTTAATTATCATAACTAGCCTGTAAGCTGGGATTTGTAGTGTTTTTTTAAACGTAATTTAGAAATTTAATTGCCGTTTTAAAATCATAAGTTTGCAAATATTGTTTCCTTGTACAATTTATTAATGGAAATTCCCGTGCTACAAAACATGTGTACCAAAGAAGAATTTCAGAACAGAAGATTAACTCGTCATAAAACTTTTTTTACGATGCCTGGTCTCACAAAACCCTGACCTTTCATAATTTACGAGCTAACGGCTCGTTTATTGAACAATATTGTTAAAATGAACAAGCAACCGTTGGAATCGGCCTATTATTTTGTAAATTATGATAGACCAGGGAAAATGTTTCGTGATGAGAAATTTTCTTTTGTAGAATTAAAAACGCGCTGTGGAATTATAGGGGAAAGTTCAAGATGAAAAGAATAAGGAATAATTCAACGACTAAAATAGGAGGACAGAATTATGGAAACGATAGAATAAATACTATTAATACGATACGGGCGCCTCAAAAGACGGAAGAATACACACAATCCCTAGGGCAGTGGCAGAATGGAAGCCAGAAGACATAAAGGATTAAGCATGTACAAGACGCTATGAACATGTATGGTTTTTAACCAGAGGATTTAGACAGGTATAGTTAACGAAACATGGAGACATTCTTGAATGTTAAAAAATTCTTTGCATACGCTTAATGAAAAATGTAATATGTTTGTTGTGTTGACATTTGTCTAACTCTGTTTAATTGTGTTTGTTTGTATTCTCAGCGCCGGGTAAAATTGTCAAATTAAGAATAGATTTGCTCACGTTATATTTGCACGAAATTGTGTGCATTCTCCTTCACCACTGCGTCTAAAAAGATTTAGGTCGTTCTTTGTCCTTATTGTTCAAGTCTACGTTCCAGAGGGATCTTCACTCCACACAAAACACTGTACCAGAGTTTTTCACGTTTTGAGTCGTATGTCTCTTGAGATTAAGTGCCTGTTCTTTTTTTAGTGAAAGCCGTTTTTTACCCGAGATGTGGTAGATTTAATATATAGGACATACGTTATATTTACGGGATCTACTACCGTCTGAAAATCTGCTAGTATGTGAATAAAATTGAGGATTATTATTGGATGAAAGATGCTGTTATTGAGGAAACAATAGACAGTTTAATCATTTCGCTCCACTGCGAGTCATCAGAATCAGACAGTACAGACAGTACAAGCTCAGAAGATGATGAGTCAGATGACATGGAGTGTTTTACGAAAACCGCAGAATAAAAGATAATATTCTTTGACGTTGAATCGGAGAAAACTATCGGCAGTAATGGCAAGGAAAGGGATCCCACAACATCTAATTAGAGAAATACAGAGTCTGTATATGGAAAATAAAATCTTAATAGAAGCAGGGAGACCGAGAACAGCTCCTAGAGTTGGCCGGATCAATTGTGGAGTACGATAAGGCTGTCCATTATCAGCTTCCCTTTTTAATTTATATATTGACGATGTCAATACAAAACTGGCAGATGTGTCTTCCAGACCATTAGTCACTCTACAATTGACACTTTGTTGTTTGCGAACGATCAGGCTATTCTGTCGGACTCTGTAAACAGATTGCATATGGGTATACATTTGTTAAATGGCATCTGCAAAAACGCTGGATTGCAGATATTCACAATTAAAACCAAGGTGATGGCTTTTTGTGGAACTGATCCCGTACGGGCAAAAATTGTTATAGATGGTACTGTCCTGGAACAAGTTAGCAGTTTTGAATACCTGGGCTACAGTGTCTTATAATGCAAGCAACGACGTGGTGCATAATTTGCATAAGTTCAACCTTATGTGCGGTACCATCAGGCGAACCCTTAAGTCAGCAAGTAAAGGAACACGCCTAAAGTTCTACAAGGTGATGGCTCTTCCCGTAATTTGGAGACCCCTGATCTAGATAAAACAGACGATTTTTCCGTCTTTCTTTTTGTATACTTGGTTGTTGCCTTATAATTATAAAATCTTAATAATTTTACCTAAAATAAAGACTAAATGTTTCGGGTGACAAAACTGTTCATTACCATCCGTGTCCAATAATCACTGCTATTAAACAAACGATCGTTTAGAAACCGGCAAGTATGTGGGCAGCCAGTGGGTTGACTGATTTAACAATACCTATGCCATCAATTTATAATCATCATCAAAAAGATACATAGATCGAATTCTATAGGTGATGGGGCTTAACAGTCAGGGGCGTATTTATGGGGGGGGGGGCGTAGAACGGGACCGGACCCTCCCCAGAGATTCGAAAAAAGTAGACAAATCTTTTTAGTCTCTTAATTTTTAGACTATTTTATTATTTTTTCAGCTGTGTACGCTAATATTTATAATAATAACATTTTTAAATATACAAAAAGTTTCTTTTACACCAGCTTTTGCGTATACGTTTGAAATATGAAATATAGAAAAATTAATTCAGTCAATAAATATCCTCTAAACATTGTTTCAATAAACGCGTATTTTTTGGGATTGATTTCAGGATGTTATCATACGTTTTCAACTACTTTAAAGATAGTAATGATGATTAGCTTCACTTATTTTTTCTTATGTATGAAGCCGACTAGATCGGACATCCCCTCTCCTCAAGACCAAATTCTAGATACGCCACTGTTAACAATAGTAAAATGAACAGTGGCTTAATACACAAAACTAACGGATACCACAGGCTCTGGAAAGAACGAATGGAACTTTAAGCAATGGAAAATTAAGGCCTTCTCCACGTAACGAGGGACCTCTTCCTCTCTCGCGGTGGGAGTGGATACAGGCTCTAAATACGGAGCGATTTATTCCTGTGATTTATTCTGAAACTCTGATATTTATCTGCCCCAAGAAAGGTAGTTGTGTACAGAATAAAATACAAAAGAAGGAGACTTAGGACAGTGTGAAGTACATGTAATAAATTATTATATTACCGTTGTTTTTTGTAGCTTAAAATAATGTTCATTACTAAAAAAGTGTTAACTGCTATAATTTTTATTGTTCGACTAAGCTTTTCGTCATCACTGACATCATCAGGTCTTAAACAACCTAAGACTTTTGGTTGTTTAAGACCTGATGATGTCAGTGATGACAAAAAGCTTAGTCGAACAATAAAAATTATAGCAGTTAGCAAATTCATAAAAGAAATAGTAAGGATGGCTGCTAATTTAAACAATACGAAGAATAAAAAAAGTGTGTCTGACAAAAACTGACAACTAATTGAATCCAATGCAAAAATATAATAATAAATTAGTCATTTTTCATTTAAACTACAAAAATTTCAAATTTGTTGTACAGCAGGCCTATATTTGTAAATTTTGCAAGGATGTACCTTTACTGTTTCTGCAGGCTCTGGAGCACAAGATTGTGTAGACCTCTGTCAACCTTAATTTTTCTTTCCAATAAAAAAAAACATGTAAACTTTTTGTACGCGTTACGGCTGTGGTACTACATTTTAAGTATGGAATTTAAATTTTTAAATTTTCATCAATGTCTCTGGGCCGCTTGATATGAAATGACTTAGAGTTACTTACATCCCTGGCGCTACAACCCTTGAAGGATCATGGACTTCTTCAACACTGATCGCCATCCCACTCTATGCAGCGCTGCCGTCTGCCAGTCACGCATCCCCAACATAGTCCGGTAGTCGACCGCCACTTCGTCCGCCCACCGCAGTCTTGGTCTACCAGTCCTTCTGCTTCCATAAATCTTCTCTCTTAGAACCTTCCTTGGAAGCTCCTCTTCTGACATCCTTGACACATGACCGACCAGTCCAACGGAGTCGGCCCACTTTAGTAGTATGAACCACCTCCATATCCTTGTACATATCCATTAATTCATAATTTGTACGCTGCCTCCAGTTTTGTCCTTCTTATACTGCTTCAAACGTTCTTCTCAAAGTTCGCCTCTCAAGTCTCAGCAGAGACATTTCATCATGCTTTGTCAGCATCCAACGCTCAGATCCATATATCAGGACAGGTCTTATCAAAATCTTGTAAAGTTGTATCTTCGTGGTTCGAGAGATAAATCTGCTTCTCATGTGTGTCTGAAGCCCAAATAGCATCTGTTGGCGCCCAATATTCTTCGCCCAACATCCAATTGAAATTCGTTGCTGGCAGTCACTAACGTGCCAAGATATGTTAATGCATCAACACATTCAAAAACGTGAGTGTCAATCGCCCCATGTGTTTCATTTTGATGTAGAATAACCTCCACGTTAAAAAAAAAACTGTCTGTAATTTGTCTTCACTCTCTTCACCTGCAATCAAGTCATAAATCAATTACTCTTCACCTTACAGAGGTCACTGGGCTGTGGGTATGCCCAAAAATAAACGGTTAGTTAATGTCTGCAGAATTGTTTTTTTTTTCTATCGCCCTAATTGCGCAAACGAGGGGACTAATTTCATTTTTTCTTGTTCATAAAAGTATGCAAATTATGTATGCGCGGGTTCATTGAAGAATAAGAGGAGACATCAAGAACAAGGAGAAGTGAAATTAGTAAAATACAGATAAGAATAAAAACATACGGGTTAGAAAAGAGGCGATTCGATTGAATCAAAAGAAGGAAATAACTGCGGACCTCGATAAACGTTCTTGTTCGCATTGAATGGCTCACTGAATTCCGCATAGCCTTATCGTATTGTTCTTGTTGCGTTAGCCAAGTTTTTCTTTTGCACCATTTTCTTCAGCTTCAAACGGTCAATGCGGAGTCCTTCACAGGTAAAGGCAGTACACACATCTTTTAGCCGTTATAGAGAAATATTTCTTTCGGAAAAATTATTTGAAATTGTTTGACATCATCGGGCTATGTTATAAAGCGTGAACGCGCGCGCGTGTGTATGCAAGAATATATTGCAACGGAATATTTTAACTTCTTGAACCCGGTTACATAAGGAAGCATAAAACCTGTTAAAATAAATGTAAGCCTCAGCAAAAATGTATGAAAAGGTAGGTCAGTTAATTAAAATAAACAAAAACTGAAACCTTTTTAATGTTAAATGAAGTAAATTCGTTCAGCTTCAATTAAAACAATATTAACGGAAAATCTACTATTCAAGCTTTAAATTCAAATAAACTGTATACGGCTTTTGTTGTTTACCGTGAATATATTAACTAATTTACTAGAATCTTGTACCGAATTAAAAATAAAACATTGTAATTCCTGACGGGGCGGATCTGGGATTTCATTTCAGGGGGAGGGATTTTTTCAACCACATATCGTTTTTTTAGAGTAGACCTATTGTTTTTCTTATATTATAATGACAATCGTACCAACAAATTAAGACCAATGTGAAATTAATAGATGTAGTTCACTAATTTTATTAAAATTAAAATTTAATTTAATTAAAATTCAATTAAAAACATACATCAGATAGGCTGCCAGTCTATCTCGGAAGCATAATAATACTTTCTGTAGAATATAAATACTTTAAAAAGAACGTTAAAATTAAGGAAATGATGGTTAACAGCATTTATATAAATGCTGTGGATATAAATGTATATAACAAAGTTATGGATATACATTTTACAGCATTTAAAATGATGTTAACTTATTTTGTTAAAAAATATAGTGATGTCAGTCTTTTTCAAAAGGAAAAAATAGAATAAGAAAGAAAGATAAAAAACGAAGAAATAAATATTAATACTTTGTTAAATAAGTGTTTTATTTATCCTCCATATTTAAAAAAAAATATATGGATTATATATTGTTGCGACGGTCTATTTGATCGTCGTCGGTACAGTGGAAACAAAATACAAGACACCAATTAAGTCACTAATCACCAGCTTTAATTTTCACAGTTAAACAGTTCGTAATTAACAACACTGTCTCTTACAACAAATCAAATAAAAATTGTTCACACGCAAATAAATGTCAACTAATATTAAAACACAATTGTATTACAATCGATATACCTCCCGATTATAAAACACAGCACTTCACTAATATTTACTTGAACGCACACAGTAATATCGCTTGTAATCGCCCGACAATAACTCTCGAACCGCACTATAAAGATTTTTGGGTTCCCCTCTTATTTCGGGGTGTTAAATATACAGAGTTTTAATTTCACTTTTCGTGCTAAATATAAAGATTCTTAATTCTACAATGTGATTGCGTCTGACAACTAAGTATATCTGATCGTTTAACTTGTGAAATCAATAATTACTGTTGGGCGCCAGTGCAGAGTACCTCAGGGTTTATCAAATAAAGACACTTTCTCGTTCAGATTTTAATAATACTCTATATTGATTCTTTCATAATACAGACATATACATTAAATACTACATATTGTACTCCATACTACACATTCTTTATATGATATCAATTGATTTACCAATTGTCAAGCTTATAATTACTTATTAAAACAAAATTTAATTGATTCACTAATCTTCAGAATTACAATTGCTCATCATATAAATTGAATTACTAGTTTGCAATATTACATTTACTCACACAACATAAATATTTAATCGATATCATTTTAAGGCACATCATAATATTCTATCAACCATTATGAATCTCTTAATATACTAACATTTGCGTGTAAATTAGCCTCTTACTTAATTCCAATGGTTACTATATCTTAATTTATTTATTACGTTTTGTTATATAGAGACTTAGCTATATCTACACATCTACTTATTATTCTTCTTGACATGTCATAATACATAAATTACTTTGCTTAGGATCTAAACGAACTGTGGGATCTTTTAGAATGAGATGAGTTAAATCCGGTAGACATTAATTACTATTTTTGAAAATAATTGGTTTATAAATTGTTATTATAGAATTCTGTTACTTGTTTTGCAAGATTCCTCTGAGGTGACTGGTGTTTCCACTTTGCTCAATACACTTCACTCCACTAATAAGCACATTTGATTTATTACTTTTGTATCACACGTTCGCGTTTATACAATCGACGCGCACATAGGTATAAATATACTTCTTGTTTCGTACTTACGCGCACATAATAAATATACTTCTTATCTCGTACTTCCGCGCACTAATCTATATATTTTTTCCTCCCACGGTACTAATTATTCTTTCCGACTCTTTATCATAACAATTTAGACATTATGTATAAGTTTGGAGTAACGTTGCCGTTATAATTACATTAATGGAGTTATTTACTGAGTGACATAGACTCCTACCCCATCATACTTTGATAGACTCCCCGATTCTTTAACATCTTCTCTTTTTATAGTTTACTTTGAGATACCCTCTCTTCCGTCATAGCTGATTCCTTTCCCATTGGTTCTATTTTGAAAATTTCCCCGGTATGTTTGAATATACCCATTCAGACATCGTAATTATTTCGCGCTTCCTACTGACGCTTCTGCTTATTGGTCAATGAGTTCGGGCACGTTGTTTTACCGCGTGGCCGTTTAACTTGTTAAAAACGACGCTACTTTCTAAACTTCACACTTTATGTTGGGGTGAATCCCATTTATTTTTTGAAGGACATTGCCTCGCCTTTCTAACGGGACTTACGCATTTTTTGCTGTTTTGATCATACATTTTATGTTTTTATGAGATGCAAGGTACAGGCTCTATTATATTTCTATTTTGGCTGGCGACAGACTGTCGGCGCACTGGGCCTCACCCTGTCCACTCTTATTCTACATATTTTCTTTTTACATACATAACAATTTCTTACTTACTATTATACTCGACCAGGCGATCTAGGTGGAAGTCCTTGCGAAAAATAATTCTCCGGTTCTTTGAATTCAGTCTCGTGTGCTCCGAACATCAAGTTCCCAGGAATGCGAATCTTCCGCTCAACCACTAGTTTTGCTGGAATCACTCCAGTTACGTCATGTACTGATGACCTAAACACCAGTGGCTGATCCAAGTCTGTTTGGTTCTCGTCAACAACCTCTTGCGTAACCTCATCTTCAGCCACTTTTCCCTCGGGCGCTTCTATCAGCTCAGGAACAAGCAAGAGTTTTGTCTCGACACCCATAGTTGGCTTTTCAATCAATTCTTTTGTCGTTACACTTATTTGTACTTCCTCTGTTAGTTCTTCCTCCATTTCCGCTTGCAATAGGGAGGGTTCCTCTTGACCAGGCCTGTTGACTTTTTCTTCGGCCAATGCCACTTGCTTAATCGAATGGTTGGTAGACCCTGTCATTTTAGCCATGCAAAGCTTTATCTTCTCTTGACCAACCTTCAGGACATTCTCTCTTAAGTCCACAACGAATCCGTAGGCATTCATAATGTCCGTGCCAAGAATCAATTCATCGACAATGTCTGCAACGAGCATTTGCTGGCTAAACTCGAGAAGACCCAGGCGTACACGTACGTCTACTTTTCCTAGCACCTTGACGGGGCTTCCAGTCCTCGTGCTTCAGGATCTTCAATTTAATCAGTCTGTCAATACTTGCTTCAAACTCTTGAAGACTCTCTCCGGAACGTTGTCGTCTTTTTCTCAACTGGGTGCAGTACACATCTCGCAAATGTTTATTACCGTACCTTAATTCCAGAGCTTTTATCAATTCGGCATAAGTGTTCTGGCTGTCAGGTGGCACTTTCTGTAGTAATTCTGCCGCAGGTCCTTTTAATGCAAGAACGAGTGAAACAGCCTTGTCTTTCTCTGTCCAATTATTTGCGCATGCAGCAGCTTCGAATTGGCGTAAATACGTCGCCCAGTGCGTGCTTCCATCAAAGGTTGGGGCCTTGACATGAACTGTCCCAACCGCAGGCGAGGTGACCTTCTCTATTGACTTATTTTCTGTGTGTTTCTCTGTCTTTATCATTGGTACAGTCTGTTCAGAATTTGTTTTGGTTGTATTTTCATGAACTGCTCAACTTCACTTTTAATTTGTTCTCTTATGTTTGCCGTTGAGTTTTCTACTGCAGATATTTTATTTGACACAGATTCTTCTATGACAGATATTTTTGTAGACATCGATTCTTCAAAAATCGAGACAGATTTTTCTACTTCAGCTATTTTTCATGTCATTGATTCTTGTACCTGCGATATTTTAGTAACTTGCTTAGTAACCTCACCTCGTAGGAGACCCAATTCTCCAGCGGTTTGTTCTTGTGTCTTCTTCTGCTACTGTATTAACTCCTTGATGTCTTCTGTTTCACGCTTCCGTTCTTCTTTTTGTCTTTCTTCTGTTTCTAGCATTAGTGCTTTCTGACGTTCCTCAGCCTCTTCTCTTTTCTGTCTGCGTTTTTCATCCTGTCGTTTTCTGCTTTTTCCGCATCCTGTCTGCGTTTCTCATCCTGTCGTCTTTCTGCTTCTTCCGCCTCCTGTCGGCGTCGTTCCTCTGTCTGCAACAGCAGCGCCTGGAAATTTTCCATCTTCTGACTGGCATCCATTGTTTACCGATTAATTACGAATTACACTCGTCTTGTACAAAGTGTCCACTGTTTCCACTGTTAACGGTTCTATCCCACTTCTGACACCACTGTTACGACGGTCTACTTGATCGTCGTAGGTACAGTGGAAACAAAATACAAGACACCAATTAAGTCACTAATCACCAGCTTTAATTTTCACAGTTAAACAGTTCGTAATTAACAACACTGTCTCTTACAAAAAATCAAATAAAAATTGTTCACACGCAAATAAATGTCAACTAATATTAAAACACAATTGTATTACAATCGATATACCTCCCGATTATAAAACACAGCACTTTACTAATATCCACTTGAACGCACACAGTAATATCGCTTGTAATCGCCCGATAATAACTCTCGAACCGCACTGCAATTTATCGCGACTATAACTGAAACTAAGGCCGCTGCCGCCTTGTATTTATATATCCGCGCACAGACCAGAAGATTGTAAACTGCATATTAGCTCCAGTGTGTACGGCGTAATTAATTGGGGCCTTGACACAGTCCGCGCGGCTGGCGCCTTCCAGAAAACTCTCGCGAATGCGTCGAGAATCATGTACACCACACAGATCCGCTGGAGTCAACTGCAACATTCGATAAACACGTAGATTGTTCTGTGATGTCGTAACAGTATGTTTCATTATATGTTTATTGCATGTTTCATTTTTTTTTAATAATTACACGAATACATAGGATAACACTGAATGTTCGACTCCTAACGTCACGTGACTTCAAAAATCGTCGTACATAACATGGCCTGTCTTTTTCGTAGGCCTCGGTTGACGGCCAATTAGCGGGTAAAAGTAAACAATTCCGTCTTTGCGGAATTACATAAATTAGCTGACGTGGCTCAAGCAAAGAGCAAAGCACGTCGTCACATGAATAATATGTTTCAAGTTGCTTGTTTACAGCGGAAAATCATGTCCTACTCTCTTTCAAGTAGACTTCTTTACATTTTTTACCATTTCTTTCAACATCTGTGATATTTATCATTGAATATAAGACCTGTTATTGTAGATTATTTAAACTTATCATTGACCTAAATAGTATTTTTTTTAAATTGATAAAACTTGGAAGTCAATTAATAACATCTCAAAAAACAGGCAACCAGTTTAGAATTTTGTACTTCAAAGTTTTTTTAATTTTTTCGGATTTTGGGGGGGAATTGTTAATCTCTTAATTTTTAGTCTCTTTTACTATTTTTTTCAGCTCTGTTTTTCAGATAGTAACTCTTTTTTAAATATACAAACAGGTTTATTACACAGCATTTGCATATACGTTTGAAATATAAAATATAGGAAATTCAATCGGTATCTTCTAAACAACGGGGATTTATTTCAGGATATCTCACATTTTTTTACTAGTCTCAACTTGTTTTTTTCTTTTGTATGATGCTGACTCGACCACGGAAAATTTTCTAGATCGCCACTGTTCCACGTCATCGATTGTCTCTTTGTTTCAGAATTTTACCGGAAAATCTACATCTCATCACACGTGACGATCTTCTCGAGCAGGTTTGGTTCTGCTGCAAGCCGTTCTATGATGACAGTGCAAAAATTATGTCCGCGTATTTTTCTCCTCCTGACTGCAAAATTTGTCTCCAATCTCTTTAACTAAGTGTACGGAATCTTTTAAACTTTGTGCTATCATCTGAATGCTTACTTGGCGATCGTTACAAACTATTTCAGTAAGTTTTACAATGTTCTGTTTGGTCATTGCCGTGAAAGGGGGCCCGGTTGTTTGTCGACTTCATTGTTTTCTGGTTTCGCTGTAAATCGTATGTGCTACTGAAACACTCACCATTTCATTCACTAAAGATCATTCCAATCTTTCCGTACGAGTTTGGAGGTAAATTCTTAGAAAATTTTATTATAATGACTGTGAATCCACAGTTTGGTCTCTTTTCAACACACTTGATATTATTACGAGGCATGTGGCAAAAGCAAAGACTGTAGCCACTAAAACGCTTGGGATAAGATTTATCATCTGTTTAATTATTATACAAACATTCTTTACCTTGTTAAGTAGTTACTATTGTTTCCTAAGTACTCTGTGTATTGAATGAGAAGGATTTCAATGCCTTGATCATAAAAGCTCACTATCTGACATTTCAGCCGGTTCAGCACTGGCATTTTCAACTCTTCTACCTCTTCCAATTACTGATAACCAAGAAACAAAGATACAGTAATCTCCCGTTATAACGGGAGACTCATGACTCATCTCCCGTAGATCAAATGAGTCATCTCCCGTTATAATAGGATAATGATAGAAACTTTTATTTGACTGTATTTATACGAATTAGATGACAATACAGCCGTACAGCAATGAAAACAGTTATATCTTATATAAAATTCTGTATACATAATTGTAATAAAATCGTAGTGTATTGTAGAGAATAGTTAGTACTTTACACAAAATATTCATAATTATAGTAAAATTTTATCCATTGTCTGTCTTCTCCAAAAACAAGATGGCTATGTGTCAGAACCGCTTTCCATATGTAAATCAGTAATGATTTCAAAAAAATTATTAAATTTGAAATTTATTAGAATTAATTTTTGTAATCAGCAACTCACGAAGGTGTCGCAAGTGATCATAATAGGGCGATATGTTTTGATAGGTTTTTCATTTGTCACACTCGATGACAAAGTTCAAGTGGTCTTTTATTTCTCTCACTTTAAATTTCTGAGCCTGATTGTCTTTGATTTTTCAACTTTCACGTTTTAAGAGCTGTCCGTTATAAGGGAGGATTAGGCTTACTGTACTTGCTGGGGTTTTGGGCTTAAGAAAGGTGTGCAAGCTACTAGGAACGATGTCTGTGGAAAAGTTCCCTTCGAAACTACCGTTATTCAGCCGTGTTATAACAAGACACAGATCGTCATAAATCGATAGATAAAGTTTATAAGCGAACAAATTGTGCGATCCAAAAACAATGGGGGTACAGAACTCGGGCCCTTTTAGAGTTCGTACTGTATACATATTTTTCATCAACCAGTCATCATCTAGTACGCTAATACGGCGTAAACGAGGGTTTCCACAACAAATAATTATATAGTTACACTAAATCGATTGGTTCCGAGTTTACAGCTGTCGCGGCTTTGACTGCATTGTAGACCTAGTTTTGTGATTTCTTTTATATATAATTAAGTAGTCTCGGAACAAATTTAGCCGTTGCCTCAACAAGTTACGTTGGCAATTTAAACAGTGCCCCAAGTTAAACACTATCCGGATTGGGATGTAACGAATTGCTAGCCTAGCAGAAGAACAAGTTCGTAGTTTATCCCAAGTGATATTATCTCAAATAATACATAAACAGACTGGTGTTGACTTTAGTTTTTTATTATAGTATCATCAAATCTGGTTGTTGTTTCCTTGAAGTCTCCTTTTTCTCGTCGTACAGTAGTCCAGGAAAACATGCTTTCTCGTTCTAAGTTTCCTAGAGCCCACATTTCTTAATAGGTCCAAACAAAGCAAATCCAAGTAAACATCTAAAAAATGTGTCGAATTTTTGAATTTCAGATTTGCGCAGAGCCTCGCGGTAAAATCCTATTATACACACTGTTACGACATTACAGGACAGTCTACGTGTTTATCGAATGTTCCAGAGGGATCCGGAACGTAATGCGTGTGGCGTACGTGCTGCTAGACGCATTAGCTAGACGTGACAGAAGCCGCGCGAACTGTGTCAAGGCCCCAATTAATTACTCTCTAATGTTTTCCTTTATCGTTAATGCGCAGTATGGAACCTCAGCGGGGTATAAATACAGGTGTACGCAAGGACGCTCAGTTCAGTTTATTGTCGGGTGATTACAAGTGATTACTCTGTGCGTACAATGGTTATTGTGGCGAAGTGTTGTGTTTTATTATAATCGGGCGGTATAATTGTAATACAATTGTTTTATATTAGTTGGCATTTTATTGCGTGTGAGCAATTTTTAATTGAGTTGTTGTAAGTGACAATGTTGTTAATTACGAACTGTTTAACCGTGAAAATTAAAGCTGGTGATAGTGACTTAATTGGTATCTTGTATTTTGTTTTCCACTGTACCTACGACGATCAGTAGACCGTCGTAACAATACATGTGTCATTCCATTTTACCCGAAAATAAAAACTTTTTAAAAATTACACTCATTGGGCCTGTTACTTTGATGCCTCATTTGAAAAGTTTGAAAAACGTTTTAGTCCGCGACCGATGACATGTCCATATATTCATTCATTTCACTGTGTTGGCTGATTTTATAATCTAGTTTAATTTTTAGAAAACTTTATACATCTACTGGCGTCGGAATCCATTATGGGTTTTTAGCCTCTTCAACGATTTCCCCCCATTCAGCCTTCCCATTATCTAATCAATAATATAGACAGCGAGGAAATGGAGTGATGGCTAAAAATAAATGATACAAAACACCAAATACACGGAAATAAGAAGAACACCGTGCAGTAGACAACCTCTACTATGCGAAAATCGTGCATTTTAACATGCAAGTGAATTTTCCTACCAAGGCTCACAAATAAACTACACTCTAATACCACGAGCAATGATACCCAAGCAAGAATGCAAAGTGCTAACCGAGAGTATAACATTTACAGCTATACATTTAGAGATATAAATCCAAAAATTCACATCAAACTTTTTGTTGAAATTTGTTTGAATTAAAAAAAAATTGAATGTTTTTAAAAATGGGTTTATCAAATTCATTAGGAATCGAGGCTCTAAATAACGTTTTCTAGACCATTTTGCGTCGTGGTCTATTAACAAAGATGGGTAGGCAGTTGTAAATGAATTACTAATGGTTGGATACAATTTCTACATCGAAGAAAGAAGATTGTTGTGGTACGGTCATGTCCGGAGAGCCCAAAATAGGTGATGGAATAGAGTCCGTTAGGAAGGAGAAAAAGGGGAAGACCGAGAAGATCTTGGAGGAACGAAATGGATGAATCTGTACAAAGTATAGGACTTGAGGAAGGACAATGGGAAAATCGGGAGAATTGGAAAGCCAGGTTGAAGGAAGGGAGACGGCACCAGCTGTATCAACCCTATTTTATATATATATGGATACAATTTAACGAGCGAAGATTTTGTTAGAAATTTTCTGAATTCGTTAGAAGTACATGCCGGCTTGAAAACTGAGGCCAAACTTGACAACAACACTCTGATTGCGAATAGATTAAACTATTTATTCACGTGTGTTGCTGTCGAGCGTGTGGGTAATTGCAGGTATTCACCGTGTACGATATCAGGAAATAATAATTTTCACGATTCCGACTGTAAACGACCTGAGTGGGCCTCTTATTCACAGACGCGTCATGATAGTGGCCCCAAAAGATAGCGAAGATTATTTTTGGCGGGGCGTGCTAACTGTTTTGTGTTTCGTTAGTGAGAATAAACGTTTATTTAAAAGCAGTATTGCACTGTTATTAACAGTCAACAATTACGCCACGATTTACAATAAAATAAATTCCAGCGTCCGTAAATAATTTATAATGCTTAGTAAAAAGTATAAAAAGTACACTGATAGAAACAGTTGAACATTGATTATTATTACTATATTACTACACTCAAGCTGGGTTTTTTTTACCAGTGAAGAATTCGCGCTATCGCTTGTAGTGGCTAAAAATGCACAAGATTATAACACTCCTTAAAACTAAATACACAATGGTTAATACACTAATACATACAAAGTAAGTTATTGGTAATGAGAATTAGAATAGTGTTTGGTTAAATTTTTGTCAGCAAGTTATGTTTTTTAAAATTTATTATAATTCGATATCAAAGTTTATTGCTTAATTATGTTTTATTAATAGTGATATATTAATTAAATTCAGTTATTGAGTCAAAATTGTGATCAGTGAAGTGAAAAATTCTATCTCGTTATTATGGATAATTGGAATTTATTTTTAAGTGAAATTGTTAGTTTATACTCATCGAGTTCTTGACGTGGCTTCTCCGATGTTCGTCTTCTTCTTCAGGAATCCTCTAGTCGTCTTCTTTTCTTTGGATGGTTCGCAATTCTCGTTCAATGGCTTCAATTAAAGTTCGGCTTCCACCAGTCTCTGTAGTCGTTCGAAGTCCTCAGGTTGAGTTAGGTCGATCCCCTTCTTCCTTCAGGATAGTTCGTCCGTTACGTTCCTTCGAAGTATTCTTATTTTTTCTGTGATTTCTATGGTATATAGAATTTTGCCTGGGGGGGGGGATAGGTCGAGCCGGCTTCATACAAAAGAATTATCAAGACTAATCAACATTACTATTTTTAAAGTGGTTGACAAACGTGTGATAACATCCTGAAACCAGTCCCATTAAAGTAATGACAATAACACAATAAAAATACGCGTTATTGGAACGTTGTTTACAAGATACTTATTGACTGAATTGATTTTCTTAATTTCATATTTCAAACGTATACGCAAATATGGTGTGTAATAAATATGTCCGTAAATTTAAAAACTAGTTACTATACTACTATATTAACCATCACAGATGAAAAAACGAATGAAATAGCCTAAGAATCAAGAGATTAATAAAATTCGTCAACTTTTTTCGATCCTCTGAGGGGAGTCCGGTCTAGTTCGTCCCCCCCCCCACCGTAAATACGCCCCTGATTGCTTGAAACAAAAGCATTACAATGCCCGCGCGCAATTATATGCTTTAATGGATTTTGTGGGGCAGGCAACCTTACATCTGGCCGGTTCTTATGCAGCCGAAAAATCTGCAATGAAATTACTGTATTTTCTTTTCTCCAAAGATTATACTCATAGTTGGGGTATATTAAAAAATGAATTAAAGAAAGTACCTACGAAAACCAGGGATCGATAAATAGAGCCACTGTGTTGAAATCTCCGTGTAAAACATGATAGTCTGCGAGCGGCTCTGTTTCCGGGATAACCTATAAGGTAATCGAATGTGCTGATTCTGACACTGGCCTAACC
Source organism: Magicicada septendecula (assembly GCA_034769895.1). Taxonomy (NCBI): domain Eukaryota; kingdom Metazoa; phylum Arthropoda; class Insecta; order Hemiptera; family Cicadidae; genus Magicicada; species Magicicada septendecula. The sequence continues at coordinate 81,050,324 of CM068371.1, read as the reverse complement.
GCTCATGACGTTCATAAAAACATTTGAAAAGTGGTCCGCCGGTCCGGGTTTCCCCATTTCGCTGCTAGGTGGCGCTCTCTTAATTTGTGTTTGGCCGGAAGCCAGACGTTGAAATTTACTACTGAATGACTACAGTCACTGGAAAACTGTAGCAAAGCTTAAAAATACGTCGGCAAAACCCAACGTCGTCATTCGGTCCAGTAGAAATCATTTGTGAAAATACCATGTATCTAACGGGAAACTGCACACAAAGTTGTGTTCTCTTATGTCTATCCGTTTCCATCAAATTCTGTTTTCGATATCAAATCTCCATTAAACGTGTACATCTTCATTAAAAAAGGTTTCACACGCGCGCGCGCGCGCACACACACACACAAGAGTGTGTTTTTATAAGCTAATACGCCTGGTATGCTCTTGCAGACTTAGTTGATTTTAGTCGAATATAAAAGTTATTATTCGTTAGACCAGTTTGCTCCCTGACCTACAGAATTCGTTCACTATTTTGAACGAAATATACTTATTATTCAATAAATTTCAATAAAAATCCCGAACTATTGCATTGCTTTTTTAGTTAAATTTGTAACCATAATGCCTAAATGACAAGTACTGTAATCCTAGCTTTTAAGTTTATGTATTTTTTTATTAATATCCATAGGTTTTTTTTTGTGGATGGTTAGTGAGGATCGGTCAAAAATAACTCAAATTTTAACTATTTTGCGTCGACGTTTCGACAATATTTATTGTCATCTTCAGGACCTGTGTATGAAATACAAAAGAAATGTCAAACACAACGGAACAATTAAATATTTGGGTGAACGTGTTCGTGTATGTGAGTGTGTGCGTGCGTATGTATGTACCATTCTATATGTGAAGACTTATGATAGTTTGTTTACATCTTCAAATTATCTTTAAGAAAACGAGCAAATTATAGTATGAGAGAACGTAATTTATACAGTATTACAATTTAAATTACTAAATGTAATGATATTTTAATTAATTAAACAAACAGTAATCAACAATTGGATATTAGATTGGTACATAAATTGTTTATACCTAGAGCAGTCAACATATAGCAAAGTAAAATATATTACCTATAACTAAAACAGATTTGGGGATGTTCACTACGTAATTATTAAAAGTTATTTTTAACATGTTTCACTCCCTACTGGTATTAACAAACAATCATAATTTAGAAACATACAATTTACACAATAACTGTAGAATATTACGACTTACATCAAATAGTTGACAAAGGTTACAAACAAAAGTTTCTGGTAAATTTTACTAACAGGTAAACTTGGATAATAAGTGTAATCATATTGTAAATTATAGTCAAGAGTACTATAGAATAATGTAATTTATGTATGTGTCCACAATCACACCTTCTCTCTCACCCATTCTCTCTCACCCATTCTCCCCCTACCAGTCCTTCTCGCAGCCTCTCACTCTAACCTGAAATCGCTCTATCACTCACTATCCCTCCCACCCACTCTCTCTCTTACTATACATCTCACTCACTGTGTCCCTTCTTCCCTCTTCCACTCTTTCAACCTTCGCTCTCTCTCTCTCTCTCTCTCTCTCTCTCTCTCTCTCTCTCTCTCTCTCTCTCTCTCTCTCTCTCTCTCTCTCTCACTTGTCATTGTCCACAATTGGCACTCTAAAACACTCACCATTTTTATTACACTATCATCCTCATATAAAATAGAGAATTATGCACACAATAACAGAATAGATTTACCAACTTACATTAAAGGGTTACAAACTTTTATAACACAACATTATAGATAACAGATCTATTAAGTGAAAATGGTTATTACTTAATATTTACATTTTGTACAATGTTATTTACCTGGAACTTGGTCTATATAGAGTACCATAGTCTCATGTAGTTCGTATATATGTCGGTCATAATCTCTCTCTCTCGCTCTCTCTCTCTCTAGACTCATACAACACCTTCTCACTCACATTAACCACTCGGGCGCTCTGTCTCTCTCTCACTCACAATCTAGACAGATATATACCATAAATCTAACACGCAGACGTGTACATACACACACACGCTAGCACTACATACGCACACACACACAACAAAACAACCTCACAAGCCAACTACACATTCGGGCAATAAATTAAATTCTCTCATACTATAATTTGCTCGTTTTCTTAAAGATAATTTGAAGATGTAAACAAACTATCATAAGTCTTCACGTATAGAATGGTACATACATACGCACGCACACACTCACATACACGAACACGTTCACCCAAATATTTAAGTGTTCCGTTGTGTTTGACATTTCGTTTGTATTTCATACACAGGTCCTGAAGATGACAATAAATATTGTCGAAACGTCGACGCAAAATAGTTAAAATTTGTGTTATTTTTGACCGATCCTCACTAACCATCCACTAAAAATTCATTGATTGACGGTGTAGCATGACAGAAAATCCACAGTGTTCTAATTTAAAAAATAATCATGTATAAAATAAAAATAAAATGACATCAAGGAAAACTACTATAAAAATTAATCAAGGACCACAGTGAAGTGAAATCATAGTTCGAAAAGATAAAATAATTAAAACCAACCATGCAATATATAATAAATTATAGGAAAATAATGATAGGCCAATGTATAAAGTAATTATACCCAGGTAGTATACGAGCATGTAAGGAAATACCCCGGATAGACAATCATCCATAATAAAAGAATAACTGTTGGAAAAACAACCACATATAATAAAATTAGAAACTCCCAAAAAAGATGAAAATAAATAAGAAAAGTACAATGCAATAAAATAAGAGTAAATTAAAAGTATGTGTAAGTAAGGGTTCTAGATATAAAATTAAAAATGTAGCAGTGCAATTTATTTTTATAATGAAAAGCAAATCCTGATGATCTCATATAAGTGATATTCTTTATCATACAATACCAGATAAAATGACAACAAATAATATAAGAGTATGCAATCAATAGTGAAGTGAACAAGGGGAAATCCCTAAACTATAACAAAAACAGCAAAAGACTGCATAAAAATTAATTTTAATGAATAATTTAAATGAAGAAAGAACAGATGTGTTTTGTTTATATTAACAGTTCATTGAACTCAAGGCTTGAATGTTTGAGATTGAGTATAATTTTTTTGTTATAGAATATTTATTATGTTTTAATGGTATCAATTAATAATAAACATTCCTGTAATTAAGTAAGGGCAATTTAGTTAAGAATTATATGTCAGAAAGGGTATTAACAAGCTGAAATAATAATAAACATTGTATGTGAACTAACATAAAATCTAGGCCAAATGGTAAATCTCACCAACCTTATAATTAGTAAATAAGTAAAGGAAATTATTTAAATTGATGAAAATTGTATAATGTAAATCAATCACTGTGTATAATAACTGTAACAATTTGTGAAGGTATTGAAGGAATGTATAAAATATTATTATTAGAAAAAATGCAAGTGTAATAACACTGGAATCTAAAGGAAAAGCCTAAATTTAGGATAATAGTCAAATTAGTTAACCAATTAATAAAATTACTGAGAATTAAAGAAAACTAACCATTTTTAATTCAATCAATGATCTTGTTCAATGATAACTAGAATATGACAGAAATTGTAAACCATATAATGTAGCAGGAAGTACAATAGTTAAAGCCTACATCCAAATATACTGTAAATATGACTTTTTGATTTAGAAAATACTATAAAGTATATCATGTTTGGTATTAAATAACGCAGAATTAAATAAGGAAATTGATTATGTAATTAGTATTTAATAAAAATAAGTAATAAGCAAAATGTAATTAATCATATAATGTAAAAACCAATTATTTAGTTCAACATATAATTGAAGCGGAAATGCCAGATGATTAAAACAATGTCACTTTAATATTAAATCAGCCAGGACCTTTTATATGAAGAAGAAAGAGAGTTAGTTGATTGTTATACGTTGAGATGCACACTTCGGAACGAGCTCACGCAAATTAAGTCATTAAAAAAGAGAGAAGATAATTTTTGGATATGAACTAAACCTATAAAAAATAAAACAAAGAAATTTAAAAATATGATTAATAAACACTGAGAGAAATTGGAATAAACCAAATTAATCTATTTATGAAGATTGAAGTCGTAACCCAGATAATAGAACAATATAAACGTGAATTCTAAAATTTTATCGATACGAAATTGGACATTGTAAAACCTTACAACTATTGGAACAAGAACACATTTGAACACTGATTGCCGTGCCGAACAACTGACCACTAATCCCGAATAATTACACTGTGATGAAGAGGAATTAATCACTACTGCTTGGAAGAGGAACACACCAATAATCAACATTTATTTGAAGGAATTCTGCAGTGAAGACGCCTCGTACATACGCAGCACGGAGGCGGCCATTTTTGAATACTCCCAGCATCCGCTGCGGTGACGTCAGAACATCATACTGAGTCGTTGGTTCGAGAAATCTAATTTATTAACATTTATATGTTAAATAATATTTCTATTTTTTTAATTAAGAAGTTTTTTTCTGTAAGTGTTGTACTTTTCAGCTTTGCCCTTTCTCTGACTATCTAAATAACAGCTAAAAGAACCTGTAATTTAACATTATTAATTTATATACTGAAATCAACTGCCCTGAGATATGAGTTTGCGAGCTGTCGATTAGCCGATCGATTCAGAATCGATTAGTCTCTATAACATTAATAAATTCATTGAATAGTATAATTTTGAGTTTTATTTATTAGTAAACGTATAGATAGAAGAATTTCAGATAATATTTGACACCTGGACTCCAAAAAAGAAGAGAAAACATCATTGAAGGAGTACACTCATTTAAAACGGAAGACCACCAATCGATTATTACATTTTATAATCTAGTTAACGCGGAAAAACAATTCTTGTTATTTGTACATAATAAATCCGATAAATTAGTAAGTAAAGAAATAAATATATAAAAATAAATAAATAAATATATAAAATAAATAAATAAATAAAATTTTTTTAAAGTTTTATTATATTATAATTTTTGTAATTCCGAAAATCGAATATATTTTATTTTGTTACAACGGTCACTAAAATTTAAGGGTTTAATATCCATAGGCTTGTAACTAATATTTTTCACAAATATACATAACTGATAATAATAATATTAAAAGCTTTTTTTGCAAACATAGCTTATGAAATCGGTCAAAAATTTGCAAGGAGTGTTAAGAGATATTATTTTTGTCACGTTACTAAAGAATATGCATTTGTATTTTGAATAATATTCGTCATAACTTGATGTTTCACATAGACTTTTAAAATTTTCTTAAAGTTTAACTTTTATTTTTGAGCCTCTAAATTTAAAACATATTCTGAGTAAATACTGTATACAGATTTGGATTAACATTTTCTTCAGTCCAATACATGTCATACATTTTTACAATTTCTCAAGTTTTTGATCCCTTTTTTGAGCCCTGGTGTCCTAAAATTAAAAACTTTTTAAAACTGACCACTAACTTAAATATGAAAATTCTCTTTAATCTGACATCGCACGTGGCTTTTTACGATTTTTTAAAATTGTTGACCTCCACAATTATTTGATTCCCGTCCCCGATTTGGGAGGGGGTGGTCAATGTAAAAATTAATAGAGTCTATAGAGCAAAAGTATAGACAGGTACCCAGATTTTACGGAAATCAGTTGATGTATTCAAAAGTTATCATGAGGCATACCCCAAATGCACAGACAAATGCGAAACGGTCGAGTCACTCGTATCATTCTCGTACACTATCAACATACGAAGTTAAATAATTCTGAGAATACGTTAGTAACCTTGGAATAAATTATATTACTGATAAATATAAAGTCAAAATTTATTTAAAAAAATGATATTACAGCAGCAAGCATAATTCAAAAATATCGGTATGGAGAACCATAAGTGACTTCTATGCTCTAAGATTTGTATTTAAAATTATTTTTGAAATTAAATATTTCCATAGAAACTACTTCTTTCTACATCTTTTTTCAGCCTTAACCACAGTACTGTGGTCACTAACATATACCACCTCACGTTAGCGCACTCGATTTTCACTGATGACGAAAACGTCTGGTTTTGCAGAAAACATTGGACCACGGCCAAAGAACCTGGGAAGGAATTTTAACAAAAAATAGTTCTTTGTTGCCGATAACGTAGTACACATAAAAAATTATCCCCTCCCCCTTCAACTATCATTTTCATTTATAGAAAATTACACCCTCCCCTTCAACTACCCTTTTCATTTATAGATATTTCAACTACCTTTCTACAGTGGATTATTATGATCTTCTTTTCAGGATACTTATTTATTAAATTTAAGTACTTTACTATTGTTAAAACATAAAACGTTGCAGGTAAACTACCCCTTCCCCCTAACAGATCTTCACCAAAATTAATAGGCCTTGAGTCCTCTACTATGCAGGGATGCATGCAAAACAATAATTGATTCTATTTGAATGTGCGGCAGTTATCGTTCGTCATAAAAAAATTACCCTTGTTAAAACATAAAACGTTGCTGGTAAACTACCCCTTTCCCTACAACTCGGGCACATATGCAAATATTTGATTCTGTTTGAATTTGCGGCAGTTATCTTTCGCCATAGAAAATATTCTACACACAGATAGACATACAGACACTTTTCAGAAAATGACTTTTCTTCATGTTTTCAGGGTAGTACAATCAGAATCAGCCCTTATCTCGAACACGATTGTTTTCGCCTTCATCATACTTCCATTTCCTTATAGAACATGGAAGTAAAATGGCCACAACAAGAAGTAAGACATCCATACATTGTGTTAATTTAACCTAACATCATCTACTGCTTTATTAATACGTGTCGTCCATTTATTGCATAAATAAGTTACGAACGCGTGGTTACGAATTTTTGAGTTTATGTAGGTTTTCAAGAAACCAGTGTTAGTTTGGTTTATACATGTTACTTAAAAGTTACTTCCGATTTGTTACTTACTATCGTAGCGACAAATTGATAGAACCAGATGAAAAAAAGATACAAAATTATTATTAATTTTGTATTATTATTGGGTCCTTCAGTCTTTCGATGGTTTGTACTCTCTCCTCGCATATACCCGTGGTGCGTTTGTTACGGAGTCTCTCACAGGCATATGAGCCTACGGTTTAACGCCGGATCCGAACGGCATAGTAATTTTTGTTCTATTAATAATTATATTTATATTAACAAATAATTGGGCGGCTCAGTAGACCAGTGGGTACGGCACCTGACTACTAATCTAGAGGTCCCGGGCTCGATTCCCGGGCCGGCACCATAAAATCAAGGTGCGTTTTCAGCCCCCAGGTTGGCTCAGCCTGTTGAAAATGAGTACCTGGGATAACATTCTGGGGATAATAATGGGCGGCTGAAGCGTAGTGCTGGCCACACTGCCTTCCTTGTATGCCGTATGGCTCACATAAGGCAGCCTACCCTGCCCGACTCCTAAGCTACTTCAGTGGTACACATGGGAGCCATTATTATATTATAAATAAATAATTAATTATAAAAATTTATTAATAGTAAACATACTGCGTCGTTCCTCCTAGTTTCCGTTAATTGATACAAGCCTCCGTCAATTCTGGCCATGTATACCGGTATTTCTCGGTCAGAATTAACTCCGATTAACTCCGGACGAGGTCTCTACCATTATCAAGTCCAAAACCACGATGGTAGGAGTTGATAATGGTGGAGACCATTATAATGGTCAGGTCTCGTCCGGAGCATGACAGGTAGCAGTTCAGCAAGGAAGCACGGCAAAGTTAAAAGGCGTGAGGATCTCAATTAAACCCAGGAACCTACCGGCAGGCTGCATTATAACAAATTTTTACAACTTAAAATAAAAAAGCAGTAGGATATGTAATTAACAAGTAAAAAGTGGTAATTTACACATTGAACGGTACAATATTTATTATGGCAGTATAATATATGAACATATAAGAAAGATTAAAGAGTTTATAAAAATTAATGGAGTATTAAAAACTTTATTAATAAGTTTCTTTTATTTAATAGTAAAGTAATGATTTATACTAAAATTGTCTATGTGGATAATTAAAATAATTTTACAAAAATAAATTTTATGAAAATTGAAATATATTTTTATATTTTTAGTGTCTAAACACGAAGAAAATTGCTAGTGAAAAAGTTGTTGAAAAATAGTAATTACGGACAAACATTTTACTTTCTGGCGCAATCATTGTTTCTTCTTCTCGTTTCCTCGTTTCTCTAATCTTTGGTCCCCTTTATTGTTTGGATAATTCTTCGTGTTTTTTTTATTTAGAGAAACCATTTCTCTAAGCTAATTTTTGTTAACACTTTGTGATAACAAACAGTATTTCTTATTTCTTCCTTCTTCTTTTTTTTTGTACGTACCAGTAGTAAAATATATTACTGTATATATTTATATACTTATATATTATATAAATATATATTATTTATTATATACTTATATATTTATTACATTATATATTTTTTAGTAAATATATTATATTAATCAGTAAAATAAAAAATATATAAGATAAATATTGTAACTGACCCCGATTATTAGCGTTTACCGTTTATGTTTATATTTATAAATTTATTAAAACTAAGTTGTAAAATATTTAAATGTCGTAGTAGTTGACAATTGAAAGTTACTAATTTTCTAAAATAATTAAAATGTAGTATTTGAAGTTATTAAAAGTGTATTTACAATCGCAAAAATTATAAGTGTCTGAAAAGAACTCCTTTCGATAAAAAATAAAATAATTGCCTTAATATTATTTGAACAATAACGTTGCTGAAACTTAAAAATAAAGTATACTAGCTGATCGCTTGATGACGGTGACCGTCGTGTTGATACTAGCAGCGAAACTCCTCCTCCAGGTTGACAGTTGTCTAAGTACGTAAAGTCTAGTAACGTCTGGACAATAAAATTAATGAAATACACTTCCACGTACCTGTTCGTGATTCTGGAAGTTCAGAAGTTTACTATTTCAATAAATCAATAAGCTGCCAAGACGGTTTACAAAACCAGCTTACTTTATCTACAAGGTTAGGTTACCTTGTTTAATAATGGGCGCCACACAGGTTTATTTCGGGAAAATCCCGTGGAAAACCCATTAATAGAATCAAATAATAATTTAAAAAAAAACTGAAATTGTGTTTATTGCCCTTATGGCAATTCAATTCAACAATATATGATTGCAACTAAAAGTTGTTTTGATTACTCTGAATGAATTATTTATCTATTTTTTAGAAATAAATCAAGTCAAGTTATGCTGCTAATAACTGGGTTTTATTTGTACCCTTGATAATGAATTCAAACAAACATAGTTAAGAGAATACATTGCTATACAATTGCAAATATTTTGTTACATACCCTATATGACTGGCTCAGAGCATAAACAATAATTCTGGTTAAGTCCAGATAAACTTTATTTTAAACATTAATATTATTTATATCTCGGGCGTAAGTTCTTTGAAACACAAGAAAGAATGCTCATGCCTACACAATAGCTAATTATTTTCTAATACAATATCGACTAGTAATGCCTTTTAGTTTACTAATATAAAATCGAACCTATTTTATAGGTTAGGCGTTCGTCACGCTTGCTTAATTATTCACAAAGTTATATAGTGAGATCACTTAAGACTAACATCATTCTTATACAGGATTGACAAATCCATTAAATAAATTCAGACATGGTGTGATACAGAAAATGTTTTCGTGTTATGCGTCAGTACAGATTTTGTTTACAAAACATATAGGTTAGTGCACTCAGTGTAGTGGAATAAATTGTCACGCAGTTACCTCTGTGTTTTAATCTTTCGATTAAAATTCAATTAAACACTTCAATGGTCGGATTGTAATGACCATTGTTATTCACTACACACGCACTTGAACAGAGAATATTGGTCCGCTTCTGACTAAAAAGGACCTTATATGATACTATTTAATTATTTTCTCCTGTTCGATATGTTCCCGCACTAAATAAAATAATACTTCACTTCGATGCACTGATTTTATGTAGAGTATCTTGTAGTTACTTTTGTTGTTGCCGAAATAATTCAATTGACGCACTATTACAATGAAGCTATCAGTTAACAAAATTTTGATGAGACGAGCGTACCTTCCGCTCTGGATGATCGTTAAAAGTGTCTAACGGTAATTAGCCGCTTTTCTTTATATACCCTCTGTTTTGATAGGGCCTAGGCAATTGTTTTATTTAATAAGCTATTTTCTGATTGGCTTAGCCAGGCGTTACGAAAGTGACGTATTGTCTTTCCAACTGTCACTAACGGTTTTTAACCGACTTTTCGCCAGAATGATTGACAGCCGTCGTTGTTGTTAGTGTTGATAAACAGATTTTTTACTTTTTATTTACCAATAATGCTAACGCATGTCACGCACTTATTATAGTTGCGATCGGGGCCGTATCGCTATCAAATTAAAGGATATTTTTTCCTCTTCAATTTGATATAGTTTGACACTGGTTTATTTCCACTTTCACTGACATTTTTTAATAAAAAATGTTCAGGTATATGGCTTCGCGCTGTCGTCTGCTAACACAGCCGGCGATGACTTTCTTTTATCAATACATTGTTTGTGTTCCACATCGCATTTTTCACTTAAACGTCTATGTTGGAACACTAATATATCCGTCTTTATACTTATTTAGTGAATATTATGATTAAACCTTAACTTATACATTGCTATGAACTATACTTACTCCCTATGACATTTTGTTTCACATTATTTTGCTCCATGCTATTAATTAATAATTGAACTATTACTTGTCTAACATATTAACAATGCTTATCGCTATGTTTGGGTATAAGATTGTTCAGTGTACGTGATTTACACTCATAGTACCTTCTACTAATCACCTTATTGATGATTGTTTGTTTTAGGCATTGCTGAGGCATACCGTTTGCATCGGATTTATGCCTTAATAATGTTTATTAGTTTACATTTCGGTACCTTGATGAGGTAGCTTACTTATATAAGGTTCCCCCTTACAAATATTTTTACTTATCATAAGCACATTTGAGACTGTAATACAGCTTCAATCTTATATTGTGGCCATAGCTAATCTTAGTCCTTGGCATTAATAGTTACTAGTCATAGTTGATTTATTCTCAGCCAAATGCTGATGCTGGTATCACATTGACAGCTTAAAGTGAATTTAATTTGTCCATTAGTTTGTGTCAGTTATAGTATGGGTTGTAGTGTCAAGCAGTGTTTAGGTTTACTGCTTCTTGTGGCACTTCTTCTTCTTTCTTCTTCCATGGTTCCTCTCTTCTTTGCTACTCTTATCATTATATTATCTACTTACATTACCGTCATGTATTTATTAAATCTAAGGGCATATGTCTAGGTTATGTAACACCTGGTCATGTTACATATACTCCCCTCTCAAAATTGATAATTTGAGAGAAAATTTTATTTTTTGATAAAATTATCATTTCATTTCAGTTTTTTGTATATTACTACTGCTTTTTGTCTTGTACTCTTTATATTGACCTTTAACATACTATTAGTGTGTTACACTAGTTTGAGTTCTTGGCTAGTGATATAACTCTTAGCTTACTAGTATTTTTTCAAGTTTCTCACATTTTAAGTTATTTAATTACAATAGGTTTCACTTCTTAAATTAACAATTTCCTGTCTTACAATAATACATTTTTCTTTCTCATTACATATCTTTATTTTTGTGATAATCTCAATGGTTCTTTCACTTTTTACCTCACAGATTCTTTATTAATAGTCCTTGATATATTACTATATAATTCCCTAACATTTGTAGTGGGTTCGGAATCAGAGGGGCTCTATTTGGCATCCATTCTCCGCCGTTCCTCAGCTACACGTACTCAGAATCAGAGGCATCCTCATCTCTGTCTGAGACAAAATAAAAATTGCACATAGGAATAGTTGCACTATCACAACACATAAAATATAACATATCATTCATTTTTCAATAATATAACGTATTCAATATAACATTCAAGGTATTAGAGGTTTCATTTGTATCACATTTCATTCTTTTATACTTTCTAACATACTTCCTTTTCACAGGTAATCATTCCTTTTCAGACTTGACATTCTCGGCCATGCTCTTTATTAGCCGTATTGTTACCTTTTTATACTAGTTGACCACGTGTTTTGGTTTACTTGAGTATTCTTAAAATTACACACTTACATTGATCATCATATAATTATGCAGTTGTTTCTTACATATAGAGTTTACAATATTTCATTCTTACAATAGTTTACAAGTTTTTCTCTCGTTAATAATTTACACTTATTCTGAATTATCAGGGTTTACAGTATTCATATATTAAATGTTTTTGTTAGATGTTCTCTGACATATCTTGTTACATACAATATTTGGTAATTCAAGAACATTTTCTTTCTCTTCATTCCACAATAATAATAGCCATCTTTATAATTAACTCTCTTTGGTATTCTGCCTTTCCTGGTTGGATTTTTCCATTGATTGGTCCCTCTTCTTCCGCAATTCCTTTATTTTTTGGGCATACCCTTCAATGATCCGGTCCAGTTGTTCTTGATACCCTTTCCTTTTCTTGGAATATCTTCTTTCCCTTTTAGAAATATCTGCTTTAAGTATTTTGCTGGTTATAGTCTTCCTCGTGGTAGTACATTTCTTCTCTTCGTCCATCCTCATGAAGCTCCTTCGGTATTCCTCCCTATTTGCGACTGCCAGAGCCCTTACCGTGTCCACTGATGCACTTATCTCCTCACATCGCTCACCTACGTCGGTTCTCACCCTCTTGATTTCATCTTGGCTCATTCTCTTCAATGACTCGATCCGGGCTTCGGTTATCTCCTCTATGTTGTCGATCCTCCCGTCGACCTCTTCTCTCGTTCGCTTTAAATCCTGGTCATGCTGTTCACATCTTTTGTTCACTTCTGTAATTTCCTCTCTCACGACCGCTATCTCCACGTCTATTCTGGTATTAATTTTTTCGTTACCTACCTCCATCTTCCGGCTAATCTCATTTAACGTGGTGTTCAACTCTTCTTTTAAGGCTCTGCCGCTGTTGTCTATTTTACGGTTCAGCGCGTCCATGGATCTATTGGTATCGTCTAATTTTTTATGGAGATCTTCTCTTAATGATTCGATATTTTTCTGGCTGTCGTCCAGTTTTTTATGGGATTTCTTACCGTCTTCCTTTAATTCCATCATTATTCTCATCATCGCTTCCCATCTTATCTCTTCGGTCGGTTTGTCCGGTTGTTGAAGTTCTTCAGGCCGTCTGGGTTGGTTACCGACCCTCACTTCTACTTCTGGTTCTGCATGGGGTGTTTCTTCTGGTCGAGTTCCTATGTTGTTAATTGTAATGACTTCCATTTGGGTGTTGGTTGTGCTTCATGTGTCTCTGTATTTAGTTGTACTTCTTCTATTCGACTGTCCTTGTATCTTGTGTCGTATTGATGTGTGTGTGGCATGTTCGTTCTTTTGTGTCTGCCGGGCTGATTATAAATATAAAAAATATTTTTATCCAGTATTTTTTTTTCAGCCTCACGTTGCTGGTCGCCAATTTGTAACTGACCCCGATTATTAGCGTTTACCGTTTATGTTTATATTGTAAGCCGACCCTGTATGCCGGTCCTTACAAAAATAAAAATTAGATGGAAAATTTTATAAAAAAATAAAATTTTCAATAAAAAAAATAATTTTGTTTATGTTAATCAATGTGTGTAATTAAGAAATAAGGCTGTTTTAAAGGTTTTGTAAAAATTTAGAGAATTATGAAGGCATTTATTAACTATCGAACACGTCTGGAAGATTTGAACCAAGTCTGGAGTTAAATAGATTAACTCCAGTCAGCAATCGATCGATGATTTTTCTTGCTGGTCCAATATCTCACTCAAATAAAATATTTTCTTCTTCTTGAAGTCCCTTAGCCTTAATAAATAACCTTAAATTAGCCTGTGAAATAATAACAGATAAAAAACAATTGAAATATATGGATTTATTGAACAATTTAATAAATAATCGATTTTTTATCGATTGAGAACAATTATCGACTCCGTCTCAGGGAATTATCGATTGTGCATACAGTATAAAAATTATTATAGGTATTATATAAAGGACAGGTTCTTTGAGCGATTAAATTAATAGTCAGAGAAGGGTGACGAGAAAGTATAACATTAACAATTAAAATAAATTCAATAATTATTATTTAACAGTATTTAAATAATTCTGATATATAATATTTAATAAATTGTTTTGTCAGACCATATGGAGCTTCTATGACGTCACTCGAGGTAGGAAGCAGATGTGTAAATTTAAAAGATGGCCGCTACTCGATCTGGATATGTTACTGCAAAAGTCGTCTTGTTAAAAACTCAACAAAATTGTCTTCATGAATGTTTGAAATGTTCCCGCACTGGTGTAATTTGTCTATTAGGTTGTTTGGTGTGTTCTGAAGAAGTGTTCCGTGTATATTGGTGTTAATTAAGTTATTTGGTATGTGTTCACTTCTGTTGGTTAGGTTGTCTGTAAAAGTGATTATGCGTTGTAGCGTGAATTATGTCAAATATATTGTTTTACTGTTTTATATCACTCGTATCATGAAATTAGGTGTTATTTTTCACTATTGTCGTTAAAGTTTTGGTAAATTTAGCAAAGAAAGTGTTCAATTCATCTAACTCTCGATGCACTAACATTAATGGCAAACTGTCGTACCATTTTCTACTCGGTTTTAAGGAACGTTTTTTCACACAACTATTCAGCTTGATATTCAACAAAAGACTAATTAACTTGGTCAAAATCTGGCCCAGTTAATCTTTGAAAAAGTATTGTTAACATATTTCGATTACCCATACACATGATACAATATTACATTATATATGGAATTTATTTATTTTATTCATCACTTTCATGAATTATGAATCTTATCATTGGTTTAATCATCTCATTCCTTTTAAATTGATATATTATAGTCCATATCTGTAGACATTTTGTGGAAATTAACAAATTTCTTTCCCTTTTGGAAATATAGGCTCAAAATTGGATTTCCGCCTTTATACAAATTTTCCTCCATTTTAATTATCATTAATACTATTATAATAAATTTTAATTAGTCATATTCCTCCTCCTTTCCTTAAATACATATATAAATTAAACCTTTGAACTGGTTTTTTGTGTTAATCTTTGAATTTGACATTGCTCTTTAAAATTAATTAATTTATATATTTTGAAAATTTACAATATTTTAAGGTATATTTCCTTATTATCATTTTAACTCATAGGATCATTCCCAGTAGTCGTTAACTGATTTACCTTATCTAAATCTTGCTAGTTTACAGGATTTGTAAGTGAATTATACTGGTTTATATGGTTTCTGTGAATTCACCAAATGGCCTAGAGTTTAGAATTTTACATTTCTGTCTTTCTCAAATAAATTTAATCTTACCACTCCCCTGACTTTACATAGTTACTATTACTTGAAAATAAAATGGTTTATAACTTATTGTGAGGTATAGTATTTAATCAACGCTACAGTTATACAAAATAATTATGAACATTATTTAGCAATCTGTACAATTGAACATATTGCTGACATGGTTTGAACATATACTTTTAACTCTTTTTGAGTTAACATAGCATACCTACTGAAACATTATTAACGGTATGTATGCTGTTATTTAGCAAACATAATTCATTTTAAACATATAATATAAATCTTATTTTCTAACAACTCTTACAAATACATTGATTTTATGGCTGTGAACAAACAGTCTATTTAAACATTTTAAACCTATGAATACTAAATTAATGCCAGTCCTTTCTGGTCTAAACCATTATTATTTATGATCCCCTTCATCAGTAAACATGACCACCCATACTCTAGTTATTAGCATTTTTTTACAAATGTCTTGTAATTAAAGAGTTACATAAAAATAATAAAATACTGGAAATCTTCCATTTTATTATTTTATTATACTGTTTATTATTGGATATTAAAGTTGTTATATAGCATATTGATAAGTCATAGTATCACTAACTTTAAGTTTATTGCATTTCCAAAAAACACTTACACAAATTCACTTTCACTGTTGGTTCTGATATTTTGAGTCTTATTATCTCAGACCAGACCTTTAGTAATCATGGACTGTTAAGACTTGTTTATTTTCTTATCACACAATAGCTTTAGTCGGTTCACTTCTTATAATACTATACAGCACTTTAGTTTTCTAAATAATTACATTTTTTTGGATTTTGGTATGTTATACTTTCTTTTTAATCGTTTTTGTGGGTTTGGGGTTGATGGTAGTTAATAATAATAATAGGTTTTACAACGGTGTTTCTTTCATACTATTTCTTCCTCTCCTCCTGTCTTCTTTCTTGTCCTTCTTCTTATCTTCTTTCTTGTCCTTCTTCTGGTCTTCATTCTTGTCCTCCTTCTGGTCTTCATTCTTGTCCTTCTTCTAGTCTTCATTCTTCTGGTCTTCTTGTCTTCCTTCTTCATTCTTGGGTAAACCAAGGTACTTTGTGTTATCTCGACTGATGTTTAGTTTGGAGCATCTAATTTATTTACTGGTACGGACCTTGTTCTTCTCTAAAGGTTTCAGGGTATTGTTTTCTTCCTGATCACAAACTTTATTCTTCCTTCTTCTTGACTTTGGGGTATTTTGGTATTCACCACTCTTAAACTGATTCTCTTTCTTCTTGATATGGTGTTATTTAATTTGTTCACTGCTCCTAGCTTCCTGGGTAAATTACTGATCTTATAATATGAGTTGCTTTCAATACTTTCTTTGATATTTAAACAGTGGTTTTTATATAATGTAATGAGGATTTTTATTTTATCGTGGTTCATTCCTTTGATTTCCTTAAATCTCATTCAATATTATTTTAACATATGTGGTGTAATTAAACTTTATGATTTTATATGACTTAATAAGTAGTGGATTTTCTGTCACGCTACAGAATGCCCTTCTGCAGAAGTAATTTTTTCAGACTATACTTGCTTTGTTTGAAACAATTGCTTATGATAATTATTCTAGGTTTGTTATTATTCTGGACTTCCTTCCATTTTAAAAATTTTCTTATTTATATTTGAGTTTATATCTTTCTCATTCTCACTGGATCTTCCTTGATAGTAATAGTCATCTGAGTTTCATATTTATTATTTCATTTTCATATTTCTTCTTAGTATTTTCTCCTTGGGATATTTCCTCCCTATCGTTCCCTACTTTGTGAGCTGGTTCAGTTCAGAGAGGCACTGTACGCTACTTCCTCTGCTGTCCAATACTTCACACATATTTGAGTACAGAGGCAAATCATCTCTGCTCAAAAAACATATTAATACTGCTGGAATTATCTACAGACAGATTAACAAATTATTCAGAATAGTACACATTTGTTACTATTTAAAAAAATATATCTTTGGGATACTTCACTTATTACTTATTATATTTCTCTGAGATTTTAATATTCCTATCTCAGTCGTTCTTCTGACTCGTTAACTGGATGTTTCATTCATTTGATATTATGGTAGGAAGCTCTTCTATTATTACATTTTTCAACTTTTCTTATCATATAAATCTTTTGGTTATAAATTCTTTATTACCTTCTGGTTTTTTTATTATAATCTGCATTGTTTATAGTAGCATATCTTTATGACATTTTTAGACTGTTTCTTTGTTCTTATTATTTCCACTTGTTCTATTTTCTAGAACTTTTTATAACTGTCATTATTATAATTGACATTTAATTCATAAATCATTTTATATTAATTAGTTTAATTACATATATCTTTGATATTATTCTCACATTATTCCTGTCATGGTTATTATACTTTCGAATGAATGTTTTTTATTAATTTCATAATGAGGTCATAATTTCTCCTCATACCACTTCAAAGTTTTATTATCTCATAATTCCACATAAGTTTTTGTAATTTATTATATTCAATCACTCAAATCGTATTAAAAAAAATTTTTTTTTAATTTGCTTTGGCATCATTTTATGGAAAGGTTTTTACTCTTTATATTGAAATTAGACATGATCATATTTTCCAGAATTATTTGTTTTAATTCTAATGTCTGTTTCCTTTATTCATCCCATTATGATCCTTTATTAACATGGTAATTATATTTTATGCTTACCATAAATATGGCATTAAATCTCTTCTGTTTATCTCACCAAAGTGTTTTACTAATAATTGGTTGGTAAGTTGTACTTACTCTTGGGTTGGAAACTTGACTTATACACAATTTAAAATTCACTCTTCTTATATTATTCCATAAAGTTTTCAAATAATTGTATGTAATATGTGCTTACTTTTCTTTTTAGAACTTATATTACGTCAATCTAAATTCTGTTTTATATTTATCTCTTCAAAATGTTTTTTCTCAAATTCTTGGTTAGTAAAGTGAACTTACAATCTTTTTTTTTTATTTAGATGATTTCTCATTCTAAATTCCTTTTTATATTCTTGCCATAAAGTTTTCTTCAAATAGTTGTTATGTAAAGTATTACATTGTTTTTGGAATTTTGAGTTATTTTATTTCTAAATTCTCTTGGTATTATTGTCAAAATGTTTCTCTTCAAATAATTGTTATGTAAATGTCTTACATTGTTTTTTGGAATTTTGTTATTCTTTTCTAAATTCTTGTTTTCTATTCTCTTCCAAAATGTTTATTTCAAATTCCGGTTTAGTAAGATGGTCTTACCTTGCTTTAAAATTTTGACGATTTTATTCTAATTCCTGTTTTATATTCTCTTCCAAAATGTTTATTTCAAATTCCGGTTTAGTAAGATGGTCTTACCTTGCTTTAAAATTTTGATGATTTTATTCTAATTCCTGTTTTATATTCTCTTCCAAAATGTTTATTTCAAATTCCGGTTTAGTAAGATGGTCTTACCTTGCTTTAAAATTTTGATGATTTTATTCTAATTCCTGTTTTATATTCTCTTCCAAAATGTTTATTTCAAATTCCGGTTTAGTAAGATGGTCTTACCTTGCTTTAAAATTTTGATGATTTTATTCTAATTCCTGTTTTATATTCTCTTCCAAAATGTTTATTTCAAATTCCTGGTTTAGTAAGATGGTCTTACCTTGCTTTAAAATTTTGATGATTTATTCATAAAATTTCTTCATGGATGCCTGGTTAAAGACACCCTTAACTTTATTTGAATTCATTTCCTTTATTTCGTACGTGTTGTTGTTATTGTTCTTAGAGACAATATAGGGACCAGTGTACAGAAGCAATAATTTTTTTGTTATCCCCTCTAAGGAACTGGGTAATTCCCTATTCTTCAACAACACCTTCTCTCCAACGGTATAATTAATAACCTTACCCATGCTTTTATCGTACTTATTCCGCCGTTTCTCCTGATCTTCGGCCACCTTATTATGAAATTGAATTCTATTAAATATATATATTTATGCTCTCTGGGGAACTCCAAGATATCTTCGATCTCCCTAGGGGGTTGTCTTTCGTACATTGCGGAGTAAGGGGTTATTCCTATGGCTGGATGGTATGCCAGGTTGAGGAATTCTTCAGTGGCCTCCAAGTATTCTTGCCACCTCCTCTGCTGATCGTGGCAATACGTTCTTAATAGGCGCCCCACCTCTCGCAAGACTCTTTCGGCCGGGTTACTGCTCGGGTGGTATACTGATGTCTTGTATGTATGAACCCCCATTGACAGCAGTGTATCCCGCCATTTCCTCCCCTTGAATTGTGTTCCGTGGTCGGTTATGATCGATAACGGTTTTCCGACGGTTGGGAAGTACTGGTTGGTCAGGATTTCAAGAACTTTATTCGTAGTCGCCCGATTCGCTGGGTATAGCTTAACGAACTTGGTATAATGGTCCATTATGATGAGATATTTGTATCTGTGGCGGCCCCCACTGCGGGGAAATGGCCCACATATATCCAGGAATACCTTCTCAAGTTTCGACTGAGAGGTTATCGGAATCATCTGCCCCTCTCTTTTCTCATTGTTTGTTTTTACGAGTTGGCAAATGCGACAGTTTCTGATGTACCTTCGTACTTTCCGATTTATGTCTTTGATATGGCAGCTCTCTTCCAGGGCCTTTACCACCTTTAAGGCGCCCATATGCCCATATCGAACATGATAATTCAACACTATCTCCTTCTCGATATGGGTCGGAATTATAACCTTCCATTCCTCCTTATATAAAGATGGTCTTGAAAACAGGATTCCATTATGTATTTTATAATATTGGGAGATTGTCTCATCCCCTGCTTCCAATCTTGTGATAATAGAGATTAACTTCGGGTCAGCTTGTTGGTGTGTGCTCAGGTGTTCCAAAATTGATTGTTGACCGGCGCTGCTGCTTAGAATATGGTATACTTTAAGAATACTCTCCTTCTCCCCCTCGAACGTCTGTTTGTCAATGTCTACTCTAGACAATACGTCCGCGACGACATTCTTCTTTCCGGGGATATCCTCCCACTTAAGGTCGTATTCTTGCAGCAATAGTATCCACCGCGTTAACCTTCCATGGCTTAACTTACATCTCTTAAGGAACGAGATAGACTTATGGTCTGTCCGGACGATAACGGAATAACCAAGGATATAAGTGCGGAACTTTCCGCACGCGAACACGACACTCAATAATTCCTTTTCTGTAACGTGGTAGTTTTTCTCACATTGATTCAATGCTCTGCTGGCAAAGCAGATCACAAGATGTTCGCCCTCCTCATCCTCTTGATATAAGGTAGTGCCGAGGCTGATGTCACTGGCATCACAATTAAGAAAGAAAAGCTTGTTAAAATCTGGATGGCGGAGTATAATGGGTTCAAGGAATTTTAGTTTTATTAGAGATAATATATTTTGTTGTTCATTACCCCAGATCCATTTATTTTTGGATGACAGTTGCGGCTGAAATCTGGCAGTCAGTTCTGAGTACTTTTCCTGGAACTTGCGGTAATAATTACAGAGTCCCAGGAACGACTGTAACTGCCTTCGATTCTTAGGTGTAGGAAAGTTCTGAATCGCTTCGACTTTTTCAGCCGACGGTGAGGTTCCCTGATCATTTAAGATGAAGCCTAAGAATTGTATTTCCTTAGCAATGAAATGAGATTTTGCTAATTTTAGCGTAATATTATTTGTCGCTAGCTTCTGTAATACGTGTTCCACACGGTAGCAGTGTTCCTCCCAAGTTTCTGAGGACACTAGCAAATCATCGACGTATACGGTGTTGAATTGTAGTGCTTCTTGGCCAAGTATCTGGTCCATGCAGTGCACAAAGACTGCGACTGAGTTTACCAGTCCGAAGGGCAACCTCTTAAACTGGTAGTTCCGCCCTTCGAATATAAAGGCCAGATACTGGCGACTCTGTGGATGTAATTCCACCTGCCAGTACCCGCACACCGTATCCCAGGTACTGAAGTATTTGGTACCGTGGAACCGTTTTAAGATCTCCTCAATCTCACCGGGCGAAGTCCTGTCATTAATGATCATTTTATTTATTTCGCGCGCATCTAAACACAAACGGACTTGTCCGTTTTTCTTAGGAATAGCCACGATAGGACTTGTATATGGGGAATGGCTACTCTCTATAATGTCACGGTTAATCATTTGCTCTATTTCAGCTCTTACTGCTTGCTTTCGTGATTGCGCAATGGGGTAAGACTTCCGGTTAAAGTCCACTGTGTCTCGGAACTGTAGAGTACACTGGAAGTTTTTCACTTTACCGGGCTCATCAGAAAAGACTGATTTATATTTGTTATATATGTTTATTAATTTGTTTGCTTGGTTTATTGTTAACTTTTCGCCAGTTATACCGCTCCGGAAATCCCTGATCTCCTGGATTTTTTGTGACCATAAATCTTCATTGGAGGTGTCGTCTATCCTTTGTTCAATTATAGATGTTGGATGGATGTAATTAATTTTGCGGATTTGCTGGTGGATACTATCGGGAACGACTTGGTCACTACCCACCAAGTTCGCCGTCCAAGTATGTCCGTTAGAAAACAGCGACAATGTTTCAGTTCTCAGATCAATGATGGCGGAATTCCTCCTAAGCACATCACACCCGACCAGTATATTAAATGGCAGACCGCTCGCCACCAAGAATTCCATATCAATTGCTATACCACAGCTCATCACACTGGCGGAGACTTGCCTACGTATTGTTTTATTTTGTCGGCCGGTTGCACCCAACAAAACAATATTATTCAACGGCAACGTTGGTAAAGTTCTCTCGCACTCTTGCTGTATCCTCTCCAACTCCGTCGTACTTATGATTGACACGTTCGAACCAGTATCGATCATTAACTTGGCTGGGATGCCTTCTACCTCGGCGTCGACATGTATTATTTCATTATTGACGTTATTGGTGGGATTCCTGTTATCCTCTTCCAACAACTCATGTCTGATGTCCTTTAGGTAGTTGCACCCTATGACTGTGATACGATTGTTATTATACTTATGATTGCACTCATTATTATGATTATACCCAGTATTTAGGAGCAGTAACGGGTTCTGGCGATTTATTACTGCCTCTCTCTCCTATGGCGCTACAGCCCAAGTCGGGCCCTGGCCTCCACCAATCTCCGCCTCCAATCCACTCTATCCACTGCAACCCTCCTCCTCCAGTTTCTTATCCCCATGTCTCTCGCGACCTCTGCAACGCCATCTTCCCACCTCTTCCTCGGTCTACCTCTAGGTCTCGTTCCCTCCCATGTACCCAGCAAAGCCCTCTTAGGGTTCCTGCCACCCTCCATTCTCATAACATGTCCGGCCCAACGCAATCTTTGAATTCTTATAAATTTTGAGACTGGTATCTCTTTATATATTTGATACAGTTCGTTGTTGTATCTCAGTCTCCATGAGCCATTTTCTTGTATTGGGCCTATAATGCGTCTGAGGATTTTCCTTTCAAAGGTGTCTACTATGTCGACTGTTTTCTGTGTGATTGCCCATGCCTCACACCCGTAGCATAGCACCGGTCTGATGACAGTCCTATATATTTTCATTTTTGTTTCCCTGTGCACATCCCCAGACCTAAATGATGGCAGCAATGCGAAGTACGCCTTGTTAGCCATGGTGGTCCGTCTTTGGATCTCCGGCTCCTCTTATCCAGTCTTTGCTAGATTCACTCCGAGATACGTGAAATTTTCCACCACCTCAATTGTGTCCTCCTCTATCTCGATGTTGTTATGAACCTGGTCCCTTCTTGTTTGGATAAGCATTTTTGTTTTATCCATATTTATGGCTAGCCCAACTTCCTTGGCTTTGTTTTTAAGCTCTATAAATATTTCTTTAGCTGCCGTGATCCGTCTTGACATGATGTTAATGTCATCTGCATATGCGGCTATCTGTACAGTTTTATTTGTTAACAGATTGGAGCTATTTATTGATAAGCCTCTAATTACATATTCCAATGCAATATTAAATAGTGTTGGGGCCAACCCATCTCCCTGCTTTAGTCCCCGTGTAATATTTATGGGTTCAGTTAGTTGGCTATCCACCTTTACTTGGGCTTCAGTCTGCTGCATAGTAGCTTGGGTTAATCTTACCAGCTTGCCTGGTATTCCAAATTCATGCATTATGGTGTAGAGTTTGTCTCTATTAATAGAGTCATACGCTTGCCTGAAGTCCACAAAGATCTGGTACACATCAATATCACGTTCCCATCCGCATCTTAGTATCTGTTTTACCGAGAAGAGTTGGTCGATTGTAGACCTTCCAGGTCGGAATCCAGCTTGGTATTCCCGTATTATATTTTCTGTGAGGGGTCTCAGCCTTTGGTTCAAGATGTACGCAAAAACCTTGTAGGAGGTGCACAGCAACGAAATGCCTCTGTAATTTCTACATTGAAGTTTGTCGCCTTTTTTATAAATGGGGCATATAATGCACTTATTCCATTCCATGGGGATTCGTTCCGTTTGCCATATGTCCACGATTAAGGAGTGCAGTGCGACCGCCACATCAGCACCTCCAGCTTTAAGCAGTTCTGCAGGAATCAAGTCTGTACCTGGTGCCTTGTTGTTCCTGAGGGCACTAATAGCTTCTTCTATTTCCTGAATTGATGGTGGGTCAGATTCCATCCCCCCAATGTTTGCATTCCACGGGGTGTGAGCAACAATTTCTCCTCCCTGTATCATACCACCAAGGAGGCCATCGAAGTACTCTCGCCAGATAGTTTAAATTTTCTCTGGATCACTGACAATTCTATTCTCTCTGTCTCTACATAGTGTTGTAGATGGTTTATAACCTTCCCTGAGATGCTTAAGATATTTATAAGCATTCCTTATTCTTCCATCCGCAAAGTCCTGCTCCATTTTGAGAAGCAGCCCGTTTTCAAAAGTTCTTTTCTTTTTTCTACATACTTTATTTGCCAGTCTTCTATTCTCTTCATATTCTTGCTTCCTTTCTCTAGTCCTACACTGAGAATACTTCCTGTGAGCCTCATTCCTCCGTGCAACACTCTCCCTGCATTCCTCATCAAACCAGTCCTCCCGCCTCCGTCTCTCCTCTATTCCTAGTACCTCTCTGGCGGTTTCCAGGAGTGCGCACTTAAGGCTCTGCCATTTCTCTTCCACCGTTCCTGCGACTGACTCGTTCAATCTATTCCTCACTTTCCCAGCATATTCCTGTACCCTTTCTGGGTCCTTTAAACTCACTGTGTTAACCTTTTCCTGTCTTCTGAGTCTGTCCTTCCTATATACAGCCACCCTGCATCTAAACTTCATCTGCACCATATGGTGATCAGAACCAACTGACGCTCCTCTCCGGGTTTTGACATCAATTATACTTGTAGCTGCTCTTTTATCTATGATTACATGATCTATCTGGTTGACTGTTTTCCCATATGGGGCTACCCACGTTCCCTTATGGATATCCCGGTGTGGGAACTGAGTTGAGCTGATAACCATATTCCTGCTTGTAGTGAAGTCGATAAGCAGTTCCCCATTTCTGTTGGATTCATTGGGTAGACTGTACCTACCTATGGTGCCAAGGTATGCATCTTCTTTCCCAATTTTCGCATTCATGTCCCCATGAATAGTTTAATGTCATTCTTAGGGGCGGTGTCATATATTTTTTCCAGCAATTGGTAAAATTCTGCTTTTATGTCCTCATCCTTCTCATCAGTCGGGCAGTGTACGTTTATGATTGACAGATTGAAGAATTTAGTAGCCAATCTTATTCTACATATTCTCTCGTTGACTGGATGGAAGTCTACTATGAGGTGTTTTAAGTTTCTGTCAACTACAAATGCCACTCCCAGTTCTCTTTTCCCCTTCCCTCTTCCGCTGTATAATACCGTATGAGTTTTAGTATCTCTTACTCCATTTCCCAGCCATCTTGTTTCCTGCACTGCTGCTACACCAATTTTATATTACTGCCTGTGCCCGTTTAAAGGCTCGGCATCATTGTTCCTTTGAGCCATACTAGTTGATGCCTCAGTTGGGATGCTTAGAGTGGTTATCTGTCGATCTGTCCTTTGGTCTTCCGGTCGTTCGTGGTTAGACCTCCGTTCAGCGTCATCTAAACTATTACTCCTTCTTGCCGGATAGTACCTTGGTTGGTCCCGTTCTAGGCTCCTCCGCCTTTCTTCGTATCCGCGGTAGCTGTTTCTTCGATTGTGGTTGAATCCTCGCTGTCGTCCATCTGTGGCTCGTATGAAGTTCACTCTAGGGCGAGGAAACCTATTATTAACGGAATTACCATTATTGGGACCCGCACGATTATTATTATTATGGTAACGACTATTACCATAATTGGGGCTGCTCTGACTATTTGTGTTATTAGGGTAGGGATTGCGGTTACCCTGATAACCATTAGAGGGTCGACTCGGGTTTGAATGGTTTGGACCCGTATTATTATTATTATTATTGAAACTAGAGTTGTTAATATTATTATTATTACTATAATTGTTATTTTGCGGGTATGCCCGGCCTCCTTGGTACCCAGTGTTTATGTTGTTCGTACCCTGGTTATTGTTCTGATACGTTCTTAGTTCTGGCCCATCACTTCTTCTACGACTCTGTCGGTAGTAGTCTTCATTTTCATAGTTTTCGAGGAGTTCGGTCATTGCCTGGATGGTTTTTATTTGGCTGCCCCTCCTCGCACGAATTACCTCTTCATCATAATGATAGGACAACTTATTTATTAGGCACTCCTCAGGTATGGCCGGTTCTAAGTGCTTGGCCATACATACCTTGCCGAGGAAATAAGCTGTCATTGAACTACCGACTTGTGGTTTGTAGTGGCCGTGGCATATATTGTCTCTTATTAAATTTTGAGTTGTCTCTGACCAGTACTTGGCCTTGAATAGGCTCTTAAATTGCTCATAATTGTGGATGTCGCTCCGATTGGCCATCCACCAATGGTCATTCACCTCCCGAAACGACTCGTCAAGGATTTCCCTGTTCTGGACCCATCGGTTCCCTCTGTGTTTCTCTAAGTATTCCTCTATGCGTGCCAAGAATTCCATGGGCTTCCGTTTATATTGCCGGAAATTGAGCCATTCTCTGTTTTCTGACATGGGGAAATTATGCTATACAGACGGTCTGTTCTTTATCAATTCTATCTCCTGGCTTTGACGCACCTGTCCGGTTATGTTCGACATAGCGGCTTCCACGCCGTCGCATCTTTCGGTTACCTGTGTCCGCACTTTATTCACTTCCTCCAAGCCAAATTTCTTGGTCTCCTCCATTTTAGTTTTCTGTTGTTCTTGGACCTGAGTAATCTCCTTAGTTATTACTTCCCGGACTTCCAGCACTTCGTTTTCTGTTTGACGACATCTTTCGTCTACTTCTCTGATCTGCTGGTTAACCACCACGACTTCCTGTTCTAACTTCTTTACGATGGATTTCTTCGTTTCTGTTATCTTTTTATTTATCTCCTCCTTGGCTAACTCAATCCTCTCGTCTAACTTATTCATTCTTGGTTAACTTCCCTTAATTCTTCTCTCAGCAGTTGATTGTCCTCTCTCAATTCTTCCCTTAATTGTTGGTTGTCATTTTCTATTTTCCTACTGGTTTCTTCCATTTTCTCCTCCAAATTCCTATTATTTTCTTCCATTTTCCTTTCCATCTTCTTACTCAACGATTGGTTGTCCTTTTTCAGGTCTTCCATTTTCTTATTCAAAGATTGGTTGTTTTCCTCCATCTTCTCTTCTAAACTCTTACTGGTTTCTTCAATCCTCTTGTTGGTATTTTCTATGCTTTTATTTATTCCACTTAAGTCTTCCTTGGTTGAATCCATTTTCTTACTCATTGATTTGTTATCCTCCTTCGTGGATTCTAGGTTTTTATTTACTCCTTCCATTTGCTGACTTATTACTCGGAACATTTCCATCATCCTCTCTTCCATTGTTTTGGATTTCTCCTTTTCCTTCTCTGGGACAGTGACTTCCCCTGTTTGAGTTGGTACCTCAGGTTGTTCCTCTAGTGGTACAGTTTGTTTATCTTCCAGTGGGGTTAGTACCACTTCCAGATCCTCCACGGGTGTTGCCTCCTTATCCCCCATGTCAACTTCTTTTTCGGCCTCTGCCGCCCTCTTTTTCGAAGTAGCTCGTCTTTGCATTTTTCTCTCTTCTATTAATTAACCGCTGCCAGGCTTATCTTATTAAGCCCTCTAAGTTGGACGCCACTTTGTAAGCCGACCCTGTATGCCGGTCCTTACAAAAATAAAAATTAGATGGAAAATTTTATAAAAAAATAAAATTTTCAATAAAAAAAATAATTTTGTTTATGTTAATCAATGTGTGTAATTAAGAAATAAGGCTGTTTTAAAGGTTTTGTAAAAATTTAGAGAATTATGAAGGCATTTATTAACTATCGAACACGTCTGGAAGATTTGAACCAAGTCTGGAGTTAAATAGATTAACTCCAGTCAGCAATCGATCGATGATTTTTCTTGCTGGTCCAATATCTCACTCAAATAAAATATTTTCTTCTTCTTGAAGTCCCTTAGCCTTAATAAATAACCTTAAATTAGCCTGTGAAATAATAACAGATAAAAAACAATTGAAATATATGGATTTATTGAACAATTTAATAAATAATCGATTTTTTATCGATTGAGAACAATTATCGACTCCGTCTCAGGGAATTATCGATTGTGCATACAGTATAAAAATTATTATAGGTATTATATAAAGGACAGGTTCTTTGAGCGATTAAATTAATAGTCAGAGAAGGGTGACGAGAAAGTATAACATTAACAATTAAAATAAATTCAATAATTATTATTTAACAGTATTTAAATAATTCTGATATATAATATTTAATAAATTGTTTTGTCAGACCATATGGAGCTTCTATGACGTCACTCGAGGTAGGAAGCAGATGTGTAAATTTAAAAGATGGCCGCTACTCGATCTGGATATGTTACTGCAAAAGTCGTCTTGTTAAAAACTCAACAAAATTATCTTCATGAATGTTTGAAATGTTCCCGCACTGGTGTAATTTGTCTATTAGGTTGTTTGGTGTGTTCTGAAGAAGTGTTCCGTGTATATTGGTGTTAATTAAGTTATTTGGTATGTGTTCACTTCTGTTGGTTAGGTTGTCTGTAAAAGTGATTATGCGTTGTAGCGTGAATTATGTCAAATATATTGTTTTACTGTTTTATATCACTCGTATCATGAAATTAGGTGTTATTTTTCACTATTGTCGTTAAAGTTTTGGTAAAGTTAGCTAAGAAAGTGTTCAATTCATCTAACTCTCGATGCACTAACATTAATGGCAATCTGTCGTACCATTTTCTACTCGGTTTTAAGGAACATTTTTTCACACAACTATTCAGCTTGATATTCAACAAAAGACTAATTAACTTGGTCAAAATCTGGCCCAGTTAATCTTTGAAAAAGTATTGTTAACATATTTCGATTACCCATACACATGATACAATATTACATTATATATGGAATTTATTTATTTTATTCATCACTTTCATGAATTATGAATCTTATCATTGGTTTAATCATCTCATTCCTTTTAAATTGATATGTTATAGTCCATATCTGTAGACATTTTGTGGAAATTAACAAATTTCTTTCCCTTTTGGAAATATAGGCTCAAAATTGGATTTCCGCCTTTATACAAATTTTCCTCCATTTTAATTATCATTAATACTATTATAATAAATTGTAATTAGTCATATTCCTCCTCCTTTCCTTAAATACATATATAAATTAAACCTTTGAACTGGTTTTTTGTGTTAATCTCTGAATTTGACATTGCTCTTTAAAATTAATTAATTTATATATTTTGAAAATTTACAATATTTTAAGGTATATTTCCTTATTATCATTTTAACTCATAGGATCATTCCCAGTAGTCGTTAACTGATTTACCTTATCTAAATCTTGCTAGTTTACAGGATTTATAAGTGAATTATACTGGTTTATATGGTTTCTGTGAATTCACCAAATGGCCTAGAGTTTAGAATTTTACATTTCTGTCTTTCTCAAATAAATTTAATCTTACCACTCCTCTGACTTTACATAGTTACTATTACTTGAAAATAAAATGGTTTATAACTTACTGTGAGGTGTAGTATTTAATCAACACTACAGTTATACAAAATAATTATGAACATTATTTAGCAATCTGTACAATTGAACATATTGCTGACATGGTTTGAACATATACTTTTAACTCTTTTTGAGTTAACATAGCATATCTACTGAAACATTATTAATGGTATGTATGCTGTTATTTAGCAAACATAATTCATTTTAAACATATAATATAAATCTTATTTTCTAACAACTCTTACAAATACATTGATTTTATGGCTGTGAACAAACAGTCTATTTAAACATTTTAAACCTATGAATACTAAATTAATGCCAGTCCTTTCTGGTCTAAACCATTATTATTTATGATCCCCTTCATCAGTAAACATGACCACCCATGCTCTAGTTATTAGCATTTTTTTACAAATGTCTTGTAATTAAAGAGTTACATAAAAATAATAAAATACTGGAAATCTTCCATTTTATTATTTTATTATACTGTTTATTATTGGATATTAAAGTTGTTATATAGCATATTGATAAGTCATAGTATCACTAACTTTAAGTTTATTGCATTTCCAAAAAACACTTACACAAATTCACTTTCACTGTTGGTTCTGATATTTTGAGTCTTATTATCTCAGACCAGACCTTTAGTAATCATGGACTGTTAAGACTTGTTTATTTTCTTATCACACAATAGCTTTAGTCGGTTCACTTCTTATAATACTATACAGCACTTTAGTTTTCTAAATAATTACATTTTTTTGGATTTTGGTATGTTATACTTTCTTTTTAATCGTTTTTGTGGGTTTGGGGTTGATGGTAGTTAATAATAATAATAGGTTTTACAACGGTGTTTCTTTCATACTATTTCTTCCTCTCCTCCTGTCTTCTTTCTTGTCCTTCTTCTTATCTTCTTTCTTGTCCTTCTTCTGGTCTTCATTCTTGTCCTCCTTCTGGTCTTCATTCTTGTCCTTCTTCTAGTCTTCATTCTTCTGGTCTTCTTGTCTTCCTTCTTCATTCTTGGGTAAACCAAGGTACTTTGTGTTATCTCGACTGATGTTTAGTTTGGAGCATCTAATTTATTTACTGGTACGGACCTTGTTCTTCTCTAAAGGTTTCAGGGTATTGTTTTCTTCCTGATCACAAACTTTATTCTTCCTTCTTCTTGACTTTGGGGTATTTTGGTATTCACCACTCTTAAACTGATTCTCTTTCTTCTTGATATGGTGTTATTTAATTTGTTCACTGCTCCTAGCTTCCTGGGTAAATTACTGATCTTATAATATGAGTTGCTTTCAATACTTTCTTTGATATTTAAACAGTGGTTTTTATATAATGTAATGAGGATTTTTATTTTATCGTGGTTCATTCCTTTGATTTCCTTAAATCTCATTCAATATTATTTTAACATATGTGGTGTAATTAAACTTTATGATTTTATATGACTTAATAAGTAGTGGATTTTCTGTCACGCTACAATATTTATAAATTTATTAAAACTAAGTTGTAAAATATTTAAATGTCGTAGTAGTTGACAATTGAAAGTTACTAATTTTCTAAAATAATGAAAATGTAGTATTTGAAGTTATTAAAAGTGTGTTTACAATCGCAAAAATTATAAGTGTCTGAAAAGAACTCCTTTCGATAAAAAATAAAATAATTGCCTTAATATTATTTGAACAATAACGTTGCTGAAACTTAAAAATAAAGTATACTAGCTGGTCGCTTGATGACGGGGACCGTCGTGTTGATACTAGCAGCGAAACTCCTCCTCCAGGTTGACAGTTGTCTAAGTACGTAAAGTCTAGTAACGTCTGGACAATAAAATTATTGAAATACACTTCCACGTACCTGTTCGTGATTCTGGAAGTTCAGAAGTTTACTATTTCAACAAATCAATAAGCTGCCAAGACGGTTTACAAAACCAGCTTACTTTATCTACAAGGTTAGGTTACCTTGTTTAATAATGGGCGCCACACAGGTTTATTTCGGGAAAATCCCGTGGAAAACCCATTAATAGAATCAAATAATAATTAAAAAAAAAACTGAAATTGTGTTTATTGCCCTTATGGCAATTCAATTCAACAATATATGATTGCAACTAAAAGTTGTTTTGATTACTCTGAATGAATTATTTATCTATTTTTTAGAAATAAATCAAGTCAAGTTATGCTGCTAATAACTGGGTTTTATTTGTACCTTTGATAATGAATTCAAACAAACATAGTTAAGAGAATACATTGATATACAATTGCAAATATTTTGTTACATACCCTATATGACTGGCTCAGAGCATAAACAATAATTCTGGTTAAGTCCAGATAAACTTTACTTTAAACATTAATATTATTTATATCTCGGGCGTAAGTTCTTTGAAAAACAAGAAAGAATGCTCATGCCTACACAATAGCTAATTATTTTCTAATACAATATCGACTAGTAATGCCTTTTAGTTTACTAATATAAAATCGAACCTATTTTATAGGTTAGGCGTTCGTCACGCTTGCTTAATTATTCACAAAGTTATATAGTGAGATCACTTAAGACTAACATCATTCTTATACAGGATTGACAAATCCATTAAATAAATTCAGACATGGTGTGATCAGAAAATGTTTTCGTGTTATGCGTCAGTACAGATTTTGTTTACAAAACATATAGGTTAGTGCACTCAGTGTAGTGGAATAAATTGTCACGCAGTTACCTCTGTGTTTTAATCTTTCGATTAAAATTCAATTAAACACTTCAATGGTCGGATTGTAATGACCATTGTTATTCAGTACACACGCACTTGAACAGAGAATATTGGTCCACTTCTGACTAAAAAGGACCTTATATGATACTATTTAATTATTTTCTCCTGTTCGATATGTTCCCGCACTAAATAAAATAATACTTCACTTCGATGCACTGATTTTATGTAGAGTATCTTGTAGTTACTTTTTGTTGTTGCCGAAATAATTCAATTGACGCACTATTACAATGAAGCTATCAGTTAACAAAATTTTGATGAGACGAGCGTACCTTCCGCTCTGGATGATCGTTAAAAGTGTCTAACGGTAATTAGCCGCTTTTCTTTATATACCCTCTGTTTTGATAGGGCCTAGGCAATTGTTTTATTTAATAAGCTATTTTCTGATTGGCTTAGCCAGGCGTTACGAAAGTGACGTATTGTCTTTCCAACTGTCACTAACGGTTTTTAACCGACTTTTCGCCAGAATGATTGACAGCCGTCGTTGTTGTTAGTGTTGATAAACAGATTTTTTACTTTTTATTTACCAATAATGCTAACGCATGTCACGCACTTATTATAGTTGCGATCGGGGCCGTATCGCTATCAAATTAAAGGATATTTTTTCCTCTACAATTTGATATAGTTTGACACTGGTTTATTTCCACTTTCACTGACATTTTTTAATAAAAAATGTTCAGGTATATGGCTTCGCGCTGTCGTCTGCTAACACAGCCGGCGATGACTTTCTTTTATCAATACATTGTTTGTGTTCCACATCGCATTTTTCACTTAAACGTCTATTTTGGAACACTAATATATCCGTCTTTATACTTATTTAGTGAATATTATGATTAAACCTTAACTTATACATTGCTATGAACTATACTTACTCCCTATGACATTTTGTTTCACATTATTTTGCTCCATGCTATTAATTAATAATTGAACTATTACTTGTCTAACATATTAACAATGCTTATCGCTATGTTTGGGTATAAAGATTGTTCAGTGTACGTGATTTACACTCATAGTACCTTCTACTAATCACCTTATTGATGATTGTTTGTTTTAGGCATTGCTGAGGCTTACCGTTTGCATCGGATTTATGCCTTAATAATGTTTATTAGTTTACATCGGTACCTTGATGAGGTAGCTTACTTATATAAGGTTCCCTCTTACAAATATTTTTACTTATCATAAGCACATTTGAGACTGTAATACAGCTTCAATCTTATATTGTGGCCATAGCTAATCTTAGTCCTTGGCATTAATAGTTACTAGTCATAGTTGATTTATTCTCAGCCAAATGCTGATGCTGGTATCACATTATTCGGATTCTTATTTAATTGTTTTTATTAACATGTCAAATTCCATTTAAGTTATTCACTGACTCGCTTGACAGCTTAAAGTGAATTTAATTTGTCCATTAGTTTGTGTCAGTTATAGTATGGGTTGTAGTGTCAAGCAGTGTTTAGGTTTACTGCTTCTTGTGGCACTTCTTCTTCTTTCTTCTTCCATGGTTCCTCTCTTCTTTGCTACTCTTATCATTATATTATCTACTTACATTACCGTCATGTATTTATTAAATCTAAGGCCATATGTCTAGGTTATGTAACACCTGGTCATGTTACAATATTTATATAAAATCTTCACGGTGAAAATTGAGGTCGATCTGCAGCAACCATTGAAGCAGGAAGTCCACATCGAGCTGAATTGTTGCTAACCTCAGGGGGTGAAGTAGAGAATCTGTGGAGCGACTTTTGTTGTAGTTCTCGATTAACTTCACTGTGAAAAACTCGCCTTCACAGATGTACCCAATGTACAGTGACGTCATTTTCAGTCCAAAACTTAGCGGATTTGGAAATTGCCCATCAAGTGGCAGCTTAAAGAAACACGACCTCTTTTCTTGACTGGTGTTCAGAAATGGACCGGATTGTAAATGATACTGCAATTACAATTTTCTAGTTGAACACTCTTAAAACGTAACTTTGAATAATAGATGCGACTGACTACGAATCAAGGACGAAACGTAGGACAAGCACACATCCGTTCTGTCTAGCAGAGGGGTGGAAGGAAGAAGACTGGGTCTTGTAAGAGTATTATCGCAAATACACTTTCCATTAAACTAAGTAGATAGATCTACTGTACGTCTATTAATGAAACAGATAAACATTGTCTCCTGTAAGCATTGGCGTGTCTAGAATTTGGTCTAGGTTGGGGGTTGGGTCCGGTCGAGTCGGCTTCACATAAACGAAGAAAACAAGCTACAACTAATCAACATTACTATCTTTAAAGTGGCTGAAAAACGTGTGATAACAACCTAAAATCAACCGTATTAAAGAGAACGGCAATAACACAATAAAAATACGCGTTACTTAAATACTGTATAGAAGATACTTATTAACTGAATTGATTTTTCTATACAGTATTTCGTATTTCAAACGTATCTGTAAATGCTGTGTAATAAACCTGTTTGTATTTTTAAAAGAATAGTTACTACTAAATTAGCGTACACAGCTGAAAAAAAAATAGCCTAAAAATTAAGAAAGTAACAAACTTCGTCAACATTTTTCGACCCTCTGGGGGTGGCCCGGTTCCGTCACCCCCTCAATTACGCCCCTGCCTGTAAGACCATTCTCACTTAAAATAACACTTTATTATTCATTAAATAAATGAGTAAATTTTACTTATTACAGTAAATAGAGTAATTATTAAATTAGTTTCGCAATATAAGGGATCGCGAGCCGCAAAACAAAGTGTCGCGGCTCTTAAATCACCGATCTACTCTTTGTCTCAGTTCAAATGTCGCGGCTCTAAATCACCGATCTACTCTTTGTCTCAGTTCAAAGTTTTCAGAAACGTTGACTAGGTAATTCCATTTATCCTGAACGGATAAGCAAATATTTTTAAAAGGAAACGCTGCTTCAAGGTTCGCTTGCTTCGTTCGTCTTATGATTTCGCTACTTATTTTGACGAAGCTGTTCGGTTAATTAAGGAATCAAATTGGAACAGTGAAATCTGAGGAGCAGGACGTGCCAGAGTGTTGCGATAACGTTATAAAATGTTCGGAATATTTCACCGGCGCGGCGTTAAGAAGCATTCTACGGATACATACGTGTCGAAGAAAGACCGTCTACAGGATGAATGTGGTAACCGTATACTGCACAATACGTACTTACATGGTTATATAATCCCGTTTAGTGTCCATGTTTCCATTAATATTAATTTGCCGTACATAAATGACAAAAAAGTCTTGAAGCAGTTTTCATTATTTTATATTTTAATAGTACAGTAATCCCCCTTATAACGGACTAATAGTGGCTCTGAGGTGTCCGTTGTAAAGCCGGTCACGCACTAATCATCGCTGCTGTCCAGCATGCCCGACGTCGGTAATGGATGTGCGCACCATACTGTCGTGCAACTCGTCCAGCGTGCCAGACGTTCTCGTTGATAGGATACGTCCCATAGACATCTATTTAATTTATATTTTTGATAAATTTTGATGTTATTTCACGGCCCGTTATGAATTGTAATTAAAACAAATTAATAATAACAATATTAAAAATAAAAAATAATTTAAAAAATTAAAAAACACGACTGCCAAAAAAATAAATGAATAAGATTTGTTCTAATGAAAATAAATTTCTAAATAGATTTGTTCTTTTCATTAAACAGCCCCCGACTGCATTGAAAATTAAAATTGAAGAGCAAAATTTTATCATCAATATTTTTTATAATTGTAGTCTTCATATGATGCATTGATATAATTATATATTCAACATCGAAAAGTAATTTAAATCTAATAAAATTACTATGCGTTTAATCATTCATAACATTTTCGTTAAATCTGATCAGAGCTGAATTTCAGTACCTTGTTTTTGGCTTTTTAAATCGACTTTATTTAGATTTTGTGATTTTTACTAAATATTATTTTTATTTAGTTTTTTATCAATTTATTTTTTATTTATTCATTTATTTGTTTGGCAGTCGTGTTTTTTAATTTTTTAAATTATTTTTTTATTTTATTCCTTTTTTGTGTTTAAAAAGAGTATAATGGGAATGTGCAGTGTGTGTGTGCGTATGTGTGAAGTGCAAAAAAAATTTCAATTTTTACATAGT
The DNA here is from genome assembly GCA_034769895.1 of Magicicada septendecula. Taxonomy (NCBI): domain Eukaryota; kingdom Metazoa; phylum Arthropoda; class Insecta; order Hemiptera; family Cicadidae; genus Magicicada; species Magicicada septendecula. The sequence goes on along the minus strand of CM068371.1, from coordinate 81,013,972 downwards.
TTTATTTAGAAACTTTATTATGTACATAGTATAATTAGCGTATGAACTTATAAACTTATAAATATAGTATAACTTTATTTTATATACTATTATATAACTAGTATAATACAAACATTTCGATAAATTGTTTTATAAATTATATAATTAACTAAATAATTTCATTTATTAGAAATGATAAAGAAAAAGCTTTGGTCTACAGATTTCTGAGTCGATTTAATTCCTCAAGTGAGTTTTTATCGTGCGGTTCATGCAACAATTTTCGTGGATCCACACAACTTATTGCTAATCCCTCTAATGTTTTCACACGACTTAGTGCGACGTAGGCCTGACCCTTGGCAAAAATATTACTACTCAAATCAATGACTGCTTTGTCTAAAGTAGTGCCTTGGAGTTTATGTACTGTTACAGCCCAACACAATATTAATTGCAGCATACGTCGTTCTACTTTGCCCTGGCCTCGCAAAGCATCATAGCATCAGTGGTGGGCTCTATCTTTACTCCAATACCAGCAGTATTTCCCCTAATTGATCTGTCATCAAATTCTACAAATACGGCTTGTGGAAACTCACCAGGTTGAAGCTGATCTCGACGTAGTGCAGGCCACTCAATTTTTCTAATGGTGCCGATTGCTCCGTTGACCAGACCATGATTAACATTAATGTTTTTTCGCAACATTACCCTAGATCCGACTCCGATTACTAAAGAGTTTGGAATACCTCCAGTTTTGTTTGGATCCGTTGGTATGAAGTCTTTCTTTAACTTTTGTCTGTAATTCTTAGCATCGACAGACACATCCACCGCTGCAATATCGTAAACTTTAGATGATGTTTTCAACTTTTCAGTCATCATAGCATTATATTCTTCTACCTGTTTAGTGGTTGGGAAAATACTCAGACACTCGTCATCAGCAAATTCATCTGTCAAAGGAACTCTTCGACGATTTAAAATTTCTAGCTGCTGCATGGTGAGTTGGCCGACTCGTAAATTATTTAGAATGTCTATAAAAGTAGTGTCGTTAGCTTGCCGCATATTTTGAGGTAATTTACAGAAACTAAACAGTGTCCACAAATTAATTTCAGCTGATAAGTAATGAGACTGCTTGAAGCAGTAGGTACCACCAACTGCTTTTGATACAGGTGGCAACTGCATTAGATCGCCAAACAAAATAATATTGATACCCCCGAAGAGAGCATCATTCATTTTAAGCTGTTGCAACCTTAAGTGAATATTTCTTAGGGTAGTATAGGGTACCATTGAGATTTCGTCAATGATTAGCCAATTAATATGCTTCCACCTTAGCCGTTCCCTTTGAAGACGCTCACCAGTAAGAGGGCGAAGAGCTGTCACCTTGCCTTTTTCGATAGGAAGGGCAAAAGTAGAGTGCAAAGTGCTACCTCCAATCAATCTTGCAGCGACACCTGTGGGTGCTGCTACCGTAACAGCTCTGCTTGCAGGTAAATGAGAAAGACGACGAATCTGTTCTACAATAATTTTCAGAGTAAAGGTTTTGCCGGTGCCTGCTCCTCCAGTAACTAACACACGTAATGGCTCAGTATTATTTTCACTTGGAAGCAATCTGTCTGAAATCATTTTGAACAATTGGCGCTGCTGAAAATTCATTAAGTTTACTTCTGCGGCACATTGTTGATCCGTCATTTCATGTATTTCAGGTTCACCATCTCCGTTAGCTAAAGCAATTTCATCATTATGTTCTTCAATAAGGTTTTGTTCGAAAATTTCACGCATATTATTTTCGACCACGTCAGCATCTAAATTAACTTCATTAGCTAGGTTTTCTGCTACAATTCTAGCTACAGCTTGCTGAATCTCTTCCTCCCACCTAGCCATTTCCTCCACTTTGTTTCCACCTTGCATTGGTCGTAACAAACTTTGTTTTGCTACGAACGCTTGTTTTGCACTGTTATACCCCTCCATCAATTCAGATTCAGAGCGGAAAGGAATATGCGTGACTAAAAGAGAATAATAATATGCTTCCGGATCTGAGTTTGCTGTGTAATACCTAGTTCGTAAGACAGCTGGGCGCTTACGCTTTTTCATTTTTCCCTGATTATCAAGAAGAGTGATACATCTCTCAGAGGATTTTCTTCTGGAGCCTGTTCGTAAGCATCAGCATCCTGATCATCTTCTGAGAATCTATTGTGCGTCACAGGCTCATACCAGACAGCAAATTCATGCAAACTTAATTCTTCGAGCGCGTGAGGCCTGGCAACGTAGCGGTCAAAAATATTTCTGTATGGCTCGTTTGCATTATTATCAATTCTCAACATCCGGTACCTTAACTCAGGAAAGCAAGTATTAACAAAGATCACTTTTCGTGAGGAATCCCGCATTTTAAGGTGACACAGACGTACTGCGCACTCACATGCTGACACCTCTCTGTGTGTTAAAATAGCATTTTGAATTGCAAAAACTTGTTTCGCCATGCTGCCTCCCTTTTCTTGCACACGTCGAATAGCGTCGCAAATATTACAGAATACCTTCCACTAGTGCCATCTGATGGACCAATAAACGAACAAAATAAATCCTTAGAACCGATCACTTGTATTCACTTCCGGTCAAAACCGGAAGTCAACTCACGGTGATATACAGCCTATGACACTTCTGGTGAAGTAAGGAATCCATCGAGCCATCGAACATCAAAATCGGTAAAGCCGTTAAAAAGTTATAGTGGAACAAACATACATACATACATACATACATACCCTACCACTGAAAACATAACACTCCTTTTGGCAGTCGTGTAATAATAACTGTTAATGATATTTGAATGTATTATGTAAACGAAGTATAAACTAAACTAAATATTAAACTGAAATTTTGTCTGAATCATTACTTATTAAATATAAACTAAAGAGTGAATGTAAGTAAAATTAAACAGTAAACATTTATTAAACGAATGTGCTCTAAAAACATGTACTGTACTCGCTTGAAAATGACGATTTTTATAGACATCAAGCGTACGCATGATCAAACATGCACGATGCACGATTCCTTGACATCCGTCAACACTACACACGATCCATCCGCACGTCGTGCGGCTTGAGCTGATGGTCTTGCTGAACTTATTTTTCGTCGTGCACATCCTTCAAAAAATACACGACGTGTGGATGGATGTCAAAGCTACGCACTGTCGTTATTGACTTGCTGTCCATCATGACGTCCAGCGGGGATGGTTAGTGCATAGCCGGCTTAACTGTAAGTAGCTTATAATACGGATAACACTCATTTAAACTACGTAGACTTAAAACAGATAACAGTACAGCAGTATTGCAATAAAAAACAGTTATATCTTATACAAAAAACTGTATACATAATTGTAATACAAATTAGTCCATAGTAAAGAACAGTTTTTATTTTACACAAAATATTCATAATTACAGTAAAAACTTTGTCCAATGTCTATCTTCTTCTAAAATAAGATGGACTAGTGTCAGAATCTAGAGCTAATTTCTTTAATTAATAACTCACGAAGATGTCGCAAACGATTATAATAGGGCGATATGTTATCTTTTTTTTTTGTTGCTGAACAAAGTTTTGTTCTCATTGACAAAGTTCAAGTGGTATTTTACTTCGTTCACTTTAAATTTTTGACCCCGATGGACAAAATTGTTCAACGTTCCATGTTTTTTACAGCTGTTATAAACGGGGTTTGTTTTAACGGGGGATTACTGTATTTTTAGCATCTGATTATTTTTTTATATCAACATTATTTTCTTTTGGTACAGACCTGTTGTATTTATCATAGTTTCTTGTCATAACTCATAGTTGAAGAGCAGTAGCTTATCATTTATTATAAGCCTCATTCTGAAAGTAAACACACGGTAAGGAGCATTTTAATGTGAGCATATGAGAAGTACCGGTATAGACGTGTGCAGATTATTAGACTAAAAAACGAAAATATGAGAAATTTGTTCTGAATGACAAAAAAGTCTTTATTATAAATCTTTATCCGCATATTAATAATTAGTATGCATTCCTTTCCTTTTTATTATGATTCACCGTTAGCATGTGTACTTCATGAAGCTGTGACACTTGCACGGAGATGGAATTTGTTGACATTTGCCCAGAGCCCTAAGTATTCCAGGAAATGACTAATTATGTGTATTTTTATCAGTGACACTTGCACGGAGTCCGGGTGGGGGGTGAGTCGGACTGGTTATAGGAATGCAGTAGCAATGGAGGGGGTGTTGACTATACCAACAAAGAAGATGTGACTTATTGGCGATGTGTTGATTATAAGAAAAGTAAATGTAAAGGCAGAATATCAACGAAAAATAATACTATCGTAGGCGAAGCAACTCATGTTTGTATTCCGGACGAAGCGGCAACTGAAGTGAGAAAAAGTGTTGTTAATGGAAAGAAGCGTGCAAGGGAAACAGACAATACGATTTCCAAAATTTACGCCGAAGAAGTAGGCCCGCTCTTTAATCGAGGATATGACCTTGTGACTTCACTACCATCACACAGAAGTGCCAAACAATCATTACATCGCATTCGAAGAAAAACTGTGGGGCCTACAAAGGACCCAGTCGACTCTGAAGGAATACGATTAGAGGAAAATGATCTACTTATGAATGACGGTAAAAATGTTCTACTTGAAGACGACAACAGTGGGCCTAAAGACAGAATATTGGTGTTTGCCAGCGAAAAAGGAAAATCTGCATTGACAAGTTGTTCTTCATTCTTCGTCGACGGAACCTTCAAGAGTTCAAGCAAACAGTTTGGGCAGTTATTTATCATCCACGCCAATCTGGGAAGTTCTTGGAAAGAAACCAACACTATTCCAGCAGTCAACGCGTTGTTGCCAAATAAGAAACGAGAGACATATGATCGTTTTTTCAAAGCAGTGAAAAACAACGTGCCTGGATGGAATCCTGTGACACTTACAATGGACTTTGAACTGGCAATCATCCAATCAGCTAAAACTCTGTTTCCTGAAGCTGAAATTGTTGGTTGTAACTACCATTTTAACCAATGTTTATGGAGGAGTGTACAAGATTGTGGCCTTGCTTCTGCGTACAAAGAAAATGAAGAGATTCGACTTCACATTCGAATGTGTTCTGCTCTCACATAGCGCATGTTCCGCTAGAACTGATTGATCATGCTTGGCTAAGTATACAAGAAAGCACACCTGAAGACGAGAAACTGCGGGTATTCTATGACTACGTCGTCGATCAGTGGCTTGAGAATGAGCATATCCAAAGGAAAGTGTGGAACTGTTGCGGAAGACGGCACCGGACCAACAATGTTTCTGAAGGGTGGAATCAAAGAATTAATAGTTTAATTTCGAGGTCTCATCCAAATGTATATTCACCGCTCAAGACTCTACGAGAGGACGCAGAGTATTACGGCCACTTTTTTGATAGAATAACCCTGAATATTGACGGGAAGAAGAGGAAAAATCAGCAGTGAAGAGTGATGAAACAATTTCAAAGGCCTTGAAAAAACTGGAGATTAGGTCACGGCTGTTTCCTGGCCATTTCACTACTTGGGTACTATTTTTTCAAGAAATTTTATCACCGTCTTGGCCAAGCCTGTTGCCATAGTAATAGGCCTCGTCGTTATAGTAATCCTAAGTTATTACCATGAGTTCCCCAACAATTCGTTCGCAAACTTTCGTGGTGTCTGACGCCGATCCTGTTTACACAATAGTCTCTCGTCCTTAATTGTGTGACAGTCGCAGTAACTTTAACAAATACAAATTAAAAAAACGTTTGTTAGTCGATCCGCAGATTTCAAAAATATAAAAAGAGCAGTTCACTATTTTCAGTACTGGACTGTTCGGATTGAAAATAGAGAATTGCAACAAGTGTTCTTTTTATATTTGTGACATTAAGAATTGCTGGAAAGCAATTAGGCCTGTAAATGAGATTACGGAATATTTTAATGTAATATTGGTATATGTAATTATTTCACAGTATCTACGTTATAAATTCGTGGGCTTTTATGGGCAGGGACTAGCGTATTGTAAATACGTAGGTCTATGCTTATTTATGTCAGTTGTAGCCAGGACTACGGTCATAAATGGGGGTGGAATCACACAAAACTCGGTCTCAAGTCAATTTGTAGTAGACAAATTTTCAATTTAGTTTGACGTCTAGCAATAAATTTTCCTGATATGTTTTTAAAAGATGGCATTATGACTTTATTTAAGAGAGAGTGTCGACTTTGCAGTAACCACTGAACAGTGAACGTTTATTTTATTTTTCTTAATAGCAATCTTTTCTTAAACATATAATCTATTCTTGAAATAAGTTCGTTGCTGCTCAGTTCATAGTTATTTTCGCTACTACTATAAACCATTATTGTGCTTTATAGTTTCGTTTAGACTTGTCCTTTGTTCATGAAAATTGTCTGTTAGTTAACAGTTGTAGGTTGTAGGACTTTCGATTAATTTTACCACTTTCTTCTTCTTCTTCTTCTTCTTCTTCTTCTTCTTCTAGCACTACAGCCCATGTGAGCCCTGGCTTCCAAACACCAATCTTCTCCAATGTCTCGTATCTATTGCCCTCTCAGTGTAACCCCTCACAACCATTCTTGAGATCTTCCAGCACATGCGACCATCTTATCCTAAGTCGGCCCCACTTTCTGTTTTTATAGACTTGCGTTCTCAGGATTTTCATTGGCATACGCTGATTTTCCTTCCGCTCTAGGTGGTCTAGCCATTGTATTAGTCGAGCCTTTATGAATCTTACAATGTCCTCATGCTTCAATAGCTCATCTATCTTCTAGTTGTTTCTTATTCTCCATCCGTCATCGTCTTTAACCGGGCCATTATTACGTGTTACGATCTTTCTTTCAAACCTTCTTAGTGTTTCTTGTTCCTTTGTTGTCAATGTCCATGTCTCGCCTTCATAAGTAACAATCTGTCTGATAAATGTCTTATATATTGTTATTTTTGTGTTGCGACTAATGAGTTTGCTCCTCAATACTCTACTGTTAGCGTGGTATGCTCTATTTCCTATTTCTATCCTGCCATGTGTCGTCGTGTTATTGACCCTTCATTGTCTATCATGTTATCCATGTAACTGAACTTATTAACTAACACTTTTATTTACTAGTCTTATTCTGTTTATGGCTAAATCTGATTTTTTACCGCTCAACGTGTGCTGTTGATTTAAGCAAGGCCGTTCAAGGCCGGTCACGAAAAATTCTCCATTCTCCGCATCGTTTTGCGCATTGAAAATATGCAAAAAATCTGAAAACAAGTTTTCGCCTATTTTCATTTTTCGAATTTTTGTGCACATTGAATTTTGCAAACATTTTTTTAAATAAAAATTTACTTGAAAAATATTCTGTAACTAATTGAACGAGCGAAGCGAGTTTTCAGTTTTTAATTCCACTGTTTGGCATTTGTCTACGTGTTTGTTTTTGGTGTCTCACGATAACGTTTGAATGTTAAAACCGATTTTCGTAAAACTTGGCACGCGTGTCCACATTTTACCCGACAGATCCCTATCGTTTTTTAAATTGATCCCTCCAAAAATGGGGGTCGGGAGACAAAAATGTGAAGAGGCAAAATTTTGAAAAAATCTCAGAAAACACACGTTGTTTATAAAATTACAGAGAATTTTAACTGAAATCTGAATATACTGTTCAAATTTGCAAATATCAAAATTTTTGTGACGCCGAGTCCCATAAAGTGGATCAAAATTATGATAAAATCGCAAAACACCATGTGAGGTAATCAAATTAAGCAGAATATTAACCAAAATCTAAACTGTGTTCACTTTTGTAACTTCCAAAATTGTACGATACCAGGAACTATAAAAGGGGTGCCAAAATTTGAAAATGTTATAATAATTCAGACTAAGACATTTTCACCCAATGCTATATAGTGTTTACTATAACATTTTTTTAACTCTAGAGGTTACAAAAGAAAAGTGTAAAATTCAGTGCGGGAGTGTCATATTATGAGGATTCATTCAAAATACAAACTCGGTATCCTTAATAATCTGATAAAATTAATCTCTCATCACAGCTGGGAAATTTTGGACTGCCTTCAAAACGTTTGTAAGCTATGTTTGCAAAAAGACTTCACGTATTGTTATCAGTTATGTGTATTTGTGAAAAGTGTTAGATATAGGCCTACAGATACTATGGAAACGCACATAAACTTGAAACCAGGATTTAATTATTTGTCATTTAAACATAACGACACAGAATTCCTCAGGCTTTCACAGCCGGCGTCAACATTGTTAGAACTATTATTTGCCAGGCTGTTAGGCCGTGTGTGTGCAGGACAGACGTTTCGGCCCCACCATCATTATCTCTACCTCAGCACTGGAGTTACAATTGGCGGACATCGTGTCAGTTGTTCTGACACTGAAGATGGCCTCCGATGGTGGGGCGGAAATGTCTGTCCTCCACACAAGCAGTAGACCGCGATCTAACAGCCCGGCAATCAATAAATCCAACAATTATGGATACAAAAATTTAAACTAAAAAGAAACCAACGTAGTAGTTTAGAATTTTTTGTATTTACTGGCGACTGTCTTCTTTACAAGTGTAATTTTACCTTAAAAACAAAAAATAAAAATTAGAGTAATCGGGTTTGTCGTGTAATTTTTATGATAATTGAAAAAATAATATTGCAGTTATCAAATAATAAGTTTACTTGTTCAAAACAGTGAGCGAGGTCTGGAGCTGAGGGAGCTTACCAGTTATACGGAACTTGCATAATCAAGTTTTTTTTAATACACCTGAGTTTTGAACTGTAATTTTTCTGTAAATGGATCAAAAAATTGGAATAACGAGTCAGATCAACCTTACCTAACTTTGGCCGTTAGTTACCGTTTTCTTTCAAATCATACCGGCATAACTAGCCTTATCCATCCGTCTTTAGTTTTCTGTTCTCACTACTTTTGGGGGAGAGTATTCCTGACATTAGAATTATTAGCTTCGAAATTATTGGTTAATTACAATGTTCCTCAAATTTGAATAATTTGATTTATTCTTTAAGGGAACCCTGGATATAGCACTGAACAATACATTAAACAATATACTTTTGTAACGTGCAAATACATGCAATGAATTTTACACAACCGCGCCTTGTTTAGTTCATAACAGAACACGTAGACATTTAAAAAAATATCACAGCCTTCTCAAATTTCGTAGCCGTCCAGGTAATGATATGCGTGTAACTATTACCTATATAATTCGATATTGCTGTCCTACAGTCGATCGATAAGATTCATTGTGCATAGTGTATGGAGAAAAAATTTAATAAAAAGTTATTGAATAAGTTATGCTGTATAAGTTAATGTACTCTATGTCTTAATATATTTTTGTTGTAATCATGTTTCTAAAGTACATGCATAAGAAAGTACATTTATATGCGCATTTTATAATGCTTTCAATGCCACTTACTGCTTCATAAAACTGAAAGAAAGAAATTTCCTTCAACTGTACTCATTTACCTTGAACATTCATCGCAAGAACATTTAATTGTAAAAAAAAAAGTAATGCAACAGGTATTTCAAGAAGTGCATTTAATTCGCGTTTATAAATATACGCGGCGCGAAATTAATGAATTCTCGTTGAAGGTTATAGTAACGGATTACCGTTTGTCTTGATTGCAGATAGCAAAATGAAAGTCGTGGGCTTGTTGCTGCCTTCAAGAGGTTGGAAACAGAGAAAGAGAGAGATAGTAAATGCGAGAGTGACGTCACCCAGGTAAGAACCAATAAGATAGTAGGATTTTTGTCTGTTTAGATCAAAGTGCTAAGGAGGTGAAATTGGTCAGTTGGGCATCAGATCTCGGGCCGAGACGGTGTCGCTGTCGTCTCATCTGTTTTTTTTTGTTTCTTAAAAGCCGTTTTTAGGTTATGTATTCCTCAACGCGCGCGGGTGCAGTGTAGTGCTTATTAATCATAAACATCAATAGCAATAATGATAACTTCAAAGTGCTAAAGGATACTCGCAACACAGAAACCTTTTAAGTAAAATAAAAATAAAAAAAGGTAAGAAGACAGTTTGTTTTGTTACACAGTTGTTTGTTGTAGAAAACAATGAATGAGAGAGGACGTTTACGCTGGTACCCGTGTGAATGTTATCAACAATCAAGCGTTTTGCCCTCTTTTATTATATCAGAGATAAAATTATTGACCAACACGCACGGCGAAGATTATTATGGTCTTTGTGAAATTTCTCTCTCGTTCACCGCGGGAAGGGTCTGATCATTTAAAAATTTCTTACGAAAAAAATTATTTTTTGATATTGTGTAGGCATGTTTCTTAAGTAAGCTTTTGTAATGCTATGAATTTGTTTATAAACAAGTGTTCAAATAAAAGATTTTATGTAAATAAAGAATGCAATTGCGTAAATTTTATAGAAAATGATTATTATGTTTACATTGTTTATAAAATACGATGTTCCAAATTAAATAATGGCAATTTATTTGTTACCTTACAATCTTAGAACTAATTTGTATAGTTCTTTATTTCAGTTAGCTGTTTTTACTTAACCATATGTTCAACGGTGACAGTAGGAGACATTGCGTGTAACTGGGGGTGTATTGTTTATTAAACAACAGTATTAAGACATTTATTGTTATTACAGTATTTAACATTTTTTCGTAATGAAATTAATTGATCACTTAACGTAATAGATTTTTTCAACTGTGAGTTGAACGACTTATGTTGAAACAGATGTAACTATGGTTAACAAATTCACTCAACTACAATTTTAGGTAGTAATCGATGTAAGTTTCTGAATACGAATTCGATTTATCTTAAAAAATGTACAATTACTGTATTAGCCAAAGTACAATTAGTGGTAACTAGCCAAAGTGTTATCTTTTAGTATATCATTAGGACGTCTAATGCATAACGTTCCAAACTTCGGTCTTATGGGACTACCAACAGTTTTGATAATTTTTTATCAAATAAATAAATAAATAATAAATAAAATAAATAAATCAAATACTAAATAACGATTGCCTCACGAAAAACTTCAGAACGTTGGAAATTAAGAAGCATTGATGAAATATACCAAAGTATAGAAAATATAACAGAAACAATGACAAAAAGAAGACTATTATTTTTTGGATATTTATATAGAATGGACGACAATAGGTTAACAAAGCAGATCTTTAAATATCTGTGGGGGAAGAAGTCAACATCAAGCTGGATTAAAGAAGTCCAAAAGGATTATACGCGCAGAAGAAGATGTTTTTTAGGCAAAAGTGTTAAAAATGGAAGGAGTCCAGGGTAGGAGAGAGAAAAACGCAGGTTCAAATTGGACTGAAGACAGGAAGAAGAGACACAGTGAAAAGATGAAAGAATATTGGAGAAAAAGAAAAGAACAAATAATAAAGAATTAAATTGGCATGTGATCCTTAGATGGCCGATACAAAAAAAATAACGATTGGCGTATGACTCGTTTATTTATAGGCAACGATAATTAGTCATGTATGGAGGTGGGGAAGGGGAGGGTTATTTCTAATAATGTGACGATTCAACGATAAAGAAATAATAGCGTTTGAGAACAAATAAAATATTGTAATAAGAGAAATATTAACGTACATTACGTAATATTAAAAAGGATCGATAACATAGATTAGTAAAGGTGTATAACGTAAATAAAGAAAAATATTTTTATAACGAATAGGAAACTTGATTAATCCTCATCATAAAGTCTTCTACACAAAGAGACACAAAATCTACAGTAGAACCTATGGAACTGTTGAGAATTGAATAATAAGTCTATACCTCTTATTGAAAAATTTCAGTCTCGTGTCTGAAATTAATTATTTTTAAATTCATTCTGGCCATAGTGTAATCAGTTTTTGTTACTGAAGCTTTTTAATGGGTAAGTGATTACTGACGGTTTCGCTCGAATGTCAGTTGAAATCACATGTTTCATTCACTTAATTTTAATATTTTATGTTGCAGGTTTTAGATGATAGTATATATTTTTTTTTTGCCACTTGGATATATTTTCCGCGACCGGTAGTTTGGAAAACGCTGGTGTATAATATAAAAAAAGAGAAAATGTAGGGCTAGGGGTAACATAACAGATGTGTAGAACGTACAGACGAGGTAAAATTAGTCTCCAGACTATGTGATACGTTCCGCTTATGCTCCGTATTGCATGAATCTCCCATATTACGGTGCGTTTTCGTGGAATTCCGTTCACGTCTCCAGTATTATTAGTCGATACAAGTCCAGCGACTTACACTAACAGAATTAGACTACCCTGTACGCCTTACGTTCATATAAGTACGAAAAATTATAAAATCTTACATATGTTATAGAGCGTATTCACTTACGTTTCTCAATGATGTTACCTACTTTACATTACTTTGTTGATTCTTTAATGAGCGAGTTTTTTCTACTTTATTCCACATGGTTACAATGTTTATCACACACATTTGAATTTGTTTGTATTATATTTTTAGCAAGATTGTTTTATATTTTATTAAATTTGTTTAAAGTGTTATGAAAAAGGTTCAATATTATGAAGGTACTACTGACAGCTTCTAGAAAAAAAATCCTATAATTTTGTTACGAACCTTGGACTATTAGGTAAAGGAGCCTAATTTATAAAGTCTGAATTGATAAAAGTGTTAGCAGTAAACACGGTTTTCATTACAGTTATTTTAAGTTGGCTTATTAAATGTTTATAATTAAAAGCTGATCACTTGCCTTATGTAACATATGTGTTGGTGTATAAAGGAAGTTGATAATTTGACAGGCGCTGTTTGACTTGAATTAACTAAATTCCACGATGTGAGTTAATTTAGGCGTACTGGCTCAAGCACGTGCGGTGAAAGTTGGTATTATCCGCCGATGTGTCGAAGCTAAGCGTCAAAATAACTTTTTTTTTATAAAAGTGGAAAAGAATTTGATGAATTTCTTCCGAACAGTTTAAAAATATCCTTGTACTTCTGTTGTAATTAGCCAGATTTGACTGTCGTTGGGTATGGACCTTCGAGATTCCTTCCATGCCTTCTGCTACGGTCATCCATGTTGATTCTGTGTTTTTTCCAGACATCCTTCGAGAGGATCGTATAAAGTGACGAATTTTGTTAATCTCTTAATTTTTAGGTTATTTTATTACCTATTTTTTTACTGTTTACGCTAGTATAGTAGTAATTTTGTGTGTGTATTCAAACAGGTTTATTACACAGCATTAGTGTATTCGTTTGAAATATGAAATATAGGGAAATCAATTCAGTAAATAAATATCTTCTAAATTGTGTTTAAATAACTAATATTTTTATTGCGTTATTACCGTTTACTTTAACGGAATTGATTTTAGGTTGTTATTACACGTTTTTTCATTTGTATGAAACCGACTCGACTGAACCCCCCCCCAATTTCTATATACGCCACTGGTGTCATTTCTGGATCTCCCTCTTCCATTGTTTTTTTCCACGGGCTACAGTGCGTTTGTCATTTTTTTTAATATATAATTTTATGGCCTATAAAACTCCGTCCTGATCGACTCCTTTATAGTGAGAAATTTACACGTAGCAGTTGTCTTTCCGTTGCCCTTTGATCTTAAACTAAGTTCTCCACGTTGCCCTTGTAAGTGTCCACATTGGCGAACCATACGTAACGACAGCAAGAGTACTGACTGATTAAATAATTTAATTTTAAGATACTGTAGGTGTGGTTTGTACTTGAGAATGTAACTCAATTTAACAAATGTCGCCAAGTCCATCTATCTCCTTATTTCCATAGACAGAGCCTCTTTAACAAGTTACCCTTCCACCAACACACATATATCGCACATATATGTATGTTGTGGTGCGATTTTGGATACAATCTGTGTGTGTGTTTGTGTGTGTGTTGCTTAACTTTCTTTATATTTTGCCCTACCAAATAACATAATATTATTAATAATAATATAACTTTTAACAAGAATATATTTTTTGTTTTGTAAATTAACAATGTTTCGATAACAGATAATATCTGATGATGATAGTTGGATTACTATCGAAACATTTGTAATTTACAAAATAAAAAATATATTCTTTTTAAAAGTTTTTATTATTCTTAATAATAATATAAAATAACAAGAAACATTTGAGCATAAATGAATATAATAATATAATACATTTTTTGTCATTTTCTTAATAATGAAATAATATAATAGTATACATAACTGTTTTTAAACGTGCAGAGTAATGATAAAATTGTCTGCATGTTTCTTGTATTTTATAAACACAAATGCATAGAATGGGACGCCGTTGTCGCGACAGCACTTATAGCGACGCATCGTTTATCGGTTTTTATTTGGAAAAAAAGATAACAGATTCAAGTACCTGTGTATAAAATAATTGATTTCTTACTGAGTCTTGTTTAATACAGTGAGTAGACTGCGTGTGCGGCGATAGCGGTGTAGGTTGTGTTTGGGGGGGGGGAGAAGACATTGATAGATAATACTAATCAAATGATTTGCGTTACATTGTTTTTGTTTTTATACCTTTTTATTGCAAAATATATATATAATTTTCAATTTAATATTTCCTGAATTTTCTTTCGAATTACTGTGTTTTTTCCTGTGGAACCTGGTGTTTCAGAATTGGGCAGGTTTGTAGATTTTGCTTCATTTAGTGGTAATGGAATTTATAAAATGTATCGTAGGGTTAGTGGTAAAACTATCCAAGTCCAATGATGTTTCAAAAAATACATCTTATTTTTTTGCATTAATTTCTATTTTTCTCTTCATTTTTCAAAACCTATTTAATCAATACAAAACCCTATTAATAATAAAAAATTAACCTTGAAAATCAGTTTAATAATTTTATGACTTATTATTGGCACTTGAAAAATTTTTAATTTTAGTTTTCCATAAATTCACCTAAGTGGACTTGGGTAAATTTACGCTTACCCCACGACATAATGGGCATAATTTTTCGGAAAAGTTAACTGTATATGCTTACGAAATGGTATGCTATACCCAGTGGTACGAGGGAGTTGTATTTACTCTCAGGAGAAATTACTGAAGAGGAAAGGAGATGTGGATAGGTATTCAGTTAATGGCGGGGATTTTCGATTATATTTGCTTAAAACACGCGACCATGCGCGCGCGCAAACATATACAAATTGTACATTTTTATAATAATAATGGCTTCCATGTGTACCACCGAAGTAGCTTAGGAGAAGGCAGGGTAGGCTGCCTTATGTGAGCCGTGCGGCATACAAGGAAGGCAGTGTGGCCAGTACTACGCTTGAGCCGCCCATTATTATTCCCAGGATGTTATTCCAGGTACTCATTTTCAACAGGCTGAGTCGACCTGGGGGCTGAAAAACGCACCTTGATTTTTATGGTGCGGGCCCGGGAATCAAACACGGGACCTCTAGATTAGTAGCCAGGTGCCATACCCACTGGTCTACTGAGCCGCCAGTAAATTTTTAAAACGATAATTAACGGAGTAAAGCCTCTTCATCAACGAGAGGTAGAGGGAGGCAATTCCAGTAATTAGGTAAGAAGAGAGTACAGTATTATGTTAGTGTGCACTACGAGCAGTGCACGTAGTGGTTGCGTGCGGCACGTGTGTTAGTGGTTAATGAAACCGACGTAACTACACGCACGTAACCAAACACACTAACCGTACGTGTGAGTTAGTGAAAGCAACACAACACTGATCTTACGCTGAATAATGAATAGCTCTACTAGTGCGGCAGCATGCATTGTCCTGTGGTTTCTTGTTCCACAAATTTTACAACCAGACAATCTTGAAAAAAGATGAAAGAAGAGTGAAGCGAATAAAACGTTAAAGAAAACCCAAACATAAAGTAACGGTGTGACACTGGTCAGTCAGACACGAAAAGTATTCACCGCAAAAAGCAGAGACGTTTGGTTTTCCGAAATCGTTGAAGCGTGTGGTTAATCTTACTTATGGAGGCGAGCCATGGACATGGACAAAAAGGAACAAGTAACACTAAGAAGGTGTGAAAAAAGACGTGCTTATGGCCAGGTTAAAGAAGATGACAAATGCAGAATAAGAAATAACTAGGAGATACATGAGCTATTAAATCATTCATAGAAGACATTGTAAGATTCATAAAGGCTCAGCGAATACAATGGTTCGGTCACCTAGAGCGGATGGATGATCATCGTATGCCAAAGAAAATCTTGAGGGCGCAAGTCTATAAAAGCAGAAAGAGGGCCCGACCTAGGATAAGATGTTTGGATGATGTGTTAGAATATCTCAGAAGAATGAATGTGAGGGATTACACTGAGATGGTAATGGATAGGAAACATTTGAGAAGATTGGTGACGGAAGCCAGCGCTCACGTTGGGGTGTAGTGCTTAAGAAGAAGAAGAATGAGAAGAAAAAGAATGTAATCTTGAGAAGAGTGGAAGAAATAGTACATTCTGATAGAAAATATGAGAGTGCTATGAAAAATCATTTGTGTATGTGTGTGTGATTTTTATAGCGTAAGATACGCTATTGAGGGGTCACAATGTGTCGCTAGAATTGGTGTGTCATAGGCGTAATTACCAACAGTGGTATCACTTCCTGACGGAGGTACAGTAGAGGGTCCATGACCCTGTTTTGGTGATATTCAACTTTGTCATCTATATTCTGATATATGTTTTGATGATTTCTGGTATCGTTTGCAACACTGGTATCACTTCCTGACGGAGGTACAGTAGAGGGTCCATGACCCTGTTTTGGTAATATTCAACTTTGTCATCTATATTCTGATATATGTTTTGATGATTTCTGGTATCGTTTGCAACACTGGTATCACTTCCTGACGGAGGTACAGTAGAGGGTCCATGACCCTGTTTTGGTAACATTCAACTTTGTCATCTATATTCTGATATATGTTTTGATGACTTCTGGTCTCGTTTGCAACAATGGTATCACTTCCTGACGGAGGTACATGACCCTGTTTTGGTTATATTCAACTTTGTCATCTATATTCTGATATATGTTTTTGACGATTTCTGGTCTCGTTTAAATTAAGTTTGATTTAAGTTCATTTGCATATGAAAAATTGCTGGTTGGCTGAATATAAACGCACGAAAAATATTTTGTTTTTTTTTTGCCATTTTTGTCCAATGACGTTTCGTCTGCAGTCAAGGAAACGATAATAAAAGTCGATGTAAGAGATAATCCAAATATTATCGAGCACAGATTTTGTTTTAAAGGGTGAGCGTTTTTTTTTTTTGCTTGAGCAGGGTCGCGTTCGCGTGCACTCCCGTTATTTCGCTGAGGAAATAAACTGCTACCTCCCCCGTCCTAAATAATGCAGGCAAACAGTGCGACTCCGCTCAAGTTAAACTGCTGCACGACGCGACGCCTTGAAAACGTTTGAAATATCACGTAAGGTCCAACTCCGATAGTAAGTTCAGCTGAAGGAGTCACAATGATACTCTATTGAGGGGTCACAATGTGTCGCTAGAATTGGTGTGTCATAGGCGTAATTACCAACAGTGGTATCACTTCCTGACGGAGGTACAGTAGAGGGTCCATGACCCTGTTTTGGTAATATTCAACTTTGTCATCTATATTCTGATATATGTTTTGATGACTTTTGGTCTCGTTTGCAACAGTGGTATCACTTCCTGACGGAGGTACATTAGAGGGTCCATGACCCTGTTTTGGTAATATTCAACTTTGTCATCTATATTCTGATATATGTTTTGATGACTTCTGGTCTCGTTTGCAACAGTGGTATCACTTCCTGACGGAGGTACAGTAGAGGGTCCATGACCCTATAATAATTAGTCATGAACAAATAACAGTAATTTACCGACAAGTGTATCGGTTAAACAACCATAAACCGAGTGTAATATACGTCTTTAACAATATCACGAGTAAATTTAATGACACCGTTACAAAATGTCAGTGAATAACTGAAGCTATAGCAATAATAATTTAGACTCGAAATAAAGCCGATACGAACACGCGTTGTGAAAAGTGCTATATATATATCTATATGTGAAGTGCAACTGTGAAGTCCAAGCATGCCACTCGAGATTCATCTGATGACTTATCTTCAAAAACTCCAATGCTGATTAAGGAGCATCGCTTCCCACACTGGTGACCTCTACAAGAGATGGATTACCGTACCTTAAGTAAATTTTATATTAAATGTTACACCCACTGTCTGTCACTAAAGAAATTAATTTAAAGTAATAACTTAGAGACTTGATTATAAGTAAGGTCATGTTGAACCATTAGAGAAAATCGTAGAAAATCTAGTATGCATAAAATATCTATATCACACTTCACAATCGTTTGATTTAAATGAATCCGTTTATATATAAATGTTGTACTAAACTTAAGTTGATCAATTATAAAAAAAAAAGAATTATAGTAATAAGTAAATTCTTAAAGGTTGAAGAAGTATTAACTTTGTTGAATGTGTATTCATTAATATTTATAGCAAGAATTAAGTGTACCATGAAATATGATATAATGATGTTTAGTTAATAAATTAACTAATAGAGAGTAATGAAGTATACATTTTTATTGAATTTAACCCTGAAATATATCAAAACAGTAATTGTATTATTATATTAGACGCACACGACCTCGCGCAAACTAAGTTAAAGTTATTTGACGCTGCAATGTGTGGCATAATTCAAATCTTTATATTTGGCACCACAAAACATACGAGACATAAATAATTAAAATAAATACAAATAAATTAAAATATGTCAATCAACTTATGTTAATAAAATAAGCAGCATAAAATTATCTTTATGTTTGTATCTTTATATTTGGCGCTCCAGAACTCGGGGCGTATAAAATATCGTTATATTTGGTGTCCATCGCTGGGCGTAAACGGGTACAACTCGTTTATCTTTACAACCCTGTTTTAGTAACATTCAACTTTGTCATCTATATTCTGATATATGTTTTGATGACTTCTGGTCTCGTTTGCAACAATGGTATCACTTCCTGACGGAGGTACATGACCCTGTTTTGGTTATATTCAACTTTGTCATCTATATTCTGATATATGTTTTGATGATTTCTGGTCTCGTTTAAATTAAGTTTGATTTAAGTTCATTTGCATATGAAAAATTGCTGGTTGGCTGAATATAAACGCACGAAAAATATTTTGTTTTTTTTTGCCATTTTTGTCCAATGACGTTTCGTCTGCAGTCAAGGAAACGATAATAAAAGTCGATGTAAGAGATAATCCAAATATTATCGAGCACAGATTTTGTTTTAAAGGGTGAGCGTTTTTTTTTTTTTTGCTTGAGCAGGGTCGCGTTCGCGTGCACTCCCGTTATTTCGCTGAGGAAATAAACTGCTACCTCCCCCGTCCTAAATAATGCAGGCAAACAGTGCGACTCCGCTCAAGTTAAACTGCTGCACGACGCGACGCCTTGAAAACGTTTGAAATATCACGTAAGGTCCAACTCCGATAGTAAGTTCAGCTGAAGGAACCTTCGGTACCAGGGAGCGGCCAGGGCCAGCCTACGGGGCAGGAGTGACCGTGACCGGGTCCAATGGGTGTGGTGTTGGTTTGGGTTCTACTACCGGTGCGGCTGCAAATATAATCCGGTCCCTTATCCTTAGTGGGTGCTATCCTTGTCTACTTAGCGTGCGTCGGGAGCAGCGGTTAAACCGTAGGATAGGCCTTCCTACTTGTAAAAGAATTTGTAACTACATTTACCATGGATGTGTAGACAGACATTCAATGTGAACCCGAAAAAGACTCCGTAATACGCGCTACTGAGGACACTAAATATGATAAGAGTTTGAGATTATTCAGTCCTAAAGAGAATTAGATTTAGACCGTTAGACTGATCTAACCGTGGATTTATATCTGATGTAAGCATGGCTTGTTCAGTTTTTTTTTGTAGTTTTTCTAATAAATAGCAAATAACTGAATTTGTAAACGTGCAAAAGGTGTAGGCATTTTCGGTATAATTAATTTTCTGTAATTAAAGTTTTTACTATTTGTTAAACGCTTGTCCATTATCCGTAATAATTACGAATTACGAATTGCATGTAGGATGAAGCAGAAACTAGCTACGTGTGTCTATGGATGCCAGCTACACTTTATGCATTTTTGTAATATAAATTTGCTAATTTTTTTTTAATTTTATTAACATGTTAATATTTTCAATGAAACACAGCACGACACTTGAAGGTATATATACATTATTTTTAACGTTTTTCCTCCTAAAGTTAGGTATTTCACGTTACTTACCCCTTTCATCATTTGACATGATTTTAGCATCTGGGTGTTAGTTGCGCAGTGCAAAATGACAGAACTGTAGTACGTATTTTATTGCAGATGGAATAGTAAGACATTAAATGGTTCGCGCAGATCGTAGCAGGAAGCAGGAAAGGCAGTGATGGAAGTGTGGTGTGCACACACCAACCGCGCAGCTGTTCTGAACACAAAATGACTGCTCCGAAAACAACGCGTCAAAGTTAAGCATGCGCGATGAGGTCTTATGACACTCGCACAGCTAGGCACCCGTTTCATATCTAATTATTTTAGTTCTTCTAGTCATTGGTGTGCTATGCATGTCTACTTCTTCTTCTTCTTCTTCTTCTTCTCCTCCTCCTCCTCCTCCTCCTCCTCCTCCTCCTCCTTCTTTTTCTTCTTCTTCTCCTCCTCGACCCAAACGTTGATGGGCTTCCAATTTCTTCTCTTCGAAGACAGTGTCTTAATCACTACATACTTTCTGCCTCCTTTTATTTCATCTGAGTCCTGTCTGGGCCTTCCTCTCTCACTACGCCCTCAATCAGACTCTCAGTCATACGTGGTAAACTAGTTTCTGCTTCTCCCAATCATAGTGGTAGGTAACGGCTTCTGCTTCTCCTTTCCACAGTGGTTTTAAAAAGAATCCTTCTTTCATTCACTCTCTTAGTACGTACCTCATCATTAGTCACTCTTTTTTCTGTCCACGGTATCCTTAAGGTCCTCCTTCGGCATCATATATCAAAAGCTTCAAGGTAACTCCTTTCCTATTTTCTTAGGTCCAGGTTTCCGAGCCGTATGTGCATATGCCTCAAATGACATTTTTTAATAATTTCTTCCTCGTTTCCAGACACAGTCCTGCATGCTAGAAGTGATCTTTTCTTGAAAAGTGCTCTTTTTGCTTGCTCAAATCTACTTCTTACATCACTGGTGATTTCTCATCTGATGTAATGCAACTCCCAGTTCATTTATACTTCCAGAGTAACATCTATAAATCTTATTCTTCTAATGGAAGGCAAGAGGAGCCGAAACTATTATTTCAGATTTCGAACAGAATCTCTCGAAATGAGAACACGTCTGCGTGAGTAGCTGGACGTCGGAAAAACATTGAACTTTCTATTGTCAATATTGAAACGTTAGTTATTAGATATTTGTTACCCTTTACTCTATAGGGCCAAATACAGTATACGTTTGTATGGCCACGAGTTATCCTAAACTGATGGTCGTAATGACCTTTCAACCGTGATTCCTCTTGTGCAAATTTTCCACTTCAATTGGTGTACCGTCAACATCCTTGTGACGAAGGGGGGAGGAGAAGGAGATGGAGGAGAGTTACTTGAAGATTTTTGTATTATTAAAAAACAGCTTAGATTTTAATTGTGGTTTCAAGTTGCTTTGATGTGTACCAACCAAACGGAATATTAAATTTATTACTGTTTTTAAGAGTAGAAATCTGTACATTTATATTCTGATAAGAAATGTAGCATATTTTTATTTGTATTACTATCCTCTGTAATTCCAACTTTGTTGTGCTCACTTGGTGAACTGCTACCTGTCATGCTCCGGACGACCTAGTCCCGTTTTAGGACTTGAAATGGTGGAGACACTGAAAGGCCTCGTCCGGAGCATGACAGGTAGCAGTTCACCAATAAGCACGATAAAGTTGAATTAGGAATTAGGAATGGAAACATTCGTCAGAAAAGTACGTGATCATTCTTTAATACCTTAGTTTTTCGGATGAATGAAGAATTATATAAGATTATAGTGTGTTTTTAAGCAAAGACACGGTTTACACGTGAAATGGTGTTAGTCTTAGTGGTTCAGAGTCCTGTTGTTTATTGGTAAACGAACAGGAAAAGAACAGGTTATCGGGAAACTTAATCGACGATATTGAATGGTCTAACGGAAAGCGTTAAAAATGAAAATAAACCATGAAAATTCAAAGTTGTGTATGGTGTAATGAAACTGGTTTTATCACTGGCGGAACACTGCAACTTGTGAATAGCTTAGGGAACAAGTAAATTTGTTTTTAAACAATTTTTTGTTCAGCTCTCAGAAAGGAAGATGTTTATCGTGAGCTTTGGCTTTGAAGCGATGCGTTTACAAGAATTCAAGGCGTGATACCAACCTTATGGCCTAGTCATAAGACAAACTGAAGTCATCCGTAGTGACGTATGGAGAGACTGCGTTAGTAACTAAGGAAGTGGAAGAAGCGTGTGCAGCAAACGGACCAAACATGGCAGTTAAATACCGTCTAGCAGGGAGAAGACGTATTGAGAGATACGAACAAGCTGACACATAATCCTTTATTCTTTTGAGAGGTAGATTAATAACAACAAGAAAATTTCCATTTCTGCGGATTATGGTAGATCTGATCACATGTTTATGGGACGTGTTTGTTCGCTGCATCTAAGAAGATTATCCAGATACACACAGAATCCTGAAAAATCTGCGAAGAAAGGATTTTCCTTATCCGTAGAGAAACGTTGCACATAGTAAATGCATCAGGAAGTGATGTATCGATTCTCTCCCTTTCTCTTTCTCTCTCTCACTCTCCCCCTATACGCGCGCGTGTGTAAAATATTACATCTTCTCAGATTTATCATTGTATAATTATTATTGTTAATAATAAATTATTCATGTTTTCACAAGAATATAAATTTATATATTTTCATACATAATATGTTTTAACAGTAGCCTAAAAATTGTATTAATTTTATTAATTTGTATATATTCTGAAGATAACAGTTGATACTGTTGAAACAGTGTAAATATATAAATATATTCTTAAATAAAATAAATATTATTTATTAATCATATAAATATAGCCTATGTAGGCCTATATATGAATTTATATTTATGTATTACATTTTTACATTTGTATATACATGTGAGTGATATGTATTAGCCGTCTTAAGTTGTTAAGCGACAAAATAGGCTACTGTAAGAACGTAAGCAGTCGACGCTTAAAGATTACTTTGTCAACGCTATTTTATCCCTAATGACCTAAAATTTTACGTAGCAGAATTTTAAGAAGCATATATTACGTGTGAGTTACGTCCCTTTCTGAGCAAATACGCTAAAAGGATCTAACTGCTCTCTCTTCGTCTCTCCAACGATTTCTACTTTGACTTGCCTCTGCATTTTTATTTGTTTTAATCCACTGATGAATATACTGTTTTTATGCATGGAAGTTCGCCCCGTTGGTTTCAACCTGTTGCATTTTGCATTTCTTATTGAGGCGTCATTGAGAGTAGATGGTATTCGGTGAAAGAGCGGTGTGGTCACCTTGAATCTGTACTTTTTGAATCGTTTCAAAATGTTACTGTTCTGACGCGCTGGAGTGTTGCTTGTTTATTTCTGTTATGTTGTATATGGGGATACAAAGAATTGATTAAAAGATTGACAGGCAACAGTAAAATCTCGCTGTTTGCAGTGAACATTTCGCATATGACATCTGCCGAACGTGACGATCAAGAGACCTTGTACAAAGTGTTATAATGAATATCCGAAACCGTTTTATTCAGTGTAGTCGATTGAAAAGTTTTATAAGTTACTGCCGGTTGTCAGCGATGAGAAGACGATGACATTAAGAAGATGCGTCCGCATTTAGGAATCACAAACAATTTCTCTTTTTATTTAACAAGTTGTAAAGGACAGACAGGTTTGATTTCCCCAGACTTAAAAGTGAGAACGTGCAAGATACTCTCACTGGATACTCTTTTCTTCACGCGCGACGATAAATTTACCATTTTCTGTTCACTTTATAATGTCATCAGGTCGAAGATAATTTTATACGACTAAAGTTGCCATAATGGCCCCTCTCTTTAATTTAAAAGGAGCTAGTAGTTCTGTTCGGAAAAATGGGTAATATTTGTGTGCAGTGACGTAACTAGGAGCTCCTCCTGGGGGCGGAGGAGAGGCACGGATCCACGTGAGTGGAAATGGGGGAAATTCCCCCCCTTCCATGGTCACGTCAGACGAAATTTTTTCATCATTTTGTGATTGTAAATATGATACAAAATTCATATCACGTTATGAAAGTTCATGATTTTGCTCTAAAATTACTTTAAATTGTATCGGTACCTTACCACCATATCAATTTTTGATTGACACACAGCTTAAATGAGTAGTGTGTATTTTAAACTGTAAGTGAATATTATTAAAAGAACAATGAACTGACAAACACAGATATGAAATTGCATTTGTACCTTAATAAACTTATTGTGGTGATAATAACACGCTGTATTTAGCTGAAATTTCTGATAGCTCTGGGGAAAGGGGGAGGGATTGTCCCCCTCCCTCCAGGTTACGCTACTGTTGCTATGAATGGAATGATGTTTCTAGGTTTTAAGGTATATTGAAATTGACCGTTATACGAGTCCTACGTTCCTACTTATGGCTTAGTGACTTATGGTTTCCACTCAGTGAGCAACGTTTTCACTTATAGCTTCAGTTCTTCCAAGTAGGTGGAAAATACATGTCACGTGTTCTGCTTGGATTGTGAACTGTTATTTGAAAAAAAAACTTTATCAAGTCGATCGTACATTTTTAACCGGTAAATACGTTAGTTGAGTTAAGTTACATTTGTGTATACTATATAGTATAACAGTAACAGTACTTATTATAAATGTGATAAAGTCTGTAATCGACCAGTTGTACAATTATGAATAATAACAAATAACGAATAACGAAGGTGTGCGCGTCAGATTAGAATAATGTGACTTAAATTTTCCTCGTCCGTCATAAATAGTTTCCATTAGTTGTGAACACAATATAAGAACGTAGAAGACAGTTTGTTTGATATTATCAGTAAAACAGATAACTTTCTTGCATTTCGTTGTCCATGACGTGTCCGTTAGTTAACTAAATATCACTATAGTATTGACGACTCGGAACACTAAGTTAGTGTTCCGAGTCGTCAATACTATAGTGATATTTAGATAACTTTCGTTCCTGATAACGTTATACACCATACCCGCATGTCCCCTGTACACTTGCAGTAATGGCTTATCCATAATCCTCTTCTTGTTTTCTCATCTTCTATTCTTTTTCTTCGTCTCTTGATTAACGACTTTATTGAAGATCAGTTTATATAAAGAAATGGATGCCTTATTATTTATGATAGTGCCAATATAATCCAATTCTGTGCCTTACTGCCTTATTCTAGACATTTCTAGCATTGTCTACTGCACATTTCTATTACGATAATCGATAGACATATGTTTGTTATGTATTATGTTATGATTCAGTGTAAGTAGTCGTAACGGATAGCAAGGTGTTAATACATGTTCCTTTAAACTACATTTAAATCGTACAGTTACTGTCTTTTCTTCTTCTTCTCCTCGCTGTGAATCCCAGATGTATGTGAGCTTGCCTTGTCTGCTCTTCCGCGTATAATCTCTTAAGTTGTAGTTAAATAACAGTAGAACCACAGTTAAATAACACTATACGTAAATAATAATACACTTAATAATAGTACTTAGGAACTTATTAATAATAATAGACTCCTTATGTAGCATCTAACTGACTTAAGAGAAGTGGGGTAGACAGCTCATGTGGCTCAGCCATAGAAGAAAGCCAGTGCACCCGGGGCCTTCAGGTTAGTAAGTCAAGTGCCATACCCAGTAAACTACTAAGCCCAAAAATAATTATTTATAATCATCATAATTTACAAGTGTAGTAATTCTTGTTACTTTCAAACCGATAAAGAAGGCGGTCTGTAGGAGAATTTAATTTACTACAATTATTGTTTGTTGGAAGTGAACGTTTTCTCGTGTTTAACGAGTACAAAAAAAGGTAGATCGTTACGTTACAATAAATAACATGTAGCCTACAAATAGACGTTATTATTAGCTGCAACAACAATAATGCCATGTTAGATTTTGTTTGAGCGGACACACAAATACGGTGCATTAATTTGCCGTGTAGTCGTGTCGGTGGTGGCGGAGTGAACGTTTGGCCATGTAAAACCGATACGGTGTACCAAGCCTGCGGCGAGAGAGTGAGTGTTGCAACAACCTGTAGTCGCTGTCGATTTGGTTATTTCGGTGTAGTAATGCTGAGCGAAGAGCTGAGATATCTACGGCTGAGGACGTCCAGAAACGGCGTCGGTGAGTACCCTGCGTTTGCGCATGTGCTGTGTGCTCCGTTGTTGTTGTTGCATTGCATTCGTTACTAATCACGCATTCAATCTCAGTAATACCTACCCCCCCCCCCCCCACCAAAAATGTTCTCTCACATGCACACTCACCATATACTAGTTGACCTTTCAGCAGCATGTTGAGTAACACTGTGGAAATATAACCCCAACTTTTTTCATTGCGGCCTTTTTGACTTTATTAAATCAGAAGACTAGAATTTAACACAACTGGTTCAGATACCGTACTTAACAGTAAGCAGCATAGCCTACATTTGTTACCAATAATAATTAACTTTATAGGCTTACACAGCCGGAGTCAATGTTGTTAAAATTCATTCCCGGGCTGTTTGAGCGTGGTCAATTGTTATCAACAAAAACAGACGTTTAGGCAGTGCCATCGACTGCTATTGATCAGTTTCGCTAACATAAGGTGGTAGACATTAGCGAAACTCGATTTTACACTGATGATGGCAGTCGATGGCAGTCCCGAAACGTCTGTTTTTTTTTAAAACAATAGACTACGGCCGAACAGCCCGGGAGTGAATTGTAATAACAATAAATAACTTTATATCCCAGAAATATCTCAGTAAGAGGGTATGCAGAAGAGTAAATATTTATGATTCTTTGTTCTTTTGCTTTTATCGGGCAGTGCAGGATCACATCTTTCTTTTATTTTTCCCATATCTTTGTTTTTATTTTATTTTTTTTCACTGGTTTTGCGTTTCCAGTCCATGCACTTAATCCCGCCATTCTTCCTGTGTCTTACTTTTGTCTTTTTATATTCCTTGAGTATCCTCTCCATTCACATTCTCGCCACGTATACCAGCCACCGTAATCTCCTACCCTTTATCACCACATCTATTTCTGGTTCCTTATGCATATTGTATGTCACTCCAGTCGACCTTCTTACGAATCCGTTCTCTGTTTTACTTCACCCAAAATCCTAACGAATTTCCGTTCACCTTTTCTTAATTACTTTTCTCTTGCGTACTTGTGTCCAGCACCCGTGTTTCACAGTCACATAATCCGTTGGGCTGCCTATTGTCATATACATAGTGCAGATTGCAGTTGACGAATAAAAAAAACGTGTTCCATAATCACGGTAAAATGTAACTGATTTATGTGATGTTGGCATATGTAATTATTTTAATGGTCGAAGGCCATCAAGAAGGTAAAAAACGTTTGCAAACCAAGAATCTGGTTGGTGAACGTCGAACACAGGAAAACAGGATTTTGCCAGCTCAGGATGGGAAAAGACAGCGAGCTGCCGCCAGTTGCCGGCGCCAGCGGTGTTTTTCCGCGCAGATTGGAACTCCGTTCAGAGGCGGTTTTCATTCTCTACTGAGGATCAGCTCTCTTCAGCCCAATAGTGGAAAGGTACGGAGCAATGCCAGTGTTGATTTGTATTATAATTTGACCGGCGTCGAAGCGGAGAGGATGCTGTAGATGAGTCCACGGGCAATAAGGGAACACAAGGTGGTTAAGTTACACTTTAGCGGTGAAGGTTATTAAGAATGTGCGTTTGATGTGACGGCTGTACGTCTGTAGGGTAAGGAGTTGTTACTCAAGACAGTAAAGGCAGGGAAGGGGTTTCTCTGTTTATGGCAATAAAATGAGTGCCGGAGAGGTTTGCTTTATTGTCGTAGCCATGTGTACGTTTCTCAATTTAGAATTTGATCTTCATAATTCCGTACTTGTCGGCGATAAACGCGTTACTATAAATTAAATTACGATAAAAACACCGTTCCTACTCCTAACTTCAAATACACAATTTTTTTGGAGAATGAGCCTCAATTCTAAGTTTTTTTTTTGTCTAGAAAAGCGAGAAAACATAAATTCCAACATAGACGTGCAGTTGCATTTAAGCGAATCATGCGGTCAGAAATCTCCATCTGTTCTGTCTTCCGTATCTTCATCCGTCATCCCTAATGTCTCCATCGTTTTTTTTTCTACATTATGGTCCCATATACAAACATACTATCTTATTGAATCCTTAGTTTCGTAGTGACCGTCTATCAATAAATTTTTACGATGAAGGGTTTGCAAGGATCAGTCTAAATGTATAACACAAATTTTGAATTATATGTGTCGACGTTTCGACAGTATTTATTGTCATCATCAGGACAATTGTTGTTGAGTTGTTACGACGCCAAACACGCAAGTGTCATGTGCGTTCGGTGTCGTAACAACTCAACAACATTTGTTCTGATGATGACAATAAATATTGTTGAAACGTCGACACAAATAATTTAAAATTTGTGTTATATTTTAGACCGATCCTCGCTAACCCTTCATCGATAAAATATTATTTTATTATTTTTGAACATATAATAGAGTAAATTACGTTCGTAAGACAACACAGGAGGACTCTCAAAACACAAGAACAAATTGTCAGCATAAAGTAGAAATAAACAAGAAGAGATTACAGAAATCGGCGACTGTATCGCAATCGACAGTTCAGCCAAAACAAGTGCTCATCGTTAAACGACGGTATCCGCCTGGTAGTAGTGAAAGTTCAGTGTGTCATCGAGCGGCGGCTTGCACACAAACAGGTTTGGAGGTCGCCGTCGACGCTGGAATTTTTCTTCAATTCCGTTAAATTGTTGACTACGGCCAGCGGACACATACGGTGTATACAATGTCGTTAGTTAACTTCGCTTTCGCGGCATTCTCTCGTCCGACAAACAACTTTATACCGTCATTGCTGTCTTCTGACTATGTGCCTTTACTGGGTTAGTATACTGTATATACAGTTTCTTTACAACGCTGGTAATTTAATCCGTCCTTACATTACTGATATTAAAGACACCTATGGCGGTGATTATTCTGGGGGGGGGGGGGTTACTCTATCGCCCGTCGGTTTCTTCCTTCAACCTGTCCGATTTGCGGCCATATTAGAAACTGTCACATATTAAAATAATATTGTGACTAGAATATTCGAAGGATAGTCAGAAAGTTAATTGCACTAGCATATAAAAAAAAGATGTGGAATTTATAATTTTTTTTATTTGGTAAAAAGTACTATTACAATTACAAAACTACTTTTCTTCAAAATTGACAAGTTTTTTTAAACATTCATCGTAGCGAAACACGAGTTTTTCGATGTCATCAATGTCATCTCATTACGTCCAACTTCCGAGAAATAACCATTCCAGAGCTGCATGCATTTTGGACGTCTTCATAAATGTGATATCTCCGTTTCATAAGGCCCTTTCCATAGGACTGAACACGTGAAAATCACACGGCGTAAGGTGGCTGTTACCACTTCTCCCACTCAAATTTGGCAAGGAGTTCCTTCGTGATGTGTGCCAAGCGATGCGCGCAAATTTCCTACATTGCAGACGCTCAGAAGTGATGTAGTTCAACTTCCTTGCGAAGGACACAATTCAGCCATAGTTTTGTCCACCGTGATTCGACTATTTTCAAGCAACAGATGGTGAACGCGTTCAAGTTGACGGTTCCCTGCCGGCAATTATTCAACGTATTCGTGAAGCAATTTTCCAACTACTCTCACCATTCGAACTGCGACGGCCTGGCGTGAAAATGCTCTCATCATACAGTTCCCTCAACTGGCGACGATGAATTCCAGTGGGGTTATAGAAGAATGTTTTCCAAATTATATACAAACTCTTTTGATCGCAGTTTACTTATAAAACAACTTACGAATCAATACATGATGAGTTGACTGTTCCCCTCTCTTAAGTTTCACAGAGCCCGCAAACTGGCTCCACGCTTTTCAGTTTTTGCCATTCTTCTTCAATGCACGCATGCCTGTAATAATTGGGGTCATATGTCCCAAACGAGCCCTCACTCTGTATTTTTTTTTGTTTATTTTTCTTCAGTTATTCTCATTATTAACACACTTTACCGACGTGAGCTAGCCACTCACTCCAGTTAGCTGGGTTCTTATTCTTTTCAAATACTTTAAGAAGCTTCTGTTCTCTAAAATTCTTCGAAGAAGAGAAGAAGCTTACCTAATCATTTGTAAGCTTTCCTCTCCAGACTATCTCATAATTAATATATAGCAACGTACTTCGAAAGCTTGGGGTATTTAGGTTTCTCCTTCTCCTGTCGTCCTTGATTCGTTTCCATACAAAGCAAACTCTCCAAATACAACTCTTTAACAACTTCTCCTTCACTTTTAATGTGATGCCGATTTGGTCTTTTGTTTGTCGAACATTGTTTAGTTAGTCGAGCAATAGCCTGGCTGCTGGCATTTGTCTTGAATACTCCTGTGGCGATTCTTAAAACCTGCATAAAGAATTCAAGTGAATAAAAAAAAGTTGCATATGAAGTTATTCGCAGAACTTTGTATGATATAGAAAGACAATTGTCATAGTCTTTCATCTAGCATAGACGTTTAAAATGATAAATGACGACTTAAGGAGCTGGGAAAACTCTCGCCCGCGATTATGCTGCGATCCGAGTTTCAGATGAGCTCAAGCTGCGAGGACAATGGCGGCTGGTGATTTGTAAGTGTAGCCTGCTACTGGCCGTAGGGTTTCAATTAGCGTTTGTAGAGACGGGTCCAAGATTCACAGATGGATTCTGACGGAGGTCGTTGCCCTGGAAACGGGAACAGCGGCGGTAGAACTTACCGTAAAGTGTCCGAAAGTGGCGCCCAGGGCTCGGACACCTAGGGCACTGCGGATAGTCAAGTTAGAAATCAGGTGGTGAGCTTCGCAAATCTCGATCCAAGAGAGACTAAATTTCGCCTTAACGGATCTTTGCCTCATACAGGGATCGCGTAGGTAACCATCGGTGTCACATACGTGGTGGACTTTGTATTGTTGCAGAGCGGGGGCCGGAGTTGGTACAGATGACTTGCAGTTTTGCGGGCTACTTGTTCAGAACGAGTCCACCAAGTGAGAAGCCTGGTCGAAGTGAACTTCACACCAGGAGACCAAAGGAGTCGAGTATCCTCTATGTAGAGTATGGGAGGGAGCTTTCTGCGTCTGGAGAAAACTACAGCTGTGTTTCATCCTTTGCTTTTCAATCTGAAGAGTAAGATTTTGTTGAAATCTTAAATTCAGGCACAAACTCGTTTAGCACCCGAATCGGGATGGGCGTATACTCTTCTTGTGGTACTGCTATTTCTTGAGAACTGTGTGTTTATACTATTCGTATATTGGCAGTTTTTCTTACTAGTTCCGAAAAATCCGTTGTCCTTTTACAGAAAAGTCCATGCATATAAGGGTGTAGGTCATGTCGGTAGATGGACAAAGTAAAAAAAAAAAAACGACATCGGTGTTATTCGTTTGACTTACTTTCTTTATAATATTTCATATAAATTATGATGTATAATATCGAATGTAAAGCGACTTAGTACAATATTGACAGGTGGAATCTGTCAGCAAGTTTAACGCGAAGAAGTAGTCAACATTTTAACATAACTTAAGATCATTACGAGCGAAATATGCGGTCAGGGCAAGTGTGTAGGCGTGCAAGTCCACGGTTATTAGACGTTATATAAACGGGCCCGTGGTCACCGTAAAATGTGTTTAATTCGCCGCAAAAGTAGAACGATTTTCGTGTGGCAGCGCGGACAATGAAGTGAAAGTGGAACAGCACACACGCGAGGGCCAGCCGTTTTAATTATTTCTTTCTATACGCTGGCTAATGGTATTATATAAATTATAACTAACCTGGACGCCGACCGTTGTTTCTTTTCCTACAAGGCGGAGCAAAAAATTAATTGATAAAAGTTACGTAACAGCAATTAACACTGTAAAACATTAATTGTGGCAACAGTGGAGGATCGAATGAATAATAAGTGTTTGTGTGTGTTTTATGAATATTATAATTATAATTTCTAAAAAACGTTTGTTATACAGTAAGGACTAACTAGCCTGTCGTCACTGTTCCATTTTCACCTGTACGGTGGTGAGTAAAATTCAGCCGAGCAATTAACCAACGTTGTCACGGGGGGGGGGGGACGTCGAGACACAGACTGTGTCATTGAAATTTTTGGGGGGTTGACAAAAAAATCTTTGGGAAAGTACGAAAAATTATAACTACGTTGCAATAATTGATGGCTTTTCTTTATCGTGATCGCAGAAGAAGTTACTGTGCCGAACGTAAGCCAAAGCAACTAGGACGTTATCAAACCATTACTTTTTTCATTTTTCCTTCTTTACAATATATTATTTGTTGATATTTTGTTTCTTTGCCTTGAAATATTGTCTTACACATATTAATTTCATTAGACTTTTTATTTATTTATTTGTAATAAAACGCTTATTACAATGGCATTGTCTTTTAATAGTAAATACTTTTCCTTGGGTGACGGGGATTATTTATCAAGTTTGGGGGTGAGTAATCAAGCTTAACAAACATAATTATCACTGTTGCACACCATTATAGAAAAATTATTCCGATTAGCGCTTTCAAGCTTCTCAGCTCATCGTGAGATCGGAATTCCTCGTCGCGGCATTCTCTCGTCCGACAAACAACTTTATACCGTCATTGCTTTCGTCTGACCATGTGCCTTTAGTGGGTTAGTATATATACAGTTTCTTTACAACGCTGGTAATTTAATCCGTCCTTACATTACTGATAATAAAGATACGTATGCCGGTGATTATTCTGGGGGGGGGGGTGATTACTCTAACCCCCGTCGGTTTCTTCTTTCAATCTGTCCGATTTGCGGCCATATTAGAAACTGTCACATATTAAAATAATGTTGTGACTAGAATATACGAAGGATAGTTAGAATATTCCGATCTGACGGTGAGCTGAGAAGCTTGAAAGCGCTAATCGGAATAATTTTTCTATAGTGGTGCGCAACAGTGATAATTCTGTTTGTGATTATAACCACTAACACAACTTTCCTCATTAAACTTCTAATCAAGCTTAGGGAGGATGGGCACTCCTAACTTAACCTCCCAGTTTAAGCATCCTAGATCAGCGAACTAACGTCAGG
The DNA here is from genome assembly GCA_034769895.1 of Magicicada septendecula. Classification (NCBI taxonomy): domain Eukaryota; kingdom Metazoa; phylum Arthropoda; class Insecta; order Hemiptera; family Cicadidae; genus Magicicada; species Magicicada septendecula. The sequence goes on along the minus strand of CM068371.1, from coordinate 80,980,749 downwards.
AAGGCTAGGAGCCGCGCGCTTTGCAGTTATGTCGGTTGTAGACGAACCAAACCCTTGAATGATCAGGAGCATCTCATCGTTACGTCTAATCTGGAGGTACGTTGCATTCAGACAAAGGAGATTCGTTGCTAACGAATTATGCCTTAGGACAATTATAAGTTAGAAATAGGTTTTCCATAATTTGGACATTTTTCGTTGGAGATGGTCTGGATGGTCTGGACAAACATTATAAATGATTATCAGAATTAAGACAGAAATATGGAACAAAGATACGTTACGGCTTATATAAATACCTTATAGTTTAATATATTATATTATAAGTCATCCTACTTTATTTTACGTGTAAGTGTGTTTTATATGTTTGTGTTGTATACATATATAATATACGAGCATAATGTTATATAATATTCAGTATACGTAATACAATTCAATACTCTATGTCTTCTTCTTTAGCACTACAGCCCAACGTGAACCCTGGGACTTCCAACGCCAGTCGTCTTCTCCAACGTCTCCTATCCGTTGCATAATCCCTCACGTCCGCACATCATCCCACCATCTTGTCCTAGGTCGACCTCTCCTATACACCTCTGTCCTTTGGCACACGCTGATCATCCATCCGTTCTAGGTGGAACCTAGCCCTTACAAATTTTACGACGACCTCATGCTTGCTAATGTATCTCCTGGTTATTTCTTAATTGCAATTAATTATTTTCTTAGAAACTTCATTTCTGCTATTCTTTTTTCCTGTCATTATTTTTGGTGTTCGTCCACTTTTAATGGTACGACCACAATTTTATATATTTTGTTATCAATCTCATTGATCTTCCAGTACATCGTCGTACGTCGACCCCTCTTTCTGCTTTTGTACGCCTGTGCCCTCAGTATTTTCTTTGACATACGCTGATCGTCCATCTGCTCTAGGTTGTATTCGTTGAGCCTTGGTAATACTCTATATATAAATTGTAATGTTGTTTATCTTCTATATACCAGCTAGCTGTTACCCGCGGCTTCGCACGCGAATATTTGACTTTTAATAAGTATTTTAATATATTTTTACTGTCTATATGGCGTTCTGTCAAATCGTATAACAATTTCATACTCATTAGTCAAATTATCTCCAAAGCTGTTTTCAACACTTGTACTATTTTAACTTGTACTGAATTATTATGTTGGTGGAACAACCTTTGGAGATTTAAAAGTTCCCGTTTATAAAGCCTTTGGAGATATTTATAAAGTACCTGTTAAATCAAAAACGCTAAATTCTATATTTTAAGTGTTACTGTGTTTGAAGCATTGTATAACACGTTAAACGTTATGTTTTCCTCAACTATGGCTTTTATTTATTTCAGCAGTAAACTAAAAACCATAAACCGTTGTCACCTAACCTCACAAATGAAAACAACACGTATTTTCGCTTTACATTAAGTAATAGGACAATTTACAATTAGTACACTTCTTCTTTTCCACATCGTAATATAGCGATACAATCGCATATTATATAAAACATCGAAAATGTATTCCAGGAATGGACAAATGTACAGTTCCGTTGCCACTAAATAGCTTTTGTTTATTTACTTGTTACTGTGGTAATTAATTCTGGTCTCCATGGTGTTGTTGACATCTTTAGTAGTAGTATTTATTATATGTCATTATTGCATAATTAGAAATACGTATAAACATAAATTTTAAAATCGTTTAAGACAATTACATAAATATATAGACTTATCTGTATACAACATTACAAAATGTATCGATACAATCTCATATTTAAAACATTGAAAACTGCAGGAACGGGATAAAGGTACAGTTCCGATGCCGCTAAATATCATTTGTTTACTTAGTTGTTACTATAGTAGGCCTAATTAATTCTGGTCTCCATGGTGTTGTTGAAGGCATAATTAAAAGGGCCTAAATCGTGCGAACGGGGCAAAATATCAACTTCCAAGTTAGACAGTATTTTTCGCCTTGTGTCAAAGGTTACCTGTGCAAAATTTGGTGGCAATCGGTGTAACGGTGTGGATTTGTATTCAGTACCCATAAATCCTCAGACTTTGAGTTTTATGTAATACGTATATAGATAGATGTAAATTGGGGAGAGAAATACACGTAGTGAGTAAAGCTGTCTGTTGTTCTTGGTACTGTTTATCGGATTCTTGGCGGAATAGTTACGTAAAATAGATAGATAGATAGAAAGAGAGAGAGAGAGAGAGAGAGAGAGAGAGAGAGAGAGAGAGAGAGAGAGAGAGAGAGAGAGAGAATGCTTACTATCGAGGGAAATAGACGGCTGGGAGAAATAGATTTGTATACTATACAGAAATAGAAAATAACGTAGACTTACAAACGTCAAACTGACAGTCATGTGGTACGGCGAAGGGGAAAAGATAGAGTCTGCACGAACGTGAAAACGCGCGCGCGCGCGCGCGTGTGTGTCTGTGGAAACGGAGTATAAAAGTATACCACTACGATTTACTATGAAGTGTGAATGTGTGATGCAAACCTTCAGGCTTTGCGAAACGTTCTGTGACCTCGTTTCACCTATTTATTAATAATATATAACACAAGATACAGTGTATTAAACCGTTTATGCGAAATTGCGAAACTCGCTTGTGAATAGCGCTTTTTACACGAACTAATAATGACTTACTCGTGGCAGTGGTACAGTTTTTCACACGGAGGTTAATGGAGTTCGAATTAGGAAGTACGTTATAAATTGATTGTCTACCTCGTCCGTTGCCATTACAGTGGTATTTCACAATCTTTTTGTAATGAGAAATGTTTTGGCGATGGAAGCTGTTCTTGTCCGACCTCTTTGCCTTCACTTTTCTCAAACACTTTGCACATAGTTGACGATTTCATGCTGAAGGTGTCTGGAGATTTATTTGCAGGGCTGTGCCAGCTCTAAATGACGCAACGTCTCGTAGTATAATTAATATCCCATACCAACTGATACAGGATTTCATTAAATGGGTTTTCATAATGCTCCACATTGGATTCTATGGAACACGCGTGCAATCCTAAGAACGAGCAATGTTTGAAAGGTGGTAACCCCATACCTACAAGAAACAAACAGATGACTTTAAAACTAGTCTTACAAACGACGAATGGAAGGTACTAATTGTAGACCTAACAGGGTGAAGTCTTTAATCAGAAGCAGATGGGAAGGAACAATGGAAGTCTGTACCGTATTAGTATACATACATTCTTCTAATTACATTAGAAATTGCATTTCTAAACCATCTGCTGGTTATTGCATTATGCATTGGAACTTGTGATTTATCCACCTGCGCATCAGCAATCGAATTCGCGGCGATATTTGACGTACTTTAATCTTTCTGCAAAATACAGACTTTTATCTAATTCCCCCTGTTCAAATAACAGGTTTATATGGTTGCAGTACTTACATGCTTCACATCAGCATGTTCTTGTGATTTAAGTAAAAATTAACAAGTGGTCAATCTAATATCAATACAGACGATTTCCACAGACCTAGGAGAATGTTAACTCTTAATCGTAAACAGTGAATGTGTTTGACTAATCTAATTGTTTGAAACCCAGCAAGATTTTGATTGTTTAAAACTGGCTCTAACAGTTTAATAATGTGTGTAGCATGTGTTGTTTCAGAGTAACATTGATTTTTTAATACGTAGTACGACTTAATGTAACGCTAATAATAGAACCCTTTAGTAAGGAGTGCCACAAAAATAACTTAGTTGAATGTACCTGTTATGTATTTCCTTGGAAAGAAGTCAATTGTACATACAATATAGGTGTGGAGAAACATACATGACTTCCATGTTCTAAGATTTATATTTAAAATCATTTACTTGAATTCGGTTCGATAATTTCTAAAAAAATATCCCCCGCTCTCAAATATTTTTACGTTTTATAGATATTTTTGTTATTATGGGGTAATATAATAACAATTTGTTTAGTATAATGTTATTTTCGAGTCACTTTATCTTTAAAAATTAGGTATTTATTCTTATAAATAAACTGAACTACGCAGATAATCATCCCTCCTCCTCAACCGATCCCCACCATTAATGATATTTACATTTCCGTAGAGTAATAGTTTTATCATATGTAATTGCTAAAGTATCTTATTCTTCAAAATTAAATACTCGTACTTAACCTGATATCAGCAAAGTAATTTTCAAAAAACCACCCCTCCCCCTTCAACACCCCTCTGCATTTATAGATATCTCATTTACCATTTTACAGTTGATTAATATAACTTTATTTTCGGGGCACTTATTTATTAAAATTAAGTACTTTACTCTTGTTAAAACACAAAACAATCCAGCTAAACTACCGATCCCCCTTAACTGAACAACTCCATTTTTGATATTTACACTTTTATTGAGTAATAGTTTCATTATATATAATTACTAAGGTATCTTATCCTTCAAAATGAAGTAGTTTATTCAGAAAGGCAATTTTCAAAAAAATTACACCTCCCCCTTCAACTACCATTTTTATTTATAGATGTTTCATCTACCTTTTTACAGTGGATAATTATGATTCTATTTTCAGGATACTTTATTTATCAAAATTAAGTAATTTACTCTTGTTAAAACAGAAAACATTGCCGGTAAACTACCCCTCTCCATTAAACGATCTTCACCAAAATCAATAGGCCTTGAGTCCTCTACAACTCGGGCATATATGTTTGAATTTAAGGCGTTATCGTTCGCCATAGAAAAAAATCTACAAACAGGCACACAGACACTTTACGGAAAAAACTTTTCTTCATGTTTCGAGGGTAGTACAATCATAATCAGCCCTTATCTTGAACACGATTTTTTCGCGGTCACCATACTTCCATTTACTTACGGAACATGGAAGCAAAAATTGCTAGCTTTCGTGGAGATCGGCCGTCATCGCAATACCTACGACACTAAATCTAATAGTTTACTAGAAAACTCGTAATTTGACATTAGGCGTACTCTGATAAAACTCATTTACCATTTAACGCGATAGCACGTAATAAAACTCATATAACGCGATAGCACGTGGAAGGGCAGTGACTATCACGTTATATCGCTTCATTTTCAAGTATTTTGATATAGAAACGAGCAAGTCATTAAAATATGTTAACAGTTCTTGAGAGTATTGATGCTTTCAAAGTACAGTATCTGTGTAATTTGTAAACGTCATCTCAATCGGATCGATTATGTTTTCAAGATCTAGTCGCGTTTCAAACAGGAAAAATCCATTCGTGAGTCGGTTTGTCGTCAATGAGAGAAACTATTGTGTATGTACGTTTAATTTAATGGTATCGCTTTAGCCTCTCGGTCGAAATGCGTTTTAAAATCTTAACAGTACAGTTGCAATATATTGTTACGACATCACAGAACAATCTACGTGTTTATCGAACGATCCATTGGAAGCCGGCTGAATGTTGTGGCGTACGTGATTTCAACATGGGCTTGCGAGACTTTTCTAGACGCCGCCAGCCTCGCTGACTGTGTCAAGGCCGCAATTAATTACGTCGTAGTGTAGAGATAACGGGTAGTTGTAGAATGTTATGGTCTGTGTAAGGGGTATAAATACACGGCGTCAGCGGCTTTAGTTCAGTTATTATCGGGCGATATGACTCTGTGCGTTCAAGTGGTTATTAGTTGGGTTCGTAATATTGTGGCGAAGTGTTACGTGTTTTATAATTGTGCGGTACAATTGTGATACAATTGTGTGTTATATCAGTTAACATTTTTATTGCGTGTGAACAATTTTTATTTGATTTGTTGTAAGAAAGTGTCTTGTTAATTACAAACTGTTTAATTGTGATAATTAAAGCTTAATTAAAAGCTGTGATAATTAGTGACTTAATTGGTGTCTTGTATTTTGTTTTCCACTGTACCATACGATGACTACGATCAAGTAGACCGTCGTAACAATATTTTAATAACATACTGTACCACGAGACAAATATAGATAACCTAAGATAAGTAGCAAGGCTCTGTCTGATGTACAGATCACCATAATCTTTATTCCTGACTCTGCTGTTTATAGATGTTACTCAGCACTGCTTTAATTTTTTTCTAATGTCGAGATCTGACTACACCAGAAATCGGTAACTCTCCTCAGGTAATCGTTCGATTCTAAAACATAACATTACGTAATCATTATTCTAACACTCCAGTCAGTGATGTAACTAGGAGTTGCTTTTGGGGGGGGGGATGACACTAGCTTGGAGGTTAGATTCTCCATTTTCTTCAGGACGAATGAGAAATGTAGGACTTTTCCTAAATTCTTTGCGTCTCAAAGTTTTGCTTCCGGCAGTTTACAAAATTTATTGCATTTTTGTTCTCCGACTTGTTCAATGCAGTGACGTAACTAGGAGCTGCTTCTGGGGGGGGGGGGGGATGAGATTAGTTTGACGGTTAGACTATCAATTTTCCTCAGGATAAATTAGAAATTCAGGATTATTCCCATATAATTTTATAAATACATTTAATAAATTGTTTCCGTCTCAAAGTTTTGCTTTCCTGCAGTTTACAAAATTTATTGTATTTCTGTGCTCCGATTTGTTCAGTGCAGAGTGAACATATAATTTTATAAGTTCTTCGTGTCTCAAAGTTTTGAGCTGAACCGACATGAAGTATTCTGCAAAAATACGTACTTTATCAAATATTGAGGGATTGTCATTATTAAGAAAACTCTAACTTCGTTTTAGTAATTTACAAATTTTACAATTAATTACAAATACAATTACGGTCATTTTATATCTACAATTATTTAATAAGCCTTACTTTAACAAACGCAACTCTCTTAGAAATAGCCTTACGTCAGGTGATTATGATATTTCGCTGAAATATTTAATAGCTCTGGAAGGGGGGGATTGGTCCCCCTGATCACCCCCGTAGTTACGCCACTGTTGCAGTAGCTATAATCAGGTACGCTACTGTTGGAGCAGCTACTAATAAACACATAGTAGCTGACGTTCGTTTTTCAAATTTAAATATGACAACAAAGATTTAAATTTACTATTTCTTTTATGAAGTTGCTAAACTGCTAAAATTTTTATTGTTCAGACAAAGCTTTTCGTCATCACTGACATCATCAGGTCTTAAACAACCTGATTTAAATCGTTTCCAGAACTCCAATATGAAAGTCTAATGACTGCCTACTATCAATGTGGCGTAGGACTACGGTAAGCTTGCGCCTACACACCTCACACGTTGTATTTACTCGTTTAATATTTGTGTATGTGTGCGTGTACGTGTATTAATGTGTTTGGACCTGTCCGTAAGATCGTTGTGTACACAAGAACAAATTTGTCCACTCAATTTACCGCAGACAAACAGTAAACAAACTACCCGTCCAAAAACCAATATGTGTGTGTGTGATCTCAACGCTAGTAAACTAGTAGTGGACATCCTGTTTGGCAGCACGCCAGTCAAACAGCTGACCTTTTGTGTGCTCACAGCTGACTGTCACAGCTGTAATTAAATCACATTCCATATGTTGATTGGTCGTGTATTACCGGATTTTGTCTAGATATACATTCTAGGGGTTGTCAGAGAACTAATCATTTATCATCATCATCATCATCATCATCATCATCATCATCATCATCATCATCATCATCATCATCATCAAGGATTAAACCAAGGATGGTTTGTTCCGTTCTCAAGTAGGCAAAGATTAGAGCTGGTCACTCCGGCGCTTCTTCGGACATCCCACACCTCTCCGTCCCCTCGGCTTATAGTTCCATAGTTGTTTGGGGATCAGGCAGACATCCATTCGGAAAATATGTTCCCACCAATTCAGCCGATACTGGGCGATCATGTCGAGTATACTCATAACATTCAGTTCCTACCGTATATCTGTGTTTCTTCTATGAGCATGGAGATTATACCCTGTCACGTGCCTGAGAAATCTCATTTCAGCCGCTTGGATGCGACTGGCCTGGCCTTTTGTAAAAGTCCAATTCTCAGACCCATAAAGAAGTGTGGGAAGAGCCATCACCTTGTAGAATTTTAGGGGCGTTCCTTTACTTGCTGACTTAAGAGTTCGCCTGATGGTTCCGCACATAAGGTTGAACTTATGCAACTTATTCACAACGTCGTTGCTTGCAATATTTTATTTTATCATTTTTAATTTCCCAGTAATGAAAAAACAATATTGTAGACGGTATCCAGACAGAAATTATTTAATTATCTGGGTTTCAGTATTCCGTACTTCGTCAGGAAGACTAAAAAATTGTTTTACTTATACGGGACATTGAGCGCAAACAGCGTCTGAAAATACAGTAAATGATTAAACATCAGGTTTTTAGACCGTGGTATAACAGCGACATAGCCGGCAACGTTTCGTATCGCTCGGGGAGCTTCTTCAGGTCACAAAAAGAGACAGTGTTGTCAAACAGTTACGGTGGATCTTGGCCGAACGGTTCCCGACAACGTTTTGAGTTCCAATTCTCTGTAACTGTTTTACAACACTCTGTCACTTTTTGCGGCCTGAAGAAGGTCCCCGAGGGTGTTTCCTTTATGTTTCTCCAAGGCGCTCTGAAGCCTTCTTCAGGAGAATGTGAAAAATGAAAATGATGATGAAGAAGAAAGCGTCACACGGTGGAAAACCGTCAACGAAAATACAACGTGTTAACGGGCAGAGTACAATCATGTCGAATATAATGCGTTTACTACCTAGCAGACAGCCATGCATTTAATGAGTTTTAATATTTTAACTTTTCTACGTAATAACAATTTATTAGAATATTAATAAATGAAAAAAGTGTTAGAAAAGCGGTTATAACAAAAACCAGGCCTGTCAGCGCTAGAACAGGTTCCAACAATAACCGGTTGTCGATGTGTACCACATAGTGAGTGACAGGTGGAAACAGCTAAATGCTATTGCTATGTTGCACTGAGTGTACAGTGCTCAGTGTTATTACGAAAACATGATGTGTGTTTTTTGAGTGAAAGCGTCCGTTTTCGAACGGCGCACGTTTAAGAGAAATGAACGTACGCTTCGCTATAGGATGCCCTTTGTAAATGTCGCGAAATTTGGTAACTGATGTATAGCGTTTGAGTTATTATTATATACTTACTCGTGGACATCGTTAACCCAGTCAGTTACAAGACACACATGTTGTTTGTAAATGTTCAACGCATTTACTCGTTTTGAACGTTAACACGATTTGAATCCTCTTTGGAATGTTGAAATTTTATGTTGTCGCAGTTTTGGTGCTGTATTGTTTAAGTTAATTTCAACGATATACTCAACTAAGTACCATCCACTGAATTTGATGCGGTTATTAAGTTTAAGCAACAACTGTGCTATTACTGTGTTATTATGGTGCTATCAACAGGAAGTTTCTGGAAAAAAGCGAAGTGTCACAGAAAACCAAACTGGCAGTATACAAATGTGTATATGCTCCAACATTGACATACAGTTGCGAGTCATGGACTTTGAATGACAGACATAAAAAGAGAATACAAGCAATGGATTCCTGAGGAGAATTGAGAAGAAAACTCGTAGACATAGGGTGAGAAACGTTAACATCCGAAAGAATTTGAAGACATTCTCCCTAAATGATAAAATTGAAAGCTCCCAACTGAGTTGGTTTGGCCACGTCTGTAGGATGGCTGAGGAAAGGTACTCGAGATGAGCATGGGAGGCAAAACCAGAATACAGAAGAGGAAGTGGACGGGGCAAAACGAAATGGGAGGATAACGTCAAGAAAAGTGTAGAAGGCGGAGGAGCAGTTTGGGCCCGTGCCAGGTCTTTAGCATTGGACAGGACTAGATGACAGGGTCTCTCGAAAACCTCGACACCCGACGGGTAGAAGAGGATGACTAAGAAGAAGACTGAGTTTACGCAACACGTTTCACAACGTTCTTTTGTTAACAAAGAAAGAACTTCTGAAAGAACAATCCTACGGAAGATACATGATGTTGTAAGAGAAACAGAATGATGGCACACCAGCCATAACAGTATAAATGCAGGAAGTTAGTAGATCATGCCAAAATACAGCGAATTAACTGGGTGAGGTACGTGTAAGGAATGATCATCGAGTAACGAAAAACCTACAAAGGGTCACCTAATAGGCGGTAGCAGTAACAGGACGGTTTAAGTAGAACTCGCTGGTTAGATAACGTACGTACACCAAAGAATGGCTGGCAAGCGATGGCAAGGGATCGGCTCTGTGGAAGCAGAAACTAAGAGAGGTCATGATCGATAAAAAATAGATGAAAGTCGTATGAATGTATATCGCATATCCAAGTAATAATGTCTCTCCCCAATTGTATCTTAAATATGAACTGTTAATAACATTTATTTAGTTTTGAGAATGGTTTTCTGATAGACTACGCAGCTTTTACAAAATATAAATGAGTGACGATATTTCTACAGCACGCTTACCGGTTTCCGCAATCTAAACGCCAATCTCTTTATTTTGCCAAGAGTTTTGCTAAATTTTTTTCTCTACACTGCCATTTTAATTCCGTATTTCCGTCTTATTTTTTCTTAACAACCTGTCCTTAATCCTTGAGGAATTTTAGTAAAATACGTATTTTCTTTCCAAGTGTCAGAGAACTGGCCTAACGACCCACAGCCCCCAACTTGCAGAATTCTCTTACAAAAATAATTTACCAACAAATAAATATGATTATTATTTAAATGTATACTGACATATGTAAGATTTATATGACGTTTAAAGTGACAACGGGTGGCGAGGCACCTCGATTTCAGTTCAGTACTGCCCGGTTCAAGTAAGTTTAGGCGCGGAGACCCGTTAATTGTACAAGCTTCAAATACTGTCTAACAGAATGCCGCCTTATTACGTTACATAAGACAGTATTACGTAATGAGGTTTTATGGTTTTGTACACACGATTTATACAGTGTATGATTGCCGTATTTGCATGGTGGGTGAGCTAACCGGTGTGTTGCCTGCCGTTCGCGTTCCGTAAGCTGCACAAACACAAACACACACGAACAGTAACGTTTCGGTGGAATGCAACAACAACAACACAGATCGCGCACCACTTGAGGGTAAATACACGGAGGTAGCGCGGAGACTTTCACTGCTGCGGTCTCGGGCATGACTGTCAGCTGTTTACAAAGTACTGACAGCACCACGAAGACGCAATCAGGTTCGCATTGACGAAGCCCTCGCAGATATAGCTAAATTGAATATCAACGTAGCAGGTTTTCTGTTCCTCTCTTGCCAGTTTTGTTACTTCTTTCTAAATTACTCCAACTTTCCTCAACTACATCTGAATTATCCTCCCGTGTCAGCTGGTCCTTCTTCCATGGTCTCCTCGCATTTTCCTTAAGACGGAACTATACCTGTCACATCTCCCGTATTATCTTCTTTAACTGGCATTTCATTTATTAATTTTTTTCTTAGTTCAAATATTTTTATTAGTTTTTGTCAAAATGTAATTTAGTAATGCCTTCTTTTGTAGGTAACTCTTGATGTTTCTTACAGTTCTTCTATATAATATGTACATTTTCAAATAATAAATACTTCTGTTCTTAATAATAATAGTAAGTATAGTTTGTTCTATTAGTATCGTTGTGTTTTTCACATGACGCATGTTTCACTGAATAAATTTGTATAATCAGAGGTTTCGATATGAATTAACGAATAATCACTCATGTCTCGATTACATTGTAAATTAACGAATAATCGATTTAAATTTTCAATTGTTGTAATGTTTGTTTACGTAGTTAGCTGTTTTTATGGTTATATTGAAAACATTTAACGTTTATATTCTCTTTATTTTAATAAATTTATAATTTTAAATAATCATCTTGCTTCGTTTAATTTGAAATTATTCTTTAATTACCAAATTATTATTATTGTTTTTGCGAATATTGAGACTTTCCCATGTATTCTTTTTGTGACTATTTGTATGTTTTTAATTAATTTGATTTTGAATGTTAGGAAATTGATGTTTATTGTTTAGACAGTATGTGGATAAATTATATTTGTAAATATTCGGTTGTAAAAACACATTGTGATGCTGAAGGATCCTATCGAGTAGCCTTCTATTTGTTTGGCCTACGTAAAATATATTATTGCAATCTGGACGTTTTGTACATTCCAATTTTTATTTTCAGCTCCATTCCATATTTAGTTTTAGGTTTTGTTTTATTATTCTATCTTGTAACACAGATAATATAGTTGTTGATAAAATAAAAACGTATTAAAGAACAATAGGTTTAATATAATTAAATAACAAATTCAAAAAAACAAAATGATTTATTTAAAATTATGTAGCCTATTTATTAAAATAAAGAAAATATAAACATTAAATATTTTGAATGTCAACATCAAAACAGCTGACTGCGTAAACAAACATTACAACATTTAAAAATTTAAGTCGAAATAAAATCGATTATCCGTTAATTTACATTGAAACCGAAACAAAATCGATTATTCCTTGAGTGATATACCAGAGCGATATAGAAAACTCTGATGTTACAGATTTATTCTATGAACGTGTGTCAGGTAAAAATATAACCATAATAATATAACAGTCTATACTTGGTGAAGTACTTATTATTTGAAAACATATGTATTAATTTAGCAACGGTAGTTAATCAAGTGCACTTATTGTATAATTAACGGCAGAAGAATAGCTGCTATTAGCAGAACTCGATACTATCAACTCGAGGAAATGTGTCGAAGGAATGGACGAACATGCTTCATTAAATCATCTCTCCAAAATATAAGACATTTGTAAGACTGTAGTTGCTATGTGCGACGACGAACATTAAACTGATTAGTCGATGAGATGAAGCAGCTAGCGTTTTATAATTCGAAATTAATGTAATAGAAAAAGCGTACAGATGAAAGAGTAAAAGATGAAACGGATTGCTCAGATCGTAGTGGGGGCAGGGAAGGCAGTGTAGGAAGTGGAGTGTGAGGTGACCAACCATGTGGCACACCAACCGTGCAGCTGTTCTGAACACTGCATTGAAAACAGTAATGCAAACGTTTGCATGGTAAACAACGCGTCACAGCTACGCTTTTGGCACAGCGCAACCAGACACCCGTTTCATGTCTAATTATTTCAGGCGTACTATACTATACGCTGTCAAACTCATCGGGTATTATCATTCCTTAACGCTAAATCTCTCTAACTACAGTTATTACAAAACAAATATTATGTAATGTGTAAGCATCGTTCAGAATTTTATTACCCGTACCATAATAAAATTATAACCTCTGCACCTATTGATCCTTAACCAGACCATTAGAGTCGCTGGAGAAAGGAAAACAATAGCTACTATCTACAGGCAAATGACTAATCAGTCATTGCTGGACAAGCGTTCTGACCGCAATTAACCTGCTCGGTGAATTTTAATCGAGCAAACCTAAATCCGGAGTGTACGTGAGCCAATCACAAATTCGTCGTCCGTACAATGGCGCCATTAGCTCGGTAATTGTGCGGTTTTACTTCTCTTTTTTACTTATGGCGATGAATTTACTTTGGTCGGCTTTTTCAGTGAGTGACATTGAACGCGACGGGCGAGATTGAAAAAGAAAACTAAATTACCATAAACAATTGCTAATCGATATAATTATGTTTTATTGTTTATAACGTCGGCATTACATTCCTTTGTAATCAGACTGAGAGCGTACAGAATGATAATGAACTAGAAGTCGTGCAATGTCGGTTCTGGAGAGCGATTTTAGTCCATCACCGTCGAAATGGTACACCTAAATTATGTCTTCTGAACTTCAACACTATTCGTTTAGACTAGCGTAGCGCAAGGAAGTGTGCGATGGTCGCTAAGGCTTCCACGGCCGGGCGGCGTCCACATGGCCGGGCGGTTAGCACGTGGTCTAGACTCTACACTGACACGCGTTTCGGCCTCATAACTGGGATGAATTGGCGGACACCGTGCCGATTGTTACCGGACTGATGATGGCCTCCGATGGTGAGTCAGAAACGCCTGTCACCATAGACTTTAGACTGAGGTCTAACAGTCCGGCCAATAATGGTCGAACTAAATGATAATGTTATTGCGCCCTAGCGAGTAAGCTACGCCAACTGCCCTCAGCACCTTGACGACACTGAATGAATACCACCTAAAGACTAAGAGAACGAAAACCTGTCAGGAAACCAAAATGGAATTGTGGGATGCATCTACGCTGTGGTTGCAGAACCCGCCTAGCTATCAGGCTGATAAATCCGAATTAGGGAAGAAGTTAGAATTTACTCACTGTCGTCAATATACAGGAGTGCCGAGCGATGAAGTTTAATGTGAGATGATAATATATGTGAAGCTAGAACAAGGACAATGCTTGAATCTCGAAACGAAGAGGAAAAGAAAAGAAGATGGAGTAGCGGTATGAACAGAACAAGGTGAACAAAAAAGTGAAAAACCGGAGAAAGAGGAGGAGTTGGAGAAGAAGATGACTAAGAAGAAGTGATCCTCTAGTGCTCTCTTTCGAACGGTTATTGTTTTCCTTCTAGCCCCATTAAACTCTGTGTTATTAGCAGTCAAAAAGTACAATTGTTATTGGATGTAGGGGACCGAAGGATAATGGCGAACACATAACGAAAACTTTGCATAAGTACAATTGTTATTGGATGTAGGGGACCGAAGGGTAATGGCGAACACATAACGAAAACTTTGCATAAGTACAATTGTTATTGGATGTAGGGGACCGAAGGGTAATGGCGAACACAACGAAAACTTTGCATAAGTACAATTGTTATTGGGTGTAGGGGACCGAAGGGTAATGGCGAACACATAACGAAAACTTTGCATAAGTACAATTGTTATTGGATGTAGGGGACCGAAGGATAATGGCGAACACATAACGAAAACTTTGCATAAGTACAATTGTTATTGGATGTAGGGGACCGAAGGGTAATGGCGAACACATAACGAAAACTTTGCATAAGTACAATTGTTATTGGATGTAGGGGACCGAAGGATAATGGCGAACACAACGAAAACTTTGCATAAGTACAATTGTTATTGGGTGTAGGGGACCGAAGGGTAATGGCGAACACATAACGAAAACTTTGTATAACGAACAAAAATTGCAGTGAAATAATTTAATAAGAAAATTGCCCTGTGCATGAAGAAACACAACACCACAAACATTCTAGCATACTTCATCGTACTTCAATTTTGAAGGATAAGGTACCTTAATGATTACATATAATGAGACTGTTACTCAATAAAACTGTAAATATAAAAAAATGGGGTTGTTCGGTAGATGGAGAGAGGTAGTTTACCGGCAATGTTTTGTGTTTTAACAAGAATAAAGTACTTAATTTTGATAAATAAGTGCCTCGAAAATAAAGTCATATTTATCCACCGTAAAATGGTAAGTGATATATCTATGAATGGAGAAGATAGTTGAAGGGGGCGAGGGTGATTTTTTGAAAATTACTTTGCTGATATCGAGTAAAGTACGAATATTTAATTTTGAAGAATAAGATACCTTAGCAATTACATATGATAGAACTATTACGCTATGAAAATGTAAATATCATTAATGCTGGGGATCGGTTGAGGGGGAGGGATGATTATGTGCGTAGTTCACTTTCTTTATAAGAATAAAGTACGTAATTTTGATAGATAATTTTACTCGAAAATAACATTATATTAAACGACTACCTCATAATAACAAAAATATCTATAAATACTGAAATAGTTTGAGGGTGGGGGATATTTTTTAAAGAAATTATCGAACCGAATTCAAGTAAATGATTTTAAATATAAATCTAAGAACAAGCAGTCATGTATGGTTCTTCATACCGATATTTCAGATAGGCGCCAAATTGAGGCTTTGCCCCGGCCACAATATTTTCCTTCTACAGCCCTGCCAGAACGTCTGCAACCACATATATAAAATTCTACAGTCTTAAGATGGATTGAACTTGCAGGTCATATAGTTGCCCTGTTGGAAACGGTCCCACGACGTCTGGGTTTGTGAGTCAGCAATAACAACCTTCGAGATATTTTTTTTTTTTTTTTGGTATTTTAGGAATGTACCTATTGTTTCACATTAAAATACGTAACACAATTCCCTGCTGCGGTCCCTGTGTGTGTGTGTAGAGAGAGAGAGAGAGAGAGAGAGAGAGAGAGAGAGAGAGAGAGAGAGAGAGAGAGAGAGCACGTTAAAAGTGACAGTTTTATAGAGGCGATTACGTAACAAAATGTACACGGCATAATTTAAAAAAGTAACACATACTTCCTGTTAGCTTTTCTGTTGTAATAACGAGAATAGTAATCACTGTGTGATAATACGCTACAAGCAAAGTAACCGTTTTGTTTTTCTCATCTGTAAGCGATATTTCCCTGTTGTTGACAGTCTGCCAACACGGTAACGGCAGTCGTCTCAGTCATCTCCGCTGCGGTGTTTACTTTTTATCTATTTTTTCTGATTATTAAAAAACCGTTAATTTTGTAATAATAATCAACGATACAAGTCTTCTTAACTACGGTTTGTTAACACAGTGCGTCTGATAAAAATTCAGAGCGACATCGAGTATCTAAAATACTGTTTAAATTGCAGAATTAGAATGCGTGGTCTTGAAATCAAACAACAGTTCTTCGTCTTTGATGTCACCTGGTATTTCCGCGCACACGAATCCAACGTATGGCAAAGTGTTACGAAAACTTCGCTTCCTTTCAACATTGATAAATCCGTTTAAATGATGATCGAAATAATCCAAGTTCAATGACCGTTGTTTATGATGATGATGAGTAAACAAGATATAGCGGGAAAGAAGCAGTCGTCTGGGGTTAACGGTAACGTACTGACACAAGTACTGCGAACAACGTTTAGTACTAGCGTACAATATTTGATGTCACTTTAATCGAAAGTCGGATAGATTTAGATGCACATGAGTATTCATTCGGTCTGGACGCTTAATCTATCGTTTTAGTTTTAAATAGGATTAAAATGTACTGGTTGTGTACTGTCATGTTCGGTAAAAGTAAGAGCATAATGGAAGTTTTGGAATTGGTCAACGTTGCCTTCTGGCAACCTATATATTTTATTATTATTATTATTTTATAAATAAAAAATTTCTTAAAAGAACACTGTATATTTTGTACTTTCTTAATATTTTACAATGTTTTGATCGTATAAACTATCATTATCAGAAATTATAAATAATTTAATAAAATAATAAATAATTATATTATTTTTGCACTTAGTTATGTAACATATTTCTTATATAAATATATAAAAACGTACATTAAATTTAGTCTATATGTAAATAGATGTTATGAACAATTGATTTTAAAAATTTTATTAATTTGTAAATTCTGATGATGATAGTTTATACTATCGAAATACTGTAAAATATTTAAAAAATACAAAACATATTATTGGAAGAAAAGTTTTATTTATTATTAATAATAATTTAAAATATATACAAGAATAATGTGAGCATATATAAATGTAAAAGGCCTATATATTGCAATGGAACATCGCAGAAAAGAGTCTTTGTAGCAATGACTACATGCTTTTATACAATTTATGACGTTATAGACATGTTGAAAATTTAGTTTGTTAAAATTTTGTAAAATAGCTGTTAGTTTTGAAATAAGAAATGGGTAATTAACTGTTCTATGTCAAAATGCCCATAAATTTATTTTCTGTTATATCAAGTGCGATTTTAGTGCGCGAGTGCGCGTGTTATTCGTATTTACATGAATAACTTTTGAGTAAATTAACGTATCGAATTGAAACTTAGACAGTTCATACTTCTGAATTAGCGCTACATTTTTCATAAGTCAGATACTCAAAACATATTATTTTAATATGTTTTTTTAACAGAATTCACTTTTCTAAAGAATCCTTATCTTCTGAAAGTCATAAAACTCTTAGATAAAATCTATACATATACATGCTTTTGCAGTCTTCAGCAAAATTGAGCAGGACATATGTCTATCTAACTAACCCATCTATCAAGGCTATGGGTTTTAACCAATCAGAAGCTCCAATTTTCATTCAGTTTTGTCTTTTGCGGAAGAAGTTTCGCGCAGTTCTACCTAACAGCTCGGCCTTAACAGACGTTGCCTCTGTGCGAGTTTGTCGTATCAGTATATGTTCTTCATAAGGGTTACGAGAGTTGTCCGTAAGGTCTTAGCAACGAGTTGCCCATTTGCTAGATCGATTGGGTATTAGAACTCAAAATAATTGAATTATAAATTAAATAGTGCTATCTCGCGATAGTCAAGATTTTCCGCATAGGAATTTGCCGAAATACATCTGGGTGAACGCGAGGACACGTCAAGATACCGGAAGGTGTACGTAAAACACACCGAAATTGAATTAATAATCGTTAAACCCATTATCGAACCCTGAGATAAATGAGATAAACTATATCGGTGATAAACGGCGTGCGTGCGTGAGTCGCAAGAGTTCTACGTGTCTTCATTGCAGCTGATCCAGCAGTCGACTAGTGCAGCAGCGGAACAGTTCAACGGTTCGTCAACGGAATTCGTCGAACAAGTAAAATAGGCTATAAGAAAGAGAAACATTCAAACAATTTTACAGACACTATTTAAATTTAAGAATAAATAATGTATGTTCAAATCACAGACCATATTAAATTTGTTTTTAAATAAATACCTAACTCCAGATTAAAGACTCTGATATTATTTTGTTCTAATTTACTATGGCTTTTATTTGTTACGTTGCAATATATATGTTTTTACATGCCACATCGTGGAAGTTCCCTGTTCTCCCAAAAGAAGAGTCATCGTATGGATGTCGCCAGCGTACGGATAGTGAGAAATTTTCGTGCTTTTTCATGGGAAGCTGATGTGGTTTTCGCGACGAAAGCTGAAAAAGTAAAAAGACAGAACGTTTAGGCTTGGATGAATTCGCAAGGGCCATTACCCCGTCAAATTTCAACTGATGAGTATTACTTCTGCAATAGAACAGAGGCAGATGTTCCAGCTGTTGTAGATAGATAGTCCCCATCTATTTTGTATTATATTTTATTACTTCATCTGAAGACGACCACCGATTTTGGGTGCCCGAAACGTTACGTTTGTTGTATTGTTAATGATGACGTCATCGTTTCGTTGCTTTACGGTGTAGGCTTATAGCCTCATCTGGCTGCTCCTGAATATTCTGAGTACTAAAAAAAATTTCCCTAATACACCTTACCAGGCTGTAGTTAGGTAGGCAGGTGATGGGAATACCACCTCAGCACCTCAAGGCATCCTGCCATGCCCGATTTTCTATCGGAGTTTACTCTCCTAGGCCAGTTGCTTTATCTGCAGCTTGGAGCCTGACCTACCTCTCGGTTTGATTTCGGAGTGTCCGTCTCCTAGCCTTTGGGAATCTATCCCATACTATACAAGGCAGTATGGGCAGTGCTTATTTTTATAGCGGCACTTACTCGCCATGTTACAGCATTATTATATGAATTTTAGCTGGTGTGACCACGCCACCGGTCACCCCACCACATCCCCACATCCTGCTAATGGTGCCGCCTCGGTTCGGAACTGCTTATTTGGCGTAGCCTTATTCGCAGCTGTCCATCGTATCTGATGGAACTTTCGCTATCCACCTACTGCGATCCGCCTATAGCTGAGGCTCGCCTTGGGGTTAATGATAAAATAAAATCACCAGTAATGATGATGACGGTTGCACTTAATAGTACACACACTCATACCCATACGCACGCGTAATCGTGGCACACAGTCCACGAACCTAACGGGAGCGAATTCCTTTGAAGACAATTGCAGCAAGTTGCTGAGCAGGTGGAAGTATTGTGTGTTGCAAAACCGGTAACGGCTTTCTAATATGTTGCCGGACTTTATGAAATAACTTTTTATATTTATAACGCGATAAAATAAATATTTTGTCGAGTAAACGTGACTTGTATTGTAGGTAGGTATTCAGAAGTCGAACCAGCCATTCCTTGCTTATCGATATAATCAGACGCTCTTGTTATGGAACTTTTTATATAACACTTACGGTACGCACAGTTTCTAATATATAAGTGTTTCCTTCTGCGCTTTCATTCACGACGCACTTCTCCACTCTATTTTTATTATCGTATTAATTACGATTTCTGTTTTGATTACTGATATTATAGTGATTAGTATGATTGTTATTTTTTTATTAACAGCATTTTATTAAATCCAATTATTATTTTAACTATACCGCTCCACAAGCGTACAGCGTAGTCACGGCTTTATTACGCCATCTGTTTCGGACTTTGGTTTAATAAGTCCTGTTTCTAATGAGTAAAACATATGAATGGATCTTCACACGAGGTCTGGTGGTTGGAGGGGGGGGACAATTTGTAGATGTAAATAACCAGGAGTCGCTATGAGTCGCTTTGAATCCCTTCGAAGTCCCATGTTTATAATAACATCGCTGAGCCCTTTTGTTCACCGACATCAAAGTTAACACTTGTTTATTTTATAATGTAAAATTTTATAAAAATTTGAAAATATCAATTAAAAAAACTTGTATGATAATTTTACGTTTCAATAAAATAAATATTAATTCGAGAAAAGTCGAATTATTGTTCAGTGTACGTTATATTATAATAGGACTAATCTACAATGGCGTACTCCTTTTGTCGATCACAACATGCGGCTTGAGTTTGGTTTTCGATATGTAATCTGGCTTATGTGTTCACAGTTCCGCTTAGAAAGATAGGCATTTGGTAAGCGTTTTGCACGGAGCATATTAAAGTGTGTATTAGAGACATGGGAAATCGCAAGCAAAGACAGTCTTCGAAATGTCGTTGTGTCGAAGAATGGAAAAGGTTATTCTTGTTGTCCATGGTCGTGTCCAAGTATTAAGAATACGTAATGCAGTATTTATGACAACGGAAAACAAATTTTTTTGTAAAAGTTTTGATTTTTACCATTGGAAAAGATTAATTGGAAACTCAAAAGAACTTTGTTCCCGCTGTCTGTGAGGCCCTTAAATCTATATCCTAGTAACGATATGTTTTCCTTTCCTGTCGTTTACCCATACTGTCGCTCTTGATACAGTTCCGCGAATGCTTTCGTATTTTCTTAACTCTTGTAGACATACCTAATTACCTAATGCATTTTAATAACTATAAACTGTGTAAACGTAACATTACCGTGGCACTAGCTGTATCTGTCCCTGCTATTGTACTACAGAGTGAGTGAGTTAACACATACGATACAGTGTTAAGGCAAGGTATGTATATTACAAAACATTTGAACGATGAAGTCCATCTGTCAGTCATACAATTTGACATCGTAAGTCATAATTTGAATTTGTCGCGTTCGATAATTGAGACGTTTTATACAAGATAATATTTCGAATGTACAATGTATTATAATTAAAGGGTATTAAGTACATGATTACCTAGTAAAATTGTAAATATGAATGTGAATGATACGGGTCGTCTTTAGCGAGGCTATTTCTAGCACACAGAGTGTAAAAGCGAGCGCTCCGTGTACCTTTTACTTTTTAATGCACACATATGTAAGATATGTTGGTAGCCGATTTAAATTCCTGTCCCTCCCCCCGGAGAATTGGTCACCCACTTAAATATTAAATGTTTGGGCCCTGGGATCAACATTTTTGAAAATTCCAAAACTGCATTGCTATTTCAGATATTGCTTAAAATTCTCTGTAATTTGATACTCCAATAGGAATTTGCAGTTCGATCAAACTTTTGTCCCACTTTTTGGACTTGTATTATTTTAAATATTTATATTAGTACTTGTATTATATTAGTAATATTTGTGATATCCTTCAACTGGTACTTTAATTAAGTCATAGTGTTTACTTACAAATTACAAATACAAGGGATGAAAAGCAAATGTTATAGTTCGGAATAGCTCACTGTGCCCGAAACTAAAGACACGGTTTATTAAGTTTTGTTGCATCTACCAAGCAGCCTCCTAAATTAGAAACATTTTGTTTTATCTGACGCTTCATTCTTCGATTAGATCACACTATTAAAACTCCACTTTTGGTAACCTTCTTTTGATAATAATTTTGTCTGTTCTAAGAGGCGATCTATATCAACGGTATGGTAACCAAGAAAGTACCATTATTTATTACTTGACTTGTGTCATGTGGAAGTTATAGTTCTGTTCTCGAACCGTTGAGTCGTGGGCTTCTCTCCTCCCGTATCGGTGTTTGATCCGACGATGGTTTGCAGTGCTGACAAGGAGTCTGCGATGTTCCGCCGGTAGGCCGTGTCTCCAGCACAGCGGTCCGCATGATTTCAGATGTTGTGAATTTATGATTCGTGATCGAGGAATCTGCTAGACGACCTATCTGCTTTCCATTTTCCATCAACTTTGTGAGCAGCAGGCTGCACTGTTAGTCAGAGTTTGAAATTCGCAAGTCCAAACAGGAAAGAAGAATAAGGATCTTTATAATCTTCAAGTTGTTAGTGTGTTTGTCTGGTTATCTTCCTAAAAACTTGTTAATATGACTGCGGATGACGTTACTATTTTAATCTTTTCTTAACACCCCTTCGTAATTTCTACTTTTGAAATATAAGTTCCGCAATCGCATTGTTTTTAGGTCCGCCACCGCTTAATACCGAGTAAGAAAATGTTTTCCGAAATCCGAGAGCGTAAACTGTGCAGCTTGCAAGAGTAATCTCTCTTCACAACAATATTGTTATTTTTCCGCGGCAGAGAATAGCCCGCAACTCCGTTGGATAGCAAAACACTTGTCTCAGTTTTGCGTTTATCCTGTTTAACGAGGTTGTACCAATACGTGTCTGTCTATTCCTGTTCTGTTACCGCCTTGAGGTACCGATACAACTTTCACAAATAAAGTATCTACAAACTGAAAACAATTTGCCAGTTCTCCACTTGTTAGCTTCTAACGTTATTTGCAACGATTCAGTGTCGTGTTGTCGACAGACGGTCGTCAGTGGCGCACCCACGTGGTCCTGCATCACGTCCCTACGAACAGCAAATATCAACACTGTTTTCCAGTTTAAAACAGGTTGTTTTATTTCTATTTAAACAAAACTTTTCGTAACAGTGCGTTATAACTTATAATGACTTAAAATATACAAGATTAGAATTGAGTTAGAACAGAATAAAATAAACATACATAAATATAAAAAATTATATCTCTTATTTTATTATGAAACCATATGGAGTATTATCTGAAAAGATAATAAGTCATACGAGAATTACACAGTTACTGAATTGGATAAAGGTTTGTACAGGTGGAGGTAGTTAATGATTGATCTACATCAAGTAATGCTCAAGTTTCTGAAGGTTTAGATGATCGCCTGCCACAATCAAAGGCTCGGAGCAGACCTGTACAAAGTCTGACATTTCTGCTTTGTTATAGCTTTTGTTGCTTTAGCGGATTATATTTTGCGTTAAATGGTATGGCTGTGTCATTTTAACAATTAATGACTCCAAAGTGAGAGGTTTTTAATAAGTTCTTTTCCAAAATATACTTTGTTTCACTGTAAGATTTCAGTATTCTGACACATTATTTAAGTTTATCGCTAAGTCCTGTTGCGTTCATAAACAGTTCTGTTGCGTTCTTATTTATGAACATTTATTATTGAAGCCAGACGAATAAAGATAAGAATAAGGGAAACAAAGAATAAAAGACGTGAGCCGTAAATTTTAAAATGTTTATTGCGTAAAAGAAGCTGGCGTATACGCTTGCCATGGTCGTTAAAGTGTTCAATAAGGAATGCTAATTTACATTAATTTTTTTTATTTTATTTAATTAGCTACGTATTAACTGTATAAAAATTGTTTACATTAAACATTACTAAACAATACAAATTTATTTAACTTTTGGCAGACACCAAGCTTAGAGAAGGTAGCTGCAGCGGTTCTTTCCTTAGCAGTATTATAGCACAAGATTTTATAAAATAATGTCACTGTTAATTTGATAAGTTTCGCTTCATGGCTGTCTTCAGAAAAATCATTGTTTGAAATATGTTTTATAAACACTGTGCCGGCAAAGTTTTTGCAAGCTGATATAATCATTTTTTGGTATTAAGTTTACTGTCAGATATAATCAATAAATTATACATATATTTTACAATCTTTAAAACGTCTAATGACGCTCCTAATTAATTTTCCGCTTGATACAAAATCAGTTAAATGAGTGTAAACGCTTAAGTTATTG
This sequence comes from Magicicada septendecula, assembly GCA_034769895.1. NCBI lineage: Eukaryota > Metazoa > Arthropoda > Insecta > Hemiptera > Cicadidae > Magicicada > Magicicada septendecula. Next base: position 80,956,677 of record CM068371.1, on the reverse strand, counting down.
TCATCTGTTATCAGTTAGGCAAAAGTAAAAACAAACTGTTATAATAATAAAATCTTCATAAGCACAAATTTTCAGTAGAACTGTCCCAAATGTAATAATTGTAAGGTGTCAAAACAAGTGCATTACTGACTGAATGACTCGTTTAATACACGTGTTAACTAAGCGCCAAACGCTTTATTGCCAACCATTGTGTGGGAAGCTGTACGTGGTTCGGACCGTTTTCTGCCGTTCGCTTTGCTTGGCAGCACGCGATCCATATAGTATACATCGACGGAATTTTCAAAGCGTATGTTTCACAGACTCCCCCCACCATTCCCCGGCCAGCGCCTACTTAAACCAAGTGATTTTAAACTTACGTTCTACAGACAGTAAGTTTGTTGCCATATTTACATATTCTTGTATATTAGAAAAATTTACTAGCTAATTTTTGTATGAGAAGAAACGTATTTAATACGTTACATTACATTAGGCAGGTCACTGGATTCGGTGCTTATACGCCCATACCCACCTGTATCTATCATTTATACATTCAGTATTAGACGTCTATTAGACAACCCACAGTCATCAACTAATTCTAAAATAGCCTGTAGGATTGATAAATGACCGTAAGATTTCACAGCCGGTATCCTAACAAGTTTCCGGGCTGTTGGGAAATGAACAAAAAGTGACCAACCAGTACCTTGAAATAAGTGTATACGCGTAAATAAACTTACCTCAACAGGGCAAAACGACCTTGACGCCTCTCTGTCGCCTCCTTCCAGCTTTGGCGACCTGCGTTACTCGTCCCTGTCTTCGCAGCCCTGAAAAATAAATAAACACTAATAAACGGCGCTTCCGTCAGCCTTTTCCTTCACCTACAAACTACACCGACACACAACTACACCAAGATGCACTACTCTACCTTCTATGTGCCTCCACCTTCTCCGCTAGTGGCGTGCGTCTCCCCACATCCTACCATTTGGCTGAAGGGGGCTTGCCCAGATCAGCCCGAGGCTTGTCCCCCCCCCCCCAAAGAGACATACTAATCTTTGTTAGTATTCTTTCGCGCGTGGATGTAATGTGTTCCCGCGCCACTGAAGATGTCCGTCAGCGATATGGACGAAACGTCTGCTGATAAACATGAACAACATATACCACGTCCTAACAGCTCAGAAAATTGTGATAAACTGTAGTATTATTTTAATTTTAATTCAGTTGTTGAACGATAACGTTCAACACATTTCGTGGACACCAGATTTTGAGTTATCTTCGTTATCGTTCTCGCTGCTTCGTTGTCATCGAAGTCATTATCATCGTCTTCTTAGTACAATGAGGGTGAGAAAAGCGCGTATGACGTGTTTCTGTTCGATTCCAGAGAGAAGTAACGACCAATGTCTGAGTTCCATCTGGCTGCTGCATACGCAAAGGGTTTCAACATCGGTTGAAAAAAACGTACGTGAACGTATACAAAACCGGAACGAACCCGCTGTGCGTTTACGAAATAGAAAGAAAAACGTCTTCGTAACAAAAGAGTCGTACAGACTACAGATCCGTTTCCAATCTTCTACGAACTGGAATCGCGAGAAGGTAGCGAAATTGGTTTTCTTTGTTTTGCAAAGACCCGCAATAAATGTGACAGGTCTGCGACTGCAATTACATGACTCAATCGTAAAGTGGAACTCGTAAAATAAGCGTTTGCTCAGCCATTGAAACGCGTTGCGTCGGGTGACACTATTGGCCCATCGTCCCCACAAGACAGTTAGCATTATCCGTACAGTGACGCCACTGCTGTATTTTTATTTCAGTTTTCTAGAGAAATTCTTATGAAATTCGAACATAGTTTGTTCGCGTTTCGTAACTGACGTTGGAACGCCTGTTGCAACCGTCGTACTCACAGACGATATCGTATCGAATTGGGCATTGAACAAGTCTTCGTAGGATTGGAAGAAACTATCTTAGGACGGTTTTAGAGCATACCAGCTGTTTTACTGTAATAACCAGAATGTCGCTCGTAAACTTCAGCTTTTCGTTAATGATAACACTGTTTTCCGGTTGAACACGAGTCTGTTTATTTCTTCTAAAACCAAACGTTTCGCCCATACTACGATAAGGCATCCTCAGTGGCTCAACTGAGACAGAGCACAAACTGACTGACTGACTGACTCCGGGCTGTGTGGTTGTGCGTCACAAGGAATCTGAACCAGAGATGCCTTCAGGAGCTCGGGCCCTGCCCAAGTAGGGCGATCTTGCTCTGTAGCAGTCCTTTCTCGGCTGTTGTGCTACCCTACACTAGCGCAGTATAGACCGAGGTCGTTTCCACGAATCACCTTGACGTATACAGTACCTGCCTATCCCGGCTATAGGCACGAGCCTTGGCGCCCGTGCGTATAATTTGCGTGCTAGTCGCCAAGTCCACTCCTCAGAATGCGAAAAGAGAATCGTCGGGGGACTTTGACCGCTAGCCGAAGTCCCCTGTCGAGGACGCTTTGTAACGTCTTTTTATGCACGTTCGCAAGGTAACCACAGACCCCATGTCGTCCGCAAATAGGGCTACCTGAACTGCAGGCTGTCTCGGCATGTCGTTGACGTAGACAGAGAACAGGACACTTCCTTGAGGGACGCCGGCAGTGATTCGCCTCTCAGAAGAGACAGAATCGCCTACTCTCACACAGAAGGCCCTCTCCGTCGGAAAGCTAGCAACAGATGAAGGTAGCAGTCTGGGAGCTGGTCTTCCCAGACTTTTATTAAAAGCCCATCGTGCCATACGCTGTCAAATTACATACAAGCCCATAATTTACGACAAAGTATCTCCGTCTCACTAACACAAAAAGCTAACAAATTATTTTATAAACATAATACACAAAAGATATATTTAACTCCAATAAGTTTTACAACAAAAGTATTCTATATTATTACGCCAATCCCATTACGACAGACTTCCAAACTGTCGGGACCTTATAGCTATCGTCTGTGTTAAAGTCGTTCCTACTTTTGTAGATTTCTATCGCCTCTCTTATCATCCGCGGAAAATAGGGCCTAATTCCGAGTCTTAACTATAACTGCGGTTTCTTCAAATAAAATATAACATTTATTTTCACAGCTGTCCTCCTCTGTTGCTGATTTCTTGTGTCCGTTTCTTTGCGTGCACCGTGTGTTGTTCCACTTTCGTTATCACCTGTCTTCCGCGTTTCACCCACATACACATCACCACAACAGGAGTTGACAGAGGTATCTCATCTTTCGCCGTTCGCATATCTTCCTAAGGTAGGCAGGAAGTTCTGGTCCATAGAACAGAGTGACACGTGCGTATGTATACATTAAAATTCTTCGTACAACTGCTTATTTACTAGCGGAAATGATTTTCGCAGATTTCAACCCCTTCTCTTTGTTGTGTTGTGTTGTAGAAAAATTCCAATTCCACAACGAGCCAGTAAAGGTCTGATTGAAGTCGAACATAGTTTCACGCTTGGATTATTATCAGCGTTTGTAACTTTTGTTCAGCGTTTTGTATTTAGTTATAGAAAGAAAACAGAAATGCTGTAGTAGGAAAAGGTCACCGCCAGAGTTATGTAATTTGACGTAGGTTCGGTGTTTGGCTCACGTTTAACCTTTCGCCTTCTCCTCCTCTCTTACCTCTCAGCCTACACTATGTGAGGTATATTGTTTGTTTTTACCGTTGGTGTGGTTAATTTAATTACACTTATTAAAGTATATTCTAGTATTAACTGTACAGCACGTAACGCTGGGAGAAAAGCCGTCGCCAGCATAATGAAATTTTATTCACTTAATAATCGTTTTCCTTAGCTACTTTGCCCACTCAGTACATACTGAAATATACGTTAATTTTTTTAACGCGTTATTAAGCTTACTATTAAATTGGCTGGCATTAGTTTTGTATCTTTTTTCTGTTCCTGTGGTTTCAGTGTATTACTGGAACTTAGCTTCTTACGCCTCTTAACTAAACTCTTTTTTTCCAGGACGAGGTAACTAACCTTGAGCTCACCCCCATCCACCAGAGGTCAGCCCCCATTTTTCTTCAGCCCTCTTCTGCCCTGATCATGTTTCCAATTTGGGATTGATTTTTACCGCTTCCTACCACGTTATTATTCACGTTCTCGGAGTTCGCTAACTTGGAAGTTAGCTCCAGACTTGGTAGAAGTGGCTGAGTGACTCAAACTTGCAATACGATCATACGTTGCACCAGCGACGTAACTAGGGGGATATCGGGGATCAGTCTCCCCACAGCGATTTAAAATTTCAGTGAAATTCGATAATCACACATAGTCTCGTCCCCCACAGAAGCTAATTTCATTCCCCCCCCTCACACTACCAGGACAGATTACATTTTTTTTCGTCTGAACCACGTGAACTATCCGTCCGTCATCAGTTCTTTAAGATGCACACGGTGTTCACGTGGGAGCTCTTCTTTTCATCAGCATCCTACATAGTCGCTGATGAACATGTAGGCCTACTATTCGACCGCGTCAGTTAGTCACCACGACTATTTTGGTCGAGGAACGCTACCGTACGACACACATTCTAACTTCTTCTTCTTCTTCTTCTTCTTCTTCTTCTTCTTCTTCTTCTTCTTCTTCTTCTTCTTCTTCTTCTTCTTCTTCTTCTTCTTCTTCTTCTTTTTCTTCTTCTTCTTCTTCTTCTTCTTCTTCTTCATACGCTGATCATCCATCCGCTCTAGGTGATCTAGCCATTTTATTCGTTGAGCCTTTATGAATCTTACTCCATGTCCTCATGACTCAATACCTCATCTATTTCCTGGTTATTTCATATTTTTCGTTCATCATCTTCTTTAATCGGGCCCTAAACACGCCTAACGGTCTTTCTTTCAAACCTTTTTAGTGTTTCTTGTTCCTTTTTTGTTAATGTCCATGTTTCGCCTCCATAAGTAACAACCGGTCTGATAAGTGTCTTGTGCATTTACACACATTCTACCTACTCTACGAAAAAGTATCTTGTCAGCCGGATCATTATTTTACTGTTGAGTTAGATTTTTTTTGCAGGCACGCTGCAAATTGACAGAAATGAGTCTGCAGTGTTGTTAGTATGTTAGCGCTGAACGATCCGATCGTGCGGCCAATGTTTTTGTTTTAGCAGTAATTTATCGCGAATACTGACAGAGAAGCTGCCGCGTCTTGTACGACTGTCGAGCCGTACCAGACTGTCGGTTTTGCAAGATTATTTTCATCTCCTAAAGAGAGTCGTATCAAGGCTGTATTGCACACGCATGAGTTTGGCGCGCGTGCTTCCGCGTAGGAAATCGTTTAGGAACCAAACGGGCCGGAGTCCGTATTCTGTAACAGCGGCACACTTGGCACGCTTCGACTACAGAATATAATAACAGATTTGCATAAACACAGACACAAACTTTCTCCGCCGTTTCTTGTTGTTGTTCGGCTCCGCTGACCAAAGTTGTCCGCCGCTACTACTGTCTCTACAATGTGAACATTTATTGCAGTTAATGTGCGGGGAAAATAAAATATTTCCCAGTTGTACTAGTCTTTGGTGCTGATATAATGGTGAAGTTTTAATGGTAGGCTATATTGGTATAGAAATCGCTCACCAACAACGCGTCTTGTGAATTTTTACAATTTTTATTTTTGCAATTTTGTTATTATAATAATTTATTTATTTATTTTGTATCGGCCATCTGAGAACCACATGCCAATTTCAATTCCTTGTTCTTTTCTTTTTCTCCAATATTCTTTCATCTTTTCACAATATCTCTTCTTCCTGTCTTCAGTCCACTTTGAACCTGCGTTTTTCTCTCTCCTACTCTTTCCATTTTTAACACTTTTGCCCGAAAAACGTCTCTTTCAGTTGCTTCTTCTGCGTTTATATTATTTTTTTCTAAATCCTTTTGGACTTCTTTAATCCAACTTGATGTTGACTTCTTTCCCCACAGATAATTGAAGATCTGTTCTGTTAACCTATTGTCGTCCATTCTATATATATAAATGTCCAAAAAATAGTAGTCTTCTTTTCCTCACTGTTTCTGTTATATTTTCTATACTTTTATATAATTTCATCATTACTTCTTAATTTCCAACCTTCCGAAGTTTTCCGTGGGCCCAATATTTTCCTAATAATTCGTCTTTCCAATATTTCTCGTTTGTCTAAATTATAATTCAATACTAGACATTCACTTGCATATAGGCATTCTGGCTGTAATAATTTTTATTCGTATTAAGGCTTTCTAAGGCTTTTACGGCCGCTGTCATAATCCGGGCTGTTGGGCTGTGGTCTACTATGTGGTCTACATTCTGACAGATGTTATCAGACGTGTCGGCCTCACATCTGGACGCCATCTTCAGTGATAAACGGTTTTTAACACAACTGACACGGTGTGTTTAGCATACACAGCGCAACTATATTAGCTGAATAAAAATAATAGTGATCCAAAAAGGCTGACGTCGATCGAAGACTAACATACGGTGGTTTCGATGAACGTAAATGATTATAATCTTTAAGTATTATAATCTATAAGTAGTATCTTTAAGTATGATTATAAGGAAGTCGATTCGTCTAGCAATGTCGATTCGTCTAGAAATCACTTCCCACGGTCAAAGTTCACAGGATCTGTAAATAAGCAAATGCTTTAATATTACGTGGTTTTATATGAGTACGTCAATTAATTATTTAAATAAATACTGAGACTGCCGCTTTTGTCAACGTTAAGTTGCGTTAGATACATTATGCAGCGAAACGGACTCAAAATTGTCGTATAACAAAGATGACAGTCATAAATATAATAGGATATGCCTAATAAATGAATATATTAGGATAATTGTGCGTATATGATTTACGTGCGTGTTTGTACGTGATATAGGCCTACGTGTGTGAACAGTTTCAGTGTGGCATCAACCTGTTACTTGAGACAGTGGTTTTCCTTCGACAAGGTAGCGTGTCTTCTCCTTGATACGGGATATCGTATTGTATCTGCTGATTCACATCCACTAGAGCATTCGTTAAAAATATGAAGGCTGCTCAGTAACATTTCACTCAGCCTTATTACGAACGTTGGTTGTGTGTAAAATCGTGTCCGGGCACTGTACGTTAATTGAATACAATATTTTATAACGTTATTTGGTGTAAAACGTAAACACTAAGTACATTCATTGCTTCATACATGAATACGTATAGTTTTTTTGTATAAAACATAGTGCGTAGTGTTGTTCGCCCACAAGTAGAAACTCGTAAATTTTAGGACAAGTTTAAATGGGCGTAGGTGATTTAATTAATTTTCTCCTTCTAAGGATTTTAGTCATATTCACATGATATGGACAGATTTTCTCGCCTAAACCGTATGCGTTCGTTCAGCGACACAAAAAAATCGGATGCACCTCATACTTGGCGGTTTATCCAGTCACGTTATAAATGCCAAGTGGGCAGTAAAAACCATAAAATCCGTTGTCGTATCAGAAAATAGACGAATTAACAGTGTTAATGAGAGAAGAAAAACAGTAACTGAATTATTCACATGCCAAAATCCAATTTCATACTTGCGCGAGACGATAAGCCTGAAAGGTAGGCGTTCTTTCCAGGGGCGGTTTTTGAAACAAAACTTTTAAAATTCTCAAAATTATTAAATACCGGGCTGTCAGGCCGTGGTCGGTTGCTGTAAATTGTCGACACCGCCGGCAACGTTTCGTATCCCGCCCTCGGGATCCTCTTCACGCCGCAAAAAGGTACAGAGTGTTACGAAAACAGTTACGCCAGATCTTAGGCCGAACGTTACCCGACACTTTTTCATATTGCTTTTATCCGTAAAAGGTGTTGATTTTGTTGCTTTTACCCGAAAAAAGTGTCGGGTAACGTTCGGCCTAAGATCTGGGGTAACTGTTTTCGTAACACTCTGTAGCTTTTTTGCGGCGTGAAGAGGATCCCCGAGGGCGGGATACGAAACGTTGCCGGCGGTGTCGACAATTTACAGCAACCGACCACGACGGCCTAACAGCCCGGTATTTAATAATTTTGAGAATATTGACACCTGCCGTGCAAGACAAAAATTAAAACTTTTAAACACCATGGGAAAAGGTGGAGCCCAATAGCCCAATAGGGTCTTCCAGGTAGCCTATTGAATACGGGAGAGAAGGAAAGAGAAGGAAGAAAGAAAGAAGGTGGAGAGAGAGAAAGAGAGAGAGAGAGAGAGAGAGAGAGAGAGAGAGAGAGAGAGAGAGAGAGAGAGAGAGAGAGAGAGAGAGAGAGAGAGAGAGAGAGAGAGAGAGAGAGTAATTAGAAGAAGTAAAACGAAAATAAAAATTAGGATGAAAGAGGAAAGAACATTGAACATTAAGACATTCAGTGTACGGAGAGAAAGTGGACACAAGACAGTGGTACAGTTTGTGTGATGTATTAACTCGACAACAATAGTGGACTACATTCCGGGACTGTCACGCGATCAATATTCCTGTCAGCTACAGTAACTAGTTTGTCCTAGTCACACGCCACACACTCACCGATGGTATCTAATTATAAATCTCCACTTACGTTCTAGATCAACTGGCGGGCCGCGACACCTTTTTCTACGGCCCTTGGGCTTATCTTGGAAAACCAATGTAATAATTACTCTACTTACTTTAATAAATAAACGAATAGTAAAACATTTCTTTAACTGAGAATGGTCTTATGGGAAACCTATGAAAAAACGAGTTTCACTGATTCACTACTAAACGTATGCCTACAGTAGATTTCACTTTATCTGTTTAATGGAATGTGTTTTTTCTCCAGTCCTCTTTCATTTTCATCATATTACGAAACCCAATCTATTTACTTATATCCCTCGGCTAGACAAAACAGACACGCTTGTCCTATGTTTCGCCTTGATTCGTAATCAGTCGCATCTCTTATTCACATTTAAGTTTAAGTGTTTTCAAATTACAACTCGACACACAAATAAAACCCGCTCATTCAGTTTACAGAAACTCGGAATATACCTTGGGATTCCTTAACACGCACTAGAAGTAAAAGAATGAGCAATCTACCACACTGTAATTACATTGATAACTTCAGAGAACAAACACTGAGAGGCAGTGTCCATGCAGTATGACGCCTCAAACGAGATATTATAAACTTTGAGCGCTAGATTTTATTATTCAAGAACGTTAACAATAGTTCCGTAACAGTAACTTTCTATCATTTTATATTATATTTTTAAGCTCGGTGTGGACATACCTGTTTTATTGGCTGCAGCAGATCGATCCGCGGTTTCACGATCATAAAGTTTTCAGATTGAAAATTTTATGTGAATACATAATCTTCATTATATTTTTTACAGGGGTCCAAAAAATGTGTGATGCGAACATATGCTTTCATAGAAGAGAAATACAACATCGTTTCCACCCCAACTCCACTCTCACCTACACGTCGGTGGGCCCTGTTACGCCGAGCAATGCACTCCAAGGTTGTGGTAACCAATCCCTTCGGTGGAGAGGTTCGGTAAGCAAACGAGAGATGGGGGTTCTGTCAGGACAGCCTAGGGGTATCCTGGGTCCTGGCTGGGCAGGATGGTGCACGTCGGCAGCAGGGTGTGCATCTAGTGTGGAGGCGGAGGATGCTATAGTAGCCCAACGGGGTGAGTCAGTTAGCCTACTGCGACCGGGCAGAGAGAGCTCATCAGCTGAGGTGAAAGCAACTCTCTAGGGGAAGAGCACTCCGAAATCAAAGTTCCTGGTCCTCCAGGTTGGGGGTTGGATCGGAGAATTCACATAGCCCATCTGTAAAACTTTTATGTGCAGAAACCTGTCAGTTTATTTCGCCAGCCCCGGAACTGGAGAGCAGCTGCACTTGACCGGGACAACTGGCGGAGGCTGTTAAAGGAGGCCTTGACTCAGTAATGGGTTGTTGCGCCGCTGAAGAAGATTTTTTACATCTTCATTATAATACTTACGTAATAAAGGTTGTACTATTAGATACATTTAAAAGATGAGGAGGAAAGCATCAAGAGAGAAGGTGTTAAAAACCTAGCATTTGGTAGACAGGGGACAAAGAGAAAAATGTAAAAAATTTGAAGGATTATGAATATTTATTGTAACTTTAGACCGTTCAACTTGGTTATGACTTTATTTGATTTACTTCGTATTGCTGATGGTAATGTTAAATTTATAATTTCAATGAAATGAAGGCTATAATTTTAGTCTTACACGTTTTGATAGAAAGGCTTAAAACAAAATAAACATAAAAAATAAAATAAGTAAAGAAGAAGACTAGAAAGGGGTGGACAGTGGAAAGGAAGGCGTCGCATAGTGTGCGAATGAGGACCTTCTGGCAGGAGAAGAAAAGGAAATGATATTCGCGTGGTCCACGGCTGGCCTGTTCGTGTAAAAAAGTAAAGATTTTGCTTAAATTTTTATTATTAGTATTACTTGAGAGCCTTCCACGAAGGTCTTTGTCATTATTTTATTTTGTCTACTTCTCACAGACTTATTTAATTTTATATAAATATTTTTATACTTGCGAGTGAATACCGAAAATATTTCAAAAGTCTCGTAGAATGACATCAAACGACAGATGTTACTGAGGATAACGCTGGTCCGACTGAGACGAGGGCGTGATCGGATAAGCGTCGTGTCTAGCTATATGCGGACAAGTTTTATTTCGTGGCGCTGAAAAATCACTCCTATTTGTCGTTTACGCTCATTAATTTAATTACTCAATAGTAGGGTTTCATTAAATAAAAATAAATAAATAAAAACTGTAGGCCATTATTATTATTATTGTTGTTGTTGTCTGTCCGAACGCATTTCGTTTCACAACCAAACGAGCCCTATGAACGCGTTTATCTAATCGCAACCTTATTTATTTGTTCAGCAAATGACCGTTGAAAAAATATGATTTGTATAGAAAAAACGGTCGATCCGTCTCGCCGTTAACAATGTAACGATTACCACCGTTGCAACAGTGTTGTTTTGCGCAATAGTGATAGTTCTCGATTGTTGCGACTGTACTGTTAACAATACGCGCTGTTGTAATAGTGGAGAGTATCAAACGTTCTGTTATTACAATGAATGTTTAATTGTGTGCGTGATACAATAATTTTGACTTTCTTTATCATTTAATCGGTAACAACCGCAAACCAATATATACGAATCGGCAGTCCTCCAGGGTTAAAATATTGTCCCGTCCTTGAGTAACTCTGATGATGAGAACTTGTACCTGTGAAATAATGCATCAGACAATGCAATTTTTATACTCGCAAATAAATAAATTATTTTGTAACAATTCAAACATATATGCAAATGTAATATAAGCTTCAATATGTACTTTTTTTAGTTTTTACGTCCTGAGTTAATCATCGCTTTATTTCGCTTTCTGGATTAAGGCCGGTTCACACTGAAACCAAGGTGGGGATCTGCTATTTTGTGCTAGATTTTATCGATTTGATTTCACACTCGTTTCTAAGCAAAACTAAGCTGTGGTTCCTATTTTCCCTCCCAAATTCAGTGTTGTTGGTGATCTCCGGCTGAGTGATCTTACGGCGCTATCTAAACTGTCTAGCTGAGTTCAGATGACAGGACTGCTATTGTTAAAATCTAAAAAGAATACAGCGAAAGAAGTGATTTTATCCCTTCCGTCTAGAAAATCTTGCATACTATTCTTTCCGCTATGAGCAGAAAGCACTTTTTTGTGTCTGACCTTTCTTTCTCTACAGTGAGAGTACGTCTATCAACGATTGGTCTAAATCCTCCATCGCGACCTTCGTCAATCATTGTAAATAACTAGAGATAATTCACCGTTATCAGTAGCGGCAGTAGGGTAGATCTATTGTGGTGTCATCGTAACCGCGAAGATACAATAATCCGGTCTCCGTAACAGAGGTCTAGCTACAGATCGGAACAGTTACCGATCGCGGGTTTTGTCATGCATCAGCGTGATCACTATTGTCGCTGACAATTGAGGGCAACCACTAAAGATGGAGAACTTCGGAGTGTATAGGGTGTTTCACCGAGTAACGAAAATTCTTTCAGAACATTTTCTACATGTAAACAGATGGAAAGAGTTTATAAATACATTTACGTCCTAGATTCATACCGCCTAGTTTTCAAGGTACGGACTCCTAATTTTAACATAACTGCTAAAGTTGGTATTTACACTTTGCACATCGTTACCAATTTTGTGGCAGAGTTTTCAATGAAACCCAGAATTTAAACAGGCCTATTTCTACAAATAAAATCACAGTATTTGTATCACTTTTAATATTAAGCATTCAAATTTGCCTTAACAGAAATGTTTTTTTTCATAAATTTATAAATTTCATAAATTTATGTGTTTAGAACAGTCTTAGCTAAATTTTGCGTTGAAAAAATTAAAATTATTTACAGTCTATCATAAAATTATTATACACATGCAAAATTTGAATATGACGCAAAACTTACGGTTCCAAGTTAACATTTGCGATAAATCTGTTGGGATACGTTAACTTGACATCAAAGTCTTCCAGAATTTCTGCTGTTTATATAGTCTAAGTTCATGTAAAATTTGTAAGTCTTATGCATAGAACATATCATGGAGTAGTTCGTTACGCCATTAAACGCAACCGCGAGCGCGTGTGTCCTTCTGATACTAACCGATATATATATATAGAAATTAGTTGTTACGAGACATTAAGAAGAAATAAAGTATTTAAACTGCTGTTCATCGGTAACGTGTTACACAGTGATGTAATAAACATTACACGGAACGAATAACACTGTGTAGTGTGGTGTAACTGTCCGCGAAGGAAACGTTCAAACGTTATTACTGCATTAGTTAGCCTGTTACGTAAACATCTCGGTTACAGTACCTGCGCCCGGTTGGGTCTCTGTTTTAGTAGCCATAGTAACCATATTTATGATTACAATAACGATTCTGTTCAAAATTTCTTAAGAAAAAAAGATATGATATTTTGAAAAGAGAGTATTGTACAGACAGTATGGGAACGCGTATGGGAATAATTAAAGTATTGGTCTCACCACGTAGACGCTTAGAGACGCATTCACAGTTGTGTAGAGGATGAAATTCCGAAACGAGTACATAGTTTGGAAATCCATCCCTGTTGCACAAAGAAGTACATGAAGCGTTTATGAAGTGGGTGTGTTTCCTTTGGTAGCGGAACAGGCGAATCACCTAGTCTCTGTTGGAAAAAGTCTTTGTTCTGTGGGAAAACTCAGGTATCTGCTCCTGTGCCAGGTGAATCTTGGGCCCGGCCTCGGCGAACACTCACGCTCAATTAGATCCTAATCGAACGCCCACGGCTGATAGCAGGCGACACCCAATCATCCAGGAGTCTTTTGGAACCCGCGGCGGGAGCTCTATAAGAGTGGCTCGGGACGCGGCACACAAGCGGGTGACGGGCATGCCCTTCGTCCCGCACAACCTCATATCTTGCTTCCGGTATCTGCTGCGCACCTAAATGCTTTCTTATTTGTTCATATACTGTATGTTCAGCTTGAAGAATTTAGCAGAGGAATATGGTTTGGTGCTATCTCCACATAAAACAAAAGTACGGTAATGGCTTTTAGAGGGAAGTATCCAGTAAGAACAAAGGCAGAGGTAAATGGAAACATCTTGGAGCAGGTATCCAGTTTTAATTATCTTGGATGCGAAATATCTCCCGCAGTTGATTGTGATGTAGAAAATGAACTTAATAAATTTAAACATATAGGCTATGTGAGACAATCCATATTGAACCTTAAAATACAAAGTAGGAAAGACACTAAGCTTAAGTTTTATAAGACTATGGCTGTACCGGTGGTGCTATAGCCTATAGGAGTGAGACATGGGTACTTTCACAGAGAGGCAGAGGGAAGGTTACGTCAGCAGAAATTAAATCTCTCAGGTTGGTCAAAGGGTGCACGTTACCAGACAGAATAAGTAATGCACAGATAAGGCGAGAATTACAAATTTTTAAATTACAGGATAGAATTACGGAATAGAAGGCCAACTGGTGTAAGCATTTGGGAAGAATGGAGCAAAATCGCCTTCCCAAACTTGCGTTGAACTATAAACCCACAGGGTATCGTAGTGTGGGGCCTCCGAGGATGAGATGGTTTCCGGAACAGGCAGTACAGCCTAATCCGTGAAGTGGAGGTGATGATGATTCTTCATTTCTCTATAATTTTACCGTTACGTCTCTCACACGTGCCAAATATTTCATTTCTGTAACTTACATTCCCATGCTTTCGTAATATTATTTTTAAGGGAACATATTTCCATTCAATCAAAATAATTTCTTCTTCTTCACTTCATGTTTTAGGCATTCTGCCTGTTACGGTTCCCACCTTTTCCTTGGTCTACCTAAATTTCTTCTTCCTCTGGCTTTGTATTTTCTAGCTTTTACTGGAATCCTGTATTGTTGCATTCTTTTTAAATGTTCTTGCCACTTGTTTCTATTAAATTTTATCTTTTTCTTTAAGTTGAATACCTAAAGTTCTTGTCTAATCGTTTCATTTCTTATTCTGTCTAATCGACTTCAGCCCTTAACTCGTCTTAAGAATCTCTTTTCCTGTGCCTGAATGCGATTTTCTTGTGCCTTTCTCGTTACCCATGTTTCGCTGCCATATATAAGTGCGGGGACAGCTATTGTTGTAAAAAATTTCAACATTGTCTGCTTCCTGGCTTTATTTTTCAGGCATCGACTGATAGTTCCTCAAATACGGTTAAAAGTACTAATTTTTTGGTCAATATCTTTACTGTAATCGAAGGAAATATCACAACCTAGGTATTTAAAATGTTCTATTCGATCCAGTGTTTTATCGTTTAAGATGATTTTGGCTCTTATTGGCTCTTTTCCTGCGAATGCCATTATTTTTGTTTTAGGAATTGAAATTTTTAAATTGTATCCTTCGCTAATTTGCTGCAGTTTGTATAATCCCTTTTGCAATTCTTCCTCTTTTTTCCCAATTAGTGTGAGGTCGTCGGCATATAAAATTACATTTAATATTGTGGCTTTTTCTAAATATATTCCCTCTTTATGTAATTCTTTCCAGTTTCGGATTATATCATCTATATAAATATTAAATAACGTGGGTGATGAACTGCATCCTTGTATTATTCCTATATTAGTCATTACTGTATTACTTATCTTTCCGTCTAGGCTTATAAAAATTTTTGTTTTGTGATATAGACTTTGAATTGTTCTGATGAGATGTGGTCGATATCCTCTTAAGAACATGATCTCCCGTAATTTTTCTCTGCTGACAGTGACACGGTCAAAAGCTGTCAAAATAATTTCATATATTGATTATTCCTCGTGGAGAGACAAAGCGTGGTATGCACTGCATTGTCGGTATTTTGGAATGCCTTAAACTCAGCTCCTTAATGTAACGCCGAGATACGGCAAAGAACTGTACAGTGTAACTACGAACAGCCTCACTTTTATTGAGGATGTGGTTACAAAATATCCTTTTCATTTGATAGGTGATTATTTAAACAATTTAAATTATTGAACGTTACTCAACTTTTGGCTTTCCGTTTGCTGCAAAACTGGGGCTTTGTGGTTTCATTTGCATTTATGAATTGTGTTACATAAAACAAAAAAATGAATAATTGTAACGCATGTTTTGAATATCTGATTACAGGTTGCAGCGAAGCGTATGTAGCAGCTTTTGTTTAAACCAATTATTTAATTCTTCACTTGTGCTGTGGTTTCCTTTGTGGAAATCAACGAAGAAACAAGTCCGCCTTGTTAGAAAACATTACAATTGTCGGTGTTGCAATCGACATAAAACAGAAGGAATCAATTTAACGAAAAAAGAAAATTCCGTATAAACTGCGGTATTGAAGGCAAACTGTAATTGAATACGAGTAATTTTAAAAGCATTTGTGTCAACTTCGTATCATATGGTTTTGTTTATACATTCTAACATTGGAAACGTATTCATAAATTGTCAGGTTAACTTAGTTTGCAGTAAAGAACGGTGAATATTAATCGTTGTAATGTCTTAAACCGTGTCTTTAATTAAAGCTGCACACAGTGTTTCATAAGCTACATTCAGTTCTTAACGTTTGTATTCATGTTTATGGAAACGATACTTAAGGTTATCCGAAAAATTCCCCTTCCTCTTCTTTAAAGCGGAAAGGCTTCTGCAATGCCGCTGACGTAGTCAAATTTGTGTATATTTTTTCTTATAGTAATAAATAAAAGACAAATAAACTTTTTTTAATACTGTGTTGATTAAAAATATTTACTAAATTTTTATGCAATAAACGTCAAATAATAATTTTTTATATGTATGGTGTTTTGTATAGTGATACCTAATACCAGAAGAAATACAAATAAAGACAAAAGTCGACACAATTTTTAAAACACTAAACATTGGGAATACTAAAAAAAAAATTATACACCACATATATCCGCAAACACACCAATGCAGATACCAAAAAGCCAACAGAAACCCATAGCAGCAACTAACCAAGAGGCAGATATTCAACAAGACTAAAAACAAAAATGTACCCGATGCCCGAAAACATGTTCCAAGTAATAAAAAACATCCTGAAGTAAATCGGTATTATTCAAAACAAGAATATATATAGATGATGACAGTAAATGATAAAACTCTTGAAACATTATAAACAAAAAACAAATACCAAATATATTCTTGTTTCAAAATAAAAAGTATTGTTATTTATTATAATTAGAAGAACAAGAATAATATTAGTGTACATATACACATATATATGTAGGCCTATGTTGTAGCAGGTTTTTAGGTACAACCGTGTACGTGATTTTTATATTGCCGACGTTTCGTTCGGTAATCGCGGAACATTTTCAACGTGTAAAGATGTTGATTTAGCCACGGAGCGTGTTTTATATCTTGCTTCTCTTGCGGTTGTTGCCGCGGGAGGGTTCGATCATGGGGATGAGTGCGTTGTGGCCATTTGTTGTCTGTGAAACAAGAGATAAAACGTGCTCCGTGGTTAAATCAAGATCTTTACGCGTTGAAAATGTTGACTATAAAACTACATACACGGAATATAAAAATCATATACACGGATGTACCCAAAAACCTGCTACAACAAATGTTCACTGTGAAAGCATTCCCACGAGCATATATATAATAAAAAATTAAATAAAACGTAAACTTTATAAAATTATAATTTACGTATAATAAAATAAAAATCAAGCATAGAGCGTCGTTAAGACATTATTCTCTGAAAAAACAATAATTACGCAATGAAAAACCTTTAATTTTATTTCAGTCTTACTTTATCAACAAAAATTGGCAATCCATTATTTTGAAACGTTTTTCTACGATAAAAAGTTTACGTCCCTTAAATCAAGGTTTTTATGTTTTACTTCCACGTGCTTTCCAGCTTATTTTGTAGAGTGTTTATTGAAGTGATTTACCGAGTCATTCTTTCTCTGTCTTATCCCTCTGTTTGTCTAGTTTGTCTCAGTGTGACAGTCTATCTGCCTGTCTCTCTCTCTCTCTCTCTCTCTCTCTCTCTCTCTCTCTCTCTCTCTCTCTCTCTCTCTCTCTCTCCCTCCTCTTTTTTCCTCCACTTGTCTTTCCCCTTCTCTCCCCCTTTTTCCACACCAGATACTGTTAAGTAGATTACAACATATAACACATACGGTTCTGAGTAATCAATGTTATCATTGTTATCAATGTAGCTTGAAATTTACGTAGACCTACATCAACATGTGAACCGATCCTTACGAGTAAAATCAATAATGTAACGGGACTGGTTGCCGGAAATGTCGGTGACAACCAAAACATCTACGTCATAGTGTACTACCAAGTGTAAGTAAATAAATGAGTAACGCGAACGATTTCACGGACGAGGAAATTCGTGTTTTAAATTTATTATCAATCGTGTAGACAACAAGAGGTTTAATTTTCCGTTTATAAATAGGCGGTAACACTTTACAGCTGATAAATTTTATTATCACCTTGTTGCGTCGGTTTAATTACGATTTCACCGCACCCTACTTATGTAAAAAGTCCGAACAGTCAGTCAAGGCCATCGTTAACCCCTTGAATTCCAGTTTATCTGATATTAATTTTGAGGGGCGAAGGGACCGGACCCCCATACCCACAGGGTCGAAAAAGTTGACGAATTTTGTTAATCTCTTTATTTTTAAGCTCATTTACTATTTGTTCAGCTGTGTTTTTTAGCTAGTAACCCTTTTCTAAATATAAAAACAGGTTTCTCACACAGCATTTGTGTATATGTTTGAAATATGAAATTTAAGAAAATAAATTCAGTCAGTATAAACAATGTTTCAGTAACGCGTATTTGTATTGTGTTATTACCGTTTACCTTAATGGGATTGATTTCAGGATGTTATCACACGTTTTTCAGCCACATTAAAGATAGTATTGTTGATGAGTCTTAATTTGTTTTTTCTTTTGTGCGAAGCCTACTGGACCGGACCCCGTACCCCCCCCCCAAGGCTTAATTGTAGATACGCCACTGTTATTTCTTCTAAAATTCAATGCGGTCTACAGATGCTGTACACATTTTCTCCATTTATATTCTTGATGGAATCATCCTCTTTATAACTGACCTATCATTAATCTGACATAACGTTATTATTACGAAGTTCATATTATTATCGTTATTGCTATTGTAATGCATGGTAATGAATTGGGTATTAATTTGTCAAGTGATATTTGTTGTTATAATTATTGTATCATACGGTGCTGTAGCCTAACAATTCGTCTCCGTTCGATTTGGCCCTTGGTTACCCTTCTTGAGTTCCTCCAAATTTTATAATCATTTCAAGATAATTTTCCACATACTTGAGTCCCCCACCGTTTATTAGTGTTCGTCTTCTTTCACCATTGTAGACCTTCCCTGAAATCTGAGTGAGAGAAATTTATTTTTCCGAACGCACTTTCTGTATCAGGATACAGGGACGTATTTCCTGGGGGTGGACGAACTGGACCCCCCCCCCAAGAGGTCTAAAAAGTTGACGAATTTTGTTAATCTCTTAATTTTAAGGCAGTTTTTTTTTGTTATCTGTACACGCTAATACAGTTTAAATATACTAACAGCATTAGCGTGTACGTTTAAAATTTGAAATATAGGATAATCAATTCAGTTAATAAGTATCTTGTAAACAATGTTTCAATAACGCGTATTT
This sequence comes from Magicicada septendecula, assembly GCA_034769895.1. Lineage (NCBI taxonomy): Eukaryota > Metazoa > Arthropoda > Insecta > Hemiptera > Cicadidae > Magicicada > Magicicada septendecula. The sequence goes on along the minus strand of CM068371.1, from coordinate 80,937,614 downwards.
GTATTGTGTTTTGTAGTTTACTTTAATGGGACTAATTTCAACCACTTTAAAGATTGTAATGTTGAGTAGTCTTAATTTAATTTTCTTAACCCGAACCCGACCGGACCCCGGACCCCGGACCCCACGAGGCCAAATTTTAGATACGCCACCATATAATAATTTTGCAAATGTTAAAAATCATTATAACATTCGTGTAATCTATTAATATAATTTAACCATTTAAATTTTACAATTACTTTTTACACAATTAGAGTTTATTATTGTCTCTTTACTATTTTTTTTCTAATGTCTTTTATGACCCGTTTGTCGACGAGTAAAGATGGTTTCATGTCACCTTATTGTTTATGCGGTGATACTCAGTGGTTTCTTGTCATGATCCTGAGTCCTGTGTCCTGTGTCGATCCTCCGTCGTCGTCTGGTGCTCCTGGTGTCCGTCGTCCGGTCCTCCTGGTCCATTCAGCGCTCAGGTGACTCGTACGGTATTATCTCCATACTGCTCGGGTATCGACCTCAGATGCTATGCAGTAGGGCATAGCCTTCGGCTGCAGATGTGTTTCAGTGGACTGGGGTCGAGGCTTGGGATCCTCGCTTATTTATACTGTCCGGCGCAAAAATCATGTTTCAACTACTCTGTGCACGATTTATATTGTTATAGTTTGCCAAGCGTCCCTTTACAGATTCGTACTTATTTTAATTTTATTCGCAACATGCAAAGTCTTTTGGTTATTACACAATGTTCAAACGATCGGTAATTTTTAATGTATAACTGTATATTAATAGTTTTTTCGTACTTTAATTATTCTGATTACTATTTACTTTTATTTACACTGCATAAAAATCCATTATTTGTTTCGCACTAAATTTTGCACATGTGTGCGTCTTCATATTATTAATAACGTGGCGTAATTTGTTTCGTCATATCTTTCGCGCACTTACCAAAATTTAATGACACAATTGTAGATTAATATTTCGGTGTACAATCTGTACGGACACAGTACGGAGTCCGTATCTCATATGCCTAGTAGTAAATAGCGATCTTTAGGCCGCAAATAGTCTACTAAAGTCGGGGTCGGAAAATAACAAGAGTCGGCCAAGGACACTTGGCATGAAAACTGAATGAAAAGGAATCCAACTCAAAACAAGCTGAAGCAACGTTTAGATCTAGCTAGGACAACTAAGGCTTGCCACACCACGTACTCACAAGACGCGAGCCCTAGAGATAATTATTATTATTGTTATTATTATTTTTGTTACTATCGACGGCCAGACTTTACTTATATGATCAGAATTTTCAAAAGATGTAAAGAAATGCATAAGTCTACACCAGCGTTTTCCAACTTAGAAGCGCCTGAGAGTTAAAAACTCAGTTGTTCTAGAGCTGTCTAGAACCTAAAAATTGTCCAGAAAGGTGACAGAGTAATTCGCCTTCGTATGTGTAAAGAACAGCACTTACAATTGACCTGAACTCATGAAGATACCTCACCATGGAATGGGCGAAGCATCGAATTCTGAAGTAAAGGCTTATAACGAAAACTAAATTTAATATTTCCGTAAGCGTTTATAAGCGCTGTTTTCTGACGACCGTTAAATTTTAAATAAAACTTCAAGTCTTCTACTTCCTTTATCTACAAGCGGACTGCAGTAGTAGTCCACAGACTAGTGAACTATAATTTTACAGAGTTAGTAGGTCCATGGGCAGGAAATCAGAAATACCAAAAATCTTGAAATTTATTTTGCAGTATCCTACTAAGGTAATATTATTTTATTTTTGTCTGCCAAGATTACTTTCGTTTTTATTGTTTTAAGAAATACCTTTCAGGAGTAATCAATATAAAGAGAAACTCATTTCTTTTGAAATATATCAATTATTGTTGTTTGAAATAGGAAAATATTTCTTTATGCTATAGTTGTTCAACTCTAATGTCTCTACCTAGGATATCTCTCCTGAAGGTAACATCTTTCAGAACTGTAGTCAGATCAAGGAAAGGTCTGGAGATCTAGATCTTGACCAGAGAAAAATAACATGTATCCTGGATAAAAAGTGACAGATATTGGAACAAATACTAGCACGGAAGTTAAATGTGAATGCAATATGAAAAGACAGTTTGTTCTCAGCTGTACATGGTATTTCCTCATTGTTCTGTCATTGTAACCTCGAGGTGTTCGGTGAGTACGAGACAGAATACGCCCACATATCTCTTTCTCCTCTCCCCCTCCCCATTAGTACACAGCATATTTTATCATGTACGGTTACCGGCTCCCACATAATTCTCTCTCTCTCTCTCTCTCTCTCTCTCTGTCTCTCTACTTGAGTTCACTTTTGTCTCTTTTTAAAATGTTTTTGTGTCCACGCCCAATAGTTAAAACAGTATTTGAAGGACGTCAGCTCACAAGGAATTCGTTTCCTGCATATCATATGTAATAATTGAAAATTATTTATACGTAATTAAATGCTACTGTCTTAGTTCGTAACCTAAGTGGAAACGAGTATCATTGCAATTATATAATTTATATTTAATTACAGTGAATTGCATCGAGAATCAAGATGTTTTAATTTTTATCAGAAAAACTATGACAGTAAAAATATAATGATTGTAATAACTCTGTGTATATGTGTGTGTGTTCAGGTGTTTTAATATCGTCTGCCTCAATTCTACATCATCTATTCGGATTAGGATGTTTTTCTCGAAATTACATTCTTCTGGGGGTCTGTCTCATTTCTTCAGTTTAAGATTCCCTGAGACTATGGAAAAAATGAAAAATGAAAAAATACAAATCATTTATAAATTTATACATATAAATACACATGGATAAATTTAGAATAACTGTAGGCATCATTATCGTAACATGCGATTAACTTAAACAAATAAATAAAAAATACTTTTGTAAAAAAAAAGAATTAAGTGGAAAGAGAAACTGAACAGGTCCCTCTTAGTTTGTGTAATTTTTTTTTATATTAAATGTTGTTCCTTTTCCCTCTAAAGGCAATTTATTCAAGATTAAGTTATATTCTAAATTATAATTCTGATAAAATATTCATTTCAATTACTTTATTTTCATAAAAATAATTTTGTTAATATGATCGTTGAGTAGCTGTCTTTTTTTCAGGTATTCACGCAACTTCACTTAGAAACGCACTTGAAAAATGTTATAATGTAAATACTAATTCTTGATTTTGTTCTATTCTTTTTGGGTGAAAATAGAGACGTATCTTTTGGGTGAAAATAACTATTGTATAACATTATATATTCCGAAAATAGTACCGCCAAATAAACAAAATTTTAGTAGTTTTATTTTGTGTATTTTTATTAATAAACTTGTCTTACATAATACCGGATTATGAAACCTTTTCGTAGGCCAAGCGTTTGTATTTATTTTTGGGACGGAAGGAGGTCGATTCTCTTGAAACAACTTCAGCTTTCAAGAGATGCTTTTCTATTGGTAATGAAAAACTATGAGGGCATTGGTAATAAAACTATGAGGGCATTGGTAATAAAACTATGAGGGCATTGGTAATAAAACTATGAGGGCATTGATAATAAAACTATGAGGGCATTGGTAATAAAACTATGAGGGCATTGGTAATAAAAATATGAGGGCATTGGTAATGAAACTATGAGGGCATTGGTAATGAAACTTTACAGGGTGATGGTGGTTCCTGCTTCACTCTCAGAAGACTGCAGAAAGATTGGGAAGGTTAGGTACACCGAAGTTAAGACATTGAAGCCGGATGAAGAAGAAGAAGGCTGATAATAGCCAACAGAGCTACAAAAGGGGATGCAGACGTGCGGTACGTGTGGGAGGATGCGTGTGCGTCCGTGTGTTTGTGTAATTACTCGGTACGTGTCCTACGAGCGACTGGCATTCCTAAACGTCTTGTGTTTGACTACACATCTGTTTGCTTTCACAGTTGGCTTTAAAGAAATAAGACACGATCCGTTGTACCGTGTACTGCTGGCTCCCAATAGGAAACCGTTTTGTGTTTTCTTCTGATTATGTGAACAAAAAAATTTGTTTTCATCATACTAACGACTTGCCAAAGTCGCATTGATTGTATTGTAATCAATGCGAAATATGTGTAACTACAGGAAAGGAATCTGAAGCGAGTATGTGTTTTCTTAAAGTGAAATTTTAAAGCCTTTATACTGCAACTACATTCTTCTTCAACTTTTGTCTAAAGTTTGCTCGGTCGGTGTCAATATTTTCAAAAGTATTTCTAAATATCGGGCTGTTAGGCCGTGGGTCGGTTCCTATGATTCGACATCTTGTGGGCTCATCAGAGGCCGCTTGGACATATTGACTGGTGTCAGTGTTGGCATGAGTCTGTCTGTAGTTTTCAATGGGAAATGTAAGCGTTCAAATTTATTTTGATTTTAGATCCATGTTTTTTGGTAACCAGGCCACTTATAGTATATAATTAGTAAAATAGTGGCCTGATAATAATAATAAATAATAATTAATAATTTATTTTGATGCCTATCTGCGGTACTCGTTCGGACCGACTCAAAGCTGTTAAACGTCAGTCCGTCCACCAGATCCCAATACTCTCCCCGGAGTTTCCTGCTGACCTGTAAATGCGAGTGCAGCAAGGAGCGATCGACGAGCACCAAATCTCTCTGGGTATGATAGATCCTTTCCCGCGCATGGCCGCCTCGGCCCGCCTAAAATCTTATTTGCCTGAGTTGTCCCAATTAAATGTCTGATTGTTAAGAATTTTGTAACAATTTCTGCGTCCCTGGATAAAATAAAGAGTCTCAGGGAACATAGGAACGTGATGTCGATTCACGGCAAACGACCATGGCCTAACAGCCTGGTGTTTAGAAATAACTCTGAAAACATTCTTCTTTGTGTGCAGAAGTTCCTGATAAGCTGAATATATCTGTTCCAAGTATGGTATTGCGGTGGTACGGTATGCAGTCCCTGCGGCGAAACATCGATAAACTGAGTAGAGAATGAATTTCGATCAATCGATAAGATGAAATTTTCCTAACCCATTTCTACCGTCTCCTGGCCTCGCAAGATAAGACAGTTCTGCTGTAGGACGTGTTGCTTAGTACGGAGATCGAAGAGTCTCAGATAGCTTAGTTAGTAAAACTACTGCTAATCGGAAGAGGTTCTTCTTCTATAACCATGGCGAAGACTATGGTACCTCTCCAGAAATTGACCCTCGTGACTAAAGCAGCTGATTCCACAGGGTGGGCGTTGACCGATGGAGCGTCTACCCATCTATTAAAAAAAATTACTTTAAAGTTAAACTTAAATGTAAAATGCACTAACGTACGGGGATATAAATCGTAAATAAAACAGTAGCGTACTATAGAAAAAATAGTCATCGTGAAATACTGAACAGACACTATCCTTTGGCGAGGTATGTCCTTTGGTAATTACCGTTTGGACCGTTCGTAATTCTCGAGTTCTACGATACGGTTGCAAAAGTTTCTTGTTTTCGTATACAAGAATATCAGTTGATTTTATTTTATAGTCTTTACAGCGCTCTGATTTCTTTTAGATAGTACATAATTTATGAAAATTCGTATGGATCTCTACCAGTTTCTAAAATTCTTATTAACGAATCGCTTTTAAAGGAACAAAATTAGTAAAACAAAAGACTGTTTCAAACTAATACTATGCTATAACAAGCCAAATTATGTATGCTATACGAGGTTTGATCAAAAAGTTCTTGCAGTTCTTGTTTATTTTAAAAATTACCCTTTCATTCATCGACACTTACACTGCCCCCTTCAAAGTAGTCTAAGTCGAATGTAACACGATTAAGCCAGCCGTTTTGTTGGCTTAAAATATTTCAAAATGTACTTTTTGGTACAGCCTTAAGCTCGCTTAGCGATTTTCCTTTTACGTCTTCAAGGTCCCGAAACGTTGTCCTTTCGTGGAAATTATCACTATTGGAATGGGAAGAGATCGCGTTGGGACACATCTAGTGAATACGACAGTTGCCGTATCATCATTATGACACTTTCTTTTGCTAGCCTGGAAAAATTCCTAACAAGCAATGACGTGCGTCCAGGCGCATTATCGGGCTGCAATTTTCATAAATTATTCTATCGTAAATCTGGCCGTTTTCTACGAATAGCTTCATACAAATGGCGTAAAATTTCCGAGTAGTACTCTTTATTTACCACGGCGCCTAGTGATGAAATTTCGTGGAACACAAAAACATAATCTTCAACTGACAACCACTATCTTCAATTCATTTACGGCTGTATTTGAAGCTTGTAAACCGCTTATTCACACACAGCAGTCTCGCCAGAAGTCTTCTGAACACGTTTACCAGGAAAAGACGTTTATCTTACAGTTCATACACGATTTAATCCATATTATTCAATCTTGCATTGTAGAATGACAAAAAATCACTTAATACACCTAAGTACGACTTACTCAATTATCTGTGAAATCTAAACTATGCATCTAATAGGGCGAAAATTGTACACGATTGTCACTAACATGTGTACCAACGTCACGTAAAAACAGTTGTTTAATCGGACACTTGTGGCTCTAAAAATTGCGAAATTGCACGAAATTTTTGACCAAACCTCGTATTTACAAAAATATTGTTCGAAGACTTAAAAGCAAAAACAGGGCATTAAGGTACGCGTAGTACCGACTGTGAATTTTAAGGCGTTTGGTCATCCACAGCTGCGGCGTCTACTGTAGCCGGATTTGTACAATAGCCCGCGTCCACGTATACTTTACTCAAACTGACCAAGAATTCCTAAAACAGTTTCACAATAATAACCTCGGTTATATTCATGAAATTGTTAAACAATCAAACGGTTTACTTAAAATATAGCATTAGGTTTGCAGTATTGCAAGAATTTTATCAGTACAAATCTCTAACAGTATCCAGTTTGGAACCGACATCTTAAAGGTAATCTTGTTTTTCAGAATTTTCTGACATCGAATAGTTTTACTTTAATATACGCTGTAGTTTATGATAACGAAATGATTATGTTACATGACATTTTGCCATGCCATTTTAACATAAATATGCTTTAATAATCTTACCCAAAAGTACCAAGAAACATAAGAGTTTCAAGAAATAAGTGATTAAAGACTTAATTAAATATTGTTTATTTTATTGTTTAATTCATGATAACGAAGACTGTAATAATTATGTTTATCACAGTTAAAATAATGTCAATAATGATAAGTAAGGAGGACAATGTTAAGGAACTTACTTATGAAATTTTGTTTTATTTATAAAAACTGTAAATTTATCAATACAGTAAGTTAAGGGTAATTGTTATATATTACTAAGAGTTATTAGTAATTAGTTTGGGTCACATTAATTAATATTATATATGATAGTGTTAATAACACTAATGTTTATCTTAACAAGAAAGTACCAAAATAATAGTAATAGATTTTTGTAAAATTAGGCATATTGAGCTTAGACAGTTAAGGTATATGAATAAGAATTTCTATTAAAATGATAATGAAACAATGTCAGGTTATGTTATAGGATTAATAAATGTGTCAAATAAGTTTAACAAAGTGAAAAGTACAAGAAGAACTAATAATAAATAAGTTTGGAACAAATAAAATAAAAAGTGTAAATTGATAACTCAAGAAATATATAACAGAAGATAGTCAAAAGTGGTGACAAAATAATCACTGTTTCATCAGAAGATCAAAGAAACCAATAAAGTGAAGATCAAAACTCTTATAAAAAAGGTATATCAGTTTAAAGAGAATGAAAGATAAAATAGTAAGAGTTTGTTTATGTTAATGCTATGATATCACCAGGGTGACATAATATGTTACATTAGAAACCAATAAAAGAGCTGATATAGGCCTTAGCAACTAAAAATGTTATGATAAATGAAATAAGAATTGTATTATTGGATCTGAACGAGAAAGGTTGATTTAAACACCAGATAGTGACTAATTTAAATTATTAGACATTTTATATCAGTGGACCTAAATAAAAAAGTTAAATAATCATCCTCAACCAGACTAAATAGAAGAAGGAAGTGCTACATGACTATAAAGAAGTAAACCAAGGAATCTCTGAAGAAATACAATCAACTGACACAGGAAGAGAAGTATTTTTTTGATATAAAATTAAATTGAACTATTCCATGCTATGCCTAGACCATAGGTTTCAAATACACTGATTACACTTTTAATAAAAACCATTTGGAACTTTCACTGAGAACAATATCAATGAATAATCTTACCATCAGTATGAAAAACCATTAATGTATAGTATTACTATAATATAAAGTGAACTAGATCTAAAAAACATTTAACTCAAAATAACCTATAAACACTGAACATTGTTAAACTATTCATATAATCCTGTTAAGGTACTTTGTAATTATTTATAATCCCATGTATTTTGGTACTTTTCCTCTAATAACTGTTGTTTATATCGTAGTCAAAAGGACCTAACGTAACACAATCTATTTGTTTTTTATTTAATAAATATAAATGTGGGCCTTGAGATATAAGAATCAATACTGCTACTGCTGCCATACTGAGCATATGTAAAGAACAGCCGGTTAGCTTTTTGTTAATGATTATATTTGTTATTAAAAAACAAAATAAAGAAAATAATAAAAGGATCTGAGTGTAATAAATACAGATAAAAGTTTATTCGTTTCTTTATTTAATGAATACAAAATGTGTATGATATTATAAAGAGTATATCAGGGATTGTGAATTGGCTTAATCAACTAGATTAAGTAGGCAACACACTTCATTTGAAAGAAATGGCAGACTATTCGAATCTGCTTTGATGAGCTTTAGTTACCACATTCATCTCTTAAATAATAGATTAAAAGAGAATTAATTATAGCTGATATAGAAACCTTCATAATATTTTAACAAAAATAATAATTAATCTTTTAGTAATAAATTTTATTTGCAACCTGTGATTGCAAATTGGCGCTCAACAAATATTACCCTGACCAGATACTCATCCTTTAAAACATTAACAAAGAATACACATTAAATAACCAGAATATAATAAAGGTAAGGAAATTATACGTTACAGAATTGACGCCAACAACGTGTGGCATAAAGAACCCGTAGAGTTTCTATTATACGTTACAGAATTGACGCCAACAACGTGTGGCATAAAGAACCCGTAGAGTCTAGTATTATACGTTACAATATGTAATTGAGTGTGTTGTGTGTTACAGGTGAGTACATCGTAATCGTCCAGTCAGTCTATTAGTGTGTGGAGCGATCGTGTAGAGTTATTCTGTAAGTACTGTATCACGTACAATAGTATACACAGTCATCGTCAGGGTGTTAGTGTAAAACAGTGCAATTGCAGTTTAGGTGCGTTAGTATTTGTGTTGTCTTATCATCACTCCGACCTGATAACGTGCTCAAGAGGTTTTCGGTAAACACTTATTTTTAATTACTTAATTAATTTTACAGCGACAGATAACCAGAGTGTCTGTACACAAAATAAATGAACGTTGTGTATATTTGCAATTTCTGGGGGTTGTAAGAACAGTGTTCGGGCTTTTACGGCCGGCGGCAAGCAACACTGTTAGAAGTATTATTAGCCGGTCTTTAGGCCGTGGTCTATTGTTGTTCAAGACATACGTTTCGACCCCAACATCGGAGGCCATCTTCAGTGCGTCTCTACCTCAGTACTGGGGTGAATTGCGGATACCTTGGCAATCGTTTTTCCGACACTGAAGATGGCGTCCGATGGCGGGTCGAAACGTATGTCTTGAACCAACAGTAGACCACGGCCTTACAGCCCGGCTAATAATAATTCTGACAGTGTTTTACAATTGTTAATATTATTACCACCAAAAGCAACGACGAGAATGAGTCTTCCACAAGGGGCACACATTTTGTTTAACGAATATACGAAACATTACTGTTTTGGCAGGCTAAGAATTTGCTCTCCCTTGTTTCCCGTTCATCGTATCGTCATTAAAGTAAAAAGAAAATTCAATCAGTTTATTCCATATAGGACATATTTTTGTGAATACATGTGCGTGAAAGATGCCTCTCCTAATTTACATAATTACATACCGTCAGTGTTTGTTTAAAATAAACAGTATTCACTGTACGTGAGCTCCCTCTGGGTGTGTGTGTGTGTGTGGTTGGTTTAGTATTCACACGGTGCAGGTGTGTACAGTTAGTTGCTAAAAAACCAATTGGCAACGAGTTACATCATACTTGTGTTTACAATAACGGACCTAGCTGTGTTATTTATTATTTCACGTGTATAATAATGGGTAATTAATGTATGGATGTTTGTATGGAGTATGATAATTAATTGTGTACAATGATGTTTAGTACTGACACTGTTGTCGGAGAGGTCGTGTTTTCTTTTGCAAGGTTCGTAGTTTGCAGTTTTCTGCACCACATTGCAATTCGACTTAAAACAGCGAGTTGTATCGACAATCCGTTATAATTTCACGACTTCCTTAAGACGTAACAAAATCAATGCGCACGAATATAAGTTTCCGTAAGGTTTTACATTTTATTTATCTATCGTCCCTTATCTGAAGTGCGGTCACCGTGGTTTTAGGACGAACCACGTGGAGAAGGACGAACGGGATCGAACCCCCCTAAAAGGTCGAAAAAAGTTGACGAAGGCTCTTAGTTTTCAGGCTCTTTTATAAGGCTATTTTTTCAGCTGTTTTTCAGCTAGTAACTCTTTTTTAAATATACAAACAGGTTTATTTCACAAAACTTGCGTATACGTTTGAAATATGAAATACAGGAAAATCAATTCAGTCAGTCAGTATCTTCTAAAAAATGTTTCAATAACGCATATTTTTATTGTGTTATTACAATTTACTTTAATGGGATTGATTTCAGGATATTATGTCATGTTTTTCAACCACTTTAAAGATAGTAATGTTGATTAGTCTTAACTTACTTTTTCGGTTGTATGACGCTGACTCGACCGGATTCCGAGCCCCCCCCCCCCGGAACAAATTCTAGATACGCTTCTGGTCGTGTCCACTCCTACTAGTGCTTTATTTTTAATTTTGCAAGTATCGAGTATTCTAGTTTGCACGCGTATCCGTTTGACAGGTGCCCGGACTTAGCTTGTTATTGCTAACGTAATCCTATCATATTTCTCTCTACAGTTTGTTGCAGTTTTTCTTTTTATTTATCATTCCCTCCTGCAGTGAAGTGTAAGGGTCTTCATTTGCTGAGCGATGTAAGCTTTTCACCCTTCTCGATATGTTCTGCTTATTCGAATCTCGGTCTTCTCCTTTTTCTTCCTCTTCCTCCCTCTGGGCGTATTTTTGTGATTGCCTTCAGTTTCCTTTCGCCCATCCTCGATGCATGTCCAAACCATTACAGTCTTCCCTTCCCACTGCTCTCCACAACTGATTTGTACTGATACCGATTCCTTGTGATCATATAATTCCGCCTCTCCTAGTTCCTCCAGCTGACCGCCTCCAAAATCTCATTTCATTTGCCTGTAATGTGCGTTCGTGCTTGTTCAGCTGGGTCCCATATGATTCTCTATGCTTCTCTGTATGTCTTAAGTTTTCTGTCACACATAGTAACGTGGATAGGAAAAATACCTTGTAGACCAGTTTCTCGACTTCCTCTGTGATTTCCTTCTAAATCCATTTCCATACAAAACATGGTAACGTTGTTACGAAGGTCTCATAGATCGTCGTATTGTAAAGTGGAAACAGAATAACTTAGTAAAGTCACTAATACAACTTTAATTAGACACAAATATTATAATTTTTTAGACCAATATACTACTCTTTTTTCGGAGTCACCCTAATACTTTGCGTCATCGTACGGTTAATCGTTTCAGTAAACACATTTGTAGCTGTTATATAGCGAGAGGGAAGGTGGTATTTAAAGTCGGTTACGCTCGGCATAGTGTACTAGTAGGTCACTTGCCGCGTCGCTTTATACCGAGATTAGAAAGTGTTACATTATAATGCATACGCTGTGGTCGTCGATTGGGTAGTTGGTATCGGTGCATTCTGAACCAGAAGGGGTTCAGTCTATCTCACCAATTAGTGGGCCTGAAGACGGAACAGGCTTGTAGCCGACACGTTATCCAACCTCTGTAATGTATGCGTAGTCTGACGTATACATATAGTACATATGCGTAGTCTGATATATAGTCTATAGTCTATTTATGACCCTGGTCTGTTAGGCTACGTCGTTTTTAGCCTCTTGGATCGTCATTGTCCTTATCTTTTCGTCTTCATACTTCTCAGATCTCCTTTGATCAATTTATTTTATTTTGGTCTTCATGATGTGGTCTTTCATTTTATTTTGTGTAGTTATATAAATAACGTTTGAAAAGTCAGAAATAAACACTCAAAATAATCTGGCGTTGTTTCTTGAATTCTGTTTCGTGTTTACTGATCCGGGGCGTATTTACGGGAGGTATGAATGGGACCGGACCCCCCTCCAGAAGATCGAAAAACGTTGACGAGGAATTTTGTTAATGTGTTAATTTTTAGGCTGTTTTATTTTTTTTCAGCTGTGTACGCTAACATACATAGAACTCTTTTTTAAATATACAAACTAGTTTATTACACAGCACTTGCTTATACGTTTATAATATACAAACTAGTTTATTACACAGCACTTGCTTATACGTTTATAATATACAAACTAGTTTATTACACAGCTCTTGCTTATACGTTTATAATATACAAACTAGTTTATTACACAGCACTTGCTTATACGTTTATAATATACAAACTAGTTTATTACACAGCACTTGCTTATACGTTTATAATATACAAACTAGTTTATTACACAGCTCTTGCTTATACGTTTATAATATACAAACTAGTTTATTACACAGCTCTTGCTTATACGTTTATAATATACAAACTAGTTTATTACACAGCTCTTGCTTATACGTTTATAATATACAAACTAGTTTATTACACAGCACTTGCTTATACGTTTATAATATACAAACTAGTTTATTACACAGCACTTGCTTATACGTTTATAATATACAAACTAGTTTATTACACAGCTCTTGCTTATACGTTTATAATATACAAACTAGTTTATTACACAGCTCTTGCTTATACGTTTATAATATACAAACTAGTTTATTACACAGCTCTTGCTTATACGTTTATAATATACAAACTAGTTTATTACACAGCTCTTGCTTATACGTTTATAATATACAAACTAGTTTATTACACAGCTCTTGCTTATACGTTTATAATATACAAACTAGTTTATTACACAGCTCTTGCTTATACGTTTATAATATACAAACTAGTTTATTACACAGCACTTGCTTATACGTTTATAATATACAAACTAGTTTATTACACAGCTCTTGCTTATACGTTTATAATATACAAACTAGTTTATTACACAGCACTTGCTTATACGTTTATAATATACAAACTAGTTTATTACACAGCACTTGCTTATACGTTTATAATATGAAGTATAGAAATTCAATTCAGTCACAAAGTATCTTCTAAACAGCGTTTCAATATCGCGTATTGTTATCCTGTTATTATCGTTTAATTGGAAGGAATTGATTTCAGGAACTTATCACACGTTTTTGAACGAGTTTAAAGGTACTAATGTTCATTAGTTTTACTTTTTTTGTTTTTGTATGAACCCATCTCGACCGGACCCCCCCCCAGGCCAAATTCTAGATTCACCACTGTTACTGATCAATATTTGCAGAGTTTCGTAACCATTACTCGGATTAGTTTATTCTCGTGTTTTTGTGGAAAACGGGCATCGGTCTACTGCGGTTAAAAGGTACAGTTACTTTTCAGGCTTAAGGCAAGCCAAGCCCCAGTTAAGTCTATCAAGATTTTTGTCTGTCATAGATTTCGTAGGGACTTATGATAGCATCGCTACATCGCCGACGAGGGTTGCGCGAGACCGGGAAAGAAAACGGCATCTCAGAAGGAAAGTCGTGATACTACTCATGTTGTCTGTCTGTTTGTGTATTAGTTTAGCCTGCAAACATCGCTCTAGCGTTTCGTCGTATTTCTCAACCCTTAAATTACAAACCTGTTATCAACCTATTCGACATCCAAATTATAAAGTTCAGACCCACAGTAGTGTTTAAAATTTAATCCGTGCTACATTATCAGCGATCGCTCTATATACATGTTTTAGAACTCACTTTTGGGACGACATACACAAAAGCGTAGTAGCGCACCTTCTGACCTTCTACCGTGTCCCGCGTCTTAACTCGGGCCCCACCACGTGAGATTAGTTAAAAAGGTCTTTGTTGTGAGGAAAATATAATTTCGTTTGCAGACGATCATTTCCTTTGAATAGCGATTAAACTCAGTCATTTGAATCCTGCCAAACAATAGTTAACTTAGCACGAGTTAAATTGTAGATCTTACATAGGCCTACACGTGAGAAACGCAACCAAGCAGTTTGGACACATAGACTACCCAAACGAATCTTGGAATTGCCGACTAAAGAAGTTGTCTTCAGAATTACATTGTGTTAAACACGAAGTCTCGTCACGGCTGTGCTGTCATTTGCAGGGCTTCAGCTATTATATAGTAATTCGAATTTGTAATTCGAATACCGTGTAATCATATCGACGACAGTGGTTGTCAGAGGTGTGAGAATTATCGCTAAAACAATCGCATTCCGCGTGTCGGCTTGAAATCACCGTCTAACATGCTGTATGTAACTTTGCTGAAGAATACATAATAGTGACTGACGTATCCTGCCGTTCTAACGAAACATAAGTAGTTAGTTCGTAACCAAAGAAAGCAAGACTTCACTCCTGACGAAGAAAGCTGGAAAACAGCGTCTGACAGAAAGCGTGAACGCGTGTAATTTGCTTAGTAACAAGGTAATCTGACACATTTTAAACGTCTGAATGCCTTAGCCATTGTTTTATGACGTGTTCTGTAATCCGTTGGACTATATACACGCGCGCGCGCGTGTGTGTGTGTGTGTGTGAAAAATTTAATTACATATGTCTCTTATACACAAATGCCTCTTATGTGTCTCTTTTACCGGGGATCTAATGCCGTGAAACGAAAACGGGAAAGAGAAAGATGAAGAAGAAGCATATCCATTTTATTTAACCATACAATAAGATTTTGAATTTTTTTGCGGCAGTATTTTTTTTCATACATATTTACTCTAATTTAGCGACTGAAGTAACAGCTGTTGTAAAATCTTACTCAAACTTACGCCGCTTACAGACCGTATATAGTCTTCATGGCGCGCACTACAAATCGTGGCTCGTGAAGAAGGGATCTCACGACAGACTGGATCGTAAATAAAAAGGACACCTGAATCCATGCCTTTAAGTATAAACAGAGCACAGCACCTATTACTCGCCCAAATATAAACTGGATTTAAAAAAGTGTACTGTATTCACTAAGTTTCGTATACTACTAAACAAAATGGTTTTCTCTATTGCCTTTCTATGTTAACGATGTGTAACAACATGTGGAAGATTAGATTCGTACGCGACACAGCCATAGAAAAGTATTTGTCATGTACGAGGGCTATTCATAAATTAATCTCGTATTGGTTGATACACATAAACTGGTTTCCATAGCAACCCGGTGCGTACGTAGTAGCGACCAGTTGCCTTTTACATTGTTACACGCGATCCATTTTGTTTATTTCGGTTTGAGTACTGACCGACGAAACGTTGCTTTTGCGTCATCTATAAGTCACGAGGTTATATCTGTTGATGTTTATCCCATCCTCTGTTGGGTACGCCACGCAGTGTGCCATAAACTCCAGGTCATCGTCACACGAGTTCGATGGAAAGGCGGGAGAGAAACCGTCCGGTTGCTGCTGTGACCGTGCCTCGAACGATTGGGTGTAAACTGCAGTCGTCTCGACTAATCACCGTTGCCTCAACGGTGGCACGGACGCGGAATCTTCGAGTCGCCCAATTCCTGCGCAAGGAGCCGGACGTTGAGTATTGGGTAGAGTTGGCTCAGAGTATTCGAGACGCTCGCACCTCGAAGTCCACAACGGGATTAGCGGACGAAGCTTGTGAGCCCCGCGGCGACAGATTAAATCCCATCGTACACGGTCTGTTCAAAACCAGGCAAGGGCGCCTTTGTGTTAAAAAAAGATGAAAGTTCGGCTAACTATCCAGCGCTTTGGAACTAATGAGGACATCATTAATGGCATCAACTCTGGGCTGGATAACTTCGCGGCAGCGTTTTTCGACGGGGGACTACAAAAGCTGGTGCAATGTTAATTCAGATGCCTATGTGTCGGTTGTTATTATGTAGGAAAGTAATATAAATAGCTTAAACACGCAACTTTTCTATATAATATTTTTCTCAATTTTCCTTTGTCTTATCCAACCAATCGGAGGTTAATTTCTGAATAGCTCTCATATTATTAGGTACATTTAACAGATGAGTCAGAAACAGGCTCTTTATTTTTAATTTAGTTTTTCCTTATGATTATACAGCTAAATACTTGAGTCAGTGTAAGGTACGTATGATAACATTTGAAAAAGCCAAACCAGTTTTAGATTTAAAACTATAACATTTGTCGTATATTGAATATTTTCAGAATAATAAATCATGTTTTCCTTTTACTAAATCGTTTTTCTTCGCCAAAATAATGTGACGACTGCTATCTATATCTATAAAAATGAATGTTTGTTTCTTTCTTTCTTTGTCCCGTATGCGTTCCTATACCATTCATCCGATTGCGATGAAACTTCGGTGAGTTGTTGTGCGCACGCCCGCGAAGGTTTATGAATTTTTTTCGATGGGGTCCTATGGGGGGTTCTTGGGGTCTTCCACATCTCCTCCTAAACCACTGGACCGATTTCAACCAAACTTGGCACAAATATTTTACGCAACGGGAGAACCAACATAGGGTAGGTGTTTTTTCGATGGGGTCCTTTGGGGGTCCTTTGGGGTCTTCCACATCTCCTCCTAAACCACTGGACCGATTTCAACCAAACTTGGCACAAATATTTTACGGAAAGGGAGAACCAACATAGGATAGGTGTTTTTTTCGACGGGGTCCATTGGGGGGTCCTTTGGGGTCTTCCACATCTCCTCCTAAACCACTGGACCGATTTC
Organism: Magicicada septendecula; assembly: GCA_034769895.1. Lineage (NCBI taxonomy): Eukaryota > Metazoa > Arthropoda > Insecta > Hemiptera > Cicadidae > Magicicada > Magicicada septendecula. The sequence continues at coordinate 80,920,590 of CM068371.1, read as the reverse complement.
AACCAAACTTGGCACAAATATTTTACGCAACGGGAGAACCAACATAGGATATGTGTTTTTTCGATATGATACTTCGGGGGGTCCTTTGGGGTCTTCCACATCTCCTCCTAAACCACTGGACCGATTTCAACCAAACTTGGCACAAATATTTTACGCAAAGGGAGAACCAACATAGGATAGGTGTTTTTTCGATGGGGTTCTTTTGGGGGTTCTTTGGGGTCTTCCACATCTCCTCCTAAACCACTGGACCGATTTCAACCAAACTTGGCACAAATATTTTACGGAAAGGGAGAACCAACATAGGATAGGTGTTTTTTTCGACGGGGTCCATTGGGGGGTCCTTTGGGGTCTTCCACATCTTCTCCTAAACCACTGGACCGATTTCAACCAAACTTGGCACAAATATTTTACGCAACGGGAGAACCAACATAGGATATGTGTTTTTTCGATATGATACTTCGGGGGGTCCTTTGGGGTCTTCCACATCTCCTCCTAAACCACTGGACCGATTTCAACCAAACTTGGCACAAATATTTTACGCAAAGGGAGAACCAACATAGGATAGGTGTTTTTTCGATGGGGTTCTTTTGGGGGTTCTTTGGGGTCTTCCACATCTCCTCCTAAACCACTGGACCGATTTCAACCAAACTTAGCACAAATATTTTACGCAACGGGAGAACCAACATAGGACAGGTGTTTTTTTCGATACGATCCTCTGGGGGGTCCTTTGGAGTCTTAAAAAACTAACTTATTAGATCTGGTTACTATGGCAACCCAATGGAATAGATTCTGTTCTAAATATATTATCGCATTAAATTGAAGACCACGCGAACGAAGTCTTTATATATTATATATATACAAACACTTTCTTTCTTTGAGTGGCATTGCAACGCATGCCGGGTACTCGCTAGTTGCTAATATTTAGAAGGTTCATTCTAATTTATAAGCATAACGGTTACTACGCCCACGACTTTTTTATTACGCGATATCTTAAAATTAGCCAAGTATTCGTTTTAAATGTAAAAAGAAAGAGTCTAGATACAAAATTTTATTTTAATGTATGAAAAACTTCAAATTATAATATAAAACCTATTAAATTGCGTTATTTTAATAAATGAGTATTAACGAAACACCCATTTAGTTTGTGTTGGGAATCGAAATTACAATCTCAATTGATAACACACGCACTTGGAGTATATTAGAAGTGAATCAATACTGCTTAATACGTTTAAATTCTTAGATAAATGTGTAGGAGTAAATTAGCTTTTCATTTAACTGATTATTTTCAGTTGAGTGTTGTACAGATAGCACTAACAACGGCTTATTGAAGATATACCTTATCGATTATAGATAACGACGATGTACAAGTGACGATGTACTAGCGAATAACTGTTTGTTATTTAGGAAGAACTTGAGGAAACGAGCGCGATGTATGGGTGCGACTTTCGAAAGCAGGAAAATTCCGTTAATTGTATTGTTACACCTACGCGTTTAAGTTGTAAGAACTGAGAATGACTTGCAGTTCGTCGACACCCTTGGAATTAGATTTTGTAACTTTTAAATAACAATCAAATTGACAGATCAGGTATTACTTTAGAAAAGAAAAGTATGAGGATCTGTGTCTGTCGCGGAAAGTTGACAAACCCAAAACGCAGATTGTCAGAGGATGACATTTCCTCGTGAGACAGGAAGTGTATTGGTTCTTCAAGAAATATTGAATCTTAAACTGCCGAGATAACGCTATATGATTAATGTGTTTAATGAACAATTCAGACATTGCAGCTGAATAAATCAAAACTGTGTACATAATTATATTTATCTTTATTTTGTACGTAACTCTTGCAGGTTTCCAGTATTATGAATATTTCTTCAAATTATAAATACTTCTGCAAGCAAACTTTATTGAATTACATTATTATTTTCTTACCTGACGCACATTTCACCGAATGATTCTCTATCATCAGAGGCTTTTCTTCTTCTTATGTCTTCACTCATAAGATTGGTTTGCAGCAGTCTTCCACTGTGGTCGATCTTGTGCTTTCCTCTTCATTTCCCCGTAAGTTTCACAATTTAGAGGTTTTTATATGAATTCATTTTGGAAGAATATTGTTGAAATAGATGTTTCCAAAACAGTTAATTAATTGTTTTTTACGTCTAACAAATAAGTTATAGAAATGAGTTATATCACCTTGCATGGTGTTTTCATTCATCTTTATTTTGTACATTTTTGTGTTAAATCACCGTATTATGAGTATTTTTTGAAATTACAAGTACTTCTGAAAGTATTCATATGTATGTATTTATATAAAAACCTCTGAAGGTACAGGATAATCCTGTGAAACGTGCGTCAGGCGAAAAGACACAATAATATAATTCAATAAAATTTTACTTGCAGAAGTAATTAAAATTTCAAGAAATATTCAAACGAATAATTTTAAGAGGAGCAACAAACGAAGGTGGTGTGAACATTTGGGAAGACTGGCAGGTGACAGGATTGCAGTGCTAGCAATGGAATATAGACCGGTGGGGAAGAGAGATGTTGGACGGCCTAGAGCGAAGTGATAGAGCCTAATCCTTGAGGTTGATGATGGTGATGAAGAAATATTCATAATAATTGTATGTCTCTGTAAGCCGAATTATACAATTGTACTTTCAAGTTCGAGAACTTTCACAACCAGGAGAAAAGAAACTTTTTATTTTATTAAGTTAGCAGTGATAATATAAAGTATTTTTAACCTAATGGGTTACGTTTAGCTCGGCTGAAGTCATGCGTACTCCGAAGGGTCAGAAGTATGAAATCACGGAAAACTCAGAAGTGTCGTGAGGCACAGTACACCACAGAATACAAAGCGAGCGTCCTCTGTTTGGAAGCAAGATCGTCCAACTCGGATCCGCAACCAAATGGACTAGCAAGTCACCGCTCAGTACCGGAAAAAATGGCGCTCATTGAGTTCCTACCCGGACAGAGCACACAATTGAGGATGCTAAAACACAGAACGAATCTTGGTACTATTTCCTTCTTGTAAATAATTAGGCTAGCAGCGGGTCCGAAATGCTCCTTTGAAGAAAGGAAATCCAGATTGGGAAAGAAAATACATTTACTAAGTACGAAGTTACCAAACATTTTATGAATTATGTAAACTTATGTGTTATCGATTGGAAACAAGGGCCGGCCACACACTGGAGCGACATTCTGTTTCGCGACAGAACCGTTTTGGCACATTGTGTCGCAAAGTGACGCAGATGACTCTACTGACATTAGGATCTATAAAGCGCCACACACTTACTGCGATGTTGTCTAGAAGCGTCGCGAGACCCTTCGCGACCAAAGACGAAGCTCCTTCAATTTATGTCTCGCAGAAAAACAGCTTGCGACATTTTGAACTGCGCATGCTCTGGATTCTAACCGCACAAGGCGTGGAGTTTATATTACACTTATTTAATCCTACGTGGAATATCCTTTCGTTCTGATTCTTGCATATTGTTGTGTATTTATTATTATTAATTGCTACTGAGTATAAAACGAAACAAGTGTAGGTGTAGTTGAAATTGAAATACGAAAAACTTGTAGATGCCAAATAATGCCTGTCACGAACCCACGAACCACACACTTTTACAGCTCGAAAACAGCTGACGAAAAATTGTTTTGTCATGAGCCAATGTCTGAACCCTCTCTCCACCGAAGCGACGCTTTGCAACACGATACGTCAAAACGGTTCTGTCGCGAAACAAAATGCCGCTTCAGTAGCGGCCGGCCTTATGCGTCATGCAGCGCATAAGTGGAGTATATGTTTTAATGAAGTGTATACTAACAGCACAGCGATAGCATTGTTAATTGCAGAGTTGTTACCGCTGTCGTTACGATTGTACGGCGTGCTAATGCCTGAACAACTGTCGCGAGAAAACACGTTATGTCCTGTTACCGATTTATCAAACGAGAGGAAGCCCATTAACAAGAAACAACAAGACAGGAACTCGTTATCTGCTTGCTTGTCCTGTTACAGAGTGGCTCAGAAACCATAATGGAACATTGGATTGTACAGTACAGATATATTACTCAATTTGTATACACTTCAGTGTCATGATAATTTTAATGTAATTACCATGCACACATATTCATTTGTTTTCTATTGTCTGTACGTTTTCATCTACGCACACACACATGTTATTAAGTAATAATCTTATTTAAAATTATGTGACGCGCTGAATTATGACACTTGAAACTAAAACATAATACTTAAAACTAACATTTTTCACAATGTTTCATATAAACTAATTTATAATGTTCAAACCTGCAATCTCTTCTTATTCATACACCTTTACACGATATCATATGCCTTACTCTGTGACAGATTCCATATAATCTCCATTGCCCAATACATAGATCTCCTTATTTACATATGGTTTGTTTTGTTAAAAAAATCGTACTTTGCATAACTCCGTTGTACTACTCCGATTTGTTTAGATCAGGAACCTCTCTCTATAAGTAAGAACAAACTTCAGTAGTAACTTTAAAGCCTGTACAAAGATCGTCTTTTCCATACCCGGCACTGTAAAAAATCTAGTTATCGATGTCTGTGTTGTCTTTCTTACATGCTTCTTAATGCATTTCAATTCAAATATTGTATCTAGATCCCCCAAAGTATTGGACAGGATGAGCAACGCCTTATGGTCTCATTCCTCGATGAAGGGAAATATCCAACCGCACCTTCTCGGGGTTGGGGATGGGCATCACCTACGGGCGGCTAACGCGGCTCTGGATACCGAGTGACAGCCGGTATAAGCTGTCCTCCTCTGCTTTATATTGCAGGTAGAGGTTAGGGCAATCTCTTGCCCTTCTGGTAAGAAATTGCCACTAAAGGCGGATGGCCCATCATTTGGGCAACGGCATAGGATGCAGGAGGGAAGGAGAAACCTTCGAATTAAAGATCCGTATGGATATCTCATCCCCAATTTCCATGGATGGTATGGAGGCCCGTACCCGGGGTTACAAGGGTGAAGACTATAGCGGATGGACCAACCCCTCATGTGGGGATAGTACGCATGATGGCTGGACTTAAGTCATAAGACAGCAGTCCTGTTACGTCACCCTCTTCGAAGGGCTGGTAACTCTTCCAGAGTAATTAATTACTCGAATTCTTCACAGTAGAAAACCGGATGGATTTAAGGAACAACGACTACCTAAGCTTGCGTTTCGATGTTCACCCTTTGGTACAAGAGATGTAGGAAGACCGAGAGCGAGATGAAGAGATACTCTGCGAAGACGGAACATGCACAGTGCCTACTCCGTGTACAAAAATTGTATCTAGTTTTTGTTTTTTCACTATCTCTTATATAAACGAACTAGATTTACCAGTTTAACCCATCCATAGTCGAACAGTTGTTTTCAGTAAAATTCCATTTCACGCGGAAGGATCGAAATGTAAAGAAAATAAATTATTCTTTTCGGCTATGTATTTATTTCTTCTTTTTTATATTTTTTTACACAATAATTCTCATTTTATTTGGAAACCTTTTTTCCACTGATACGATGCTTGCGAAACGCTGATAATCGTGTCCGCGCGGCGGTTTCACTCAATCCGCTGGTTATGTGTGAATTTTTTCACAGCGCGCTAACGCTAGCCACCGTAGATAATGTAACGCTGCCACAATTTTGACTCGGTTGTTGGTTCTGTCGGGTCGGTTACACAAGTCCGTTCGTATATATACCTAAGCAAACAAACTCACACTGCATGCCAGTCATCCAGTCCGACAACGACAACAAAAACATTAAATTTCACAATTTTCAGTGTAAACACGAAATCAATACGCTATGTATTGAATTAACGGGATGTAATCGATTTACGTAATTTCACGGCCGGAATTTTCGAACCTCTTTTGAGAAGACGACTGAATCGATTCAAGTGACCCAGATCAGATGAATAACAAGTACCTCGTTCTACTTGACATAGATTCTTCGTGAAACGCGGATGACGTTCTGTGTGTGTATCGAAATCGTTCTTTACAGTTGATTGACGTCCCGCGTACCGGCACCGTTACGTTATACGTTTTAAGCAACGATCAGTCGTGAATGTGGATGGAAAGGGATACTGAATCTTTTTGCGAACGAACGGTTGTCTTACCGTGTATATAATGTAGAACATTTTGTGAACGAACGATTGTCTTACCGTGTATATAATGTAGAACATTTTGTGAACGAACGGTTGTCTTACCGTGTATATAATGTAGAACATTTTGTGAACGAACGGTTGTCTTACCGTGTATATAATGTAGAACATTTTGTGAACGAACGATTGTCTTACCGTGTATATAATGTAGAACATTTTGTGAACGAACGGTTGTCTTACCGTGTATATAATGTAGAACATTTTGTGAACGAACGGTTGTCTTACCGTGTATATAATGTAGAACATTTTGTGAACGAACGGTTGTCTTACCGTGTATATAATGTAGAACATTTTGTGAACGAACGGTTGTCTTACCGTGTATATAATATAGAACATTTTGTGAACGAACGGTTGTCTTACCGTGTATATAATGTAGAACATTTTGTGAACGAACGGTTGTCTTACCGTGTATATAATGTAGAACATTTTGTGAACGAACGGTTGTCTTACCGTGTATATAATGTAGAACATTTTTAGGAAAGTGTTGATTTAATATGAAGGAAAACCTTTTATAGAGCTTTAACGTAGTTTCTGTCTTCGGTGTGCTAACAAAATCGATATATATGCGCCGATTGGTCGGAGAAGTCTCCGAAATGAATAACGGTAAATGAGAAAATTTGCTTAGTTAAATAAAGGGAAAAGTATGACATAAGGTATATTCCATTGTCGGAAGCGATGTCCAATACGACTGAAATAACTATAGTACTTGTGTCTGAGCTTGTAAAATCGTAAAATGTACGTTATTCATGGATGGAAATAATTTATTTCTGTTACATGGCTTGCAGCCTTTCGTCAGTGATGCGTCTCTCAAAGCTCCAAATAGTCCTGTTAGACTAGGATTCTCCTTCTGTTACACGGAAACTTAACGACAGTCGTTCCTGTTAACACGCAGATTGTTTACCTGGTGACTCAAATATCAAACATACTGTGAACTGTGAGTTATAAACATTTCATTAACAAGTAAGCAAGGAATGTACTACTCCATTATAATAAAGCTTATAGCATTTGGAAATTACATGTGGCAAATGTAAAAACGTATAACACGATAAAAACTAATAAAATCGATTAGTGGAGGTGAGAGACAAGGAAATTGAGAAGAAATAAATGAATAAGAGAAATGAATAACTGTTCTCTGGGCTACATGGAAGCGACCCCTGGATACTAAATACTAGAAGATGTACTAGAGTCCAGTCGGCTGAGAAGAGGTTTTTCAGGTCAATTTTAGGAGGAACAAGAAGGGACAGACTTGAAAACGCGGTGATCAGGGAATTATAATTACCAAAACAAATCCTGTTTCACAGACCCGGAAGAACAAGAAATCCTAGGAGGCCAAAAATCAAATCGGTCGATCGACGAGTCAGAACGGACCTAATGGTCTAATGTTTGTGGGTGAAGAGGAAGAAGAAGAGAAATAATGAGTAGGTTACTATGTGCTATGGTGGGTTTCTAATCACGTATGTTTTGTACGTCTTGTTGACAAAAGACTTAACAGTTGTCAAAACTGTAGTTGAAATATGGGTAATCGGTGATTTAGCTTTATGAGAAATTATTCTTACAACCTATGATTCTGCGTTTTCAGCACATCTCTATTGCATTAGTTTTTTAGTTCAGTTTGCTCCTTTATGGAATTCCCCCACACTTTTGGTCCGGTTTTACGTATTTGGACGGGCTATGATAGCTTCAAGTCGTCTGTATGTGCTGCTTCGGCGGTCATTGTCAGCACATAATGAAACAAGTGCCTATTGTCTGAGCAACTGTCTCCTTTGGATAGCATTCTTCGTCGAGCATCACACCGAGCTGACCTTGTAACTAGCTGCGTGGCCCAGCCCCGGTCTGACTGTTCACGCGTTGTTAATTACAGCCAAGGATCGGATCCATGACTTTGCTACACCACTGCCGCTTCGATTTCAGTGTCAAACGTTGAATTCGATTTCACATTGAATTTACTGCAACCAATTGAACTTGAGGCCTTTGATTTCTGTAGCAGAGTTGAGACACGGAAATTAGATCCATTCTCTTTATAATCGCATTTATGATTTGTGTATTAATCCTTCGTTACGACTGATGTAGAAGAAATAGTGGTTAGAAGCAAATGGTTAATTATTTTAACCGTGTATAACGAAGGAAGCTTATTATGTGATTATTTTCCAGGAGGTTATTATGCAGTTATTACTGTAAAATATATGATTATTTTATTAACTCGAAACTTTTATAGAATTAGAAAAAGAGGCAGATGAAATGGGACTTATAATTAGTACTAAAAAGCGCTTGCCATGGTAGGCCAATTGGAAAAACTGTAAAAATTCTTATATTGAGAATTGTATTTTTGAAGATGTATGAGGCTCTCTGGAAGCGATATAAAACAAAAGAAGTAACAGCATAAGTAGTAAAATCCAAAGACGAATTAGGCCTATCAAAGGTAAATAGTGCGCTCACAGGAACGCTTTCAGATCACGACCGGTTTCAAAAATACAAGAATCAAATTATGGAGAATAAAGTTTAACCAGGGATAAGACATGCAGCAAAACACTGGACTCTCCTTAACTGTGACATAAACATACTTAGAAGTTTGAGACGCAAACGTAAAGAAAAATACACGGTTTACTTTTGGATGGGGATGCATGGAGAACAAAAAAATAATATAAAGGTTGAAGAAATAAGGGAGAGCAAAGACATCGTGCAGTAGTCAGATCGTTTAGAAAAACTTGGTAGAACATGTTCACAGAGACGGACTACCTACTCTCGTAGTTAGAAATGTAATAAGTGCACCCAAAAAAGAAGATGGAGACTAAGGAGGAGAGTGCTAAATATGAAGTAGGATCTGGAAGACGCGTTACAGGAACTGGAGGAAAGTGTTCAATAACAACTGAGTGCAGACGGTTCGTGTTGTGGGAAGTCAATGTTTTCTACGGTCTGTAGTGCTGCCGGAGGGGCAGGAATGCTAAATGTGTATAACGAGGACCCATTTCGTAAATGAAAATTGTAACATTTCAATAAGTAACTTACAATAAGACATCAGGAACGTTTTTAAAGGTCGGAAAGTAAAGAAAAAGTAAGTGTAGTGTTATAAAACAATATGTTCACTGAATGATTTAATCTAGACTATTTATTTTTCGCGTTGTGTACGGAATTTGAACTATAATTTTATCCAGTTTTTTCCATCGGAAAGGAGGCGAGGACTCTTTATTGCGGCGACATTCCATTATCTTTCTGGGATTCATGGTCAGGGAGTAGTGGAAAAAATAAGGAGGCTGATTATTACGAAAATATAATAATAAAGCGATTATTGAATGATTTCATCTGACTGTAAGGTCTATTTCCTTTCCTGCGGACAGTGTGAGAGGATTATGTAACGCTATGGACCACGTTTCTCCCTAGGACCGTCCTTTGGGACCCCAAATTAGTATCTGATAAGACACCGCCGGTTATTACTTATGGAGGCAAGAAATGGACGCTGATAAAAAAAAGGAACAAGAAACACTATGAAGTTTTGAAAGAAAAGCTCTTAAAACGTCTTTATGGCCCGGTTAAAGAAGATGACGAATAGAGAATAAGAACTATCCAGGAGATAGATGAGCTATTGAATCAAGAAAACCTTGCAAGATTCATAAAATCTCAACGAATACAATGGTTAGATCACCTAGAGCGGATGGATGATCGCCGTATGCCAAAGAAAATTCTGAGTGTACAGGTCTATAAAAGCAGAAAGAGGGCCCGACCTAGGATAAAATGGTTGGATGATGTGCTAGAAGATCTCAGAAGAATGGGTATGAAGCGTTACAGTGATATGGCAATGGGCAAGATATTTTGGAGAAGATCGGTGTTGGAGGTCAGGGCTCACGTTGGGCTATAGTGCTGAAGAAAAATATGTAGGGTCTGATACCGAGCCATGATTTGTCGGTTGAGGAATTTTGGTCTATAGTGAGTTTGGGCACACACTATTTATACGATCGTATATGTAGCTTCCTTCGTTTCAGCTAAATATTCAGAAGACCATCGCTGCTTCGGACACCTTCGTAGCCCGCTTTCCCGACAGCTGGCGGCATACACGTATAGGAACACTGTATATTATAAAAACCGTTTGTATTTGACTTCCTACAACTTTCTCGCCGCAGTAATTTGTACCGTAACACTTATTCGCTACGTCGCGTCGTGATCGTGCAGGCAGTGCTGTACTTTCACAGCCCAATACGTGTGCCGTATGTAGAACAGCGGGGTACACTGTACACTGTACACTGAACGTTTTTACTAGACTTCAGAAGAAAGAAACTCAACGTGCGGTGTATAGTTTTACGTGTGACTTATATGTTACGTAAAACACATTCTCGCTTGCTATAAATTAAATATATAAGTTTGTATACGTGCTGCGTTTCTGAGTGTGTATTCACGTTAGACATGCGGTGTGTTTGTTGTATGAAAATATTATTGAGAGTTCAAAGAAGTTTATAAGTTATAGATTCTTCTTTAGAAATATTAAGCCAGTGAAAACATGTAGAGTTTAAGCTGGAACGTAGAGGAATAAAACTAAATAAGAACGGAAATCTCGCTTCCAGCGTTCAGATATACAAGAACCGACGGTGAATACGTCCGTATTACGCGAGATATACATATACAGATGAAATAATCAGACATGAAACGGTTCGCGCAGATTGTAGTGGGAAGCAGGGAAGGCAGTGCAGGAAGGTGATGTGAGGTGAGCAACCATGACACACAACTATGTATTTGTTCTGAACGCAAAATGATTGAATGGAAAACAACCCGCAAAGCTACGCATATTTTGACACTGCGCATTCAGACACCCGTTTCTTGTCTAATTATTTTAGCTGTAGTTGGTGGCACTGCGAGATGGAAGATGAGCTGTAACTGAATACAGTTAACCAACTTGAAACTCGTTCGAGTTACGGAAGCAACGGTGAATGTCGAAAGTTAGTGTACGAACGAGGAAGAAACTAAAGATCGAGTAAAACGGAGAATCGTTTTTAACGCTTCAAATATTGATAACCTCCGGCATGCCACCGGAAATTAAAAAACATAAGTTTACTAGTTGATTCATATGTAGCGGATGAATCGGGAAGTTACAGAAGTCGTGAAGAAAAGTCAATACAAAGATGAACTTGATTAAGAACAACGGGTCGTTTATCGGAACAACAAAGTGCAGGGGAAGATTCCACTAAGATTGTTCACCAACATACACTGTACTTCCGCGAAGACTTCTCATATGAGAGGAACGCTTACATACAATCGTGTTACTTTATGGTGGCCGGTCCATAGCTGCGCGAAAAGTAGAGATAGTGGGGAGTGCTCACTCCTAAACTCTCCATTTCAAAAACGTCTGTTTTTCTATTGCTACAGCCGTCACTATTCAGAATGACGAATTCAGAATTATTTAGTCGTTAGAAGTCGAATTTTAGGGAATTGTTGAAATTTCCTGAATTCATTCAATTACTATTTGACATTTTGTTCAGTGTCGCTGGAAATTTTATTAGAATTTTTACAAATACAGTATATATATTTGTAATACAAAAACAACTCTGTTTATTGTATTCCACCATAAAATAACGGGGCGTACGTTCTACGCACGCATTCCAAACACACATACATCAGTACATAGTCCAGGTGGCGTGAAAACTTGTTTAAGCGCTTATTTTGAGTGGCTGTATTAAACAGACCTACTGTACGTGATTTAGTGAAGGCTCATAATACGCAGTCACGTGTGAACTTATACTGTTTGCAGGGTGAGGAGTAGTTTGCATACGTCACGTATAGGGTGAGGATAGAGGGATAAAAGACCGAAGAACGTAAGAACTTTACGGCATGATCAAAAACAAACTAAGAGAAAACTGTTTGTTCCCTGGAAAATAAGGTGTTCCCCGGTAGAAGCTGAACAGGACAACTCAGAGCACAAAAGAAAAATGTAACATGACATTCGGTGGATACGAAACTCAATCTCATTCTACAAAACTAACTGGGGTATATACGCACGCCGTGATTCGTAGTGCGACGACATAGTTTTATTTTTAGTGCGCTGACAGAATGATTTACGCAACAGATAAACTGGGCGTCCTCCACCTAACGTGTCCTACGGAACCCACCGTGCCGAATGCCATTTGGTTAACTGGCAAATCAATAGTGAATTGTTCACTTGTCAGTAACAATACGTTCTGGTGAGTAATGACGAATATTATAATGAAAAATGTTTTTAAACCGAGGTGAAAACACTAATCACATACGCCACGGGTTATTTCTCTTTATGTTATAGCTTACCTAAATTAGATTTACTAAAACTATCATAGACCTTTACGGGAGTAGAATATACTCAACGCCAACAGCACAAACCCTTATTGGACCCACCCAATCGTATGTTAGTGTATCAAACATAATTGTTTGTGATGTGACAGTGGAAATGATTTCGTGTTCATCTGTAAATTCCGACAGAACATAAAAACGTACGAACCACAAAAGTCGTTTTAAAATTTGGTTACCGAATTTACGTAAATAAAAAATATTAATGACTTATGTTATTCGAAATTTTTTTATACGACTTATAAATACAAACTAATTATATCCTACAGTTTCGCTCATTGTTCTGCTACAGCAGAACGTAAACCGTAAATACAAAAGCAAAAACAAAATTAAATAGATGAAATTCAGTAAAAATATAATTGTCTTTGTAATAGCGTATGTTGGAGTTGTCAAGCTTCGGTTAATCTCAATACAAAATCCTTTTTATTGTTTCTCTAAAGCAAGCGTCAGAAAATGTGATAAGAATCAGGACGTTTCTGTTAATTTGATGTTTTCTACATAAAATTGTTGTTAAGAAATGGCAATAGGTGCTTTATTGTAGATGTGATTTTTGTTTCACATCTACTCAACCTGTACTGGCTGATTGAAAAAAGTCCTAATTGTTAATTAAGACAATTACTTCTTTATAAACAATCTTTAAAGACCGTGTGGATTTACTATGTCCAGCTACGTGGACAACCAAAAAAGAGCCGTACAAAATTTACGATTTCCAGAATAACGTTCCAAGAAATATCGTCGCATGGTAGTTCCGAAACGATCGCGTCCGTAGAGTTTGAAAATGATCCATACAATGACGGAAAAAAGCAAACGAAAGCGAAGCGTAACGACAAACTCATTACTATTGAGAACAGCTTTTGGACAATGCCAACGTACGGAGAAAAGTCCAAAGTGTAGTAACTTTGTCAATAACATACGAAACTAGTGTTCTACTTTAGGCCCTAAAGTAAACCGTAGGGTCTGTATCTAGTTTAAGAATTTTGTGGTGAATTGTATATTACTGGACATAACAACTTGTAACACAATTTACAGTTAACAATACTTCATCATCGAGGACTGCGAGAGTGGACAGGCAAGATCGTCATCCGCGATGGTGACGTGTTCCGAGCCTTAAGTTGGTTTCCCGCCATGAGACTGGTGATATTAGCAGCTGGTCGCCTGCTACCGGCTAATACTTTGTATTACTGAATGTGTAAAATTTACTTCGTATGTATGTTGTGATAAAGATTTGATATTATTGAGCTAATATACGGTATCTCAGAATTGAGCTATACAGAATGTTTCGAATCAAAATTATGGCGAGCAGGCTTTCCGATCTTTTTAAAATGGGGTTTTCATCGTACCTTGAAGTAACGAAGTAGTCGTTATCTACATTGTTCTATTTTATCAACTTATTTTCCTTTATATCACTTACTTTCCAGGTATCCCACCCAACTGAGCACGTGTAATATCTTTCCTTACCTACGACTTTATGACTTATAAGGTAAACAGCCATAGAGCTGAAAATGAGTCATCCTCTTAACTTATGGGAACTATGTAGCCAGCACCTGATTTGCCGTCTCGGCTAGGCATGGGAAACCGCGAGGCGTGCAAGAGCCTAATTGCGGGAGCCATTGCCTTGTAGTGGTAACCCATTGTTACGGACGACTCTCTAAGCTCCTGCGAGCGAAGCCTTAAGGGGGCCACGGAGACGCGCTGGAGACTGGCTGGTGCAATACATTCCAGAGATCCCCCATGTCATACACGCCCATCGTGTATTTGTGGAACGACCTGTAGGAACATACCGTTCATCGGGCTCCGGGCTGGACAACGTAAACAAACCAGGACGCGAGACGCCCCATGCATGTTCAGACTATATGGATGCAAAGGACACAGGCCTACACGCACTTTTGGAGGCATTGCCATTGCCATACCAGTCTATCAAACTGACCAAAGTAATATCAGGATCAGCAATAGCCCCTGGTTTTATAATCAATGAACTTTAGCATTCCTGCAAGTTCAAGCAAAATGGTAAGGACGCCAAACTTCTTCAAGAAGATAATCGTTGTTACCGTTTTCTTAGTCTATACGTTTTACAACGCATGAGACGTTTAACGCTATTGTACTCATTTTAAATTCATACTTTAATTATTGTAAGAGTTCATATATAGTGGAGTTATTGGAAAATCTACCCAAATCCACTCATGTGAGTTTATGGAAAACTGAAATTAAAGGGTTTCAAATGCAGTGATAAATCATAAAACTGATTTTCAAGTTTATTTTTATTATTAATAGAGTTTTTTATTGATTACATAGCTGTTAAAAAAAACGACAAAGAGAAAAACATAAAAAATGTCGTCTTTTAAACATCTTGAAACATCGTTAAAACTTATGGACTTGGGTAGTTTTACCACTAACCCTTCGATATACTCTTAGGATAATTTTATTGCACGTGCGAATTCGAAGAAAGAAGCATCAACGCAGAAAGAGTCAATACCCTCCAAGACATATTCCATTATCTGTCTGACGCGACGATAATAAAGTAAATTTATGTTCGTTTAGTCTCCAACTCTTGGTTTCTAAGTACACAAAAGTAATATATGTTGAAACGGGCGTGCATACAGGCGCAGCCAGGAGGTTAAATATAAATATAATATATGGAAAACATACGAGAAGGACTTGCGTACGTGTACGCGTGCGAGCGCGAGGAGTTGCCGTGTGGTTAGCGCGGGGGCGCTGGCTGGGTCGCTCACCCCTGCTGCTGCCTCCTGCACGTTTACCTTGCCTAAGGTCACGTCCCCGTCCCTCCAACCTGCCCACAAGATCTAATGAAGACGGAGTTCTACAAAACGGTGAAAACATCAAAAAGCCGCCGCACGTCCTTTGGTGCAACCGCTGAACATGTGGATCACGTGTCTAAGTGAGTGAGTGATTCCTTTAGTATCTCGTTATTACGATATTGTTGTTAATATTTCATTGACATAGCGTAAGTGATTATCGTCTGTAAGTGTTACGTTTTAATTGTCTGTTATGATGTGTGTTTCGCAAAGTCCAAGTCTCATGGGAAGCAAATCGTGAGAACGTTTAGCAGTATTATCGATCTGGGTTTGGCATGAGAAATTTTTGTTGTTTAACTCGTGTTTATGATACACTATCCTGAACACAATCAACTTTGAAAAAATTATTACTATTAAATGAATTAATTATTAATATTATTGAAATATATCCCCTAGTTTTCAAACATACGTATTACATGTTAATTGACACAATTCATTTTAACATGTATTATGTTATAGATAACTATAACATTTCAAAACAGAAAATATGCTAAAATGGAAATTTTAATCTTCCTGTGTATTATTGTATTCATTGTTCATAACCTAAAGATATCATACGTATGATTTATAATAAAATTTTAAATTACTCACAGACATAATTTCTATCGATTTGTAATTTAAAACTTTATTATAAATCATATGTATGGAATCTTTAGGTTATGAACAATGAATACACTACAATAGAAGATTGAGATTATAGATACCATTAGTAAGCAATAAGTGTATGTGTATATTAAAAATACATCACATTATCATTAGTGGACATTTTAATTACGATTCTAATTTCTCTTGCGTACGTCATAATGGAAAAAGGGAGACAATCCGATTACAAACTAATAATATCGTTAATCTTCTAATAATAATGGGTTAAATAATATAATGTGTGTAAAGAATGTATATTATAATGTCTTTATCATTATCTACATATGTAACACGAAAATTTCATGCAGTAATTGTATAATATTATGTATATCGTTAATGTAATTTCTTCTGCAAGTAGTGGTATTATTGAAATATTATCTATTCTGCAAGCGATAGATGAATTGAAATGATAAAATCATAATACAACAACTTGCAGAAGAAATTATATTTAATAATACAGATAATATTATATATAATGTATTTATTACACTGTGTGTATTTATAACAAAAATTAGTTTATTTTTTCATGTATTAAACTTTATACAATCTGGCTCACACTTCAGATAATCAATTTTAGAATCGCCAGCATGTATTCTATGCAATATACTGAGACTAACACATTTTAGTCTCTGTTAGTTCAAAATTAATTCTACGAGATTTGCGTCACAATACGTAAGACGTAATAATTACAAAAGAAAGTAACTGTTTCAATATAATTGTTTTATGTAACTACATTTATATTTATAATTGTAGTTATAAATAAGTAATTAAATTATATACCCCGTCTGTGTGTATAAAAAAGCTGTTGATAATTTCAACATATTATTGAAAAAAATATTTTTATTTATATGAAATTACTGTGAAATAATTTTTTGAATTACAGTACTACGTCCACTGCTGTTGTTTTTATGAAGTGATCACTTTTAATGAATAAGATCCGTAACTTATTTGTTATTAAAATAGTTGTTTGCCGGGCTGTAAGGCCGTGATCCAAATTTGTCGATTGCTGAGGTTTCAGCCATCCGCCATCCTTCGACGGTCATCTTCAGTGCTTAAATCAGGCTACACACTGACACAGATGTCTCAATCAGTGACCGGCCGTAAAAGCCTTAGACAAAATTTAAGAACCGTATTTGGTTCTGATACAAAATCGTGATTCGTGATTCGAACAAACGTTACTTCAAGAACTGTAATCGCAATAATATTTCGTACAGTGTTTGTTCTGTCAATTACTGGTGTATTCGTTGTACCGATTACGAAATATTCACATCTTCCATCAGCGTAACAACACAACAGAAATCGACCCTGTCAGAAGACGACAGAATTGCTTTTTGGATATCGAATTCGGCAATCGTAATTCGGAAGAATAAACGCCGTTACGCGGACTAGACGTTCTGTAATTTGCTCGCACAATACAAGACTCGAGTTGAACATCGTACCGGGAGTGTTCTGTAAACAACAAACTCGTTCAGCGCCTGTTGACTTCATATCAGTAAAGAGTTTATGTCGTGCGCCACTGGGTGGTGCTCGCGTTTATCTGTCTTATCACAATTACGCCAGTGTTGATAAATTGTTTGTTATAAAAAACGTGTTGTTGGATTTAAAAAAAAAATCACTTCAAATATTCCGAAAAAGTATCACTTTCCAAATACTGTGTCACGTTTTCGTTACGGAAATACGAGATTCGATGGACAACTCTACGCACCACGATAGATTAAAATACTGTTGCCATAAATTTTGGTTTAAAGGTCTTAGATTCTATCATTTTCTTAGTGATTCAAATTCCTTTTAAATGTCGCGTCATGTTAGTGTTATTAGCGTGCAGTCAAGATTTTTTTTTTTTTTTTTTTTTTTTTTTGTGAAGAAGATAGAATAGAAATCTGCAAAGGTATTTATAAAATCGATCAATTCCCATAGACGTTGTGTAAATATGGAAAAACATTGGTTCACTGTAAATATCTAATAACATTTTTTTAGTTTTAAATAAAGTGCGACTGTGTAAAACTGAAATCAATACAGACGGTCTGGGAATTCCACAACAAAAAGGTCTGCCTTGCGCTTCAGTAGTGTCTAGCCACAGTTTTCCTGATACATCACACCCAAGGTGCACAAGAGCATGATACTGAACAGCATTGTTTCACTTATCTAAAAAAGTAAACATCCGTTATATTATTTTATGATTACGTCAAATTTTTGTAAAGTAATATACACAGATATAAGAGTAATGGTAGTGTATACGTATATATAGAGTAATATGTATATATACACATTCTTAATATATAGTAGATCCAATGTTGCATCCGTATTTCGGATGTAGTAGAAATATACATACATACATATTCGGCACTACAGCCCAGGTTGGACCTTGGCCTCCCTAATGCATCAAATGAATAATTATCCTCTGTGCATAAATTATATAGATTTCTTCTGCTTTCTGATGCAGAAATCAGCATGTCTTTAGTTTCGATTCAGCTCCTTGTATACCTGAGAGTTGTTTATGAACGTGAATGTTGTTCTTTGGTCATGTTTTGTTTTCTTATTCATCATATTACATATATGTGTGTGTGTGTGTGTGAGTTCTTAATGGTTAATTTTTATTTCTTAAATGTTACGTTTTATTTTCTATTTTGTTTCTAAACTTTTTATTTATTATATCCATTGTATTCAGTAATTTGACACCTTTTCTTACTTTTTTTAATTTCATTTGAGTTAGAAGTATTTTGTACATTCAAATTAAACAGCCCGTTATAAACAGAGCGTTTACCATAACTTTGGAATATATAGTTTAGCAGATTTAATCTTTAGTAGAATCACTCAGAACTCTAAACCGAACTTGTTGCATGTTTGAACGCACGATTTTCGACCGACTGTAAAGACCACAAAGTCTTAATGCCGCTTTGTATAACATTGGCGTGAACGAAGGGGTTCCGGCTAACTGTATGTATAAATACAACAGGGAAGCGAAATGAATTACAATACCGAGGTCACATATCGACGATCGATTGTCCGCACAAATTACTGTAGGAATATTTTCTTAATGAGTTCACCGCAACAAAGGAAAACGGAAAGTAATGAAACGGATCAGTCACAATATGGTGTAATTAAGTCGTGTTTAGTGTCGCACAATGGTCAGACATCCGATACGATGCCGACGGGCGAAGGCTGCTGCTGCTGGATACATTAATTAAAAACCTAGTAACGCGGGTGGGAGACTGTACTGTGACCCGCGTGCGCGCGCGTCCATTGTGTCGATCGGCGTTCTCAAGGCCTTCTTCACGACTCTGATTAAAAACCATCTAGCTGGCGGTGAAAGTCTCCTACACAGCTGGAGCAGCAGCGTTGTGTCCAGTCCCATTGTGGTTACTACGTCACACAAACAGCCGGAGACACGTAAACTGATTTTGTATCTGTTATCTGTTGCGTAAACTTAAACGATGAGTAATCGTTCACATTTTTTTAAAAAGTTGAAATTAAAATAAATAAGAAGAAACACGGTTTTCACTTATGGCAAATTAATAGGGTGTCTATAGAGGTACCGAAGGGCACGCCCGTTCCTAGCTTCTTATAGAGCTACCGGCCGAGGGTGTTCAATTAGGATCTAATTGAGCGTGAGTGTTCGCCGAGGCCTGGTCCAAGATTCACCTGGCACAGATGGGTTACTACCGAGGGCACTAATTAGGTGGTTGCCCTCAGAGCCGGCACAGCGGCGGTAGAACTTTCGGGAAAGTGTCCGTAAGGTGGCGTTCAGGGAACGGACACGCAGGTAATGAGGTACCGAAGTATTTCAAAAGAAGAAAATAGGAGAAGTATAGGAAAGTCGTGCACGGAACCAGTGTTTTGTTATGTGTGTGAAGTGTGAGTGTATAAAGGAACATCTTTTTAGCGTGAATATGTAATGATAAAGGACCAGCTTTGTTTGTACTAATTTAAGGATTAGCGATAAAACGACGAATAGTATCAATATACTGTGCGGTGAAGTAACGTAGCGATTAGTTACAAAGGAAACCGTATCTCGCGACAGCACACGTTTCATGTTATTATTTACAGCACTTCAGTGTTAATCCTACTTTTGTTGCGGTTCCCTTGAATTTTGAGAGTATCGTTAATTCTCAGTTATCGTGAGTCATGTCTAATTTTGTATGAGACAAGACCCTGCAAATTTGATAGTCAAACGATTCATACGAATCGATTTAAAATGGGCCTTCATAAATATTACGTCTTGTTTACTGCACTGAGCCTGTCTCTCGCTTCCCTCTGATCTTTACAACACTCGTGCAGGCCTGTACCCCAAAAAGCGTTGTTAATACTTGGTATAAAAAATGTTCTTAAATCAAATTCTTTATTGGCGTCTTAAATATTGACACATCTGATTGTAAAAATTACTCTGTAAATTCCTAAGAAATTCGTCATTACAATCATCACCATCGTCATCACTACCGCCTTCTTCTTCAATTCTAGCTCTTCTTCTCCTTGCTCCCTCCCCATCTTCTTTCTTTTACTTTTTCTTTTTGTGTTTCTCATTTCCATTCTACCCTTACGACCTGTTTTTCATCTGTCATGCCTGTCGATATATTACTTATCTTATCATAAAATCGTACGTCCGCTTCCTTTGGGGTAACTCTTCGTAAACTTAATTTTCTTCAAAAATGTTCTGAACGTTCTGTCTTTTGACTCTTCTTATATTTTTAATTTTTTTGTCCGTTTCCTCTTGGAGTATTCACAAATCTCCCTGCCGTCGTGTGCCATCTTGATAATTTGCTTATTACGTTCTTTTCATCTGCTCTTTACCCAATCCTCAATGTATTGTATTTACCTGGGTCTTCTTCTACCTCGTTTCCGCATAAGCGTGTTCCGCAACTTGAGCTAAACATAGACTATATTTTTATTTCTCAGGTTCTAATGACAATATTGAGTAGACGTTTACTCTCCCCACAGAAACGTTAAAGCTTCACGTTATCGTAGGTCCAGTGTCGTAGACTGCGTACGTGTACGAATCCTCTGAACTTCTGTGCAACATTTTGAGCGTCACTACTTGCACATGTGGGATGGAATCCCAATGATTCATTAATATGGAAAAAGGAAACGATAAGTAACGTTTCGTAACATTGCAATGAGGAGAATTCAGAGTATTTCATGGAAGAAAAGGATGAGCAGCGACGATGCGGTGATGAGGCAAAAAGACGCATGAGAAGCAAATTGTGGAAATGTTAACGGTCGGGGCACAATAGCTGCATGACTCACATTACTGGAAGGAAAGGTCGACGAGAAGAATACTAAGGCGTTACCTAAAAAGAGGTCCTCCATCAAGTGGCTGCGCAAAGGGTTTGAAAGGTGGTCAACAATACGAGCTGATGCCTTGAGAATATGACGACCCATCCAGAATATGTCCGAATCGAAGTTGCAGGAAGAACGAGATTTGCACGTGGCCATGAGTTTCGTCAACCGCGCGCCTACCTCGATTAAAATTTCTTTTCTGTCACTCGATTTTCTTCCTGCTTTTACTTTAGCTTTGGGCAGCAGAATAATATACATACGAGCGGTTTTCAGTTCATATCATTAAACATAAGAATTTACTTTGTTTACGGTCAAGTGACAGAGACTGTATTAATTCAGACGTGGCGTGGGCTACTTACGGTGTAAGTGTTCGTACGTACTCTCTTCTTTTGTTCGGTGTTCAGTCGGGTGGTTGGTTGCACACGCTCAAATCCACTTAATTTTGCTCACCAACCAGTCAGTCAGTTATCTTCAGCGCCTCTCGTTTACTCGCCTATTCTATTGCCTGCGGCCGTGCTTAACTTCGTAATTTTCGGTGTGTTTTTGTGCGACGATTCTGTGGTGCTGTGTAGTGACAGTGGACTGTATCGTTTGGGAAAATAGAAAAAATGTCCAAAAAGTGGTTTTTCGGCACACCTTGCGAATACTTCAGTTCATACAGAGGTGAGAAATTTCAGTTACTATATTCAGTCGGAGCTGCTGTAAAACACACCGGAAGGACATTACTACAATGAGTTTAAAACTTCATTAAAACTGTTTATATTAGCGTTTATTGTTTTACTATAAAGTCAGTCGTTTTAGTCAAATAGTCTTTTCCATGAATGATTCGTACCATGTTTCGTGGGGCCGTACTGGTTTCACGAGGCTCTCGTAGCATCCCTTTCGCGTGCACATACAGGCAACAAATATTTCAACATCATTCAGTAACATAGTGTTTGCATTGGCTAATCTTTTAGAAATTATTTTCAAATCTTCCAAATTCAAATACCACTGTTTCATATCTGTTTCATAACATAGCCTTCCATCACGCCATGATTCTTAGAGATATAGCAGTAATGCACATCACGCTTTTATACGGAAAATAATGTGTGTCATATACAAATACAATGAAACAGAATGGCAAAGGAAATGACCAATCTGTTCCATTTGATTTCTAACGTAATACGTCTTTTCTGTGGTACTTAGTGAAATAAGAAGTATAACACATGTTTTGTGGAAGAATAATCTTGATTCTTACATATTACTGGGGTTCAAATGGAACAAAAGAAACAAGACTTTCGAAAAGTTCCTCGATTTAACGCTGGCTTAAAACGTTTCATTAATCAGTAAATCCACATTTTTTTTGTGTACGCACATATACAAAGTTTGGCAATAAAATTCGCAGAATCTATTCCGTGTTTTAAATTAAACTCAACACGCTCTATTTTGACAGCACTCAATTTTCTGCGTCTTCTGTGATGTCAGTTTGGTTGTCTAAGAAATTTATACTCATAGTTGTCACTGTTATTTGTCCTACTGTTAACCGCTCAATATTGGTCAAACCTTGTTGTTCTCTTAGCCATTATTAAATCCTACCCGATCAGAAAGGCATTGTCAGCCGACAACGGTAAACCTACTGGCAGTCCCTCTTCACTGCACCTCAAAATAATTTTGTCTCACACAGGTTGATAACAACTAATTGTTATGTGAGTTGTTTTTGTTCTGAAACAAAACATTATTATTTTTTATTAGTACAAAACGTCGCACTATTATTATTTTTTATTAGCTTATTGCTTTTTTGAACTAAGCATTGACTTGAGTTCGTAAGCATGACTGTGAGATCTAACCACGTAAAAGCCTAGTTTTTTAATCGTTTATTTGCACTGTCTTTAGATTCATCAAGATTTTACTATCATCTATACTACACTTTGTATCTGCTTCGTTTAATTCTTTAAGTAATTCGCTTCCTATTCATCTAGCTTCCTATTCTCTAATGCGCTGAATTTATAAACGGAACAATTGACCTTAATGGCGTGTCCTCGTCACGTAAGTTCAACTGACATTTGAATCTCGGTGAGCCCGGATTAGACTCCTTAAGAAATTATTCTATTCTGTTATTAAGAAAAGCTATTCTCTCTAACCGATTTTTTCAGTCGTGTCTTAAATTGTTTTATGTAGCCATCATTACATACTTAGGCCTCACATTCCCTTTTTTTTTACTAAATGTTAACTAGACAGTTAAATAAACTATTGCGTTTATTCGATACATATCAGAGTATAAAGGAACAACAATTATGACCAGACGCGGAATATTATGGCTCTGTTTACTAGTATAAAACCACTTTTATTTCTTTAAAGTTTGTTTTGAAACAATCCCTGAGAAGCCAATAATCGTGTTTATTAGGACAGCTTTCAGATACGCTCAAGCAGGATCGTAAGTAAATAGCCCGAGATTAATTTAAATATCGTTTAAATAATAATTAAAGTATATAACGTTGGAAACCATAATAAATTATACAGTCTTGGAATAAGATGTGCAATAGGAACATGTTTGCTTTTGTTTTTGCAACTACAAACAAAGGAGCTGTTTATTTCTTTTTTGTTAGGAGAGAAAATAGAAAGAAAGAAATTGGAAGAAAAATTGAAATTCCTTATCTGTAACGGAGGAAAGTCCTTGACAACGCAACAGCACGCTCGAAATGTTTCGCAGTCATAATCATATTAGTGTGGCTTACGAGGAAAACTAGCTCTGTTGACGGGAGTGTCGTTAAGATATGATAATAAATAAAAACCTTCCTCTCTGTGTCTCTTACCGGAGAAGCAAAGAAGGAGAAGAAGAGAAGATGATGACGACGACGATAAATGCTGTAGCTTGTAGCATGGGCAGTCTTTGGTTTTGTAGCAAGTAGCACGTTTTGCTCCGTCTAGACATCACTCGAAGAAAAATAACCTTCTGAAAACGATTACTACATGCGGTTGAAAGAGATCCAAATGAACACACCCTAGAAGATAAAAACGACATGACAACAAACAAGGAAGAACTAAAGTCCTGAAATGTTCCAGAAATGGAAAACAAAAGGCTGAGATGTTTATGGACGGGTGGGAAGTTAGTGTAACCTTTATTAAATATCTTAGGAGCTACCATCAGATGGGAGAACCACCAGTGATGTAAAAAGTATAACTGCATAAGCAAAAGGAGCATTTTTCAAGAAAAGATTTTTCTGGGTGTCAGAAACATGCCCTTAGAAATCAGGAAGAAACTTATAAAAAGTATCATTCAGAGCAAATGTACATATGGTTAAAAAATCTCAAGCCTGAGAAACTGGACAGGAGCTACCTTGAAGTTTTTTTGGAGGAGGGTCTTAAAGATACCGTGGACAGAAAGTGATGGACGAGGAGAGTGGATGAAAAAGGATTCTGTTTAAAACCACTGCGATACGAAGAAGCAGTACGGTTTGTCACCTACTACATTATTCAAACTGATTCACAATCCTGATCGAGGGAATTATTGAGGAACGTAGTGGGAGGTGAAGGCCCTGACAAGAGTATACGGATGAGTTAAAAGGAGGAGAAAGTATGTAGTGGTTAAGAGACTGTTTCGGAAGGGAAGAAGTTGCGAGCTCACCAACCGATATGCTGAGCAGATGAAGAAAAGAAGAAGGAGAAGAAACGGCAGTCATATTGTATTAGGCGTGTTATTCCATTGGTCGTACAATGAATAGCCACAGGTGAATACCAAGTAAGACACGGTTCGACCAGGAAGCACAACGGTCACCCGTAGCGTAAATTACGCATAGTACCTGAAATTAAAGTTTCCGCGTTGTTATTTACTTAATCATACAGCTCCATCAACGCGAGCGAAGCCCGGCGCTAGAGCTGTATAGTACAACTACAAACCTAACGTATCATCCTGGGGCGAAAGAAAACGTGTTATAGTCTCAACCAAATTCAAATTGAATAGAAATTAGAAAACGCGGTCACTAGTGGGATGTATATTTACTGCCTAACTTCTGTCCACACGTTCTTACTTTCTCCTGTAGTTTGCAGTGAAAACAAATAATATGACTACTCGTAAAACAGTGGTGATAGGGATTGTTGTTTTTGAGAATGAAGTCTGCGTTTTATTCCGACAAACAATCAAAACGTAGTCTTGGTCAGTAAAGACCAACAAGAAATCAGTTTCATTGTATAGAAATATTATTTTTGATTCCTCACGAACACACGCAGAATCCAACGCAGGTGCCTATCCTTCTGGTACTAGTCTAACTGCGCTTGCAGACTCGTTTTGAGATCTTTTTTCAACATCTTCTTTACTAAAAACAGATGAAGATCAAAATGTATTCCGATCTAGTTTTTGATTAACTGAAATGGAATGCAGTTCGATAGTTTTTATTTCCAAATGTACATTTTTGTTTCGTCACCGCTCTTAAAACAATTTGCTATTTGAAATTTCGTCCACTCTCGTTTCTATCGAAATTACTTCTTATAATTAAATAGAAAAATTCACTACCTTTCATAAACGATGTGAAAATTTACCCCAATATGTTCTTCAAGAGGCGATTCTTCCGTTTTGAGTTGTTTGTAAAATGTTATGACATCCGTACATTTTTTAACTTTACCTCATTTTATTTTTTAATTATTTACAAGTTTATTTATAAAGGTTAATCGATGTAAGTCAAAAAGATTTTACATCAACGCGCTGACGAACACTTACGGTAACAAACCTAAGGCTAAGCGAATAACTAAACAAAATTCATAAGTTTCTTAACGTCAATTTTTAAATAAATTTTTTACTGATAAAAATGTGTAGGCACGATTTGCATTTTATTTCTGATTACGGTTTTAAAATTTAGTTTTGTAATTTTATAAATGATTTAAAAATAAGTTGATAATCGAATAACTAAATTTGATGACATAATTTTGATAGTTTCGTTTGTCTGATCTTCCGTTAAAAATGTTATTATTATTGAAGTAATTTTTTTCTCACTAGTTTATTTTGCATTATCAACCGTATTTTATCACTTGGACAAGAAAGGAAATCCGAAATAAAATTTTTAATCAAAATATGTTGAGATTCCTTACTTCTTTTTACAAATACAACTATTATCTTCACGACTCGGAACACAAAGTTTTTTATAAGTAAAAACATAAAGTTTTACCTTACAACCTGAACCGGTTTTCACCTTTAAAGGCTTCTTCAGAGGTTGCCGCTGGTAGCGCTGTTCGTCCTGTTGTGGGCCACGGAATCGAATTTCGAAAGATCGATGTTGTGTGTGTGGGGTGAGATGTGTTCGAATAATGCGTGCGATTTGAATTATGTCTGTTCGTTTAGGATGTCGTTTTTATTTGTTTTCGTGTGTTTGTATATTTCCAATTGTTCTAGAGTGTCTAGTTTTCGGCCTTTTGTGCGTACGTGTAGAATGTTCATGTTATTTTCGATGTTTTTGTATGTGTGGTTTGCCTCGATGAGGTGGTTTGCAAAGGTGGATTCTGTAGTGGAGTGGAGTGCCTTTGTGTGTTCAATGTATCTCTGTTTGAAGCTACGTCCTGTCTGGCCTATGTAGAATTTGTTGCAATTTGAGCACTTTAGTTTGTAAACACCGGGTAGATCAAATTTGTTTTGTGTTTTGTGTGTGTGTTTTGATAGTGCGTGTTCTGTTTTGTTAGTAGTTTTGTAAGCGATTCTGTATCCTGCTTTTTTGAATTTGTGGGCTATTTTTTCAGTTTGTTTGTTGATGTATGTTAGTGTTATGAATTTGTTGTTTTCTGTCTTTGTCTGTTGTCTGTTTTGTGTTTTGTGTAGGAGTTTACTGACTATTGTTCTATCATATCCGTTAGATTCTGCTAGATATTGTATCGTGTTTAGTTCTTTTTACATTTTGACCAAGGTATTTGTTTTCTCCAGACACGATGCGTTGTAACGAATGAATGTTGGAATGGAAGACGTAAATCGCACATGTCGTATTGTCGTTAAACAGTATAATTATTTATCCAAATAACCATACTTTTTTAATAGTAGATAAAAACGTGTTTGATCTCCAGACAGAATAGTCGAATAGTTACGTTTTGAGATGTAACTGACTAAACGCTAAAGACGTTTGGGTCGAGCGAGGGACCTGGAAACGACGCACGAGGATATAAACCGAACTCACAACTAAATCTTTAAAACTTTATATTCCAACCGGTTATCGGATTACAATCTTTTCTCGTAAGTTCCTCTTTCTCGTTTTTTAGGAATAACTTGAGCGTGTTGCACTAAGAACTATTATCCTTAGATAACACCATCCTTTGTTAGTTTTTCTCGTAGCGCGTGATATTACGTAAAACAGTTATCAATAACGATAGAAATAACTGTAGACATGTAAAGGATTTTTCTTGTTAGTTTATGCTGAACACTGTGTGTGTGTGTGTGTGTGTGTGTGTGCGCGCGCGCGCGCGCGCGAGACCAATGTGGACATGCTGCCTCAAGTAAGTAATATTTTACGTGATTCTGGAGAACTGCACAAAGTACTTAATATGAATTTCCACACAAACGACGTAACTGTACACGATACAATCACTCACTGACTATCCTGTGGTATCCAATCATTATACTGAATGGTAGGTCCTTTTTGCCGTCTATGCAGTTGCCGCTCGAGTTGTGTATGATATGTGTGTATTATCCATAACAGTTTTGCAAACACAATGAAATGATTAATGAATGAAACTAATAGAAGAGAGGGAGTCAAAAAGTTAGTTACGCTTGCCCATATTTTTTATCTAAAAGAGATATTTTGATGAAAGCTGTTGGCGACACTGATAAATTGCCGTTTTTATCATCTGCAGTGACATTTCCCACATGGTAGGAACGGTTAGTCCACTGTTAGGCGCGAACATGTCAAGTCATTTGCAAGATAGTTGGACTATCCGTTTTCCTCAGATCAATTTAGAAATTCAGGATTCTTTCCATATAATTTTGTAAATACATTTTATAAATTCTTTGCGCCTCCATGTTTGTGAGGAAACCGACTTGAAGTAGGCTTATGCTGCAAATATGTACGTTATTTACCAAATGTTGAGTGATCTAAAAAAAACTCAATTCTATTACTTTTTAAATATTGTAATCCTTTTTATTCCTACAAGTATTTATAAGACTTATTTTAACACATGCAACCGGTTTAGAAATAGATCTGTGTTAAGTGATTTTGAAATTTCGCTGAAATGTTTAATTGTTCTTGGGTTGATTGATCCCCTGATGCCCCCTCGTAGTTACGCCACTGATCACGCGAGAATTGCTTAAAAAGGAAAGAGACGATTTAACACTATTAACTTGTTCACGATATTACGCGTATCAAGTAAAAAAGGTCGGTATGGAGAACTATACATGACTTCAATGTTCTAAGATTTATATTTAAAATAATTTTTGAAATGAAATATCTCCATATAAATTACTTCTTTCTATTTCTTTCTTCAGCCTTAACCACAGTACTGTGGTCACTAACGTATACCACCTCACGTTAGCGCACTCGATTTTCACTGATGATGGCAGTCGATGGCACTGCCGATACGTCTGGTTTTGCAGAAAACATTGGACCACTGCCAGACAGCCCAGGAAGAAGTTTTAACAACAAACTATTTCTTTGTTGCCGATAAAGTAGTACACATATAAAAAAATTATTCCCTCCCCATTCAACTATCATTTTAATTTATAGATATTTCGTCTACCTTTCTACAGTGGATAATTATGACCTTCTTTTCAGGGGACTTTATTTATCAAAATTAACTACTTCACTCTTGTTAAAACATAAAACGTTGCAGGTAAACTACCCCTTCCCTTTAATCGATCTTCACCAAAATCTTTAGTCCTCTACAACTCGGGCACATATGAAAAAAATTATTTGATTCTGTTTGAATTTGCGGCAGTTATCGTTCGCCATAGAAAATATTCTACATACAGGCACACACACAGACACACATTTCGGAAAATGACTTTTTTCATGTTTTGGGGGTAGTACAATCAGAATCTGCCCTTATCTCGAACGCGATTTTATTCGCGATCACCATACTTCCATTTCCTTACGGAATATTGAAGTAATATATCGCCGTTGTCGTCTTGGCACAGTGTACGGAGTACACTGCGTAAGCATATGGGTAGGGTGGGGGGGCCTACCTAGTGTACCCTATCCAGAAGTAAAACATATACCATATTATATAAACTAAAATAAGTGGGTCATTTGCGCAATCGCAAAGCTTTTCCAAAAACTCTCCGCTGGTTACGTAAAGCTGAGGAACGTCCGCCTGCTGTTTTTAGGAAGTTAAATAACAATGTGAGAATATTTAAAATATACACACACACTATTCTACACGGCGATAGAGAGAGAGATAGAGAGAGAGAGAGAGAGAGAGAGAGAGAGAGAGAGAGAGAGTGAGAGAGAGGGAGGGGGGGTATTTGTGTTTCTTTAGTTTTACAACAGCGCTATGGCTACTGCTATACAGCAACGTTACGATTGACTTCCTTCCGGGAATTCGTTACAGTTTCCTTCATTAGTTGTGTTACTGGAAAGTGTAAGAAATGAATAATGTTTTCACCGCGCTGCCCTGTACGATGTAGCGTGATGACCACATTCGGAGTATCACACACAACGTAACCGTGTATTCATTTAGTTTAGGCTCCTTGTTACTTGTTTAACTATAACCGTACTTATCACCTATGTTATATTCTGTCTTGTGATTTCGTTTTTTACGCAATGACGCCTTTCTAGGGTAAATCTTTATTATCGTGTTGCAAAAATAATTCCAATAAATTTTGTCAAAATATAATATTAACGGATACCACATTTACTATATAATGTAAGTACAGTCGGGACAATTCACACCAAACTCTGCTGTGGTCTGTCCTGAGTGTGTTTACATTAGGCCTATGTTTTAACCGACGTGTAATATTAATATTATTGACAAACTTTATCCGTTCATATTATTTTTCGACTAATTTAGTTGAGGTCATTTTTACAACTTGATGGTTAGGTCATATCGTTGAAACGCGGTTGTTGTGTAAAGAACGAAGCCCATAACAAAAGAAATCAGTAACCGTATATTTTGTTATTTGCCAATACATATTTCATTCATTGTCCAGTAATGACATTGACACCGTGTTATTATAAAACTGTTTGTTTTTTAATTGAAACAACGTGTCATTTGAATCGATTTACGTTCTTTTACTATCGAGTCCCAAAGTTACTTCAAGTTATTTTTACATTTAAAAAACGATAATTATAGAAAACTATTAATTCTAGGGGTAAAAATAACACTAATGTCGATTTAGACTTAAGTTCATATGTAAAAATAAGGCTTGTGGGGTGCTATCTGTGTTGCTCTATCTGTGTTGAAGTACGAAATTGAAACTCAAACGAAAAAGGAGGCAGATGTCTGGAAAATAGAGACTTTTAAGCTGTAGATGTATCGAAGAATATTGAGAATAGCATGGGTGCAGAAGGAAATTACGAATAAGGATCTACTAACGAGAACGGAAAAAAAGAGGAAAAGTTGTAGTAACAGTCAAAGGATGAAACACCTACTAAGACGAGGAAAATATAATTGCCCCAAATCGTCTTGCAAGGAAACAATTACGGAAAGAAGAAGCCATTCGAGGTTGAGTAACCGGGAGGTTTGTGCAAGTGCTTTTGTATTCGACTTCTGAAATTCGATGTTTCAAAACCCATCAGCCTTGGTGACTGCAAACCTTCGCGGCGAAATGAAGACGACATTTGAAGAGTAACAAGCGGAAGAAGAACGCAGAATTAAAAACAGATGTTAAAAGCCTCCTTTATCAGCCAATAAGAAAAGTCAAAATAGGAAAACAAATGGCAGCAAGATTTGTAACGTCAGAAAGCATAAAACAAGAATGTCATGTATCTCCAACTCTCCTTAAAACTTAGAAGACGTCCGAAAAACAGGAATGAGAAATACAATACCGCGAGGGGGGCCTAATTTGTATTCGGCTGCACATTGTGTTTTGCAGATGATCAGGTAGTGATTGCCCAAGATAATTATGATTTGAACTACGTGACACAGAAACTCATGGAAGAATATACGAGGTGGTTAGAGATAAATGTAGATGAAACCGAACACATATGTCTCGCACCACATAAACAAGACTTACTACTGGAATTTGGAGGAAACATAAAGCAGTAAAAGTACTGGGATGTGAAAGTATCATAGGATGGACACTGGATGTTTGCAGTCAAAGAAAGAATAAAACAGTCTGGGAAGAAAAATTAATCGCCTACTAAACACTTTCTATGATATACTACATCACAAAGGAAAATAAAAAGTAAATTTATCATGAAATAGAAACGGTTATAAAAAGATAACATTGGGAAAAAATAAACTTGCTATGTTTCCATGAAACATTTTTGTAAGGCCGGTAAAACGGGCCTTAAAAAACTTTTCTGTACTTTCCAAAATATAGAGTTCCGAAATAAAATACAACGTACACACCACACATATTCTTTAGACTTTTATAATAATGTGTTATTTTATGAAACGTTTTAATATATATCTACATTCCTGTGGCCTCTGCAACAAAATTATTGCACAGACTTTTATAATACGTGCGTTTAGTGTCGTAGTCATATTCAGTGTCGTTTAGTATACGTTCTTGTAGTTTCTTCTCTATGATCTTCTAATTTCTTGCTGTAATTGAATAATTTTAATGAAGAAAGTTGTGTTAGTGGTTAAAATCACAAGCAGAATTATCACTGTTGAACACCACTATATAAAAATTATTCCGATTAGCGCTTTCAAGCTTCACAGCTCATCGGATATCCGATCTGAGGATGAGCTGTGAAGCTTGAAAGCGCTAATCGGAATAATTTTTATATAGTGGTGTGCAACAGTGATAATTCTGCAATTGAATAATTGTTTCCGCGCCTAATAATAAATATCATTTGCAAATACGTCACAGTATAAAATATTTACTTGGAGAAGGAATTTGTATAACAATGTACAAACAATGTCCGTTGTCTACATCTCCTTTCCTTATTTTACCACTGCACTAGGCAAGGAATCTACAACAGCTGAGGGTGACCATACTCCTTGATGGTCAAAAGTGTATGAAGTAAACGAAAACAATCTTAACATCACAGGTATATAATATAAAACACAAACACACACACTCAAACAGTGCGTGTGTATACGAAGAGAAATATGCGGGTGTCTACGAAAAGAGACGGGGTAAGAGAGAGAGGCGGAGAAAGACGAAGAGATACAGAGAGTGAAAGACAGCAAAAAGGGAGAGAGAGGGAGAGAGAGAGAGAGAGAGAGAGAGAGAGAGAGAGAGAGAGAAATAAGGGGAGAGAGAGACGGAAAAAGAGGAAGAAAGAGAGAGATGAAGGAAGAGATAGGGAGAGAGAAATTGAGAGACGGAAAAAGAGAGATAGAGTCAGAAAGAGGGAGAGAGAGTGACGGGGAAAGAAAGAGAGGCTGAGGAGGAAAGGAGGAAGAGAAAGAAAGAGAGAGGCGGAGAAAGAGGGAGAGAAAGTATTTCCCAAAAGCTAGACAGCCCGACTATTTCCCATCGTATTTCACGCGTCACTTGTATATTCACCGACAGCGACATGAAACCCAGTAATGTCCGTATCGTCCACTAATTTATAACCGACATTCACTTCCTCATATAGTACATCGTGAGAAACAGCACTCTACACTGTGTGTTTTGCAGAACGTGTTGTTTTTTCTCCATCGAATAAACAAAAAACAAAAAACAAAGAAATTATGAAGCTTCCGGCAACTTTCGTTCATCGGTCGATAAATCTGCTGATAATTATAGGTTTCGACAAGTCCATTCTATCATAAGACTCGGTGATTATTTTGATGAACTCGTTATGGCTTCTTTGTTGAACTTTCGGATAAAAGGTTTTTACCGAAAATTGAATGTCTGTATGGATAACGGCGTGTTAGCAATTTAGCATTACTCTAATTAATAAATTATGTAACTTATCATATTATGAAATCATTTGTTCTTGTGAAAAGAAGTGTTATTTAATGGGGAGCATGTAATCAGTCTGCAAGTGGAATTCTGAAGTTCTGTTAAACGATGTTTTGGTGTTGTAAAGTCGCTTCATGTTCCTTGAATTGAGTATTGTCTTTTCCAAGAAAGAAAGATAAGACAAGAAGAACGTCGAAAGGTGATAACAAAATAGAACGTAATACGGTTCGCTTGTTCGTTGTGGACAACTGTAGCCGAGTTGCTGGTTATAGTCCTCAGTTATATGACGTTATAAAGATTGTACAACGTGTTTATGGCCCGGTTAAGGAAGATGATGAATGGAGAATAAGGAATTACTAGGAGGTGCATGAGTTATTGAAACATGAGGATAATGTAAGATTTGTAAACGCTCAACTAATACAATGGCTATGTCACCTAGAACGAATGGATGGTCAGCGTATGCCAAAGAAAATCCAGAGGACACGGGTGTATAAAAGCAGAAAGAGGGCCCCGACCTAGTAGACGATGGCTGGAATATCTCACCAGAATGGATGTGAGGGGTTACGCTTAGATTGCAATGAATGAGACATTGGAGAAGATTGGTGTTGTAAGCCAGGGCTCCCGTTGGCCTGTACTGCTCAAGGAGAAGGTTACGATGTATATACAGATTTTTTTATTAGTGCTGCATGATGTGGGTTCAGAAAATTTTTAATGAGTAAAAATTTGAAAAATGAGTAAAAACATTTGCTTTTTTTAACGAGAAAATCTATTGTTTGGAGAAGTAGAACACCTTACGATCTGATACGAGAGTGTTGTCGAGAGTAGGCCTACTACTTCAAATTAGACTCTCCGTAAAATAGTTCTTATACAAACGTCGTTTGGCATGGTGAACTTGTTTGTGAATATTGTTGTTTGTAAAGAGTTGAATGAGCGAAGTGAGTTGTCAGTCTTAACACGACCGTTTGGTATTTGTCTGTCTGTCTGTATGTTTGGGCATATCTCACGATAGGTTTTGAATGCGTGAACAAATTTTCATAAAACTTAGCATTCGTGTCCATGCCTTTACCCCACAGCTTGACAGAGCCTTGTTACTTTCAGATTGATCCCCACCACAAAATAAAAAAAAGAACAGGTGACAAATGTGACGGATCAAAATTGTACAAAAATCGCATGTAGGGTATCAAGTTAAAGAGAATTTTGATCAATAAAGAATCCAATTGGAAAGTAGGAGGATTTAAACCTAATATATATTACAACGACATGGAACACCGTTATTTTAGATAAACATTTAAACAATTTTTACCTCGCTGCCTAAACTAGTTTTCGCGCATTAGGAGTTTCATCAGAGGCTGGAGTTAGGAGCGCTGCGTGTCCTGTTTTTGGTTACGGCGCTGTCGTTCGAAAGGTCTTTGTTGTGTTTGTGTTTGTTGAGTAATATGTATGTTGATATAATATGTACATTCAGTATCAGAATAACTGATACAAAACCACCAAATCCTATCTCAGAAAGAGAAGGGTGATGGTGAATCTTCTGCGTCCAAAACATGGGCCTTTCGGTTAAGGTATGATAACCCTGACAGAAGAGTCTTTGGTCCTCCAGGTAGGAGGTTGTGCAACAGGCCAGTAACCTGTTCATGTAAAACTTTATAATTTTTGTAGTATCGGAAGCAGCCTTGGTGTAACTATAAAGCCATTGGTAGAAGAGACGTGGTTCGTCCGAGGATGAGATGTGGGTGCCGCAACAGGTTTATATAACCTCATCCTTGAAGAGAAGAAGAAGAAGATATAATAAGTGTGATTTAAATTGTGTCCGTTCGTTTAGGATGTTGTTTCTGTACGTTTTCGTGTGTCTGTATATTTCTAGTTGTTCGAGAGTATCTAGTTTTCGGACTCGGACACAGCAAAATCCAAGGACTTAAACCTATTAATGTGCCCATACATCTGTACCTTGATCCAATCGTGAAACTTCCGTTGAATTTATTTGACGTTATTTTGTTTTAGTAGCTTCTTTGACAGAGGTTACACATAACTTTTTTGTATCACTGTAGTTCGCACTCACCACGGTGTATGCACAGCAGCACTTTATTTTCAGTTTATCTTTGTGATGCCACTTCTCTCAAACTATGTTGCCTAAACATTTCGGGTTCAAATTAAGTTAAGGAATGGATTGTCTGTGTAAGCACAGAAAGCAACAAGACCATCCGTTTTGTTTGCAGACGGCAGAATACAGAAAGCGCAGCCTACACGAAGAGGAGCATTTATCATTGAACCATACAATTAAATTTCACCAATAAAAGTGAAGTGACATCTGAATGAAGTCGTCGCGGTGTCGTGTCCCAGTGGTACACTTTTCTGTCCGAACAAACCATTCACTAGAAATCTGTGCCACATTATCAACACGGCGATGAAATAATAATAATGATAATAATCTAAATATAAAATAGAAATAGTCGTTATTCTTAAATAAAATACAAACTCATTAAATTCTTGCATCAGTAATGGAGGTTTACGTCTAGTTAATTACGCCGATGGCACTACAAGTCATGTACTCTACTCTTTGTACTGCAAACTCTTTGTAAAGTAGATTTAGTACACTTACGACAGTGCTTCATTGTGATGATGATGGTTCTAAACCATATAAAATCGTAATAATCTTGTAAAAAATGTCTTTAAAAAATCATTTATTTTATTTCTTTTTCTTACATGTATTTCTTTACAACATTGTCTAAAGAAGTTACTGAACAAAATGAAAAATAACATGATGTGTGTGTGTGTGTGTGTGTGTGTGTGTGTGTGTGTGTGTGTGTGTGTGTGTGTGTGTGTGTGTAATTAGTAATAAATAATACTTGTTTTTTTATTATTATACATATATTCATATTTACTCATATTATTATTGTTCTTCTAATTTGTATAAATAATAATACTTTAATTGATCTGAGGCTCTCACGGCCCGCATTAACATTGTTAGAATTAATGACAATCGGGCTGTTAGGCCGTGGACTAATGATGTTTGTTACAGACATCATTAGTCCACAGCCTAACAGGCCGGCTATCACTAATTATAACAACAATACTTTATATTTTATGATACAAGAATATAATTTATTATTTTTTATTTACTATGTTTCAACAGTTTTATAATTCGCTGTCATAATCAGAGTTATGTAATAAATCGTTAAATAAATAAATTTGAAAATAATTGTTGCGACGTATGTTTTTTATGTATACCAGTATCTAAATTCTGTTTATACATAAAAAAATTGAATATACAATTTTGGTGGTTATATTATAGAAGTTGATATTATTTTATTGTTGAAACACTGTAAATAAAAATAATAAAATATAATACACAACACACCCACTTACATTTACCCATTTACGTTTACAATTTAATACATTACCCACTTAATTAACGTCTGAGTAAACTGATATTTTACAAAATTTTGTTCTACTTAGTTGAATTTTTGTAGCTAAATGTCAAAGATGAGTTGCATACTGCCACCTGCTGTACTCTTACACCAGTAGCGTAACTACGGGGGGAATCTGGCGATCAACCCCCCCCCAGCTATTAAAAATTTCAACGAAATTCCATATTCATGTAACGTAGGCCTATTTCTCAGCCAGCTGCAATGAATCTTGCATATCTCTTTTGTCCCGAGGAAAATGTGGAGTCCAACCGTGAAACTAGTCTCATCCCCCCCCCAGCAACAATTTTGGGTGTTACGCCACTCTATGACACGATTATTATACTATTTCATGTATTTTTATTTTATTTTTTAATAATAACTTAATTAAAGTTTGGTATTTAAAAGAATGTTCCTAGCAGATCTACTTATACGTTTACGCTTCAGAAGTATGAGAACGTGAGTACCGTAAAAACTGACACTATTAAGCAAAGTATTTATGTGAAAACACTTAATAAATAAGTTAATAAATAATAAATAGGTTATATATAAATATATAAATTATGTGTATATATATATATATATATATAAGGTATGTGCGAGTACGAGTGCGAAACAGTCCAGTTTGATTCTAATATCCAGATTAAATACAATT
Organism: Magicicada septendecula; assembly: GCA_034769895.1. Classification (NCBI taxonomy): domain Eukaryota; kingdom Metazoa; phylum Arthropoda; class Insecta; order Hemiptera; family Cicadidae; genus Magicicada; species Magicicada septendecula. Next base: position 80,883,388 of record CM068371.1, on the reverse strand, counting down.
CATGTGCACCCATGTTAGCCTTCATCGTTCGGGCGTATTCCAGTACAGAGGGACCATACGTGTCACTTTACCCAGCACTACTGACGTGAGAATGGAAATTACGTGCTCGCAACAATAATTATTATTATTCCATTATAGCGTTGTAACTTTCTACGGGTGTGAAAATAACTGACCTGGTTTTATTATTTCTGTCTCTCACATTTCTGCCTGTGAAGATTTTGTTCTTGAAACTGTTAATGAATAACATTATGGCTGCCCCTCCTCCGCATGTGTGCGTCTTTACACGTTATACTTGCTTAGATGTAAATATGGTATAGCCGTTCTTGAGACTGCTAGTGTTACTATTATCGTCTGTATGTGTATGAATTCTGATGTTTCCGTCTGGCTGTATGTGCTCGTGTGTTGCACGTTATTCTGTATCCTGGAATTTCAGGTGTTTTGAATAGTACTGACCTTCGTACACCAACTTTTATTCTTTCTACCGATCTTCGTCTTTGAGAGCTCACGTGCATACATGTACATCAAGTTTTCATGACTGTTTCTAGCACTTGCTTCATATATATTAGTCAAGGGTGTCCACGAGAGGGGGAGCGTGACGCAGACTGCGTCATTAAAATCTTTTGGGGGGAGTCGACAAAACACTTTGGGAAAGTATGAAAAATTATAACTACGTTACAATAAAAAATTGAATGTTTATAAAAATTCATGGTTTGTTAGTGAAGAATGGAAGCATTGAAGCCTAATAGGGGTGCTTGATTAATTTTTCGAGCTTTAAGAGACTGAAAGTTGTTTATACAACTTAGCTATCTTTGGCCGTAACCAGTTGTTCGGCTGAAAGAGCTGTGAGCCGAGTTAAAACAACCTCAGGTCTGCAATGGGAGACGCATTATGGTTCTAGCTTCAGAGAAAGACTTATTAAGAGTCGAATCTTAAAAAAGAAATAATCGATGTCTTTTCTTTATCGTCATCGCAGAGGGAGAAGTTACTGTGCCGAATATAAGCCAAAGCAACTACGACTTCATCAAACAATTATTTTTTCATTTTTTTTCTTCTTTACAATACGTTTTGTTGATATTTTTTCCTTTGGTTTTTAAATATTGCCTTATACGTATTAATTTCATTAGATTTTTTATTTATTTGTTTGTTTAATTTCAAATGAGAAATTATTTGCAAACTGTACTATTTTTAGGTTTAGCTTGTTTGTAATAAAACGATTATTACAACTACATTTCTTTTAATTTTAAATAATTTTCCTTAGGGGAGGGCAGGTTATTCATCAAGTTTGGGGAAAGGTGAGCCATGAAGCTTAGGAGGATGGGCACCCCTGTATTACTTGTTGCTCTTCCCTGTTTAGACTGTGGGTGATATAAAGAAAGATGTAGAGGACACAATTAAAACATGTTTTTAAGTGAATTAATTACGTGAAAACTACATTAATAACACAAAACCCATAATACTATCGCACGCGCATACTCACACGCGCGCGCGGTCACACACAGACACACACACACACACACACATTAAATGAATTATACACCGCGATGATCTTTCGAAATAACAGAGCTTTCATCGAGATTTTCAGTGCCTCCTTGTCGTCGTCACCGAATACGATTTACGATGCTGAGGTTATAGGCCTATGTATTTAAAACATATTTTAGTTTAGTCAACATATGTAGTGTTTTAGTGATTCTAAACACTTGTGTTGCAGTAATTAAATTATACGTCACGTAACGTAGTACAGTACTCGGCGCGTAAAGTTGCGCACGGTTGATTACGTAAGGCGGATCGACGGTGCAGTTAATAAAAAATTAGCTTTTGTTCCCCTTCCGCGGTAAGTAATAACGATGTTTACTGGCGTTTACTTTTAAATGTCGTCGATTACGGCCGTTTGGCTATCGGTTAACTGAAGTTACCGTTTTTTGGGGTCAAAAAGCTCAAAGAACAGAAACTGATCGAAGAAACGGCCCTAGTTTTCTTCGTTTAATTGGGACATCGTGCCGCTATATTATAAGCACAGCAACACTAACTTACTTTCCTTTCTTGCTCTCACCCCTTTTTGGAGCTAGTAGTTAAGTCGTTGGTTGTTCAGCGACTTTGGGTTTTTATATTGACAGTGAATGAGGGTCAATCCGCATGCTGCGTATTTCTCATCATCACCTCAAAGATTAGGTCTATCCGTTGACCTGCTCCGGTACACATTTCCTACTCCACCTAACGTCGTCCATTTTCCCAGGGTCTATTAACAGGCTATATCTCGTACCAACATCGTTCATATTTCAAGGCTGATAGTGGTAATCTTTTATTTGGGATACAGTCCAAGTCACCAATTCCTTTTTTCTAACCTTCTCATGTAAAGATCTGATCTTTAGTTCATGTCTTCGTTTCTTTCCTGATCTAGAAGCGATCCATTATAATTTCCTTGAAATCTCAATTCAGCAACTTAACCTTTTTCTACATACATTTTATTTTCTGTAAGTATTTATGGTAATACACTTGTTTATCTATAAATTCTAATAACTATTTGGAGAGTTGTTCTATAATTTATTCCCTACGTATTTGATATCTGCTCCTTTACTATATGTTTGGTTCTTGAAATTTCATTTCAGCAGCTTGCATTTTTTCCTGCATAGGCTATATTTATTTTCTACAAATATTTATGGTAATACAATTTTGTTTGTCTATAAATTCTAATAACTATTTGGCAAATTATATAATTTATATTTGACCATATAATTTATTCTCTACGTATTTGTTAGGCGCTTGTTTATTGTATGTTTGGTTCTGAATAATTGTGAGATATCTAAATAAAAACTTCGTTGCTTATTTATAGTGTAGTTTTATATCATTGTTTTATATCTCTTGATATAGTAACTATACTATAGTTACTATATTAATATAGTAATAGTAACATCCATTTATACCAGTGGTTCCCAAAGTAGGGTCCGCGGACACCTGAGGGTCCGCGACAATGTATCAGGGGGTCCGCGGACACTTTTAAGAAAAAATATAATATACCGTAATTTTCTCCGATTTTTTATTGTTTAAAATCTAAATTTTAGAATCTTAAAACAATTAGTACCATATTCCAGAACTTTTTTTTTTGTTCAAACTAATTGTTATTGTAAAAGTAATTTCAAACTAATGGCTCTAATAATGTCTTTAACTCATGTCGTGTATCAGATCTGTTTGTCAGAAGAACTGCCTAGAGCGCCGCATCAACGCAGAACTGATCGCACTGTTTTAGTCCACGTATAAACATTGTATATTGCTTATAAGCACTGTATCTCGCGTATAAGTACTGTATCTAAGAAAAACGTTCTTCCGTGTAGTTGGTTTTATGCCTAAGTACCTGTATTTCGACACGGGTGTCTGGAAAGATTGAGCCGAAGTTAGCAAAGTTAAGAAATAAACTTGATGTCGAGAGTGACTTAATATTGAAATTATCATATATAAACTTAATATTGCATAACTAATTGTTCAAAAGCAGCTTCATTGTTCACATTAAACTATGTTTGATATCATTAATATTATAATTTTGAAAGTTAAGAGAATTTTGATTTTAATACATTTTAATTAAAATTTTTAATTATTTGGGGGGGAGGTCCGCGGACTGAAAAGCTTGGGAACCACTGATCTCTGTTTTATATACAATGAATTGTATACATTTTTGCCTTTGTCCCAATAGAGGTAGCTAAGGAGATCAAGATAAACTTGAACCCCCGAAAATCACCTGGCTTTGACCTCATTACAGGTGAGATCTTAAAGCAGTTACCTAAGAAAGGGATTGTTATGCTTACATATTTATTCAATGCGGCACTTAGGCTAAAGCATGTTCCTAGTGTCTGGAAGGTGGCAGAAGTTATTATGCTACGTAAACCAGGCAAACCGCCAAATGAGGCCAAATCATGTCGGCCCATATCACTGTTGCCAACTATATCAAAGCTTTTTGAAAAACTTCTGTTGCAAAGGCTAAATCGAGTAATAGAGAGAAAAAAGCTGATACCAAATCATCAATTCGGGTTCAGACAAAAACATTCCACAATAGACCAAGTACATAGAGAATAACAGACACAATAGAGAAAGCACTAGAAAAAAAGCTAATCTGCTCGACAATCTTCCTCGATGTGGCTCAGGCCTTTGATAAAGTTTGGCATAAAGGTTTAACATATAAACTTAATAAAATGCTACCAAAACAATATGCTGACGTGTTAAAATCATATATATCGGAAAGATTATTTATAGTCAAACAGGAAGATGACTATTCTGAGCTAAGAAAAGTGAGGGCAGGTGTGCCCCAAGAGAGTGTTTTGGGGCCCATCCTCTACTTGTTGTTTACATGTGATCTGCCGCAGCCGAGAATGTGTCTGTTGCTGCTTTCACTGATGACACAGCTATAATGGCGATTGGTTCGACCTTAGGTGAAACTACCAACATGCTTCAAGATGCTAGTGATCAGATACAGCAGTGGACTAGGAGATGGAAAATTAAGCTTAATGAACTGAAATCTGTCCATATCAATTTTACAAACAAAAGAATAGAGAACAGTCTTCCAGTTACCTTAAATGGTGTTGAAGTACCATATGCAAACACTGCCAAATATTTGGGGATGACCCTAGATACAAAGCTACGATGGAAGGAGCACATCAGAAAAAAAAGGACGGAGCTTGGTCTCAAATATAGACAACTGTATTGGCTCTTGGGACGAAATTCTCAGTTGTCAATACACAACAAAATTCTGATATATAACCAAATTCTGAAACCAATTTGGCTTTATGGATTTCAACTGTGGGGTTGTGCGAAGGAAACGAACATTAGATGTATTCAAACCTTCCAGAATAGAGTGCTACGGAACATGGTAAGTGCTCCATGGTACATCAGAAATAGTGATCTACATCGAGACCTTTGGATCCCTGATGTCGCCAGTGAAATTAAAAGGTTTGCTGCAAAGCACGAATCTAGGCTACACCAGCATATCAATGTAGAAGCTATTCAACTGCTTGACAACGCCAATACAGTGAGAAGGCTGAAGAGAACTAAAACTTTTGAATTAGTGTAGTGCAGTGTGTGCAGAAATCTAGAAAGTAATATATAGTACACCAGTGGGCGACTGTATAAGTAACTTAAAATTATAACAAACATTAGATGTAAATTGATGGTTGGTCTTTTAGACCAGTTTCAAAAAAAAAAAAAAAAAAAAAATTTGCCTTTGTAACGTTTCTTACAATCAGGGCAGCCGCTTAATCAAATGTATATGTGTCCAAATAACCGGAATCCACACAGGCAAGGATGTGTTTTAGTGCACTTCTGCAGTTAAATGAGTGTTAAAAACTAACAGCTGATGTGTCTGGAGGACTAAGTCCACAGTTAGGACAGTCTCCATTTGTGTCAATAACGCGGACAGAATACTACGCGCTATACCGAATGTGACGCTGCTCTATACGTGCTCAAGATGTTGTTAACGGAAACAGACTTAATCAAAGACATGAAGGGAATTTAATTGGTTTTGATAATCCGAACACGACCGTAAATGGACTTTCATTTGTGGAACCGTTCGTGCGTGTAGCAACGCTGGCAGAGCGAACAACGGGGACGTACGTACACACACACATTGGGAAAAGTCGATTAGGATATTAACTAGCAATGATTAGAAGAAAGGTTTGTTTAAAGTCATTTCGATTACGACAGCGACAAGTGTGAAAGTGGCCAGTCCGTATCCGTAACGCGTGTCCAGTCGCTGGCTATTGTCAGTCATTGGGAAATGTATAGCATTGAGTCTGCGGTTTTGCTGTTACGCTGATTAACCTCGATTACGATGGACCAAACGTCGTCGTACCCCACGTGATCTGAAACGAATAATTTCGGCAATAACGTAGACTCGGTGCCTCACTCACTTTATTTTCGATTTTTCCGATGAAGGGTTTGTGAGATCGGTCAAAAATATAACGGAAATTTAAATTATTTGTGTCGACGTTTCGACAGTGTTTATTGTCATTATCAGGACCTGTGTATGAATAAGTAAGACAAACACGTAAAACATTAGATGATGTAAAACAAACTATCTCAACTCCTTCACATATAGGCTACAAGTATACATAGGCCTATATACGCACGCACACGAACACAAACACGTTCGCTCAAATAATTGTTCTGTTGTGTTTGACATTTCCTTTGTCGACATTGGAACTGTCAAAACGTTGACACAATAATTTAAAATTTGTGTTATATTTCTGACCGATCCTCACAAACCCTTCACCGTAAAAATTCATTGATTGACGGTCACTACGAATTTAAGGATTTATTTCGAGTGTTACGTTTGTAGAAAAACTTTCCTTTTTCTTATGGTGTCTGCCATTTTCTGCCTCAGATTTTTAAGTCGACCCCAAAATTTTAACACGACCTTCGTTCTTAACAATCCCAAAACGGAATCGTCTCATAGTTTTTTCCCAGTTCTGCTGAACTTCTTTTCCCTTTGCACTTCAGGTCGTCGGTCTTCTGGCAGATTCTTTCGTAATCGCTCCAAACTTTTGCGATCACCCGATCCCTTTCTCCGTCGTCCATAAAATTAAGTCGGGCAGCATCCTCATCTTGACCTCCAACACGCCACCTAGCATCTAGATTTTAGCTTTCGCTAGTTGTGCGTCACAGCTTCATTTTTCCGAAATATCATCCTCCCAGTGACTACGACTTTTCACAGAGAGCGGTGGCGTCCTACGGCGGCATCCCTTATCGCCAGCGCTACTTTAAGTGTTCCGTGGATAAACTTAAGGAATTGCCACGGAGCTGCCGCCTCGTACACGGAACTGGGGACTCGCAGCAGAGAAAGAAAGGCGATGGCTACCGCGTCTGTCGCAGCGGTCGGACGGCCCATGTTTTCCCCAACAAAGATTATATACAATTACTCATCCGATCCAGATATCCAGTCCAGTTCTATATTCTAATTTATGGTATGTGGAAAAAATATTCAGTTCGTTTCTAAATATTATCTTATGCGTAAAAGAAAAAAAAATTACTTAAAATTATCTTCAGCGATCTGATATAAACAAATTTTAAAGAATATTTGGAGCAAATTTAAAGACAATAATGGAAAATGGCTGCAGAACTTGCTTGAATTCTTTTCAGTTTCTAATCGAGTCTATATGGGTACTTTTTTTGCAGCACACTATCTTTATTTCTACTACATTCAAGTCTCTCTTGGGTACAATATGAGAAGGCAAGACAACCATCTGTCGACTCTGGTTTTCAGCGTTTTAATTTAATACCTTGAAATTGTTCCGAATCATCTTTAAAATTTGTTGATATCAGTAAAATTACAATTATTAGTAGGTAGTTTATTCTTTCCTTAATAACAAGGATAAGAAAAATACGGAACGTATTTCGTACACTAAAATATATGGGGTTCAGAAACAGTCTCTGTAAGAAAATAACTGTAGTTTTTAACTGCAACATAATCTTCGTGTTATTGTTCGGAGCAGAAACTTGGGATGTAACAAAAGCAATCTGCAAGTATTTGCTACAAAAGCGTAAGAAAAATTAAAAATATTTAATTAAAAATTAAAAAATCATGGCCGAGAAGAATGTAAAATGGAAGACTGTGGAGGAGAACAAGTCACGATCTAACCCGTAAAATAAGGATAAGAAAAATGTAGGTGATTGGCCACTCCGCAAACCTCAAGAACCGATAACAAGGCAAGTACTTGATTGGAATCAGCTGGAAAAAAGAGAAAGGCGAAGTCCAAAGCAGACGGGGAGCAGGGATGTAGGCCTATTGGTAAAAGTAAAGCAAAGTGGAAGGAAGTAATGGCAGTAGTGTGTCCTGGAAGTAACAGTTCCACGTTGCAGTGGGAAAGAAGAGAACTAAGTAAAATCCCTTCAGCTTCATATTTTTTATTTCATTTGAAAACATTTTGCATACGTGCTGCAATTCTGTTTTTGTTTCTCAATTTAAAAAAAATAGTACAGCTTCGGACACTTAAGTTCGCCAATCAGAAAGTTGTTTTGGCTCGTCCGGTTTATTGCAGAAATAATATTTTTGTCACTTTAATTTATCGCAGACAATGTGTGTGTGTGTGTGTGTGTGTGTGTGTGTGTGTGTGTGTGTGTGTGTGTGTGTGTGTGTGTGTGTGTGTGTGTGTGTGTGTGTGTGTGTGTGTGTGTGTGTGTGTGTGTGTGTGTGTGTGTGTGTGTGTGTGTGTGTGTGTGTGTGTGTGTGTGTGTGACAAGAGAGGTATGCAAACGCGACATTGTGAAAGTAAGACTGGAGTGTGACAGAATTCGCTTCGCGGTAGCCTACTGGACGGCCAGTCAGCAGGTGTTGGACGTACTTTCTCTCCGACCAAATTAATCGTTTCCATTTCTGCTGCGGCGATCGTCCGTCCGCTGAATACTTACGTGTCTGAACGCGCACTACTTTTGGACACACTGTGTGCTACTTAATGACAACCGATTTAACTTACGGGTAGGAAAATTTTATTAAGGCAAATCGATTGTATAAAGTGACAGGTGTGCTCACGTTATTGTATGGTTCGGAGTACTGGGTACCCAGACAACCTCAGTTCTACCATTTTCATGTACTAATACGGTATGTGCATGAATATAACTAACATGTTTAATGAATAACGTATAAGAGTATTCACATATTAACTATGCGGGTACAGTATTTTGGGGGGCTAACAAAAAAGTGTCCTCGTTGATGAAAAGGTAATTTTAGAATATGAATAGGCATATGAAGTAAAGATAACAGATTTTGTTATAAATTTATTTCTCGACACACACGCGCGCGCGCGCGCACTTGAACACGAGTGTACAATTTAACGAGTTAAAAAATTTTAAATTTTCTCAAAACAATAGCTACTCCTGTAATGTCAAATGTTTTATGACTATAAACATGGAAAACAAAGAATACTCCCGAACTAGGTGAAGTTCCAACGAGACCTGAAAAAGTGTACGGGGCTGACTGGATTATTAAATTAAAATTAATCGGACAATCCAGTATACTTAAAGACAATTAAGACGAACTAAAAATATCATAGTGATGTTGTTATTGTGACAGGCCTACATGAACACTATGCATTAAATAAATACATTGAAGATTAAATAAATACATTAACTGTAATACGTACATGGAATTGTAGAATACATTTTTGGTACATTTTCTGGTTGATAATCGACTACGTGTGTACCACAACGCATCGTTATAGCAACAGAATGGTGTTATCATATGTAGGCCTACTCTACTATTTCTTTAGTAATAAAACAATTTTAGATCACACGGTTATACAATAAACACTAAAAATTCGAAGCATTGGGTTACAGATCTTTTTAGTCTGACATGCCGCTGGGTTTTCACAATTTTTTTCAAATTTCTGATATTTTTTTGGGGTCTGGGGGTCTCAAGATTTTGAAATTTTTGAAAATTTGACACTATATTCAGATGTTAGTTAAAATTCTCTTCAATTTGATACCCCACTAGAAATTTGCGATTTTATCAAAATTTTCAGCCGCTTTTTGAGGCCGAACATCTACAATTTTTTCCAAAAATGAACATTACATTCAGATTACGGTTAAAATTTCCTTAAATTAGATACCCCACATGAGCTTTTGCGATTTTTTCATAATTTTTGCCTCCCCGCCCTGCTAGTTTGTTGGGAGATCGATCTAAAAAACAATATGGTTCTGTAGAATATACGAATGGACACGAAAGCCACGTTTTAAGAAAATCGGGTGCTCCATTCAAAAGTTATTCTGAGACATACCGTAAATAGACAGACAAATGCCAAACGATCGAGTTAAAACTGAAGCTCGCTTTGCTCGTTCAATTATTCTATAATTTTTGTAATTTCTTCCATAATTGAAACATTATCTAATATCGACATTTATATAATAATAAATGTATTTCGTTAAAAATAGTGAGGGAGTTCTACACTAGTGATGTATGGGCTTTTATTGTGCAGGAATTCCACTTTGAGTGTGCCGATAGTATTAAAAGAATTAAAGTTAATAAATTTATTGACGTCGTGACAGCGAGAAGAGTGGATTATGAAGTCGCAGAAGAAACGGTAAAACGCTCAGATAAGATTTTTATTGGTCTGTCAACGTTTCTGCAAACTATCTGTTTCAATGAAGTACGAGCGATTACGTGATCATAGCTGGCGTTAATAATCAAACGCTTCAAACAAGCGGCTGTAGAGACACAAGGGACAGTAGTGAACCCGACCATGCAGTAAATATCAGAGAATGCTGTATCTTATAGAGAGAAAACTGTAGGGCTATTGGTGTAATACCGTCGTTGTCATTTGTCCCGGTAGGCTATAGGGCCGGATCTGTTTTTGTTGTTAGGCCTACTACATTGACAACAACTATCTGTCAACAGATTTTGTGTTTTTTCTTTCATAACTACGTAATGTATGTGAACATAAGCTTCTTCTTCTTCTTCTTCTTCTTCTTCTTCTTCTTCTTCTTCTTCTTCTTCTTCTTCTTCTTCTTCTTCTTCTTCTTCTTCTTCTTCTTCTTTAGCACTACAGCCCAACTTGAGCCTTGGCCTTCAACACAAAATTTCTCCATGTCCTCTATCCATTGCCATTTCATCGTAACCTCTCACACCCATTCTTCTTCGATCTTCCAGCCCATCATCCAACCATCTTATTCTAGGTCGGCCTGTCTTTCTGCTTTTATAGACTTGCGCCCTCAGGATTTTCTTTGTCATACACTGATCATCTATCCGCTCTAGATTACTGAGCCATTGTTTCTTTGAGCCTTTACGAATCTTACAATGTCATGCTTCAATAGCTCATCTATCTCCTAATTATTTCTTATCCTCCACCATTCATCATTTTCTCTTTAACCAGTCCATAAACACGTCGCACGGTCATTCTTTCAAACTTTCTTAGTGTTTCTTGTCCTTTTTTTTTATGTCCATGTCTCACGTGTAAACTGCTGTAAACAATTTAAAGTAAGTTGTATACTTATATGAATTAGCACAGTGGTGTCACTAGGGGTGAGTGCTCCTGGGGGGGGGGGATGAAACCAAGTTTGAAGGTTGGATTGGCTTCCCACTTTCTTCAGGACAAATAGGAAAGTCAGGATTCTCCCCATATAATTTTATAATTACATTTTATAAACTACGGGCTGCAAACGCATACGTTATTTACCAAATGTTGAGCGATTGTCATCATTAAGGAAGCTCTTAACTTAATTTTATTAACTTACAAATTTTGTAGTTTCTTATGTTCGTATAAATATTTATGAGCCTTATCTTAACACACGTAATGGGCTTAAAAACAATTCTACGTTAAGTGATTATTGAATTTTGCTGAAATTTTTAATAACTCTGGGGAGATTGATCCTCCTCTCTGCAAGTATGTATTATGTGTATGAGGTATACTGTGAGTTGAACTCCGCAATTCAAGGACACGAACACTCATTAAATTAGAATTCAAAATTGTAAATACGTAATAAAATTACACATTTTTATAAACCTAATAATGATAAATGGAAATAAATGTAAGTATATGTAAACAAATCAATTAAAAGGTTAATAATTTGTTTCAAATACGCAGACACTTTTCCTAATCAGTTCAGCTAAAGTTATCAGACTTTCACGAGGCGAGGCAACGTATACAATCCAAACGGTACATAAGTATACCAATGTGATCAGCACTAAGCCTAGACAGCCTGGGCTGAACGTTACGTCTTGGACCGTCCTGATGTCGCGAAAATCGATGTAGCCTGAAATTAGAAATTCGAACTCACGACTCTCCACTTTAGAAGCGAGTCCACTGACCTCTGCGCCAAACCGATTCTACAGATAATACCAAATTTAGGCTACGCAGTTTTCACATTAACAAAAGACGACGAAGGTGCAAAACGTTTTCTGTTCGTAAACGCGATAAAAGTTTTGCCAATTTAATAAATTCACGCTCCTAAAAGAGCTTTCATAATATCGGGTTTTGTATTTTGCAAACTTTCTGACGGTACGTTTTTCAAGGGGAGTCTATACAAGTCATTGTGTGCAAATTCAATAAATTTAACGAAACAAATTTGGTGTCCTTCGCATGCCGATACACGGTTGAGTTTTCGATTGGCACTTTTACTTCTGTCCATTGTTAACGCCGCTGTTTTGTATCCACGTTTACACGCTGGTAGACAGCACACGGTCAGCAATCTATACATACAGTATTTGCACGTGTGTAGGGAGGGCCAAAACTGTTCGTTTCCAGTCGGCTTTACAGTAGCCTACATTGTAGCCAAATGTTACGTAACTGTAGTTTACTTCTGCGCAGTTCTTATTTATTTAATTAAACAATTTGCTACTTTCATTTATTTTATTAATCATCAAAGCTTTATTTTCAGTTACTGTAATTCTGAAACAATTACGATAAATTACAATCAGTAGCGTATCTAGAATTTGGTCTTGGGGGAGAGGTCCGTGGTCCGGTCGAGTGGCTTCATAAAAAAAAAAAAAAACAAGTAAAGACTAATCAACAATACTATCTTTAAAGTGGCTGAAAAAAGTGTTTAGCGTCCTGAAATGAATCTCATTAAAGTAAAGGGTAATAACACAATGAAAATAAGCGTTAATGAGACATTGTTTACAAGATACTTACCGAATGAATTGATTTTCCTATATTTCATGTTTCACACGTATAAGCAAATGATTTGTAATAAATTTTTTTGTATATGTAAAAAATAGTTACTCGCTGGAAAAAAAAACAGCTGAAAAATATAATAAAAGAGCTTAAAAATTAAGAGATTAACAAAATTCGTCGAATTTTTTCGACCCTCTAGGGGGGGGGGGGTCCAAACGAAATATAATATGTTTGGATTTACAAAATTCGTCCTGTTATTTTTAGCCAGATTTTCGGTAATATCGGCTGATCGAATTAGCTTACTAATATCGGCCGTTTTGATAAACGTCCACTCTATCTCGTCATGGTCAGTATTTAGGCTGTGAAATCAAAAAACCTATAGGGATCATTTTCGTCATAACTCGTAGTTCTTCACATGGTATTATCAGTCCTATCTGCTAAGTCACGAAATGTAAGGAAATATCGTTCCTCTGTCACTGTTCATTTGTTCATGGGTGTCCAGTTGGCAAGGAGCTATATTTTGGACACGGATCAATTGGATGTTACTACCACTGTCGCTAATATTTCTCCTTCTCATACTGCCTTATCCGTTAACGGACGTTGACTATGAACCCGGCGGTAATAACTTTGTTTGCCGCTGTTAAAAGTTGTGTTGATATTTTCCCGTGACCATCACCTAAGGTCCCTTCTCAACCAGGATATACGTAACTTCTGAGACTCCACTTTCATTCGTCTTCTGTTTATTCGTGAGTCAGAAAATATTGTGCTAGTCTTGTTTTTCGTTATTCGTTATGTGGCCAAAATAAATCAACTTTCGTGTCTGTATAGTTCGTATGACCCCTGTACTTTCAAACGTCGCGTCGCGCAACTTCAGCGTTGGCAGTGCGACCTGTGATTTGTTCCGGAAGCTCACACGGTTGTCAAGTTGAATGCAAACCGAGTTGTTAGGCCGTGGTCGGTTGCCATTTACTGGCGACACGCCGGCAACGTTTCGAATCCCACCCTCGGGGATTTTCTTCAGACCGTGAAAGCGACAGAGTGTTAGAAGAACAAGTGCGGCGGATCTTGGCCAAACGATACTGGACAACATTTTTTCGGATAGGTTGCTCTTCGTTTAACAAAATTCTCCACGCTTGGAGATCGAGGATAAATGTTAAGAAAACTAAAATAATGGGTGTAAGTAAAAAAAGAGAAGACATTAAATCAACCGTTATGTTGGACAACACAATATTGGAGCACGTTACTGAATTTTGTTACCTGGGTAGCGTAGTTACAAGTGGGAATAAGTGTCTGGCAGAGATTAAGAGGAGAGTAGCTCTGGCAAAACAAGCATTCCAGAGCAAAAGGAACTTATTAACAAGCAACCATATTAGTATTGAAACAAGGAAAAAGTTTGTTAAGGTATTTGTATGGAGTGTTTTACCTTACGGGTGTGAATCGTGGACCTTAGGGAAGGTGGAGAGCGACAGACTTCAGGCAATGGACATGTGGATTTGGCGGAGAATGACAAAAACTAGTTGGACGGATAGGAAGACGAATGAACAGATCTTAGAGGAAATAAATGAGAATAGAACACTGCTTAGGAGTATAGAGGTGAGGAAGATTAAATTGATAGGGCGTGTGATCAGACATAGTGCTTTTTTAACTAACATCTTTGAGGGCAAAGTAGTGGGGAAGAAGCCCAAAGGAAGACCAAGAACTGCATACTTCCGCAGCACAATGAGTGTCGTGAATAGTGGGTCCTATGAAGAAATGAAGAATATCGCAAGGGATAGAGTGACGTGGCTACAGCGACAAGGCATTGCCTTTAGGAGTTAAAAAAAAAGGATGCTCTTATTCCGAGGTTAGAAGATCCCCGAAACGTTGACGGCGATGTCGCCAGTAAATAGCAACCGACCACGGCCTAACAACTCGGTTTGTAATCAACTTGACAATAACGCGATCCGTGGGGATAATGTTGACTACACGCCGGTACATCTGACTGAAACACTGCTATATGGCCAACGGCAGACACAGCATCGTCGTGTCACTAATCGCTACCAATAATTATAATAAATATTACATTTAGGTTCTGATCTGTATACGGAACTAAAACGTATTACCGACCCTGACCGTTTTGACTTGGTAAAATCATATTATAAGTATTCATCAGTGTGTAGATAATGTATGCTCGCTTGTAAACAACGGTTTTATTTTTTCGCGATAAAATAGTCAACAGCTGTTTCGCGCGGTCCGTCAGCTGTGCAGCTTTAATTACTAACTGTACACTGTAAAATGGCCGTTTTCTCTTTCCTACAACAGCAGTAGGAAGCACGAACAGCGTTTGCTTTTATTTTAATTTGTTTTCCTTTGAAAACTGGATCAGGCAGTTGAAGCCTACATATTTGAGACCTTGGATGCCGGACAGAAGGTCGACAAGTTCGTACCGTTATAACAGTACCCTTGTGGAGTGGTGAAGGACAACTGTCTGCGCAGATCTGGATTATTCAACAGAAATTGAGATATCACCGCGCCGTTGTATTACGGATCCGTTTTGATTCGGCAGAATTTGTAATCCAGTCTTCAGTTAGCCGTACAAAAATTGTGTACGCCTTCTTTATTCCTGTATAATAATACTTATTGTCGCTTCCCTGCGGACGAAATAAATTTCAAATCCATAGGTTGAGTAAACTGGAAGTGAAATAGGAAGTCCAACAGTGATCGCAGAAGAGGTGAGAAAAATGAAGAGAGAAGCAAAGTTATGGTGTAAATATAACTATGATTTTAAGAGAAGTATTACTAAAAGTGACAATAAAAATATACGGTACATAAGAATAAGTAACAGTGAAAAGATAACAGTATGATATAATGATAATGTGACATGGCTAGTGAAGAGGAAAATTATTTGCAGAATAAAAAGTGTAAAATATCATTTGAACTGTAAAGTCTACAAAAACCTAAGAATTGAAGTCAACAAACGTTTCACAATCTCGTATAGTGAAATCTTTTGAGCATACGTACTGTAATTGCAACTGTTTTGGCTTTTACGAATCCCACACTGAATGTCTGTAGTTTGTGGCAATCTTTGCTGATACGTATGTTAGTTTTTTCCTGACAGGCCTCTGTGTGCGAGAAAAAAGATTTTTAAGTTACCAACAAAATATTTTTATCACAACCATTGATAACAAATTTTGTTTCAAATCAGGAAGCGTTTGTAATAAAGAAATTTAAAGATCAAGTAACGTTCTATTATAACACGTGTTTTTTACTTCCATGATCCATAAGGAAATGGAAGTATGGCAATGGCGAAAAAAAAAACATGTTCGAGATAAGGACTGATTCTGATTTTACAACCCTCAAAACAAGAAGAAAAGTCATATTCCGAAAAGTGTGTGTGTGTGTGTGTGTGTGTGTGTGTGTGTGTGTGTGTGTGTGTGTGTGTGTGTGTGTGTGTGTGTGTGTGTGTGTGTGTGTGTGTGTGTGTGTGTGTGTGTGTGTGTGTGTGTGTGTGTGTGTGTGTGTGTGTGTGTGTGTGTGTGTGTGTGTGTGTGTGTGTGTAGAATTTTTTCTATAGCGAACGATAACTGCCGCAAATTAGAACAGAATCAAAGAATTTTTACATATGTGCCTCAGTTGTAGATGACTCAAGGCTTATTGACTTTGGTGAATATCGGTTAAGGGGAAGGGGTAGTTTACCTGCGACGTTTTATGTTTTAACAAGAGTAAAGTACTTAATTTTGATAAATAAAGTATACTGAAAAGAATGCTATAATAATCCACTGTAGAAAGGTAGATGAAATATCTATAAATGAAAAGAGTAGTTGAAGGGGGAGGGGGTAATTTTCTATAAATGAAAATGATAGTTAAAGGAGAAGGGGATAATTTTTTATATGTGTACTACGTTATCGGCAACAAAGAAGTAGTTTGTTGTTAAAATTCCTTCCCGGGATGTTTGCCCGTAGTCCAATGTTTTCTGCAAAACCAGACGTTTCGGCAGTGCCATCGACTGCCATCGTCAGTGAAAATCGAGTGCGCTAACGTGAGGTGGTATACGTTAGTGACCACAGTACTGTGGCTAAGGCTGAAGAATGAAGTAGTTTCTATGGAAATATATCATTTCGAAATGATTTTAAATATAAATATTAGAACATGTAAGACATGTATGGTTCTCCATACCGATAGATTTTTAACTTATAATAATTATGGAATTATTTATTCTGTTTTTCAAGTAATAAAATTATTGTGCTCGGCTCAACTTTTTCACAAGTTATCCTTGACATTCAGTACTTTATACGTTTCTGTGATACGCTCATCGGGCACTTTAAAAACAAAAAAACTTGAAAACAAATCATATAATAATTATTATAGTTATCATAATTATTATATATATATACTATAAAAATATAATTATAATTATAAATAAATCATTTAAGCAAATTATTCAAAAATAAATTACATAAAAAACAAACAATTATTAAATTTATAGAACTTTTCCAAAATTTCATTCAGGAACGAAAGCAAACAAACATTTCGTTTGTCAGAGTCCTGAAATGGCTTTACACGATCGCTGTTTGTTCTGGCACAGTTCTTAGCCGTTACAAAAATCTATTAAAATATTTAATTTGCGATGTGTGCAGCGTTTGCTGTATCTATCCTAACTCAAGAAGCCTTGTTGAGTATTCGCGCGCGCTCGCTCGTGTGTGTGTGTGCGCGTAGCGAGAGAAACAGTGTATAAGTAGAGTATATAGGGCATAATTATACTTCGATAAAACAGATTTCCCGAGATTCGCAGACGTACGGAGATTACTGAAGCTTTGGGGCTTTCACTGTTCTCATATTAAATCATTTTTCTGACGTCAGATTTCGGCTGCAACACTTTTCCCAGTGGCCGTTTCTCTGTCGAATTGCGTAATTCGACAATTATTCGGTAATTAACGCCCTCATTTATTATATTCTACTGTTCCGCGAGCAGACGTAAGTGGAAGGGTCGCAAACGCTTCATTAAAAATAATCTCGGCCGAAAAGTACCGTAAGTAGAAACGTCTGAATCGATGTTATATAATTATTAAATCTCTGATCGTTTGTTATTTCATATTACTTTTGAAATTATTTTTAAGGATAGTACTTTATCGTAATGGTTTAGAATTTACATTTAGACATCCACGCTTCCCAGAATTGTTTTAAAAATATTGATTTTTATAATATCTAAGTTTTATGTTATTTTATTTCAGAATTTACTCAAGATTGTAGTTGTTCTTAGCAGACCTTTTCATATCCTGTTTTTCTGCATCCACTGTCATTAGTCCTCATTAGATTAGTGTTTTTGCTCTGTAATTTCCTTCTTTTTTCCGATATTGATTGATCACTTTTCTTATTGTCCGTCATAACTTCGTCATTCCATCCTAGCTTTACTCTTTCACTCTCTCTACTTTCCACTCCATTAATAAATTATTCTCGTTTTCCGTATTCATAACTTTTACATCTGAAAGTTTTTTATGTAAGCTTAAATTAGATGATAAAACCTCCTTATGTAATCATTTCTTTACGACAGTAACACCCGAATGATATAAAGAGTTTGTTTCCTAATTGAAATTTGCAGATAAAAAATAACCTAACAATATAAGATAATACTGAAGCGGAACACAATTATTTTCGATACAAATTATTAAATTTTTATCTTACTGCCTTAACTAGCTTTCGCTCGTTATGAGCTTCATAAGAGCTTCTGATAACTTTTATAACTTTTGTATCTGATTTAATAACTTTTATCGAAAACAGTTGTGTTCCGCGTCATCTTATATAGTTAGAGATAACATCGGATACGTCGTGAACAAGAAAATCAAAAAATTAACCTTTCCCGTGAATATTATTTTCTAGCCTAAACGGATTTTGCGTGTCTTTTGTGAGAAGACATGTGCTGACTTTCGTTTTTATTTGAATAAAACAAGGCGTAATAAAATAAAGTAAAAGTAATCCTATAATGTATTGTGTGTGTGTGTTGTGTTGCAGGCTCCGCGATGACGGGGCTGCGCCCCCACATGCTGGTCAACGAACAGGGCAGCGACGACAACTTCTCCGACGATGAGAGTTCCCCGCTCACAGAGAACATCTATGGAGGAAGGTCAGTCAACTCTCTGTTCTGTTCTGCTCGCATGCCTGCCAGGCTTACGTTTAACTTATGCATGTACTAGCCCAGTTTAATGTGATTTATTCGTTACAGTGCCTTTGATAGATTCAGTATCGGAGTGGACATATAACGTTAGTTTTGTCTGTTGTCTTTTTAACTGATGACGAATATATTCATTATCAGCAAACAAGGAAAGTAAATCACATAGATTACTATAACCGATTATTAAATTATTATTTTTTCAATATTTCTTGTTCACGATTTTTTTTTGTTACCAATTTGAAAAGAAACGAAGTAACGTAAGCACAACCTTGGCGTTTAAATTTTTCTTTGATGAGAAGCTTAGGCAGTGAACTTGAAATGAATTTGAAAGTTACTTATTTATAAATAAGAAAACAGTATTTTCTCTGAATTTTTCTTATTGTATGAATGGATGAGATCAATTAGCTGTTATCTAGCTCTCAGATTCATATACAATACCTTTTCTTCCCAATTCTTCTTTCCATTCTGCCACGGCCTCTTGACGTTTATCCCTTGAGTCCTTGTCATCTGCGTATAGCAGTACCTGGGCCAAAATCGGTTTTAACCTTCAGTATTCCACTCAGGTTGGCTTTTTTTCCATAAAACTCGACAATGATTTTATAATAACTTTCATCAGTTAAGCCTATAAAAAATTATAAATAATAACTAGAATACAAGATTTTTTCGTTTTCTATGATTTTCTCTAAATCAGTGGAGTAAGCTATTTTGAGTTAGTGTTACAGAGTTTAGATCAGAAAATGTAATTCGCCTTAAAGCGATGTTTTGTTGTGTTTACGACAAGGAATAAAATCTACGATTTATGATTTCTTTGTAAAGTTTACATACGTTATAAAAGGATATAAACATAAAATTGTTAGTGAATGTAGACTTGAAACGTATATTAGCAAACAGTAACTTGAAACGTAAGATGGCTAATTTGATAATGAATCTTCTTAATGTGTAGAACAGAAAATAACCCACCTCCTAAAAAAAAAATAAACGAATAAACTCTCATCGGGCTTTACTTAAGAGTTGAAAATCTGGTTAAACGAATATCCACACAATTAGTTCATAAGTAATGAAGAAAAAGAAAGTGAGAAACGTCAAAAACGTCTTGTAGGAGGAGGACCAAGGATAGAAAAGTTAAATGAAAAATCACTGGTGGTGAATAATAGTTAAAAACAGATGTAAGTGATCACTGTCACTGTCTAAATTTTGCTGTGTTAATCCTCTCTACAAGTCTAAATTGCTTCGTTTATAAAACGTTCTTTTAAAATCAATTTCATTGTTACTGTAAATCGCGTATGGTTTCATTCCTGACTACTCTGCAGTGTACAACCAACTGTTGCTTTTAGTGTTTTGGTCTCCTCTATTCTGTTGTGTTTCTTTCTTTCAATAATTCTGACCCGTAAGATGGTATGCTTTCGCATTGCTTTTACGCATATAAGTTGCGCATGCTTTTAGATTCACACTTTGCTTTCAGTTATCAATGGATAACCTTTAAACCCTGTTGCCATAAAATCCAGAGATCTTTTTCTTCTTTATTTGATCTTTCTGCCTTTCAGTGCCGGTTAGTAGTGAGCCTCTGTACATCGCCTCTCCTTCTATTCCTGTCTGTGCGCAAACTCCTTATTTCCTGTAAACTCTTTCCGCGGACCTGACTCAGTCTGTCAATCGTATGACTGATATGCCATCCTTGGGCTTTCTCTTGGTCTCTGATCCTCCGGCCTTCATAAAGTTTATTTTTCTAGCTTCATCTGCCCTACTAGCACGTCTCAACCACTTGAATTTCCTCACCTCCAGCGAATCCAGTAGGGGCTTTACTCCCAAATTTCGCCTGATTGTCTCATTTCTAATGCAGTCTCTCCTTGTTTTTTTCCATTATTTGCCTGAGAAACCTCACCTATGCTTATGCTATTCTGCTTGCCTGTTTGTCAAGGACAGTCCAACCTTCTACTCCATACATTGGAGTAGAAGGTTGGTATAGAGATTTAAATATCTAGTTTTGCTCTCTTCTATTTTTCCAATAAGTGTGTTATCGGTCTAATATATATATATATAATATACCAATTAGTATCTCTTGTATAATATGTAGAGTTTGCTTTCCTCACACGATTTGATATTTACTGATCCATTCTCCCATCTCTATCAAAAACGACACCCAAAGTATTCACATTGATTGACTTGAACCAACTGTTCACCATCGCAGATAATTCTCAGGGACTGTAAATTTTCCTTTCCTTCCAACATGCATAAGTTTATTCTTCTTGATATTCAGTTCCAAGCATTTTCTTTGCAATTCCTCTTTCTATTCTACCAGGCTCCTTGACATTTATCCTTTTAGTCTTGTACAATTGAGCACTAAAATATTTAAATATAGCTGGGTCAAAATCGGTTTTAGCCTTCAATATTCCACTGTGACTTTGTGTGTTCGTCTCTTGCATATATTATGTATTTCGTAACATCCAGAGATCGTGGTTGGCTTTTGTCAAGTAAGCCCTATGCAGCGAAAAAAGTACATCTAACAAAATTAACAGAAAAAGATCTGAGAAACAACTGTCAAAGAAACCTGAAAGACGACCAGAAAAAACGCTAACTTTTTTGTCAAAAGTGAATGTATACAACTTTTCCGAGACAAACATCAAGTTGAATTGAGAAATACAAGACGAAAATGACCAACACGACTACACACAAGTGAGAGTAATTTAACCCTCGGTAAAGAAGAGCACAGAAATAGAGATGGCCTGGATTCGCGAGTTGTAGCTTCTCCGATCCAATGTTAGTGTATTTACGTTAACATTGGAAACAACACTGTACGTAGGTAATTTGGAGGAAAGCTAGAAACCTTGACAGACTTTCTAGCAACGGTGGAAGCTGCACGCAATACACACGCGCGCGCGCTCCGGTGCCCGTCATTCACGTGGCCGAATCTCGCGTGTAAGCATGCGAATTATAATGAAAACTTGGACATTTCAATTAACGTAAAATTTTACAGTATACGATTGTTCGTTTATGCTTTGAAAATGATAAAGATTCAATTTAAACATTTATAAGAATAATTTGCAGATATTAATTTATAGACCGTTGTAAATCGAGGAAGTGAAAACAATTAAAACTTTGTAATTAATCTTGTAAATTAATTAAGTGTAGTATTAATTGACAAGAACATTTGTTGGATAATTAATAATATACACATATAAATTTATATATGACCGTATAAATCTACAGTAGACGTTGCGATAATAAAGAATTATACAGTTTCAAATGGAAATGCAAATAATTAATTTAATTCATAAAAACTACACCGGTTTACAAGTATTTCTTGCAAAGTAAAGTGCAAGACGGACGTACGAAAATACCATGAAAATAAAAACCTACCCTTCAAATCGTAATCTACTTTTGTGTGTCGAAGTTTCATATACCAGTTCTCAACAAAATCGATTTCTAAGTACTCATATGTCGCAGTGTATTCAAATCTCAGAACGCGTAACGATCTTCCGCAGGCCCACCTCAGTGCCTGAAAAATACTTGTTTAGGAATCAGTTTGTTATTTGCAATTGGTAAAATAAAATTTGACTATGTTATTCAGCGACTTCCTTTATTTTATTTTTATTTATTTTTTTAATTTATTGCATTCGAGAAATTTACAAGGTGAGGGCAAGGTTTTTGTACAAAACGCAATCGTCAAAAAATAAAATAAACAATTTAATTCCAACTTTGTCGTGCTTACTTGCTGAACTGCTACCTGTCATGCTCCGGACGAGGCCTTTCAGTGTCCCCGCCATTATCGAGTCCAAACACAACGACTTATTTTTAAAATTTAGTGAGAAATTGTGGATAAATTATAAATTAGGTACCTTTATGGAAAATTAAATATACTATACACAGATTTGTTTAAAACACATCTAGAATTATACAAAATATATTCACTTACAGAATTCGAAGAAATTTTAAGTGTTTGGAGAGAATTATATTGATAAGAAATATAGTCGTGGTTTTGGACTTGATAATGGGGCAGACACTGAAAGGCCTCGCCCAGTGGTCCGAAGCATGACAGGTAGCAGTTCCACAAATAAGCACGACAAAGTTGGAATTACAGAGACTGCTAATTCAAACAACAAGATGAACAATTCAGCTTTTCAATGATATATTTTTTTATTTACGTAATACGATCTAAAAAAAGTCGATAGGTCGTGACGACGTTTGACGAAGGCGTACGTCGCGTAACCTCTTGAAGAGATCGATAACGCGTGAACATTGACTTAGAGATTTGATCTGTTTATTGGTTTGATTGAGGGACAGATTGAGGTGTAAGAAGACTACAGAATATAGTGCACGGTCGAAATGAAGAAGTGGAAGACAGTAAGTTGAAACGAACAAACGAACCACGAGTAGATGTCTCCCTTGACTTTAGCCCACTAACTTCATCTCTGAAGGGAACAAGAAGATAAAACCTATCGAATTTCTATTTCTTTTCAGAAGTGTTTCATAGCATGTGAAAATACTGTGTGTATTTTTCCTCACTTATCTCTCTGATGAAATCCCTGCGATTTCGCCGTTATCTCAATAAAACAGAGGAGGAGGAGAAGAAGGGGAAGAATATCATTAACACAGTTGCGGCGAAGCAAGGCCGGCGGCGGCAGGAAGAAGGAAGTAGACCATATCAGAAACAATACCGTCTCTCGTTGTATCCCGTTCGTATCCTGTTTTAATTTACAATTCAACGTCGTCCTTCGCTCCGCATTCCTGATCACAACGCAACACGCGTGTACGCCGTCGTTTTGTTTCTGCTTTCGGACAGGCCTACGTGTCTTGTACTTGCGACACAACTGCCATGTACACGTTGTATTGTTGCACTCATCGCAGTACGATCGATACTCTCAATCGAGGTTTTCTTCTTCTTCTTCTTCTTCTTCTTCAGACTGTGGACCATACGTTCCATGCGCCCTCCTTGGTCCGACCATCTTTTCTTTGGTCATCCAATATTCCGCCGTCCCTTCGGGTTGTAAACTAAAATTTGTTTTGGTATCCTGTTCTTACGCATCCTTTCAACATGGTCTGTCTAATCCTGTCTGTACTGCTTTATCCTTTGGTTTAGGTTGTATGTTCCAAGGACGTTCCTTATACCATCATTTCTTAGCCGGTCCCTCCGTGATACTCCTAGTACTGATCGTAAACATCTCATTTCACTAGCCTGTATCCGGCTTTGGGTGTTTGCTTTCAGTGTCCAAGTCTCACTGCTATAAAGGGCGCATGGCATTGCCATCACTTTATAAAATTTCAAAAGAGTATCTCTTCTGACCTTTCCATTCAGTGTTCTTATCGTTCCATACATGTGATTAAATTTCTCTATTTTTTTGTCCACATCTATCTCACCAACACATGACAAGTCACGTCCAAGGAACCTGAATGAATGCACTTGCTCGATTAGTTGATCAATCAGTACAAGTTTATATCTTACAGGAAAGCAACCTTTAAAAGCCATGGACTTAACATTGATAACAGAAATTTCCAGATCATACATCCTGATTATTTGCTGCAATTCATAGAGGGCCCTCTGCAGACTATTTTCATTGTCTGCTATTATGACCTGATCGTCAACAAACTTTAGGGTTTTGTCGAAAATTACGTTCACTGAAACTGTCACTGAAGTTCAGTATTTCTGCTTCCACTCTCTAACAGCATCGTCCAAATGTAAAAAAAAGTGTGGGTGAAATTCCACACCCTTGTCTGACCCCTTTATTTATCGCTTCATTAAGGACTTAACCAGATTCAGTTTTTACAATGTTCTTGTACGTACTCCTAATGACATCACTTAGGTGCTCTGGTACCCCTCTTCTGTCCATGATATTCCACAGCTTGTTTCGTCTCACATTATCAAGGCCTTGATGCTTTTTTCTTCTTTATTCCAAGAATTAATCTGTAGGCCCGTTCCGGATAGATATGTCAACAAATAATGCTTTCGAATCTGATTTTTAGTTGGAAATACATGTTACAACACAACTCCATTCTCATTCGTATTTAAGATATAGAAGACAAAACAAAAATATTTTTTCACATTTACTACGGACATTCACAATGCCTAGACAGATGGATTATGGAGAACGGTGAGCGTAATATGACGTCTGATGAATGCTTCAACGTCGTTGCTGTAAGATAATTTTGGCACGCCCAGAATAGCTGAATATCTGTAAAAACTAGTTGATTTAATGAAGTTTAGAAGTGTATGAAAATTATTGATAACACTCAAGTCAGGTGTAGGGTACTTGTAACAGGTGGTGACATATGCACAGTATCGTCTGTTTAAAACACAGAGTAGCTACTTAATGTAGTATGTTGAATAAATTTAGATATTACGGCGTATTCTTTAAACACAAAACAAAATAGGGGAAGAAGATATCTGTAGTAAAAGGTGGAGGAGGAGGAATCTATGAGACAGTGAGACTATGAGACAGTGAGACTTCATGAACCCATACGAAGGACGACGAATTTATACGGGAAGAGAGAGCTTGATAGTTCACCCTCACGTTAGGCCCATCCCACCTCTTGGTATGATCACCGACTGCATGTATAACGACAGTGTGCCGATTGTAATACAACAAGACCTCACTAATTCGAAAAGAAACTGTCGTCCCGTTTGTCACACAGCAGTTTTGGAACAGTAAAATGTCTAGTTTGAAAGCTACGAAATTACAATTTTTCTCCCTCCAGCAAGGTTCTGTACTGTATTAGAAAGGCGCTGTACTGTACGGCAGGCGTGAGAGAGGTACATCGAAGGACGTAGAAGATACGCACACGAGAACTCGAACCGCCTTTATAAGGCTTCGTTCATACACTACATGTATGTGTGTGTGTGTGTGTGTGTGTGTGTTTATTTCTCGAATGCAACTTTATTTTCAACATGCTCCATTACAATATAATGTAATACTACATGTTATGTTATTCTTATTAATTATTAACAAATACTAATTAATACAAATTCAGTTATAGAACACAATACATACATAGGCCTATAGCTAACAGTAATAACAATAATAACGCAACAATGAATAACTACGGTAAAACTAAACACAATTCGTGACAAAAACAGCCAAAAATAACAACAATACTATAACAATGTAAATCACAAAAGATTAAAATTTATACTGTTGACAAATATAAGAAAAGCTTGTTTTCTTTATAAATATTGACAAATATGTTTTTTCGTAATAATTATATCTTTTTCTTGCATTGCAATACTTCTCCTGAAGGCCGTTCTCTCTTTATGTAAAATTTAACACTCATAAAAGAGGTGACGAACTGTCTATTTTCCACTTTTGCAGCTACACATTTGGTCATCTGAAATCTTGGAACGATAAAAATAAGATTTAAGTTTACCGTGGCCTGTCAGTATAGCTGTCAATTTGTGTAACATTGGGATATTTATGACAATTCTTTGTTTAATAGGAGCAAAAACAATTTAGTTTGAGCTCCATTCGTTGAATTTGCCCCTTCATTTTCCCATTTTTCTGTACTTCTATATCCCGCCTCAGTAATAACTGCACTTTTGGGAATCAGATCAAATGAGGATGGAATTTCAGTGTTTAAAGCTGCTTCCTTGGTCAGCTGATCGGCCAGTTCATTGCCATGATTACCTACATGTAACCGTGTGTGTGTGTGTGTGTGTGTGTGGAGAGAAAGGGTGTGGGAGGATTTTAAGAAATATGAATAAAAGTATTTGACGTATAAAGACAACTTAACAACCCATTATTAACTTTAGGGGAAATAAATAAAGTCTCAGTTTAAATATCTTCATTTAAAAAAAGGTAAAATTTAATTTGTTTACAAAAAAAATATCATTATAAAACTATTCAAGTTTTCACATTTGAACCACGAAGTGAAAAAAACCGTAAATAATACTGAAACTTACTTCAGTATGTTTGGCCATTAGGCAATACCAGTTTGTATATGCGCGTGCGTGACACACACACGCACTCATACGCACATACACATGCAATTTTAAAGTGTAGAGAAGACCGTGGATTCATATAATCGTTTAAAGGGAGTCCATACAACTTGAGTGGTTAAGCACCTTTCAGTTAAAGAGTATGCATAAGAATGGACAGGTTTCGTAATGCAGGTATCAAAAAAGAATTAAATACCGTGTTTAACTTTACTAAAAAAAAAACTAACGTTATTTGATAATGTTAACGAATAAACAGAAGAACAAACGAAAGATAAGAACAAAGACAAAAGTAAGAGAACGCAAGACACTACAATTGTAATGGCAGTTTTCGCCTACGGTTCTTGGAGCCAAAAGTAAATTAGGGAGACTAGGACATTGCGACAGTAGCGAGCGTTGGCAAGAAGATAATATGAAACGAATCACAAGTAGAATCTTCTACAGATTACACGATCGATACTGGTCACCTTTTAACAATTTTATCAGTTCTGCGATAATTTTGGCCAACTCTGCAAAACCGATTCGCTTTGGTTAGAAACCCAGTCCTGTACACGGAGGTTGCGAATATCGCTTCAGTTTATCGTAGTTACGTGAAAATTTCTTATGCTAGGAAACGGCTATTGTTCCTTTACGTTGGCCCGTTTATGTTTACGTAACAACCGAAAACGCTGAACAATCATAAATTCATAACACCGACCGGTGTGAACGGTACCCGATGTAATGCGATACAGATTATGTGGTTAGGATGCCAAATTGAAGTGCTTCACACGACTAGCGAGCGCTTTCTCCGCTGCGCGCTTGCGCTCGTGGGTGCGAATAAAAAAATACGGAAAACGTTTATCGTCAGTCATATTCACAAAAGCCATGACCACAGCAATTGGAAAGGTCACAGCAATAGAAAGCGAACGCTATGGTTGCGTACAATGAGAAGATGACTATGAGAAAGGGTTTTTCTTCTAGTCTAATGTTACAGAATAATGAAGACAGCTGAAATTTAATGGACCGTCGATGAAAGCGTGCCCACACATAGCTGTCTAACGAGATGTATTGACTAAGTTTGTAAGCGAAGCTTTGAGATTATAATCTTTTAATTATCCGTGAAGACAGCGAATGGTATCTTAATGGTATAGGACAAAGTTGTGACGATCGGTTACCAGTGGCGAAGTTACATGGAGGCAATTGAGCCAATGCCTACCCTAAAAATTCTGTAGAATAAAAATTATAAATACGTATGAACTACGTAACGTAAAGATTATACATTGTTACTGTGACTGTCGAATTTATTAAGCCGAAATGTGCTTTACTGAGCGACCGCTAGATAGTGACAGGTGAGATTCGGCATAAAGCGAATGAGGCAACGTGAACTTGCCTCAGAGTTTTTTGTATACATCGTATGTAAGCAATGTGCTGGCGCGAATGTGAAGTGCGGGGGAGGGGGATTGTCCCGTGCTGTACACATAGAGCGTTGAGGCATGTCTCACTTCTATGGTGCAAACAGTTAAGTTAAAGCGCCCTGTGTTGTTTATAAGTGTGCTTATTTTATGCGGTTATTAAAAGTGTGCCTGTTATTCCGCTGAACTAACAGATGATCAAGATTGTTTTTTGAATTGTTTGTAACATTAAACATATAATATAGAAACTAATCAAGTTTAAAAATTTGAAGTTCAATCAGATGTATTATTGTGTATGACTTATACAAGGATTGTTTAATAGAAACACGTTTAGAGCTGTAAAGCATTTTTTATTCAACGATTTTAAAAGAAGTCTCCATTAACATTAAGACATGAGTCCCACTCTTGCACTAATCTGTAGATTCCCTGCTAGTAAAATTCTTACGGCTGTTTTCGGAGCCATTCGCTAACAGCAAACTCTACCTCAGCGTCCGATTTGAACCACTGCCCTTTTAGTGATTCCTTAAAAAAATTTTAAGGTAAGATTTTTGCCTACCCATTCATTAACTACTAGCTTCCCCACTGTCGGTTACCGGTAAATTTGCATAGAATTATCTTTGTCTTTGAGTCAGTTTCACAGAGTTCTCCAACGTCTACCCAGTGACGTATCTAGAATTTGGCTTGGGGGAGTTCAGGATCGGGTCAGCGTCACAGAAAATGAAAAAACAAGTTAAGACTAACCAACATTACTATCTTTAAAGTGGCTGAAGAACGCATGATAACATCCTGAAATCAGTCCCATTAAAGTAATCGGTAATAACACAATAAAAATATGCGTTACTGAAACATTGTTAAAAGATATTTATTGACTGAATTGTTTTTACTATAGTTCATATCTCAAACGTATACCCTAATGTATAACCTGTTTGTATATTTAGAAACGAGCTACTACCATATTAGCGTACACAGCTGAAATAGAATAAAACAGCATACAAAGTAAGAGATTAACAAAATTCGTCAACGTTTTCGACTCTCAGGGAGGGGAGGGGTTGTGTCGTTTATACGAATGCACAAAGGGAAAATCAGTTCTTTTTATCTTATATTAATCTAAGTTCCATATCAAACTTCTAAGATATTAATTTACCTTCGTTATTAACATCCATAGACCTAGCAGAACTCGTCCAAGAACTGCAGTGTTATCTTTATCTATTTTAGCTACTGCAATCGTTTGAATACATAAAATAAAATTTATTATGTGGAATCTGTTAAATAAAGAAGTGAAACGTCCGGCCGGAAGTAGTTAGAAATCGAAAGCTGTCGTAAATTGGCTTATGGATTGATGACTATACAGTCGCATGTGTAGCTTTCGTTGACGGAGCGGTAAAGACTACGCCTATAAGCAGTTGTGGCAGTGATTGAGCATGTTGCCTCAACGTTTACTTTCCAGTTTCTCCACAGGCATTGTTGTTTGGAATAGTCCCCCCCTTTATGCAACGCAGAGAATCCTACAGTTGACTTTCTTTAATAGTTCAGAGTGCCTAAAAATAAGTCAAATTCAAATTTGTAGTATCGGAAGTGTGAAAGCAATTTGTAGCGGTCTACAAAAAAAAGTCTTTCGGGGAACGACCGACGCCTCAAGGCGTCTGCCTATTGTGTCCGATGCGGGCGACACCTGCCGTCCGCTTCGCCCCCAGAGGCAGTGCTAACAAGCATAATGTCACCTAAATTAAATAAATGTAATTGTTTAAAAGTATCCGGCGCCTCTACGGTTAACCGCGTTGACGTGTCCTTCCAAATTTTTAGGCCCCTGTCTCATGAAAGTCCAACACTGTTCTCATCTGGCAACCATCGGGCACGTCCCGGAAGCTACAATTATTGAGCCATGGGTGCAAAGACTCCCCACTATCAAAACGCAACGCAACGCAACAAGCCTTCCAAGGGAAAACTTAATTTTTAGGCATAATTCTTTCGGGGTAAGAACAAAATGATTGGTTTTCAATTTTGTTATTTGTTGTACTCAATTTCAGTTTTGTACTTACTTGTCATATTTTTTAACGGTTTGGTCGAAAACCGAAGTAAACTTTAAACGTTTCTTCGCAACGGCTTTTTTCTTGTTCTGTATCAAAGAAATGTGCAGGATTTTACACTGAAAACCGTTCTAAACCTTTGCTATTGTATTATAAAAACAGCTCACAGGTATCAGTCAAAAGTTCTTCCAGTTGTCGTTATTCATGTCCAGAAGACTAGAAGTATTAGCTGTGTGGTACCTCATGTGCCTTACTAACCTGAGATAAAGTAAAAACCTCAAAACAAAATGATAAGACACGGTTGACAAACCTATGAGAATAGAAAAACCTTATCTCCTCTGTCTTTTAAGAAAGATGCTAATGTTGTAACTTATGTCCTGGTTTGCACAATCGTTTGTACAAACAGTTCTAATCTGTTGGATTGTTATTATTCTTTTCACTACTACTGAACGTCACTTGTCTTCAGTAATTATACCTCCTAGGTAACACAATCATTTTAAACGGTCGGTTCTTTAATATCTATCTTGATATTTGCTTTTGTTTCTACCTTGTTCCGTATTACAACCGGCACCTTAGTTTTCTTCATGCTCACTTTACGCCAATCTTCCTAAACATTCTGCTTCCACTTTGCTTTTACGTTAGACCTAATTTTCTTTTTTTTTTAACTTCTATCTTTAAAAATAGTAGTATGTGTTATCCTTAATTCAAAATTCAGAACAGAGATTTAGCACTCATTTAAGACGTATTAGTGCCCATAGAAACATTGTCATATTTTTTATCGAAGTTCTGAATGAATATGCGTTGTTATTTTTCACTGGTTTAAAAAATTTTCTCAGAATCTGTCGTTCAATTATTCTTAGATACTGTTCGCCTTTTTGCGTTAATACCCAGATGACTAGGATATGTTACGACTTGTCTAATTACGCTTCTGTATGTTTTAATTTTGATGATTTTTTTAGTGCTTTCGACTTCATTAATTTTGAGTACGCGTAATAACATCGGTTACCACTAATTATTCTCACTTGGGTATCAATGCTTGTGGTATTAATGTACTTTATTTGTAACCCTAGGTAGAAAAATTCACTGGCGTCTTCAAATTCATGATTTTCGAATTGTCGAGATTATCTATTACATATGTTTTTGTTATTTCCACGTATTTTGTTTTATTACCATTTATTTTCAGTCCTCTTTTCATTACCTCGCTATTTGTATTAATTACAGCTTCTTGAGCCTTTAAAATACTTATATCGACAAATTAAAACCGAATTTTTTGTATTTAAGACGCATTAGGGAATCGTATTCATTATAAGCTAGAGCGCTCGCTTATGGTTGCTGCTTATTATTATGAAAATATCAAAATTAGTAACACAACAATTGTGGCGTATTAAAAACAAGAAAGCTTACTTAGATTATTACAGGACGCCTAATGAGCAATGTTGAACGATTCGTCATAGATGGCCTGTAATGTGGAAACCGTGGAAGTCGCTAATTAAATGCGTGCGTTCCGCTGTTATACATATAAGTGCTGAGTCTATAGGTAAGTGTACTGTATTATGCAACTAATTATATAACACCTTAATGTTTAATGTTTATTGTTCTTGCTTGTAGGAAGTTTGACAGTCGAAATGACAGATAACTGTACTATACTACAGTTTATATGTAACACGATGTTTATGTAACGGCTCAGCGATACGATCCGTGAAAGCTGACGTATTCCAAATCATTAGTTCGCTGCTGCGTCGTGCCGTGGTTGCTCCCAATACGAGTGCAGAAAAAACAATCGGCCCCAGTGCTTGCAGGTTACATATTGTTGCGAGGGTCTCGTAGATTGTCGTGTTGTACGGTGGAAACAGAATAACTGACACCAACGAAGTCTCACTAAATAGCGACTTTAATTAGACGCAAACAACAGTTGGAAACCAACAAAGACACCCTTATACAGTAACTCAAGTTGAATATGTCAAACACACAACAATAAAACAATATATGTCAGCTTATTGCAGTTTGCACTACCCAACAATAACTTCGATCCCCATTCTAAAAACGCCATGTATGAACTGAACTTTGCCGGCTACTGTTTGCTTATATTTATACCCCGCTGAGATTCTAGAATAATCTTCCATTTTCCGGACGGCGTGCAGAGAATAATTTGCGTAGTTATAGGCGCTAGAACGCAGCACTAGATTTTGAACAAGTCTGCCGACCAAACGCAGTAGGCTAGTCGAGAAACGTGTGGAAAGGCAGTCTCGAACTGTCTAGAGATAATTCTCTTACATCTCAACGTAGCAATATGTATCACCGTCTTCCTCTTACGTCAATGCAGGGATTGGTGGACGATCATATTCTGAAGTGGTTCTATGGATTTTCGAACTTCTGTGCAAACTTTTAGATTCACTTTTACAGCCATTTCATTCAAGAAATCATTTTTTTTTTTTTTTTTGCTTTCCTCTTCCATTTGTCCATCATTATTTTTCTTCATTGTCTTTTCCATTACTACGAGTATAGTCTGTATTGTAAAATCATTATTTGCCTTAACAACATTTTAATAGATTATTATCAAACCATTTCCTTATCTGAATCAAAAGCCTTATCTAAACGTTTTAAACGTTTTAGATTTATATAGTACTTTAATGTATCTACGAGATTTAGTAAGCGACTACTAAGAAGAAAAGACAATTGTGATAAAAGAAACTTTATTGGTAAAGAACAATAATAATAACAATGTTTACTGAACTGTAAAGTTTGTTTTTACTCTGTAAGTAAATTACTAAAACAGCCTACGGGGAAAAGAACCAAATTTTTGTAAGAAACAAGTGAAACAGAGAAAGTGTTTGAAGTCTTTATATAATTACAATTATATTAAGAACATAAAATTTCTTCACCACATTGTTAAGAACAATAATTATTTGTCGTGAAGCTAATAATTATCTGTATTTGTTCTAGAATACCAGTTTTTTACGCGTAGTTTGTGTTATGAAACTTACTTATCGTCGAAAATGGTTTCTTTTATACATTCTTGTCGTTCTGTAAATCTCCTTCTTCTTCTTCTTCTTCTTCTTCTTCTTCTTCAAGCTCTCCGTGACCTTGACTTTTGCCTCAGTCTTAACAGTATTCCATTTCTTCTTCTTCTTCTTCTTCTTCTTCTTCTTCTTCTTCTTCTTCTTCTTCTTCTTCTTCTTCTTCTTCTTCTTCTTCTTCTTCTTCTTCTTCTTCTTCTTCAAGCTCTCCGTGACCTTGACTTTTGCCTCAGTCTTAACAGTATTCCATTTTCTCCTTTTAGAAGCCTTCTGCATGAACCGTAGGAGTAAGCCGTCATATTTGCTGCTGATACTCGAAGACTATACATTATTTAGAACAAACATGATATCAAACTAAGTACTGTACTGTGTACTGAAAATTTTCACAATAAAATGCACAATCTGCGATAAGGCAGTAGAGGTTTATCTGTTCACAGGGAGAGAGCGAGTTGTTCTTCCCAGTAGTGAAACTGATTAAATACACATTATTATGTGTACG
The DNA here is from genome assembly GCA_034769895.1 of Magicicada septendecula. Classification (NCBI taxonomy): domain Eukaryota; kingdom Metazoa; phylum Arthropoda; class Insecta; order Hemiptera; family Cicadidae; genus Magicicada; species Magicicada septendecula. Next base: position 80,849,801 of record CM068371.1, on the reverse strand, counting down.
TGGTTTACACTGTTATGATTAACTTAACTGAGTTAATTAAGTCTGTCAGGAAGACTTAACACTGTGCACATTTTTAGCCTATTTTCACTTACACTGTTATAAGAAGACTGAGTGCATATTTGAGTGTTTATTTATGTATCTGTATCTGTTTATTTGTTTAGGCATTTCTTTTAATTTAAATTGTTTGCGCAATAAAATATTATCAGACAGCACTGAAACTAGAAAATCAACGATACCGTGGCAGTGACGGTGCTACTTAGATCATCCCCCCCCCCCCACAAGCTTTAGGATTACACTTTTTTGGCCGGATCTTTTGCAGGGGTGTATTTACGGAGAAGGGACGAATGGGACCAACCCCCCTCCAGAGAATCAAAAAAGTTGACGAATATGGTTAATTTCTTAATTTTTAGGCCTGTTTATTATTTTTGCAGCTGTGTTGTGCACTAATATAAAAGTAACTCCTTTTTTTTAATAGGCCTATACAAACAGGTTTATTACACAGCATTTGCGTATAAGTTTGAAATATGAAACATAGGAAAATCAATTCAATCAGTAAGTATCTTCTAAACAATGTGTTTCCATAACGCGTACTTTGTGGTGTCATTACCGTTTAATTTACTGGGACTGGTTTGAGCCACTTTGAAGATAGTAATGTTGATTAGCCTTAACTTATTGTTCCCTTTTATATAAGCCGACCCCACTCCGGACCCCCCCAAGTCCAAATTCTACAGGGTGTCCGAAAAGTCCCGCACCATAGGGGTTTACAATATGTGTTCAATATGGTTACCGGAAGTGTCGAAACATAACTGTAAACGATCTCCCAAGTTCCGCAGAATGTTGGCCACCAAGCCAGGTGTTACAGAACGGAACTAAGTTGTGATTCGCTCACGCAGATGGTTTATGTCCATGACCTTGACAGCATAAACTTTGGATTTTACATAACCCCACACAGCAAAATCCATTGGGTTTAAATCCGGAGATCGTGGAGCCCATTCCACTCGTCCCCTACGGCCAATACACTGTGGGAAGTTTTCGTCAAGCCAATCACAAACTTGTGTACCATAATGGGGTGGTGCACCGTCCTGCATAAACCATTCTGGTCTTGGACCCAGCAGATCCAAATCAGGCAATAATGAATCTCTTAACATTTCCAAATAATTTTCGCTGTTAACTGTTCCGTCAAAGAAGTAAGGGCCAATGATCCGGTCTTTCCACAAACCACACCACACCATGACGCGAGCTGCTCCTTGTTCCTTACTGGTGGAAAACCAGTGCGGATTACTCTCGGACCAGTAACGTAAATTCTGTCGGTTCACTTCTCCGTTTACGTAAAAGTTAGCTTCGTCAGAGAACATAACTTTTGATAAAAACTGTGGGTCCTCTTCCAACTGTGCCAAAAACCAATCGCACATTTCCACACGCCGATCCGGATCATCATCTGACATTTGGTGTAACACTTGTAACTTGTACGGGTGAAACTTATGTTTTTTCAAAATGTCCGCGACTGTTGATCGAGGAACGCCCACTTCCAAGCTTGTTCGGCGAATTGATTCTTTGGACTTGCTGCTACCTTTGCCAAAACCCCTTCCACCACACCTTCTGGTGTCCTTGGACGTCCAGATCGTCAGCAGCGACTTCGCTTCCAGCTCTTGAAGAGGAAACATCTTGCTCTCGACCAGCCAACTTTATCACACCACTAGCGACAGGACAGGACAGGACAACTTGAGACCAGCCTGCATTTCGCCGACTGTCTCACGGATTGGATTGGACCTGGGCAACTGCGTGGGAACCGGCTCCCGGATAGCCTCCTCAGGTGAGTGGACGTCGGCTCTCTCGCTTCCTTGTTAGCGCTGCCCCGAGAGATCCTTGGAAGGCCCCACCAGTGGTAACCGACCTTGGACACCTCCGAGGTAAAGAGTACGGTGGAAACCGAACATTGCACAAAGTTCGGTATCTAACGAAGCCGTACATTACCCCTCTGGTAGATCTCTGTTCCCTACCCGCTTTTGAGAGGTGGCATGTCCACCTCTCAAACATCCGATCGCTCCTTGGGTACTGCTTGCGGTACCCAAGCACCTATCTCTACCCTTCGCCCTGATCGGCCCTTTTTAGGGCCGACAGCACCCAACCCGGCGGCGGACTGCGTCGGCGAGTTCATGGAGATGGACTCCCCGGCAAGTCCGCCTTCCGAACCTGGCCCTTCTCAGGACCACCCCGGTACTGTTGTGCCCGGCGCCACTGACGGCGGCCCTGCCTGGAAAAAGGTGAAGAGCCGGAAACGGACCTTCTCCTCTTCCTCGGGCGGGCCGGAACCCAGTGGTGGCTCGGCTCCCACTACCGGGGCAGGTGCTCAGCCAACCCCTCAGTCTTCAGAACCATTCCGCATGCCACCTATAGTTCTTGACGCCCCCAAAGCGTGGCATGCTTTTGCAAAATCCATAAAGCAGGCGGCAGCTTTCCCTATCGATATTTATCACCAGGGGAAGCTTCTCCGCATCAAAACTAGGACTCCCGACGAATTTCGTTTCGTCCAGAAAACACTCATAGACTCCAACGTTCAATTCCACACCTTTGGTCTCCCTCAGGAGAAAGAAATCAAAGTAACTATCCGTGGCATCCCCCACGACGTAGCCCCGACTGACATTATCGAGGAGTTGGAGAGCCTTGGCTTCACTCCAACCTCCTGCATTCCACTCGTTGACCGCCAAAAACGGAAGGTCAACGTCTTTTTTATCAAGCTTAAGAAGGTAGGAGACTACCAACTCATCTACTCCCTCCGAGAGCTTTTATGCCTCCGGATTGAGGTCTCCAGGTATAACACCCCCACCGGCCCTCCGCAGTGTTACAACTGCCAGAGGTACGGCCACGCCTCTTACAACTGCCACATGGCACCCCGTTGCGTACGCTGCGGCGAAGGTCATCCTAAGGGCGCTTGCACGAAGGACCCTAACGCCGACGCAAAGTGCGCTAACTGCGACAAGAACCATCCAGCCAACTGGAGAGGCTGCGAATACTATCAATCTGCCCTTGAGCGGAAGCAGGAGATGGACGAGATCCGGCACCGCAATCCGACCCGGCCTCAGCGCCAAACCAAAGTCCAGCAGACCGCCACTCCGGCGGCTGCCCCAGCCCGCCAACCGCCCGTCCAACCTCGTCGTCCCAGTGACGACCAACACCCTGCTACTACTACGGAGCCTCCCTCCACCGCCAAGTCATTCGCGGCAGCCGTCGCATCTAAACCCGCATCCGCGCCTCGCCGCGCGAAGGCTCCGAAGCCCAAACAGAAACCCCCAGCTGCTAAAGCTCCTTCTACAAAAAAACCTACCGCCGCACAGCAACTACCATCGGTCCAACCACCTAAGCCCGAGGCAGCCCCAGAAACCTCGAAGCCAGCTCCCCAGCTAGTCCGCCGCCCCGCGGCCGTGAGCGAGCCCGATGAGGGCGTGCTAACGATCGCGGAGTTGCAAGACTGGATGGAAGGTCTCCTGCCAAAACTAGTTGCTGCGCGCGACCTGAACTCTCTGGTCGTCACAATCATGACCTCCCTTACGTCCTTGTTGCTCGCCCGTAATGGCTAGGCCTCTCACACTCGTTGCTTGGAACGCAAATGGCGTAGCCGGGCGGCGGGCTGAGCTGGCCTGCTTCGCGAGCGAGTATGACGCGGACGTAGTCCTCCTCTCTGAAACCCACCTGCGTCCCCAACATCGATTTAACCTACCAGCTTACGCTACTTATCGTACGGACCGCCCAGTGCCACTCACCCGAGCCGCATCTGGCGGCACAGCCATTCTCATCCACAGGCGATTATCTCACCGACCTCTACCTACCCCCCCGACTACCCACATCGAAGCGACTGCGGTCGCAATCAGCGTAGCGGGAACCGAGCTTCGGCTGGTCTCCGTCTACAACAAACCTGGCCTGGTGCCAAACCCCTAGGAGCTTGACGCGCTCCTTAACCATGATCTGCCTACCATTGCAGTCGGAGACATGAACTGCAAAGACCCGTCTTGGAATAGTCGCTTGACTAATCAAAGCGGTCGTGCTCTCGCCCAATACGCCTCGACCAGGCCTGACGTCCTCGTCATCGGCCCGGCCGAACCGACATACATCCCCGCCGACCCTGCCAACCAGCCAGACGTTCTCGACATAGTTCTTGTCAAGGACGCTGTCTGCCCCATCCTGGTCGAGGCCATCTCAGCCCTATCGTCCGACCACAACCCGCTGGTTGTGACGCTCCGACGAACAAGCGACTCCCCGCCTGCCCGTCCTAGTAAGAGAGTCAACTGGCGCTCTTACCACGACGAGCTGTGCCGTAGGTTCTCATCAGCCCCCGAGGCCCCAGCGCCCTCTCGAAGGGAGCTGGACCGCCAAGTCACGTATCTCCATGACACTCTTACCCGCTGCATGGATACCCACTCTTACACTGTCCCAGCACATCGTAGGAAGTCTCAACTCCCTGCCGAAGTCCAAGAAGCCATCAGCCAGCGGCGGCGCCTTCGCCGCTGCTGGCAAAACACTCGCGATCCCGCTGTCAAGCGGCAGTATCGCCGACAGTCTGATTACGTCAAGCAACTCCCTGCTTGATGTCAATCAGCATAGCTGGGACACCTATCTTGAATCCCTGGAAGTCGACCACGCCTCCGTCTGGCAGGCCACTGGTCGCCTCCTTGGCGAAAAGAGGACTCGCCATCCCCTTGACTCCCCGACGGGTGTTGTTCATTCACCGGAGCGCAAGGCTGAGGTCTTCGCAAACTCCGTTGAGGAATAATTTACCCCTCACAGAGGCGTCCTCGACGCGGACCACATGGCTCGCGTCGAGGACTTCCTCGAAAACTATCTCGCCCAACCTTTGACGGATCCCCCACCCCCCTTTGAAAAAGCCGATCTCGTCCATGCTATCGCACGGCTAAATCCTAAACGGGCCTGCGGCCCGGACAGAATAGGAGCGACCGCCCTAAAGAATGCCCCATCAGTTGTCACTGACCACATCCTGGACGTGTTCAACTCATGTCTCCCCCTCAATTACTTCCCTCGCCTGTGGAAAAACGCAAGGGTAATCATGATCCCTAAACCCGGGAAATCTCGCATGTTCCCTGAAAATTATCACCCCATCTCACTACTGCCCGTGTTATCGAAGGTGTTCGAGCGCCTCCTGCACGCCCGTGTTGTACCGCTGCTTGATGGGTTCATCCGCAGCGAACAGTATGGGTTTCGCAGGGAGCATTCGACCACCCTACAACTAGTCCGCGTCGTTACCCAGTTCTCTGACGCTGCAAACAAAAAGCTGCACACCGCAGCCGTCCTCTTGGACGTTAGTAAGGCCTTCGACCGTGTCTGGCACGAAGGTCTGCTCTATAAACTGGCACACACGCCCCTTCCCGCATCTACTGTGAGACTGTTCTGGTCGTATCTCCGCGGCCGGACTTTTCACATTAGCGTAGATGGAGCGGTCTCTTCTGACCGCCCCATAGACGCTGGCGTTCCCCAAGGATCAGTCCTCGGCCCCGTTCTGTACCTCGTGTACACGAACGACTTGCCCGTATATCCCAACGTCACTCTTTCCCTTTTTGCTGACGATGCCATGTATCACTACAGCTCGCAGAACCCTGGTTTTGCTAGCACAGTGATACAACGCCAACTCGACCTTCTGCCTCCCTGGCTACGTAAGTGGCGCGTGGCGATCAACGCGGAGAAATCCGAAGCGATCTGCATCACGCGCAAGCGGACCGCATGCCAGCCCCTCACCCTAGATGGGAACCCTATCGCTTGGAAGAAGTCGGTGAAGTACTTGGGGGTGTCTATTGACAGTCGACTAAGCTTCGCCGGCCACGTCCAAACCAAACTCCGACAAGCCCGTGGCGTCAGAGCCAAAATCTTTCCCCTCATCTCGCGCAGAAGTCCCCTCTCACTGCGCACTAAACTCACCCTGTATCTCCTGCTTATCAGGACAGTATTCACCTACGCAGCCCCAGCGTGGTGGCCCCTCTTATCTGCCACAACGAAGCGTAAGCTGGAACAGTTCCAAAACAGTTCCGTCCGTATCCTCTCCAACTCGCCCTGGTTTGTTTGTAACAGAGCTATCAGGACGGGCCTCCGTCTGCAAACGGTGGAAGAGTTTGTCTTCAGACTCTCTGTGGGCCTCTTCTTCCGGGCTGCAGACTCCCGATACCCCCACCTCCGTGACCTGGCCAGGGACGAAGGTCCCCCTTGCCACGTAGTCAAGAGACCCCGCACTCTGCTGGACGACCCCCCATAGTCTCCTACATAGGGCCCTTCTCCTGAGGGAGTCAACACCCTACCGCTAGCACCCTACTTCAAACAGAACACCTACCACACCTTAGACGTAGCATTACCACTCACTCTGCCCTGAATGGTCTGCCCTGGTCGTTTGCGGCCTCGGCGGGGTTGTCTTATGTCAGTTGTGCAAGTGCCTTCTTTCATCAGGCGCCCGCCCCGGATACGCAACGGGCCTGTGCTGATCACCGCTATGCGGACAGTGGGGCCACGTCGGAGGCAGCAGCGTTGGCCAACCGGTACTCATATGTCCCGGGAGGTTTCTCCGCTGTGACTCGGACGCGTTACCGCTGGCTTCAGGGCCCAAACTCTACCAGACTTTGGCTAGGCTGAGCACCTCACTTGTGAGATCCTCTCCCCTACCCAACTGCAAAAGGAGACACCATCCCACCCACTTGACCTTGTTTTACCTAAAGTCCTTGAGAGAGCCCGACTACTTGCAGTCATCGGAGGAGTCACTCCGGGCACTGCTACCATGCAGGGGCCTTGAGCCCCGTCCCCTCATTAGCTACGAGCTACGAGACGTCCAGATCGGGGAGCATCTGCCACACTACCTGAAGCCTGGAATTTCCTTAACAGTCTGCCAACCGTGGTGTGCGACACTGGCTCTCGTTCCGGGTGCCTCAGATTAAATTCTGCTGCAACGTCTCTATTGGAGAATCCTTCTCTTCCACAGAGGAGGATAAGCTCTACCCGCTCTTCAGTAGTCAACATTTTTCAGTACTGCAACAAACAAAAACACAACCCAATTAATGAAATCCCTATGGTGCGGGACTTTTCGGACGCTTTGTAGATACACCTCTGATCTTGTACTTCATGTATCTTGGTGCAGTAGTGGGCGCTGTTGGACCTAGAACTCAGGCACATATTAGTTCTGTCACGAGTAGAGTAGTGACATGCAAGTGGGGAATACTTCATTTTACTTTCGGAGACATGTGAAGTATTTATTTCTTTTGGACGTATAACAATTTATACATGTGTGTAAGAAAGACCATAGTGTATATGTGAATCTTTTTATCGCATACCATATCTAATTCAAGGTAAAAGGTAATCGGTTGAATTAAGTTTGAAAACTTGGTTTAGGACGTATTCAACTACTCACAGATACTGAGTCAGTTCGCGGTAAATTGCCTGCGGCAAGACTGTGTACTGCGCCCGGTCTACGAAAGATCCGGCTGTGGTCAAGCAAATGAAGGAAAGGATTTTTGTGTTAATATATTTACCTCATAGACAGAAATTGGGAAGTGCATACAACAAAACAAAAACACTAAGCCAAATCAGAAACACTGGAAACACTACTCGCCGAAATCAGAGCTCTACCGTCTGAATACCTTATACCCCCCCCCCGCGCGTCGATCCAATCAGCGCTCTTCCGCCGCTTATAGCTGACTTTAGCAAACTCGCCTTTGAAGCACACGATCTGCTTAATGGTGCCAGTTTTTTTTTTTTTTTACTATGCTTTTAGCTTTACGGAACACTTCTGTAACAAGCATTTATTTATGCCCGAATGGGCCGGTGTTCTGTTACTGAAGGTGAAACTTTTGGCTCGTTCACTCTGGGTAAAAACTTTTAATTATTAAAAATAAGTAGCCCTGCGTTTTTTAATTATTTAAAAGACACAATACGTGATCCTGGACACAAAAGATCTAACCTGGACAACGAGGACCAAATATGGTAATATCAAAAGAGTTCGAACGTTCAAGTACTTGAGTATAATTCTGATCACGAACATCTACTGAAAGTCAACTTTGAAGAAAGGTCGAAAAAGATGAAGATAGCTTTCAGACTACGCCAGAGCATTGGCATCCGAATCATTATCCTGTCAGACACAACAAATTCAGACACCACGGTACAGTAGCCAAACCGGAATGCTTATATGCGGCAGAGACAGTAGCTAGTGAAGGACTCTTGGAAATAGAAAAAAAAAGGATTTCCTAAGGAAAATCCTGGTGCCCAGGGAAGTATTAGCAAATGGGTTTATATTTTATTTGATACGAAACCAAGAGTTGTATGAAAAGTTTTAGAAATTCTACCGTGAGTGAAAGAAGTCCATCGGGATTGAGAAAAATGTGAAATAATGGACTCCTGCTTCCAGACTTACTAGTGATCGGACATGCCCTAGTGACTGCTCTTCAATCAGGACTTCTTTCCGGAGTTTTCCACAGCTCACTTCCCCCGCATCTACATTGAAGAGGATTGGCATCTTGCTCTGCTGTTCCAGTCGCCGTTTTTGTTAAAGGGGGTAGGAGCTCCCCAACGCAGAAGAGGACCTAGGACATCAACAAGAAGACATCTTTATTCTTCGAGCCAGCTGCTGCCGGCGACCACCTTAGCCGGCAAGAAGACAGCAAAGCTCCTTATAAGGGCCACCACAAGTCGGCGAACAACTAGCCGGCTGAAAGAAGAGGAAATGTATATAGATATAGAAAACAGAGACATGTTCAGAAGAAAAATTGTGGAGGTGAAGAAGAACCTGTTCGAAAAGAAATCAAAAAGAACCAGAAGGATGTTATCGGGAGAAGAACGAGCAAGCGTGAGTCAAAGAATGAAGGAATATTGACGAGGGAGGAAAGAATTTATAAAATAAAAGAAGTTGTTTAATTTCATCCGTAGAGAGGACTGAAACAAGAAATGGAAGACAAGTTCGCATTGCATTTACGGAAAACGCAACTTCAAAAATAACAGAAATTAATAAAATAAGTTGGAAAATAAAATATAAAAAAGGAATTGGAAACCCTTAGTTGAATGCCACATGTTATGGTTTCAATGCTAATATGTTTAAATAAGGTGGTAAAATTTGTAAAATAAAAATGTATAAAATTACTTTATAGCGCTAAAAACTATCTTTCGAAACGCTCTGGAGATGTTAAAAAGTTTGTGCTTTGTAGGTGAGTGGAACGGGTAGACCTATGTTTTGAGTACTTTGTGTAAAAAGAACGGTATATTTTGTTACAATTAACTGACTTGTTAGTTACAAATTTAGTTTGATTTAAACTAAATGACGTTTTATTGGCCACAGAACGAAATCGTGTAAACGGAAGATGCATATTCCGATGGAAACCAAACACGTTCTGAACTGAATTCCTTTTGCTTTAGAAAGAATCGTTGCTCGTATATACTAGTAGTAGTTTATGAAGCTGTTGTTGTAAAGGTCAAGACCCGCACAAACACATAGTGATGTAGGCCTAGGTGTATAATACGCGCGTTCTAACCGAACAATAATAATACGGTACGGCAATGAAAGCTGTAAAGATTACCACAACAAAGAAATTACAGTGTTAATTGTTCAGCGCGGTGTTAATAGTACATTTTATTGCTACGTAACTCTTGTTTGCTTTGCTTCACATGTAAATAGGTACAACGTATTAACAATTCACAGGTACGGACATAAATCATTCAATCAATGTCGTTTTGATTCTCTTGCTTCTCTTAATGTTAATGATTACTATTCATCTCTTAATATAGTAATTAATAGATTATATTAAGAGGTTACCTTTCATTTGAAGGGAGGGGGTAAGGCTGATTGAAAAAATAATCTTTCCACTTCCTGCCTTTTTAATTATTAGTGTTTTTTTTGTAAGTACGAGAATTTCTTGTTTTCTTTCTCGTATGTACACATCTACTCTTGGTTCCGCAGTCGGATGAGACAATGGGCGAGATAGGGAAATACATTGCGCTTATGGGTTTTACGTTCCGTACTAATATGCGACTTGAAAACCTCTACCGATGAAAATGAAGTACTGGATAAATCTACAAAATGTACACAGTAATAATAGTATTGTAATTCTTCACATTTTAGTATATTTTAAATAGATTTATCCCCAAAAATGAGTCGGTAAAAATAAAAAAACCTAATAAAACTATCGCACACTCGATTTAGAAGTATTAAAACATAAACTGTCCTTACGCAAAAAGATTTTGTCCTTTAACGATAATTTTTTTATACACGTAGTCCAGATCACGTGATTGATGCATATGCCGAATTTAATATTCAATAATTTAATATTTAATTTCAATTTAATAATATCCTTGTAATAATAAATCAAAAAATAAAATTTTGTATTAAATTTTAATTTTTTTCAGTCATGAGGCGTAAAAAGGACCCTACGAGAAACTTTTTTCTTATTCAAGATAGACTAGTACATTAAGAAAGTCAATTGTAGAGAAAGGTACAAATTTAATTCTGATCTAACTCCCAATGTTTTATCTTTATTGGTTTCCAAATTACGTATTGAAATATACTTCAGCGGTCGCGCTGCATACTGCCGCTCATCCAATTCCCGTCCTTGTCAAACTGCGTTAATCATGAGTGTTTCAATTAATGCATTACACTGTTACTGAAGTCGTTAGAAACACATCTGTTATAATTTAAGACTTAAAAGAGTAAATCTCGTCCGCAGCAGCATTAGGAAATAGTAAATTGAAATAAATTATTTAATAAATAGGCCTACAAATAATTATTACTTGAAGGAAAGTATTATAGTGCGTAAGTAATAGAAGGAAAGTAATAGCTTTGAAATTGAAATAAATCAAATAATATAAAAAAGAAATAAAAAACCCTATTTTCGTTAATAAACGGTAAAACGTTGTTCGCAGTTAGATAACAAGTGAGATTACTTTTTCAAGCTTTCAGATTAATGTAGTTTATGCACAAACCAGTCATGTGATCATCCAGTACTCCTCTTTTATTTATAATGAGTCTGTAAATGTAATCATTTAATTTCTGAGTGTTTCTAACGCACATTACGTTAGAGAATGGGTAACATCATCAGAGTTTTTCCGGAAAAAATTGACGGAAAATAAAATAAACTAGTAAAGTAAATAAATAAAGTTATAAGTAAATAAATTTGTATGTGCAAGTATGTAAAATATTATGTATGTAATACATATTACGTACATATACCAATATTATGTAGTATGTAATAATATTAGTGTAAAAATATAAATAAGTCTGTGTGCGCGCTCCCGCGTATACGAACGTTACTAGACTATTTCACTATTGCGTGCTTCACCTGGAAGAGATTTGAGTTTCTCTGCGTTTGTTATAATTGTATTGTTTGCTGATTTACTGTTTGACAATATGTGATGTATTGTTCGTTTGGCAGAAAGTAGTGGATACGTAAAATTATGACTAGTCAAACGCGATGATAAACTCGATGCTTGTAAACTGGAAACAGGCCAGTTTCAGAAAAGCGGTTGCCGTTCGGAAAAAGCGTTTTTCTTTTAATTGGTTTGTTTCGGAGCCACGCTTGGTCGGAACTGTAAAACGATTCTTTCCTGACGAAACGCCGTAATTTCGATTCTCTTCCATGACATTATTTCGTTTCAATGTCTGTGCACTGCGTTTTAGGCAGCGTTCGTGTCGCTGGCGATTGTAATTGATTTTTGGTTTGGTTTTGGGATTTTGTTTTACCGAAGCTGTAAAACAGTAAAAAATCTGTAGTTCATTATGATTAAAACTGTCGTCAATGCTTTTCTCGACACCTGACACGGATCGTGAAAACATTCTGAACGACTCCACTTAAGACGACTTCTGAACGACTGTGTTTAAGATAATATTTGTAGAACCTCTCCATTTGTTCTCTGGAATAAAAGTGACCTTTGGACTTTTAGCATTATGCAAAGTTAGCAGTACCATCTTAAGTTACAATTATTTATTTTACTTTATTTATACTACCTTATAATACTTACAAAAGATTATGGCAGTATTCCAACCACACAGGAACAAAATTAAAATTAAGAAAGGTACACGCTAGTCAAATAGTTTTATTTTCTTCTCATAGACTCCATTGTTTTTTTCTTTTCGCTATAATAACATCGAAATTAATCGAAACAATTTGAAACGCACATTTTTTTGTAAGTTTAACTGCTTTTGTAAGGAAATCGCTATTTCAATGTTAAACCTAAATGTTTAATAAAGCCATACTTTTGAAAAGAATCTAAAACATCTAGATCCGTTAAAGTGTAACAGGCGATATTAAAAAATTTACAGGCATTGCACAAGTGCAATGCACAGAGAAGGGCATTGAAAATGCTTCAATAAATCTAAAAAATATATATATTTATGTTCATTCACCAATCAATTAATTCATTATTCATTTACCAATGTACAGATTATAAGTTAAATGTAGTCGCATTCTTAAGCGAAGTTTTATATGTGTACTACGTTATTGACAACAAAGAAGTAGTTTCTATGGAAACTCACCGGTTCCCATTTTCGATCACGCACCAGCGGTCGTTTTCAAATGTGCGACACGTCCTTATAAACATTTTCAACGTTAAAATTCAGTAATTGAGGAACTTTTGTAAGCGTTAGGTGACTAACCACAGTAGAGCATTTCATACTATCTGCCGGACGATTGTAAGGGTGATGCACATAGGTTCAATGAATCCACAACAACAACAATATAGTTGTCAGACAATCGACTCGGACATACGTATGTACAGCCGTATGTGTCATGTCGACGGAACGGGTCTGCGACCGAGGCGTGGTTCTCGTTTCGCAACAACTCCGCGGCCTTGCTCTGTTACCTTCGGCGACTACCCACCCCTACCTACCTCGCTGTTGCATTGCTCTTTGGATAGAAACCGATCTGTGACCTATGATCACGTTGCGCGTGTGTCACGTGATCGATTTTTTTCGATCGATATTCGTTGTCGATAATCTACTCATATATTCTATTTGTTGTAAACGAAACTACATTGTTGAGTTTCAAATCAAGCCATAATCGAAGACGAATTGAGATTATTTGAGTACAAATTGTCAGAAAGATGTTATACACCTAACAATACAATACAACAAACTGTAAAAATTGAATGCTAATATTTTAATTTTAACATAACATCAAGTGACGCGATTCTTCTTTTGCACTGACAAGATAATAATCATCTATAAGCGCAAAAATGGTTCGCAGCGACTAGTCCCTGTGTGTTACGTAAATAAGAAATGAAAAATTCTACGTTTTTTAATATGATCCAAAGCAATTTTACCAGATTAAAATATACTAGTTGTAAATTCCCTAATCGAATTGGGAAGAAAAGACTTCCTGAAAAAGTCGTCGACCGTAAACGGTTTAGGGGGGAGGGAGAGAAGGAAGTCTACGGTGGAGTGCTTTTCAGGCTGAAAAGCCCTAATTTTTCGTTTCGTTTACGATTTTTTTCTCACAGATGTATGTGTTGACCAACTAAACGCTGGTTGTAAATACGATACTTTGTAAGGTCAGAATATGCAAGGTAGGCCTACTTAATGCAATGTTAGTAGAGACATGATGATTGTCCACCTTACTGCTGCGTTTGCACTTTCTGCGTACTGCGACACTCCTCAAGTAGCGATTAGAATTTTTGCATTCGAATGGTTTTGTTCTAAATTAAGTAGAATAATTATAAAACTATATAGGTATGGTTGTTCTTGACGCGGCGGTGCCTGTATCAATTATAACAATCGGTAATCAGTTCAACGGTAGAACAAACCGGCAGTGACAGCAATTGTTGTTACAGCGCGGGCTGGCAGCAGCGGACAGCTGTGAAACAAAAGCACAGTTAATAGTAATAACTGTCAATTAGTAGCAGACACATTACTGTAAGTGCCAGATAATGAAGTAGTTGTAGTAGTAACATTGATAACAATACCCGTTCAATACAATGGCACTGATCATGTTTAATTACGACGTGATCACTTTGTGAACGGTAAAAAGTGTGCCATTAGCCACACCGGTAATAATAGAGATGACAACTAATAACGTCTTTAAAGAGACGTAATTCAGTAGTAAGAAAATATTGGTTTTAACTGTTTTTTGAAGAATGTCGAATTTAAATATGTCATACAATTGCAAAAAGTGAGCCGCGAAATTTTATTTCGTGTGTCTAGAAAAACAATGGCAATAAATAATCTTCTTGCAGAGTAAATAATGTATTAAATAAACAAAATCGGAACGTATAAACATGTTTAAAGTTATGAAGTTGCATAACGTTCCCTACTTGTTACAGAGTACATCTGCTCATGACATAAATTTGTTTGCACAATTTACAGTTATTTTGATTTAAATAATATTAGAATTTATTAAGAGCTACTGTCGCTACCACGGATCCCCATTAGCTTCGTGTTTTTGTCCAAACCAGTTTTCCAAATTTCTCTTGCCAACTGCACAGTAGTTGATAGTCCAAAAGGTCTTCTTCTTCTTTAGTACTACAGCCCAACGTGAGCCCTGGCTTCCAACACCAATCTCCTCCAATGTATCCTATCCATTGCTATCTCAGTATAACCCCTCACATCTATTCTTCTTAGATCTTCCAGCGCATCATCCAACCATCTTATCCTAGGTCGGCCCCTCTTTCTGCTTTTATAGTCTTGCTCCCCAAGGATTTTCTTTGGCGAACGCTGATCATCTAGGTGACCTAGCCATTGTATCATTGAGCCTTCACTAATCTTACAACGTTCTGATGCTTCAATAGTGCGCTTTACTAAGTGTCCGTTGAGCTTATGACTTTTTGCTACAGTGCAGTGAGAACGTTCCTATCTTTATGTCGCGTGTATTTCTTAATATTTAAATAAAATCATTGTTTTAAAATAGTTTCTGTTCCTTGTCCAGTTATCTAGTTTTTTTTTTAATCGTAACGATTATCGAGCAGTTGAAAATTCTACAGTCATAAAGTAGTCTAAAACAATACATATGTAATGTATTAAGTATAAAAAATAACTAATTGCTTGTAATCGATTTGAATTCGTTACAAAGAAATTTGAACACCAACAGAAAAATACATTACTAACAACACGCATTCTCGCAAACCGCGCGTTAAAATCTCCACGAGACATGAAGAAAATCTGATAGTTATAGCAACGCGCTCATACGTCATTACAACATCAGTGTGTTTGTGTGTGTGTGTGTGTGTGATAAATATATTATAATTGAATAATATAATATTATATTATAATAAATAAAAATACTACAATTTTTATCATTTAATTTTTAAATTAACATAACAGTAACGTATGAAACTGTTTGTTGTAAGGTAAATAAATGTAAGCAGGTAATTTGTATAATTACAGGTAGCCTACGTGCTATGCACAAGAAAACATTCCAGAAAAAGAACGAAACAGAAGAACAAAACACAGTTGCTGACTTATTTTACTTATAGTTTTATTTTTATTTTAGTTTTTATATGTGACACTTCTTCTGACAAAAGTTTCCTCTCTGGGAAATAAGCAACAGGCTTGCAACCGGGACCATTTCTGGCAAGTTTTCTCCAGAAGTAATACGAAAGTAACAGTTGAGCCAGAGAGCTGTAACGTATGGAAGCAAAATACCATTCTGCGTAGAACATTTATATTCAGTTCTTCAGTATTTACGAACGGAATCTAATATTTTCCAGTCCGTTTTGCAAAATGTAGATACAGTATAGTAGAGGCCGTATATCCTAAATCAGATTTAGTGAATTCCAAATAACCGTCTGAATGAGATCAATCAAGTATCAGATTACGTTGAACGTATTGCCATTTGTATTATATCGAATCGTTCAAATATATAATTTTGAAGTGGAAATTTAAATAACATGTCCGTATAGGCCTACGCGTGGTCGCAAGGGCTTGGTTTGGTGTCTCCACCCACAAGACATACGAGCATGCTGTAGTGTGCTGTTGGTAACAGCGGTGCTGCACACGGAGCAGAGCAATCAAGGACGAACTCTGCACGGGAATCTAGTCGGCCTTGGAACGGAACACACACATACACCAGCACTTTGATCTCCGTTGTTACCGTTAGCGTCCGTCATCGACAGCTACAGCTCTGCGCAGCAAGGCGCTTTAATCTTGATTTAATATAATCTCTGATTTATCGAACTAGTAATGTACTGTAGTTCTTAACATATATACGAACTTTGAAGTTTGGCAGAGAAATTAATAACGATACAAATAAATTAGTTGTTTATGTAAAATTATATTAAATTTATTTTATTTTTGTTTTTATCAATTTATAATTTTCTGTTGTTTAACAGTAAGCCGAGTAGTAACACATATCTTTATAGGCCTACCTAGCGTTTAAGTGATTTTTGTCTTATTAAAAAATAAATGCATGGAAATACGTCCTTCTCTTTCACGAATCTCTTAGTGTAGTGTTACGTTAGAATTAAGGAAATTTTACTTTAAAATTGTTTAGATATTTATGTGTCGCTATGGATTAAAATCTCCACCAGTCGATGGTATTCCGTTGCGACACCCCCGTGGCTCACACCACCGTATCTAGAATTTGGTCCGGGGGGTCCGGTTTCGGGTCGGCTTCATACAAAAAAAGAAAAAAAAAAAAAACAATTCAAGACTAACAAATATTTACTATCTTTAAAAATGGCTGAAGTCAGTCCCATTAAAGTAAACGGTAATAGCACAATAAAAATACGCGTTATTGAAACATTGTTTACAAGATACTTATTGACTGAATTGATTTTCCTATATTTCATATTTCAAATGTATACGCTAATGATGTGTAGTAAACTTGTTTAAAAAAGAGTTACTACTATATTGGTGTACAAAGCTGAAAAAATAATAAAACATCATAAAAATTAAGAGACTAACAAAAAAATTCCTTATTCAACTTTTTCGACTCACGGGGGGGGATCCCACCCTGGTATTTTTCAAAAAACAAATCTGTACAATAAAGCGATAGGTTATGATAGTTTGGTGTGTCTAGTTAGGTCTATATAAAAATTTTCCCGTTATCTTTCTCGAAAAAACTGGTAACTGTAAAAAAGTGTAAACAAAGATCAGAATGTTTTTTGAAACCTCTGGGGGGGGGGGTCCAGTCTGGTTCGTCTCCCCCGGAAAGTGATATTCTGATATATAGCTTTACGTTTTAATTCTTTACAACTTCACATTAGTTACAACCACAAGAATTGACTTGTTTTTGTTGCATCACCATAAAATAGGGAAAATTTCAAGCTATAGGCTATGCCTATCTATCTCTATTTGACGAACAATAAACTCAGAGAGGAACAAAACTGAAGTTTTACGTAATCACGTCTTTTATGGAAATGAAGTGTGGCGTGAGAAACGCATTAAGGCTGCGAAATAGATGATTTTGAAATTAGGATATGCACAATACTGGGCAGGCTTCAGATGTTAGAGAAGAATACAAAAAATTGAATTAATTGATATGACTGATTAGCACAAGGACGAATAAAGACAACATCCTGATAGAATGGAAAGTACTAAATTCGAAAGCCAGCTGTCGCGTGTGTCGCTGTGGCCAAAAAAAACTCTGAATAGATTTAGGACGTAGCGGTGATATTACCAGAAGTCGCACAGATGAACCTTGAGAGCCTTGCTTGACAGGGGAAAGAAGAAGAAACAAGTTTCTTGTATTGTAGAAATTCTTTCACTTTCGATAATTTTTGTAATTAAACTTAAAAAGATTTTCGAATATATATATTTTTTTGTAAACCAGGTCGTTAATTTTTCGATGGTTAAATCTGTGTTTTTCTTCTTCAAGTGGTAAAACTAACTAACGTACGTTAATTTTTCTGTTGCTTCTTCTGGCGACCTAGTTTTTTCAGTTGGTGTTTGATCATTCCGTGTTGACATGAGGTAAGTCGGTAAGCTTGAACGCAGCACCATCAATCAATACCTGCGCAAATTGGAACTTTCACTTGTCTACTTACATTCGTGTAATCCCTTTGAAAACGTTTAAGGAGAATACTGTATTTAATAAATGTTAATGTTTCATAAGAGAGTTAAATGTTACTGTAATTTTAATAAGTGGTTCTCATATTTCTTGTGATTTTGGTGTTGATGGATTTGGCAAACGTCAGGTAGTTTGAGCCACCATTAGAAACATCTTCCGTTGGAATACCGTAAGAAAACTTTTCTGAAATTCTATACGGCGATGGTTACTCCGATTTTTCTGTATGATTCAGAAACACGAGTCACGACAAAAAATATTTTAGCAGAAGCAAAATTTGGGCAGCGGAAATTTAAAAAAAAACATGTCTTCGGCATCCAGTTAACGAAATGTTATAGATGGAATTTGTTAATTCTATGAAGAACCCATCTTGTTTCTTTCTACTATCCCCCCCCCCAATAAGCGCTTACGAGCGATGTTGCTCATGATCAGTTCGGACTGAAAGTTATAACTCACAGATGCGAGATCGGTTAGAACTGTAGCTTTCAATCTGATCTTATGTTGAACCAGTTTGGGGACTGGTAAAAATATACAGACATATTATTTAAAGTTCCACTTCAAAAGGATGTAGCCTACCAGTTTCAACGATTCCCTCTAGTAAACGCTTATCGAGACTAGTGGGCTAATGGAAGGTAGTAACCTAATGTCTTCTATGTGCAAATGTCAAGGGATGTGCAAATGAAGTTAGCCTTCGGAATGGACCGTCAGAGCATTATGCTGATGTATTCCCCATAGTACGAGAAGATACAGCATATGTATGTATATAAGCAGATACAGCACTTGCGCGGAATACGTGAAATTGTATTGCCAATGAACGTTTTTCATTCAGTCCAGGAGAAAGACAAATGACGGAAGTATCGTAAAATAATCATAAGCGTTGAGAACCTGAACAAATGAAGTACCAAATTCTTGAACGGAGAAACAGAACGAGGAAAATAAGGAGAGTACGGTTAGGTTAGTCCGTATTAACGATAACTCGACGTGAGAGTATTAACCTCGTTCTGCGGGCTGACGATTACGCAACAGAGAGATGGAACATTATTCACGGCACGTACGGCAGCGTCGTGTACAGTTGTCTTACTTCGGCTCGTTACTACTTTCCTTACTCATTGACACAGTGAATGGAATATAATTAAGGAATACTTGATTAACATGTGTAGTTTAAATACGCTCTGTATTCGCAAGACGAACAAGAAAGGTTATATTATTCATACTCCGATCGTCCCAACCTTCTATCACAAGCGCCAACAAAGGAAAAATCAAAGTAAATCTTCTTACCTTTCACGCTGGGCAAGTAACATTCCTTTTGGAATGTTCAGGTACACGTTCTGTCTGTACGAATATTTGATGTGCGTTCTTTACATTTCATAAATAAAGATATGACAAAGTTGTTCAATGCAGACGTTTCAGCCCTGCCTTCGACGGCCACCTTCAGTGCCAAAAAGGCTACACACACTGACACAGATGTCACACTGTTAAGCCTTAACCACAGTACTGTGGTCACTGACCGTGACATCTGTGTCAGTGTGTGTAGCCTTTTTGGCACTGAAGATGGTCGTCGAAGGCACGGGCTGAGACGTCTTCAATGAACAACTTTGGACCACTGCCTTGCAGCCCGGCAAACAGTAATTTTAGTAACATCGACGCCGTCGTAAAAGCCTCAGACAAAATTAAAAATAGAACACTTTATGAGGTAGTAAAATCGTGATAGATCTTTTTCGTCAGAGCACCGAGATTCGCTGTGTATAAGAGAAGGAACAAATAAACGAGTAAATAATATTATAAATATAATAAAGTAAATAAAAAAAACGTCGGGCCCAGTGTGGCCACAAGACGCGGGCTAAGCAACCAATACATGTCTCAGTACGTACCCGAGTCTTCCACTGCACAAACACACCCCCCTTGCGGTTTATGACATCGTGTATGTTTTGACGTGCAAAATGTTTAATAAATTGCGAACTTTTTCAAATAAAGTAACTCAATCCACTTTCCCTATCTGAAGATGGCTGCCAATCGTGCTGTCGAAACGTAGTCTTAAATAATATTATGAAAGCTTGAAGTCTGGTTTTCAGCGCTTATGACTATTTACGCTGTCTTCCGTCATCTGTGTTTGCTCTGGTCTAAATGGAAAACATTCACCGGCAATAAGATTTCACACATTGCGTGCAAGTGCTGTATCTGCTTATTTTTATTTTTTTTCAGCTCCTTTAGTCGTACAGCTTTGATCATATTTATTGTTTACATCTAATCTAAAACCGTTCTAGTCGTTTGGCCTCTTAACAACTTTGTCCGGTGTGTTTCTCCAACCCTTCTACAGATGATATAAGCTGTACTCTTTGCAGCTCGATTGTTTCCTTCTTAATCAGAGATATCATTGTGTATCTATTGTATGTCTATGTCAGATATATGTGGCATGTTGTCTTCAGTGAATTTCTACTACTACACTGTATTCAGGAATCCTGCTTTGTCCCGCGATATTGTTCATACCTGATCAAAACAAACGTTATAGTTAGCTAAAACGTGACTCGTGGGTATTCGGATCGAACACCTCTGGTCGAACGAGCGGTGTCATGTGCCCGACGATTACGTAACTGACGGACGGAAGATCATTCACGGTCAACTCATGGGCGGTCACTGCTCACTGTCTCGTGTACAGTTAACGTGTTTACTTCGTCTCGTTTCAGATACAGCCTCCGTCATTGACTCGTTGAGACAGCATTGAGTCTCGTTTCCTATATTTTCTTTTTATTCGAGGTGTGTGTCGTCCGACAAAATTGTGTACTCAGTCAAGTTAGACGCTCGAAGCACAGAACTAGTAAGATGAAATCTGTACGTATTGAAATAACGTTATTTGCTATTAACGATCAAATAGTTACTTTAATTATTTGATAAGGATATAACATTTAAGGACGGTATAGGCACATATAAAACAAACTATAAATTTCAACATATAGTAGACCTATTTTCAAAACAGCAAACAGCACAAAAGGAAAGTGAAGTTAGGAAGGGGCCAAAGTTGAAATTCTACAACACAATGGCCATACCCACTTTACTGTATGGTAGTGAAACCTGGATTATACAACATAAACACATATACAACACTAAAATTGAAGCCTCAGAGAAGACGATCAACTACAGGTGTCTTTTCAGAAGATTGAAAAGTTTGCACCAATCGACAGAATAACAGGTGAAGGTATATGACAAAAATTGAATGTGGGCAGCTTAACCAGTAAAATAAGAAAATCACAAGGGAAAATAGTTTACATAGAAAGAATGATAGAAAACGTATCGACAAAAGTAACATTGTACACCCCTGGGAAGATGAAGTAATCATAGTCCTAGGGAAAAATGGAAACAGATATATTTTCAACTTCGAAGACGTAACAGGAGTTTGCCTAACCTTTGAAGAGACGAATAAAAACAGAAGAAAATGACTAAAGAGAGATTATTTTAATTGGGAATGGGAAGGTGAAACAGTACCAGCAAAAGTTGTTTTTTTTTTTAAATCGTCCTTTTTATACACATGGTATTTTAACTGATGATAATGACAATGTATCAAATTATGTAATGAACAAATAATGAATAACCTTGGTTCTACATCATCTCTGTCTCCATTCTCAATAAATGTGTGAGAATATTTATTATGTTAATTATTCTACTTGTGGGAGACGTAACAAGCAGGCGTAGTTAGAATACTGTACAGAAAGCCACGCAGTCGTCTGTTTTAAACGGTGGAGTGAAGTTTGATGAACTTTACAGAAAGCGCGTAACGTGAGATAAGGTCTGGGCACGATCGTCAGGACACTTACATCAGAACATCACCCTTGCTGTTGTCGTTCCATTTGGCCAAGGAACTTTACGTAACGTTAAAACTGAACAATAATTGCGCCCAGCTGTATGAATCAAAGAACGCTTGTCGGTTAAGTAATCCTCATCATGTGTCTCTCTTCCAAATATCAAATATGAAATCCAAGTATTATGTGAGTACTTGGTGTTCATTTTGGTATAACTAACAAGAAACATCATGAGCAGACTTTTCTCTTGCAACAAATTAGTGTTTTGCAGCGATGGAGCTTCTTGCGAGAAACGCAACATATTCTGATTAGCGTATCTAACAAGTCTAGCCAAGCTTTGTGAGTGAACCCACCGTATGCGTGGAATGAACTGAAAAGGAATACGTATGAGTCATAAGGCTGGCAATAAACTGTCTAATAAGGAGAGAAATAAATAATTAAGTGAATAAAAATACGAATATAATTCAAGTAAATAAGTAAATAAAAAGAAATGTAGTGCCCAGCTGGGCATCGTATGTCGCAGTAAATAACAAAGTCTTCCACTGCACAAACCCACAAGCCTCGCGGTTTATGACAGCGTGCATCCAATTTACATAACCTATTCAAATAAGTCGTATTTTCTCAACTTTGTTAACATATCTGAGCAGATGCGGTGTTTCGTAACGTTGCTAACTGAAACCAGCGTTTTGTACTACATCTAATTTTGATTCATCTGCTGTTTCAAGACACTACTTCAGTTTCGTGGGTGTACTGATTGCATTATTAACAAGATTTTTTCTAATTTTTGATAAAAATTTTCCCTATCGACTCCCCCCTTCAGAAAAAAGAAATAAACCTTGCTGCTCAAAAGTAATTTGTAAATTTATAATGTTGTAAAAAGCATGATGTCAACAGGTATAAGATTGTCTGGTATAAGGTTTTGTGGATCACAAAGAGAAACAGCAAACTAGCGTCTAGCACAACACTTGGGCAAACATGTTTATATAAATATGAGTAAAATTGTTGCATTAGATTGTCTCTAAATTGTTCGACAATAACCTTTTACTTATTTTAGAATACTATTTGTTATCGTAACAATCTGATGATAAATTCACTCATCGCAGCATTCTCATTATTAATTGCTGGTATGGTGTAAAGTGTTAAAAACTTCTCTGAGACACATCAATCTTTTGAATCTTCTTAGCTTTTTATTTTTTTTTTTTTGAACTCCTAAAGGCAATGCCTTGTCGCTGTAGCCACGTCACTCTATCCCTTGCGATATTCTTCATTTCTCCATAGGACCCACTATTCACGACACTCATTATGCTGCGGAAGTATGTAGTTCTTGGTCTTCCTTTGGGCTTCTTCCCCACTACTTTGCCCTCAAAGATGTTAGTTAAAAAAGCACTATGTCTGATCACATACCCTATCAACTTAATCTTCCTCACCTCTATACTCCTAAGTAGTGTTCTATTCTCATTTATTTCCTCTAAGATCTGTTCATTCGTCTTCCTATCTGTCCAACTAGTTTTTGTCATTCTCCGCCAAATCCACATCTCCATTGCCTGAAGTCTGTCACTCTCCACCTTCCCTAAGGTCCACGATTCACACCCGTAAGTTAAAACACTCCATACAAATACCTTAACAAACATTTTCCTTGTAGCTTTTTATTATTGAAGTTTAATCTTTACTTTGATTTTCCGTGTGTTGAGGCCATAGTCTGTGTTGGATTTTTTCTTTGTCAGTAGTTTCTTGACGACTCCAGCGACGCGGTGACGAAGATATTGTCATAACCTGAAGTCGTGTATTGTCACTAGAATGGTGAAGAAACCAAGAAGGAAGAATTACCTTAGATGTAGCCAAAATGTCCTCAACATCCGAAAACCAAGCCAAAGTGAAGATTGTCGCAGTGTTAGTGTAACAGTTACGAAGACAAAAAATTAATCGTCAAGAAGAATACAGCATTGCCGAATTTTTTAATGTTCTTTATTATGAAGTATCTACATCGACAAAAATTTTTAACCCAAACTTCTCAGGGAAATCGTGGGCGTTCCTTGAACAAAGTGGACGTACGTATCCGACCAAGCGATCAAACGGGATCCGGGAATAGTTTCAGTGAGCAACACAAAACTTAGCGCTGACTATTTTGATAAACTAAATGCCCGCTTAACTATTTGGTTGGTAAACTGTTGAATACCAAAATAAAGTGGGCAGACTTAAGAGGTTTAAACCCTCTGACCATACCTCTATGCCTCTGACTTAGGCCTACCGAAGAGTTGTGTCTAGTATTTACTTTGTGTAGCGTTTAAATGAACTCGATCTACTTGTATACAGCACAGTCAATTCATGTTAAAACACAATTTTTTCATTGTTTATTTTTAAATCTGTTACATCCAACAGTAAAGTTCAGTAAATTTTGCAACACTGAATAATGGCCTAAGGCAATAAGCCATTACCCCTACTTACTCTAGAGTAGTAGAGTTTGGTGACTAGAAAAGTAAACAATAGTCTATCTACCTAACGATAAGCATTTTACGTGTTATTTCTTCAGTTAAATACTGGCCAACACAACACATTAAAAAAACCTCGGTGATTGGTTTCTGTTAGCAGTGTAGAAGTGTAGGAAAACAGGACAAAATGGGAAGTGCCCTTAAAAGAGAGGAGAGAAGCTAGCAAACATTTACGGTTATATGTCGATCATAGTTTATTACTAAATAAATATTGTTTTCTGTCCTACTCACAAAATCCTAGTTATCCTAGTAGAAAGTAATAATGGTTTAATGGGTTTAATTGCTTTAGACCACTATTCAGTGACGCAAAATTATTTACTGAATGCCATATTGGATTACGTCAGATTGTAAAATCAAATAATGGAAAACATATTGCTCAGTAAGTACAGAAAACGGATAACAACAAAGTGACGACAAGACAAGAAATTACTTGTAAACAAAACTCGTAAATACGTAATAACCGACTAAAATGGTTCGGTCATATCATGAGAATGAGAAAGGAACGAATAATTCGAAGAGCGTAGTATGAGAAAATGCCATCAAAGGACAGAAGCGGAGACAGCAGTAGGAAAACGTAGCAGGACGGAATAGAAAACATCGTGAGAAAAGAGAAGAAAGGCTGTTAAACATGGCCGAATAGTACAGAAAACGACAGAAGGAAGAGGAAGGAAATACAGAACAAAATACTGTAAAGTACTGTACAACGTCTGTTCTTGGCGGAAGACCGGGTGTTCAATCATATCGACTGCATGTCCCGACAATGACACGCTGTTGAGTGTGATTAGTTAACTGTCAGTGACGACACACCGAGCGAGCGAGCGAGTTGCCGTCCGATTTACGGAACGAGCAGCAGCGCGAACGAACAACAGACATCTCAGCCGGCAAATGCCAAGGACGTTCGTAAAACGTTAAGAAAGAAATTTATACTGTTGTTGCAGCGCTGACTAACGCTGTTCACCAGCCAGCCTTGAACTTTTTAAAAATTCACTTTTGATTGCGGAACTGTTCCGTTGTCGTCAGTCCAGGAGGTTGGTTTCTTAAGTACGAAACGCGTTACGTTGGCTGTTCCGTCGTTTTTTCTGCGGATACTGTTTCCCGACTGTGTGTTTTGTTTTCTTCTTGTTTACTTTCTTTTTGTTTTCTTTATTTTTGACGTCGAGGATACTGTTTACATTTGCGCTTTGACCATTTGAAACCTTCTTTCGTTGTACACACTTCGTTGCTTGTTTCCGCACTGTTTTATTTTTTTTCCACGTCTTTCTGAAACATTTGTGTGATAGTCAAGCAATACAATTTTGTTTAATTGGGAATACGATAAACGTTCAGATGGAATAGAACTTTCAGTACCGTAAGTTTCTACGGGTATTAAAAATATGTACGGTTAACTTACAACACACACACAATGAATTGTAAATATATTTCCTTCAATGTACGTTTATCTGTCGAACGCTCTTTTAATAAGTATAGGCCTAATCATCGGAAATTCCCACTGGCGACCTGGGTTTAGTACCCCAACAGCTAGCGGCGGATTCTGCAATCAACTTTTTAAGGGGAAGAATTGACTTTGGTGGGGGGGGGATGACTTTTCTTTAAAGGCCTATATGTTATATATAAATGATAGGAACGAGTGAAGATACAATTACAGTTTTCTATTACCGACATTACAATTTTATTGACCTACAAGTGTAAAATCATATCTGCGTTTGTCAATTCATTTTTCTCTTAATAATATTCACTTATAGTTTATAATGCACACTGCTCGTTTATGGTATGTATCAAACAAATATTATGATATGGTAAGGTACAGTTACAATGTAAAGTAATTTTAGAGTAAAGACATGAACCTACATAACATTATGTGAATTTTTTATCATATTCACAATCTTAAAATCATTGTACAATCACAAAAGGACGAAAAACATTTTGTCTGAAGTGATCATATAGGGGGGGGGGAATTTCCCCTCCGTGGATTCGTGCCTGACAACAGCGAAAAGAGAAAGACTTAAGTTGGATTATGGAATGTATACCAAAGCTACAAGTAACGGAAGAAAACTTGTAATGGAAACGGAGTAATGATAAGACCGGACGCTGCAGAAGCCACGGTAGGCTATATGTTGTAGGATACAATTGGCTTGCAGAATGTAAGAAAGTAAGAAACACATAGGTGGATAGAATGTCTTTTTGTTTTTAATTCAATAATAATCTTTGGTTGTGTTGTTGTGTGAAATTCAATATTGTGTCTTTACATTATAATTATGAACCCATTATTATAAAACTTCAAAGTGTATTTTGATAACTAACTAAAAAAATTGAAATACGTATAGCTAAAAGGTCAGGAGCATGATTTGAAAAGAATATCGTAAAAGAGTTAATGATATAGATTCATTGTAATGGTTACTATAAATTTCCTAATTCAGTAACTATAAGTTCCTTAAAAACTGTATTGGGGGGAACGCTAAATGTTTAGAAGAAGGTCCCGTTTACAATATGTCTAACAAATCGTGGAAGTTACTAGTTGCGGGAGGTATGTTGGTATAAAGAGGAAGGCAAAGAATCGAGCCGACTGTCCAAGAAGAACTATAAATTAACCTGAAGACATTACCATCTGGAATTTTGTATGTGTATGAAATAAAAAGGACCGATCCTGGTTGTGCACGTACAGCATTTTAAAAAATAGGAAGAAAAGTGTTCGTTGCGTAACTCGATGGCAAAAGACGAATCGAAAGATCTTCACGCTATGTTGACTTGGAGTGCATTAGGTAGAACAAAAATGTGACAACCAACACATATTGGATGTGGTACCAGTGTAAAGAAATTATAAAAACAAGAACAAAATGTAAACACGAAGACAGTATAAATCATGGTACAAAAAATAAATACTAAAAGCTTAGTTGGGAGTAGAAAGTGAGAAAATTGGTGGTTACGAACATGACTGTTATTTGTGTGTGGGAGAGAAATGTAGATTCGGTTGTGGACTGTGGATTATTAAGCGGAGTAGATTAGAATAATGAATCTGTGAAGAACACGTCTACTAATTCGATTAGGTGGACGAGAAATGACTACGCAGTGGAGAGCATAAATATAATGCAGAGGACTACACACATATATAATATTTGACGTACAGCTTTCTAAACATCAGACTTTTCGTGACTAGAGAAAGCATAACGGACAACCGAACCATTTTGTCTGGCTGGCTGACCGTCTTGTGTAGACGGCACATGGCAAGTGTGCAGTGCCAAATGCGCTTTATTCGTTTGGCACTGTTATGCACGGTAAATTGACAAATTTGTTTCTTCCTGATCTGATAAAAACGCATTTCGTTTCAAGGCGTGTTAAATATCTGTACAGTCTACATATGCCGACTGTGGGGAAGGGGTTTAAGGAAGACGTCGGGGCGCCACTTTTTACCGACGTACGTCTAAAACTTAATTCAGCCTGCTGTAGGTATTGTAGGACTACAATGAAAAGTCTAAATTTAAAGTCAAAGTTGATTTAGCTGTGAGAAAAAATTTCTATTTCTGTAGTTCATCGCTACATTTATTGTTTACATTGTTTATAAAATTGTCTCTTTGTCTGATGAGTTGTATGATAAAGGACATTGTCCCTTCCAAAAAAATGTATAGACGGCGATTAAATTAAAGTCAGTGAATTACATTTAGTTAATGAAAACTTATATTAATCTTTTTATTTCTAATAATAAATCTGATGAAATGGAGTTTGTTAGAACTGAACAACCAAAAATTTCATTCTAAACGTGGTTTACATACTAGCAACAACATTACATGCTAAGTAATGTTGGTTGAAAACCACTTTATTATCTGAAAAATATTTTAATTATCAGCCGATACTAATGCATCCGATGAATGAAGGGAATACATTTTAAAGTTGAATTGTTATTCTAATCTAACCCAACTAGAATCTATAGACCTAAATAGAATCTAACCTAGTACGTCTCATCCTCTCCCCAAAATGACAGTCTCTGTGGTTCAAACCCAAAAGTGAAGAATTGTCTGCATTCAGGCACATTGATAAAAATTAACTAGTGTTTACGTCTGTCGTATCTAATTTCACCTTTATTGTAAACAAGACATTGTAAAATAGTCTGGACGAACCTTGGAGAGATTTTTTAATAAGAGAATTAGTAAGAGAGTTCACCTGCTTCGTAGCATATTTCCTCACTTTAGATCGATTTGATCATCAGCAGTAGCAACAGCAATAGCTTGTTAATATAAGGTGTTTACATATATACGAGGTTATATATTGCTCACATATGTATTTGATACTAATAGTCGTTTCGTGGCAGATGTCACTCATCCAAATTTTTATGCTTTTAAAATGATATTGTTTTGTCTGAATCGCTGAGATAGGATTGTGCGACAAAGTTCTAAAAACTGGTAACTTCTCAATCCAAAATAAGATTATCGTATACAGGGGCATATTTACGGAGGGAGACGAACGGAACCGGAACTCCCCCCCCCCCAAGGGGGTCGAAAAAGTTGACGAATTTTGTTGACCTTTTAAATTTTATTATTTTTTTATCTGTGAACGCTAATGTAGTAGAAACTCTTTTTTAATTATACAAACAGGTTTATTGCAGAGAATCTGTATATACGTTTCAAGTATGAAATATAGGAAAATCAATTCAATTCAGTTACTAGGTGTCTTATAAACAATGTTTCAATCACGCGTGTTTCCTTGTGTTATGACCGTTTACTTCAATGGGACTGATTTCAGGATGTTATCATACATTTTTTTTCAACCACTTTAAATATAGTAATACTGATTAGTTTTAAGTTGATTTTTCTTTTTTATGAAGTCGACTCGACCCCCCCTCCGAGGCTCCCCTAGATACTGAAAGAAATATCTAGATACTAGATACATACTGATCGTATGTCATCAGAAAAGATGTTACTGAAGGTAGTGGAAATAACAACAAACGTGGTCTTATGGCTGAGACAAGAGACATCAATACCAAACGCCAGTAAAAAGTTTGATATGCGGTCTACCAGAAAGAAAAAAAACGACGCTTTACTGGAAGTTTATTAAAAAATATCCAGTGTGATTCTTTACTGGAAGTTTATTAAAAACTATCCAGTGTGAAAGAAAAGAGTGAAGGAAATAACGTAAAGCTGCGGTCGGTTTTGTGTTAACTAAGCTATTTCGATATCACTTTCTCGTTGTATACGTCTGTTCTTCTCTCTCGTTCCCTTTTTTAGTAACACGAAGTCTGCAGATATTTTGAACAGCGCTGCGAGTAATTTACGTTTTTTTTATTTTCACTTTTGTCGTACACTAGACCTTTGAAAACACTTTCAAGTATCAGTAGTTTCGATGACTCCGAAAAAACGACGTAGACAATCGAAATTATTTTTTCATAAAATGACACAGGTCATAAAACGTCATTAACATTATGTATTAACTAACTTGGTTTAGTTGGTATTGTTGGTGACAGAATTTAACGTATAATATTTACAAAACATTTAAAATTTAATTTAAATATTTTTAATTTTAATTTGAATATTTAATTTGTTTTTTCTCTTACTATCGAAACAGTGTAATATTAAAAGATACAAAAAATATTCTTGTAAGAAAAGTTATATTTATTATTGAACACAATACAAAATATTTAAAAATGTACTCAAAGTAAACTTCAACGATCGGGGAGCAATTGTAGAATGTATTAGAATTTTCTGATTGCGGTTGCGTTAACAGTCAATATGGTCGTACGGCAGTAACTGTCGCGAACAAAATTTTCTGTTTTTAGTCTATAAGTATGTGATAAATATTCTCCTGTATCAAGTGGGCTTGTAACTTTATGTTTTATTGACAATTCGTATTGGGCTCACATTGCTATCTTCAGGTTACAGTTTATTAATATAGACTGATTTAGAAAACATTACAAGATTTAAACATTACAATAAAAATATTAGAAGATTTAAAAAACTTTGAAACACACACACACAAATAAAAATAATTCTCAAATCAACAAATAGTTTTTTTTACATTACCTACATTTGTGTTGTAGTTAGTTTTTTCTGTTTTAATTACTTTAATAAATTGTAACCTGAAGACGGAACTGTAAGGGGGAAATGTGTCGTCAGTACAAGATGGCATCTTGGTATTGGTAAATGTTTATCCCTTATATGAGCAGATTTGTATGTGCAACTTGGAGACTGCACACTCTGAATTACTTTATCACTGATCTCAGGTCTTGTATTACTTACCATTATCAGTCTCCTTATTAATTTCACTTCCGATATCATATCTCTTCAATTCTATTGTTAATTTCTTGGATGTTTTTTGGAACTGTTATCAATCATAAATTTATCAATTATAAATTTATCGTCAACTCATTGCAATAACGTCTAAAATGCATATCCTCTCAGTGATGATGATTACCGTGAGGAGTTGAATACCATTAAACATATAGCTTTAGCTAATGGTTACCAAAACACGTTAATTGATAATCTCATCAAGAAACATAAAATTCGAAAATCCAAGCCCCCAATAGCCGCATACACAAATATAATGCCAAAGATTCTAACCTCCACACTTAATAAATTGAATATTACTGCTACCTTTAAAACAAACAATAGTCTATTAAAAATACTACGTCATAGAAAACCCATACCTTTAGAAAAGAAATCCGGCATATATAAATTATCATGTAACGACTGCAACAGTTTTTACATTGGTCAAACGGGGAGAGGTTTCCTCAAACGATTTAAAAAGCACACATCAAAACGTCACCTAAATAATCTCACTTTGTTAAATAATATCAAGTCCAACTTTGCCCGTCACTTAATCTTACACAATCATAATTATACTGATTTTAAATCTAATTTAATACCCCTACATGTGTGCAACAAAGGCCGTTACATGTACGCAATAGAAGAGTTCGAAATATACAAAGCATATAATAACATAAACAGCCGAGACTTTATATTGAATGACCACTTAAATTTTAAATCCAACCCGCTATACGATATAAATAGCTATATGATATAGCTTTGAACCTGCTTAGGCGTAATCACTCTGTCCGATCGGCTTCGTCGTGGTGCGTACCATTTAGGAAGCAAGTGAATTACATAGTGGACAATTATGTGTAACATGTGTTTTTAACGTTTAACGACCTCAATAGAGCGATTTTATCTGATGATGGAACAGATGTTCCGAAACGCGTCATTTTAATCGACGTAACGAAGTCACACGACGGATATAAGGTGATTTATTTATAATAATTTACAATAACGTCTATTTCCTTCCGTTCCGTTTTCAAATAGGAAAATAAAATTCACCCGCTTCGTGGCACATTTCCTTCCTACGTTTAGGCCGATTTGAACATTTTTAGCACAACAGTAGCTCTTCTTGGTAACCCTATTAAGTGCTCACAACTACTTAACAGGTCATACCATCTTTTGGCGGCCTTCTAGAGTCTCGTACCCTGAAATTGACAAAGTTTTAGGCCCCAGTGTAGATCATATGTATTATTTTATTCCCGTACAGCACACAGGTCGTGGAATGCAAGAGACTTCTCGTAAATTCAAGACTGTGTATCTTACCCAACTAAGAAGACAAGGTGTCTGTCGCGTCCGTCATAGCTAGTGGTCAAGAGTCCGGTTGGCGAACATGAAATACGTGAAAAATGGTACTCGTAGACATTGATTCCCACTGGCACTCTCCCCCTTTAGAAGTTAGGTACTTACAACTACTGGTCATACCATCTTTTCGCGGCCTTCTCGAGTCTCGTACCCTACAACCGACAAAGATTTATGGCCCGATGTAGATCAGCTATATTATTTTTTGCCGTAACACACACAGCTGGTATAATGTAACTAGCACTACGAGTAGACTGTCTACGTTATCCAACTCAGGAGACAAGCTATGTGTTATAGCTAATGGCGCAGAGTCCGGTTCACGATCGTGAAAAACGGTCCACCCAGACATGGATTGCAATTCACACTCTGAAAGTAAGGTGCAGACCACTTAGATTCCACTTACTTTAATTTGCTTTACAAGCATAAATCGTACAGATCTGTCTTTTAACCGACAAACTTCTAACCTATTCAGAAACGCTGAAACTCGTATGACCTTTGCAACTTTCTTTGTACGGCACGGATGTTGAGCCTGGAATCCTTGTCCTCTCGTATCAGAAAGAGGAGACTAGTTTGCGTACTGTGTTTGAATAACATCTACAGTATGTAGAAATGAATCTCATTCGTGGGTTTAACGAGAAAAAAGCGGGTGGTCGTAATTGGCACAGATATGAATTTAGGTCGACTTATAAATCACATTTACGCACCCAATGTACTATTTCTAAAATGCCTGTTTTTTGAGTCAACGCTTAGGGGTTCGGTGCTCGGATGTAACTGTAATTACGGAGACGCGAAGAGTGAAACAGCATATCTTGCTAGTATCAGGAATTCGTGATGGTCCGCCAATGGTCTCTCTCCTTGCAGCAACTGTTTACGGTATGCTGAGTAGTCTGGCGGACAAACTATTTTTTTCTTCTTTTTCAACCCATCTTCTCTTGGATGTTTAGTTTCGCAGCATCATCTCGCTGAGGGATGTGTCCGGCAAACCTTAATAATATTTTTTGCCCAGTGATTGTCAGTAATCGATTCTTGTGAACATTGACATTGACGTTCCATTAGTAGCAAGTTTTTTGTCCAGTGAACAATCAATCATCCTGCGATAGCACGTACTGTAATTTCAAAACTCGATCACTTTACAGCAGATTACATCGAGTGCCACGAGGTTAGGTACCGTATTAATCAACGTTTAATGCAAACCGCATGTGCTAAGTAGTTATTTCATAATGTTCGAAACCTTGTTCGAAATATTGTTTGTGCATGATGTAAGTGCGCGGCGCGTAGAGAAAGGCGGAGGCAGTTCTGGTTTGTGCAGACCGTGGTTCCGTTCTGAATTGTCCGGTGGCGTGCCATTTGCGCAAGTCTCTTATTGACAGTAAATATTTCGACAGTGGTCTCAATACCAACAACAGTTTGACTACAATATTCCATATTACACAGTTGATTTTATTTGTGTTAACATTCACACCCCAAAGTGGATTGTATGAATAGATGGTATTGTTTGTTTATGAACAGTGTTGTTGTAAAGCGTAAAAGGTTTGGACGTTTTGTAAAGCTGTTTTAGTATGTCTCGCCAGTTTTTGGTAGTCTAAATGTCTTTATTTAGCGATGGAATTTGTCTTTGTATGCTAAATATTTCTATGCTACACCAGTGTTTAACTTTACGTCGTTATTTTTTTGCCCTCTAGCTAAGCTAGTCACAATATGCATCTTTTTAACAAGGTTGTGGTTTACTATCTAATAGTTTCGACCGGAAAAATATGATTTACAATCTTTCGGATTTGTGTGTAACCCAAATAAAAAAGTCGCTTAGAAACAAAAACTGAAAAACACAAGATGTAATAACAAACATAATAGGAAGAATACTTAGGAAACATCACGTCAGGACAAGGAAACATCACGTCAGGACAACATTCAACACGGACAAAAAAAAACAACGCCTTTCTACAAAACAGAAGGAACAAGTGAGTCCCTATATAGAACTAAAAACATGGATAGGGTCAAGGTGTATACCAAATACCGACAAAAACTGCGACCA
Organism: Magicicada septendecula; assembly: GCA_034769895.1. Taxonomy (NCBI): domain Eukaryota; kingdom Metazoa; phylum Arthropoda; class Insecta; order Hemiptera; family Cicadidae; genus Magicicada; species Magicicada septendecula. The sequence continues at coordinate 80,815,928 of CM068371.1, read as the reverse complement.
ATTTTATATCGGCCACTGTAGAATAAATATCCGTCAGCGCGTCCGCAAACACGAACTGTCAGTAGCAAAACAAAAAGGTAACACGTCCATGACGAAACACACCAAAGAAACAGGACACACTTTCGATTAAAAAAAAAAACAACAAACAAAAATCTTGGCACGAACTAACAAAAAGAAAAACAGACAGAACAGGGAGGGCATCGAGATTTACCGGAAGCGGGAGGCATCGATTAACGACAGAAATGAATACAATAAATTAGCGACAGGTTGGAAGTTCCTAACTGACAGTTCTCAAATTAACAGACAACAAGCGGCCACAACACACTCACCTCCCACGGTAACAACCCCTACGGGAGCAAGATATAAAACGCGCTACGTAGCTAAATCAACATCAATACGCCTTGAAAATGTTCCGGGATTACGGAACGAAACGTCGGCATTATAAAAACAATCACATACACGGATGTACCCAAAAACCTGGTACAACAGATATCCACCGTAAAAGCCTTCGCACGAACATATAAATATACATTTTTTTTTAGTTTAAAACGTTTAGAAGGACAGGAGAATATAGGGTCCGAAATGAAGAAGTCAGACATCCGCTAAAATCAAGAAAAACATTTATTCTGACCACGATTACAGTCTGATAGGAAGAGAAAAATTCGACATACAAAATTATATAAAAATTACCGCACTGTACGTGTAACGCAATGAGACAGGAGAGGGGTGGTATTTGCTATCAACCTCATACGGTTACAGGTAAGTCACATTCACATGCATTACGCAATCACCTATCGGTAGGTGACTTCTTCTTTCACACGGGTCCGCTGGCCGTCTAATCACCGTGTCGCGTGCTAATTAAACATTATCTGCAGCCAGTCCATGCGTACTCGGTTCGTTATGTTTTTTTTTTTGCAATATTATGTAAACGCTTGATTTATGATGATTACGAACGAGAGAGATGATTTGGATATAGCGTACCCGATAATTCTTACTCAGAATACCATATTTACGCAAAGGTCAATTATGTTTTGCGTAAAATTGGACCTCCTAGCGTTAATTACCTCCAGGCCTTCAGACGGCTGGCTAAAAATCATCTTGTGTGTGAAACTGAAGATGCCTTTAGCTGATATATCACGATGGAGTTGTTGAAAAGAAATAGTTTTTTCCTTAGAGGAGGCAATGGAAAGTCGAACAAAAAACGAGTCAAAAAAGTGCAGCCATCGGAGGAGTCACTCCGTGCGGGCACTGCTACCGCATCAGCTACAGGAAAATATCATGCATGATGCCATAAATAAACACAAATGTTATGTGGCACTCGTACAATACACATTTGTTTTTAAATTTAATAAAACTTAAGATTCTTATTAACAAAAACAAAATTGAATAATATTTCTTTAAAATTTTGATACACTGTTATCAATCATAGTTTGAAATGTCTGACAAGTTCTCCCTCCGCACTTAAATTACAAATAAATTGCCCTTGGGATAACAACTTTTGTGTAAATAGACTAAGGATGATATAGCAGCATATCACGCCAGTTTGCAGAAGAAAACGATCTGTGTATGTTAAAGATAGACTTTTTGAGAGTTCAGAATTTACACTTTCTTTAAACATTCCTTCTCACAAGAGCATACTAAAAATAAGACTAAAAGTCTATAAAAAATTTACATTATAACTTCTTAACTATTCTATTTTTTTTACTAAAATTGTATGCATTATTTAATAATAGACTATGTATATTCAGGTAGTTATTGAAATAGGTATATTTTTGTCTGCAGTGACAAACTTTTTAAAAATTCATACTATTAATATTTAACAATAAATTGACCATATGCTATAAACTTTGTTTAAGTTTAGGGATAGCACAGGATGTTTACACTCAATGAGCAAAAAAAGATATATTTGTTAGATTCATAGAAACTAAATACGAACCAGCAGCGGCTCATCAGGGGAGGCAAGGGAGGCTAAGCTTCCCCATTGAGATTTAGAAAAAATATTAACATCAAACAACTAGTAACAGGGTCTTTTTTTGTAATTGAACCCGTAATCAATTTGTAATCACAATTTGGCTTCAAATTATCTAATTACTTACAAAAATCTGTTTGATCGCCCGTTATCCATAGCCCAGAATAGCAGCAGAGGCAGGGATCTGAATAGCCTCCGTAATACTCATACGGCTACGTGAGAACTGTGCCTGACAGTAAGTGGGGGGACGCTAGTGCATCTGTAACCGTGCTTGGGAGGCAACGAGTAAATTACCCTCTCGGCACTGGTTTGTGTTAGTTTTACGCAGTATTTGTGTTCTCGTGCTCCTTGTGAGTTTATGTTTATTATTTATCTCTTCTTACCGTGTGTTTGCGATTTCTACTACGAGGGTAAAATGGATTTAGCAGAAGAAAATGAAAGTCGTATTGCAGTATCGAACAAATGCATTATTACCTTAGAACACTACTGAATCGAACAAATGCATTTTCCTGGTTGAGTGAGTTTAAGAGAAATGGAATACTGAAAACTGGTCGACCTACCCCACAATTTTTATTTCTTAAAATTCACAAAAACAAATCTAGAACTTTCCAGTCGTCATTGTACAACCAGCATAAATGCCTATGCAGTTATCGAAGTTTTCCTGCTGGCTTTGCTTACTGTTAAGCACAAACAAGACTATATGGTCTGGTGAAGGCTTACAAGTAAATTCATCACAGCTGTTCTGTAAAAATCAGATAGCTCTACCATACTTGAGAGTGAATAACGTGTGTTGGGGGGGGGGGGGAACTCAGTCGACTATTTCGTAGCTTCCCCTTCCTCAGGACACACCCGCCGCTAGTGATACGTAAGTTAGTACAGTAGAAATAAACAGACTTTCATATTTGTTTACTTAAAATTAGCAAATTTTATTATAAAATACAAATAATTAATCATGTATATTATGAATTATGAAATTTATTTTAAACGCTGCGCCGCTTGGCATCTCCTCCTCCCAACATTTTTCTAGCTTCTTCTAACGCCCAACTCCACAAAATAAAAACTGTTCAATGAAATCCGATTTATCATAGTCATCCAGTCAGTTGTATTGTGGGACGTATCTGCCTGTCTTCGGTAGGCTTATATACCCTTTATGATGATTCGTTTTTCATGTATTAAAGTGTTGTCATTATTCATCTGTTAAAGCTTATATTTGTAGCCTATCAATCCGTATGAAACGAAAACGTTTCTGACTGCTTGTTGCTCGTTTCTTTTCATACAATGTAATATTTTATGTCCTTAGAGATTGATTTCCACCACTTTTAGGAAGTCAATAATGCCGGAAATTAATTAATTACAAAAGATCGTTCCGTGATAAGCCAAACAGGTGTGCAGTAGTAAACTCATTGACTCATACTTACTTTGTTATCAGCTCCTCTTTGTCTGGTAAGTCAAGCCTCGAACGTTGTCAACATAAAACATCTTTTAAGTGTTTAATTTTGTGTTAGTGCACAAGCGTGTTTCTTTGTCTAGAAACGTCTGTGTTTTAAACGTTTTAAGCATATCCGACTGTTCGCATTAAAATGTTTGCCTTCTCATTATAATTCCTGATAGTCGCGTATAAACAGAGGCGAGGAAATTCGGTCCGAATTCGTAATTGGTGAATCGTCACTCAACTTCTGAGAGATTTAAAATATTCGATACGTTGTGCTGGTCATATTACATACCTATCGTGTGAAGTGAACTTTCTTTAAATATTTCCCCTTCGGTGATAACTGTGGCTTTGTACAATTTTTTGTTTTTTTTTATATAATTAAATGATACCGATCGTATGGTGGCTATCCAGAAAGTAAGTTCCGGTAGGGTATTATAGGAAACTAAGAATATATTTACAAAATATTTTTATTGCTATTTGAATTACATTCCTTAAACTACTTTTCTATATAGTTTCCGTCATTTTTTAAACACTTTTCATAGCGAGGCAGCAGGCGTTGTATAGGCCTACCTTCGTCGTAGAAACGTCCCACCTGTGATTTGAACCATGTATTAACAGATTGTTTGACATTGTTGGCCACCAAGGAAGGATTTATATTCGTTTGGTGTATGGTCTGGGTTGTACGATGGGTGATCAAATCGTTGCCAGTGCGTTGCAGCTGCAGTGTGTGTGTGTGCAGTGCCATGATTCATCGCAATGTTCCGGATAAGCATCCTACGTCGCTTACTCTGGATCGGACTAAGCAAAAAAGTCGTATCCATCTTGGAGCAGTTGAATCGCTCACTCCATAAATATCAAAAGTCTGAGGGTCGATTTCAATTGTTTTAATGCCTTTCGCATTCGAGAACCGAATCACATACGGCGGGCGTCTCGAATTTCTTCAACTTTTTAAACACATCCAACGAAGCACATTACTCTGTGCACAGTTGTTTACAAATGGCGTTGTTGGCTTGCTAACGAATCAACAAACTGCCCGCTCATGCACAACAGCGTGACGGGATCGATACCGCGGCAATATTTAAAAATGAAAATTACTTTCTAGATAAGCCTCGTTGGCTACATTATTGAAACAATTGGATGCCGCGCTATTAAGCCGTGGTCTCTATATTCGAACCTGCGTACTGTACTCGCTTTGCCTCTGTACTGAGGTGTTTACGGCGAACCTCTGCTGGCACTCCTTACCACTGAAGGTGTCCTCCGCTAGTGAGGCCGAAACGTTTGGTTCTTCAAACTTGAGACCACGACCAAACAGCCCGGCATTCAACCGATTCAATAATACAGCCACTAACCCTAAGAACTCAGTTAAAAATAGTGGCTGTTTTGCCTTCTTCCAGAGTATGTCTGACTAAATGATGAAGTAAAATCACAGAATTGTAACAACCACGAAAAGTACCCAAGAGAATCGAAAAAACCGTAAACTTTAATTGGATGGACAATTCAACGTTGTGCGCATGATCACAGGCTGAGTTTAAAGTATTAGATATGGCAGACAGGAGACATAATAAATAATACCGAGTGCGTATGGCAATGTCCCGGCTGGTAGGTCTCAATGGAAGTAATGGCAGAAAAGCCATAAATATATACAGCCCGTCACATGGTTTAAATTAATGGAGTTACCAATACACCTGCGGAGAGAACGCCACGTGACTCATCGTGATATCATCAATTTGAGTAATTTGTTGTTATTTTGAAATGTATTCTTGCGATTCATACGTTTCGAAACACATAATAATTTCTGCAACAAAGAGAGACACGGTCGTGAGGGTGTACCAGAGCAGCGGGGGAGGGTAAGCAAGCAGTACACACGGAGTAACTGTAACGGAGTGGACGGCCTTGGGTACGGAACAATGAACTAATTCCTGTATTACTGTGAGGCACGCCCTTTTATGTAACCGGATTTTGTTGTTGTCTCGGCCAATCGCAGACAAGACAGGCCGCCGTACTGAAAGTGAGAGTTGGTGTATTATAGTCACCTCTGTACTTCGCGCCGGCTAAAGGGCAAACGGTTGCCGGCTACTGAACTAATGTAATAAGAAAATAATTGAAAACGGTCCGCTTATTAACGCTTTTTGACAACGTTTTTGTATGTGTATTGCATGTATTCCTTAGTCAAATTACAGGCTGAACAGTTGTAATTTACAGAAAGATAATACTGGGAAAAGTTAAGATTTCTAACTGTATAAATCAGATTAACACAACCAGGCAGAGGATGTACACAAAATATGGAAGCATTTGACCAATGTTCTGTATTGATTAGCGACCGAACCGTCCTGACTTTTCGGCGGATCGTACAATGATAGTGTACTGATTAGCGATCGAACTAACCTACTATACTTTAGCCATTGTTTTTTATACACTCATTTCTTGATTCTTTCTATTATTTTTATTGCATTTTCTGTGCCGAATTCTTGTTTTTACGTGAATACAATTAGGCTTTGGTTTTTGTTTTAGTATTGTCCACCACTCACATGGATCTGCGGTGTGGACTTTGACAGAGAATGACAAAACTGCTTTAAGGTCATTTGAGCCCAAAATATTGCGTAAAATTTATGATCCATTAAGAAAAGAAGGCAGTTGGGAGAACACCTAATAACATTGAACTACAGGCTCTCATGCATCGAAAAATGCATAGTGAAATTCATGAAATCACAGAGGTTGTTGCGTTGGCTGGAACATGTGGACAGAATGTCTGAGGAAAGAATGCTGAAGGGAAGATTATATACTACTAGACGTAGAGGCAGACCAAGGATGAGATGGTCGGATGGCGTAATAGAAGATCTTGCTAGCATGAGAATCCGAGGGTGGAGAACAGGGAACCATGAAGGAGTATTGTTGAGGAGGCTAAGGCCCATCAAAGGGTGTAACGCCAGATAAGAAGTTGTTCACCACTTCTTTTGCTCAATTGTAATCATAACGGTTACTTACGTAAAGTATATATACGGTTCTCTTAATTTAAAAGCTTAACGATTCAGTACTGAAGATAACTACGAAAAATGGGTTAGAGCAATTGAAGTACGTTGGAATATATCTGATGATAAATTAACAACATAGGCTGTACTTAGCACTCTGCTTCCTCTTAACACTAGATTCCAAAAGGAGTCGTTCTAACTATTTCAGCCCATTCTTTTGAGTTTTTCTCCTCCAACGTTTAATGAACAGTATCATGAAATCGTCTTCCATACCATACCATCATCTCACTCAGAACCTTCTTCCAAAGGATTTTCATTGCAGTACTACCGTGATTGTTCTTGCATCTTCGTTTCTGCTGACGCCCGTTCAGCAGATAACGTTTGACTTTTTATCTCTTTTTCGGCTCCACCGTTTGTTTTTACAGCATTATTGATTACGTTATTGATTTTAAAAATCTTGATTTATGAAGCAAGAAGTGTTCTTTCTTAATTGTAGGCCTACGTCAGTCTCCAAGCACTGTAGAATCTATTATAAATCTTAAGAGTGAATGTTTTTGATCTTTCTCATTTATAAACTGTAGTAACTAATAATTCTTTGTTTCTTTTTTCAGGTAAGGAAGAGTGTCTCAAATATAGGACAGATCGTAGGTTATACGGTTTACGATTTCCATTACTGAGAGTGAGTATAGTATTCAAGTGAAGTAAGTACTGTTTGTGGCAAAGCAAGTTGGAATATCTATGATGATTTATTCTCCATTGCAACTCAATGGTTAATATCAACCAAATTCGTAAGCTAAGAATTTATTCAGTTTATATGTTTGATTTCTACTGTATACCTGCCGAAATGCTCTGATCGAGAGCAAACAAATCGTCACACGTTTTGTTTTGGAATGTTGATAATGAGTGATTCGAGTTCGTTTTGAGCCCATTTAACAATGGGTTTGCGTCGTCTATTCGATCTGCATGTCGCCAGCAGTAGGTAGATAATCTAACATTTTCCTTTGCTATTAATTCCACAATATTTCAAACGTAGATTTTTGTTCTGTACACGTCACAATTTTTTGATATTTCTTTTACCTTCAAGCTGTAAGGAGTTTGTACAAAAGTCGCTATTTTTTTTTTTTTTTTTTTTTTTTTTTTAATAAAGGTCTTAAAAGTTGAATAATATTTTAGTTAATTTAACATAGTTTTCGTAAACGAGACATTTCTTGAAGTTACATAATGAAGAAACGAGAACTTCACTGTGACATTACCATTGTTAAAGCAAAATGTCAGCGCGTACTTATGTTTCGTTATATAAGCAGAGGTTTCTAGAAAAAAAATGAGACGGTTTTCACTTAAATCTGTTGCAATAAAAACCTTAATACCTGTGCCATTTCACTTTAGACAATACGAGACTGAATAAATCACACAGCAGTCTGGAATATTACGATTTTGAGGCGGTGGTTTATTTTTGTATTGGGCTCATTGTTACGAGATTAGTGAAATTTCGCCCGGTGGAAGATTAGCCTGCGGACGTTTCTCGTTGTTTACCCACCGACTGCTCCTCAGAACGAATAATGAACAAGTCCGCAACATTGATGCGATTAACGCAAATGTGAACTGTAATTCGGAAATAATGGAGATGAGATACCTCAGGTGGTTGAAGAAAAGACAAGAAGAGATAGAGTCAGAAACACTATAAAAGTGAGTCTTAAGACAGTACCTTTGAAAGATCAAATTAAGAAATCACAATTGCGCTGGTTTGGACACGTTCAGAGGATGTAAGGGGATAGACTTCCAAAACAACTGTATGGGGCAAAAATTGCTGGGAGAAGACCCAGGTACCGGAGAAGAGTGACTTGGGAGGATAATATGAGGTACTCTCTGCAGGGGCTGGGAGTGCAGTGGAATGAAGCCCTGGCCATGCAGAGACCACCGTGGCGAGACTTTTTCTCAACCTCTACACCACGTTGCGGTAGAAGAGGATTGGAAGAAGAAGAAGAAGAAGAAGAAGAAGAAGAAGAAGAGAAGAAGAAGAAGAAGAGGAAGAAGAAGAAGAAGAAGAAGAAGAAGAAGAAGAAGAAGAAGAAGAAGAAGAAGAAGAAGAAGAAGAAGAAGAAGAAGAAGAAGAAGAAGAAGAAGAAGAAGAAGAATTTTGGAAATAAACCTTAAATTAGACGCAATAGTCGATACGAATTGTTTGTTGTAAAATCGGATTGTTTTTGTAACTTATGAACTTTAGACGAATGTTTATAAAGCAGAAGAACAGGGTTCAAAAAGATACTAAAAAGTTATGTTCACTAATAACACTTTTTCCAAGTTAAATTAAACGTTTACCTCGAGAGTACCACAAGGCCTTTGCCCATTCCCATCGTACACACAATCTTTCCAACCGACATACCTCAAACATATAGGCTAATACAATTATCACAACTTCTGCTGACGATACAGTTTTCTGTCCACAAACCTCGACTTTCCCAGTGGCCGGGAAACGTTTTCTGCACCATTTAAACCTACTTGAAATATGGTGTTGCCCACTGAGAATAAACATCAACCAAATGACGTCAACGCCAAGTCGCCTTCACGATTCGATATACTGACTGCCCATCAGTAAAAATAAAGAAGTCCCACTTCCAAAGAAAAAGAGATAAAGTATCTTGAACTAATCTTAAAGAAGTAACTTATTTGGAATCCGTATGTTACAGCCAAAAACTTGTTGACCGAACTTAAACTCAGCAAGTTTATTGATTTCTTCGATAAAAATTAAAATTGTCTTATACAAAACCCCTTGCACCTAACCCTGTCCAGAAGCTCCAGTCAATCTATAAAATCATCTGGTCGCTTCTTGGTATGTCAGTAATAAGATTTCACGTGACAATATGGATATCCTAACTATTGGTAATCAACATTACTATGTTTAATGTGGTTGAAAAATGTGTGATCATATCATGGAATCAATCCCATTAATATAAACGGTAATGGCACAATAAAATACGCGTTATTGAAACTTTGTTTAGAAGATTGACTGAATTGATTTTCTGAAAATCGTATTTCAGATGTTTACGCAAACGCTGTGTAAAAAACTGTTTGTATACTTAAAAAAAAGAGTTACTACTATATTAGCGTACATAGCTGAAAAAATAATAAAATATAAAAATTAAGAGGTTAACATAATTCGTCAACTTTTTTCGGCCCTCTGGGTCGCGTTCGTTCCCACCCTCGTAAATACGCCTCTGAATCCAAAGGCTGTCTTGCGGCTACTAACAGCAAGCTGCGTTTACACCAAAAACGACACAATCAGTAGTCTAAACGATATACCCGAAGCCCCAACTAGACTGAGAAAGCAATGGTTTTCAGACCTGATTATACCTGTATAACCTAACCTAATCTTCTAACACCGCTAAGTATTGTTAACTATTGTCAATATTGAATGCGTTCCACCTTCATACTGAGCTGTACTTTCAGCAGATTTATTTATTGCCGATTGAGGGCATACTGTAAATATCAAACAATAAATTAAAAAAACTAAATAAACAAATAATACGGCAAAGACGGGCGTTAAACTGTAAGTGCCATATGGTTGTGACAGAAAGTGTAAACCACAATGTATACAAACCGGTCGCCAACAATCCAGTCCAAGAAGTAAGTATAAGGTACAAGTTAAACGTTCAACGACGATCGCTCTTCAGGGAACATTTTAACGGCCTAATCAAGGACGAGTTTTTCTTCTTCATCAGTCTCCACATGCAACGACCTTGTTTAAGCCTTGTATAACCTCGTTTAATCCTTTCACTGATGCACACTTTCCGTTCCTCATTTCTGCAGTAATTAACTTTATGTATTCCGACGTTTGTCATCCTTCACAGTTCTTCCACTTCTTGTGACCGTCGAACGTATTTCAAGATCTGCTCTGAATAAAACAGGAATAGGATTTTGCTCTTGTTTCGGCGGAGTAGGGAAAATGGCTCTTGGCCAGTCTGTAAGCGTATACCGTGCGTTATCGGCATCATAGTAACCACTGCACATTGTCGGATGTGTTTAAAAGAGAGGAGCTAGTAAAACGATGTAGCAACTCTGTTCCCTGGTAAAGCTCTGATCCTATTCCTGGTTTTTGTTTTATAACACCCCACGAGTTTATAGTCGGGGGGGGGGGGTTATTCCTCTTAGTCATTTCAGAACATTTTCATATTTATCAGTCGTCTATATAATTGACTGGTGCTATTCAAGCTCGCGACGTTTTCCTCTTACTAAAGCCGGTGTTGTCCAGTTTTCGTTTCCATCAAACGATATGTCGAGCAAGTGAACGTAAGGTTCCACGACCGGTGTTTACACTGTAACAATTTTCCGGGCTGTTAGGCGCCGTGGTCTATAAACAGTTCCAGACGTTTCGTCCATACCAACATTTTCAGTGGTGCGGGAACACAAATCGCACATCAGTCAAGGAATACGAACATAAACTGTTCTATCCCATTGATATCTCCCCAGTCTCTTCTTTGCTCTCTCTCTCTCTCTCTCTCTCTCTCTCTCTCTCTCTCTCTCTCTCTCTCTCTCTCTCTCTCTCTCTCTCTCTCTCTCTCTCTCTCGTTTTCATTTCTCACAACTGCATTACATCTACATACACCTTCAGGCTTTGTTGATCCAGTGTTTGTCCTCTGCAGTACAAACGCAAACTGAATGCTAGACGTTATTAATTGCAGTACCGCCCATTCTCGAACCCAGTACCATTCAGTGTCAGAAAGTGACATAATCTGCTGCACTAGTGAGATGGATTTTTCGTCACCATCATTTTAGTCATTGCCGTAAATAGAAGTACATCAACGGTACAGAACAGGTTTTTTTCGTATTCGTTTCCGGCTGTGTGTGATCTGTGTTCCCGCGCCACTGAAGACGTCCGTCACCGGTATCGACGAAACGTCTGGAAGTGTTAACAGGCAATCTAGACGACGGTCTAACAGCCCGGGACAGGTATGTGTCGAGTACTTTTAAAAGCCTTTAAAATCAACGTTTGCCGTGACATTCCTTCTTCTGCAAACAATTTGTGATTTAATCACTAACATTCTGGTATCTCATAATCTTGATCCTCACATCTTAAATCTCTTTATTTCTTGGATAGCAATCTGAGGTTACTTCCTCATCGGCAAAGACACAATAGGATACTATACAATGTGAGCCTAGTTCTAGTCGCGCTTATTTGAATTCTCCAAAGCCACGATGACGGAAGTGAAACATAAGAGCACTCAACATTCCGGAAACTGGAGCGTATATTCGATCTGGAATACGGCGAAGAAAATTATTATTGAACAAAGGAAATTAAAATAAGAATCCTGTAGTAGCCCTGTTTGAATTTTAAATTATATTACGTAATGAGCACGCGTAAGTGTGTGTGTGTGTGTGTGTGTGTGTGTGTGTGTGTGTGTGTGTGTGTGTGTGTGTGTGTGTGTGTGTGTGTGTGTGTGTGTGTGTGTGTGTGTGTGTGTGTGTGTGTGTGTGTGTGTGTGTGTGTGTGTGTGTGTGTGTGTGTGTGTGTGTGTGTGTGTGTGTGTGTGTGTGTGTGTGTGTGTGTGCCGGTGGCGTGAGTGGAAATTTCGCGGCGCACAATTTGCATATTGAGTAACCAAATCTGACGTGTAATTTATTAAGGAATTATCAAACGGTGTACTTTAAACGAGATACAGCGCAAAGCTATGCAAGAACAGTCTCGCGGCGTATGAAGAAATACAGACAGGAGAGAGAGGGAAGGAGACAGAGAATGACTAGGCTAGATCCAATGAAAACCGCTGTACTTTCACTACTGCTGACTTGGATCTAGTCGGTGAAGTCGTGCTCCAGCCAAACGGATTGACATATTGAGTAAACGTTGTTATTACACGATCGAGACAACAAGTACAGTAAATGTCGTTTGTGTTGCGGTATGCAGCCTACGTACCCGTACACGCAACCCACTGCGAGTGCGTTACTTGGTAGGCCTACACTGGATGCTGGGTTGCGTGTTTGTTGGTTTTGCGTATGAAGCTGCTCGTATTCGCTACGCGCCCCTACTACGTATAATAAATAATGAAATTAATCATATATATTTTTAATTAACAGTGCTGATTATACAAATTTTTAATTAATGTTTCTGTTTTCACAGAAAGTATAGTAGTAGACCACTTTAGGCTTAGTATTATTAAGCTTTTTTTTATTAAAGAAGCACTATGCGATTTACAGACCTCACCCTCATCAGTTTGCTTGTATTCACATTCTATACGTCCGTCCGTAGCTTTCTTAATGAATATCCCACGTCTTTCCTGTGAATCTTCTTCATTTTACAGAAAATATCAGATCAGATCTTGGATAAAATGGATTGCATGTGGATGTGTGATAACTCTGTATGTGTGTGTGTGTAAGGTGAGAAACGTGTCGGTTATTTGGTACCAAATCGATATTCGGGCTCTATTCCATTATCCTTCTCTTACTCTTTTAGTCTCATAACCTTTGCAACTCTTTCTATTCCATATATTTTTATCTCTCTCTTACTGACCCACCACTACAGCGTAACCTAACTCTCCCTCCAGGTACGGCCAAATCGAATTAACTGCGTTTCTACGTGGTGTTCAGTAATAATTTTTTTTTCGTATCGGCCATCTAAGGACCACATGCCAATTCAATTCTTTACTCTTTGTTCTTTCCTTTTGTCCAATATTCCTTCATCTTCTCACTGTGTCTCTTCTTCTTCCTGTCTTCAGTCCACTTTGAACCTGCGTTTTTCCCTCTCCTACCCTGGACTCCCTCCATTTTTAACACTTTTGTCCGAAAAACGTCTCCTTCAATTGCTTCTTCTGCATGTATATTGCTTTTTTCCAAATCCTTTTGGACTTCTTTAACCCAACTTGATGTTGACTTCTTCCCCCACAGTCAGTAATAATTTTATTTTTTCCTCGTAATTTTTTCTCTTGCTCTTTTATATTTATTGGTCTCTCTGTCTTCGACATCCTCATTGATTTTCTCAAAACATCCGTTACCGCAACCTTCTGCAGCCTTCTAGATCGTACAGTTTTCCGTATCCGTACAATGTGATCCAATGAAAATGGAATATAAATTCAATCAATGAGCAGGCATTGTAGCTGATTTTGAAATTGGTCGCTGACGGGCTGTACTTAAACTTATCAATTTTCAGCGTGATTCTTTTAGTTCGTTCCTGTGATTTACAGTTGTGTTTTAGAGGAAAGTATAAAACACTTATTACTATGGTCATACGTGTTCTGCGGGTTAGCTGACAGTATTTTTACGTGGAAACAGGTGTTTAGACGATGAAATACAGGAAAAATAAAATATAAGGAAATATTTTCGTTTTCGTCTAGATCAGCCAGAGAGCACCACTAACTGCTTCTTGTAAATTATAACCTTTCATACTTTTCATTATCAGCATTTTATTGTTATGTTGAAAAAGTCAATTTGAAAATGAGAGCTCCATTTTCCGACTGTACCAAGGAAGAAATGCAAGCAGTGATATGTTTTCTAAACAAAGTGGATGAACCCTAGAGAGATTAGGACGCAAAAGAACGGGTCAAAATAAACATGGCATAAACTTTTAAAAGATGTAATTTTGCTTCAGGACACTTATACGGCCAACAAAACAATAAGTTTTCAGGCCGTGTAAACATAACAAGGTCTTCAAGATCCTGCTAAACGCCCGTCACACAGATCTGACCAGTCTAAATGTGGTTTTCATCTTTTTGGTCCATTTTCTGTACAACTTCTCTTAGAGTTTTAAGGCGTAATTCGAGTTTGGACTGAATCGGCAATATTTCTTTCAGATAAAGTAATAAGTTTTCCTCCAAGCCAAAACTATAGGCTTGTCCTAGGAACTGTATTTTTATGGTTTGTTTACACTACTCTTTTAAAAAATGATATCGTAAGCTTTTACTGTTTGTGTTTTAAAATCATTAGAGAGGCGGCATTTTACACAAGAATTCACAATGGTTCTGATTGAGTTTTCTACAATAGATGTGGTCTCATCGCTACTTTAGGATATCCCAAAGATTTCTTTACTCGGGCCATTAAAAACCGGTGTTTTTAATCCGTACAAACAATTCTTCGGCCCATTTGTAAGTCCTTAAATACTATTTTACATATATTTTTCTTTTCTTTTGTTGCAAATTTTTACCGAAGAAAAAAAACTTGTTTTCTTTGTGATCGGCCGTCAGACTGTTTACTATAATGTCAAACTTTCAATTTCGGTTGTTTGTTTATCGGCATTATGTAAAGTATATCTCAAGACACATTTATAATGTACAAAATATATTTGTCTTATATTTACATTTTTCCCATTCTCATAAACAATCTTTATAGATTTAGAAACTTGTGTTGTTATCCGTAATTCGACGAAAAAAGTCGCGGAACCGTTTAAAACGTAGGCCTATAAGACCAATAAGTTGTATAACTTTATATAGACTACACACTTTTTAAGACGTACGAGTATAAAGCACAAGACTTTTACACGTTATTTAAGTATGTGTCTCGAATATAAGTTTATTAAGTGTGACAGCTTGAATATACAGTGTATGTAGCAGTTAAGTGTGTGTGTGTGTGTGTGTGTGTGTGTGTGTGTGTGTGTGTGTGTGTGTGTGTGTGTGTGTGTGTGTGTGTGTGTGTGTGTGAGGGGGGGAGGTAGTCCACGTCGAAAACTATTGTAAACCGAACGCACTGAATATAACTAGGCCTATACTACATTTGCAGAGAGTTAGGAATAAAATGAAGCACAGACACTTAATATCAGTAAAGAGAGTTTAATGCGTTTTAATTAAATTAATTAGTAAAACTGTGTGAGGTAATCCTTTAAATCAGGAATGTAAATCCTGAAAGCTAAAATCAATTTTTAATTGAAAACTGTATTAAAAATACCCGAAAAACATTTAAGTACCTTAAACAACAATGGGCATGGAATATAAGTATATTATGATCAGTACCGTACTGATATAAATAGAGACAAACTATTATTATTTCCTACAAGTTTAAAACTAACTATTTTCACTATAACTTAATTTTTTATTACATTATTATTTACACAGTGTATTACATGTAAGGAACTTGATTTTTGGGGTATTAGAATGCAGTCATCAATAATGCACAGAGAGCGTTTTTTTTTTAACTAGTCTAATTAGAGGTTGGTCAGTGGCTTAACTGGCGGGGGAGGGGGGGAGATCAGAGGATCAATGAGCAAAATTCCACAGTCACTTAGCGTAGGCATATACCTTTGTCTTAACCAGTTTCGTGTGTTAAATAAAACAAGGCTTGTAAATAACTGTAGAAATAGAAGGAATTACAATATTTGTAAATTAATACAAATATTGTAATAGTTTTGGTAATAACAACAGTCACTGAACATTTGGTACTTATTTACAGCCTACGTATATTTCATAAAATATTATGGAAAGAATCCTAAATTTTTCATTTGTGGTGAGGAAAATGGGAAGTCCACCCTTGAAGCTAGTTTCATCTCCCCCCCCCCCCCGAAAAAAGCTCCTTGATAAGCCACTCCGTTTGGTAGCAAAGTATAAGTCTTTTTGAGTTATCGGTATTTAAAAATACGTTCCGTAAATAAATTATATATATAATTATATATACATAAGTATATATTTTTCATCTGGTACATAGTATAGGCCTATATTTTGTGGCACCTGGCTACTAATCTAGACGTCCCGGGTTCGATTCCCGGGCCCGCACCACAAAATCAAGGTGCGTTTTTCAGCCCCCAGGTCGATTCACCCTGTTGAAAATGAGTACCTGGGATAACATCCTGGGGATAATAATGTGCGGCTGAAGCCACACTGCCTTCCTTGTATGCCGTACGGATCGCATAAGGCAGCCTACCCTGCCTGACTCCTAAGCTGCTTCGGTGGTACACATGGCAGCCATTATTATTTTAAAATAGTGACAATAAGCCGAACACTGGAATACTGCAATTGCTTATGACAATTCCACTTGCTTTATAAACTGAACGTTTTGGCGATAATGTGAACCACCCCGGCCTCATTTATTTCGGATTATCAACGTTCTGCTGTGTTTATACATTTTTTAAAGCTGATTTTCATCACTTAATGAAATATAAATATAACGTCGACAATATACAAATATAAATATACAGTCGACAAGTTTGTGCTCTTAAAACTGTGTTCCCGTATCTTCTTTATCATAGAGTTGAAAGGCGAGTCCTCTCGTAAGGCGAGGTAACACCTGTGGGCAGCTGTATGAGTTAAGCTTGTGTGGTTTTATGGCATGCCCATATTACATCTTCAACTAAATGTCGAGGTAGGATAATCTTTCAACGATTATCCATACGTTTATAAAGAACATTCTCACCCACTTTATAATGCGGATGATCTCGCTGGCATAAATTATCCTTCCTCTTCAATATGCTAAGATCCTGGTCCTGTTCAATGCCCAAGTTACGAATTCTTTGTTTTATCTCCTCTGGGATCTCATATTTAATTTTAACGTCGGTGTTTCGCGTATATGTTCCTCTCTTTCTAGCGGTGCATAACGACTTAGAACGTCACGTCCACCCTGGTCTCAGTTATTTCGGATTATCAACGTTCTTTTTGTGTTTATACATTTTTTAAGCTGATTTTCATCACTTAATAAAATCTAAATATAACGCGATACAGTCGAAACTTTGTGCCCTTAAAACATGAATATGACAGAAAAATGTTGGCTTGTTTGACGTGTGATGTGCGTGGGGAAAGCGCTGTGGCTGTCCAGTGGTTGTCAGCGCTACTTCTCACGCTTGTTATCCATACTCATTGTTATAGGCCTACCAGCTGTAGAAAGTGTAACAATACTCGCAGTGCATACATGAAAACATTCCTCATCGCGGTGTTGTTCTTAGTAGTACTTTATTTTAGCGTTACTGCGTATGGACATGCATAGGCAGTACACCCCTTAGTAATCGCTATTGTTTCGGCAAAGGTTTCCCTTCTGCCGTGTTTTTTGTATGAAAGCATATTACTACAAATTACCTGACTTAGACTATAAGCTGGTAATTAATAATGTGTATACAATAGTATACAGTGTGTGTGCTTTGAATATTGTAGGCCAATGTGTTTGCTTGAAGTCTGCAATTCCTACGAAATAGTTGGCTAAATTACTATAAGAAAAATACATTTTTTTTACGTACGCCGTCTCGAATACATAAAGGAGTTACAAGGAAGGACAGAAAACGATCTGTAGACATTAGAAGAACCTAAGAAATACAATAAACACTAGAATTTATGGAACGAAGACAATTGGGTTAATGGCGTTTACAATTATAGAGGAAACAAGTTGAATGAAAAGAAGCTGGCAAGTGAAATTTGAAAAGAGTAAAGAAATGAGTTGTAGACAAATCTGTGATCAAGTAACTGCAAAAATTTAGCGAGACACAAAGGAGAAGCTAAAAGACTGGCCAAAAGAAAAAAGAGTGCAACATTGAAATGTAGAAAAATTTGCCTACTCTATTGTATGACACAACAGTTTTAGACTATAGGCCTATGTGAGGATTGATCAATTTTTATATTTTCCACGCCAAATATCTCCGATTCAAAACTGTTTTCTTGTGACGTTGGTATACTTAGCTTTAACGTATGCTAAGTGTTTAGTCATGCTGAATGCATAGTTTAGATTTGAAAGCTATTAAGAAAAAACTCGTGTTCTTGTGTATCGACGAATTTTTAACATTCTACAATGCAAGATTGAAGAACTTGTATTGAATTTTACGTAATGAACGAGGTAAACTGCTCTAATGTGCTGAAATTGTTGCAGAAGGCTGGTATGCATGAACACGGGCAATTCATTTTATAAATGGAACAGAAGTTTCAAATACAACTGTGAATAAGCTGATGATCGCGATAGTGGAATTGGAAGGAGGATGTGGAATTGGGTTCCATGGATGTTTATCACTAGATAAAGAGTACAGTTTGGATGTTTTGCCTCACTTGCGTGAAGCTGTTAGTACAAAACGGCCTGATCTGTGGAAGGATAACTTATGGACACTGCGCGACAATAAAACAGGAGCAGACATGTCGTTGCTGGTTCAAGAATTTTAAGAAACACACTCCTAACAGTATAGCAACCGTAGTATTCACCGGATATGTTCCCATGCAATATCTCCCTCTTCCCAAAAATACAAAAAGAAACTGAATGGACAGCGTTTAGCGACTGTTGAAGGCACACAAAGAAAACAAGATTTTCGAAGATTGAAAAACCGTGTTAGCGTAAGTGCTTTATATCCGATGGAGATTATTTTAAAGGAGACAATATAAACAAAGGTAGGCCTAAATAAGTACATAATAAATCAAATAAACAAAAATTGGTTGAACGTTTTGATCAAACCTCGTAGCTTATGTGTGTATGATGGCAATGTGAAAAAATGGAATATAATACAGTCGTTATGCCACGGGTAAATCCAACTGAAATCTTCTTATGCAACCAACTATCTGCGAATGGTTCTTCTTCTTCTTCGTCTTCCCTTTTAATCTTTGTTCCCTTCCATAAATCTCAGTACTTCTATTAAATCCCTCTCGATCGTTGCTTGGACAATGTATGAACCTCGTCATAGGGCTTCCTCTCTTAGTTCTTCCTAAGACCCATTCCCATTTATTATTTTATTTAACTGCCTATTTGCTGCACGGTTCACCTCCTTATTGACCGTGGACACTCTCATCCTTCTCCGCATTTCTGTGTATTCATATTTAATCCTCACGAGTAATCGATACTCAGCTTGTCACACAATCTAATTGCGTAGACAACAAAAGCAGAATTTTCAAACAAATTATAAATTACAAACATCAGTAAGATGTAAAAGAAGCATCGGTAAGTTACAATAGTACGAAGTACGAAAGCTATCAAGTATAGTGCCGTAACATGCAACAACTGTTAATTTATGATTAGCGGGCGAAATCTAAAGAAATAAATGTAATAAATAAATAAGTGATACGTTTCACATAAGTCAGAGTTTGTCTGTACAGAAAACTGCCGGTGACGTTGGCGTTGTGACAAAGTAGAAACGTAACGGATCCGGAGGGCCACGCGTAGCCATTTTGAAATTTCCACTAATTGTAAACGATCAAGTTTTTACAGTTGAAACGACCGTCTCGTAACTCAGTTGTCATGATGAACTAATAAATCTGAATTAATCTTTTTGACGATGAATTATTGTGGTCTGCTCTACCGATTGAACAACCTCAACAGCGTCTGTATGTTAACGGTACACAGAGGACGTCCGCAGTGTATTTTACATTAAATCATATAGGCCTATACGTGCAACCAGGGTTGACGCCAACAATGATGGAACTACGACAAAATTCAGCCATGTTACTCGAAGCTCGAATGTACGTTTCACGCAGCGAGACGATTGATTGCCAGACAACTTCTCTGGCTATTGGAGGGAGAATATATAAGTTAAAATTAATTTTACCGCTTGTCTCTTAACGAAATAATGTTATTTATCATATCCTCAGAAAAAGAAGAGACTATACTTTGCATTTTTACAGACAGCTTGCAAGCGAAACGTGTCAATATCAAGAGGATTCGACGGTAATGATGTAAGTCGTCTACTGTCAATTACTCAGCGAAGAATGTAATCGTATGTCGTAGCCTACACATTGTTGAACAAGACGACACTGAGAAACTGGACAGAAAAAGAAAAGATAGGTCACTCTGCAATATACGCTATTTCCGACCAATTCGTAACTCTAGTACTACAGTTTAATGTTATAATTCTTTGGGTTTTGTATCTACACTAAAATAAAGTCACAATCTTATAAGAGTGTTCTAACTAGAAATTTTTTTCCCAACCATATAGGATATAACGCAGGATGAATCAGTGTTTTGTAACCAATATAGACACAATTCCTATATTAACTTAAAAGTTGTAAATTGTCTGTTGTACATTATCTTCAAAAGACAATTTGAAGATAATATACAACATTATCTTCTGCCTTTTGAAAGGCAGAAGAATTTTATTTTTTTAACCAACTGACACGTCTTTTTGTTAGGTAATGTAAGGCAGACACCTTGTCAGTGCACATCTATTTTCTGACCCTGCAGAAACTTCTCCCAATATCTGAAATCATGACTGAACGAACACCGCGAGAAAGACAGTGTGGTTGATCTGTTATTGCGATGTTACTGTTTTGTGATTTCCTGTGTCCCTTTAATGAGTTGTGTGTACAGAACGCTGAGAGTCGTGGTGTAAGTAAACGGTAAATTAAATAGGATTTTGATTTAACAGCGACAGAGTTGTGTGAACATTTTACATTGTTCGTGTAATAACAGTGCATTAACTTACACTCGTGTTAACAATTATTTCTTTTAATTAAGTAGCGTCCGTGAAAATTATATTGTATTTTTAAAAAAATAATTACGCCATCGTCGCTGAGTTGACGAGAAATAAAAACTGCCTAGTTTAGTTTTAATAACTACAGTTTAACTTAAACGCTACTTATTGTCGTGAAATAGAAACTTTTCACCTTATCTACCCTCTGTCGCGATTGAGGGAGCGATCTCATATATTTACTGTAAACCGTAATTCTTTATTACTTATAGTATTATTATACTATCAGTGATCACTTTCCAAAAATGGGATTTCCTATCAATTTGTGAATACTGATATGCGCCTCTTGCTAGTGTTCTTTTAAATAACATTTATTTCGTATAAAATTCCTATATAATTTACCTGTACACAATGAATGAAAGAAGGTTTTTTTACTTGTTGGTATCCTGCGAGGAATAGCTTCATTCTATCGTCTTATGGAGGGATTTAAGGTAGTTGTAGAGTAATGGATATTTTGCAACAATTTTCCCGTGGTCGTGTTTCCCGGACGCTGACTAAACGTTAAATAAATTATAAGTTAATTTGTACTTTCTTTTAAAATAGTCGAAGTTTCCGTATCCTTTTCCTTCTTCTCCTTCTTCTTGTGACAATGATTGTTAAGCCCAGAGCAAATTCAACTGAAACCTTCTTCTGCAGGCAACTCTGTGCAAATAATTTATTTTTTTCTTCTTCCTCCTCCCCTCCTCTTCTTCTTCTTCTATCAGGGACTAGGCGAATTCGGTCACAAAGGAATTTATTCACTTCACCAACGCTTCCTAAATCTTCCTATACTTCGTTGTCCAACACGAATTTGTATTGTCAAACCTTAGGCAACCTGCCATCTCGCACCTTATTCCATCTCTCTTTGTTTTCTGCAATACGATCTTGGATATTATAAATGTTCAACTCTTTACGAATGTCTTCATTGTAGAGTCTGTCTCTTCGTGTGCAGCCTGTAACAGATCGCAAGAATCTCACTTCCGATGTCTGTATCTCCTGCTCTGAAACAGCCGTTACCTTACACACCTTTAGTCGAGTTTCTGTCCTTGTTACCGTATTCTATATTTGTGGTGTAATTCAGATTTCATTGTAATATCTAAATACCATTCATTCTTTCCAGCTTTAGTTATGCTGTAGACCTATTTGAATATCTTTTCAGTTTTCAATGTTCTGCGTTTTTCATATTCATAATTTGCTTTGTTTAAACATTTGTGAGACATTCTTGACTTCATGATGTCCAGTACTGGAAAAAAAGAACGCGTTTCAACAGATTCAGTCCTACTTTATCATTACAGCTAAACCTACAGGAAACATGGCCTATAGAGACCGCTTATTTACTATCGTTATAATGTTGTTTATAACAACTTTCTACAAAAAATTCGTAATTTTTTAAAACGTTTGTACAAAAGCCTTTACATAAAGGCGTGATGATTCGATGATTCTATGCGCACTCCGTAGCTTCCATGGAGGAGGCATATTTTTTCGTTTTACTCAGATCGGCTCAAAACTCTACCTGTCAATCTGTGCTAATGTGTATGGTAGCTACAATACTATAATAGAGTATGTGGAACAGCGAAAGGGGGAGAAAGAGAGACAGACATACAGAAAGCTGTTTGATAAATACTGTTAAGATATTTACTCCCACCACATCAGTTGTCGATGTCTGTATAGCTGTCTCTATAGTTCTGATAAAGTCGAGTATGTATTTGGTCATAGGCACTGTCTAATTTGGCCTATACTCAAGTCTGCTGTGTATACCGGAATATTTGTTCGCAACATTCAAGTTTTCCTGTCAGTATTTATACTTGGCTCCATGCAAAACTGACCGTAATTTTAAAGAATATTCTTCAGAAGTTTTTCCCGAACTAGAATTTCAGTTGTCCGGAACAATTTTGCTTGTCTCAATAATTGTTTGCGTATCGTTTGAGTTTGATTCTCTCTAGCACTCTCTCTGCTATGCAGGCCTACATCGAACGACTTCGTCATGCTTACCATGATAATGTTCCGTGTCAGTCTGTCATACATTACAATATCTATCGACAAATAGAGATATCTAATGTAAAATAAACTGTTATGTAAAATTCGAAGTACAGATTGTGTCTGTAGTTTTCTGTGTATGTGGGAAAATGTGTGGAGTCATTTTATACCGGAAAATGTTGCATGTTGCATCGCGTGGAAAAATCGCTGTCACGTTTCCTCTTCGAGGAAGTACAAACGTTACGATAAACAAGACGTTTGGAAGAATAAAGAAAATTAAGCGTTTCCACTCAGCGTGTGTTCATAGTCGATCATAAAGTGACAGCTGCTTTCTGACATGATTTTCTACGTCCGGTGCAGCGTACACTTTTCAATATACCAAGTCCTTAGTCTGTTTCCAAAGTTTGTCTCTGACGTAACATAATAGCCTATAGAGTATATTCGTTTCCATTTAATAAGAGAATTCGAATTGGGCATACCCTTAAATTAATACTTTGTTCTATGATATCAAATTAAGGAATTTTGTTAGTGTCACTAAATGGGCAAATATAATGTTCTATGTTCCCAACCCGTAAGCTACGTGACTTTCATGTAGCAGTTTCAAGTTACTAGCTCATCTTCAGATGCTAACAAACGTATTCCGCAGCCTAACAAAGTTAGACACTTGGAGCTAAAACTGGAGAAAATATAGACTACTAGCTTATTGGCAGAAAGTCGCCACTGGGCAGTGCAGATAAAATCCTTCTGTTCAAGACCGTATGATTGAACACTATGGAGCTGTGTACCTGGTAGTACCATAAGCATAATGCAGAGGGTTAAAAACCGCTCAGACGGGTGCGCTATGTCTGACCAGACATTACGTAACAACTTTAACATTTTTTGTATGCGACACAATTACTCATCGTCATCATCTTTATAACACGGTTTAGGCTTGGTGCAGCCTGATCTTTCATTACTCCAAATCGCTTGTCCTTTTGGGTTACAGTCCTTTACCATTATCTCCGCTGGCTGTGTTCTTTTTGAAAGTTGTGAGTAAATTAAATTAATTTCACCATTGTAGGGTACCAGCCTATAGATAGGTAAGTCATGTGGAGGGGCGGCCCCCCCCATACTGGCCATGACTCCTGGTAATTTTTGTTCAGCCTTTGATGCCCCAACACCCATCTAGGCAGCAGCAAAATCAATCCTATAACAATAGGAGGCAGTATTGCAGCCGGCTAAATCCAACTAGATTCCACAGCTGCCCCACTTAAAGCGGAGAATATAAATCCCACACAAAGAAGAATATTACAAAAAACAAATACAACTAAACAACGCGCCCAGCTGAAACAACCAAAATTCGTGCGCAACAAACTTGTAATATGGAATGGATGCCGCTGGGTAGTCCCCTAAATGTACCGAACATTGTACATTGTAATGAGTTGTCAAATTGTCTCTTGAAAAATTGTATTTTTGAGTATTAAAAAAATAATTGAAACGGGAAAAATTCTCACATATTTAGCCACTTAAGGACCGCCCCTTGTCTGTAACCGCCTTAGGGCGGAGTCAATATCCCAAGCGTTCTTCTGTTCTAACCTTCTGTGTGAACCGTACAATAACAAATCACGTTTCTTGTTCCTTTTATGGTTTTTCAATATGGTGTAAAGTGTATCTCCGTTTCCAAAAATACTTTGTCTGAGTAATTTATTTACAACCTTTTTATTTCTTTTACTATTTTTTTCTATTTATAAATCCTGTTTAAGTTGCTTTCAGCCGTATTACTGCGGATTTAAATAATTTTAATCGCGTTTATTAACTTGTGGGTTTTAATCGTAAATTGCTCAGAATAAAGGGAATTCGTTGTCTTATTACCTTCGCCTCTTCCATGGCCCCCCAAGCGTTATTTCAATTTATGGTCTGACCCCCCCCCCAATAGATTTTATTGAAATTATTAGATTCCAGTTTAGCACAATATGCTCTTCTATAGGATGAGTAATATTTTCATCATTGCCATATTATTACGTCTGTTTAATTAGACTGTGTTAGGCTATTTTTTCTATTGCTATGCCTACCGCAAATTTCTAAAAAAAGAAAAATAGGATGATACATATATACAGTATATGCTTTATAAGTGAGTCGTTGAGTTTCTTGCAGGATACTTGTATTATCAAATAGTGGTTACTTCTGCATGTAAATTTTATTATTTGATTTATTTTTTTAATTAACCTGACGCACGTTTAACTGACTGTACCAGTATCTTCAGAGGTTTCACAATCCTTACTTTCAGTAATAAATCAGAGGTTTCAATAATAGCCTACAACTTACTTGCAGAAGTAAACAGTATTTGATTAAGTGTGTGTGTGTGTGTGTGTGTGTGTGTGTGTGTGTGTGTGTGTGTGTGTGTGTGTGTGTGTGTGTGTGTGTGTGTGTGTGTGTGTGTGTGTGTGTGTGTGTGTGTGTGTGTGTGTGTGTGTGGGCGGGTATTACAATTACGTTCCTGAAGATGCTTGTTCGCAATTGTGTTTATTTATTTCTGTGTTCTGGTAGTATAAGTGGATTTTCCTTCAGTAACCCAATCGTGTGTTTCTGTTATTGTGATCGCACGGCTTCAAGATATAGGCTTACAGGAGACCGACCGTGTGCTCAAGTAGTCTACAGCCCGTATGTATGCGTTTGAAGAAAAACAAACATAAACTATACGGGAAGACTTGAGGTTCAGCTGGCCAATCGCCCATGCGGTGATAGTTGGATCTAATCCAGCGGCTGCGCCAATGAAAGGAAAGAGCCAGCAGGCAATGTACATAGAGATGTACAACAAATGTAATAAACAAACAAAACGCTGTCAATGAAACATGTAAACCTTCACGCCGAAAACGTTATTCAAAACAAAAACAAAACGGTAACAATACCTCAAATACGATACTCCGTCCATTTTAATTTAGTACTTCATACGGAAAATATAAGACATAGGCAATGCATGACATTCTAGATTCAGATAAAATAAAACACATAGCTAACCCTGAGACGTGTGGCAGCTGCTCCATGTCTGACCACACACAATTACGAAAAACATGACATCCTGGAACAGAACAGGATATCTGTTTTGAAACTGTAAGTACAAATTTAAAACTAACCCTATAAGATATGCGAATAACAAATAAAAAAAAAAAAAGGAATAGAATCATAACACAGTAGTGCGTTACCACGGTGATATAGGCCTAGGCCCTATGGGACGGAAGCGGAAATCTGGGAAAACCGTTAGATTAAAATTAAAATCGATGGAAAAAACTTGACTTTCAGAGTCAATAACAATATTGAATGAAAGCAGTATAAACAATATTTAAAAACTAGAAAGACCAACGTAAATGTAAAGAGTAACACTAAAATAAGTATGCTAAGAAGATGGTGCGAAATACATAGGCTGACAAGGCACCAAACCAGGTAGACAGGGATGGAGAGGTTTAAAATTTGTGTGATAAGACTACAGAAATGAAAAGAAAAATAACTAATTATTTGCTATTCACGATGTTGTCGTCAAGAAGATGAATAGGCCTTTAGAAACATAATGGTTACGGTAGTAGATCTTCTTCTTCGGTCAGGGACTAGGCGAATCACCTGTTCCGGCCCCAAAACAATATATCCATTTCACCAACACTTCCTATACTTCGTTGTCCAATAGGCTTGTATTGCGAAGAGTCAAACTTCCTTAGGCAACCTGCCATCTGCCATCCTAGTCAGATGAGCAAGCCATCTCCCTTTGTTTCCTGCAATATGATCTTGGATATTAAAAAGTTCAACTCGTCTCTTGACATGTAGCATGTAGATTTTAGCTTCAACCTGTCTTGGATGAAGGACCTTTCCTTAATCTGTCTTGTCTGGTCTTCCGGGTAGTTATCTAGAAGGTATCGATCACGTAACGAGAGGATGGAGCAAAGAGGACTAGAAGACTTAGAAAAACAGGAAGGGATGGGAGAGGATGGTCGATTGAAAGAACACAGCTAACGCTCCATCATAATTAATTGCGTTCCAGTCACTCTAGAGTTACATTACTTACTTTACGAAAAAATAACAACCGTTTTAACGCCTTTGCAGCGTTTTACGGAAGGCCCAAATTAGTTTCGCTCGCTCAGAAGCAGTTCACATAATGCATATAATTGACTTATTTCATTAAATCTTCAGAATAGAAACATTTTCAGTATTCACAGTATTCAGGGAAGTATATACGAGGGACGAACGGGACCGGACCCCCCCCCCCAAATAGAGGACCGAAAAAAGTTGACGAATTTTAGTAATCTCTTAATTTGTAGACTACTTTATTATTTTTTCAGCTGTGTACGCTAATACAGTAGTAACTATTTTTTAAATGTACAAACAGGTTTATTACACAAAATTTGCGTTTGAAATATGAAATACAGGAAATGCAGTTCAGTCATTAAGTATCTTCTAAACAATATTTCAATAACATTTTTATTGTGTTATTACAGTGTAGTTTAATGGGACTGATTTCAGGATGTTATCACACGTGTTTCAACCGCTTTATAAAACAGTAGGCTAATGTTGATTAGTCTTAACTTGTTTCTTCTTTTGTATGAAGCCGACCTGACCCCGGACCCCCCCCCACACTGCCAGATTCTAGTTAGCCACTATCACAGTTACATATTTTTATACACTGAAAACGTTTTGAAAAAAAATGAAATGTTGGCACGTTTTATAATTATTCGTATACAAGGGAACTTGAGTCTCAAACAGTCGTGTTAATTAACGATTTCAATCTGAATATAGAATTAAATTATGACAACTTATATAATATTATATAATTATAAGGTTATATAATAAGTTATTAACAAATTCTATTATTATAAAGATAAAATATCAAATTAGAATTTGTAACGTCTAAAACATAGTTTAAATAATATACATATATAAATAAATTGTGTTCATAAACAGTAGCGCTATCGGAGTATAGAATCGTCAAAAAAGAAGAAAACCCGATAGGCAACGGATGTAGAAAACTAGGTAAACGTTTTATATAACAAAAGTAACTGCATCAGAAAGGAGAAGAAATCTAGGCCTATATAATTTATGCGTAGAGGATAGTTCATTTGATACAGTAATAAGTTCAGATACTTGGGTAACGTGATTGATAATGAAGGGTCCATTAACAAGACAATAGATGACAGGATACAAAGAGAAAATAGGGTATATTCTGCCAGCAGCAGACTATTCAGAAGCAAACTCATTAGTCACAACACAGAAATAACAATATATAAGATACTTCTCAGACCGGTTGTTACTTACGGAAGTTAGACATGCATACTGACAAAAAACAAACAAGTAACAGTAAGAAAGTTTGAAAGAAAGATTGTAAGACGTGTTTACGGCCCTGTTAAAGAAGATGACGAATTGTGAATAAGAAATAACCAGGAGACAGATGAGCTATTGAATCATGAGGAGATTGTAAGGTTTGTAAAGGTCACCTACAACAGATAGATGATCAGCTTATGCCAAAGAAAATCTTGAGGGCGCAAGTCTAGAAAAGGGGCCGACCTAAGATAAGATGGTTGGATGATGTTCTAGAACACCTCAGGTGACTGGATGTGAGGGGTTCCAATGACATGGGCCAGTGGACAGGAGACTTTGGAAGCCAGGGCTCACGTTGGGCTGTAGTGTTGAAGAAAAAGAAGATATAACAAAAGTAATTATTAGAAACATTTTATTTTGTTCTCAAGTAACAGATTGTAAAGTCAAATAGGCTTTGCCAGTAGCTTATTTATCTACAATAAATCAATAACAGGAGGTAAAGAATAACCTGTATAACTGAAACATTTTATTTGTGATGGTTCTGTCAATGTTACTCAACGAATATTATAAGACCAACGACACCACGTGTCAAGGTGTTCATATTCAATTAACGACCAAATCAATCCTATATGTAGTACGATGTAACGCGTTAAAAGTCAGGGACAACCGTTATTGTTTTTTAATTTAATTGAAATGCCGGGGGAAGAAAAACAATAACTTACGATCAGTGGGTAGGAACAACGTTTTAATTAAAAGATGACATGGGCAGAATTTTATTCCTAACTCGGCAGCAGCGGAGTATTGTGTTTCGTTTTTGGAACTGAATACCGGTTTTGCCAAAACATCGATCTTCGTTTCGAGGGTCGATGACGTAAACCGAAGTACCGGAGAGACGTGTGTTTGTACAGTGTTATTTGAGACTCGTATATTTCAAATTTAATTACAAACTCCGAGTTGGATACGTTTCACGCTGATGAAAATTTTATTAGGGTTATTTATCACACTACTGTGAAGAATAATGAAAGAATGGAAATTCTGATGTGGTCAGAACTGATGTAGCCTATATCGAAAATCTTCTTCTTCTTCTTCTTCTTCTTCTTCTTCTTCTTCTTCTTCTTCTTCTTCTTCTTCTTCTTCTTCTTCTTCTTCTTCTTCTTCTTCTTGAACTTTCTTGTTAGGACTCTGTCCTGTTCTATAACAATGGTCCTATACATGCTGTCAGTCCACCTCTTTATTGGCCGACCAATGCTCCTCTTGTTGTTTGGTTGGCTATGTCTTGCCTTGTGTCATCCATTCTTGATATGTGTTCATTCCATATCCTTCATCTTTCCGCAATCCAAGAATTAACATCTGTTACATTACACGTTCCTCTTATACTATTGTTTGACAACCTATCGAACCTTGCCTTTCCTAGTACCCTCCGTAATATAGTCATTTACATCGAACATATAGTTATTATTTGTTACTACAAGTATTACAGAAATACGAATACTTTTTACGTTAGATAAAATGGATAAAACGTTACGTCAGTAACAACATTATGTTACTAATGACAGAATATTTTTGAACGAGCGAATCGAGTCTCAGTTTTTACTTGACCGTTTGGTACTTGTCTGTCTGTCTGTCTCTCTGCCTGTGTGTTTGGCTCCAGATAACTTTTGAACGCACTAACCGATTTGCGTAAAACTTAGAATACGTGTTCACACTTTCACCCTACAGAAGCTTATTGTTTTTGAGATTGAGCCTTCCAAAAATTGGGGAGCGGAAGCCAAAAATGTAAGGTCAAAATTATGAAAAAATTGCAAAAGCACTCATGTGGGGGTATCAAAGTAAACACAATTTTAATCACAATCCAAATGTAATGTTCATTTATAAAAATTTCAAAATTATTGGACGTCATGCCCCCAAAAATTTGATGAAATCGCAAAAATTCATGTGGGGTATCAGATTAAAGAGAAATTTACCTGTCATCTGAATGTAGCGTGAAGTTCTAGAACTTTCAAAATGTTGGAAACCAACCTAGAGCCCAAAAAAAAGATCAGAAATTTTTTAAGAAATTGTGAAATTCAAGTAGGGTGTCACACTAAAAAGAATTGTAAACAAAGTGCGAATGTTTCAAATGTTTAGTGTTTATTGTATGATTGTGTGCTTTTACAATCGTTATATTTTTTTCTAAATTTAATAGTAGAGAAAACATTAGAGGTATTTTTATAATTTTGCCCATAATTTAAAAATGATTTGATATCGAAATTTATGTAATAATAAGTGAACTTCGTTCAAATTAATAAGCGAGTTCTGCAGCTCATAGAGCTTGCTAGTATACTGTCTGTGTTTTAGCCTCAGATGCAAAAGGAAAACAATAATTTTTTATTTCAAAGAATTTTAATTAGTTGCTGCTTCTGGATTTAAATTCAGTCAGGTCAACCGGTCAGTGTTCTGTACTCATAAGGCTCGAGGATGGTTTCTCATGCCCAACGAGATAGAACAGAAATACTACTGACGCCCGTGGAATGACGCAATAAATCAGTCTATTCATTGCTAAAACCGTTCGTTGTTAAACCAACAGTGGTAATATCAGACCAGTTGGAAAGCTTTGTAAACAGAAAAACCAGCGTACGCATGGCATTGAGTCAAGGGTATTTGGCACTGACCGTTCTTGATTATGTTGATAAACATAAGTAACGGGTCTCGGGTGCGGTACACTGACACTATCATCCAAATGAACCAATCAGACGGCTACCAGAACCGTTGTCCAATCGTATTCACAGGCGCAATCAAATTCGCGACACTTGCGTCGTGCGTACAAATTGGAATATTTTGTTTCATTACGAGATACAAATACCGATCAGCGGCCTGACTATTTGTGTTTGGCACCATTGTTTGCGCTGTGTGACAACGCACTAGAACACATTTGTTACGGAAAATTAGTCGTTTATATTCTGAAGCTGTATCGATTATTATTAGTGAACATGACATTTAATTTTTGAGTACAAGTTATTTAACGTCGAATCATTTATATTACTTACGAATCATTTGTGTTACTTATGATCAAGAAAGAGATTTAGAAAATAAAGTGACTAATTTAACAAGAATGTGTGGAACGGTCTGGGGAACGTTGGGAAATAAATGTAGAAAAGAAACCCAAATAAAATTTTATAAAACAATGGCAATACCTACACTACTGTATGGTTCTGAAACTTGGGTCGTAAAGAAAAAAGATGAACAGAAGATACAAACAGCAGAAATGAAATTTCTGAGATCAGTTAAAAGGTGTAATAGACGAGATGGTATAAGAAATGAGGAGATAAGACTTTAGATAAATGATTTAGATATTTTTGCAGTTAATGAAAGGATTAAAGGATACAGAAGAAAATGGATTCAACACATAGATAGAATGGAAGAAAGCATGGGCGTAACTTGGGGCCTAACTTTGGGGGGTCAGGGTAAAGCTTCACAAATTCAAGTGTGTAGTGAGACCATCTATATAATAAAATTAATAAAATATATTTCTATTATATACAAAATTAGAAAGTTTAATAATAATTCTTAGCATTCAAATCTGTCAAACATTCCTCTTACAAGTTTCTTCGAAAGAAATAAGAATAATAAATTTATGGCAACTAGTCGTCTGGTAAGAGTACAGACGTTGATAAATAGTACCTACTGTGCTCGCAATCATAGAAACTACTCCTGTTTGACTATTTGTTAGTTTTTATTTATAACAACTGGAAACAAAATTTTATAATGCTCGGAACATTGGGGGGGGCGAGTGCCCCCCCTTGCCCCTCCCAAGTTACACCTATGGAAGAAAGAATACCAAAGATAGCGAAAGATTACAACCCTAGAGGCAGAAAGAAAGTTGGTAAACCTAAGAAAAGATGGACTGTGGAATAGCATCAGGTGGACCGTTAAGAAGATGATGTTGATCATTTATATTTAATTTTTTCGTTTTAATATGAAATAAGTAACAATATTTTCTAAGCGTCACCAGAATTTTGTGAGAGTTTTAGTTTAATCTCATCAAGTTCTTCGTCATTGGAGTCAAAATTTTTACGACCACTACTTCCAGTTCCTGGAAAAACTTGCCACTGAATATTTGTTAAATATTAGAGTCATAAATTCGGCGACGTAATAACGCAACTGGGTAACGAGGATTGGTGCCTAGGCCTATAGATGTACACGGTGGACGTTATTCGGGGTAACGTAAAGC
This sequence comes from Magicicada septendecula, assembly GCA_034769895.1. Classification (NCBI taxonomy): domain Eukaryota; kingdom Metazoa; phylum Arthropoda; class Insecta; order Hemiptera; family Cicadidae; genus Magicicada; species Magicicada septendecula. Next base: position 80,783,780 of record CM068371.1, on the reverse strand, counting down.
GAGGACTAACTGAACAACCACAATGATAGTGTTTAAATTGTAACGGCTTGATAACGTGTCAACTGTCAACAACGTGGTTATTATACAAAGGTAATCGACTTTGTGTGTACAATCTCTGTCCAGTCACTATTCATGAAATTTTTCAATCAACATTTTTCTTTGCAGGTTAAAATCACAATAAGCCGTTTCAAGTTGCAAGTTTCATTCAATAAGCAGTAGGGCCTATGTGTTAAAATTCTGCAGTTCTAGAGAGAGAGAGCCTCGGGAAGCTTCTCTTTCATGCGGACCTTCTTAGAATCAAAGTCGGTAAGAAACTGATAAAAGAAAAACAATATACACACCTTTACTATAGGCGTCTACATTTACGTACTTCACAGTACAACCGGCAGAATATCAAGGCATCGATACAGGAAAGTAAATAATTAAGGAACTAATCGACAAAGTCTGAACGAGAAAACAAAATCTTAAAACAGAAACGGCATACGGAGAGACTTGACGGGAAAAGGATGGACGGAAAACACATCGGAAGAGAAAGAGGGGAAGAACAAGAGGCAGCTGGCTGGCTGATTCATATTATACTGTATAACAAAATTATCTGTAAACAAATACAGTAATACGATACGAATAAATGAGAACAGACTTGATGGTTTTAGTTTTTTTTTTTTTTTTTTTTTTAGTTGCGCACTTCATCAGGTGTCACGAAAAATAAGTTTTCTGTAGTTTTTCTGAAGATACGGAATTCTGTTCGGTGTAAGATTTCGGGTTATGGAATTTGTTTCAAAAAAATAAAAAATAATAATAATAATAATAATTCATCACATCAGCATTGTTTTACACGCACAAGCGCCAGCGTACGGATTGTAAAGTTAATTACAATACAAGAGAATATTTGTTGCATAAGTGAAAATTACAAATATGAGTTTTCGGTTTAGTAGTTACAAACTAGAGAACCGAAGGAGAGCGACATAAAGGGGAAAGTGGACACATTTTCTTGTTAAACGTGTTTTGTTTAACTACCGGTATACGATTACACTCATTACACCGTTATAAGTGTAGGATACCATAAAGCGTGAACGTTAACGGAAGCGCTGTTTATCATCTTCGACAATTACTGTAAACTGTACTGTACAGTCATCGGTGACCAAGAACTTGCGCAGTAAATTCTTTTCAAACGTTTCATCGCCTATTATATCCACGTATAAGGTAATAACTGAGCCAGTCTTACGGACAAGTGTTTCCTGCTGACTGTAACGTTATTGCGTTAGACGTGGAATCCGATATCGTGTACCGGTCCGCGAACGGACACAATCCAATATCTAACTTTCCAGCCGTCCTTCGAGCACGGTGTTTAAGATGCCCCATAACAAACCAACTGTTCTTTTTAATTACGTCGACAGTATTATCATCAGCTTTCATTCTCTCTCTCTCTCTCTCTCTCTCTCTCTCTCTCTCTCTCTCTCTCTCTCTCTCTCTCTCTCTCTCTCTCTCTCTCTCTCTCTCTCTCAGCGTTATTTTGTCCAGCCTTGATATCGTGTTGACCTTCGCAGTAAAGCCATTTCGGCTGCAGTAAGCTTTCTGTTTGCTCATATTAGTCATCTCCCACACTTTCAGAAAACTTTTCCTTTGTGCTTTTTCAGATGGTTTCATCAATAGCACTGGTGAGTTCGTTTGTTATTTTCAATGGTTCTCTAATAATTTAAATCACTTTACTGGGAATATGTGAGGACCAGTGCCCAGTACAAGTGAGGGAGGGAATCAATTCCCCAGATTCAATGGAGGGAATCAATTTTTTTTTAATAATGTGCCCTAAACATTTTGTAAAATAATTGTTTCTTTTTGTGACATTACTAGAGTGTAACAAATCTTTTGCGAAGCTGTGGAGACAAACTTGCCTTTCCAAACGCTTACTTCTGACTTTTGAAGAAACTTTTTCTCTAGCTATAGAAACTGATTTAATTTGCATCTTGGAGAATCGGTATCAATTTTCAGTTTTTTCGTTCTCTATAATCTTTTACGAACTTTCCAATCTTTTATGGCAAAGGCTTTGAACTTCAGGGTATTTAATCTTCTTGAAGATATTATTCCTTTCTCTCAGGACTCTCATGACGTACATTTTTACGACTACTATTTGTCAAAAGAATTTATATTCTCTATATATAACTCTATGTACTCCTTTGTGCTTTTACTTTGTACGTTTCCTTTCTGTTTTTTCAAATGCTTTAATCAACAGCACTCCTGGCTGAGTTCGTTTAATATTTTCATCGGCTCTCTAATCCTGGTGTCTGTGCTCTTTCTGTTTGTTACTGTTATTTTCAAGTGCTTTGATCTTTTGGTTATCACCTTTTTGTCATATCCGGATCTGTAATCACGAAATTCCGCTACGCGAAAAGGTTAACCCTGGAGCACTAACTCGAATTCGAAAGGAAGAGTTAACGATGTTTCAAAATATAAATCACAGTCGGCTGTTAATGAATCGTTTGGCTTCCGCATGTATACTTTTTTCATGGGTTGTGTGTCTGTAACGCCTCTATATTGAAAATTTAAGCTCTCTAATGATACTGTGTAGAAAATATTGTTATTATAATGCTCTAGTCAGTGTACGACGGGAATATCCCTTCTTCTGCCGCCCAGTTCCTACCGCATGTATTTGGCAGATACTGTGTTACTAACCCGCCACTCTCTTAACCATTTCAATCGTTTGGACCGAAAATCCGCTTTTTTACGGAAAACTGTCACTGTTTCCCGTTCAGATGATCGATCAACCCAGGTGTCTTTGTATTCTTCTGTAACATGTATCCTTTACTACTCCCAAGTGTATGTTGTACATCTACAACCCGACACCAAGAGAAGGAATTTCGCATCAAAGTTCCTTATACTATCTTCTTCCGTTTATTTAACATTATATTTGCTACCATAAACAGTGCTGCAAGAGCTATATTCTTATGGAACTTTGTCCTAGTTCGTGAACGCGTAAGTCTTTTTTTTTATTCCCATTTATCAGTAGCGTAACTAATTTTCTTGACCCCCCCCCCCCGAGGCAGTAGACTATAGGGACGTGTGACGTGGTCTACCAGAGTTCCGTCAATGAACGGAGGAATGTATTTAAAAAAAATTAACCCTACACAACACGCGTTCATTGGATTCTTTATGCTTAGCGATTTTTGCTGTTCGATTTCTGCTTGAAGACCTGACTAACATACAAAAAATCTATAAACAAATAGTCAGAAAACCTTAAACCTTTTATAGTTAGGAAATGTAATAGTTTTACATTTTACAGCTACAGAAAATCTAAACATTAAATAAATAAATCGTAAGTCGCAGCTCTAATTAATAACAAGACGATTTATTACAATTTTGAACGAATAATAAGTAGGCATACACAAAACGAATCAAGAAAAACTACGTTTATTAATTAATTAGCATAAGTGAACAAAATTGATCTTTCGGTCAATGTTTAATGTTTATCGAAATGGAGGGACTCTAGTTCAGGTCGCAGCGATTCTAATTTCAAGATGCCCCAATTCGAAACTTTCAATGGTCGCGTTACTAACCTTAAAAACTAAAACATTTCTAAGTAACGAAATGGAGAATTCTGATACCATTGAAAAAGGCGCTTCTGCTGTAGAGTTGCTGACAGGTCGTCGGTTGAGTGTAGTAATACTTAGTGTGCACACCTATTTTCGAAAGTGATTTTACAATTTTACGCCCCTGGGCAACTACTCCACAGTAGTCAAACCACTGTTGTTCGGGATGGGGGTATGATTTCCACATAAATGTCTAATAATTAATACAATGCAATGATGGATAAAGACATTCCAGCACACATTTGGAAACCTGGAAAATTGTAGGATGTCAGTTCGGTATGTTGTTCCATTTAAAGTTTATTTATCGCTATGCTAAAACAATAACGAAATAAAAACTTCGCTCGCAAGAAATTACGACTGTTGTTTTTAAATCCTGTTGGACCGAATCAAATACCAGCCAGTTTTCATTTGGCAGAATCAAAAACAAGTTTCGTTAGCCAAGAACCGATTTCGTCAGAGTGTCCACTACGCAACCGTGAGTCATTCGACGTGATGCCATCGTCATCACCGCCGTAAAACGGTACTTCACGTCACCTTCTGTATCCGTGCTTCTCGGTAAATACAGAATATTCACAGGTTACAAAATACTTGTGCATAGTTTGCAGTCTGACGAGCTGTGCTTTCTTTGTGGGGTATTCGTATTCGAGAGTCTTTCTGAATGACCTCAACGTGTTTTAATATTACACTGTCGACAGTAATATACAAACAGGTGTCGTGACATTGTGACATTAAAATTCCATTCGTTTGTGGTAAGCTTAGTCCTTTGAAATTTCTGAGGATTTCATTAACCATCACGTACACGTACACACATGGGCAAGATAATGTTCCTTTCTAAGTACGAACTGAACCGTTTCGACATTCAGTTCATCTGTACGAGTAACTTAATGTTCGTGTGTGTACTTTACGTTGTACGCATTATATTTGATACATCTAACCGCTAGGATAAAAGCGCCCTCCAATGAGAAATTATATAAGCGCCGCTGTTTGTAACACTGATTGGAAAAGTATTGTACCCCTTGTAAAGTACTTGTTTACGGGATTAAACGGGATTCAGTCTGAATATCGAGCGATGTATGAAAAAATATAAAGACTAAATATATTTTGAATGCTTCAAATTGCCCGCTCTGCGATTATTAGAGAATTAAATTAATTATAAACGTGCCCACGAGTACGTAGAATTTTCGTTGAGTTTTTTTTTTTTTACTTTGTAATTTAATTTACATTTCTCCAGATCATTGTGTCCGAATTGAGACGATTCTTAGATTTATACAAAAAATTGAACATAGAAAAAATTCATTAACATAGTTTTTAATAAATGGAACTTATAAAATCTTGCATTATTATTACTACTACTACTACTACTACTACTACTACTAGTATGCTCCCTGAGGAGAACTCGGTCACAATTTTGAACGAAGTACAATTATTATTATTACATAAATTTTAGTATTAAATAATTTTCCAATTAAAGTAACAAATTACAAAAATCTCGATTACTCTACTGTTTCTGTAGTAATATAAAAATTGCTGAGCACACAATCATATAATTAACACTAAAAATTCGAAACATTCGGATTTCGGGTACGATTCCTTTCAGTCTGACACTGCTAGATTTTCACAATTTTTTTCAAAATTTTATCTCTTTTTTTGGGTCCTGGGGTCCAAAAATATGAAATTTCTAAAGTTTAACACTACATTCAGATGTTAATTAAAATTATCTGTAATTTGATACCTCGCATGAATTATTGTCATTTTACCAAAGTTCCGTCCACTTTTTGGGCCCTGAAACCCAAGCATTTTGAATTTTTCAAAAATGAACATTATATTCAGATTGTTGTTAAAATTCCCTTTAATTTGATACCCCACATGGGCTTTTACAATTTTTTTCACAATTCTGCCCCCTCACGATTTTTGGCTGCCAATTAGTTTGGGGAGAATCAATATCAAAAACAATACGATTTTGTAGGGTAAAAGTTTGGACACACGTGACAAGTTTTACTAAAATCTGTTGATGCGTTCAAAAGTTTCGTGTGATTTTTTGTGAGACCCAAATAGATAGATAAATAGACAGACAAATGAGAAACGTCGAGTGAAAACTGAGCTCTCGCTGCGCTCCTTCAATTAATATTATTACTATTATATATCCAAGACAATTTTAGCCTGTAGATTTATATTTCGTTATGTATATATAGTTACATGTTATCACAGTTAGGCCTACGTATTTTAAACGCATGGAGTTTGCGTTTTCTTTCTTGTGCGGACACAGAAGATTGTTCGTGTTTATACGTAGCCTATATGCCTTTATGAAAATACCGAGACTTTTTGTAGATCTTCGCGGCCGGAGCTTTTGTTTTACTTTTAGCGTGGTCCATTGTTTTTTGTCTTCAGCCATTCGTTTCCTTACCGCAGACGTGGCCAAAACTTCTGGTTGATGACAAAATAACAACGTACCAAGGCCTAACAGTCGAAACCCGAAACAAGGTAAAAATTATTAGACTTTTCTTAAATGCCCTTCAGTTAGGAAGTAAGCTCGAGTTTGTCAGTGGCGTATCTAGAATGTGGCCTGGTGGGTCTGGGGTCGAGTCGACTTCATACGAAAGGAAAAGCAAGTTAAGACTAATCAACATTACCATCTGTAAAGTGGTTAAAAAACGTGCGATAGCATCCTGAAATCAGCCCAATTAAAGTAAACAGTAATAACACAATCAAAAAACGCGTTATTGAAACATTGTCCACAAGATACTTATTGACTGAATTGATTTTCCTATGTTTCATACTTCAAACGTATACGCTGATGCTGTGTAATAAACGTGTTTGTATATTTAAGAAAGAGTTAAATACTCTATAAGCGTACACAGCTGAACAAAAAATTAAGAGATTAACAAAATTCGTCAACTTTTTCGACCCCTGAGGGGGGTCCAGTCCCGTTCGCTCCCCCCCCAATTACGCCCCTGCATGTTGTATAGGTAGTATGAACAGATAAACAGCCCTAAGCGCGCGTTGCATTGTAAGGTACACGCAAACACGTGCGGTATTCACAGCCATTATAATTAGCACGAACGACACACGAGACAGTAGTTAGCGTTTTGCCTAAGTTAGGCCGTCAAGGCGTGCGCTGTTTACAACTAGTTTTCTCATTTCCTACCTACAACCTCAGGCAGACGCCTTTTTTAATCAAATAAACGTATGAAACAACAAAAACATTTAAATCTTAAACAGTAAAAACCATAGCTTATTCACAAGTGTGAATACGGACATGTGTGTGGTGTGTGTATGTTGGAGGAGGTGGGGGAGCTAGTAGGTATAGGGAATGTCAAGCGACTGTATTTTTTTTATCTTTTTGTATGTTGTGCAGTAGTATTATGTTTTTGTTCACTTGTATATTATGTGAACCCTTAACACATGTTCACTACCCTACACATTCTTTGTATTTAGTTGTTTTTAGCACCTTTTTGAGAATAGCCTAATAGGCTAAAACAATTGTTAGAGATTAAGAATAAATTGTGAAACTTACCAAGTGTGTGTTTTTAAAAACCTTTGTAGTAATATGTTTCACAAAGTGCCCAACAAGTCTTCAATCAATATCGCTAAAAGAACGTGCTGAATGGTGAAAAAAGTGAGAGACAGAAACAGATGGTCTCCAATAGATAGATGTTTGGTTTCCGGTCATGGATACATTAACGCCCAAGGTTTTTGTATTTTAAAAAAAGAATCGGGAAATTGTAGACGGAGGATTGTAAGACATTCAGCTAGCGTAGGAACGTATATTGAGTGCGGTTAAATAGAAATTCTTCTTCTTCTTCTTCTTCTTCTTCTTCTTCTTCTTCTTCTTCTTCTTCTTCTTCTTCTTCTTCTTCTTCTTCTTCCTCTTCTTCAATACATGGCTTGGGCTATAGCCCTTTCCGACTTCACAGAGTCTCTAACCGTTTTTTCCAGGGTCTTCCACGGTCTCTCGTTCACACTGGCCTATATTCCAACGCTTGTTTAGGAATACGCGTGTCTACCATGCGTTCCACATGGGACTTCCAACTCTGCCTGTATTCCTTTATTCTATCCAGAACCGACTGCAACCTCAGGTCTTTCCTTATGTCGTCTTTTCGTAGATGACCTCTGAAACTGCATCCCTTAACTGCTCCTAAAAATTTCATTTCCGAGGCCTGTATTTTTGAAATATCTTTTTGCAGGGGAGTGCATGCTTGAGAGCCATACATTAAAGTCGACACAGCCACGACCTTATAGAACTTTAGCTGTGTCTCCCTCTGCGTTTTATTCTTCAATAGTCATCTTATTGTTCCACACGTATAACTAAATTTATTTAACTCCCTCTCGATATTGTTGTCCTTCATATAATGAGACACCACATCCCAAATAATTAAAATGTGATACGCGTTAAATGGAGATTGTTAACGTCGTACATCGGTGATACGTGCGTAGTTCCTTTCATGTACTGGCAGAGCACTCGGAAATTTCAGGTTAAACCTTAGTAAAGTACAACACGTTTATGCTCTGTATTCCAGTTATCGCGGTGGCGGTTACGATTATGACTGCGGCAGTGATGATTGCAGTTTTGGCGACAGCGTGAATAAAGAAAGAAATTGAACCGTTGTGTGACTTGTTAGACCGGTGGGGGCAAGAAAATCATCTTAAAGCCCGGCATTTAAGTGTTATTACTGGTGATTTATAGTCTCCGTTATTTTGTTTAATTTCAACACAGAAGACAATAGCGGCAAGCAATGAGCAATTAAAGGAGCCGATTCGATCTGACCATGAGCTGAGCCGACCTGAACCGACGGCATTGCAGCGAAATAATCGGGCCCAAGGTGAAACACCCCATATATCTCTCTCTCTCTCTCTCTCTCTCTCTCTCTCTCTCTCTCTCTCTCTCTCTCTCTCTCTCTCTCTCTCCCTCTCTCTCTCTCCCTCACGCTCTACACGCCATTGCCTATATATACTTCTGTTATACTTTTACAAATACCTACTACCTTACAAATCCGTTTACTGGTGCTACAAACGTACTTCATCTTGTATGCAGTAGCATAACTACGAGGGAGGATCATGGGGATCAACCTCCCCCCCCCCCCAGAAATATTGGACATTTCATAATATGGAAAAGCGAAATTCCACAGATATAACTTAACGTATATCTGTTTCTAAGCCATTTGCGTGTGTTAAAATAAGGCTTATTTATAAATAACTGTAGAAATAAAAGGAACATCAATTATATTTTTATTAATAAAATAAATTTATATCTACGTATGGAGAAATAAAATTTACTAACAATTTTAAATATCTGGCGAAAACATATCCCAAAACGCCTCAGACAAAGAAACTTTTAAAGACAAAGAAACTGTACGGAAAGAAAAACCTTTCCAGAAGTGCGAAAGTTATAGCACTGTGATCTGGCCGGTGATCATGTATGGAGTGGAAACAATGTGCTTTTAAAATTTGGAACCTCTTCTTAAAATTGAACGAAGATTCTTCGGAAAATTTATTGACCCAAAAAACTGAAGATGGATACAGGCGTAGACCCAAAGAAGAGCTGTACAGGAATCTGGAAGATCTGGAAACGTCTTTCCGAAGGAAAAGTCTGAGATTCCTTGGACATATGGTTCGGATGGATCGGTCCAGATTAAATAAACGAACTTTCAAATACATTTGACAACTTTCCAGTCTGAACGGATACACCAAACCAAGCAGAACATGATGAAACAGATTATCTCTTTGAACGACTGTGTAGATAGAAATACATACAGAAACAAAATTCAAAATCTTGAGATTCCGTGCGGTAAGAAGAAGAGAAAGGGGTGGACAGTGGAGAGGAAGGCAGCGCATAGTGTGCGAATGAGGAGAAGAAAAGGAAATGATATTCGCGTGCTCCACGGCTGGCCTGTTCATGAAAAAAAGTTGTACTTTTCTTGATATCGACAGTCTCTCAACATTCGTTAAGTAACCTATGTATTTGGGGCCTTACATACATCTTATAATGAGTATTTATAAAATAATCCTGAATTTCTTATGCTCCCCGAGGAATATGGGGTTTGCAGTCAAACGTTCAAGCTAATCTCATTCGCCGTCCCCAGAATCTCATCCCCCCCCCCCCGAGGAGTAGCTCCTAGTTACTCTACTGCTTGTATGTACAGTAAAACTTGGTTAATTCGAAGTTGAGGAACCACAATAACATTTCTCATTAACCAAGCTGCAACTTCGGGAGTCAATTTTTAGCGACATACAATAGTCCTCAACTGAAAGCGGAGAATTCCTTTATAAAACAAAACAAAATAACTGTGTACCTTAAAAAAAAACGTGTAATTTATGATAATAATAAACACACAAAAACAGTTTCTAATTCAAACATGAAGTTGTATAAAGTATTTTCAATTTTATTTACATAAAATTACAAACACTGTACTATAGTAGTTGGAAACAAGATCTACTCCGCAATTTAATACTGTAAACTTATTAATCATCTTGGTTTATGATTCTTTTACCACAAGAACATTTTTTTCAAAATAACTGATGTACGGTTTTAATGAGGACACGTAATGGATTTCACGTGATAGAATGGGAGAGAGTTGAAGTGGATAGGACATTTGTTACGTACCATCATGCAAATGCTTGTAACTTTGTATGTCTACAGTACCTTTGGTGAAAGAGGATTTTTTCCTAAAGGTGAAGTCAGTAGGGAGTTAACATTTCAAGAATTTTGTCAAACAGGTAGTCATATTTTCGCGTATCTGCAATCCTAAATGCAATCGAATACCAGTCAAGATATTTTGTCAAGCCAAGCATAAGTAATCTCTTACATATAAAGATAAGACTAGTGGCGTTCAATATTACATTATTCATTCCTACGAATTGCTGCTGTACTACCAACTCAGATCTGAATTGTACCAATACCAACTGTAATTATAACATATACGCCTATTTTTATAACACATGCGATAATAGACAATGAGACAACCCCAACCTTTATCTAGTATAAACTTTTCCCCTCAGATTGTTAAGTTATTTTCTGCTATGATATTTCGTCTCGTGTATTATGCCCAGCTGGAGTTTGCAGTAACGGAGAGATGTGGCGGCCGCAATCGTAACGATACGCCTACCCAAGGTCACTGACTCTGACTCTCTCAGTGACTACAACGCGGTATCCGACAGGAGGCGAAACGATGTCAACTAATGTCTTGTTATTAATGCGATCGTAACGGACGCGACCTTACGACATTGCGCGCTACTGCAACTATACCACGGCATGACAATAGCCTACACTGTTTCTGTTTGCATTATTCTCTATTTGTTTGTCCCTACATTTACTGTTTGTCCTAGAATAGTCTAATTGAAATCTAGACTCCTCCTATTTCTCTGAAATACTGAAGATTAAATTAAGTGAATGGTTTTGGGCCTGTAAGTAAATATTTTTTATTCTGGAATATTCGACGAGATACTCATTTCTTACACACGTCCAGTCACTAGTAAGCTCCCTGAGCTGGGCACACTGGTTTGAACAAAATACGTTTATTATTAGATAAAATCAGATTAATTAATTATAATTTTTTAAAGATGTCATTAAAGTATGTATGATTCTTAGAATTAGTCGAGAAACCCCACACACACAGAATGACGTACGTCCATTTCTCATAATTTATGTTTTTTTAAATTTGTTTTTATATGGCTTTTAAAGGAACATGGTCAATTAGATCTAAAATTGTTTTGAATAGTAAAATTATAGAACAAATCTCATTCTGTAGAACTATTTAGGCTGTAAGCTCTCGAATAAAAACGAAGAAATGTTAATGGGAAAATTAATAAATTTGATCAGATAACAATAACTCTCCGATGTGCTCTAAAACACAAGGCAAGGAAAGAGTCCATAATAAAATCATACATATCCATGGCAGTTCCTACCCTTATTTATGGGTCAGAAACATGGACAAAGCCTGATAGACAAATATCAAGAGTTCAGGCTACGGAAATGAAATTTTTGCGGTGGGTACAAAAAATTAGATATGAAAAGAAACAATAGGATAAGAGAGGAACTGGAAGTTGAAGAAGTAAACGGAATCATCAGTGAATATAGAGAAAGCTGGAAACAACACATTAGCAGAATGGGCAGCGATAGATTCTCCAAGGTAGTCTTATTGTATCAGCCGAAGGGGAAGAGAAGCCAGGGAGACCCAAGAAGAAGAGATGGAGGACCCAAGAAGAGATGGTCCAACCAGTTTGGAACCGGAACAGACTAAACAATCTAAGCCGTGAAGAAGAAGATGAAGGTTTTACTTTTTATGTGTTTTTTATACATGTCCAAATGAAGAAGTTACAAATAATATGCTCACCATCAAAGATAATTATTCAGCGTTCGAAACCAAAATCTTATGGTGTTATAATGGGCTGCATTTGTCTTATGAATATAACATTATAACGAACATTAATTTTTGTTTCATTTACAACAATATGCTGTTTAATAAAAATGTCTATACGTATTTATATGCGTTTCACATTGACTCACACAGCTGTGACAATCAGTTTTATACCTTCTGGTCAGTGTAAATTTATTATATTATATGTTTTTATCTTCTACATTTTGTCTTATGAAAGCCCTTACGTTTCCTTTAAGCCTACTAATCATCTTCTCTCTACCTTGTCTGTATTCGCTTTCAAACAAAAAAATTCTGTTCAATAATATTTTAAATTACACGTGTATACATTTCTATGTGTTTTAATTATTGTGCGTGTGTGTATTTTTCTAATTCTAACCGTCTGAATACATCTGTCAACAGTGCTGAATGTAGCTTTGATGATAGGTTGCCTAACCTCGTAGTATCGTAGGGAACATATTTTAAGAAGTTGTTGATACAAATTTTGTTAAAATTCACAAACTTTCGTGTGTTTTAGTGAACCAGGAATCGGAAATTTTCACTAAAAATAAAATGTATTATCAATTTTAAATTATTATCAATAACTGTTAAAAAAATGCATGTCTTTTGTCAATGAGGAAGTGGTGCAAAGACAGGGCGTAAATCGGTTGGCCAAGCACTTGGTGCATAAAAGAGTGCACTCAATGGAAACTCTGCAAGTGTACTCGACATTAACGTGTTGAATTATGTTTACTACACGGCGAGAAGGATATTACGTCATACAACCGTTTAGCAGTCCGCGTAGGAGTTACGATGACATCATTACTACGTCGTCCACGCCTCTATGTGATGTCACATTTAAATATCTATAATTTTGGCTCGTATAATAAAGTAATTTTTGGGTTTTAAACTTATGGAATTGCCTCCGTTGCAAAGTTCAACGCTGCCGTATAGAGTCACCCAGATCTCTAAACACTGATGAACATCCTCGCTAACATCTGTGTATAGATTGCTAGTCGTAGTATAGACTGACACTGATCACTTTAACGAATCCTTTACGTGGTACGCAGCCATTGTCTTTAACTGAGGTTATGCTACTTTCTCAGACATGTTTGTGTTAATTGAAAACTACTTATAGATCGCGGTCAGTTGCGACCCAATCATATAAACCCCTAGGCTAGGGTTTACAAATATAATTTAATTTCTTTTACTACTAAATCGTTTGGAAAAATATATTCAAATTTTCATTGTTGTAATTGTTGACAATAAATTATTCGTTTCTAAGCAATAGATCAAAATATAACGAAATTATTTAATTTAATTCAAACCTAACGAACACACACGTTTATCGACACTGTCTCTGCAAATAAATTCATCTCATGGCCACCTTACCTGTTATGAAATACTCGAGGAAATGACGTTTTTAATGTTATGTTTGTCTCGATTATAACGCGGGCATCACACTCACACACACCCGTTCGGCGGACACATGCTGGCGTGCAGTTTGCGTGTTGGGGCCAATGGAAGTGCGCGCGGCTTACATTGACTCCATCACACATTCTGGCACGCTCACGCATGTGACGCCCCCGCGTACAGACTCACACCGCACCGCTGGAGCCGACATGTCCCGCGTTGCAGTCTGCGTATTGGGGTCAGTGCAAGTGCGCCCGGCTTGCATTGACTTCAGCACGCATTCTGGCACGCGCGCCCTTGTTTCGCTCGCGGTGTACACACTTGCTTTGCTGTTCTAATCGTGACAAACATAATAGTAAAACTGTCCAACCAGAGTATGTTCACAGTGGGCAAATGCCAGGGATGAATTTGTTGTAGAGACAAAAACATCGAAACAGCACTGTTTACGTAAGCAACACTAAATAATTGCAATGAGATGCACGGTGAAAAACGTGTACAAATTCGAAACAAATAATTTAACAAATCTGACAAATTTTGTGTTTCTTTGCTTCACCTAATTCTATATAATAGTGCCTAGGTTTAATAGGGAATCTGAACCCGGCCAATTGCGATCGAAAATGTTCTATAAGCTACATAATGTTTTATATCTATCAAAGGCGTGTGAAGAGATGAAGACTCAACATTTTCTGTGCTATCGTAGAGTGAACTTTAAGCTGTCGTAAGATGGTATCGATCGTTACTAACATTTTCATGTTGTTATTATAATAATAATAATAATACAGAAATTACCATTACAATTCCATTCATTCCTAGTCTAACCTAATCCAACCTAAGCTAATCTAACCTAACCTAACCCAACCTAACCTAACCTAACCTAACCCAACGTAACTTAACCTAACCTAACCTAATCTAACGTAACAAGAACGTTGAAAGAGATTACTCTCACAAATTAAAAAGTTACAGAATTAAAATCTCATCGGAGTTTTGGAACAGGAAAGTTGCCATAGATTCCGTCAGTTGGAACCAAGTGAAAGTACAGGGCACGATTGACCGGGTAAGAACATGAAAGAAGGTCGTTTCGTAGCAACTGACCGAGGCCGAGATCATCAAGAATCCAGGCAACTAAAATGAGATTTCTAAGACGGTGATGATGTTGGAACGAAACACCAAACCTAGAATAGAACAGCTTGAACGTATGTGGAAATAGTGTATAGGACAGATGGAGATAATGAGACAACCAAAATTGTAAAAAATAATGAACCGAGAGGAAAGAGAAGTGCGAAGACCAAAACAGCGGTGGCGTTATAGACGAACGAATAGATAATTGCGTAATCAGTGAAGCGACGTATGGGTTTAGTATTGAAATTTACTCCAGTGTTCAGATTCAGTTCAGATAATAATTTTGACAACTTTAAAGTGTTATAGGCCTATATATTATTAAATATAATTATTTCTGCAAGTAGCTGTATTTGTATCGTTTCAATTCACCTGACGTACCGTACCTTTCACTGAATATATCAGTATCATCAGACGTTTGTGAATGAATTAACAAATAATCGGAATAACTCGATTTCAATATAGAACCTAATGAATAATCGAGTGTGTTTTGATATTAATTCGATTTATATTGAATTGTTTAATTCGATTTATATTATTGACAGTTTTAATGTTTATTTATTTAATCAGCTGTTTTGACGGTTATATTGGAAATACTAACTTTCACAATTTATTTATTTTAATAAATTTATAATTTTAAATAGATCATCTTATTTTGTTTTTATTTGAGTTTGTTCTTTAATTAGTAAATTATTTAACTTTAAAATGGTAACTCTACTTTTATTAATTTATTTAAATAATATATCTTTTGTCCCATATATAAATTAATTGAAAAAAAAAATGTAAAAAATCGGTATTGAGAACCATACATGACTTCCGTGTCCTAAAATTTATATTTAAAATCATTTAAATATTAACTAAGTGGATGCTTAAGTTCTGAAGAAATGACGTATCAGCTAAAATGGTACCCCCATGTCAGGTGGGTGAAGACTATCCTCAGCCTTCGTGAGGAAGGACTGTACTTTTGAATAAAATGTTTGTAGGTCGAACGAAGAGCTGGCCAAAGGCAGCTGCGATCTGATTCCTGTAATGAACTTAGGCTCTCGCTGCGAGTTATCGGCCGAGGGTGAATGATGTCTATAGTGTTATCAAAGTCTTTCCTGTTAATACAAACTAGTCATTTTCTTTTTTAAATCGAGTCTTTCTTTCTTTCTTTCTTTCCATTCGTCTTCTGAATTCCAGAACGACGATTCTGTTTACCCGTATAATTATAAATTTCTCAGCAAAACATTTCTTCCTCAATACGTTTGTGTCTTCTGTTTAATACCCACCATTCTGATCCATGTCATAACGCTATATTCCACACAGGCTAGTAAATAACTAGTCATCAGGGAGGTTAAAATATTTTTCAGGAGGGGCCAACAATTTTCCAGAGGAGAAAAATATGTATATATTTTTCATACATACACACATGCACATATTAGATTGTAATTCTTATATTATAACAGAAATAAGTACACAGATTGTATTAATTTATTAAAACATTTATTGCTTCAAAATATGCATAAAATTAATTGCTTGTAAAAGTTAATGTTTGATCTCCATTAAGTAGAGCTCAAGTTTCCAAAGTTTTAATATTATTATGTCCGTAATCAAAACATTAGAGCAGGTTTTAGTGTGTATGAGGGTACGCCGTGAAAAAAAAGTCAACATTCACTATGGAGCGTTGCTCAGAGTAAAGCTGCGAATCTACAGTGTACGTTTCACAGAACAAACACGCGGAAAAGAAAGATCGCTCAGAAGTCTCTCATGGACCCTGAGCATCTTGCAGAGGGGTCACTCCCTAAAGACGAACCGTTCCTCTGTAAACACGTGCAGTTACACTGGTGAGCGATCCACAGGAAGCAAATCGTTATCCATGCTGGACACCTTTTCGGCTTGCACAAGTTGTGTTGATGTGGGTTTCGGCACTTTCCATTTAAAAAGCGTGCAAACGTAAAATAAAAATGAGTGAGGGCAGAAATAACACGAATTGTGTGTGTGTGTGTGTGTGTGTGTGTGTGTGTGTGTGTGTGTGTGTCCTGCCTGCCTTTTTATTGTAGTAATCACAATAATACAACTTTGGAAACGTAAGAGTTGCCTGGCAACAAAATTATTCACTTTTTAACAATTACCATTATTTGAAAAAGTTTAAATGAATTTTCAAGTACTTTTCTCTTGTTAAAGCATAAAATGTTGCAGAAACTACCCCTTCCTCATAACTGATCTTGAGATCTGTATAATTCAAAAAGGTATGCAGAAGAGTAGTTGATTCTGTTTTAATATACGGCAGTTATCGTTCGTCATAAAAAAATTACCCTTGTTAAAACATAAAATGTTGCCGGTAAACTACCCTATTTCCTTAACCAATCTTCACCAAAAACAATAGGTCTTGAGTACTCTACAAATCAGGGCTGTATGCAAAAACGTATTTGATTCTGTTTGAATTTGCGGCTCTTATCGTTTGCCATAGAAAATACACTTTTAAAACATAAAACGTTGCCGGTAAACTACCCCTTTCCCTTAACCGATCTTCACCAAAAACAACACTTCTTGAGAACTCTACAATTCAGGCCAGTATGCAAATAATCATTTGATTCTGTTTGAATTTACGGCTGTTATTGTTTGCCATAGAAAATACCCTTGTTAAAACATAAAACGTTGCTGGTAAACTACCCCTTTCCCTTAACCAATCTTCACCAAAAACAACAGGTCTTGAGAACTCTACAATACAGGGCTGTATGCAAAACATTATTTGATTCTGTTTGAATTTGCGGCTGTTATCGTTTGCCATAGAAAATACCCTTGTTAAAACATAAAACGTTGCCGGTAAACTACCCCTTTCCCTTAACCGATCTTCACCAAAACCAATAGGCCTTGAGTATTCTACAATTCAGGAATGTACACAAAAAATATTAGATTCTGTTTGAATGTGCGGCAGTTATCGTTCGTCATAGAAAAAATTACCCTTGATTAAAAAAAAAAGTTGCTGGTAAACTACCCCTTTCCCTTAACCGATCTTCACCAAAATCAATAGGTCTTGAGTACTCTACAAATCAGGGCTGTATGCAGAAAATTATTTGATTCTATTTGAATTTGCGGCTGTTATCGTTTGCCATAGAAAAAAATCCATAGACACACAGACAGACACACAGACACACAGACACACAGAAAGACACACAGACACACACACAGACACTTTTCGAAAAATGACTTTTTTTCATTTTTTTTGTGTCGTACAATCAGAATCTGCAATAATCTCGAACACGATTTTTTTTGCCATCACCATACTTCCATTTCCTTAAGGAACATGGAAGTAAAATCGGTATGGAGAATCATATATGACTTCCATGTTGTAAGATTTATGTTTAAAATAATTTACTTGAATTCGGTTCGGTAATTTCTAAAAAATTATCGCCCACCCTCAAACTAATTTCACTATTTATAGATATTTTTGTTATTATGGGGTAGTCGTTTAATATAATGTTATTTTCTGTCACTTTATCCATAAAAATTAGGTAGGCTTAAATAATTATATATTACCTTTTATCCACTCGAGTGACACAAAGATTCGTCTAGTTATGACGCGTTTCGGGCACAAAGTCCCATCCTCAGATAACACTGATATTAATTTAAAACTAACTATAATATAAAATTTTAACCATGATTTTGGGTATGTCATTTAAATAAAATAAAACTTTAGATCGCATGTGAAATTGTTAAATGAAGCACGGCCGGAGCCCCCGCATGCGTGTACTCACTACCGCGATCGTCATGCGACTGGTCAAAGATTAAAATCTAAACCGATGGCAGTGTCGAACAAATTGTTCCATGCAAAATTTATCTGATCATTTAATAAATTATTTTTGGTGGTAGTTTTTTTATAGCTTTATAAATTTCAAATTCCTCCAGACTATCCATCCGTTTACCTTTTTTACAAAAATGTAATGCTGTTAAATTTTCTTCAAAGGTTGTTAAATGATATTAAATGTTGCGCAAAATTGGATTTATTATTATTCGGCTTGGGAATATGTTCTAAAAATCTCGTATAAAAACATCTCAATGTATAAAAAATGGTCAATCAGGCAGACGACATAACCAAAATCATGGTTAAAATTTTATATTATAGTTAGTTTTAAATTAATATCAGTGTTATCGGGACTTTGTGCCCGAAACGCGTCATAACTAGACGAATCTTTGTGTCACTCGAGTGGATAAAAGGTAATATATAATTATTTTAAATAAGTGACAACGGTACGCTAAAAAAGTATAATATAGGTAGGTTTACTTTATTCTTATAAAGAAACCGAACTGCGCAGGTAACCATCCCTATTCCGAAGCGCTCCGAAGTCACTCATGGATCCTGCGCATCTTGCAGAGGGTTCATTCCCTAAAGACGAATAGTCTGTCTATGAACCGTTCCTCTGTAAACACGTGCAGTTACACTGCCCAGCGATCCACAGGAAGCAAATCGCTATCCACGCTGGACACTTTTTCGGCTTCCACGCGTTGTGTTGGTGGGGATTTCGGCACTTTCCATTTAAAAAGCGTGCAAATGTAAGAAAATAAACATGACTGAGGCCAGAAATAACGCGAATGGTGTGTGTGTGTGTGTGTGTGTGTGTGTGTGTGTGTGTGTGTGTGTGTGTGTGTGTGTTGCCTGCCTTTTTATTGCGGTAATCATAATAATAAAATGGAAACGTAAACATTACATAATTGAGATATGCTTGCCTGCCACGAACGATATATTTTCTCTCATACGTGATTTAAATTAAAATACATGATTACGAATTTTGTTAAAGTTAAATGAAATGTTTCCATAGAAACTACTACTTTGTTGTCAATATCGTATTACACATATAAAATATCGGTATGGAGAACCATACAGGACTTCCATGATCTAAGATTTATATTTAAAATCATATTCGAAATGAAATATTTCCATAGAAACTACTTCTGTCTACTTATTGCTTCAGCCTTAAACCACAGTACTGTGGTCACTAACGTATACCACCTCACGTTATCGCACTCGATTTTCACTGAGATGGAAGTCGATGGCACTGCCGAAATGTCTGGTTTTGCAGAAAACATTGGACTACGGCTAAACAGCCCGGGAAGGAATTTTAACAAAGAACTACTTCTTTGTTGCCGATAAAGTAATACACAAACAAAATTCTCCCCTCCCCCTTCAACTATAATTATCATTTATAGAAAATTACCCCCACCCCGTTCACCTAACCTCTTCATTTATAGATATTTAATCTACGTTTCTACAGTGGATTATTATGAGCTTCTTATCAAGATACTTTATTTATCAAAATTAAGTACTTTACTCTTGTTTAAACGTAAAACGTTGCAGGCAAACTACCCCTTTCTCTAAACCGATCTTCACCAAAATCAATAGACCTTCAGTCCTCTACAATGCAGGGATGAATGCAAAAAAATATTTTATTCTGTTTCAATTTGCGGCAGTATTCGTTCGTCATGAAAACATTTCTCTTGTTACAACATAACATGTTTCAGGTAAACTACCCCTTTCCCTTTACCGATCTTCTCCAAAATCAACAGGCCTTGAGCTCTCTACAATTTAGGAAGATAGCAAAACAATATTTGATTTTCTTTGAATTCACGGCAGTTATCGTTCGTCATAGAAAAGATTACCCTTGTTAAAACATAAAACGTTGCTGGTAAACTACCCCTTTCTCTAAACCGATCTTCACCAAAATCAAAAGACCTTCAGTCCTGTACAATTCAGGGCAGTATGCAAAACATTATTTGATTCTTTTTGAATTTGCGGCTCTTATCGTTTGCCAAAATAAATACCCTTGTTAAAATATAAAACGTTGCAGGTAAACTACCCCTTCCCCTTAACCAATCTTCACCAAAATCAACAGGCCTTGAGTTCTGTATAACACAAAAAGGTATGCAAAAGAGTAGTTGATTCGGTTTGAATTTACGGCAGTTATCGTTCGTCATAGAAAAAATTACCCTTGTTAAAACATAAAACGTTGCTGGTAAACTACCCCTTTATCTAAACTGATCTTCACCAAAATCAATAGACATTCAGTCCTCTACACCTCAGGGTAGTATGCAAAACATTACTTGATTCTGTTTGAATTTGCGGCTGTTATCGTTTGCCATAGAAAAAATATTAGCCTTGATAAAAAAACGTTGCTGGTAAACTACCCCTTTCAATTAACCGATCTTCACCAAAAACAATAGGTCTTGAGTACTCTACAGTTGAGGGCTGTATGCAAAAAATTATTTAATTTTGTTTGAACTTGCGGCTCTTATCGTTTGCCATAATAAACACCCTTCTTAAAATATAAAACTATTGATTTTGGTGAAGATCGGTTAAGGGAAAGGGGTAGTTTACCAGCAACGTTTTATGTTTTAAAAGGGTATTTTCTATGGCAAACAATAAGATCCGCAAATTCAAACAGAATCAAATATGTTTTTGCATACAGCCCTGATTTGTAGAGTACTCAAGATCTGTTGTTTTTGGTGAAGATCGGTTAAGGTAAAGGGGTAGTTTACCTGCAACATTTTATGTTTTTACAAGGGTAATTTTTTTATGACGAACGATAACTGCCGCACATTCAAACAGAATCTAATATTTTTTTGTGTACATTCCTGAATTGTAGAATACTCAAGGCCTATTGGTTTTGGTGAAGATCGGTTAAGGGAAAGGGGTAGTTTACCGGCAACGTTTTATGTTTTAACAAGGGTATTTTCTATGGCAAACGATAACAGCCGCAAATTCAAACAGAATCAAATAATGTTTTGCATACAGCCCTGAATTGTAGAGTTCTCAAGACCTGTTGTTTTTGGTGAAGATTGGTTAAGGGAAAGGGGTAGTTTACCAGCAACGTTTTATGTTTTAACAAGGGTATTTTCTATGGCAAACGATAACAGCCGCAAATTCAAACAGAACCAAATAATTGTTTGCATACAGCCCTCAATTGTAGAGTTCTCAAGACCTATTGTTTTTGGTGAAGATAAGTTACGGGGAAAGGGTAGTTTACCTGCAACATTTTATGTTTTAGCAAGAGTAAAGTACTTAATTTTGATAAATAAAGTATCCTGATAAGAAGATCATAATAATCCACTGTAGAAACGTAGACAAAATATCTATAAATGAAGAGGCTAGTTGAACGGGGTGGGGGTAATTTTCTATAAATTGAAATGATAGATGAAGGGGGTGGGGATAATTTTTATTTATATGTCATGTGTACTACGTTATCGGCAACAAAGAAGTAGTTTGTTGTTAAAATTCCTTCCTGGGCTGTTTGGGCTTGATCCAACGTTTTCTACAAAATCAGACGTTTCGGCAGTGCTATCGACCGCCATCATCCGTGAAAATTGAGTGCACTATCGTGAGGTGGTATACGTTAGTGATCACAGTACTGTGGTTAAGACTGAAGAAAGAAGTAGTTTCTATGGAAATAGTTCATTTCGAAAAGTATTTTAATATAAATCTTAGAACATGGAAGTTATGTATGGTTCTCCATACCGATATTTACTTCCATGTTCCTTAAGGAAATGGAAGTATGGTGATGGCAAAGAAAATCGTGTTCGAGATTATTGGAGATTCTGATTGTACTACACTGAAAACATGAAAAAAGTCATTTTACTTTTTCGAAAAGTGTCTGCGTGTGTGTCTGTCTGTCTATAGATTTTTTTCTGTGGCAAACGGTAACAGCCGGAATTTTAAACAGAATCAAATAATTTTTTGCATACCGTCCTGATTTGTAGATTACTCACGACCTGTTGTTTTTGGTGAAGATCGGTTAAGGGAAAGGGGTAGTTTACCAGCAACGTTTTATGTTTTAATAAGGGTATTTTTTATGGCAAACGATAAGAGCCGCAAATTCAAACAAAATCAAATAATTTTTTCCATACATCCCTGATTTGTAGAGTACTCAAGATTGTTTTTGGTGAAGATCGGTTAAGGGGAAGGGGTAGTTTACCTGCAACGTTTTTCTTATCAAGGGTAATTTTTTTTCTATGTCAAACGATAACAGCTGCAAATTCAAACAGAATCAAATAAGGTTTCGGATACAGCCCTGAATTGTAGAGTTCTCAAGACCTGCTGGTTTTGGTGAATATCGGTTAAGGGAATAGGGTAGTTTACCTGCAACATTTTATATTTTAACAAGGCTGTTTATTATGGCAAACGATAAGAGCCGCAAATTCAAACAGAATCAAATAATTTTTTGTATACAGCCCTGAATTGTAGAGTACTCAAGACCTATTGTTTTTGGTGAAGATCGGTTAAGGGAAAGGGGTAGTTTACCTACAACATGATATGTTGTAACAAGAGAAATGTTTTCATGACGAACGATACCTGCCGCACATGCAAACAGAATCAAATATTTTTTTGCATGCATCCCTGAATTGTAGAGGACTCAAGGTCTATTGATTTTGGAGAAGATCGGTTAAGAGAAAGGGGTAGAGTACCTGCAACGTTTTATGTTTTAACAAGAGAAATGTTTTCATGACGAACGATACCTGCCGCACATTCAAACAGAATCAAATATTTTTTGGCATGCATCCCTGAATTGTAGAGGACTCAAGGTCTATTGATTTTGGAGAAGATCGCTTAAGAGAAAGGGGTAGAGTACCTGCAACGTTTTATGTTTTAACAAGAGTAGAGTACTTAATTTTGATAAATAAAGTATCCTGATAAGAAGCTCATAATAATCCACTGTAGAAACGTAGATGAAATATCTATAAATGAAGAGATTTGGTGAACGGGGTGGGGGTAATTTTCTATTAATGAAAATTATAGTTGAAGGGGGAGGGGAGAATTTTTTATATGTGTACTACGTTATTGGCAACAAAGAAGTAGTTCTTTGTTAAAATTCCTTCCCGGGCTGTTTAGCTGTTGTCCAATGTTTTCTGCAAAACCAGACTATCCGGCAGTGCCATCGACTGCCATCATCAGTGAAAATCGAGTGCGAAAACGTGAGGTGGTATACGTTAGTGACCACAATACTGTGGTTAAGGCTGAAGCAATAAGTAGAAAGAAGTAGTTGCTATGGAAATATTTCATTTCGAATATGATTTTAAATATAAATCTTAGAACATGGAAGTCATGTATGGTTCTCCATACCGATATTTTTGCTAAAACCACGAAAAACCCAACTCGAAGTAGGGTAAGAGTGCCTATTATTTAGGTCTGCATGTCACTTTTTTGTGGCAGAACTCGTTTTTTTTTTTTAAATTCATTTTCCTACAAGTACTCGTTTTGTGACTAACAAAAAACAAACATCCATTATGTACAATTTGTAGAGCATATGTTGTCATTCCTTAATACAGTGTATTTTGTTTTTTCATTAACCATAAATATTTGTATTTTTCATTTTGTATTTGCTTTTGTTTTTTCCAATTTGTAAACTTAAAAACGTTAGGTTCTTTATTTTAAGTGTTACTCTGTTATAAGCATTGTATTACACGTTTAATGTTATGTTTCCTCAACCACAGCTTATATTTATTTTAGCAGTAAACTAAAAACCCAAAACCATTATTACCTAACTACCAAATGAAAACAACACTTATTTTTGTTTTACATTAAGAAATAGGGCAATTTACAATTAGTACACTTCTTCTTTTCCACACCGTAATATATCGATACAATCGCATATTAAAAACATCGAAATGTATTGCGGGTACTCATACAGTTCCAATCATTTACTTGAATTCGGTTCGATAATTCCTAAAAAAATATAGAATTTTGTCAAAGTGAAATAAATGTTTCCATAGAAACAACTTCTTTGTTGTCAATAACGTAGTACACATAAAATTTATAAAATATTATCTCCTCCCTCATCAACTACCATTTTAATTTATAGAAAATTACCCCCTTCCCCTTCAACTACCCTTTTCATTTATAGATATTTCATCTGCCTTTCTACAGTGGATTATTATGACCTTCTTTTAATGATACTTTATTATCAAAATTAAGCACTTTACTCTTGTTAAAACGTAAAAGGTTGCAGGTAAACTACCCCTTCCCCTTAACCGATCTTCACCAAAATCAATAGGCCTCGATCCCTCTACAATTCAAAACTGTATGCAAAAAATTATTTGATTATGTTTGAATTTGCGGCAGTTATCGTTTGCCATAGGGAAAATTCTACAGACACACATAGACACTTTTCGAAAAATGACTTTTTTTCATGTTTTGAGGGTAGTACAATCAGAATCTGCCAATATCTCGAACACGATTTTTTTCCCCATGACCATACTTCCATTTCCTTATGGAACATGGAAGTAAAACAGACATTTTATTATATCAGTCCAGACATGTTCTAAGTAAAATAACTTGTTTATTATAACTAATAAGTTTTACTTCCATATTCCATAAGGAAATGGAAGTATGGTGATGGCGAATAAATCATGTTCGACATAAGAGCTGATTCTGATTTTACTACCCTCAAAACATGAAGAAAAGTCATTTTTCGAAGTGTGTGTAGAATTTTTTCTATGGCAAACGATAACTGCCGCAAATTCAAACAGAATCAAATAATGTTCTGCGTACCTTCCTGAGTTGTAGAGGACTATTTGGTGAAGATCGGTTAAGGGGAAGGGGTAGTTTACCAGCAACGTTTTACGTTTTAACAAGGGTAAAGTACTTGAAAATTCAAACAATTTTTGAAACAATGGGAATTATTGTTAAAAATTAAATAATTTTGTTGTCAGGCAATAAAATTATAATTTTTTCATTTTAATTACTTCCATATTCCTTAAGGAATGGAAGTATGGTGATGGCAAAAAAAATCGTGTTCGAGATTATTGCAGATTCTGATTCTACTACACTCAAAACATGAAAAAAGTCGTTTTCCGAAAAGTGTCTGTGTGTGTGTCTGTCTGTCTGTGTGTCTGTCTGTCTGTCTGTGTGTCTATCTGTGTGTTTCTGTAGATTTTTTTCTATGGCAAACGATAACTGCCGCAAATTCAAACAGAATCAAATAATTTTTCGCATGCAGCCCTGATTTGCAGAGTACTCGCGACCTATTGTTTTTGGTGAAGATCGGTTGAGGGAAAGGGGTAGTTTACCTGCAACGGTTTTTTTTTAGCAAGGGTAATTTTGTTTGTTTGGCAAACGATAACAGCCGCAAATTCAAACAGAATCAAATAATGTTTCGCATACAGCCCTAAATTGTAGAGTTCTCAAGATCTGTTGATTTTGGTGAAGATCGGTTAAGGGAAAGGGGTAGTTTACCTGTAACGTTTTATGTTTTAACAAGGGTATTTCCTATGGCAAACGATAACAGCCGCAAATTCAAACAGAATCAAAAGATTATTTGCATGCAGCCCTAAATTGTAGAGTTCTCAAGACCTATTGTTTTTGGTGAAGTTCGGTTGAGGGAAAGGGGTAGTTTACCTGCAACGTTTTTTTAACAAGGGTATTTTCTATGGCAAACGATAACAGCCGCAAATTCAAACAGAATCAAATTATGTTTTGCATACAGCCCTGATTTGTAGAGTACTCAAGACCTATTGTTTTTGGTGAAGATCGGTTGAGGGGAAGGGGTAGTTTACCTGCAACGTTTTTTTATCACGCGTATTTTCTATGGCAAACGATAACAGCCGCAAATTCAAACAGAATCAAATAATTTTTTGCATACGTCCCTGAATTGTAGAGGTCTCAATGACTTTCGATTTTGGTGAAGATCGGTTAAGGGGGAGGGGTAGTTTACATGCAACCTTTTACGTTTTAACAAGAGTAAAGTACTTGAAAATTTATTTAAACTTTTTGAAACAATGGTAATTGTTAAAAATAAAATAATTTTGTTGCCAGGCAATAAAATTATAATTTTTTCATTTTAATGTAATATAATATTTTTCATTTAATACAGCAATAAAAAGGCAGGTAAGACACAGCCTGGCTGTTTGGCTGAAAATGATTTTAAATATAAATCTTAGAATATGGAAGTCATGTATGGTTCTCCATACCGATATTTTAAATCATGTATGAGTGGAAATATATGGTTCCTGGCAGGCAAGCATATCTGAATTATGTAATGTTTACGTTTCCAAAGTTTTATTATTGTGATTACTGCAATAAAAAGGCAGGCAGGACACACACACACACACACACACACACACACACACTCACACTCACACACACACACACAATTCACGTTATTTCTGGCCTCACTCATGTTTATTTTCTTACGTTTGGACGCTTTTTAAATGAAAAGTGCCGAAACCCACACCAACACAACGTGTGCAAGCCGAAAAGGTGTCCAGCGTGGACAGCGATTTGCTTCCGGTGGATCGCTGGCCAGTGTAACTTCACGTGTTTACAGAGGAACGATTCATAGACGGATTTTTCGTTTTTAGGGAATGAACCCTCTGCAAGATTCTCAGGGTCCACGTGAGACTTCGGAGCGTTTCTTCTTTTCCGCGTGTTTGTTCAGTGAAACGTAGGCTACACTGTAGATTCGCAGCTTTACTCTGAGCAACATAGGGAATGTTGAAAATTTTTGTCCAAGGTGTAACCTCATACACACTAAAACCTGCTCTGATGTTTTGATTACGGACATCATAATATTAAAACTTTGGAAACTTGAGCACTACTTAATGGAGATCAAACATTAACTTTTACAAGCAATTAATTTTATGCATATTTTGAAGTAATAAATGTTTTAATAAATTAATACAATCTGTGTACTAATTTCTATTATGATATAAGAATTACAAACTAAAATGTGCATGTGTGTATGTATGAAAAATATATAAATATTTTCTCCTCTGGAAAATTATTTGCCCCTCCTGGACAATATTTTGACCCCCCTGATGGCTAGTTATTTACTAGCCTTTGTGGATTATAGCGTTATGACATGGATCAGAATGGTGGGTGTCAAATAGAAGACACAAACGTATTAAGGAAGAAATGTTTTGCTGAAAAATTTATAATTATACGGGTAAACAGAATCGTCGTTCAAGAAATCAGAAGACGAATGGAAAGAAAGAAAGACTTTATTTTAAAAAAGAAAAATGACTAGTACAGTATGGACAGGAAAGACTTTGATAACACTATAGACATCATTCACCCTCGGCCGATAACTCGCAGCGAGAGACCAATTTCATTACAGGAATCAGATCACAGTTTCCCTTGGCCAGCTCTTCGTTCGACCTACAAACATTTTATTCAAAAGTACAATCCTTCCTCACGAAGGTTGAGGATAGCCTTCGCCCACCAGACATGGGGGTACCATTTTAGCTGATACGTCATTTCTTCAGAACTCAAGCATCCACTTATTTGATGTTTTGTCACCTTATCTAGCTCTGCTTCTTGTCAAATATATATTATAGACACAAACGTAAAAGTCTGCACCTGTTATGTCTTGTTTTCTGTGGCGAACAATAACTGTCGCAAATTCAAACAGAATCAAATAATTTGAACATGGAAGTCATGTATGGTTCTCCATACCGATTTTTTATTGCTTTTTAATTTAACAACAAAATAGCATTAAATTAAAATCCAGTTAGTCAGTGTAGTGGGTTTGTGTCGCATAGCGTAGCGTAGCCCACACGTTACGTTCTGGTCCCGTTAATACGGTACTAACACGCACGCAGCATTTTGTGAATCCCCCCCCCCCCAAATACCGTGAATCACGTTAAGTGATGGCATTTTGTGTAATGAATTAAAAGTCACATGACACGTATTCACAGCCACATTCATATATCACTTAAATCCATGTGTGTAATAAATATGACCGCGTTTCATGTTGTCGCGCGTGTATAATCGAAATCTTACGTTACTTCATAGTAACATTATTAAAACAAAAAAAATCGAATAATTTCCGTTATAATGTTTTCTATTTCTGTTGTTTGGTCCTCTTGGATTAATCGGAATTTTCTTCATTCCGTGAACTCCTAAACCAGGCTACGCACTAACCATCCCCGCTGGACGTCATGACGGACAGCAAGTCAAAAACGACAGTGGGTAGCTTTGGCATACGTCCGCACGTCGTGTATTTTTTTACGGATGTGCACGACGAAAAATGAGTCCAGCAAGACCATCAGCTCAAGCCGCACGACGTGCGGATGGATCGTATGTAATGTTGACGGATGTCAAGTAATCGTGCATCGTGCATGTTTGATCATGCGTACGCTTGCTGTCTATCAAATCGTCATTTTCGAGCAAGTACAGTACATGTATTTAGAGCACATTCGTTTAATAAATGCTTACTGTTTAATTTTACGTTACATTCATTCTTTAGTTTATATTTACTAAGTAACGATTCAGATAAAATTTCAGTTTAATATTTACTTTAGTTTATTCTTCGTTTACATAATACATTCAAACATAATATCATTAGCCGTTATTATTTTAAATATTGTTATTATTCATTGGTTTTAATTACATTTCATAATGAACCGTGAAATAAAATCAAAATTTATCGAAAAATATAAGTTAAATAGATGTCTGTGGGACGTATCCTCGGCAGAGTACATGAATAAAAATAAAAGAATGACAGCGTTGCAAGATATGATATCTGTACTAGTTGGACGAGTTGCACGACAGAGTTGCACACCCATCACCGACGTCGGGCATGCTGGACAGTAGCGATGGAAGTGCGTAGCCGGCTTAAGTGTAAGTCCATGAATTCTCTCCGTCCACGTTTATCCTGAGCCCGAACCCTCGCTTGGACCCACGTGCAATGCACAGCGTCCGTCTTTTCCGCTGTCCTTTGGCATGTAATCCTTGTCTTCCTCTTCTCCTGCTCCCTGAGGTTCCATTCCGTAGCTTTTCTTGCTACATTATCATGAGATTGTTGAGATGCACCATCTCCTCTTCTTTATCTACTGTTCGATTTAGCACTGGGTGGTAGCCTGCCATAGTTCTCCATTGTACACTACTTTTGGCACTGTATTCTAATGATGTCTAAAATATGCACAAAAACATTTATTTTAAAAAATGTTGATCTTATTAATGTTGGCGCTGGTCACATTCCATGTGTCGCATCTCTATAATAGTACAGATTCAACACCTGATCTAAAGATTTTTAGTCTATTTTTCTTGAGAATCGCAAAGTCAGAATTAGTGGTGTATTAAATTGGACTAAGTACAATTAGGCCAAACTGTAAAGTCCTTATATTAGTAATACATCACCAAATACAATATAGGCTCATATGCCCAATGTCGAGTACGCCTACCAGTAATCCAGACCCCGATTTCAAGTCACTTCATCGAGTCCAAAGTTATAGCTTGTATTCTATTTTAAAATTAAATTATTCATTAATTAATCTGAGGATTAAAGAACTATGTTGGTTACCTGGAAAAAGATCAAAAGAGTACTGTTATTCAAAGTCTGGCACTTAATTCAACTTAACCATTTACAGAGCTCACCATTTAGACACATGGCACAGAGATACGGGATTTTGCCGTACGTAAATCCCTCTTTTTCTTATTCAGTGTGCACAATTTAAAATCCTTTGAGCAACAGCAAACGCGCCACGAGACGGTGTACAAATGATACCACGGTACTCGGTAATCACGATCAGTGTTGAAGATATATGAAAGGTAAGAACCCACGCCAATTATCTCCTCCAGGGACTAGTGCAACACCTGCAAACACTGGAAGGCTAAAAAAAATGTGGGCCAAAAGACCTTATATAAAGTAAAAAAACAGGTTATGTCACTAGAGATGCCCTCATTAGAATGGTGAAGAAACTACTAACTACTATAGTTGCCATCATGGCAAATCCGAAAAAATGCTACACAGTAGTAAGTACATAATGTAAAGAATATAATAATGTATTTTTTAAATTAAATATTTACTTTTTGTTGTCAATGAGGCTTCTATTAAAATCACAATTATCTGCCGAAGTAACAGTATTGATAATAGGTTGCACCACTTTTCAGAAATGCTACAAGCTTCCGCGGTCAATTTTCGAACTTGTGCAAAGTTTATGTTCCTCCTGGCTTTTTCATTATACGCAAGATTACTAAAAAAAAACCTGTAAACGTTTGCTACGATGATTTTACTTTACTTACATGGCTTAAGTAAAGTGTAAATTTCTGTTTAATAAGTGAAAATAATATTTGATTAAACTGAGATAAATATTAATTAATTATAATTATATAATTTTTTCAGACTCACTAACGACATTTTTTAATAATAATAATTTACAATACTATCTATTACAATAGTTTTATGTTGAACTACATTCGTTATCGTCCAGGCATGTGCATAACGCGTTAAGTCATGGTGTCTGGTTCAGAACTACTTTCACTTATCGTAATACCCTGCCCCGACCCTCAACTACCCACCTAATGGCCGTACATATGCAGTATGTAACCTAACTATTACGTAACTCTGCCCGAATTATTCTTACTACTGTAACTGCTGGCAGTTCGAGAGTGTTTTGTTTTGTTTAAAATCTTTAAAATTCCCTTGCTTCAAGTTTACACTAGTAAAATTAGGTAATGTTTACCGAACGCTTAAATATTTTTTTATAAGCTTTCCTTCCTTTTTTCTGTCGGTTTAGGGAGACGCTCCTGTTCGTAACGGCTTCTCTGTTCTATGCAGTTCCTCAACTGCGTTCGTGATCGTCCGATTCTTGTTTTACCTGTTTTACCTTATGCACGAATGTCGTATTATTATTTTTTAATACTACTTCCTTGTCCGTTTTGTTGGCGTGTTCGTTCCAGCGTTCTATTCAGTCCGCTATGTGTGTTATGTTGCTCGTGTCTTAATATTCCCGTTTGTTTCTCTGTATTGTCATGGTTTGTTTAATATTCTTCTTAACGTCGTCATTTAACGTGAGACTTGTCTTAGATGTCTGGTTTTGCTTTTGTTCCGTACGTCAGGGGGAGGATCGTGACGCAGATCGCATCACTAAAATTTTTTGGGTGGTTTGACAAAAAAACTTTGTGAAAGTGTGAAAAATTATAACCAGTTGTTCGGTTGAAAGAGCTA
The DNA here is from genome assembly GCA_034769895.1 of Magicicada septendecula. Lineage (NCBI taxonomy): Eukaryota > Metazoa > Arthropoda > Insecta > Hemiptera > Cicadidae > Magicicada > Magicicada septendecula. Next base: position 80,752,397 of record CM068371.1, on the reverse strand, counting down.
TGAGCCGAGTTAAAATAACAAAAAAACAGGCTCAAGTTGCAATGGAAGACGCATGGGTTTCAAACCTTATGGTTCTAGCGTCAGAGAAAGAGTTACTCGAGTTGATTCCTAATGAAGAAATAATTGATGCCTTTTCTTTATCGTCATCGCTGAGGAAGAAGCTACTGTGCCGAATATAAGCCAAAACAACTAGGACTTTTCAAACTATTTTTTTCTTCTTTACAATATGCTTTGTTGATGTTTTCCTTTGCTTTGAAATATTGCCTTACATGTATTAATTTCATTAGATTTTTTTATTTATTTATTTGTTTAATTTCAAACGAGGGTTATTTTCGAGACAACGTATCTGAAGATTCATTTACTTAGACTCGTTTTTAACGAACCAAGTTTTTGATCCGCCTGTCCCGATCGCGTGGTACTTCAGCTTCTTTGAAGTACTTCCGCAGCTACGTTCGTTTTATGACTGCATATACAGTTTATAACTCAGCACGCTTCTGTCCATATAGGTGCAATAACAAAAATAAATATAAAAATCTTGATACCCAAAATATTTGCAAACTGTATTATTTTTAACTTTAGCTTATTTGTAATGAAAAGCTTATTACAATGACATTTTCTTTTAATTATATTCACATTTTCTCAATTATTCTTGTATATATTTTTATATTATTATTAGACCTAATAATAATAATAATAATAAAACTTTTCGTACTAGAATATTTTTTTGAATATTAATAATATAATATAAATATAATTTTAAATCTTTTAATCCTAAATACCTTTCTAGAAAGGGGAATTATTCATCAAGTTGGGGGGGGTGAGTCGTCAAGCGTAGGGGTGGGCACCCCTGCGTACGTTAATATTTTTGTGACCGTATTTTCTTTCATTTAAAAAATTCAAATTTATTATTACGGATAACATCGTTCGTGCATCCTGATGTCTTGTCCACTTTCGTAATTCGGAAGTTTATTTATTTTTCTGTCGAACCGAAGCGTGATATCATTGTCTGTAGACTGTCAATACTGACTGTTCAATTTCCCCGCACTACTACTAATTTACATCTTACTAGACTACAGCGATAACCATGCCCTACATTTAGTAGCTACAGAAGTCACCATAATTTCCACCATATTGTTCATATGTATCGTTAAATTTATGCAAAAGCCTATGTAGATCATTCTCCTGTTTACGTTCATAACAATTGTTCGCCTTACAGAAAATGATTATCGTTATCCTTTTTATATTCTTGCATCCCTTTATGTCTATTATTACTTCGCCCATTGCTGGCTCAAAAAGTAGGGCCTAAGTAAATCGTCTTGCCCTGTCTGTTTCCCGCAGTGACTGATTGTGATAACTCCATGTTGCACTTGATTTTATGCTGTATATTATTTTATATACTTACTTGTTAATTATTTTATAATTACTGTTATATTTTATAAAATATAAAATACATCTTTTATATTTTATACGATTAATTTGGGTATCTTTCTTCTTATCAGCATTTTATGATATCTTGGTACACTATTCTGTTGTAAGTTCTTCAAAAGTTTCACTACAAATACATAATACAATATGCAAAAATTATGAAACATAAGATGTCACTAATCTCGACTAATCTAACCTATCATCAGCTTACGACTAGCTTATTATCCTTTGCATTTCTCTTTACATGAGTGTACTTTCAACCCCTTCAGTACATCTTTTCCATCTGTCTTCTTCTTTACTTCCATCTTCCGTCTACTTCCATGTTTCATTCCCTAAATCAGTCCTACATATTCCAAGCCCATATTTATTCTGTGTGTATCTGGAGTTTTCGGCATTTATATATCTTTTTCTTGCCGTTCATTACAAGCTTTCTTCAACTTACATGGCGTCAGGTGTAAGTCTCTTGTCTCCACATGGTTCCACCTCTCACAACTCCGCCTCCTTATTTTCTTTGAGTTATGACTAACCACTGCATACCTAATATAATGAAATATGCACTAAAGCTGACGAAGTGAAATTTTTTTACATTATGCAAAAGCAAACAAGAGTCAAAAGCAAAACTATAATCTGTGACACCATAAAATTTCGCGTATATAATAGACATCATATCTGTATACGTCCGCAAAATTCTATAAGTTGAGTACATTTATTACTCTACAAGTTGTGAATAGTCACAATATTGCTTTCCGTCTGGCATTGTTTTGCATGGAACAAACGAATCTTGGACAGTTTCCAGTGGAACAGAATCAGATAATATGCCGACGTAAAATGCATTACAGTTCTTGAAGCCTTCTTTTACAACGCTGCTGACGAAGTTTGTAACGTCTGTCGTTACTTCTTGTTGGTAGCCGAAAACCTATCATTTTTGGTTAACTGGCCCACTGCCTATTCCACTATGAATTCAAATTCGTTGCTTTTTTTACTCTAATAATGGAAACTGTGGAAATAATTCTTTTCGGTTTTCGTAACGTGCATGTTTCTAAGCCATACAAAATATTTTATCATATTGTATATAAATAGAGACGTTAAGTTTACTTATTGTCAAATTCTCCGTGGCGTCAGTAATTATATAAACAATATGCTTGGTTGTCTACCGTTGAAGCGCGAATCGTGTTTAAAAATAAAGAAATGTGTGCACAGTGTGCGAAAAGCGATCCGCAACTCGTCGAAAAGACAAACAAGGAACATCGCGTGTGTACTGAACGTTGGTTGCTGCCGTGGATATGAAAATCAAGGTTAAGAAAGGGACAGTTGTATCTATTATGTTTTTGTAGTCCTCTTCCCGTATGATCCGCGTTAAATTGTTTTGAATGACAACGTTTCATTCGTATTACAAGTGAGTATCGTCAGATCTATGTGACATAGACTCGAGGATACTCATTTAAATATGAGTGAAACGTTGTCACTCAAGGAATTTTGACGCGGTCCATACCGGAGGAAGACTTCCAAACATGATGGACACGCCCGCGGAAGTCTACGTGAGAATACAATTTCATTTAGTTTGAGTCGGTGGAACTCCACATTACACCCCGTGTTATGAGACGTTATCGTTTAAACACTATATTCTTTACAACAGATATAACACTCAGAACAAAAAAAAAATGCAAAGCAAGTTGTGATGAGAATAAATCAAGCTTACTACCGTTATGACGGACGGTAAGTAGATGCCGTGGAAATGTGGCTTCATGCCCAAATATTTAACCCCGGTGTGTCTGTGTTACGTTTCCGCGTTGTGGCCCAGCACACCCGCGTTTGGGAAATCCAGCTGTAGCATACAGAATTTGAGTACTAACATGTAGTCGATAAACAGAGTCCTCTAATCAGCTCTTATAACACATAAACCAGTTTTGTTTTAAACGTTATTTAAAAACCGATTGTTAGGAAGAGACCACTGTCTATAGTTGACGATATATGCTATCGGTTACTGTGTCGCCAGTGTTTGTCATCAATTTCAATAATATTTATTGATTTACTTTAAATAGACGTGGCCATAGTTTTTTATTTAGTTGGTTACTTAATTGTCCATTAAGCTGAAATATTGTATTACATTTCAAAACGTACAAAACTGTTTGAACAATTAATTTAAACATCCAGTGGCGTACTTAGAATCTGGCTTTGGGGAGGGGAGGTCCGGGGTCTGGTCGGCTTCATAAAAAAGAAAAATCACATTAAGACTAATCAACATTACTATCTTTAAAGTGGCTGAAAAACGCGTGATAACATCCTGAAATCAGTCCCATTAAAGTAAACGGTAATAACACAATAAAAATACGTTTTTGAAACATTGTTAAAAGATACTTATTGACTGAACTGATTTTCCTACATTTCATATTTCAGACGTATACCCCAATGCCATCTAATAAACCTGTTTGTATATTTAAAAAAGAGTTACTACTATATTAGCGTACACAGCTGAAATAAAAATAAAATAATTCAGACTAAAAATTAAGAGGTTAACAAAATTCGTCAACTTTTACGACACTCTGAGAGAGGTCTGGTCCCGTTCCCCCCCCCCGTAAATACGCCCTTGTAAACATCGCAAAGAACGTGGAATTTAAGAACGTTATCGACTTCCGATTTACTGAATGAGAAAAAAATGCGGAACTGATCATTATTTCAAAGACGATTCTGACAATAATTTTAGGCGAAGAAACAAAAATCGTGCGTCCGTCAGTATCCTTCAAAGGTTCACAATTTTTTTAACTTTATTATTTGAATAGTCGTTGAATGTGCATAGTCCGCGAACAAAAACAACACTGTCTTATCCGTCAAAACACTTATATTCAGGCTCCTATGTACATTTTCCAGGAATGTTAGTTAAACTGACTGAAATCACATGAGCGGCAATAATGTTAAAATAAAAAATGTATAATCTGAAGCCCAGGACGAGACCCAGATTCTGCGCAGGTTGGTGTTGGTGTTTTGCGATACTTTCACCAAATATGGCGAATGACTGGAAATAATGATATGACGACAGATGAATGATGATAAACGAATGTGGCAGTATTGACCGGACGGTAACCTGTGCGTTATGACGATGCTGTGACATCCTAGTACTTGTCGCTATTCTGGCCTGATGGGGACTGGAATCCCTGCAGGCTTGGAGAACGACATTCCTTAATCAAACCACGAAATAGTCAAGGCCGTATGGGTGTAGTTTAAATACGGAAACTCCTAGTCCTCCTAGTGGCGAATCTATAAATTTGTCTTGAGGGAGGGTCCAGTCTTGTTGACTTCATATAAAAGAAAAATCAAGTTGAGGTTAATCAATACTGTAATCTTCAACGTGGTTGAATAACGTTAAGATAATCAACGGTAAAAACACAATAAAAATACTTGCTATTGAAACGTTGTTTACAATATACTTATTGACATTTTACATTTAAAAATGATTACTACAATTTTAATAAAAAAAAGGTAAACCAAGAAAATTTTATACTCAAAGTAATATATGCAGTTTGAAAATGGTTTAGAGTTTTTAATTCGCTTTATTTTTTTTTGCCATTTAATTAACAGCTTCTTTCTTAGTCACTGAATTGATTTTCCTATATTTCATTTTTCAAACGAATGCACAATGTTGTGTAATAAAGCTGTTCGTATACTTAAAAAAAAAGTTACTACTATGTTAGCGTACACAGCGCTAATATTAAAAAAATGCATTGTCAATTTTTCAACCTTCTGGGGCGGGGGGTATCCGGTCCCATTTGCCCCTCTCCCGTAAATACGCCCCTGAATCCTCAATTTTGGGATTTAGGCGTAAGATTAACAACCCTCCATTTTAATCTTCTGTTGTGAATGCTGAGGAGAAGTCACAAATGAAATTGATCCAGAAACGGCACAAGTGGAAGATGGTCTCAACGGCCAGATGGGTTTGCGAGATCTTCTATAGAAGACCAAGATCTAACAAGGTTTTAGTGCTCTTGATAATGATAACGACGATGAAGTGTTTCACTGAAGACGTTGTAACATTACATAACCCCTGCCCAAATATGATAACACAATCACCATCGTTAAAACCAGTAATCACCCCATTCTAAAAGTCAGATATGGGTATTATGTACCAAGCTATAAAAAACTTTGTACTACAAAACACTGTAAACAATAACAAAGTGAAATATAGTGTACAAAGTGAAATATAGTGTACTTAGTGAAAGTGTAAACTTTTAAAAAGAGCATCTCACAGATTGATACTGGAGATGAAAAACAATCAATATTGTAGCAGTGGACTATATTGCTGCTGACAAGTTTTGTATTTTTTGTATTTTGTGTAATTTTGTATTGTGTAGGCCACAAAGGTCTTGTACCTAGGAATAATCTTTGTGTTTAATATAATGATTTTGTTTAAATATAAGATAACCCAGGGTTAAATATAAAATAATAATAATATAAAATTACTACTACTCAGAGAAATAAACCGCGAGGATGAATATTTAAAAAAAAAATCTTGTAACGTCTCGCGTGTTCTCTCCGAGTCAATTTACGTCTCGCCGATATACTTTCCTACTTACTCCCACGTTTGTACGACATCTTGTAACGTCTCGCGGTTTATTTCTCTGAGTAGTAGTAATTTTACGTCTATTTATGCTCTTCGAAAATCTCGCTTTAATAAGAGTCACAGAATTTGTTATAATTTATGTTCAATGTTTCCAAAAATCGAGTGTGTGTGATTATGCAAATATTTCCCTTAGATTTTATTTGGGTGAAATCAATACCGTTGTTTTACAGTAGTTAGGAGAGAGAGTGCAAAGAGAATTACTCTCTTAGTATACGATTAATTCATTCAAATTTCTCCGCTCATGCGACCAGCTGACTGTGACATTTTACAAACACATTTGAGGTTAAATTAACTCCAAATGGTACGTAATATTTTCTGGTTGTCCGTTCTCTTCTCAGTCTCCTGACAATCTGTAACCAACTACCATCTACTGAAAATAATACACATTTTTATTCAAACAACAAAATATTCACTGGATTTATTTAGCTTTTTTTTTTCTTCTCCCAAAACAGAAAGGGACAATCGATTCTTACTGACAACACAGCATTAGTTCGATCTTATTTTTAAACATATAATGTATAACAAATATTTTTATTTTTTATTTCAATAACAATAAAGAAACAATTTATTAATTTCCCAGGGTTATTGTAGAGTTCTTTGTACTATGAGAAGGTCAGAAATGAATATTGGTTAATACCAAGCTTTACATAAATTAATTTTTATAATTTGTAGTATTTATATTATGTAGTTACTTGGTTGACCGCTAGAGCGCAGATTAGGTTTCTTCACTGAAAACACGAAAGTTATTTAATGGCGGCCAGAAATTCACAAGAACCCGTTCTGCTGGTTTTTTGGTTAACTAAAATAATAAAGTTTATGTTCACCTCTTTTCCTGAAGTGTTTAAAGAGATGGTGCTGTTTCTAGTGTTATAAAGTTATAGTTGAGATGTAATTTAGTTAAATTTTACTTGGTAATAATCTCACCAAAAATGTCGACGTTCTGTGGGCTAGGCCTGGATATCGGAGGTTGATATTTCAAGGTTTCATCAAATTACGGGCGTGAATGGTTCTATTCGAAGGAGTTCTAATATGTAGTGGACATCACTTGTTAATTTTATTAATTTTGCACTGCTTGTTTCAAATGGTATCTGTTAATTTATTAAATTAACATAGACATTACACTTTTCCAAAACGTTCACTTTCAAATCGTTTTAACAATTAATTTCAAATCTTGTTAGTTGGTTACTCGTAGTAACCAAGAATTTTTTACGGTTTTTTATTGGTGAATCTATATACTGTTTAGTATATAGGCTATTATTAATTATTATAAATTTATTTCTTCTTTTTAGAAAAATAATTCTTTTTAGATTTTATTTATAATCGAATTTAATTTATTTAAGGTTTTTCTTTATATTTTTCCTTAAGCTTGTACATTGGTATTTTATATTTTAATCCCCTTTAATTTGATTTATTTATGATTTATCATTTGCTTAATGTATCCTTGCTCTAAACTATTTTTCCTATGCCATCTTGCTAACATAGTATTATTTTATATTATTATTATTTTATATTTAACCCTGGGTTATCTTATATTTAAACAAAATCATTATATTAAACACAAAGATTATTCCTAGGTACAAGACCTTTGTGGCCTACACAATACAAAATTACACAAAATACAAAAAATACAAAACTTGTCAGCAGCAATATAGTCCACTGCTACAATATTGATTGTTTTTCATCTCCAGTATCAATCTGTGAGATGCTCTTTTTAAAAGTTTACACTTTCACTAAGTACACTATATTTCACTTTGTACACTATATTTCACTTTGTTATTGTTTACAGTGTTTTGTAGTACAAAGTTTTTTATAGCTTGGTACATAATACCCATTTCTGACTTTTAGAATGGGGTGATTACTGGTTTTAACGATGGTGATTGTGTTATCATATTTGGGCAGGGGTTATGTAACGTTACAACGTTCAGTATTCACTGAATCCCTCTTCCCAGTCTTTTTCATCCCTCAGATGCTCTTCCGTAACACTTAACAAAGATTCCGCACAAGGCATCCTTTCCTGCTTAACATCATGTGTTGTTTCCAAGCAGGTACTTATCTCGCCTGTAAATATCGTAATTTTTGAACAAGCATATTCTCATATTTTAATGGCATAGAAATTATTATTTTAACCTTTCGTGACGTAGGTCTAGTGGTTTTCAAGCTATACAAAATATTTTATTGTTTCTTGTATAATTACATCAAGTTTCCTTCCAATTAAGCTTTAGTTGAAAGCAGTGCTTTTGACATTTGTAATCATCGATCCAATTTACTTTGTCCACTGGGCACCGTGTATAAACCTGTTTAATAATTTAATAACTAAAAAAAACATCGTGTTCAGTACAGTTGTTTCGACTCGTGCGTTGTGGTTACAACGAGTCTTTAAAATTTCAAGGTTTTCCCATGCGTCCATTATGCTGGTTTTAAAAAGCCTCTGAAAACGACTTAATGGAACCCATGAGAAAGCCTTGAAATTTTTTAAATTTCTTGTAAGAAATTTCGGGGCGTAATGACAGAATGACAACGGTGAACATAATGAATAAATTAAAATATTAATTATGTGATAATTTGTTAAAACGGTAATGCTGAGAAAGTCCTTTCACAGGAATACTAAAGTGTAGTTACTTCAAAACAATCAGAGAAAAATAACCGGTTCATCACTATGACGACCGTTTGTATCTACTATGTTGACTGTTCACACTAATCAATGTAGTTAATCAAGATAGACTATTTTGAAATCAGTTCTTTTCCTTGTTTTTTTCCAACCCTTACACTTCACATTGGTCTACTCAAAAGCTTTGTTACGGAGAGAAAAAAAAGTAGGCCTACTTATAAAAATATATAGTATAAAGAATCCAGAATTTCTCATTTGTCCTGACGAAAATAGGGAGTCCAACCTTCAAGCTACTGTTGGAAACAAACTGAATAAACTCCGTGGCTATTGGACCGTGGCCCACTCCTGTTGTTACTGACAGACGGTTCGGGCTCTCCTCTGGAGGCCGTCTTCAGCGTGCAGAAAGTTCTTTTGCCACAGTACCGCGGTTAACTCACGAAGACTGTGTCAGTGAGCGAATCGTTTTGTACACTGAAGGTATGGCCTCCACGGTCCAATAGCCACGGAGTTTAGTCAGTTTGTTCCCTACACTGTTGACGCCGACCATGAAAGCCCTTAGTACTTCAAGCTAGTCTTATCTTGAACCCCCCCCCCCGAACCAACTCTTAGTTTCTCCACTGACCTGTGTACAAGACACTGTTAATCATTCTTGCGAAAGCGTACACTGCGTTTAAACAATTAGTAATACAATTTCTTGTGTACAACACACGTAGTACAATAGTACACAGCCTAGTTTGTGAGTCGTGCGAAACGTTGTAACTGATCTTTCCCGTCACGAACGACGTCGCCTACGACAATACGTCGCAGACAAGAAACACTGTCGTGCTCTCCGGCAATAAACAATCCCAATATAAGATAATATCTTGTCGCTGCCTAGGCTCGCTCGGAGTGGTGCTTTAAATTCGTCCGATACCGCCGCTCTTACACCGACGGAATAACAATTACGTATAGTTATGGCAAAATGTGAACGAACCGCTAACATGGTGATTGTGCTGCGCGCGCATCCTGTCGGACCAGCGAATTAGTATAATTGAATCGGTGACTTTAGAAACGGCATGATGAGTCACCAAAACTAAATATTTCAGGAAACACTAAAAACAACCTATAAACTTTTATACTGTATTAAAAACGTAATGATAATTTTTAATGATAAAATATGTGTTTATTAATGTTGTTTTATTGATGATCGTTGAATTAATTGTTTTTGTACCAAAAGATAAATATCGGTATGGAGAACCATACATGACTTCCATGTTCTAAGATTTATATTTAAAATCATTTTCGAAATGAAATATTTCCATATAAACTACTTCTTTCTTCAGCCTTAACCACAGTACTGTGGTCACTAACGTATACCACCTCACGTTAGCGCACTCAATTTTCACTGACGATGGCAGTCGATGGCACTGCGAAACGTCTGGTTTTGCAGAAAACATTGGACCACGGCCAAACAGCCCGGGGAGGAGTTTTAACAACAAACTATACTTCTTTGTTGCCGATAACGTAGTACACATATAAAAAAGTATCCCCTCCCCCTTCAACTACACTTTTCATTTATAGATATTTCGTCTATCTTTCTACAGTGGATTATAATGACCTTCTTTTCAGGATACTTTATTTATCAAAATTAAGTACTTTACTCTTGTTAAAACATCAAATGTTTTGATTTGTAAACTACCTTCCCCTTAACCGATCTTCACCAAAATCAATAGGCCTTGAGTCCTCTACAAATCAGGCACATATGCAAAAAATTATTTGATTCTGTTTGAATTTGCGGCAGTTATCGTTCCCCATGGAACACACAGACACTTTTCGAAAAATGACGTTTCTTCATGTTTTGAGGTTCAATCATAATCAGCCCTTATCTCAAATACGATTTTTTCGCGATCACCATACTTCCATTGCCTTACGGAACATGGAAGTAAACATTTTTTAAATTCTGACTTACGCCCTTTGTGCAATCAAGGGTTTCTCTCACAGCTTATACTAAAAAAGTCATAATATAACTTTTTGTAATAAATGTCTTAATTAACATATTTAAATACTACAAGTACTAATAACAGTAATTCAAATATCCAGGAAAATATTAATTTTCATCATCCATTATATCTCTTGAAACATTGCGTCTGTCCCCACGACCATCTTGCATCATTGTTGGCCGTGCGACCAATTCGGTGTAAAATTCCATATATTCAGATTCAATGTATTGCATGGTCTTCTTAATGTCTTTCATTTTGTCTTCGGAAAGAGGGATCATTCCCTCATATTTTAATGCAGGAGCTGGTAGATCTGTTGCCCAACGGTTTCTCGACAGAACAAAAGTATGGTCCGGTATACTATCAATAAATGGACGTGACTTAACATGCGCCTAAATGTTCATTGGAATATGTGAACATCACGTACGCTAAGGGCCGAAAAGTCACTTTCTCGCTGCGTGGAACTCTATTCGCAAGGCTTTCATTTGAAATACATATTTATTTTTTAAGAGTGAAGGTCACCATCCACTAAAGTTTAAAATGTCTTCGGTTTTAACAGATTTTGTGGTAAATCTTGAACTAATTTCAGTCATAAGTGATGGAATTTGACTAGGAACATACAATCTGTCATACTTTCAAACGGGTCAACTGATCAACTTATCATCTGTTGAGTACACAAACGGCATGAGTTCAGTCACAAATGACTACAACACTGCCAAGCTTACGTGCATGGAACTCATGGCTTTTGTAACCAAAACGATGTATCGGACTCTTAAGACGGGGAAAACATTCTCAATGTAAAGTCACCGATTCAATTACGATGAGTGTCCTATGATACTGTAAACACCGATTTACTGGGGCACTCGAATACATAGGCTATATTTTTTCGCCAAAAGACGTTAGACCCGGTCACTTAGACCTGAGGATACTCATTGTAATATGAGTGAAACGTTATCATACAAGACATTTTTGACCCGGTCCATACCGCAAGAAGACTTCAAAAATATAATGGACGCCGGCGGCAGAAGCCTACGTGACAACATAAAAGACGTTAGAGACAGAAAAAAATTCTATAATTTCAGTCTTTTCAAAATTTCTATCGTTTTATTGTTAAAGCACAAGATAGGTTTTTACAAAGACAACGGATAAGTTTATCGCGTTACTAATCGATTACCAACGTTTTCAAAAGTCGTGCCACTTGAATAAGAAAGTCAGTAAAAAAAAAAAAACAAAAAAAGAGAAAGAAGTCGTCTTCGGAAGAAAATCAAGACTGTGTTGATATGCAATCGACTTCGCTCCGGGCTGTTAGGCCGTGTGGTCCACTACTGACGCAATGAACAGACGTTTCGACCTCACCGCTGGAGGCCATCTTCAGTTTAAAAACAGCTCGGGAACGAGTCAATAACAGTACGTACTGTGGAAAAGTATGTGTGTTCTTTTGCCACGGTACTGTGGGTAACTGGTACTGTGGGATCCGTGCCAACTCCAGAGTCGTTTTTACACTGAAGATGGCATTCAGCGGTGAGGCCGAAACGTCTGTTCATTGCGGCAGTAGTGGACCACACGGCCTAACAGCCCGGACAGAAGTGAATTACGTATCAACACAGTTGACGCGGCCATGAAATCGTTAAGGTCCCGAAAATCGAGACACTTCAATAAACTTTTTGTTGTCTTAATGATGAAACACTGTCCGTTAATTTGTGGGTTTTTTCTCGAGTGAAATATTATAATTACTTTATTAGTAACGGGCCTGCAGGTTGTGAAGGTGATGCTAGTCCTTCGGGGTGGATATAGACGAAAAACTTTCTGAGGTATGTCAAAGGGTTTGTCTGATGTGTGCGTTGTTTTCCGGAGCACCTCTTCCTTCTGTTATTAGATTACCAATAATGCCATTTGTCAGTACAAGCAGTTGGTCACTTCAAAGTAAGCGGAGCAACTCTTTTCTCGTTTCTCTCTCACACAAGCCAATAAATAAACGGAACTCAATAATAAAACATAATAAAACAAGTCTCTTCGAAATTAAGTACGTATCCAACAGGTGTCAAGTCGATAGAGCCCGATTCCGTCTTTTAAGGTAAACATTTCTCGGAAATTTGTCTTATCCGATTTAAATTTTTCGGTTGATTATGGTTGACAGAGTTCGATGTTTTGACAGAGTACGTATCCAACAGGTGTCAAGTCGATAGAGCCCGATTCCGTCTTTTAAGATAAACATTTCTCGGAAATTTGTCTTATCCGATTTAATTTTTCGGTTGATTATGGTTGACAGAGTTCGATGTTTTCTTCTTACATATCGACGCTTTCACCGAGATCAATCGGAAACATAATTTCTTTCGGTTTAAAAGGCAGTGGAAACGAAATCTGACACGATTTGACGTTTCTACTGTACCGTATGCCTGGAGTCTACTGTGCACGTTGGGACGTAGTGGCCACAAACCGGTTATCGGCAGCATAAGCATACGCCCCGCTGTCATTCTGCTACAGATCAAATCGCACAATAGTTTCTGAACTCGGCTCGCTTCGGGCCTTCTTGTCGGTTTTAGTTACTGACTGAGACCGAAAGTAGAGAGAGACAATGTTATATTCATTGAATTTATAAAAGCGTCTAGACTTAAATCAAAACCATATGTCGGTATCTATTGTCTTATTTTGTCTCTAAAGTAAAACACTGTCTCCCAATATGATCTAAGAATCTATGTGGTTTTTATGTAAGGTTCCGTTTGTAAAGCGACGGGAATTCTATAGACTCTGGCCGCTGCATACAACTCAGCTTCCATAAAGTAAGTACACTTAACCAAGATCTTGTACAGGCGGGCGTAGGATTTGTAAACCAGCCGAATCGTTTCTCGATCTACTGGTTCGTTTGTCAGATAACGGAGTTTAGTTTTCCTTGAGTATGTGTGAAGAATAATCCACCTCCTTGAGTATTTATGAAGAATAACCCATATGAAGTATCGTCAAGATAATCCATCGCTAGTCCTCTTTGTCGATCTTTCAGACTTTCAGTCAAGAGACTAAGCTGCTCTCACCCTGAACAAGGATACTACAATGTCTGTTGTCTTAAAGTGTAAGTTATAAGAATTCTTAGCAGAATGTCTGTTAGTCGATGAGAAAGAAAGTTGTATGACACTGGTGTCCCTGGTAGGCTCATGTGATTGAGCAAGATAATAATGAAGCTAAGCTAAGGTAATAATGGTTCAGGCTAAGCTTGAAGACAACAGCCTTCAAGGTCCAATCAGTTTACCCTCATTGATTAGAGCCCTTAAGCTAAGGAAAGAAACATTTATACAGCATTGATATCATATAGTCTTATTATATTATAATATATAATAATATTTACAGAAGAATAACAAAGAACAGAATAACTGCAGAATGTTATAACTACGAGAGTCAGCTGAAAAGTTCGCGTAACATCTATATAGCTTAGCGATAGAACTAAAAATTTTGTGTGTTGCAAGATTCATATTTCTTATAAACACCTATTAATTTCCAAATGTATATACAAATTTGTTCATTGATAAATGTTCGAAATTTGCGTGTCACGCATGTTTTGAAAAATGGACAAAATCAAACATCATGCTGTGATTAAATTCTTTGTTAAAAACAATCTAGCACCAATGAAAATTCACAACTGAGATGCTGCGCCTTCAAAAACAATAGTGTGTAAGTAGGTTCTCGGCTTAAACATGATCGTACGAGCATTGAAGATGATCCCCGCAGTGGACAACCAAAAAGTGAAACAACCCCAGATATCATTTTAAAAAATGTCGTACACGGTGTCAGGAGACCAGCGATTGAGAGAGGATGACATGCTGATATCATAGCTACGCGTATTTTACATTAGATTGTGTATCATATTTTAAGTCGAGAACTCGGTGTGAAAAATCTTTGTTCAACCTGGGTGTCGCATTTGGAGTTTTTACTCTTTTGGGGCGACCACGCGGGGATCATCTTTAGTGCTCGTACGACCACGTTTAAACTCAAATGCCCACACACGAACTATTGTTTTTGCAGCATTTCCTAACACATTTGCAATTTCGTTGTGAATTTCCATTGGCGCTAGACCTTTTGTAACAAAGAATTCATGATTTTGTCCGTTTTTCAAAACATGCGTGACACGTTGTAGAATTTGGCTTGGAGGAGGGGTCCGGTAGAGTCGGCTTCATACAAAAGAAAAAAGAAGTTAAGACTAACGCAAAATGAAAGATTCATATTTCGTGTGAACACCTGTTAATTTCCAAATCTATGTGTCAGTTTATTCATTGTTTACTGGCTGTTTGAAACAGTGGGTGGACGAACTGGACCGGACCACCCCATAGGGTAGAAAGTTGAGAAGCTATGTTATTTTCTTAATTTTTAAGCTGTTTTATGAATTTTTCAGCTGTGTACGCTAATACAGTAGTAACCATTTTTAAATATAGGTCTACAAATTTCAATACACTAAAAATTTTATTATATATATACAAACTTTCGTTAGTGAACATTTACTTTTTGGTTTTTTGTCCCAAACGTTTCGACGTGGTGTCCGTCTTCTCAGTGGGATTTGAAATACAGATTGTCTGTACCACAGAGTACGGTCTGTACAAAGTAACCGTTATGGGTTGTAGGTGTGTGTGGTGGGGGTTGCTGGTGGGAGGGAATTGGCGCTGGGATTCAAAGTGTGTGTTTGAACAAGTGTATCAAAAAGTATATGTGATCTATAGTGTAATTGGTCATTTAATACGTTGTTTGGTTGTAGTGTGTGATGTCTGTATCTACAGCTAACTACAACCTACTAACAGCTACACTACAACCAAACAACATATTAAATGACCAATTACACTATAGATCACATATACTTTTTGATACACTTGTTCAAACACACACTTTGAATCCCAGCGCCAATTCCCTCCCACCAGCAACCCCCACCACACACACCTACAACCCATAACGGTTACTTTGTACAGACAATCTGTATTTCAAATCCCACTGAGGAAGACGGACACCACGTCGAAACGTTTGGGACAAAAAACCAAAAAGTAAGTGTTCACTAACGAAAGTTTGTATATATATATATAATATTTAAAGAAGTGAATGAAGAGGATGTATCAACAAGACAATTAAAAATTTTAGTTCTACCACTAAGTTCAAGATGTCACTCCACGAACTTTTCAAGTGACCTTCCTCGTAAGTGGATAAGAGCCAGTAGGCACAGAGATGTGAGGATCAATGTAAACAAAAGCAAAATGATGGTCACAACCAAGCAAACTAATATAAGAGCTTCCTGAATATTAGTTGGCAAGTAAGAGAGCTGGAGCAAGCCAAGAAATTTGAACATCTGGAGCAGTAATCACTTGACATGGAAAGAATGATGAGAAAATAAATGCTTGTATACAGAAATCAAACCAATAATACCAGCAGATTTCCAATGTTATTGTGGGCAAGAAGGAAATAACAGAAGTCAAGTTGCATGTATACAAGACAGTTTTTCTATCCACCTCACTATAGGGCACAGAAAATCTCACCTTTGGTTGACAGTAAAACATACAACCAAATCGCAAACCAGTGAAATGACATTTTTAGCTGGGAAGAACTGGGAGATGCATAATTAGGAATGTGACCATCAGAAATCAGTTTCAACAGGAATCGGTAGTGCAGACAACACAGAGATGACCACTGCAATTGTTTGGTTATTAATCAGTATCAATGAAATAAAGCTGAAGCTCATAATGGATGTATAACAAGTCAGAGGAAGAGGAAGAGGGAGACATAGGTTGGAATTGGTTGACTATAGGAAAAAGCTGACTAGTAGAAAGAGGAAGACATATTCAATGATTTTCTCACCCAAGACATAAGGCAGTTTAGGAAGTGGCTGAAGTGTTTTGACATTTGATGGCAGGAGTAAGAAGAAGAAGAAGAAGCAGAGAATATAAAAACCACAAAGAAATATCCCATCATACATATGAAGCATGGTGCTTACCTATAGAATTGATCTCAAACTGCTTGTGTTATCATTGTAGAAATTATTATTTTCCAATCTGTTGAGCCTGTGGTCTACTGCTTTTGTTCAAAACAGATGTTTCAGCCCAACCATCGGAGGCCATATTCAGTGTCAGAAACGATTAAAAACAATTGGCACAGTGTCTGCCAATTCACCCCAGTACTGAGATAGACTATGATGGTGGGACCCCAGTGGTGGTACCAAAACAAGCAGTAGACTACGGGCCTAACAGCTCGACAAATAATAATTCCAACAATGACGCTGCCTAATTCCAACAATGAATTGTATATGCCTCCTCTACAGGGAGAATGTTTTGAAAAGAATGAGACAATTTGAGGGCCTGATGAAAAAGAGAGCGCACTTGTTATGTTCTGTAGCCTTTCTTCAGAGGTGCAGGGACACAAGCATTATTCCTCGCTTAAACACTCAACAATACACTAACTTCACCCAAACGCAAAACTCCAAACCCTATCTTCGCTCAACCTCTTGAACACACACAAAATATTTCCTATCACCCACTTCCTGGCTTTTTAATCCACAAATATGTGTCCTCCGCCTACCTTGATGCCACCACCAGCCTTGACGCCCTGCGTTACATGTCCCTGTCTTGGCCGCGCTGCAACAGAACAACAAATGAAGAAATAAATAAATTAATATATCACCAAACACCCTTGATGGGTGCCTCCATCTACCTCTTCCTCTCACACCTGGCTACCAACTACACATGCATACAATAAACCCAACATGCACTACACTCCCATCTAAGTGCCTCCAACTTCTCAACGGCTCGTCAGCTGGCGTACATCACCCCACACTTCCCATACCACCTGGCTGAAGGGGGCTTGCCCCAGAACAGCCCAAGTCTGGCCCAAACAGTCCGGATTCAAACAACCCTCCCCCCACAAAAACAAAAAAAAAACTCAAGCTTTTGGCTTCTGATGGTGGGCCAAAATGTCTGTCTTAAAAATAAGCAGTAGAACACAGCCTAACAGCCTGGTAAATAATAATTCGAACAATGTTGACGCCACTGTGAAAGGCTAAGGAATTGTATACCATATGTTAGTTTACATGTGGGAAATGTATAGAAGACAAGTGGAGACAAGATTGAAAATATTAAAAACAATCCCTGTGACACTAATTAACAACAGTGTTCTGTTTACTTGAAAATATAAATTGTTGACTCATGATTTTTGTTGAGCGTGTAACTTCTTGTTCACTTCATATACCGGTACTTTCAAGACTGGCAATTAAGGTGTCCAACACTTATGGTTGTCCCAAGTTTCTGTGGCTGTCTGTTTTTTCCAATGTAATCTGTCATATATCCCGCCCAGATGGCCAATGGATTTTTCATGTATTCTTCTTTCTAACCTTGAACGCTAAAGATATTCTACTCATTCCTACTATCATTATCTCAGAGTGTCTGCACAACCGTGTAAAGAAATCTCATTTTCAGACTGTACTGGTGCACTAGTCTTTAAAACATTTTGTCTTAGTATGGCAGGTAAAATCATAAAATGAATATGAACTGTTCAATATGTGTCTGATGCTTTGCTTCTGTAGGTACTCATTAATTATACCAAATATAATATGACAAAATTTGCCCAATTCATTAATTATACGATCATAATTCTGTGTGTGTGTGTGTGTGTGTGTGTGTGTGTGTGTGTGTGTGTGTGTGTGTGTGTGTGTGTGTGTGTGTGTGTGTGTGTGTGTGTGTGTGTGTGTGTGTGTGTGTGTGTGTGTGTGTGTGTGTGTGTGTGTGTGTGTGTGTGTGTGTGTGTGTGTGTGTGTGTGTGTGTGTGTGTGTGTGTGTGTGTGTGTGTGTGTGTGTGTGTGTGTGTGTGTGTGTGTGTGTGTGTGTGTGTGTGTGTGTGTGTGTGTGTGTGTGTGTTATAAATATTATATCCGATCAATAACTTATTTGGAAGACCACCTTAGAACCTTTTTTCTATAATACCACCTTAAATTATACATTTTGAAAAATGTTAAAAACATTTTAGCTGAGATGTCAGAAGTGATCTGTCGATGGTTAGCTGAAGACTATTGGATTAATTTGAAGGTGGCGACTGATTTATGTGGTTGACAGTGAAGTGAAGTTCATTTGGTAAAGTGACAGTGTGGTTTACTTTATAAATCTGAAATTTCCTTAATTCATTCTGTGATGTCTTATTGGTGTGATGTCTATCTAAAATGGTGTTACTATCTTATTAATATTTACTTTCTTCTAATTCATAAACAAAAGCTAACCAATTCTTTTATCATATTCATTACACACAGTATGTTGTTAGTTTTATGAATCTTTGTGGTTATTTGAAATACAGTATAGTCAATTATTTAGTAAACAATTATTTTTGAAGAAGAGAACTAGCCATTATCTGTTATTCTGTAACTGATTGGTGTGTCAGTATTGAAATGAATATCATGCAAATATTATGATATGTGTATAAAGTTAATACAACTTACAAAATTTTGAAATTACTTGTTGTAATACATGTTGCAATTATACACATGTACATGTTAGTAATTTGCATGAGTTAATAAACAAATACTGAAGGTTAGTGGTAGATCTAATCAATCATTG
This sequence comes from Magicicada septendecula, assembly GCA_034769895.1. NCBI lineage: Eukaryota > Metazoa > Arthropoda > Insecta > Hemiptera > Cicadidae > Magicicada > Magicicada septendecula. Next base: position 80,733,212 of record CM068371.1, on the reverse strand, counting down.
CCTTGTTCAATCAGTATCCCATAAGTATTATGATGTGTTGACTTGTGGTTTTAGTTTCCATGTTGTGGTTATTAATTTATGTAAATCTATGAAGAGTTCTTGAACATAGCAAGGAATTCCCACATCTGTTTAAGGTTAATGACTTCTAGTTTAAAGGAAAGAAGTGAATGTACAATAGTGATGAACAAAAATACTTGAAGGTAAATTACTTTTTCCACACACGTGTGATTTATAATACTGAAATGGACTGAATATATCAGATCTAGTCTGATTATTGGAACTACGATTTTATCTAATTTTGGTAAGAAAAGTTGAACTGTGACAGAAGACAGAATATTTATCCCCCAGGACAAAATAAAATACAAGTATTTTAGTGAGTACCTTTAATAAAACAACATTGAATACATGTATAGTTAATTTAAAATTCTGATTAAACAAAATATAGAAATACAAAATTAGCCTAATTATATTTGTATATAAAATTGCTATTAAAATTTTTTATTTTCTTCAAGCATCATGTACGATTATAAAAATATATTGTCAGACCAATTGGCTGTTCAGTTTAGTTAATTCACTTTTTATTTCAATTTAAATCAATTCAAACCACGCATAAGTGAATTCTTTCACTGACTTTGCCGGCTTCACTGAGCATTCTTTCACCAACTTCTCATTTATCAGTTCATTGTTTCAAATAATTACCTATTATTAAGTTATAGAATTATTTTATTTTACATGGAACAATGAGCATGATGGGTGGGCTTCAAGACACAGATAATTCTTCCCTCTAGCTCAGTTCATTGTACACATCTGCAAGAATAGCACAATTGCAAAACAAAATCTATTGTAACATTCTAACAGAATTAAAAAAATGTGTTTAACACGACTTCCATGTCATAAACCTTCTTAAATATTTTTATAAAAATTATTTGAAAGTTTTTCTTTTATACATGCATCCACATGTGCATTGAGTTAAAGTATCAAAGTCATATACACAAATTTTTTGGAATGGATACTCTTTCCAAAATTGTTTCTTCCCAAAATGTATGGTGTATTATACATAAATGATGTATTGTATAATAACAACAATCGTGTTTTGCGTTTTCAAATAAATCTTTCCTTATTTTTTTTTTTTTATTAAATGCATTCATACAGATCTATTTATTGTGTAAACTTTGAAACTGATTCCAGATTTTTGTTAATTCCTTGAACAATTTCTTGTCACAGTATCTTTCTAACTCATACAGTTTTCTATGAAATTCCAATAGAATATGTAATCTGCATTATGGTCATGCATGTTATACATAAGGAAGGAAGTACAATATATGAATGACATATTGTTCCTCTGTCCGCATGTGACTGATGATTTTACCTCATTGGACAGTCACATTTATAATTTTGTATTAAATCATAAAACATTTTAGTCCAGAACATAATACTTACAACACTAAAATATAACAGTACTGATTTATGTACACATACAGTTTTATTATTGAATGGTGTGTGTGTGTGTGTGTGTGTGTGTGTGTGTGTGTGTGTGTGTGTGTGTGTGTGTGTGTGTGTGTGTGTGTGTGTGTGTGTGTGTGTGTGTGTGTGTGTGTGTGTGTGTGTGTGTGTGTGTGTGTGTGTGTGTGTGTGTGTGTGTGTGTGTGTGTGTGTGTGTGTGTGTGTGTGTGTGTGTACACGTGTTTGCAACATATATTTGTTATACCTATTTGTTATATTTTGTGAATTGTTTTAAGTACTTATTTGAATACACAATAGATTTAGTTTTTATATAAACACTGTATGTTTCAAATAGAATCATACATACAAACAAACAAGTATATTCAAAAGTATTTGTAACTACAAATATTATGAATAAATTCATGATTGTAAATATTATTGCTGGTATGTTTCAGCACTCGAACAGTACAAGAAACAAAAGGATGGGACGTATTCCGAGACCTTCCTCCAAAGCAGGACAGCGGCTCCATGGAGAGTCAAGTCTGCCTGGAGTTCACAGTCAAAATACTCAAAGTTATAGCTTACCTGGTGACCTTTGTCATTGTACTGTGCTGTGGTGTGGTCGCCAAGAGTACTCTTTTCTTCATGACTTCACAACTCAGGCCTGACAGAGTTGTTCCTTATTGTAATAAAGACTTAGGTAAGCACAATCAAATTGTTTTCATAAAAATAACTTTACAAATTTGAAATATAATGAATACAATCAACTATAGAATATAGATTTGTAATGTGGTAAAAAAAAAAAAAAACAGATAACTTAAATGTACAAAATACGTATAAACTAGCAAATGTGAGTACATTCCAATTTTAAAAAATATAAAGGAAAGTTATTTTAACATAGTTATGTTCTTTTTTTGAGTGTGTGAAAAGGAGTGCTGATAAATTAAGCAAGCATCGCCATTACCATTGTCATCAATTTCTCATTTCAGACCCTTATATCTCTTCCAGATATACCATTTGACTTTAAACTTCATTTGAATTCTTTAAGAACAATATCTCCCTTCCTCTTCTTTTGGTTATGACTCTAAAATGCCCACCATATCTTGCATTCATTGTCATTTTCTGTGGCCTGTCCACTCTTCCTTTTTGATATCTCTTTCTCTCATTATTGATTTTATTCTTGGATTTTGTTGTCCATGACATGTCCGTTGATTAACTAATTGTAAATATAATACTACTGACTCAGAACAATAATTTTTTATTGATAAAAATCTATTAGTAAAAATTTTACATTTTTATCAATAAAAAACTTAGTGTTCCAAGTTAATATTATTATACTTATAATTATTGATTTTATTCCATCAATTAATGATAATATGAATGCTAATATGATGTTATGCTCTTCCTTTCCTATTGTTTGGAACATACTTAATTACTTTTTAGGCTACCTTTCTACTCCTGTTTTCATTACATACCCATATCAAATGAGGCATCTAGAGAGTCTATTCTGTTTGTTGTGTATATTCTTCCAGTACATTAACTTAGTTTTTTGTTTGCTATAAGCCCTAACTTATGTGTTCTACAAGACCTCCAAATGAAATGTCTTTTATTATTTCAATCTTATTTCTTTCTCTTAACGAAAATTTTCAGTATTCTGAGGTATGTGTTATTATTGATTCTGTTGTAGTTTCTCTGTAGATTTTGTTGTCTTTATACTTAATCTTATTTTGTTAATCAAAGCAAAGAGTTTAAGATTGAGGCAAATATTTTAACGCTCAATTTTATTTTCTACGTATTTATTTGGTGTTAGTTATGATATTTGAAGGAGAGAAGCATGTTCTCAGTTTCAACTTGACCACTTTGCAGTAATCTATCTGTCTGTTGTTTGATGTATATCTCACGATAACTTTTGAATGCACAAGTTGATTTTCATAAACCTTGGCATGCAAGTCCAATAATTTTACCTTACAGAACCTTTCTAAAGTTGGTAAAATTTTGATGAAATCACATGTCAAATCGTATCAAATTAAAAGGAATTTTTATTAAAACTTAAATGCAGTGTTAATTTTTGAAAATTTCAAAAATTTTTAATCCCAGGGCCCAAAAGTTGAGTCAACAATTTGAAAAAACTGTTAATATCCAAATATCACTATAGTATTGACGACTTGAAACACTAAGTTTTTTATAAGTAAAAACGTAAAGTTTTACCTTCCAGCCTAAACCGGCTTTCACCTTTATCCCGTCGCCAACAACAAGACGGACAACGCTACCTATGGCAGCCTCTGATGAAGCCTTCTAAAGGTGAAAGCCGGTTTAGGCTGTAAGGTAAAACTTTACGTTTTTACTTATAAAAAACTTAGTGTTCCGAGTCGTCAATACTATAGTGATATTTAGTTAAGTAATGGACACGTCATGGACAACGAAATACAAGGATGTTAATATCCAACTGGGTGTCAGATGGATATTAACACAGCTCTGATTTGATCACAAATCTGATTATATAGTTTTTAGAATTTATTGTATGATTGCTCTACAATCATTATCTTCTAAACAGCAATTGCTATTATCAAGCCAAGCTAGGCTACTATCGGCCACGGTTCACAGTTGTTGCTGTACAACATTTCAGCCCCACCATTGGAGGCCATCATCAGTATCTAAGATTAGATTGACATGGTATCCGCCAATTCACCTCAGAGATGAGGTAGAGACTATAGTAGGGTATAGTAAGACTATAGACTATAGGTAATCATATTCATAATCTAGACTATATTCATAATCCTAATCTTCTCCTGTTTTCTTTTTGCAGCACCCAGTGTTCATGTTCATATTTGTATCCTCCTTTTACTAGTCCCTTCAAAATTTCTGAAACATGTAGTCTACATCTTCATTGCTGCTTGTGACAATTACTTGGTCAGCTGTCAATAAGTTCTCAAGAAATAGTCACCATCTGTGAACTAATTTTATTCACGACAACTTTTATTGCACTTGTTCATTGACTTGGAATGAATGCTTGTTGAGACTTGGATGCTGCTAAATAATATTTAACACAAATTATGATTTTCTGTTGCAGGTAGAGATAAACAATTTGTAGTAAACTTGCCACTTGAAGAGCGCGTAGCGTGGACATGGTGTTTGTTAATCGCGTTCGTCGTTCCTGAACTAGGAACTCTGTTTCGTTCAATGCGAATGTGTCTTTTCAAGTCGTTTAAAAGGCCACCGTTCATTGATTTTGTATTTGTAACTATTATGGAGAGTCTGCATACTGTTGGTGTTGCTATGCTGATTTTCATTATTTTACCAGAACTTGATGTCATAAAAGGTGCCATGTTAACCAACTGCGTATGTTTCGTACCAGCCGTTTTAAGTGAGTATTGCTTTATCTAAAAGAATTGTATTAAATAATGTTATTTAAGATCATGTAGCATGATTCAGGTAAAAACACAAAGCAGTGCTTTTATGAAACAACACGTAATGTCAAAAATATGACTAGCAAAATTCCCCTAATTTGAATAGAAATTTACACAGATAAACACTTCCTTCCACTTATTTGTTGTCTGTAATGTATATTATTTAAACTCTCACTGTACAATCCTATTTGCATGAAAATCAGACACATTAGATGTAGTAATTTTAAATACTTTACAAACAGCATATAATATACAGTCAACCACTCAACCTTGACAAATCTAGAATTGTCTCAAAATACTCCACAGTTAAAAGGAATCAAGAATAGGAATTTATTAAAGTTGTAAACTAAGTGTTTACACAATACACTGTAACCCTGCAACTGTTGTCTAGGATATTTGGGAAAAATGTTTTTTGAAGTTGATTCTATACTTTTGAGAGTAATATTGTGTCAAGTTTGTAGTTGACATAAATAAACGTTGAATAAATTCGTTCTCCTAACACAGAGTAGCAGTAATCTGATTAATAGAATGTGTGTGTGTGTGTGTGTGTGTGTGTGTGTGTGTGTGTGTGTGTGTGTGTGTGTGTGTGTGTGTGTGTGTGTGTGTGTGTGTGTGTGTGTGTGTGTGTGTGTGTGTGTGTGTGTGTGTGTGTGTGTGTGTGTGTGTGTGTGTGTGTGTGTGTGTGTGTGTGTGCAAGCGTCCAAAAAATGTATTTTAGCATACTTCATTTACAGTATTGTATTCGTCCTACAAATGTTGATGTCATCCTAGATTATAGTCCTGAAACGATTATCAAGAAAAATTAATTGCATGTTAAAAATTCTTGCTACACCACTTGTAGTACTTAAAATTATGCTCAATAATATGTCTAAATTTTTGAACCTTCAACAGGTTCAAATTGTAATTTTTGCATAGTGCTTCTGAAACACAATAAAATTTGATGTTAAGTAAATAATTTGTTGTGTTGGGAGAAGGATCCATTTCAAATGTGGCTACAACTAAAATTTGTCGAAGGAAAAATAAAAGTGCTTAGAAGTTACTAGGTTGTACACAGTGACTCCGAATATTTGAAGTAACATAGCTTGTTATTCAACTGTGCCTCTGTGTGCTTTACACAGTATAACTATCATTGTCATCTGCACTCCAAGGATTTTAGGAGGCTGCCTGTTCTTACTTCACACTTCATTCCATCTTTTGCATGGTTGTCTTACAGCCTTCTGCATCTTGAGACATAATGTAACTTTCCTGATTGCTTCACATAAAATATAGTAATTATAATAACATTTTTTTTAAATTATAATTTGAACTGAAATTTTTAATTCATTATTTGTGTATATCAGATTGCATGTCTGCCTCAAAAGACCCTGAATACATTTTTATTTTCATAACTTGCTAGAATAAAAAACTGTGGTTAATACCATGGTATATAATTCCCAGAGATTTAAATGTGGGTGATAGAACATTGACTGACTATAAGAGAAAGATAATAAGCTATGTACAGAATACACTGTTATGTATTCCAGAAGTGAAGCATGCAACAGTGACAGACATGCATATAGATACCGGTAGCGATTCTTATTGCAGCCTTCAGCTCTTATTATATTTATATAACAGACTATGGTACACTACTTCATAGTTATTGCAGTCTGTTCTGGTTACTCAGACTGGTTTGCAAAAGCATGCTGAAGAACATTATTCACATCTAAGTAACCAAGATTTTCATTTCTAGAATTGACATTATAAAAGAGAGTCATTTTTAATATTAGAGGATGCTCATTGATTCACAGATAGATTAATCATTATTAGGTTGAATACAGTTTTGAAAAAGCAACTAATTTTTATTCAGAGGTATAGCAGAATTTACAAAGTGTACTGTGATGAGCCATGCTAAAGTAACTGTTTGTATATTACTGATTTGGTGAAAAAATTGTGTAGCATATAATTATATAAATTATATCATTATTTTATTTTTTAATATATATAAAATTATTCTAATTATAATACTGGAAGGCTGAATTTTATTATGTATAGGTGTGTGAAAGTGTGTGCGTGGGGGGGGGGGAGTTTCAGACACCTATCTTGGGAAGTCATTACGCCAACCTTCTGAATAAAACCTTTGTTATATATATATATATGAAAATGAGAATTTGATTTTGCAGTACTGGTATCTTATTTCATAATAAATTAATGTTAAAATTGTTCTAATGTTAACAAATACATTTTCTAAATGTCTTATTTTTTTAAGAGTCTTGGTTTTTGATAGTGTTCCGCTTTGTCAAGTTTCTGCTTTCTAGTGTAGTATCAACATGAACTGTTTTTTTTTCTGTTAAAACATCCATACAAACATTTCACATTCGTTGCTTTATTACAAAAATTTATAATTATTTTTGTAATACTGACTTCTCTAATAACTTCAAAAAATAACCTTGGTGTTTTGTTTGTGCAGTGACACTATGCAAGAATGTATCAAATTTTTGTATTTTTTCGTATATTTAACTTTTATTTTAAATCAGTATAGTTTTGAAGTGTACGTGGTTTTGAAATTAATTCATTAATTATATCCAAAATAATTTTTTTTTTTAAAGGTTATGGTAGAGTGAGAAATACATGTTATTCACCCCCAAATTTTCCATCACCCCAATGAATCTAAAATTCAACTGATTATGTGGTCTATCTGATATTGTTAAATATAGAAGTGAACATGAAAATAAAAAAAAAAAGCATTATACAAAATGGCACTTATTAGTGGTTGAACAGAAACAAAAAATATCATATTATTTATTCCATTAAAAAAATATCAAAGTAAATTCAATATCAGCAAACTGAGAGTAAAGCAACAGTCACTACATAAATTGCACGATAGAAGTTGAAAGAAACTTATTTCATACCAGTGATTCATTTAATCTTTAAGACAAAATAAATGTAGAGAATGTTTGAATATTCTTAAAATAGAGGCAGAGAGCAGAGGTGCCCACGCCCCCACAAAGGCCATGGTGCAACCCCCCCCCAGTATTCCAACCCTCCCATTTGATTCTGTGGTAGGGGGATCACAATATGGCAGTGCAGAATAACTCCCAGTTAATGGTGATCTTGGGGCTTCAACCAAAAATTTTTGAAAAACTAAAGCCATTTAAGCAATTATTGGAATCAAAAAACTATGTTATTATTTTTATCAGTACCAGGCATATCAGGTTTTCTAGTATGCCTAATCAACAACTAAATTATGAGAGATGTAAAAGCCTGATCAAACCTGGCCTAACATAATTACTAGTACATTAGGCCTTATCATGATAATCTAACTTAACATGACTTCGTAATTGCTTTCTTTTTCTTCTTTGATTTGTTTGATTTATGATACTTGTAAGGGGGTAATTAAGCCCCGGATTATGCAACTGGCTTAAATTCATGTACCTTCTATTTCCAACAAGGGATTATGAAAGGAAAAAGATGATTGTTAATGCCAGAAATCCCCGCCCCCAAAAATACCAGTGGTGCGACTTGCACCATTGTACCAAGTTGTGGGCACCCCTGGCAGAGAGACCAATGATATGAAGGCTTCTTCTAAAGTTCTGTTTATACAGAGTACAGTTTCTTATTGTACAGCAGGAAGGAAGAAGAGATAAACTATTTATATTTCTTCCTAGCAGGTGCAGATCCATGGAGGGGGAAATGAAGGATATTTCTCTCCCCAAATGGTCACTTCACTGGAAATATTTGTCATTTTGTGATTGTGAATATGATACAAAATTCATTTCATGTTATGTAGATCCACTGTTTTACTCTAAAATTATTTTAATGATTAACTGTATCTTAACAGTGTGCTTAATTTTTGTTTTTAATACATAACTTAAATACTCATAAATAAAAATCGATTATAGATTATCTATATTGTAAGTGAAACATTCAATTACAATTCAAATAAACCTCTGAAGTAACAGAATAATTTCTGTGAAACATGCGCCAGGTGAAAATTAACCTACTTGCAGTGTATTTATTTGAAGATATTACACAACTTAAATAAGTAGTGTTTATTTTCAACTGTATGTGAATATTATTAAAAGAACAATCGACTAACACAAATGTGAATTAATACTTATACAGTAATAAATCTATTGTGTTGATAATAGCAAACTTTATTTTATCTTCACTCATTACTGTCGTTTATACTTTACACCTTTAAAGAATGGTCTAACTTTTCAAAATCCCCCCTTCCCAACATCAACACTTTCCTCTCCCAAAATTGTTTGCTGGATCTGCCCCTGGTTTCCTGGTGTACAATAAGAACATTTTTTTTACATTTTAAGGTATGTAAGTGCTCTTAAATGAATATATAAAATAATTGTAATATTATTCTACTTCTTAATTATACTTTTCTACATAACATGCTATGTTTTGGATAAAAACTTTATGGGAGTCTTAAAGCAGGACAAAAGTGTTGACTGTGTACATAAAACATTTACATAATTACATACTTACATAATTCTTGAATAATTGTTGTAGATAAAATTTCTATTATCAGTTGTGAATTATAATTATAAAATCTTGTTTGTAGTGCTACTCAAAGGATAGTAATAGTAACATCATTGTTTTTGTACCCATAATGTGTATAGATACGTTTTACTTGTATGTGTAAAATTAGTACACAAAAATTATTCGATATGTAGACAGGCTTTAGGTAAGTATGTGGAATTCTGTGTTCAGCTTGTTGCTGCTTTCTGAGAGGGAGCATTTCAATGAAAAAATAGTATCAACTATGGTCCACATGATTGCAGTCCAATATAGATCTAACAATAATTATTTTACTCATAACAATACTGTTGCAGGTTTGATGTCACGTACCACAAAAGGATGCACATCAAGGTCAGAAAAGTCGGAGGTGTTCATGAAGGCACTTGTAGATATCGCTGCCATAGTCGCTCAAGCAACAGCCTTTGTGATGTGGCCGTTACTGGACGGAAGCCACAGACCTAACCTCTGGCTGATACCCATTTCTCTGTTCTTCGTATCTTGTGGATGGTGGGAAAATTATGTAACAAAGAACTCCATATTTGGTAATGGTAATTTTGTTTTTATTTTTTCTCTTTTTGAATTTAGTTATTTTGATTGAGGAAATTCAAGTTACACTTCCAATTCACTCCTACAAACGTTGAAGGTTACTAGCTCTGTAAGTATGTACATATTTGTTCTGTTTTCCATATCCAATCATACATACAGTTTGTCTAGCATGGTAACACAACCTTATATACTAGTATAATTGCTAGTTTACTTGTTTGGCTGTAAGTGTTAAGAGAAACTTGTAATGTATAATTGACCATACAGTAAAGTCATCTAAATTCATCCGCAAATTGTAGCTTCCATCGTCACAAGTATATCAATCACTTACATCTGAATTGCATTTTTAGGATAGTTGTTTTGTTTAATTTCTGCTAATTTTTTCATGTTTTTTTTCATATTACTAACTATTTGAAAATCATCCAATTATAGCCTACTTGTATATTTTAATGATTATGAGTTCATTAATACAGCTCACCTTATGAGTGTACGTGTCTCTATTCATCTTCATGGTAACTTCCAAAATACACTCTGTGTGTGTGTGTGTGTGTGTGTGTGTGTGTGTGTGTGTGTGTGTGTGTGTGTGTGTGTGTGTGTGTGTGTGTGTGTGTGTGTGTGTGTGTGTGTGTGTGTGTGTGTGTGTGTGTGTGTGCATACGTGTGTGTGTGAGAGATAAAAAGAGACCTTTAGTTTTAAAATCACTTTCCAATGCATTTATTTATTAAATTATTTAACAACCTGCCTTGCAATATGATAACAGCATAAATCTATGTCAGTAACTGTTGTAAACATTAAAATCTGAACACTGTACAAGAATGGTGACGGCTGCGAGAGGTTTGGTTAACTTGAGTTTTCTTCTTCATCTAAGTGTCCATCCTCATTCTTCATGCATAAAATCTGAACACTACAAGAATGGTGACGGCTGCGAGAGGTATAGTTAACTTGAGTTTTCTACTTCATCTAAGTGTCCATCCTCATTCTTCATGCATAAAATCTGAACACTGTACAAGAATGGTGACGGCTGTGAGAGGTAGAGTTAACTTGAGTTTTCTTCTTCATCTAAGTGTCCATCCTCATTCTTCATGCATAAAATATCTGAAACTACAATTAATGATAAATTTTAGAAGTATTTTAGAAATCTTAGAATCAAATTTTGCTTAAAGAAAATTTTTTACTCAATGTAATGTAAATTGTAATGTTACTCATCCCACATTTTAATTACTCCACCGTTCTTAGCCACCAAACGCTTCCCAATGCTTCAGTCTTTCCAGTTTTGTTTTCATTTTTTTCCTAAACTGAGTCTCCTAAAACATACATTTGCAGCTTACAACACATTTGTAGTTTCTAACTACATATTATCCAGTCCACTGGTGCCACCTATTTACCAGAATGTTTTGTGACTATCTTTCCTTTTTCTTATTCTTTGATACACTTCTTACCTGATGATTTTATCTTTGGACTTTATTTTCAGTGCATGTCTGCAGTACCATGTTTCTTAAATTGCAAGGGATTTTAGTTCTTTTACTCAGATCTTAATTTTAACATTTTAGCATTTTAAGATCCTGGATTTTAATTCTTTCATTCCCATCATCTACTGTTCTGAACCAGAGAAAACTCTGATGCAATGTATTAGTTTCTCTGCTGACAATGTTGACAGCATTTAAGCAAAGGAGTGTTTTTTGTTGTTGAACGTACTGTTAGCTTCTCTAAACCTTTAAACACCTATTAAGGAGATAAAATATAGACATAGTTAATATGTAATTTAATAGTGGTGTCTTAAGTGGAGGGGAGCAAGTATTGCACAATAACCTGGTTACGTAACTGATTTTCTAAAAGAGAAAATTTAGCCTGAAAAATAATATAAATAAATATTTGTTTAAAAATATGCATTTTCTTATAATTATCTGTCACTGAGAATGAGAATGAAAGACGGTTTCTGAGAATTAAAAATGATTAAAAAACTATTTAAAATAAAGAAATCTAACAGATATAGGCATAATATGCATGAACAATGTTACTGGATTACACATCAATACTTTAAAAACAATCTACACTAAGAAAAAATCAAGAAACTTTTTTTGACAGGAAAGAAATACTGTATTACTTATAATCAAGTAAGGGATGTTTTTATGATATCAGATTGTGAGATTAATAATTAATAAAGTTTGGTTTATATTAATAGTGGAAGGAATAATCATCACTCATTACCAAAGCTGTTTAGCTTCACTCAACTCAAATCATTCACCTTCTAAAACGACCCGCTAACCACCCAACCAACAAACGACTGAGAGCAGCACATCAGGCTCTGCACTACAGTGGCAACTACGCTAGAACGCTGCTGAAAGTTAGACATGTTAAGTCTGTTTGAAAGAATAGTGGAATTGTTTGAAAAAATTCTTTCCATATATAAGGTTCATCAGACATGTTATCATATCCTTATCTCAAAAACACAATCAACTCCCATTAACATCTTTCATGTCTTTCATACATTATGTAAGTTTTTTTTCACTGGTAAAGGATTCATATTGTCGTACTGTTTGTCTCAAAAAAGGTAATTTATTTTTAAATTATTTTCTGCTTCTGTTTTTACTAAATGTCATCTTCTACAGTTTTTGTTGTTTAATACACTAATTACTTTCTCATTGTTGTATATACACTATTATATTAACTATCCTTATTGCAACTCTTTGACTGTGCCATAGAATGTGAAGTAGCCTGTTGATTGCTACACGCATCTTAGAACAAGTGTTTTAAGATTGTATTTTTTATCTGGAACTTTTCTAAATTGGTAAGTCAAGTGCTAGTGTGAAAAAGCAAAAAACATGTAAAGTGTATTACATTTTGTGACAAACCATGTGATATAATGACTGAACAGTGTAAGAGTAAACTAAGATAATTACTTCATAATTGTGTGTGTGTGTGTGTGTGTGTGTGTGTGTGTGTGTGTGTGTGTGTGTGTGTGTGTGTGTGTGTGTGTGTGTGTGTGTGTGTGTGTGTGTGTGTGTGTGTGTGTGTGTGTGTGTGTGTGTGTGAAGAATAAAAATACCATTGTTTCTTGCTTTATTTATATTCAAACACTTTTTTCTACAGTCTACATACACTTTATTTATATATATTGTATATATACTTATTTATTTATAGGAATGTTATTTATTTATTTACTTATATATTTATTTACAAAATTTTCAAATGCAAATGATTATTATAGTTATCTGCTAATGTACATATTTCATTTAATCATTTTCTGTTCAATGTGCATAAAACTGGAAAAGTTTAGTATTGTTACAATGGTCTCACAGATCACATAATAATGTTCATTAGAAACAGAATAACTGACACCAATAAAGTCACTAATTACAAACTTCAATTAGACACAACAACAGTTAGAAATCAACTAAGGCATCCTTTTAACATAATTCAAGTTACATTTGCTCAACACACAACAATAAATGTCATCTTATTACAGTTTTGCATTTTTTAATACAATAATCAATTTTCACTAAACCGCAGCAATCACTTTGATCAGCACTTGTAAAATCACCAGCTGTAACTGAACTTGCTACTTCAAAATACAGTTTATACTCTGGCTGTTTTGTATTGTAGTGACACAGCAGACCTAGATGTCAGTAGAGTAGTCGAGTAACATCTGGGGTAATTCTGCCGCACAAATATACATGCAAGATGTCACGTAGTCTCTCAGCGATGGCGGTCCTATCTATTTCCTCAGTGTAGCATATCATTAAATATACATGCAAGATGTCACGTAGTCTCTCAGCGATGGGGAGTTCTATCTAATTCCTCAGTGTAGAATATCATTAAATATACATGCAAGATGTCACGTAGTCTCTCAGCGATGTGGGTTCTATCTATTTCCTCAGTGTAGAATATCATTAAATATACATGCAAGATGTCACGTAGTCTCTCAGCGATGGGGGTTCTATCTATTTCCTCAGTGTAGCATATCATTAAATATACATGCAAGATGTCACGTAGTCTCTCAGCGATGGGGAGTTCTATCTAATTCCTCAGTGTAGAATATCATTAAATATACATGCAAGATGTCACGTAGTCTCTCAGCGATGGGGGTTCTATCTATTTCCTCAGTGTAGAATATCATTAAATATACATGCAAGATGTCACGTAGTCTCTCAGCGATGGGGGTTCTATCTATTTCCTCAGTGTAGCATATCATTAAATATACATGCAAGTTGAAAATGTTAAGCCTGTGAGCATCTCAGATGAAAGGGTACATCACATTCTTACCGAAGAATTAGGTATGAAAAAGCTGTCTGCTACCCCGTAGTCTCTCAGCGATGGGGAGTTCTATCTATTTCCTCAGTGTAGAATATCATTAAATATACATGCAAGATGTCACGTAGTCTCTCAGCGATGGGGGTTCTATCTATTTCCTCAGTGTAGAATATCATTAAATATACATGCAAGATGTCACGTAGTCTCTCAGCGATGGGGAGTTCTATCTATTTCCTCAGTGTAGAATATCATTAAATATACATGCAAGATGTCACGTAGTCTCTCAGCGATGGCGGTTCTATCTATTTCCTCAGTGTAGCATATCATTAAATATACATGCAAGATGTCACGTAGTCTCTCAGCGATAGGGGAGTTCTATCTATTTCCTCAGTGTAGAATATCATTAAATATACATGCAAGATGTCACGTAGTCTCTCAGCGATGGGGAGTTCTATCTATTTCCTCAGTGTAGAATATCATTAAATATACATGCAAGATGTCACGTAGTCTCTCAGAGATGGGGGTTCTATCTATTTCCTCAGTGTAGAATATCATTAAATATACATGCAAGATGTCACGTAGTCTCTCAGCGATGGGGGTTCTATCTATTTCCTCAGTGTAGCATATCATTAAATATACATGCAAGATGTCACGTAGTCTCTCAGCGATGGGGGTTCTACCTATTTCCTCAGTGTAGAATATCATTAAATATACATGCAAGATGTCACGTAGTCTCTCAGCGATGGGGGTTCTATCTATTTCCTCAGTGTAGCATATCATTAAATATACATGCAAGATGTCACGTAGTCTCTCAGCAATAGGGGAGTTCTATCTATTTCCTCAGTGTAGAATATCATTAAATATACATGCAAGATGTCACGTAGTCTCTCAGCGATGGGGGTTCTATCTATTTCCTCAGTGTAGAATATCATTAAATATACATGCAAGATGTCACGTAGTCTCTCAGCGATGGGGGTTCTATCTATTTCCTCAGTGTAGAATATCATTAAATATACATGCAAGATGTCACGTAGTCTCTCAGCGATGGGGGTTCTATCTATTTCCTCAGCGTAGAATATCATTAAATATACATGCAAGATGTCACGTAGTCTCTCAGCGATGGGGGTTCTATCTATTTCCTCAGTGTAGAATATCTTTAAATATACATGCAAGATGTCACGTAGTCTCTCAGCGATGGGGGTTCTATCTATTTCCTCAGTGTAGCATATCATTAAATATACATGCAAGATGTCACGTAGTCTCTCAGCGATGGGGGTTCTATCTATTTCCTCAGTGTAGAATATCATTAAATATACATGCAAGATGTCACGTAGTCTCTCAGCGATGGGGGTTCTATCTATTTCCTCAGTGTAGAATATCATTAAATATACATGCAAGATGTCACGTAGTCTCTCAGCGATGGCGGTTCTATCTATTTCCTCAGTGTAGCATATCATTAAATATACATGCAAGATGTCACGTAGTCTCTCAGCGATAGGGGAGTTCTATCTATTTCCTCAGTGTAGAATATCATTAAATATACATGCAAGATGTCACGTAGTCTCTCAGCGATGGGGGTTCTATCTATTTCCTCAGTGTAGAATATCATTAAATATACATGCAAGATGTCACGTAGTCTCTCAGCGATGGCGGTTCTATCTATTTCCTCAGTGTAGCATATCATTAAATATACATGCAAGATGTCACGTAGTCTCTCAGCGATGGGGAGTTCTATCTATTTCCTCAGTGTAGAATATCATTAAATATACATGCAAGATGTCACGTAGTCTCTCAGCGATGGGGGTTCTATCTATTTCCTCAGTGTAGAATATCATTAAATATACATGCAAGATGTCACGTAGTCTCTCAGCGATGGTGGTTCTATCTATTTCCTCAGTGTAGCATATCATTAAATATACATGCAAGATGTCACGTAATCTCTCAGCAATGGGGGTTCTATCTATTTCCTCAGTGTAGCATATCATTAAATATACATGCAAGACAGTGGCGGCGCTAACGAAACGGGGCCCCCCTGCGAAACTAATTAGGGGGCCCTATAAAAATGGTTAAATTTTGTATACGTAATAGGGGAAAACACTCAAATGTGTTTCTATTTACGTGTGTTTCACAACAATGGTTTGTGAATACTTTCTCGTCTATCACAAAACGTTTGCAATTTGCAAAGGACGTTTTACACGTGTACAAACTCTTAAAATTCATTGTTGCTAAATAGACAAAGTTCTATACAAACTATAAAAAAACCAAAATAAAAAGATTGATTTATTTTTACGTCAAAGATCTAAATTCAGACTATGAAACAGTACCGCACACAGAGTGTTTAAAAATTTATTATTTAAAAACGAATATCAAAGTAACATTCTAGCTTTTTTCAAACATTTAAATTAGTTTGTAACTGAATTTGTAAAATTCTTGAATATACTCTATACAAGTTCTCCTCAAGTCTAATCCAATTCAATAACACTCGAACTCAAGTAATGTACAATATTTACAGATGAGGATCAACCAAAGTTCACTGTTTTCCTAAGCCTAGTCTTCTTTTTTTAATAGCTAAGAACTTTTCAACCACTTCGTTGATATTAGTTTTCTGTGTCTCTTCATTCTCAATGCTTAACAGTGCCAAGTCACTCAACCGAGTTTGGGCCATGGTACTTCTTAAGTATGACTTAATTTAATTATTTTAAGTTTTGAAAAGCTTCTTTCCGCTGTAGCTGTTGTGACAGGTATGGTTAAATAAAGCTGCAAACCTGTAGTTAAGTCTGGGAGGCAACTCATAAGGCAGCTGTTTTCTTCAACCAGTAAATTCATCATTTCTTGAATTCTTTTCTTGTGTACAATTTCTTTGGCCATCAGAGCTTTGAAGGATATTACTTTTTCAGGCAGTGATGTGGAAAGGTCACCAGGATACACATTTACCAGAGCCTTACTTTTCTCCACTATTGTCTCTTGTGAGAAGTTTACTAAATTCTGAGGCATCAGGAATGAAAACCTATCATCAATGCAACGCAATCCTTCGACTCTCATTTGTAGCTGAGCTATTACAATATCTATAGTGTTGCATTGAAAACTTTTACTTCAAATGATTTCACTGGGTCGTCAATTCTATGGTCAACTGATAATTTAACAAAGAAGCGTTTTACAACTCGTTTACGCTTATTTTTCATGTTACAAGTTATGTCCCATGACTGGGCCAACTGGGGCCCCCCATGAAGGTCGGAGCCCCCCCGCGCCGCGGGGTCTGCGGGGGCCTTATCGCCGCCACTGATGCAAGATGTCACGTAGTCTCTCAGCGATGGGGGTTCTATCTATTTCCTCAGTGTATCATATCATTAAATATACATGCAAGATGTTACGTAGTCTCTCAGCGATGAGGGTTCTATCTATTTCCTCAGTGTAGCATATCATTCATTAAATTTGGAAAAAGCTCTGATGAAGTTGAACAGGAATTGATTTAACAAAACATACATTTTAGCAAGGAACTAAAATAAGCAATTTTATTTGATATTTTTATAAATAAAATAGTTCTAAGTATAGTGTATAGCGATTATTATGTATATATGTTTATACTACTGTATATGTTACAGTATTCATAAAACCGCTGTGGAGGATAAAGGATCGTATGAAACGCAGTCGATATTTCACCTACCTATTTATCTCAGTATGGAAAATAATGTTGTTCTTCTGCTGCACCTGTGTGGTCATTGTCTATAGAGGAGAAAGCGTTTCCAAGTTCTTCTCTCTGTGCTCTGCTGGATTTTCCCAACACAAAATACGAATTACAGAGGTACATTATTTTTTTTTTGTACCAGATGTTGTAAGACTGTTTCAATTATTATTGCTATGAGTCTGTAATTATAGACATATATTTATAGGAAATACAAACAAACATTTATTGCATATTATGTAATCTTTGTTACTTTCATTGAAACCTATAATATGAAAAGTACAGCAATACAGTTTAAGTCTCCTCTACATGTCAAAGGACCATTTTCATTTTCATTTTTCATGCCTTTGAGATCTATTTCAATTTTGGGGAACAAAAAGAAATATATGTGACTAAACTGGATGTTTAAGTAGGCGGGTAATGATAGTTGTGTATATAGAAGTTAAAAACTTACACACAATGATTGACTAATAAGCTGGTGCATTGTCATGATCCAACAGCCATGCTCGGTTGGCTAACATCTCAGAACATTTCCATCAAACTTATTCTGAAAGCCACCTCAAACTAGAATTACTAATTGACCATCTGACTCTGTGAAACAAATTCTTTGTAGACAATGAGATAATGCCTTTGGTATCAAAAAACAAACCAACATTGACTTTGCATTAGTCTGAGGCAGTGATCCTTTTTTCAGTCTTTGTGAACTTGGTGACTTCCAATGAGATGAGTGTGGTTTTGTTTCTGGGTTGTACGTACCTGTAGTTCACCAGTGTTACAACATAATCTGTGAAATGAATTTGGGTCACTTTCACAATGTGCTTTAGGTTCCCTGCACACATGAACTTCGTGTTATTTCCAGTGGCGAAGCTAGTAGTTAATGAATGGGTAGGCAAGAATCTTAACTTAAATTTTTTTTTAAGGAATCACTAAAAGGATGGTGGTTCAAATCGGACACTGAGGTAGTTTGCTGTAAGCGAA
The DNA here is from genome assembly GCA_034769895.1 of Magicicada septendecula. Lineage (NCBI taxonomy): Eukaryota > Metazoa > Arthropoda > Insecta > Hemiptera > Cicadidae > Magicicada > Magicicada septendecula. The sequence goes on along the minus strand of CM068371.1, from coordinate 80,714,399 downwards.
TGGTTCCACAAACAGCCGTATGAATTTTACTAGCAGGGAATCTACAGGTTGGTGCAACAGTGGAACTCATGTCTTAATGTTAATGGAGACTTCTTTTAAAATCTTTGAATAAAAAATGCTTTACAGCTCTATACGTGTTTCTATTGAACAATCCTTGTATTAGTCATACACAATAATACAACTGATTGAACTTCAAATTTTTAAACTTGATTAGTTTCTACATATATGTTTAATGTTACAAATAATTCAAATAACAATCTTGATCATCTGTTAGTTCAGCAGAATAACAGGGACACTTTTAATAACCCCATAAAATAAACACACTTATAAACAACACAGCGCGCTTTAATTTGAATGTTTGGACCACAGAAGTGAGGCATGCCTCAACGCTCTATGTGTACAGCATGGGACAATCCCCCCTTCCTTCACTTCCACATCACTCCGGCACATTGCTTACATACGATGTATACAAAAAACGCTGAGGCAAGTTCAGGTTGCCTCATTCGCTTTAAACGAGCTATGCCGAGTCTCACCTGTCACCATCTAGCGGTCGCTCAGTAAAGCACATTTCGGCCTAATAAATTCGACAGTCGCGGTAACAATGTATAATCTTTACGTTATGTAGTTCATACGTATTTATAATTTTTATTCTACAGAATTTTTTAGGGTAGGCATTGCCTCAATTGCCTCCATGTAACTTCGCCACTGGTTATTTCTGATCAATCATTAACACATGGAGCACAGATTTTGCTGCAGTGTAGCGCATTCCAAGGTTTTCTGAAGACAAAATCTGCTGGAAAGTCCCATGTGACAAACATGCATCTTCACAAACGTCATGAACTGTTTATCAACAGTCTACATAAGTTGTTAAAATATTGTGGGTACATTTGTATGGTAATCCCAGTTGAAGGGTACCCAGAATGTTTGTCATCTTCAACAAATGTTTGGTCACATTTGAAATGCTTAAAACAGTTATAGGTTTGACTTTGCCCCAAGCTTCACCACCAAAAGTTTGAATTAACATTTGCTGTATTTCTGCTGCTGCCTTCCCAAGTATTTAAAACAAAGTTTTACAGTAACTCCTTGCTCATAGGTATCAGTCACATTGACAACTATAAAACGCCATAAACTTAAACTCACAAAAACGCATAATATAAACAAATATAACTTTCCTTGGCAACATTATAAACATGAGACTGATTCCTTAGTGATGCTGGTGGAGGTATCTAGCAACACAGTCTACCACACTCCTTTTAAGCAGGGTGCTTCAATTTCAGCAATTTTTGATTAGCACCTAATAGCCTTAACAAGTAAAATACCTAAATCCTGAAAATGGAAGGTAAAAAGTCTATGAATTTTTATTATTATATAATGCAAGCTTTTATTAATTTAGTACTAGGATGTGTGTTGTAAAAGTATCATAACAATCTTATTAGTTATTAACATAATATTATGTATAGTAATAAGTAATGGTGTTTTGATGTTTACATAACTATTTTGTATTGCATTTTTTTGTTACTCACAAAATGTCAGTGAACTAAGCATAAATAACAAGAACAGTTTTTTTGGGATTATAATTTGAAATACAAAAGTTATCAAGCACTAAATTAATTTTTAAAGCTATCTTTCAGCGTTCCAGAATTTGGTAGCATCCATAGAGAAAAAATGATTCTATAACATAAAAGTAACACAAACACTCTGTACCATTCTAGTGACAGAAAGTCAGCTGTACAAACAGTTACATAAAACACTAGTAATTCACATAACTGAATGAAACAATTTACATTGAAGAAACCAGTTGTCCAGTTACAAAAAAGACTAGGAAACATAATTGTACAATGATAGAATTGGTATTTGTGCTATTGTTTTATGTTTTAGAATTATTTTAGCCTGAGTATGGCCGCCAGTTTTTAATGTAACCAAAATGCTGCTTTAAAAATTTTTTCAGTGATGACTAATACCGGTTTCAAATTTTATCATATATATTCTGTACCCATGTAAAATTTAAAGTAATAGTATATCTTTAAGATGGTCCCGAAAGTGGACACCCAAAAAGTGCAACAAATCCAAATGCAGGATCATCTTGCATCAAAGTTTCTTGACACCAAGTTCTTGAGTTGAAATGTTATACACATGCTCATGTTAGATGTCTATGAGCTCATCAATGTCATCCACTCTCAGCACTGGTCTTTCAACACCCAGTGGCTCCCCAGTGGTGTATCTAGAATTTGTTTGGCCAGGGGGGGGGGTCAGCTTCATGAAAAGAAAAAACAAGTTAAGACTGGTCTAAAAAACATCTTTAAAATGGCTGAAATAACTGTCATTAAAGTAAACGGTAATAACACTTGGATTTCGTTGTCCATGACGTGTCCGTTACTTAACTAAATACAACTATTTCATTAACGACTCGGAACACAAAGTTTTTTATGAGTAAAAACATAAAGTTTTACCTTACAACCTGAACCGGTTTTCACTTTTAAAAAGTGAACCTCTGAAGAAGCTTTTTAAAAGTGAAAACCGGTTCAGGTTGTAAGGTAAAACTTTATGTTTTTACTCATAAAAAACTTTGTGTCCCGAGTCGTTAATGAAATAGTTGTATTTAGGTAATAACACATTAAAAATATGCATTATTGAACATTCTTTACAAGAAAATTCATCAACAGTTTTACCCTTTGGGAGGTTTGGTCCATTTGTCCATCCCCCCCCCCCCATAAATACGTCCCTGCCAACACCATGTACACACTTGTTTTAATGATATCTGGAGTTGTTTTAATTTTTGGGCATCACTGAGGTGATCATCTTCAGTGCTTGTATGATAACACCGAAACTCAAGTGCCGACTTTAAAACCGTTGTTTTGAAATCACAGCGTCTCTTAACAGATTTTTCCATTCCATTGTGAATTTCCATTGGTGCTAAACTTTTTTAAACAAAGAATTCAATCACAAGATGATGTTTTATTTTGTTTATTTTGCAAAACACGCATGACACATAAATTTTGGACAGCTGATGAACAATGATTAAATTGTCAGATATATTTAGAAATTTTATGAAATGTGTATACATGGAATGTAAGTCTACAACACAATAAAAATTTTAGTTTTACCGCTAAACTACGGATGTTGCTCTATAACTTTTCAACAAACCCTTGTACAACAGATTCTTTTATGTATTTGTAATATTAGTAATGCATTATTTATTTAGACAAGTAAGAGGATTTGTTTATATTTATTTGATAATCAGTTTTAAATATGAATGTTGAATATGAAAGTTTCAATCAGTTTATGTTGATAATGATTATCAGTTTCTGCGCTTACTAGATACACAACAAAATGTAATATGCATTTTACTGTTTTCAGATAAAACCTATGTATGGTGGCACCAGCCTTCCTGATCTGAGCGATGTGGTACCAACTGGAGAGGTTATAGACATTGATGCCCAATATGATACTGCCATATACATTCTTATCATACACATTATCTCTGCTTACCTTTGCTATATTTTTGGTAAGTTTGTATTCCAATATGAAACACACACACAAAGCTCTTGCAGATAACCATTTTTCGTCTGCTTTCATAAGCAGTTTACCAAGTATAGCATTATACTGTAATATCAAATTAAGACATTACCATTTTTTTATAGTACTGGTAGAGACTTTAAAAATTGTTCAAAACTTTAAATATATTCAATAAATTTATATTCAGATTAATAACTAAAATAATTTGGTTAAGTTAAAATACACGATGTATCTGAAACATGAGGGAAATCCCACAAATGGAAAATTCTCAAGGAAATAAAATGCTTATTTACTAAAAACAATACTGAAAGCTGTAGAGATTGTCAACGTTAGAGAAGCTCAATTTGCGCCAGTAGGGAGAAAGGTACACGACAACATTGGTAGGTATACCCACTCCCCCCTACTCCACTCTCGTGTTTCACTGCGCATACGCTTCTCTATCGTTGACAACCTCTACCATGATTTCTTATAGTATAATGTAGAATTATTTCTGAGAGATCAGAATAATTTCATTGCAACAAGCAACAAGCACTAATGCAATTCAGACAAAATAAAAACAATTAATTTATTATATTTACTTTAATGACGTTTACAGTAAGAAAGAAAATAAAACTTTAGTGCATGCTGTAAACAGAAAGTCTTAGTAACAACAAAATTACAATTTAATAAAAAGGAAACGGTACACTGAACTATGAGAAAAAAGAATAAACTGGAAAATAAAATGAGTTGGGATTTTTATAATAGTTTACTACACCTTGAGTTTACAAACATTTTCAGTATTTTTTAAAAATACTCGAAAACTGGTGGTTTTAAAAATATACAATATGCAGACTTTTCATTTGAAATGTTGGTATTGCCGTAGGCCATATTCACAGGAAAGGAAATCAGGGAAGTACCCTACCAAAATTTAGAATAAAAATTTTTCCACAATTGTGGGAGAAAATTAATTTATACTTTTCTGGCAACCTTTGTTTTATTTGTAAAATGTTCAACAAGAGCATTGAACAATAGTTGAAAACTGTATTTCAAAAGCTGATTTCTTTAGAAAAAAAGAAATTTAGAAAAATAAACGCTTTTTTGTCCTCCCCACCCCCTCCCCAAATAAATTTTTAGATCTGCCAATAATTTATAACATATTCAAGTCTGTAGTGTGCAATGGCTAGAAAGTATGAATTTACTTTAATAGGCAGTTGTGAATTAGATACACAAATATCCATCTTACAAAACGTGGACAAATACCACAATGGACAAATACCAACTTCTGAAATAATAGTTAAAGATTTTGAAAAATTTTTTTTTCAATATGAAATTATATAAGTGGTTCAACCAACAACCAACTAATTGAACAAGTCTCTCACTTTAGCAACATACAGTATAATATATCATATGAGAACAATAAAGACATGGGCAATAAATTATTACATAAGTTTCAAATGGTGTGTGACAGCATAAGAAGAACACTAAAAAACAAGATGCGGAAGTTTTACAGCTCAAGTTTTACAAGGTAATGCGTGTCCCTAAGCTTCTTTATGGAAGTGAGTCATGGATAATGAGAAAGAGAGATAAAAGCCCCATACAATCAGTGGAGATGAAATTTCTAAGATCAGTCAAAGGCTGTTCTAAACAAGATCGATTTAGAAATGAAGATATTAGAGAAGAGTTGGAAATATACAGCTTAAATGAGAAAATAGAGTTGCATAGAAGGAATTGGAAGGACCATCTGGAGCATATGGATGATCGAAGACTACCAAAAGTGGCAAGTAGATACAAACCAGCTGGAAGAAGAAGCGTAGGGAGAGCAAAGAAAAGATGGAAATAAATCCTATGAAGCCAGAACAGGTCACCAAAGCCTATTGCTTGTTGTGGAAGAAGAAGAAGAAGAAGAAGAAGAAGAAGAAGAAGAAAAAGCAATATAAAATTAGCATTAAATCTGTAACACTTTAAGTTATAAACATAACTGAGATATTTACTAAGGAATATTAAATATGTTTTGATATATTCTACTACTTTCATTTTAATAACACATGAGATACTGTGAACAAAATTTACTATGAAAACCCAATACAGAATTATCTTATTGTATTGTAATCACAAATACAATCAATATTATAAAGCTTTAGACTTTAGTAGGTACAGTGTTCATTATTCCAATAAAAACTTGTACATTTTATAATTAAGGAATATTAAATATGTTTTGATGTATTCTACTACTTTCATTTTAATAACACATGAGATACTATGAACAAAATTTATTATGAAAACCCAATACAGAATTATCTGATTGTACTGTAATCACAAATACAATCAATATTATAAAGCTTTAGACTTTAGTAGGTATAGTGTTGACTATTCCAATAAAAACTTGTACATTTTATAAGTACTGAGAAGGATAATATCTGTCACAAATCCAACTTTTGTGCAGTGTAACTGTATATGAGCACGTGTGTATGCATGCACATGCATACAGACTCAAACGAAATGCGTAGAGATACTGCTTGCAACCAGAGTGATCAACACAGCCCCCACTCATCTGATATGCCTGACAGTAAATCTACTGCTTAGTAAACAAATCTGATTTGTTATTGTGTTTGTTACAGGTAAATTTGCTTGTAAGATTGTCATCCAAGGCTTCAGTTATGCTTTTCCAGTTAACCTTACAATCCCAGTAACAATATCTTTATTAATCGCTGTCTGCGGGCTGCGGCATGAAGACCTCTGCTTCTTCCATCACAGTATACCAGACTATCTTTTCTTCGAATCACCACCTGTGTATTTCCTAAATGACTTTATTACAAAAGAGGTAACGTATAAATATTTTATAAATTGTTGGTTGGTATAATTTTAGCATAAAGTATATAATCACGTCTGTTTTACTAATACTTTAAAATAAAAAATAAAGGAAGTTTATTACCATGTATTAATTTTTTACATTTAATCTTCTCACAATATTCTTGTTTAATTTTTTTTAATAATAAATAAATAATATTTGCTTATAATCATCTTGTTGGTACATCCTCTTCATTCACTTTGTTAAATATTATATATATATATATATATATATATATATATATTAAAATTTCGCTGTGAACACTTACTTTTTGGTTTTGTTTCCCATACGTTTCAACGTGGTGTTCGTCTTCCTCAGTGGGATTAGAAATACTGAATGTCTGTACAAGGTAACCCACCAGCAACCCCCACCACACACACCTACAACCCATAACGGTTACCTTGTACAGACATTCAGTATTTCTAATCCCACTGAGGAAGACGAACACCACGTTGAAACGTATGGGAAACAAAACCAAAAAGTAAGTGTTCACAGTGAAAGTTTAATATATATATATATATATATATATATATATATATATATATAATATTTGCTTATACAAAAATATATATGTATTTTTCTATATTAACACTGTTTGAAGAGTATAAACTGTCACATTCAGAATGTGTGTGCAAAAATTAATTTTAATGTAATTTTACTTTTATTAAAAACGATTACTTTTCTACTGTTATTCAGATTTTTAAAATTCATACAAACATAAACGTGCTTCTTGAGTAAGCTGATTTTACTAAGGATACATGAAGGTTTTTTTTTTATATAAACATAACATATGGAATTTATAAAATTTGTATCCACAATGATCCCAAATTTACACGTGTTTACAATGACATCGTACAAAAACCAATATGAATTTATTAAAGATATTTTTAAAAAACACTTTGGTATTGTGAAAGTAAAGTTGAATTTTCAGTCAAATATATGCCAACACAATGTGGTAAAAAGCATTAAATTAATGTACATTTGCAGCAGTTAGGTCATATGTTCTCAAAATTAAGGCCGGTATCATTAATGCAGGGTTAATACGGTGTTTTTTACTGCCAAATCATTGTAATTCTGAAATTGTTAGTGACCAACTTTGTCACCATTTATTGCAAAACTGCACTCCACTCTCAATGAAGTCTTTCAGTGTTTCCACCATCTTCAGGTCTTTAACGACAGTCGTTAAACAAAGCTTAAGCGACTAGCAGTTTTGCAATAAGTGGTGACAAAGTTGGTGTTAAGATGACTGCTAATAAAACTAACTTGACTGGAAATTTGAATTACAGTATTAAATTATATATAACACTCTTGTTATATGTAATATATACCAGTTTCTAAGAAATCTGAAAACAGACAGCTTGAAAATGGGTTAAATTTGACCTTGTACTATAAAGGGATCCATATTTCATTTTGTCAGTTTGTATGAAAATTATTTCTTTCGTGTTTTCTTGTTATAAGTACGAACATAATTAATAGTATTAACAGTTAAAAAATGTCAATATTGTTTATTATACCAATTTGGTCACACTGTCATGCACTTTTAACATATTTATGCATACATACTATTTAACAGCGATACTTTAATAAAAAAATCACAAGCTATGATAAACAATTACTTCAAAAAGTTTGGTACAAAGTTCATTCAGAATATCATGGTGAGTAAGTTCAGTGGCGTATCTAGAATTTGGCTTGGGGGGGGGGGGGAACAGCTTCATACAAAAGAAAAAAGTAGTCATATGAAAGAAAAAAGACTAATCAACATTACTATTTTTAAAGTGGCTGAAAAACTTGTGATGAAATCCTGAAATCAGTCCCATTAGAGTAAACGGTAATAACACAATAAAAATATGCGTTATTGAAACATTGTTTACAAGATACTTATTGACTGAATCGATTTTCCTATATTTCATATTTCAAATGTATATGCTAATGTTGTGTAATAAACCTGTTTGTATATTTAAAAAAGAGTTACGGTTATATTAGAGTACATAACTGAAAAAATAATAAAACAGTCTAAAAATTCATCTACTTTTTTCAACCCTTTGGGGGGGGGGTCCAGTTCCGTTCATCCCTTCCATAAATACACCCCAGGGTAAGTGTAGTGGATCATACTTTGAAAAGAGAAAAATCATATAACAACAATGAAAGACACTAATACTGCATGAAAATAAATTTTTTAAATTCTTTTGCGATATGTATTAAACCACGTTTATTATTTGAAGATCAGGAAATAAATCAGTTACACAAGATATTCAGTTAATATTCACTTTGGTTTCAGTTTCTAAATGTTTGCCAGGCAACCACACAGATTCTTATTTTTCAGCCATACACTTAGCCTATACAGGTAGATCTCATTATACGCGGGATATACGTTCTTGAAAACCAGCGCGTATACCAAATTTGTGTAAATCGGGACGTATATTTTATATGGGCAAGTACACTAGGGCATGAATGAAAAAATTAAGTAACTTATTAAAAATGCTTTTTAATACATTTAAATGATCGAAAAAACATACAGTACAGTATAGAAAAGTATTCAAAAATTAAAAATGTTAGTCTCTCTTCAGTTACATAATATCTTCAGGGTCGTCAACATCAGAAGAATCTGTTGAAGTTGTGGTCAGTCTTCCTCCTTTTGCAATTAAGGTAGAACTGGTAGAATTCCCAGGTGACACTGTTGTACCAGAAGTTGGGTTCTTACTGGATGCAGGACTGTCGTTGGAAACGCCATGATGTTTGGTAAAAAACATTTTAATAGATGGCTGTGTCCTCTTCTTTATCTTTTGGCTGTAGAGGTCTTTGTAACATTTCATCACGTGTTCAACTTCCCTCTTCACTTGAGAACTTCTCATTGTGTCGTGATCATGCTCTTCAAAAATAGACATGGCTGAGTCAATCATCTGGAAAGCCTGAGCCATGATTTTAGTTGTGAGCTTCTTCTCAGGTTGAACTTCGTCTATTTCCTCGTCTTCCTGTTCTTTTACAATTCTCTCCTCTTCAATAATCATTAAGTCTTCATTGGTTAGATCTTCTACATGTGAGTTCAATACCTCGCGCACATTTTCTTCGTCGACGTCAGTAAAACCAATGTGTTGTGCCATGTCTGCTATCTCTCTTGTCGCACCACCGATGTCATTTCCCATTCCATCTTCTGAAACAACTCAACAGCTTCAGCCACAGTTTCTTCCAGACACCATTCATACATTGTGGTGTGATTTCATTCCATGAGTCTCAAATCATTCCAATCGCCATATGAATGTTAAATTGACGCCAGAAAGCCTTTATGGTGAGTTTGTCATCGGCGTCACACTGCCCGATAAGCTTTGAAAATGTTCGACGCAGATAGTAGGCCTTAAATGTGGCAATAACGCCCTGGTCCATAGGTTGGAGGATGGAAGTGGTGTTTGGAGGAAGAAATACAACTTGAATGTTTTTGCTTAATTCAGCAATAAAAGGAGGGTGACTTGAAACATTGTCAAGAAGGATGAGAATCTTGAAAGGAATGTGTTCTTTCTCACAGTAGGCTTTCAACTCGTCATTTAGTTCTCTTGTAAAATAGTCGAAGAAAATTGCAGAAGTCATCCATCCCTTTTTATTACACTTCCAATGAACTGGCAGTCGCGACTTATCACAGCCTTTTGGTGCTCTCGGATTTTGTGAGTGGTAGATCATAAGAGGTTTTAATTTGCAATCCCCAGAAGCGTTTCCTCCAAAAAGAAGAGTGCATCGGTCCTTGGCCGCCTTGAAACCAGGCGCTGTTTTTTCTTCAATGGAAATCAATGTGCGGATCGGCATTCGCTTCCAAAATAGACCAGTTTCGTCAAGATTAAAAACTTGTTTAGGTGTGTAGCCTCCATCAGTGATGAATTTCTTAAATAGAGTTCGTGAAAATTCCTCCACTGCAATATGATCGGCGGCTGCTGCCTCTCCCATTAATTTTATATTGTGAAAACCAAAATGCTGCTTGAAGCGATTGAACCAACCAGAACTGGCTGAGAAACATGGCGCATCTTCTGGATCTTTTGTCAGGTCCGCATATAGGCTTCTTGCTTTCGTTTGAATTGCAGTTCCGACAAGAGGCATGTGCTGCAGGTTATGGTGTTCAATCCAGTGGCTTAACATACTCTCCATTTTTTCCATTGCCTCTGATCGAGATTTAGTCACTCTAGTAACACTTAGGTTTGTCAATGATTGAGCACTTCTACAAATTGATTGTGCATTGTTGCGAATAGTTCTTACCGTAGATTCACTGAGTCCCATTGCACACTGAATGTCAATGTTATGTACCCCTTTATCACATTGGTCTAGAACTTCCAACTTCATTTCTAATGAGTGGGATTTTCTCGAACGTTTCTTCACTTCGTTACTCACACTTCTTCTATGTTTATCTGACATTTTACTTGTTATAGCACAACCAACCTTACTGCAACAAGCTTACAAGCAATACTGGCGTCCTCCTACAATCGGAAACACAGTGACAAGGTCACAGTACAGGAAGATGCGCGTGATAGTTGCGCCCTCACAACGGAGCTGTACGCACACTGTACAACCTGCATATGGGTTTGCAGCAGTTCTGGATAAAGGAGCGCTCAATATTCTTACATTACAGCCAATATTTTGACGCTTTTTTGAACTCTGCCCATAAAAGAAAAACAAAGAATTGTTCAGTTACATTAGCAAGCACATACTAAAGTTGTTATCAAAATAATATATTTCTATTTTACAGAATATCAATTAATATCCTTTAGTAATATGCAATTGAAATTTATATGTGTGTGTGTATAAAATTAGGTCACAAAGTTATATAAAAGAAAGCTGTTTTCATTCAGACAACTTAGGAAACTGGATGTCTCAATAATTCATTGCTATCAGATAAGTGAATCTTTTTTCTTCTTTCCAAGTCAAATCATAAAAGCCACATTATATATAATACTTATAAGAGATCACTTTTTGTCATGATATCTTAAATGTTATAGTTTTATAGTATCATATTGAAATTAGTACCCTACTCTAAATATTGATCAGTGTATAAAATGATTCACCAACTTTAGATGAAGTGATACATACACTTTGACTTATTGTATGAATACCATTTCAGCATGCTTGGATCTGGTTATTATGGTTACTCTCACAAACCTGGATCACTTTACACATTTGGACACCAAAACTGGAACGTTTGGCTGCAACAGAGAAACTGTTTGTCAGACCTATGTATGATTCATTGCTCATCGACCAGTCTTTGGGAATGAACAGAAGAAGAGATGATAGCTCAAATGATGTCAAGACTGAGGTATGTAATATTGACAGTCTCTTCTAACAATACCCCTTAATTCTAAACTATAAGTTTTTCATCCCTCAGTGATTATATGGTGAGTAATCAGTGCAACATTTTCTACTAATACTCATTTAGTCACAGAGTTAACGTCATATTATGTAGACCATGATTAATAATGGATTAGGTCTGATAACAATGCTTGTTAATTTTTGCTGATTTTTATAGTAGCAATACATAGAAATCTCACAGTGTTTTGATACCTTTATAGTTCACCTTTGTATTATAGTTTATATATAATATGTTGTTTATGTATTATATCTTTATGTTATCATGAATACCTTTTTATGTTGAAAGTATGAATTTATACAAACTTTTACAAGGTAATTAACTTGTACAATTAACCGGATCTATTATTTAGAACTGTTAATAATATTAGTATTAGTGTTAGTGTTAGTGTTAGTATCTAAGTCATAAGAACAACTTAGATACAAATTATTAGACTTCCAGCCACCAACTTGATAATTACTGTAGCTGTTTGTGTGTAACTGTACATACGAGATTTAATGATAGGCATACACTTTTTCAACATGAAACACTATTATTTAAAAATGTTAGTGTAAAATATTAGCATTCCATGTTGAAAAAGTGTATAGTACATATCATTATTAATACTCGGATGTGTCATGGACATCAAAATCCAAGGCTATGATTTACATATCTCGGAGTGAACCTAGCAAAGACTGGATCAGAGGAGACGGAGATCCAAAGACGGGCCACCATGGCTAACAAGGCATACTTCGCATTGCTGCATCATTTAGGTCTGGGGATATGCACAGGGAAACAAAAATGAAAATATATAGAACTTTCATCAGACCGGTGTTATGCTACAGGTGTGAGGCATGGACAATCACACAGAAAACAGCCGACATAGTAGACACCTTTAAAGGAAAATCCTCAGACACATTATAGGCCCAATAAAAAAAAATGGCTCATGGAGACTGACATACAACAATGAACTGTATCAAATACATAAAGAGATACCAGTCTCAAAATTTATAAGAATGCAAAGATTGCGTTGGGCCGGACATGTTATGAGAATGGAGGATGGCAGGAACCCCAAAAGGGCTCTACTGGGTACATGGGAGGGAATGAGACTTAGAAGCAGACCGAGGAAAAGGTGGGAAGATAGCGTTGCAGAGGACGCGAGGGACATGGGGATAAGAAACTGGTGGAGGGCTGCAATGGATAGAGTAGATTGGAGGCAGAGATTGGTGGAAGCCAGGGCCCGAATTGGGCTGTACCCTATAGGTGGAGGAGGAGTCTAAAATATTATCATTCCATGTTGAAAAAGTGTATAGTACGTATCATTATTGATACTCGGACATGTCATGGACATCAAAATCCAAGGCTATGAAGCTTTTTTTTTAGTTGGTAGAATAATAAATATGTTGAGATACCAGATCTAGCTCAAAGTAATTTCTGTTGTTCCCAAAAGTAAATTACACTTTAAAGTAGACATATTTTGATTAGCTTCATCATAACAAATAATCACAGCTCTGATTATCACTGTGGAAAACAGTTTCGAACTTTCAACTTATTCAAACCTGTTTACATTTGTTCTTCATTTTAGTGTACTTTTTATTTTTTTTTAAATTGTGCTCTTGTTCAATTTGATAGTCAAATGTTAGCTATTTTGTTAGTGTATGTGTTAAGAATAGTAACTGTCTACTTTTAATGTTATAACTAACAGAGTAAAATGTTTTCCAGGAACTGGCTGACAGAGAGAAAGACCCTGATGAGTACTACGAAACTATATCAGTGCACACAGATAATAGCAGTACAACACCACGCACTGTGAAAAAGTCGGACAGTATAACTAGAATATTTGCATGTGTAACTATGTGGCACGAAACTCGAGAGGAGATGATGGAGATGTTGAAGTCCATCTTGCGCTTGGATGAAGATCAGTGTGCCCGTAGAGTTGCCCAGAAGTATCTGCGTGTAGTCGACCCTGATTATTATGAATTTGAAAGTTAGTATTCCTGTACATGAGTACAGTCGCAAGTAGATCAAACCTGGGACAAAAACTTCTAAACACACACACACACACACACACACACACACACACACACACACACACACACACACACACACACACACACACACACACATTGTACACAATTAGTGTTACAGAAATTGTGTTGATTGCTAAAGAGGAGACATGTAGCCAAATGTCGTCTGAATGGGAGGTGGGACAGATATTTGATTGTTTCATTGCCAGCAGAACAGAAATAAATTCAAACAGTCCAACTGAAATTTTAGACCACATTTTTTTTAGTTTAGTTTTTGCTTAGTTCAACCAATTACACAGTTTTAAGAAAGTTATCCTTTTTACCCCATCTTATAAAGTTTCCCATTTTTAAGTGACTTCCATAAGCACTGTAAAGCAGTGCTAGGTTCAGAACATGATAAAGGAGAGGAGATATTTCAACAAATGTTTCTGTCTGTCATAAGTCATATAGTATGAGTGGCTCTGATATTCAATATTTATATCTCTGTTTGAATGAAAATGCATCACATTATGAATTAAAACAGTAGTCTCTTATCATCATATTTATTTTGAAGGACTTATGAATATTTTTATAATGTCAACAACAGCTGGTATATAGATTCTACTCTGCTATAGCACGTTAGCATTTTATGGGGATAATTGTACAGTAATCAGTATATTTTCAGTTGTTTTTAGTTTTATAGTTAGTAGTTGTTTAACCTGTTTGTTCCCAGAACTCTTGTATCTTTAGATATTAACAGAAATTTCAAAACCACTTAGTTTTGATGCGAATAGAATAAAAATTATGTTTATTTTTTTTGGATATAATCCTGGAGGCCAGATAAGCCCTGTTGCAAAAATGTAACACTGGGAACATGAGGGGGCGTCCATGTTTTCTACTTGTTAATTTATATTTTTTTAAATATCATTATAGTATTGACGACTCGGAACACTAAGTTTTTTATAAGTAAAAACGTAAAGTTTTACCTTACAGCCTAAACCGGCTTTCACCTTTAGAAGGCTTCATCAGAGGCTCCATATATTTTTTTATATTCTGCTAGTGTCATAAGTAATTATCGTTACTTTATATTTATTATCATTGTAAAATATTATTATTGTGTATTATCATTGAGATATCTCAATGATAATAGCAATTAAAATCATCAACATGGTCAAATAGGCTTAAAGAAAAATCTAACAATATAACATTTTTCTGATTTTAAATTATTTTTATTTTTCTAAATACAAAAATGATATGAAAAGTAAAAAAAAGGATAAAATAAGAACATAAATAAAAATTAATTATTCTTTACAATATTGAATAAAACACTTTTCATGTAATGGAACTTTTCATTTTAGACATTTTTATTGTCATTGACTTGCAAATTGCATATCTCTTCTTTTTTGTTGATTTAATATAGCATGTCCTATATTGTCATACCGCTTATCTTTCATTTTTCGCATCGAACTGGCTGAAGTTGACCCTAGAAAAACAAAATAATTTTAATTATTGTAAATAGGTCGTAGTCCATATACTAGGTAGAGCGTTAGTGAATAAAGGGTTTCTTTACCTGGTCGTTTTTTGGGTACGCCATATGTTGTAAGTAAATTTATGGCGAGATAATGTCTGAATCCAAGCAGATCTAATTTAGGCTGATCTGGTAGATCTTCCCTCATTCTCCGATACAACATCCAGGCATTTTTCACAGAGATATCCAGCAACCATGAAAAGATGGGCCAGTACCATTTCCTTGAATGTATTCCAGTTCTGTAGTTAGCTACATTCTGGCCCATTCTATCCATCCCTCCCATATTTTCGTTATATCTTTTTATCATGTTAGGTTGAGTGAAGGTAATTTTCTTTTTTTCTTAAAAGGAATACCTCAGAGTGATTTGACACCACTGTAACTGTAGAATTGTCATTCCAACGGCAGACAAACAGAGAATTAACTTCATCATATTTTAAATCGTAAGGTCCTCTCTTAGTCTTAGCCATGTCAACTCTCAGTGGGCACTTTTCAATTCTATTAGACCTTACTGTGCCTGTGAAACCAACTCTCATTTCAGATAATTTGTCAATAAGCTGAAGGGAAGTGAAGAAATTGTCTGAGTATAAAGATGTTGGTATCATTTCACCACTAATCGGCCGAGGTATCTCTTTACAAAACTATAGAATAACCCCACCTCCTAATCCAAATTCTTCTTTGGACTCATTTGTTTTCCCCTTGGTCCCTTGATATATTTCAAAATCAATTATGTAACCAAGCCTATTATTCAAGCACCATGTTTTATACCCAAACCTTATGGGTTTTTGTTGAATATGCTGCTTCATGCTGTGCCGACCAAAATAGGGGATCATAGCTTCATCAATACTCAACTCGCAATCCCAGATGTTGTATTCAAGGAATGCTTTTTTTCAGTTTGTTGATGATAGGAGCGAGTTTATACAATCTGTCACCTCTATCATTCTTATTGTTATCATTGAAATTCAAAAATTGAATGATGGTATTAAATCTGTTTTTCCTGATACTTTTCAATACCAGAATATTTAAAACGTCATCGGCTTCCTCCCAGTAAAGATATCTTCGTTTTTTGTTTTCATAGCCGCTGAGCAAGAGGACTCCAAAGAAAAGCTTCATTTCATCAACTCCTAGTTCAAGCTGTGATCCTTTCTCTGCTGCATATCTCACAGTTTCTTTGACAATAAGAGTCAACATTTCTTCGTAAAAACATAAATTGAAAAAATCAAGAAGGGTCATTGGCCATAATGAATAAAGAGGTTTGAAGGTTTTGATACATTTTTCTTCTTCTATAGTCGAACACAATTGATTATCTTCTGGCATATCTTGAGCAATCCATTTCCTTTCAGTTTTTCATTTTTTTTACCAAAGTCTTCTTTGGTTCTTTTAGCTTAGATTGATGAATTTTTGTTTCTTTTTCAGTAGATGCTGGTGTTTCACTCTGGTTACTTGTTTCTTTTACCTCAGGCATTTCATCAAAAATTGGATCCTTCATTAACGCATCAATATTCACCTCGTCATTTTCAAATAAATGGATGTTATTTTCCCCAATTCTCACTTTTTCATTATCGAATCTGTATAAAACTAATTCGGCTTCTGCTTCAAGTTGCTGAGTATTTAAATTGTTGACAGTTCCCCCTCACCTTCATCACCACTATCCTCATCAGAAAATATCCCATCCCCTGGGGGTGCTATATATAAATCAATATGAGTAGCATATTTTGTCACGTTCGTTTCTTCGAGCATTGACATTAATTTATGAGTTGAACTACATGTCTTGAAAACTTCTTTGGGTGTTTTTTTGAGGTGTTTGAATTTTCCTTTAACTTTTCTCCTCCATAGGTTTTGACAAAGGAATATTTTCCGACATATCAAATCTACAAAAAAAAACTTTTTATAGACATGCCACTTCAAGGTAACTTTTTGAAGATTACATGCCAAAGAAAATTAAAATTAGCTTTCCATTTCAATCAGATTAATAAAAATAATAGGCAAAACCGAAAATAATATAAATTACCAGTGTTGAAGTTACATGGAGGCAATTGAGGCAATGCCTACCCTAAAAAATTATGTAGAAAAAAATTATAGATACGTGTGAACTACGTAGAGTCCCACTGTTGCACTAATCTGTAGATTCCCTGCTAGTAAAATTCTTGCGGCTGTTTGCGGAACCATTCGCTAACAGCAAACTACCTCACCGTCCGATTTGAACCACCGTTCTTTCAGTGATTTGTTAAAAAAATCCAAATTAAGATTTTTGCCTACTCATTCATTAACTACTAGCTTCGCCACTGTAAATTACATCACAAAATTTTGATGCCCCCACTTGTGACCAGTGTTGCGTTTTCACAACATCAAAATTCTATGAGTTATAAAACCTAATCTATAAATTGTATTTGCTAGTTACCTTTTTTACTTCGATCCTGCAATCTCAAAGAATAAGTAATCCAATTTTCAAGCGAAAATAAAAAACACACACAAAGTCAGATAAACAAGAATAAGAAAAAGTAATGGTAACCTCCTGATCAAAATTGCACTCCAAGTTCAAATCTAAGTCATTTGCACTGTGTGGGAGAAAAGAGCAAACTAAAGGTATTTATTGGAAGGAGGGAACTTAAAACTTAGATTCTTGTCACAACATGTTCAATCAAACCACTCTGTGAGTCAACGCTCATGTCTGAACATGAATGGAGGAGGTGTTGCGATAATGCAACACTGGGAACTAATGGGTTGACATAAATCCTTTAGTATTGGTAACATTGGCTCTTGCTATCTAACTGGCTAATAAATGCAGTGTGCTGTTTCAGATGTAGCACAGAGTGGCATCACACTAACATATATGATGATTGGTTGAATTGTTATCCCTCTCACCTAGTGTGTTGTCGCTGTGAGAGTAGCACCATCTAAGTTCCATTAATTGTTATCCCTCTCACCTAGTGTGTTGTCGCTGTGAAAGTAGCACCGTCCAAGTTCCATTAATTGTTATCCCTCTCACCTAGTGTGTTGTCTCTGTGAGAGTAGCACCGTCTAAGTTCCATTAATTGTTATCCCTCTCACCTAGTGTGTTGTCGCTGTGAGAGTAGCACCGTCTAAGTTCCATTAATTGTTATCCCTCTCACCTAGTGTGTTGTCGCTGTGAGAGTAGCACCGTCTAAGTTCCATTAATTGTTATCCCTTTCACCTAGTGTGTTGTCGCTGTGAGAGTAGCACCGTCTAAGTTCCATTAGTTGTTATCCCTCTCACCTAGTGTGTTGTCGCTGTGAGAGTAGCACCGTCTAAGATCCATTAATTGTTATCCCTCTCACCTAGTGTGTTGTCGCTGTGAGAGTAGCACCATCTGAGTTCCATTGAATGTCTAAAAACAATAACTGCAATCATAATGTTTTTGTCAGTATTCCAATAAATAAAGAATAAATTTAAATGAGAAAAAGAAGACTATTATTTTTTGGACATTTATATAGAATGGACGACAATAGGTTGACAAAGCAAATCTTCAAATATCTGTGGGAGAAGAAGTCAACATCAAGTTGGATTAAGGAAGTCCAAAAGGATTTAGAAAAAAATAATATACTGTACATGCAGAAGAAGCAATTGAAGGAGAAGTTTTTCGGGCAAAAGTGATAAAAAAAATGGAGGGAGTCCAGGGTAGGAGAGAGAAAAACACAGGTTCAAAGTGGACTGAAGACAAGCAGAAGAGACACAGTGAGAAGATGAAAGAATATTGGAAAAAAGGAAAGAACAAAGAGTAAAGAATTGAAATTGGCATGGCCGATACGAAAATTTTCCTTAGATGGCCGATACGAAAAAAAAAGAATAAATTTAGACTTATTTTCACTTTTAAAATGTTGTCGTATAATATTTATGTAAAAACTTTCATCTTTGTTAGTTAACAAACAAACAGTCACTGTACATTTAGAACACTAAATTGAGAATACATACAGTTTTGCTTTTAATTTTTTTCATTAAAGTATACTGAAACAGTTATTCCTTGTTATGGAAGGATGACTAAACTTATTACATAAATGTAGCCCAACAATTAACTCTATAGATTTTAACCAATGATTCCTTTCCAACATGCATACAAAATACATTCTGCAGTTAGTAACATGTCACTGAAAATGTTATTAATTTATGACAGTACATACATACCGGTAGTAGTTTAAGTGACAATACTTAGTATCCTGAATTTAACACAGCAAGACAAGCTATAGTCCAAAACTACAAGACCACCCATAAAAAACTTAGTGTTCCGAGTCGGTAGCGATTTAATTATATTCATGAATTTGTGTTTAACATTAGGTGAAGCTTTCCACTCCTCAAAAGACTGGTGTTGTAAAAATTAACATTTAACATTGCACTGTTAAAACTCTCTTTACTGTTAATATGAACACTCTATAATATAAATATCACTATAGTATTGACGACTCGGAACACTAAGTTTTTTATAAGTAAAAACGTAAAGTTTTACCTTACAGCCTAAACCGGCTTTCACCTTTAGAAGGCTTCATCAGAGGCTGCCATAGGTAGCGTTGTCAGTCTTGTTGTTGGCGACGGGATAGTTATTCGAAAGATTGAAGCTGTGTGTGTGTGGTGAGATGTGTTCGAATAATGCGTGCGATTTGAATTGTGTCTGTTCGTTTAGGATGTCGTTTTTATTTGTTTTTGTGTGTTTGTATATTTCTAATTGTTCTAGAGTGTCTAGTTTTCGGCCTTTTGTGTGTACGTGTAGAATGTTCATGTTATTGTCGATGTTTTTATATGTGTGGTTTGCTTCAATGAGGTGGTTTGCAAAGGTAGATTCTGTAGTGGTGTGGAGTGCTTTTGTGTGTTCAATGTATCTCTGTTTGAAGCTACGTCCTGTCTGGCCTATGTAGAATTTATTGCAATTTGAGCAATTTAGCTTGTATACACCAGGTAGATCAAATTTGTTTTGTGCTTTGGGCATGCGTTTTGATAGTGTGTGTTCTGTTTTGTTAGTAGTTTTGTAAGCGATTCTGTATCCTGCTTTTTTGAATTTGTGGGTAAAACTTTACGTTTTTACTTATAAAAAACTTAGTGTTCCGAGTCGTCCATACTATAGTGATATTTAGTTAAGTAACGGACACGTCATGGACAACGAAATCCAAGAATTTAACTCTATAATATATTCATTTTTATACTACTGTTACCATGATTATGCTAAACAATAGTACCAAACCACATTCAGACATGGTATATGCTTGTTTTATAATAATAATAATAATAATACCTAATAATAGTGATTGTGGTACTAGTTAGTGAATCTGCAGAGTAATTTATAGCTGTGATAATAAAAGGCATGGATTAGACTGGTCTGTTCAATCATATACTGTAATATCTTTTTGGTACTTAATTTCAGTTGTAACCATATCAGTAAATAATCATAACTCAGTTTAATAATAAATTGTGATCATTTAGAAGTATACTGAATTCCAAAACGTACTGATAATATATTTTTCATTTTCAGCACATATTTACTTTGACGATGCTTTTGAAATCAGTGATGTGAATGACGATTGGAGTCAGGTGAATCGTTTCGTTAAACTGCTAGTGTCCACAATAGATGAAGCTGCAACACACGTTCACGAAACCAATATACGCATTCGCCCACCGACAAAATATCCAACACCTTACGGAGGAAGATTGGTCTGGACATTACCAGGCAAAACAAAAATGATTGCTCACCTTAAAGATAAGATGAAAATAAGACACAGGAAACGATGGAGTCAGGTAACGACTACAATGTACCTAACATAATCACAATGTTTTTTCTGTCTTGCAATAAATAAAGAATAACAAAATAATTCTTCTGTTGAGACTGTTGTGATGGGAACATTTTATTCATCTTTTTTTGGAGAATTATTTCTGTGTCTTTTTTATTCTGTAGATGAAGTAATCACTTTTATAAAGAAACAAAGATAATAAAGTTTGTGCCTAAGAGTAAGAAATAAAATATGAACTAAAATGACATGGCTAGAAAATAGTGTAACTTTATAAACTATAAAATTTTTCTAGACACTGCCACACTTCATTTTGATGTTTAAATTGACTTCCAAACATTCCGATTTCTTAGCAAATAAATTTGTCTCATTGCAAATGTTTGGTTTCTGTTTTATTACCAATAGAAGTTTTTTCTGTGTAAATTCAAGAATGTTCAAGACAGCCTGTTCTTACTATGGGAGTTTCTGAGACACATGTTTTGAACCTTTTTTTTGTACTAAGAAAGGCCTTGTAAAATGATTGTGGGTTTAACCACCTGAAGAAGAATACAGTAAAGTTCTGATTATGTGTAATTATTTAAGCATCTCACACTTTTTTTGTGAGAAGTCTTTTGCTGAATAAATAAATAAAACTCACTTCACAACTGCAGCAATTCACTGAACTGGTCAAATTACTTTTTCATACAGTATAGGTAAAGTGTTGTTCAGAAAATGTTGACTAAACTGACAAAATTTCTAATTTCAAGTAGAACAAAGCTCATTGCTCTCTGAAAACTTTGTTTTCGGTTCTGATATAACTGTGTCGTTGATTTCATACTAAATCCTCTTGGAGGAATCTTTCTCATCATAGGAGACACCATTATTTTTTTTTTTTACTACAGTGGTAGGAGCCATCGCTATTTTTTATGAAAAGTTGTCTAAATTATTCCTTATTTGGCTATAATCTTTTCTGAAATTTCTTACTTTAATTTTATAGGGAATGTAATGTGTTTCTGAGTGCCTTATACATTTTATTGTACATGAATGTTACAATTGTGTAGGTCATGTACATGTACTACTTGCTTGGTCATCGTCTTATAGAACTTCCAATCTCTGTTGAACGCAAAGAAGTGATTGCTGAAAACACATATTTACTGACTCTTGATGGAGACATTGACTTTCAGCCTCATGCTGTTCGACTGTTAATAGATTTAATGAAGAAAAATCGTAACCTAGGAGCTGCCTGTGGTCGAATTCACCCTGTAGGATCAGGTATATTTTTCTATAATATAAAGTAACTTGTCTTTACATCAAATTATGAAGATGCCATACTGTGTTTCACCATATTCTATAAACATAGAATTATTATAATTTTTAAATGTAAGACAAATACTGTTATCTTACTAGTATTAAAAAAGTACAATTAATAGTGTGTACTGCTTCACACTCAAATTGAATTTATTTTTTGGAGTCATAAGAACATATTTATGTTTGTACGTTTATGCAGTTTTAACACATTGACGCCGATGGACGTCAATTGACATCCTTTGAAAACTTCCGAGAATGCCGATGGACGTTTAAGGATTGACGTCCTGAAGTTTCAGTGTGTTTTTCTTGATTCCATATGTATAACGACATCCTTGAAGCTGTTTTGAAAAGATGTCAGACCTTGTAGTACCCAAATCATCTGCTATATCACATATGCGTTCACTTTCGTAGGTACAGTTGACATGAAACATCGCGCACAAAACTGTTGTGTTAGTTGGCTAAACACCACTTGCGTGTCAAAATGTCAGACAAGCGTTTCTTGTAAAAAGGTTACAAAAGTACACTTTAATAAACCAATATATATTATAAACATTATGTAATGTATTGTTTACCGTTTCTAACAAGTAAAAATCAAATTGCGAGTTTCTAGTAACAACATGTGTTTTGGCCAATTTTCTTTTCTTCCAAAAACATCACTTTTTTGAAACACCACTATGTTAAGGGCCCGGCATCAAAGTGTTAAACATAGTTGTAAACTACAGCTTTAAAACATTTTTACATATCGTTATAGCATATGTAGAATTACTTGTAACAATAATTTTTCCATATGTTAGGTTTGATGGTATGGTACCAGATGTTTGAATATGCTATTGGTCATTGGCTGCAGAAGGCAACAGAACATATGATAGGCTGTGTACTTTGTAGTCCTGGCTGTTTCTCTCTGTTCAGAGGCAAGGCACTCATGGATGACAATGTCATGAGACGTTATACAACAAGATCAGATCAAGCTCGCCATTATGTACAGTACGATCAGGGTCAGTATATAAACTTACACTAGAATTCATAAACATATAGGTGTATATAGGACAAATCACTCCAGAAAATACTATATGTTTATTTGATTTTACAAATATATATAATTAGATTTTCATCTTTCTATAACTAACATTTTAAGCTTCAATAAATATATTAAAAAATTTTAGTTAAATTTTAATGGTAATTTAGATCTATTTAACTTATTTAGATTGTATAATACATTTTTTAACATATTTATATAATAGATCATTATTTTCTGTTTAGATTATGGTCTCATTTTATTTATCCATTTCTTTTATAGAAGTAAAGTTGTCATCACGAGGTAACAATTAACATAACAAAAACTATCACAAGGGTTAGGTGACTATTACCATTGTTACTAAACAATCTGTGGTCATTAGCATAGCACATTAAATACAAACTCAGCCCTTTCCAAGATTTGTTTGCTAACAAGAATGAACCATAAAAAAAAGTAATAATAATAAAAAACCATCACTATTGACAAAGTTTAACTTTACACCTGAAGATGACCACAGATTGTTTAGTGGTCGAAATCTGTGATAAATTCCAGTGATGCTAATGGTCTGACCTAACCCTTCTGTTAATGTTCATGTATCATGTACCATCGAAAGTTAGATTTAAAGATCGTATAACAAAAACTGTTTCAAGTTCAAACTTGTTAATGTTATTCAAATGTTCCAAATGTATTGCTACCCTATTTATGTTAAGCATTCATTCATTACACCCTTGTATCAGGCAAGTGTATGTGACAAATCCTTTTTCTACATTCCTCTCCTGGCTACACAAGTTGATTCATTAGGCTTATTATTACACTAATTCTAATGTGAGTTTGAGAGTCCCTTTAGTAAACAAGTACTCTTCATCAAATGTCATCATTTATACATACTAATGACATTAATACACAGACATTGTTTTGAATAAATTAAATGTACCTACCTTATTTTAAACACTGTATAGTATTGCTACTGATTTGTGCAGGAGAAGATCGATGGCTGTGTACATTGCTACTACAGAGAGGTTACAGAGTAGAGTATTCAGCTGCCAGTGATGCGTACACACATTGCCCTGAGGGCTTCAATGAGTTCTTCAACCAGAGACGTCGGTGGGTACCTTCCACCATAGCCAACATTATGGATTTGCTTATGGATTACAAAAAGACTATTAAGATCAACGATAACATCTCTCTACCTTACATCTGGTATCAGGTATGCATCGTAAACATTCACATCCACATTTCACAGTACGAAATATGTTTTTGCTTTTTTTTCCTTTCTCAGTTGTCCATCTCACAAAGCTGTGCTATACAAAAACTTCACTATTTATATTAAGAAAATATGTATCCTATTTATTATTATAGGTCTTTGTTATTTATTCTGTAATGTTTTTTAGGTCAGGGTAGTGGAATATCAAAAATAATAAGTTTTGTAGTAAAACTTCAATTCAGTAGTGTTCAAATCAGTTAATTATTCAGCAAAATATTTTATATAACCTTATTAAGAAGCAGGAACAGATGAAAGGCTCATCTGTGAAAGGCTCAGTAACTAAGATTTTGTTCCAATATTGGAGTCAGAAGTGTGACCTCTTCTTTGTAACCATTGTAATCACTTCAGTTAGTAAACTGAAAATGGATTTAGGAAATTATGAAAATTAATGGAAATGGAAATTATAGTAGAGAAGAAAATACTTTAACAGACTTGAATGAATAGAGCCTATATTGAGAAATTGTGGTACTTAGAATCAAACAATATTTGATATAAAGAAGTACGTATGAGGACTGGAAAATTCTGGAGATCAAGATAAATTTAATTACCCGTGTTCAAGTGTATTTTAATTACAAGATGTTAATACTATTACTGCTTTGCTTACTATTTTTTGAATTATAGAATTTTTGTATAACCTACCTCTAACAAACCTACTGTACACCAATTTAAATACAACTACTTTATTTTGTAATCAAAATTAAGTAATTACAGTAAAAGTTATCTTAGCCTTTTTACTAGTAATATAATGCAACAGTACAACCATTAACGGTACTGTGCATTGCCAAAATAAATGAAATAAATAATAAAAATAAATAAATATGAATTAATAAACATGGTTCAGATTGCATAAGCTGGATCGTAGTTAAAAATAGGGAGTGCATAATTCATGCATGGACATGCATTTTTGACACACCTGTCGCTAGTGTTGTGTACACGTGTATTTTGTTTGTGTGTGTGAAGCATGTCCATTCCTGAAATGTAACCAACCCTTTTTAAGTAGAATAGTTGTATGTTTTATTTTAATTATAAGAAAAATATGTACGATAGGGTAAAACAAAAGACACCAAAGTGTATAGAAATTAAAGGTGAATAAAGTGTTAAAAGACCGTACCAACGTGACGAAAGGTGCAATTACTATATGTAAAAAATGAATAGCTCTTTTTGTGATTAACATAAAGAAGTGTAATTTACGTATAGTAATCATACAAAAATTAGTGATCGATTGAGCATCGAGTGATGTGAAACAAACTTCGTAATTCATGAAGATAGGTGAAAATTGTGAATTGAACCAGAGTGGGAGAAGTGATGCTTCGACAGAATCTGACAGGTTAAATATTGTTCAGACATGAGTTTTTGGACGACCTGACTATAAATACCAGGTCGCACTAATAAAGTTTCTTCTTCTCGATTCAACTGTTGCCACAGGAGGCTATGTCATTTGACGACGCTAATTCACATCTATAGTAAGAGTCACAGGACAAACTAGATGTCCAACCAGAGCAGCAGAGTACATATGATGAAGTCTATGGACACACTGGCAGCATATGATGTGAGGCGAGATGACTATTAAACAATACATGCAGTGGAACACGACCAGAGGACCAGAAGGACACGGAGAACATGACCAGAGGACCAAAGGAGGATGTACGGATTATTAACCACGTCAAACGAGGTGATAAAAAAACATTGTAATTACAGACATTTGAAAGACACTAATTAAAGTTGGAATGAAAGACATTCAACCAGTATTAAAATAAATAAATTTTACATAAATGTAAAAGCAGAATAAAAGTTAGAATAATATTTCTTGTATTAAAGTTAGTAATGGAGAGTAACGTAAATGATAAGAGAAATATTTAATTTTTGAATTAACGTAATTAGTAAAGTCTTGTTGATAAAGGAGAATGCATATGCAGTAGAAAGTTAAAACAAATTAATATAAAAGAAATTTGAATACAAGTAAACTCATTATTGAAGCAAATTAATCAGCAATTGCAAAAAGATGAGCACACAATGAGTAAGCCGAGAACAAAATAAATATTTAACTAATTAAAATTAGATAATAAGATTTATGTATAACTTGTGTATGTAATTTATTAACAATAAGTGTGTACGAAAGATTCGTACAAACGATATAATAATGAGTCAACATTTAATATGCGAAATGAAAGATTTTGTTTAATAAATAAATAATGGAACAATTTTAAACTTAAATAACGTATCATCTTCTTATTACGATTACACCCATGAATTCAAAACATTATATAAATGCAAATCCTGTTGTTATAATATACTATATAAACACAATTGATTGTTTAGATCATGTTGATGGGTGGTACTATCCTGGGACCTGGAACTATATTCCTTATGTTGGTGGGAGCGTTTGTGGCAGCATTCAGAATTGACAACTGGACAAGTTTCTACTACAACATCGTACCGATTCTCTTTTTTATGTTTGTTTGTTTCACTTGCAAAGCAAACATCCAGGTATGTTACCATGTGGGTGTAATTTGACAGTAGCTGTCACTAACTAAATGTGCTTGCTTTATAAATGTTAAACTTGTGTGTATAAGCATTCTATGTGTACAAGGAAGCTGTGTGTAATAATATTCATGTTTAAACATACCAGTAAGCTCCCTGAGTTGCTGAGCTTGCTCGTAGTTTTAAACAAAGTGTATTTATTATTAAATTAATTTCAATATTAGATAATACTTTGATTATAGAAAAAATTACAAAAATTCCAGTTAATATACTATTTCTTTAGTAATATACGCATAACAATTGTAGAGCACACAATCATAAAATAAACACTAAAAATTTGAATCATTCAGATTTGGGTTACAATTTCTTTTCGCCTGGCAGTTTGATCTGTTTATGGGCCCTGGAGTCCTAGATTTTGAATTTCCAAAACTTAACACTATATTCATGTTAAAATTACCCACATACATTTCTGGTATTTTATCAAAACATTTACCACTTTTTAGAGCATCCAAAAATTTTTAAATTTATAAAACAGGCCACTATATTTAGAGTTTGGTTAAAATTCCCTTTAGAGGTTTTGTGACTTTCTCACAATTTTGACCCCTTGCATTTTTGCCTCATGCTCCATTATTTTTTGGAGGAGGGGGGTCAGTCTCAGAAACAATAGGGGTTTGTAAGATAAACAGTTTGAAAAACATGCCAACTTTTAGGAAAATTGGTTTATATGTTCAAAAGTTATTGTGAGACGTGTCCCAAATAGATAGATAGACAGACAGACAGACAAATGCCACAGTTAAAACTAAGAGCTTGCTTTGCTCATTCATTGAAGTATAAATTAAAATTTCCTGTAAATTAAAAATTATATTAACTATATAAACATTTTAAAATTTGTGTGAACAAATTTATAAATGATATGTTTAATCAGATACTATTATATATAGCTGTGATGGCTGTTAATTTACATTAGTAGCTGTATCAGAATTTACTTTTGATATCACTAAGTTAATTGTAAAATGTATTGTCTGAGGTGTATTATTATGTTGTAAATGGTAGAATACTATTACTGTACTGTTACATGTAATGCGTAAATTATCTGGTTGTGTTGCTTTTGTGTTGCATTGTTCCTGTCATGTGTGTTGTTATTTTTGTTTGCTTTCAGCTCCTTGTGGCTCAGATACTGTCCACTACTTATGCTTTGATCATGATGGCTGTGTTTGTTGGTACAGCACTCCAGTTAGGCGAGGACGGAGCAGGGTCACCTTCAGCTATTTTCCTGTCCTGTATGACTGGCTCGTTCCTTATAGCAGCCATTCTTCATCCTCAAGAATTTAATTGTATTTTACCTATACTAATATATTTCTTGTCGATTCCATCTATGTATCTGTTGTTGATCCTTTATTCCATTATAAATCTGAACGTTGTCGCTTGGGGTACTCGTGAAGTCCAGGCCAAGAAAACAAAGAAGGTTTGATTTGACTTGTGTTTAGCACTGCTGTGTGGTGGATGGTACAGCTCTGGTTGTGGACAGCCACTGGTGATGGTGGTCAAGAGGATATCACAGTTTTGGTGGTTGGATTTGTTCTGTTTTTTTTTTTTTAGATAATATATAACTACTTACTATATAGCATTATGCATAACAGTTCAGGTAACACAATTATACAGCAGTTGTTGTAAATGTATCGTGGCTAATGTATATATAGTAGTTTTATTAAAAATGACCCATGTTCAGCCCCATTATAGTTATTGTCACATTTAATAATTATCATAAGAGGGTAATGGGCTTAAGTATATTATAGGGAAAGTCAGCAAATAAAGATATCAAATTATGTAAAGCATAGTAAATACACAAACATACTGTGTATGCCAGATGTTCAAAAAAACTATGTTCAGCAGACCTCATGTCACTGGACTGTTTGATAGAGAGGTAACTACGACAAAGTTCACATCATGTTCAAAGTTCTGTTTATGGGAACAGATATATCATTATATTAATAATACCGTACACTCTCACTAATCCGGCAGATATCAGACTAGGGTAGTGCCAATTAATGGATGGTTATTATAAAAAAAAACATTTAAATGACAAAAAGTAGTGTAGTGTACATAATGGTAAAACATGAAAAAACACACCTGATTAAAACATTAGATTAAAAATATAGTAAATTGTCTTCTATTTTTTTTCTTAAAATTATTCAAATTAGTTTTATGTTTATAATTTAGTCAAATGTAGGAAAAAATGAAACTCCAGAGTAATGTAGTGTACTATTCCATTAGAATAAAAAAGGTGTCAATTTTCTTCTGTTCCTTGGCTTGAATCAACACTTTTAATGCCTTTTCTTGCAGTTTTTTCAACACAAAAGTTTCACAAGCAGACATGCCATTTTCTTCTGCCCACTTAACAGAATTTGTGAAGGCGTCCACTGCCATATCATGGTCTAGTGTATGAACAGCTATAACTGCTTCTCCCTCCTCCTCCTCCTCCTCCTCCTCCTCTTAGAGAAGATGACCAGAGGGTCATCGCATCGACTATTTCATCGTCTGTCATAAACTGGTTTTTTCATCATCGTCACCCAACAGCCACTTGTTTGCATCGTCATTGTCACATAATCTGTTTTGTCTACTAGTGACGACATTTTGCACTCACAAATTACATAAACACAAATAAGTACGCCAACAGAAAAAACAACTGCAAATAAATGGCACTATACACAGTGAGGGACTAATGATGCAACTGATGAACTGATGTCTATAGTCAGCGACTTGTTTCCCCATCCATGCTCGCCAGCACCCGCCTGAAAACACCAGGCTACTGGAGGAGGCATACTACTGGAGTGCCGGATTACAGAGGGTGTACTAAATTTAAAATAGAAGTGCAGGGTACAGGGTAGGGCAGTCTTTACTCATAGTCATACACAAGCATTTGAGACATCTGTTCCTGCTCATGGGTACAGTCAAAACGTGTAGCAGTATTTAAAGACATTCTGGACCATGTCTTAATGACCCGGAAAATTTTGACAGCATAACCACTGGGTGTGAAAGCCTGCATTGCAAAATAAAAAGGGGGGAAATATGCCTACCTTACCAAAAGTTCAATTTTGGTATGTTAAGTATAAGATTTATGTAACGTATAACTCATTAATATACATTAAAGTTTTTTTCTGTGTTTTGATACATGAAAATTTTCCAGAATAGTGACTGCTCCAGAAATAGTGAATTTCCAGAAATTTTCTTTTAAATGTGGCTGCTCATCTCAATGAAGAGGGTTATCAAGAAAATTGACTTATCTAGAAAAATGCTGACACTGATTATATAAAATAATTGTAAAAGTGAAAAAAACAATATAGCAGTAGACAATATGTTAATGGCTTTGTAGCTAAGGATAAAACTGAATGATAGGGACAAATTAGGTTGTATGTAAGAAAGATATGACTCTCTTGACCGCCTGGGTGTACTTCTTAAACTCAACGGATTGTATAATTTTGAATGAGGCTGCTATTAAGTATAGGCAGAGTACAAAAATGTATATAAATTAGAACACTAAAGAAATCAGTAAGGTATAATATTAAAAAAGCCTTGGAAAACATTTAAAGTGGCAATTAAATTCATCAGAATTTGTTTTATGACATAATTTTAATAACAAAATGTGTTAACGGTTGTTTGAAAAAAATTTATAATTTTATAATGTTTAAGCTATTTATTATTCGAGTTTTTCTATAACTTATGACATTATTATATAGTGGAGCCAACTGATAACACAGTGAGATTGTGGGTTTGACTACCAGTCTTGAGCTGGTATGTTTGGTGCTTTACAGGTGTTAAAAATTAAAAAAATTAATTACCTGCTACCATTTTTGTATGAGCTTAAAAATGATATGTAATCTGTATTAATTGACAATTCACATGCTTATTGTTTATAGACAAAGTTGGAACAAAATTTAAGTGAAAGGGCGCTGATTGTGAATTATAATGTTATGCATTGCAATTATTTTAATATAAGCACAATGTAATATGCATGACTAAATTGTTTGCATTGATAACATTAGCTTAAGGTGGCGCTGATACTTGGTTCAGGCTATGGTCTAATAATGGTGATAGTACTTGTTGCAACACTGATCGAGATGCACACTTTACCGTGGCAGACGCCTTC
Organism: Magicicada septendecula; assembly: GCA_034769895.1. Taxonomy (NCBI): domain Eukaryota; kingdom Metazoa; phylum Arthropoda; class Insecta; order Hemiptera; family Cicadidae; genus Magicicada; species Magicicada septendecula. Next base: position 80,683,279 of record CM068371.1, on the reverse strand, counting down.
TACAATGTTCATTGCATTGCTGTTAGTAGAGATCCTCATCACGGCACTGCTCCATCCACGAGAGTTCATGTGCTGCATATTCATTTTAATATACTACCCAGCTATCCCTTGCATGTATCTTTTCCTCATCATTTTTGCCATATATAATCTTAATGACATCACCTGGGGAACAAGGGAACAGAAAAAGTCGGATAAGGTATGATTTATACTTTTCGCATAAGCTGTTTGACAACACATTAAATACAAATGTTCACATGCATGTTAATTAAGTAAATAATTTACACTTCATAACCTAAGCATATGCTGATTATTTTAATCATATTTATATAGTTTTAAGTAATTAACACAAAACATATGTCCTGATGTAAATGAAGCGAGACAAAATTATTATAGATTTAGAAATGTTCTGTGTGTGTGTGGGGGGGGGGTTGAAAGAGGGTGAGATAGGAATACAGAATAATATTAAATGCGATGTTTTTTCATATTTTGCATTTACAAACTTTAATATTCTTGGATTTTGTTGTCCATGACGTGTCCATTGATTAACTAATTATAAGTATAACACTACTGACTCGGAACACAAAGTTTTATATTGGTAAAAATGTAAAATTTTTATCTTATAGCTAATTTTACACTCCATTACCGAATCTACCTTTGCAAAGCACCTCATTAAAGCAAACCACACACACAAAAACATCGACAATAACATGGACATTCTACACGTACACACAAAAGGGCAAAAACTAGACACTCTAGAACAACTGGAAATATACAAACACACGAAAACACATAAAAACAACATCCTAAACAAACAGACATAATTCAAATCACACGCATTATTCGAACATATCACACCCCACACACACAACACCGATCTTTCAAAAGTCGATACCGTTGCCAAAAACAAGACGGACAGCCTCTGACGAAGCTTATAATAAGCAAAAACTAGTTCAGGCTATAAGGTAAAAATTTTATATTTTTACCAATATAAAACTTTGTGTTCTGAGTCGGTAGTGTTATACTTATAATTAAACTTTAATATGTTTCATGTCGATGTTGTCTTATGTGCTTAATTTTATCCATATATGAAAATAATTTTTATCAATAGAAACTATTATGGTCACTGTTTTTGTTAATTTTAGGCCATTGCTAACAGTATGAATTAAATGATTGAGTTAGTTTTCAGTCAATTAATGGAAGTCTGAATTAAAATTAATAGAATACAATATTAACTTAATGTTAGATTATTTTATTGAATAACACTTTTCAATAATGCCTACATCACTCTTATCTTAGATCCACAAAAGAAATCTTAATGAAATCCTTATGCTTTTTATAAATTAAAAAAGTTTTAATAATAATGTTGTTTTACATTATTTAAGTAATGTGAGTTTTTAATTTCATGAAAAAAAATATAATGCAGATTACTGAAATACAGTAGAACCCCATTAATAAGCTCGTCAAGGGATTGTGGTTTAAACGCTTAATAAGCAGGACAGCACTATAGACGGGAAATGATTTGTGAGATGGGAAAACAATTTGGACACCACTTCATAGGAAACAATTTCAGTACTGTGTTTTATTATTACTGTATTTTATTTTACTGTATTACAGTATTATTATTATTACAGTACTGTATTTATAATTACAGTATTGTTCATTAGTTACAATGCAAAATGCAAATTCTAGCTCATTTCCTATTAAAAGTCTTTGATTGATGTTTGTCGAGTGTGTGTACTACTGTTATGAATGATTACATTTTCTATGCGGTTTAACTAGCTATTCATGTCACTTGATACGCCGCTAGGAGTAACAGTGGTATTGTATTTTCGGAGCAGATTTATTGCTCTGAGAGCTTCATTTCGTGTGGGGACATTTTCCTCCTCAGATTCAATTTCCTCATCACTGTCTTCATCTTGGACGGTAGCGGGAGCATGATCCGCAATCATGTCGTCGACATCGCGGATTTCTGATGTCACTAGACCATTGTCAACTGATACAAAATCTTCCAAGTTAACATCTCCTAACTTCTCCCATACAGCAGCCCAATCCTCGTCATTATCAATTGTGAAGGGGCATTTGTTTCACTGGGTGTTACACCATGTCCCTAAGAAATTAAAAAAAGAAAATTAACCCCCTGTTGAAACAAAAAAAGTTTTATACAGAAGCTCGATAATAGCCTAATCTAACAACATTTAGAATCTTACCTTAAAAAAGCCTGCTTTATTGAAGCAATTAGCGATGGTCTGTGAATCGATCCCTTCCCATGCAGCGGAGATGAAATTCATTGCGTCCAATAAGGTGATGCGGTTTTCGGCTCCACTGTCAATGCACTGCAGATATTGTAGAACAACACGCTTTCGATAAAAATGCTTGAGCACTTTTATGATCCCCTGGTCCATTGGTTTCAGTTTACTGGTTGTGGTGGGAGGCAGGAATGGTTCTCTACATTTTTCAGATTCGCATTTTTCGGGTGAGCTGGACAGTTATCGACAAAAAGCAGGATTTTGCGATTGGTTTTTACCATTTTTTGGTCTAAGTCTTTGAGGCAAGTGACAAACAAATGACCAGTCATCCAGGCACGTGCTTGATTTTTGTATTCACAAGGCAGTCGTTTAGTGTTTTTAAAACATCGGGGTCTAGGTGACTTCCCCAACATTAACAGTGGTAATTTTTCAGATCCATCAGCATTTGCAGCAACAAGCACAGTTACCCTTTCTTTGCTTAATTTGCCACCGTGACATTTCTCCCCTTTGAACACATATGACTTGTCAGGCATTAAAACATAAGCCACATTTATCCGTGTTAAACACATTGTGTGGCGCATAATTATTAATGAGCCTAGGTAGCACTTCACTTTGCCAGTCATTTACAACACTGTCACTAACTGACTCTTTTTCACCACTGATTTGCCGATACACTATGCCATGCCTTTGCTTGAATCTATCAAGCCAACCATTCGAAACAGAAAAGTCTGTGTTCAATTTGCCTACTATTTCTCGTACTTTCTCTTGTATGATTGGGCCACTTAATGGAATTGAAGCATCACGGGATTGGTGAATCCATTCAATAACAATTTCCTCGACGTCTTCATATTTCCCGGATCTCACTTTCTTACATTTGCAACCACCCTTCGCTGCATCGGTAATAGCATCCCTATTTTTTATTATTGTTCTTAAGCTGGATGAAGGGATTCCCACAGATTCAGAAAAATCCTTTTGATTCAGTGTAGAATTTTCTTCGTACTTACGGAGGATTTGTAATTTTTCACTTATAGAAAGAGATTTCCGCTTTGCCATTTTTACACTAATCACAACTGCACTGCCAAGAATTCAAAGAACGACTAATAAGAAAGGACAGAAATGTACTGTATTGACAGGGAGACTTTTAAGTGTTAAATTCCTTTCATGCAAAGGAAAGTACCGTTAGGTACAATTCCCGACACTGCTGGCCGGAGAATTTCTTCAGGTCTGGTGGAATTCCTTTCGTCTACTTGGGGTGTAATGACCTTCAGTACAGTCAGAGCAACAATTTCTTCACCACGCTTTCAAAACATCTCAAATACAGTACTGTTTCACAATTTATACGGAATTTTCCTCAATCGACCAGGGAAAAAGCGCTATAAGAGGGACTTGGAAGCATTATAAGAGGTTAAAATTTAAGGGGTATGTATATGAAACGTCCAGGGACCGTATAAAAAGAGCATAATGGATGGCATAGTGTTATAAGCGGGAGCGTAAATACGAGGTTTTACTGTATTTAAATTTGTTAAATTAGCAATGTCTACATTGTTTTCTGTATAATGGTCATATATGTAACCATATATGTAAAATGGTCATATATGTATTCATTTTGTTTTATTTTAAATTCATTTAAAACTTATAGCTGAATATATATACAGACTTTATATTTTTATTGTTTGTATTTGCAATTTCTTTGAACATCACATGTATTATTAAAAATGTAACCTAATACTGTCTATGTTCGTACAGGAATTAGAACAGGAGAAGAAAGAAGCTGAAGAAGCAAAACGTAAAGCAAAGAAGAAAACATTACTAGGTTTCTTACAGAACAGTAACTTTGCGAACAATGACGATAATGACGAAGGATCGTTTGAACTTAGTTTTGCTGGTCTTTTCAAATGCATGTTCTGCACATATCCAAAACCGATTGACGAAAAACAGCAACTCTTACGCATTGCAGAATCACTTGACGAACTAGGAAAAAGACTTGAAACAATTGAAAGGTAACATACATGATGACATGTTCATTAGTTGATGCTAGATAAGTGAGTAATACCATATAGCTAAGCATGACACATAAATGAGTTACCACACCCGACGTCAGAAGTCAGTTGTGTACTGAGGAGACACAGAGTATACAGATTTTATGAATACAGTGGGGTACAGTGGGGTCTTGTACTTATGAGAGTACAGTGAGGTCTTGATTATCTAAGTTAATGTGAACCACACCTAGATCAGATAATTGAAAATTCGGATAATCAAGGAAATAGCAAAAAAAATTTAATACCATAGAATTCCATTTATCCGAACTAATGTTTCCCAGACTTAATACGGATATGCAGAAATTCGGATAATTGGAACAAACATAAGAAAAAGATTATGTTATGAAAGAAAACGTGAAAATTGCTGAAAAATCACTTTTGTTTATTTCTATTATGTGAGTACAGTATCTTAATAAAAACCAGGTCATGCGTGTTTTGCAAAATGTTCACTTTTACTACAAAAAATTTAAAATAATACTCACACATAATTATGATTTTTTGGTTGAACATGGTTAATTGTTTTGACGTAGAAACTCATTTGCGTGCAGCCAGGTCCTGGCAAGAAGAAGCTGCACATGGTCGCATCAGGCTACCGTTCCATCCACTTTAAGGCAGTGTGAAAACAAGCAAATGCCTCACTCGCCGTAGGTTCCTTTTCCGGTTCAACTGAAACAATGTTGTCATTGTCTTCGTCCACCTGCTGATATTTATCGTTACACTTTGGATAATTTTATCATCGTCTAAAATTTGATATCCAGGGTCGCACTGCAACCACTCCTTTATGTCTTCCTTATCACATTCGGAACAGCCAGGAGTTTGTATAATGGCTTTCTGGATATTTCAGTTGATACAGCTACATTTTCTTTGACACTTTCATTTGCTCTTTTTTACTCTTCCTTCTTGTTCATTGTCTCTTCTTTTTCTTCCTGGATTTATTGTTTTGTCGAAATTCGATTAATTTTATTCCATGCCATTTCCTGATATCGATTCGGATAACTGGAGTTCTACTATAATTAGTTTACATGTTTGTTAGTCAGTAAAATGCTATATAATTGAACTTTTGTAAAGTAGTAATCTATAGTTTAAAATAAATGCAGATGAACAAAAATGATACTAAGAAAAATAATTTAATTATGTAATATTAATTTATGTAAAATAAATTATGTATGCATTCAGTATAAATTTACTAAAAAAACACTGAGTGTTTTGATGATTGTCTGGTTCTAAGTACTATTCGCCATTTTACTTACTGCGATGTATCTACATCATTTTAATGAATACTAGGTGCTTGAGCTTTGGATTGAAGCTCTATACTGGACTCGTCTTTTAATTGTTTTGTTCTGAACCATTTGCATCAGGCACTATCCAATTGATCGGACTTTTATTTTTTAATTCTTTCTTGTATTTAAATATTTTATTTGGGTATGGTTTAAGAAAAAGATTATACTGTCTGTCTTTCAGAAGGATATTTATGAATTTCAGTTTAAATATGTATGGAAACTGAAAGTCATTAAAATCAGGAATTAAAAGTCATTAATGAATTGACTTATAAGTAAATAAACACTTTTAAAACATAGTATAGTTAAATCTAATAATTTCTGTGAAAATATTCAAAATTTGTTCTTCAAATAGGGTGATGGATCCACAAGGCCACATGCCTGGAAGAAGAAGAACTACATCATCAAGCAGTCATCATAATAATCATTTGGGTGCTCTTCCTGAAGATCCTGCAGAAGAAGATCAACTTGACGATGACGATACTGACACTGCATCCACAGGTGCTCAAACACCTCAGTGTTTGTATATTATGAAAATTTAGTTTGAATATTAATTTTTTCTTAAATTCCAATATGCATAGTGTCTCCAATATACATAGTGACACCTAGAGGACTGAAGAGTATTATTTCTCTTTCTACTACTTCAAATCTTTTTTTTTTAATGAAATATTCTTTTCACTTTACCAGCCTCTTTTTGAGTCAACTGTTCATCAGTTGTTAGTATAGTTGTTAGTTGTTAATGTAGTTTCATTATCAACAGTAGTCTGTATTATTTATACACAAACAGTGTTATTAATTATATTAATAATAAATATAATAGTATTAATCAAACTCATTTAAATTGGTGAAAGTTGTTTAACTTCTGTTCCTCGTGTTGTCCATAATATCAGAACCAAAAATGGAACGAAACGATGACATCAATCCATTCTGGATTGAGGACAGAGATCTCAAGAAAGGACCAGTTGCTTTCATGTCTTCTGCTGAGAACCAATTCTGGAAGGACCTGCTGGATAAATACCTGTTTCCTATAGATGAAGACAAAGCTGAAAAGGTAATGAGATGGTTTATTCTTTTGAAGTTTTGTATTTAAGCAGTATAGTATGGGCAGCATTTTATAAGACATAAATAAGATTACATGTAACTGACAAGTACCATATTTTGAACTTGTATTGTTTTTCTTTCAAATTTATCAAACAATATTAACCAGTATATTATGTTGGTCCTATTAAAAGTAATAATTAAATATGAAATTTATAAATAAATAATATATGATGTAGATGATGATAGTTAATACTATTGATACACTGTAATATTCAGAAAATAATAAAAAATATATTCTTGTACAAAAATTTTTATTATTAGGGCCTATTAATAATAATAATATAAAAAATAATAAATAAATAAGTAAAATGTTTCTAAAATTTTCAATATATGTTAGTAACAAAGTATCAAAGAGTAAAAATAATAAAATTATTCAAGTATTTAAAAGGATATTATTAATCAAAATTAATTAGTTTGCACATTAGATTTTTGAAATAAATTATATTTATTTGTATTTAAATAGTCTATAGATAAGTCTCTTGAGTTTTATGTAAAAATTGTACAACACTTATTAACTTGTTTGTTTATTCATTCCATTTAGAGAAGTTACCCTATCTCAAAAATATTGTTTTGTAGTTATTGAAAAATGTGCATGGCAGTTAAAGAGTAAGTATTGTCTACTTACTTACAATTTAATGGGACTACCTACAAAATATTTCAAGCCGACACAACAAACAAGAATGTTTGGATAAGTGAATTTCTGTGTGTGTGTGTGTGTGTGTGTGTGTGTGTGTGTGTGTGTGTGTGTGTGTGTGTGTGTGTGTGTGTGTGTGTGTGTGTGTGTGTGTGTGTGTGTGTGTGTGTGTGTGTGTGTGTGTGTGTGTGTGAGGGCGTGGCGGAGGGAGAGGGGGAAGGGAGAGAGAGAGCCTAATGTTTGCTTACATATAAGTAATTATATTAAAATAAGATTAAGTAAAATGATAATCTTTCTTAAACATTATAGGACATTTGAAAGACTTTTGTACAGTGTTTTATTTTCATTTAAAGTGTGAAATTGAACAACAGAAATAATTTCTGTTAAAACAAATGAAAATAACATTTGCTTGGTAAATTTATGCAAACTAATAACAAGAGAAACCAATACCTGAGTTAAATGGTGGCTTTTGTCGTCGCCACACATATTTTTTAGGCTCGAATAGCTGGTGATCTGTTAGAACTACGCAACTCCTCTGTGTTTGGATTCTTCATGATCAATGCACTGTTTGTAATGATTGTGTTCTTACTGCAATTGAACAAAGAAAGTTTGCACGTCAAGTGGCCGCTTGGAGTCAAGACAAACATTACCTATGATGAAACTACTCAAGAGGTAAGCCGTTGTGGTCTTACAATGGCCGGTGCTCACTGCAATCTTCATGGTGCCATTTTCTTATCACAATCCTTCAGACTACTATATGTCCTGTAAGAAAATCATACTAATTTGTTTACTGAATTAATCACCTACAAGAAAATATAAAACATTAAAAAAATCATCATTTTTTCAGTACACATTGATGAATGATTTGTCTCACTGGTGACACAACAGTAGTTTCTAAAACTTAGGCTTACTGAGATACATTTATGGTTGATAGACAGTGTCTTCATTTCGTGACAAGTTTTCTACTTTTTTTGTTTAATATTACCTTAATGTACTTATTTAGGTACCAACACTTCATTTTTGCTGTCATAGCAGTCAAAATTTTAAATTTTACCCAATGTTTTCCTGTTTTTGTAATACTGTTGGTTTTTCACTTCAAGTGAACACCTGTTGTTTTATTTGAATATGTTAGGACAAATATACTTTATCAGTACCACCTGCCTTGATAATAGAGTTATTTATTTCATAATGCCTCCAACTAAACCTCTAGAGTCATGAGATTTCCACTAATTTTTCTGCAATACTTGTAACGCTCACAGCATTGTTCTATGATAACATCCTTATATTGGTAAGTTCATCCTCATTCCTTTATACCTTCAGATGTGAATTTCATTAATTTCCACTTTTAGATCATCAAATTTTTTAGTAAAATTACTTGTTACATACTCATCAATTAGTCAGGTATTGAAAATATCAAACCCAGATTTACAATAAGATTACACCTAACCTGAAGTTTCCTTCAAAATGGACCACGAGGTTATGTAGCACCGGCCTTATATAAAGCTTTATTTACTTTGTTGCTTTGGAATTACTGTTTACAGGCGAGAATAGCAGCAGACTTGATTGAACTACGTAACAAGTCAGTATTCGCTTTCTTCATGATGAATGCTTTGTTTGTGCTAATCGTGTTTTTGCTGCAACTCAATAAGGACCAGATACATGTGGTGTGGCCTTTTGGGGTCAAGACCAATATCACATACGTGGAAGAGACGGCTGAGGTACCGACACTTACAATGTTTACCTCCAGCATGGATTTATGCAAGAATGTCTCTGTCTTTTATATTTGTGGGGAATATCTTGGTAAACCTTCCCCGTGTAACACACTACCTTCGGGGCTCTTCTGGTCTTCAGTAATCGTTCAGCCTCTCTCACTATATCTTTCTCTACTAAAAGCATATTTATTCTCTACCTACTTTCTCACTCACTTTATCACTTTCCTTTCTCATACAGACATCACTTCACCCATACCATGTATATTTGTCATTCTTTCCCATTTCACTCTGCTTCCACTTTATTTTGTACAAAACATAGCTTTGCAAATACTCTTGCTGACTCGAGTAAATGTAAAAATTATCTACCCTTTAAATGTACAAAGTCTCTCTCAAAAAATAATTAATGTCAACTTCATGTCTCCTATCTGAACATTTTAAACAATCATTTATTAAAACTAAATTTTACTTAAAAATAACCCATCTTCTAATTACTGTGATAAAGTATTGATTACTAAAATTAAGTAAAAACTCAACACAAGCTGTTTTAATGTGTCATGTGATTTCTAATTTTATCATTGTCAAGCAAATTAAAGGTTTTATTTAAACCTCAAATAATTTTTTTTTAATCTTAAATATAAGTGGATGTCTAGATAATAAATATTTGGAATAAAATTTATCTTTGTTAAGTACAATTTTATTCTTATCTGCACTTTAGGTAAGGGCTTATCAGTCACAGACAGACAGTAAATGCAAATACAGCTTTCAGTAAACTGTATTAGGACAACAGTGGCAGTATAGGTGCTGGAATAACACCAACCTAATATAAATTCCTTCATACTTTATATATAAATTACTACAACTTTTTGAAGTAATTAAAATGACTTTTGTCCCTTTTATTTTAAAATCATCAGAAATATAAATTTAAATGATGAACTGACTGGATTTTCAGGCCTTTTGTTGTAAAAATGTTCAATTTAAAAACAATACAAAATACATTTCATGTTTGAGATGTTAATCAGTGTTGAAAATCTACAGATGTATATCTGCTTTTACTCAAATTAAAAAATGTTATCATATAGATATGTGAATTTTTAAATATGGAGTTTACACCAGATACATTTTACGTATTTAGTTCCTTGTAGATAAAAGCACTGGAATGATGAAATATGTTTAAACAGCCTAAGGTAAATTAACAGTGACCTCAAAAGTTTGTTTTAAACATTTCATTATTGTGCTATCAGAGTCTTAGGACTTGAATAACAGAATATCATATGTAACAATTTTTTCAAAAATATTTTAGAATTTTGTCTGAATACACTCTTAGATTTTTAGGTCGATTTTCTGTATTTAAATGGTCACTTTTTATAGTATTAGTTATGACTAGCCTATTGATTATTTTTCTGTTTGCCAGTTAAGCATTGGTACTTGGAGAGAAAACTCTGAGATATTAAAAACTTAAATATTTATGCACACGAACACAGTAAGACAGTATTTATCCTCACAGTAGCTGCAAAATCCAGTTTGACAAAACAAAAATGAAATTTATCCTTCCTAAACGCACACTTTTGTGCAAAATTTCAAACATTATTTCTCATATTTTATTACCTATACAGTAGGCTACTGATTCTTTCTGGAAATAAGGGTAACAACTGGGGATTACAGCATGTGATTGTCGGTAGATAGATCTGTAACAACTGTTGTACATTATCATATTGTTGTTGTTGATGCTGTTGTTATTGTTGATGTAGTATGCTAGTGTCTTGTGAATATATAGACTGTACTGTAGTCGAACACATACACATAATATATGTATATACACATTTATACTATTCACAGAACAATATGTATGTGTTACATGTTTAATTATTATTGAACACAAGGTATTTTTACTAATACTTAATATTATTACAAATAATTTTTAAACTCAGTATTTTATGCATATATAGTAACTCCAATTTTGATGTTGCAATTTGCACATTACAAAATAAATTACAAGCACAGGTTAGATGTAACATGGGCACTATATTTCAAACTATATTTCAAAGGCTTTTTTAAAAAAACAGTCAATGTCAGTTGTGTTGAACAAAAATTAAATATTTTTTTTACTTTGTTAATTCATGACCCCGAACAAAAAAAAAGTAAGCACACATTCAAAAAACCACTGCAAGTATTTTTAAAATTTACAAGAAAGCATTCTAACATGGCAAATCCAACTCATAAACAGAATAACATTTCACTGGTAGGAAGACCAATTTTAAATATGAAATGATAGCTTGAACTTTAATTTACAGTTTTGTCACCCAGAAAGCTTCTTTTTGACTTGTAAAGAAATTATCAATGATTCGTCAAGTAGCTGACTGACATTAGGCCTACAGTGAATGTTCCAGTATGTTGTATTTTTAACTTCTGAATACTTCAATATACAAAGAGTGTTTTCTTCATAAAACAGGCCAATTTGGTTTGCTGGTTTTTCCTGTAGTTACAGAATTTTATAGTATTGTATGTGCAGTGTGTCATTTTACTAATAACTTAATGTGAAGTAATAGAAAAATTCAAAAAAGAAATAATAATATTTTTTTTTAATTCATTAAATTGTTTGGATTAAAAAGATTTGACAGTGAAAACTTATTCTTGTCAGTCATAACATAAAAATATAAATTTGTTTTAAAAATGTAATTTATCAAATTATTTTCCCTGATATACAATTTAAAAAAATGCTACTTTTTATTGTACTAACTAAAAGATAATTTATCTTTTAACATGCCATACACATTTTAGTTAGTGTTTTCATTAGCTCCATGTTATCTTTTTCTATACGTTCATTAATCAAAGTCTACTCATATTTTATTTATTAGAATACATAATGTTCATAACAGTGCCTAGAACATTTAATGTCATTTATCACTCTGATTTCACCACATTCCCTCCTGCAGCTTAAAAATGTCACTCATTAATTAAAGTCATTCAGTCATCACCATCAATCGTCAGCTGTTTGTTTTCAAGTGAATGATGATTGGTGATTGTCTGCAAGGAACGAGAAGCTGAAGCCAACTGACTTTCTCTGGATTGCTGATGATATTAATAATCAGTTAACTATAGTTATAAGTCTCTGAGTGTGTTTAACACTGGTGCATGAGATGGGTTGATACATGTGCCTGTGTGTGTTCAGTCTTTTTCTCTGGGTTTTGTGTGTTTAATTGTAACACAATATTTATAAGTGAAATTAATATCTTTTAATAATACAAATGAGCACAGCAATTTATTTATTTTTTTTTCTTAAAACACATGTATATAGAGTGTTTTCCAAGGAATTTTCACTGACTGCATGTTCTGAGACACTGTACGCTATGCTTGAACCTCAGCCTTAATAAAGCTGTGGCAACAGGCAACATTTTTTGAATTTGCTCATTGTTTATAAATATTAATTACAATATATCACTATTCTGAATTACTAAGTAGTGTTATCCTTTAATACAAACAATACTGAATACTTGTTTCCTATCACTTTCCTAGTATGAAAGACCCGTTTAATAATAAGGAACCTACTCAGTAATATAGGTTTAATTTAGACTAATATATATTTGTATTAGTTATGAGATTTATTGACTTTTTTTAGATCACACTTTTCTTTGGTGAGATCTCAGACTGAAGACTTCCTATATTAGCACAAATTTTCCATTTCCTCCTTTTTTTTACTCTTCCCTAAGATGCCTCTGGATGAGCCTACTCAATCGATGCCCATTCCCTCAGTGAATTCAACTCATTCCTTAGCACTACCTTTAAAACTGGTGATTATCAAGAAGCGTACCATGAAATTTTAGAGATAAACTTTGAATGGGTATATTAATATTTTGAAAGGCTGCAATGAAGTGAATATTGTGAAGGCTGCAAAGGCTGATTTTGTGAATCTTTTGGGGGAGAGAGGTATTATCATTCTCACTTTTTCTGCTGGAAATATTATCATCTGCTTCTATAATCCTTTAAAGTTGTGAACCGTGTAGCCCCATTCCAGAAGATTGAATCATACAAACCTTTACTATAAGTTTTCTATCTTTCATCGCAGATGCATGGAATGTGCCATGCACATCTTCAGAAAGTCATGGAATAACACAATTACCCTATGGGATTTTTATTGATTGAAAGTATACTATTATAAAATACAAATGGATCTAACATGATGAAATTCCCTGTAGCTTTCACTTTCTCAAGCTAAGTATAGAAAGAGTCGGTTTTGAGGCAGGTTAGCACCAACATAATTTTCATTGCTTAGTGGTGTGATACAATTTAACCTTATGTGATTGTCCACAATGAAGGGGTTTCTTCAACCAGCTTTCTTACAGTGCACCATCACTACTTACAGTATACAAATCGCTACTTGGCTTTTCCCTTCCTACATATAGAGTGCCCTACTTTTCTGTAAGAACTGACAAACAAATAATTGTTAATAAATAAATTATTTAATTCATAACATCATCTTAAAATAATAGTACAGTCATACTGTTCTGTTCTGACATTATATATACATAAGCGAAACATTCAATTACAATTCAAACAAACCTCTGAAGATACAGAATAATTTATGTGAAACATGCATCAGGTGAAAATAAACCTACTTGCAGTGTATTCATTTGAAGATATTGTGTGTGTGTGTGTGTGTGTGTGTGTGTGTGTGTGTGTGTGTGTGTGTGTGTGTGTGTGTGTGTGTGTGTGTGTGTGTGTGTGTGTGTGTGTGTGTGTGTGTGTGTGTGTGTGTGTGTGTGTGTGTGTGTTAGCCTTTCACCAAAATAGAATTCTAGGCATGCTACCACTTTCTTTCATTTAGTTACCCCTCACACTAAGCCAGATAAGTCTTCACTTGAATTTAAAAGGTAAATTTCAACCTGAATAGGAATCAAGTGTTACTGTTACTATCGATTAACATCTTTTAAGAGTATAGAATCTAGACTCCCTATTTGCATTCATATTACTTGCACTAAGGTTATTCAGTGTTATTTTTACATATAGGCCTATGTGACAAGAAAAAATCACAGGTTCTCATATTTTATCATGTTTATCCAACCTAGTTTTATTTCTTTTAAACAAAATATAGAAAACAGACACTTGTATATTCAAGACACGTAGTCACAGACTTAAAGGAGTGAAATAAGTTACATCTACAGGCAACCTTCGATGATTCTGAAGACACTGTGTGGTCTTTTCTATCTAAGTTTGATAATGCTGGAAAATAATATAACGCTGCAGGACATGTAGCAGTGATAATATACTGTTGAAAATGCTCATTGTATATATGTATTGATTTCTAGGCACTGCACTATAATAATTAACAGTCTTGAATAATGAATTCAATAAACACTGGGAATTGCATGCTTTACTTTATGTAAAGTGTTATGAAATGTTTAGTTTTTTAACATAATTATACTCATTTTAAGTGTTTAAATTAATTTGTATAGTTTTTTCAATGACGCATATTTATATATGTTTAGCAGAACTGTAAATAACATTTTAGAACAGATAAGATAAACAACATATTTATGTTAAAAGAACTGAAGCAGTGACTTTCAAAACAAAATATTGATTTTGCCATATTGATATTACAGAATACAAAAAAATGTAGTTTTCCTTCTGAATTAAATAATGAAATATTCTTTCATTTATGTCATTTTTACAAGAAGAACTCCTTTCCATAGGGAGAATTTTATGGTAGTTTCATTGAATATGAATACTGATTAAGATAAAACAAATGCTGAATTGTATTAACTACAATGTGTAAATACAAAGCTAAAATTAAACAAAGTTTTTACCTATCAGGTAAACATTTAAAAAAATCTGTTTTACTAACTTAAATCCAAAACAACATTTAATAGAAAAACTGTATCATTTCAATAATTAAACCTTGTTAAAATAATTTTGAATTTAGTAAAGAAATCCAATTATTACCTGAGTTAATTATATTGAATTCTGAATTAATTTTCTGTTTTCTTCAGGAGTAAAATTTATAGAAATAGAATTAGATATGTGAAGTACAGAAAAGCAATTATTTAATTGTTCTATCTTTTTCCTTACCTTTTTCTTTACTTGTTATGTAAATTTTACTACCAGTTTTGTGTATGATATGGACAAGTGTGGGAAATATATTTAAAAAAACTGTAACAAACAATTGGTGAATTTTAAAGTTATTCTGTGTTCAGAGTAGTGTAATTAGATATAGTACTGGTATATTGACATATAGGTGAACATATATATTATGTTTGTATATTTAAAGATACAAAATTGTATTCTAAAAAACAATGATTCTCAGTGAGTTTCTGATGAATCATATAAGAACTAGTTGATTTGTTGTATAATGACTTAAATATCTTTCCTATGCTATGCAATAGTTTCTTAGAGACTACAGTTTTTAGAATATCTGTTTTTTATTATTTAAAAACTATACCACAAGCATAGAACATATGTAATACTTACCTTTTTGTTTTAAAATAAAATATTTGTACCCTCAAATACTAGCAAGTTCTTATTGCAAGTAGTAACTGGCAGTCACATCTTCTCCATGTATGTAATGGTTCCAGATCTGTTATGTAATGTTTCTGTTCAACTCTGAATCCACAATTTGAGGAGTCGGCATGGAGCTTTCTGTTACTACTCATATCCTTCCAAACTTCTTATACCATTTATCTCATTGGCAGTTTCTGTCGCATCATTTGATTGATGTGATGGAATTGCTAACATTAATAATCATTTATTTTCTCTAGCAAGCTTTCTGTTTGAGTTTTACCTATATTTCAAAATAGTTTCGATTGTGCAGCTAAGAAACTGAATGCCTAACATATTCTATATTTCATTATTCACTACTACTTTTGATAATACACATCCTTTAGTGTAAAAATTCACCTGATAGTAAACACATCTAATTAGAATTATTTTATCAATAAAATTATTATAACAAATGAAGGTCAGAAGCTGACAATCATCATTCCCTTTGCAAGTGATGCAGGTTCAAGTTCCTTAGAAGGCCTCTGTTAGAGAATCCACTCAGCATCAAGAGACCATCATGAAACCATGTGATATGTAGAGGAGGTCAGAATTATTGGCACGGATTTAGTAGCAGTTACCCCTCCTCCTGCCCTGTAAATAGTCATTTGACAATGACAAGCCCTAGTCCACAACAGATCACACCCTAGTGGCATATTATGACACCAGTGGTGGCTGGTGGTTGAAAAATTTGGGGGTTGCAGTTGGGTTGGATGGTATTAAATTGTTTTATTTTCTGAACAGAAAATGTCCAAGTCTTCTCTCCTCCAAACAATACGTAAGGAAAACAAAATAATGAAATTTTAGTGTCACCAACATAACCATGAATATTCATTGTATAAATCTTTTTTAAATTTACGATTAAATATTCTGTTACCTGATTTTACATTTTGATTAAATTTGAAAGATTTGGTGTAGCCTACCTACTCTCGTAATTTAATTCTTTTTGTCAATATGATGTAAACTGAACAGCGTTTTCATTAAGTTTATGACAGAATTAATTTCATCCTACTAGTTAAATATAATAAATATCTTATACTATGACACCTTAATCCTTTATATGTACTACTACTGTATTTACATTTAACGATGACTTGGACTGACACTTACAACGAAATTCACAAAAAATTCGACCAACACTAACTAACTCAAGTATCGTAACAACATAAACTTACTAATTCCTACTCCTACCTGGCACACCACGTGTTATTTACCAACAGACTGGTGGTTCCGTAACATACAAGCGGGGTTTGCAGTCCCTAATCACACCAAACGAGCCTACATCGTTGCAATAGGAACAACCAAGTCTAGCCAGCCACAGCACTACTCTAGTGTATTTCCCCATATACAAAGCGCGTTACAGTTGCTACATACACCGCTGCAAGAAGAGCGTGTACTGTTTTTAGTATTGCTCTGCGCTTTTCATTCGCCAAATGATTAATTACGATTATTTAGCGTAAAAACACTATTATTAGTTATTGTTTTATTCATAATTCTATAATTTAAAATATAAATTGGGGATTTAATGGGGGTTGTGCAACCGTGCAACCTAAGCACAGGCCGCCACTGTATGATACATAACATACATAGATATAAGTATCTTTTTTGTTTATGACAATAAATGTATAAATATATAGTCTGTCTAAATAATAATAAATTTAGTAACTACAAAGAATACAACTGAAGTAAATTTAAATCACAATCACAATTTGTACTTGTCTGTTATACAGGAGCCATCTGCTCTTTATTTACTTAAAAACTCTGATAAACGTACTTTAGAACTGCCAAGATCCTTATACATTTTACTTCCATATTCCTTAAGGAATGGAAGTATGGTGATGGCAAAAAAAATCGTGTTCGAGATTATTGCAGATTCTGATTCTACTACGCTCAAAACATGAAAAAAAGTCGTTTTCCGAAAAGTGTGTGTGTGTGTGTGTGTGTGTGTGTGTGTGTGTGTGTGTGTGTGTGTGTGTGTGTGTGTGTGTGTGTGTGTGTGTGTGTGTGTGTGTGTGTGTGTGTGTGTGTGTGTGTGTGTGTGTGTGTGTGTGTAGATTTTTTTTCTATGGCAAACGATAACTGCCGCAAATTCAAACAGAATCAAATAATTTTTTGCATACAGCCCTAATTTGTAGAGTACTCGCGACCTATTGTTTTTGGTGAAGATCGGTTGAGGGAAAGGGGTAGTTTACCAGCAACGGTTTTTTTTATCAAGGGAAATTTTTTTTTTTTGGCAAACGATAACAGCCGCAAATTCAAACAGAATTAAATAATGTTTCGTATACAGCCCTGAATTGTAGAGTTCTCAAGACCTATTGTTTTTGGTGAAGATCGGTTAAGGGAAAGGGGTAGTTTACCTGTAACGTTTTATGTTTTAACAAGGGTATTTCCTATGGCAAACGATAACAGCCGCAAATTCAAACAGAATCAAAAGATTATTTGCATACAGCCCTAATTGTAGAGTTCTCAAGATCTATTGTTTTTGGTGAAGATCGGTTGAGGGAAAGGGGTAGTTTACCTGCAACGTTTTTTTAACAAGGGTATTTTCTATGGCAAACGATAACAGCCGCAAATTCAAACAGAATCAAATAATGTTTTGCATACAGCCCTGATTTGTAGAGTACTCAAGACCTATTGTTTTTGGTGAAGATCGGTTAAGGGAAAGGGGTAGTTTACCTGCAACGTTTTTTTATCAAGCGTATTTTCTATGGCAAACGATAACTGCCGCAAATTCAAACAGAATCAAATAATTTTTTGCATACGTCCCTGAATTGTAGAGGTCTCAAGGACTTTCGATTTTGGTGAAGATCGGTTAAGAGGAAGGGGTAGTTTACCTGCAACCTTTTACGTTTTAACAAGAGTAAAGTACTTGAAAATTTATTTAAACTTTTTCAAACAATGGTAATTGTTAAAAATAAAATAATTTTGTTGCCAGGCAATAAAATTAAAATTTTTTCATTTTAATGTAAATCATGTATAAGAGAAAATATATAGCGCTTGGCAGGCGATATTAAGATTTAAATATAAATCTTAGAATATGGAAGTCATGTATGGTTCTCCATACCGATATTTCTTAATATTATGCATGGAAAATATTTGTAAATACTTTACATTAATACAACTTTAATTAGTTAATAACACCATGTAATTAGATAAGCAGTTTGATGTAGATAAGGTGCCATGTAAACTGTCCTGTGTGTCACTACATCTGACCACATTCTGTTTTGTTTCAAGCAAGTAAAAATTTAGGATTTTCTGAGTAGTGCAGAAACCAAGGTCGTCCTCGTCCTCATCCTTTATGGCATAGGCTAGTAGCCTGTTCCAGTGTCAATGGAATTCACCCAACCATCATTTACGGGGTCTTCCCACACTTCTCTTCCCCTTTGGATGGTAGTCAAGGGCTCTTGTTGAAAATCTAGTTGGATCCATTCTCTCTACAGGCATATAACCGTTACTCCATTTTGTACTGGGAATTTTTCTCATTTAAGCTGTCAGCTATGCCTAGCTCCATTCTAATATAACCATTTCTGATAAGATCTCTCCTGATACAACCCTTTACAGCCCTCAATAACCTCATTTCTGCTCCTTGTATTCTAGATATATCTTTGGCCTTTCTAATCCAAGTATCGCTACCATACAGTAGTTGAGGTATGGCCATTACATTCAGTAATGTAACTACATTCAGGTATGGCCCAAGGTTCAGTTTTTATAGAATAGACAGGTTCTTCGCAAGGTGCATGAAGGCAAAGACAGTTATGAAATGCTGCTGGAACAGCATGCCATAAGACCAATGCATGTTTTCTAGTTCAGGTTCCTGACAGATCTTTTCCTACACTGCTAAATGCTATAAAAGAGCATGTAGAAGGTGGAGAGCATTAAGAATCTTTTCAAACTTTTAGCACACCTACCAAACAACGAGATTGAACAGTAGGATTTTGCCACTTCACAGTCTGTCAGAGATATAACTTTAACTCACTCACTACTGGTTGGCCTCCTGGTGGTCTAGTGGCTAACGCGGGCGTTTGTGCGCTCGTGGTCCCGGGTTCAATTCCCGGCAGAGACTTCGTGCGGCGTGCATGCACTCAGTGTCGTGAGGCCGAACTGAGTAGGTGCTGAGATACCAGTGCCGCCTCCTGGCTGTGAATACCGCAACTAGTGGCTGGTGGTGCGTTGTACTATCCATGCAACCGTCACATTGCACACAACAGCCGCGCGGTACGCCTTGGTCCTTTCAGGGACTGTTGAGCGGAGGTTTGACTTTTGACTCACTACTGGTTGGACACTGAATATAGAGGTCAGCTAATTGGTATAATAAAAAACCATCATAGCACTGCTCAACATTATATCGATAATTATTTTGTCAAATTTATTTGGCAGCCCTCCATCAGAGGCAACTATCCTCTGCGTTAATTATCCTCTGGTTATTTGATTCCATATTTGCTGCTGTATAGCTCTGTTGGTTACTTGAAACTTATATATGACTACAAAATGTAAACTAAGCAAAACACATTATTATTAGTATAGTTAGTTGAATAGAAGCAATAATTATAGTTTAACTATTTCACTGCTAGATGTATCAACAGATAAAAACACTAGGTGGCACGCATATACTAGACAAGTACCACACAATCATATTTGATTTCAGTTACAGTATAAAAGATGTACTCAATTAGGAATAGTAGCCTATATTCTGTTATAATAATTCCCTGACAACACTACAGTATTTCTGCAAACTTTGCAAAAAAATTGCTCTCAAATAACAGAATAAGTGATAAAGAAATATTTATGTTATATTTATTTCATATATATTTTTTAATGTATTAATTCAACCTTTATCATAAAAAAAATATCTTTAGGAGGAGCACAGTATTAGTTAATTTAGAATTAATTAATATCTTAAAAGTATTCAACAGTGAACTCCAAATAAGTTTATAATTATTTAATCATTATGTATTTGCACATACACTGCAATTTATAAACTGTAAGGTAGTACTAGTATAGTGATTATATATGTTTTTGTAATATTTTTAGAATTTAAGGACAGCAGTTACTTTGTAATTTCCATTAATTTGTCAAAAAATGATACAATGTGTAGGCCTGTACATTATTACTTAATTAATTAATAAGCCAATACGTAATAACTAGAATAATAATACTTTACTAGAATAATTTATTATAAGAATGATGTCTTGATGTTCACACAAAGGAACACAGAGCGAACATCCATACAGACACTTGTTACAATGGCTGTACTTATTTTAGAAAACATTACATACTGAAGTAGTCGTTTGAACAATCTGAGTCAGATTAAATTATGGTACTCTTCAGAGAGCTTAGAAAATGTAAAAAAAAGAACATTACTAGAAACATAATTTATTTTCTTGCATAGATATAATTTGCATTTATAGTGAATTTGGTGTCTCTGTAACATAATACTTTATGAACTATGTCAGTACTGCTCTTGATAATGATGCTCCACTCATCTTACAATCATTAGGTTACTCAGATGTTAATCAAAACTAGGGATTACAGTTGTCTGTGTGTACACCACACACACACACACACACACACACACACACACACACACACACACACACATGGTGATTCAGTTAGAGATTAAGATAAGAAAAAAGTTAACTTGTATTCTTTATGGTTGCTAACATAAAATTATTGGAATTGTTTTCTAAAAAATATTCAGTAGATTCTTGTTAATCTATACTAATTAGGGGCTTGAGATTGCCCAAGTTAATGAAAGTCCAGATCAAAAAAATGCCCGAGTTTTATTAAGTTACAATCAAAACAAACTATACAAAAGAAACTATGTGTTCTTAAGTTTTAAGCAATGCAAACAGAAAATATTGTGTACAAAAAGAATTGATAAATTATTTACAGGACGTATTGATCCTGCGACCTCACACGATGGTCCTGATTTATCCATACTCATGTTATACGCTACATTTAACAGGTTCAAAAAATTACTGATCTATTGTGTTACTGAAGACTATTAATCCATGTAGGTCTCTCATTCACTATGCTTTCATTCTTGTGCTCTTTAACATATTTTTTTATTAAGTGTTATATTATGTGAAGAAAATTTAGATGATTATTTATATAAACACCATATGGCATAAAACACTGGTATTTTAGTTTGTTTATTTTCATCGTATCACCTGAGCTAGCTTTTTCTCAATGCAAGCTTCATCACAGGCTGTCTCTAGGAGTGCTGTCCGTTCTGTCTGCATTGAGTGAAAGCTAGCTCAGGTAATAAGGTAAACATTATCTAAACTACTAGTGTTCCATGTCATATAGTGTTTATAAATAGTCAGTGATGCTCAGACACATCATGGACAACAAAATCCAAGAATTCAAAATTTACGTATCCTATAACTTTGTTAACTTTTGTTTTTGGAACATTACTGTCATCTTCTTCACTGACTTCACCCTTTTCAAAACTTCTGTCTGCTGCTGCCACACTGTTGACAATTCCTTCTCCATTAATATATGTTAATCTAAGCCATTTTTCTCAGTTTACAGCTGTACTACAATACCCTTCATGTTCTTAGTTCATGACTTAGGCTGGCTATATAAGCCATTTAGCATACAAAGAAGGCAGCAGTGTGACAAACAATGTGCTTCAGGTGCCCACTATTACCACAGGATACTATCCAAGGTATTCATATGGCTCTTCCTGACTTTATGATACTACACAATAATTGACAATTAGTAACCTCTTCATGTGTAATATTTTAAACTCCGTTTTAACAAAAAGTGTTTAATAGTTTCACAAGAGTAACAGAAATGTAATAGTAATCTGCAGATATTAAGCTTGGCTCCAACTCTTTATTACTCAGAGCCATAAAAAATTATGTATTTTCAAAAGAAATTATATCACCTGCAGAATTTCTGTTAGAGGTTCACCAACCATAAAGAATGAACAATTTTTAATGAAATTTTTCTTGTTTAGCCTACACAACTATTTTCCAAAATATATTGATTTTCTACCTGAATCACCTTTTATAATGACATCGTAGTCAATGACATGGTGGGGCTAAATCCAAAAGAAGTATTCTCCCATCAGCTGTCAGTAAGAGTTTATTGTCAAACTTTTCCACCCATATCATTCACTGTTCATATTTAGCCTAATTTCCTAGCCATTTTATGTCATCTGAGTGTCCTGACTGCATTGTACAATGCTTAAAATTTCAACATCAAGAAATACTCACAAATTAGTCCAAACCAGAAGTTTCCATGATTATTGTGAACACTGACCACAGAAGCTTTGGAAGAGAGTCCACATCATGGTCACATAAGTTAGTTAGTAGTTACTTAATCACAAGATGTCAGTAATTAGACATTTAATTAGTAATCAAATGAAATGACAAAACCAATCAAAACAACAAATCAATCATAAAGTCTCCCAACAGATTTACTCATAGTTGTATACAGTGGTTGATTTCTAAAATTATAGGTGCCGGAATGCATCAATTCAAAGATGTACAGACACAAAAGTACTTATATTTTATATTATTGGCGTATAAGTTTACATCAGGTTATTACAAAGGAGGTCTACATTTTTAAAGCCATATAAAATATGTAAATACGTATACACTTCTATATAAAAAGTTAATAAAGTTTACTGATATTTCTAAAGAGCTTCATCCTCACGTTAGCCGCACAACAAACAAAACATGTCACTCATGATGGCATCATACCGGAGCCTCGATCAAGTGATGGTTTCAGTGGTTCGGACATTTTAAAAAAGCTTCCATAGACGTATCATTGTGCCGCCATATTGTTTTTTCTTGACCTTCCCTTACTCTTTGTGTCCAATGCTGTATGATGGCCAGAAATCATCTCTCTCACATTCACTTGAAGTTATTGCTATTGATTCAATAGCATATTTCAAGGTAGAAAGACTCTCCAGAAAATTTCTGGAATACCATATTCTCGGAAGCTCCCAATCAGTTGCCTCTCATGTAGTTTTAATTTTGAAGCAAGTTTTCTTGGTTCATTTTCTCCATAGGTTATTGTGACATTTTTTGAATGGTAGTAGTTAAGATAAAGATTAGTGCTGGTGTTCAATTTTGACAAATGTTTAGTTTTGTAATGGAGCTGATGAGGGGCACAATTTAAAAAGTAATAGTAAATTTTTATAATAATTAGGTTTTTCTTTTCGTATATTTTCTTCGTAATTTATTTTTGGACCCAAGAGGTTCTGGAACACTGTATTGGCTTATTTCCTGAATACAAGCCCTGGTTGTATACATAGATTTTTATGACCTGCACTGACAAATAAATGTTTATACTGGCATATTAATTATAAATAAATCTAAACTTGTGTTTGTAACTCATTGGTTACCAGTAAAAGTATGCAAATAATATAAGTTAATAAAACTTTAAGTTAAATTGGTTTAAGTAAATCACCGATGCCACTGCAAAATGTAATTTTAATTCAATGTTGTACAGTTTTAAATGGTTCAGTTTATTAATGAAAATACTCATAGCATGGCATTATGACATATTAATATAACTTTTAGCAAAAATATTGTCATATAATCTTATTTTGCTACGTGTCATGTATTAAAGTAGATTAAGGACTGGGCAGGAATGAATGTGTATGGTACATGTAAGATATGTTTTGGGTTTGCATGCCCATAGCCAACATGTTTATTCATTGTATTGTGTGCAACTATAATGATGTGAAAACACATGAAACCTTGGCAATGAGTAATCATGGTTGATGATTGGCATACAAACTAGAGTTCAAAACAATGTGACTTGTGCATTATTAAATAACATGAATAATTTAATTTGCCATGCAAGAAAAGGAATTTTATATGCAATTAGTCTATATAACTGTGTGTGTGTGTGTGTGTGTGTGTGTGTGTGTGTGTGTGTGTGTGTGTGTGTGTGTGTGTGTGTGTGTGTGTGTGTGTGTGTGTGTGTGTGTGTGTGTGTGTGTGTGTGTGTGTGTGTGTGTGTGTGTGTGTGTGTGTGTGTGTGTGTGAGAGAGAGAGAGAGAGAGAGAGAGAGAGAGAGAGAGAGAGAGAGAGAGAGAGAGAGAGAGAGAGAGAGAGAGAGAGAGAGAGAGAGCTGGAAGAGGTAAGAAAAAACAACTTTCCTTTTTTGTCTTCAGTTTTATTATAAGTTACCATATTTTTACACTTATCTTAAATCCTATTTTCACAGTGTGTAACAGGTCACACTTATCCACAAAGATCTTTCAGTTAGTTTCTATCACAGGATATGCTTATGAGAGGTTACCAATCATGGACAACCATACCCATAGTTTACCCATAGTCTCATGGAGCTTTATGATTGTTTCAATGCTGTTTCTAAATTGTCGGCAAAACTAAAATTTCAAATATTGTTTGAACAGTTTAGCAATGTTACCATTCAAATACTCTAAAAGTTGACAAATGTTATCAACTATATTACTAACAAAAAATCAGCAGAAGTTTACAAAAACCTATATTCCAAGTGAAAAAAAACAATGTATGTGTTTTTCTTTGTTGTTTTGGTTGCTTTTGTTCAGTCCTTTGTGGCATACTGTGGATGCCTTTGTTTTGTGGATGTCAGACTGCTTCCTCCTTATGTTTTGTATCTGTTTATACTAGGGTATTTTAGAAATAATTACATGCATATAAGTTTATAGCTAGCGGTAGCGTAATTGTACTTGTTGTGTATGCTGGCACTGTTTAAATATAATTATATCTAATTACTGTCTAAATATGAATTCACGTAAATTGTGTTGAGCCTGAAGATACAAATTTATAAGTATCTGGAAGTAAACTACGAGCATTACAACCGCCTGAGTAGACCTCAACTTACAGCTCACTTAACAATGTAATATAATCATCTCTCTCTGACTCAGAGCATATTTTAAGCACTAATGGCAGGTATTAATGCCAGAGCCGAAAAGTGAAAAAAAGGGGAGAAATCACCAAATCACAAAGGCGCATTTGCATTTGCATATATTAGCTTTCAGCACTGTCTGTACAGTGTGCGAATTGCAAATATTTTGTTACTAGCTTACTTTTTCCTTTTTCTTTCTTAACTAACTTATTTAAATAATTGTAAACCAATTTAATATGAAATGTTTATCATTTTTCATTTTAAAAAATTACTTAAAATTAAACAAACTTATAGTGTTTAAGCTTTTGCCAATCTCAGTCAGTCTGTATGTGTACAATCACAGGCACATATTACAGGTATACACACACACATTGGTTAGTTTAGTGCCGCCTAATGCAAATTCCTTAAACTATGCTCTGCTCTGACTACTCTTTCGAGTGTGTATGTCCCTGGCAAAGAATAGTTTTATTTATTGATATGGTACAATGAAACAAAATGTTTAAAAATTATAGCATAGTTATAGTTGTTAAACAAATAGAAAGGGCTTGTTAAACAATTTTCTACTCCACTTTACTTAAGTTTTGAAATCAGATGAAAAATTTAATTATACCTTTAAATAAATTATTAAAAAACTTCCAACTCTGTCGTAAAAAACTGTCGTAAATGTTTTATGTACCTTTAAGATGAAGATGTAGATATGTATCGAGATTAAATTTTACCCCTCATGCCCTCCCTAAATACGCATGCTGCCCGCCTACTGCTCCTGCCTTTTGAATATACAGTGTGGTATATTTTTGATTATCTTTTGGCAACTTACATATACCTGGATGGTGCCAGTGTACTGACAAGTACTGTACTATATTACATTGAGATTTTTAAATGATGAAAATGTAATTCAGTTTATAAATGTAAGTGACACTGTGAAAATGTTAAAACAAGACTTATGATAGGCCTACATGTATAAACTGAATAAACAGTAGTATCTTGAGAATACTACTCAACTTGTACTTGCTATCACATTCTGAGAATTATTTATGATTCCCAGTATGACTATTTTTGTATTTACAGAAGCATATGCACTCGACTGTACAATTTTAAATGTATATGTAGTTCTTAAAAAGGTTTGAAGACTATGTTAATATTTAGATGTATATTACTGAATAATGTAGACTCTAAATTATACAGTTTATCATAACTATGTATTTATATAAATATAAATTAACACTTTCACTGTGAACTTACTTTTAGGTTTTGATTACCCAGACGTTTCGACGTCGTATTCGTCTTTCTCAATGGGGTTTTAAATACTGAATGTCTGTACAGTAACGGTTATAGGATGTGGGTGTGTGTGGTGGGGGTTGCTGGTGGGAGGGAATTGGCGCTGGGATTCAAATTTTGTGTAGGTATCAGTGTATCGAAAAGTATGTGTGATCTGTAATGTAATTGTTCATTTAATATGTTGTTTGGTTGTAGTGTGTGATATCTGTAAATTTCAAATTGTTCTGCTGTGTTTAGTTTTCTACTTTTAGGTAAGTAGTGTAGTATTTCCATGTTGTGCTCTATGTTTGTGTAACTGTGGTTTTCGTTTTGTAAATGTGTGGCATATGTGGAATGTATGTAGTTTGTGGTGAGGGCTTTTAGATGTTCAGAATATCTAGAGGAAAAAGATCTTCCCGTCTGCCCGATGTAGAATTGGTGACAATCATTGCAGTTTACTTTATAAACCCCTGTTTTGCTGTATGTGTCAATGTCCTTGTTAGTATTATTTATGTGTTTCCTGATGGTGTTGTTGGTTCTGTAGGCTACTTTATAATTATGTTTCCTAAATGTGTTAGCAATTTTGTGTGTGTTGGAATTGTAGTATGTGAGTGTGATGTATTTACTGGGTTTTGTGCTGTTGGTTTTATGTGTTTTACTTTTTGTGTTTAGGATGCGTTTGTGTAGTTTGCTTATTAAATCGGGATTGTATCCATTTTTGATAGCTATATATTTGATGGTGTTGAGTTCTTCTTGGTAGTCATGTGTGTTTAGGGGTATTGAAGTGAGCCTATGGAGCATGTAGTTGAAAGCTTCATGTTTGTGTTGAGTTGGGTGGTTGGATGAGTTATGTATGACCATGTCTGATGTGGTAGGTTTTCTGTATATTTTGTATGTGTGTGTGTTGTTTGTTTTGGTGATTGTAAGGTCCAAGAAGTTTATGCTATTGTTTTGTTCTAATTCAAGTGTGAATTTTAATTTTTGGTGTATAGTGTTAATGTATTTGTGGAAATTTTCAATTTGTCTTTTGTTACCGTTGTATAGGAGTAAAATGTCATCAACATATCTGTGCCAATATATATTTGTGCGTGTGTGTTTGTGACAATATATACATATCTGTGCGTTTTATATTTTTTAATGTTTGGATTTCATTATTATGGTGTTTCTGTTCATAATGTTGTGTGTGTTGTAATTTACGTGTGATATCATGACGTATAGTGTCATGGTCTTTGTTATGCGTGTGTTGTATGGCTGTTTCAGCATCTAAGACGATGTCTCGTATATATTTCTTATTATTATAGTTAATGGTTGGATTGTTTCCTAAATTGTGTTTTAGACCTTTATCTAATAGGGTTATTTCTGCTTTAGTGAAATTGGTCTTTGTTATATTTACTGTACGTGCGTGAAATTTATGTGTCGGTGTAGATACAGTTTCGTTTCTGCGTGTTAAGATGTTAATGATTTTCCTGTTTTGTCTTTAAAACGCACATTAAAAAATATAAAACGCAAATTACAAGAACACAACCTAACCATACTCAAAGCTGACAAAGGTAACATAAATGTCATAATAGAAAATCATGATTTAAATAACAAAATCGAAACATTTTTTACTGAAAACAACATAACTAAATTAAACAAAGACCCCACCCCAAAATATCACAAACAAATAAATAAAATCCTAAAAAACACAAAACACATAATCTCACCTGACAACACCAAATATCTGAAACAAATTAAACCAAACCCCCCTACACTGAATGCACTACCAAAATTACACAAACCTAATATCCCTATCAGGCCACTTATAAACAACACACAAGCACCTGCACACAAAATAGCTAGACACTTAGATAAATTAATCAGAAACAACATAAATTTAACAAACAGCACCACCGTCAATAATAATATTGATCTGGTGAATAAAACTCAACATATCCACATTCCACACAACTCAACACTAGCTTCATTTGACATAACAAACCTATACACCAATGTACCCATAAAAGAAACCTTAACTATATTAGAACAGTTACTAAAACTAAATAACACACCTGAAACACACATTAACGAGATCATCCACCTCACTAAAATTATCACTGAAGAAAACTATTTCTCACACAATAACATGGTTTACACACAAACAGATGGACTACCTATGGGTTCCCCTATATCAGGTATACTATCCGAAATATTCGTACACACCATAGAACAAGAACACATATTAAACAATAACAAATACACCAACAAAATAATATATTGGCACAGATATGTTGATGACATTTTACTCCTATACAACGGTAACAAAAGACAAATTGAAAATTTCCACAAATACATTAACACTATACACCAAAAATTAAAATTCACACTTGAATTAGAACAAAACAATAGCTTAAACTTCTTGGACCTTACAATCACCAAAACAAACAACACACACACATACAAAATATACAGAAAACCTACCACATCAGACATGGTCATACATAACTCATCCAACCACCCAACTCAACACAAACATGAAGCTTTCAACTACATGCTCCATAGGCTCACTTCAATACCCCTAAACACACATGACTACCAAGAAGAACTCAACACCATCAAATATATAGCTATCAAAATTGGATACAATCCCGATTTAATAAGCAAACTACACAAACGCATCCTAAACACAAAAAGTAAAACACATAAAACCAACAGCACAAAACCCAGTAAATACATCACACTCACATACTACAATTCCAACACACACAAAATTGCTAACACATTTAGGAAACATAATTATAAAGTAGCCTACAGAACCAACAACACCATCAGGAAACACATAAATAATACTAACAAGGACATTGACACATACAGCAAAACAGGGGTTTATAAAGTAAACTGCAATGATTGTCACCAATTCTACATCGGGCAGACGGGAAGATCTTTTTCCTCTAGATATTCTGAACATCTAAAAGCCCTCACCACAAACTACATACATTCCACATATGCCACACATTTACAAAACGAAAACCACAATTACACAAACATAGAGCACAACATGGAAATACTACACTACTTACCTAAAAGTAGAAAACTAAACACTGCAGAACAATTTGAAATTTACAGATATCACACACTACAACCAAACAACATATTAAATGAACAATTACATTACAGATCACACATACTTTTCGATACACTGATACCTACACAAAATTTGAATCCCAGCGCCAATTCCCTCCCACCAGCAACCCCCACCACACACACCCACATCCCATAACCGTTACTGTACAGACATTCAGTATTTAAAAACCCATTGAGAAAGACAAATACGACGTCGAAACGTCTGGGTAATCACAACCTAAATGTAAGTTCACAGTGAAAGTGTTAATTTATATTTATATAAATAATAATAAGTGAATGAAGAGGATGTACCAACAAGCTAATTATAACTATGTATGTTACGAAGAAATGACTTGAAAAATATTAACAACCCGATGTATTTTTGTAAATGATCCATAAAGACCTACCAACTTGGAATAAGATTTACCAACTGTACACCAAGAATGTAAGGGCTGATGGGGTACATGCTTGTGTAGAAAGCAGAGTCAGCATTTTTCAACACAATTCCAAGCACCCAAAACACAGTAAATTGTAGTACTGTGTTTGTGAATTTTAAATTTCAATTAACATCTGAAAAAAAACTTTGTTGTCACCTGGTTTAGCCTTTTTTCTTTACTAATTCTTATTCATTTTACAGCATTGAGAATTTCTCTGCATGATTAGCTGTTTCAGTCATTGTTGCTATAACATTATTTCATCATCAAAATTATAACCCTATTGTGTTTTTTTTTTTTGTATTAAATTATCATTCACATGTGTCTTGTTCAGGTTGTATTGAAAAAAATACACTTAAATATTTCTCCTAAATAGAAAAATGAAAAAGATTAGTTCTTTTTTAGTTGGTAAATTTTAATCTTACTCCAGCAAAGATTCAGTAATTTTCTTTCCATTCGTTCAGAAACTTACAGTATATTTTATACAGGTGTAGCTTGTCTGATCTATGATTATTCACATCATCCACTTATTATATGGCAACAAAAGCTGAAAGCTGAACTTTCTAAACGCCAATGGTGTTGATTTGCTTAGTAAAAAGAAAAAATAAACAGTGTTTCCCATGATGTCATTACATTCTCCTCAGTTGGTAAATCTCTGTACATCAAAAATACAAAGTGTGTGATACATTAAAAAAATAAGGTATGGCTCAAAATATACTTAAAACAGTTATTGAAATATATTATCAATATTCCTGTTTAATCACACTGTTATACTAATGGACTAAATTAACACCCTATTTAGAAACTTCAAAACTTCACACAGCGATACATTTTTCTTACAATTTCTACAAAGTTTTACTGACAGTACTCTTCGACTCTGCATCATAAACGTGATTTTATTAGCATTAAGAGCATACTAACATGTAAATATAATTAATTAGTTCTTTGTGTACATTCAACTGACAAATGTTTTATTGTAACAGGTGTTGATCTCCAAAGAGTACCTTCAACTGGAACCTATTGGTCTTGTTTTTGTATTCTTCTTTGCATTGATTCTCGTCATTCAGTTTACTGCTATGTTGTTCCATCGTTTTGGTACTATTTCACACATTCTTGCATCCACTGAACTGAACTGGTGCTGCAACAGAAAGGTATGGTTTAAATTAACTAACAAACTGTAATCGTGCAATTCTGTCTTTCTTAACAGACTTTAAAAATCAGAAATAAAATTACATTGTTCAAAAAAGAAGCCAGTAACTTGGTTAGAATGTGATTGCATAAGAGGAAGAGTGTCAGATCAAGCCTCTAATAAAAACTACATTAGTACAAGTACTTCTGTTTTTAAATACAGAAACTGAATTTCTGGTTTTGATTCTTTTCTTTCATAATTATATTAAAAAATTAATATAATTTCATGCTTTGTATATATAAAAATAAGGATTTCAGTTGGTATTAAGAATAGTAGAAGAATAACTCCAATATAAAGAAATTAACAAATTATATTCTTAAAAATATTGGCATTACAATAAATTTAATTTGGTATGATTTTAATTTCATATAACTTTAGCAAATTATTTTAATAACTGTACCTTAATGAAAGTTTGATATCAGTTTATTGGTTTTATTAACCAATTAGCTTAACAAAATTATCATGTTATACAACTCTGTGTTGCAAAACAGATAAGTTGGTTTGTATTCGTCCTCCTTAAAAAACTCTTCTAACATGTTGGAAGTTACCTCTACATGTAACCCAAAAACAAGTATTTTTCCTTTAGTGTTTGTTTTATTTTGTTAAACAATCTTACATCATTCTGAAATGGATCTAGCCACCTTTGTCTATTAGTTTCTTTACTTTTCCACAGTCTGAACTAATTAAATTTGGAGCAACTGTAAACAATTCCATTTCAGCTGGAACAGTACATCTGGTCTAAAAATCACAACAGTTTATTGTATTACAACAGAAAATAATAAATGCATTTGAGTAAATAGACTCGATCATAAAATTTAGAAAGGCTATAATGTAATGAAAATTAACCATTAAGCATTGAAAAAACGTTTTGTTAAAAAAACAACTGAATAATAATGATTTAGCATGATTTTTCGGTTGGATCAACTTACAGTACTTTTAAATAGTCACAGTGAGACTCATTTGTTTACATTTACTGCAGAGATATGTGTGGCCTGAAATATAGATACAGCAATTAAAATAAAATTCTGTACGCCAGCTAATCTCATAAAGTTGCTTACAATATGTTCTACCACACAATAAATGAACCCTGTAAAGTCTACGATTGTTGCAGAATATGCTGTAGATTTTCTGATTATTCAAAATAAAGGCCACATGGTTTTTTTTTAGCCATTTCTATGTTATCTGAGTGTAGAAGTTAAGTACATTAGGTTGCTACCCCACAATTCTAAATATACCTGTCTTTTAAAAAATTTAATGGTTGATTCACCCTGTGGAATTTAGGGTAACTATAGGTGGCTGAAACATAGTACTGGCCACACTTCTTCTTCTTCTTCTTATCTGGCATTACAGCCTTTGGCAGGCTTTAGCTTCCTAAACAATACTCCTCCATGCTTCCTTCTATTCCGCCCTTCCTCTCCACCCTCTGGTTCCCATGCTACCAAGATCTTCTGTTACGCCAAACAACCATCTCATCCTTGGTCTGCCTCTACATCTAGTAGTATATAACTTCCTTTCAGCATTATTTCCTCAGACATTCCACATCTCCCAGCCAATGCAGCCTCTGTGTTTGATAAATATCACTATGTTTTTTCCATGCATGAGAGCCTGTAGTTCATGGTTACAGCATATTCTCCAACTACCTTCTCTCTTACCGGGCCATACATTTTACACAATATTTTGCGCTCAAATGATTTTAAAGCAGTTTTGTCATTCTCTGTCAAAGTCCACACCACTGGCCACATTACCTCTATTTCATACCATATGGGTCAAGGTAGGCAGCCTATCCTGCTTTTCCTAAACCATTTGAATAGAACAATAAGAAACCTATTGTTGTTATTAATGGTTAAAGTAGAATTACAAATTATGTGAAAGACTGCACATATTTCAGCAATCATGTATTTTATGTGTTCAGGTGGAAGAAATGTCACAGGACAAATTGTTGGACAAACAAGCAGTGGACATAGTGCGGCACTTGCAGAAACTAAAAGGCATTAATGGTGATTACGACAATGATTCTGGGTCAAGTGGAGACCGTGTTGGCAGACGCCGTACAATATACAATATTGAAAAACAACGTCACAAAACTCGTACTATTGGCACACTTGATGTAGCCTTCAGGAAACGATTCTTACAGATGAAAATGGATACTGAAGGAGATGATAATGCTGGTATTGTTTTTTTAAATAATTAATTTATATTTTGTCTAGTTAAATATACACAATATCTGTTAATTATTACTATCCATCTTTTATATCATACAACCAAATGAAGCCCCAAAAGTTGAATTAAGTAACTAACATGCTAAAAGTAAATACATGGTAAATACATATATACACATTCACACACATACCACTCATTTTCAGAGTGTGTTTAAATCATTCAAACTGCTAATAACAGAACTACCAAACCAATAAGCCTATGTGCAGTTGCTAAATTTATACATGTATCATGTAAATTGTTCATGACAAAGCAAGAAGACATACATATCCTGAACAGAAAAGTGAGAGTAGATGTGAGTACGACACTCTCAGAAAAGTATCCTGGGTCCTGTATTGTACTTAATTTATATAAATTTCCTCTACTACAAATGTAAAATATAGCTTTTGATATATTGTCTGATATTACCTACCTGACAGTGGGATCAAATAAAAGTGAAGTTACTATCAAACTTAAGTGAGTGAAATGTGATTGAGCGATTAGATTCACTGTTGAACCAAAAATTGAAAAATTTAATTTAATGAGATGTAGTCTAGTCACATCAGTTTTGCAAACAGAATTATAGAGAATTATTTACCAGCTAGCTTAAATGTCAATAGAGCTTCCTTGCAAGTAGAGACAAATATTCATGATTGACAATGGATGTAAAATTGAGAGGAAAAGAATTTAATCAGCATTAAATACAAACAGTTATAATGGTTTTGGGGGGGATATAAGTCTACATTGTCAGTAGAAATAAAATTATCAAATACAATCAAGTATTGATTCCTGTCTGGATTTACGGTATATACAATGACAAGGGTGTGTATGTGAAACTAGAGGAGCGCAACATGACCTTTTTCATGTTTATGTTTTTCCATGAGTTAGGGAATATTTAGTTATGGAAAAAATAACTTCAATATATTTATTTATTATATATTTAAAGTTAAGAGGGTAATCAATAATTAAAGAGACAAATAGTTGTAGAGGAAAAACAATTTATTTAATCATTATGCATTTTTTTTACTTTTCAACGTAATCCCCAATAATATTTATACACTTATTCCATCTCTAAATAAGCTTTTTTATGTCTGCTGCAAAAAATCTTTATATTGATGTTGGGGCCATTTTAGGACATTTTCTTTGACCTTGTTGTTGTCATAAAACTTTGTACCACATAACGCCTTCATGAGTGGAACAAACAAGTGAAAATCAGATGGAGCTAAGTCTGGAGTGTAAGGAGGAGTCTCCCAAGCCAATTTATTGATGGTTTCATCTGTTAACTGAGCTTCTGAGCTGTGTGTGTGAACGAGCGTTATCATGAAGGAGAATGACGCCTTTGCGCAGAAATCCATAATGTTTCTGCATCAGTGCCAGCTTTACTTTATTAATAAGCATGGCAGAGAAGTATGTATGTATATTGACCACTGATCTTTTAAAAAATTACAAAAAACAAGTGTCCAGCTTCCCAAAAGATCCTGAACATTATTTTTCCTGCTGATGGGTAGTTTCCTGTGAACTCATACGCTTCCACTCCATGCTTTGTCTTTTGAATAAAATAAATAAACCTCCGCTCAACAGTCCGTTAAGGACCAAGGCGTACCGCGCTGCTTTTGTGTTAGTGTGACGGTGTATAGCTAGTACTACGCGCCACCAGCCGCTAGTTGCGGTATTCACAGCCAGGAGGCGGCGCTGTTATCTCAGCGCCTACTCAGTTTGCCTCACGACGCTGAGTGCACGCCGTACGGAACCTCCGCTGGGAATTGAACCCGGGACCACGAGCGCATCAATCGCCCGCGTTACCCACTAGACCACCTGGAGGCTCTTTGTCTTTTGAATACCAGTGCAAAATGATGAATCCATGTTAGAATTCTATTCACCTTCCTGCATATTACATTGTTTCAGTTCTGTACAAAGTTAAAGTCCAGAGTATTTGTGATTCTCTTGTAACCCATCTTGTACTTGTTTTATGAGCTTTTGGCTGACAATATTATAAACTGTGTAAACACTTACTTCAGCTATAAGTTCAACTGTAATCCATCAGTCTTCTTCTTGGATGAGGGTGACTATGCGAGTTTCAAGCACTTGAGTTAAAACCTCAACTGGACGTCCAGACTGGTGCTCATCAGTCACTGAAGTTTGACCATTTTTAAACTGTTCTACTCACTAATAAAAATGTACGTGGTTCATACAACTTTTTCCATATTGTTTACTTAACAAGAGTAAATTTTAGCCAATTTTTCACCTTCATAAAGCAAAAAATGGATCAACAGAACCTACTAATTGTGGAATTTCAAGAGGACTCCCCATTGTTAATTGAGAATTTGAGGTTACAAACAAAACAGTTCTAGTCAAACAGTTGATCAGAACTCATTACAGGGATGCCAAATTACAGTTCTGAAACTATTGTACTCTGCCTACCAACCGTTTTTCCTCTGTAACAATTTGTCCCTTTACTTACTGAATAACCCTTGTAAATAGATACCGGTATTGTGTAAAGCCTTTATCTTATTTTTGTAGTTTAACTGGGCCCATTAGCTATAGTCCTTTAGCTTTTGCTTGTAAAAATTCAATTACATAGGCCTACACTGTTGCATAAAAATTGTTTTTGTCATGAACATTTACATACAACTTCAGTAGTAAATGAATGGACTAATGTAGTCTTAACAGAGAGGCTGCTTCCACTGCTGTTGAATAACAGTGCTTTACAGTGTTTCATTTACAAACCTAAACATAAAATGTATTATTTGTTATAACATTATTTAATTTCCAACACTAAATATTTGCTAATTACAATCATATATTTTGAATTAAATAAAAAGTATTCAAAGCACAAACAAGAGTAGAGGCAACAACACTTATGGGTGCATAAACAGGATGCCAGCATAGACGGCTGTTGCTACCTTATGACAGTTAATGCTTGTGTATAAACAGAATACTAGTACTGACAACAGCAGCTTCCTTGTGGATGAATTACACACACAGTGAGCTGGGTACAACTTCTCAGTCAGCTGGCCAAACTTTCACATAATGTACATTTCGACTCTCTTCTCTGCTTTCTCACCATACCATTAAATACTCTGATAAACCACTCAGCAATATTATTTTAAATTATTTTTAAAATAGAGGGTTTTAAAGAGGGAATCAGCACTTTCTGATGCTCCTATTGATGTTATACCACTAATGGTGTACAACTGTACAGTTATACAAACTCTAAACAAAGTTCTATGTGACATACTCCGTGGTACATATATGTAGTAGCAATTAACAGTCTGCACTGAGATCATGGGATTCAAAATGTGGCTACCTAAATATTAAAAGTATTTGCACCTATGCATGATCCTTGTTTCCACCAACATGATAATGTTTGAAGCAGTCCAATTCCTTGGAAATGAGAATCTTATCCAGAGAGATGAAGAAAACAAAAGCACTTTGAACTGGTGTAACGTATTGTAGTGCACAGTTTTGTGTGTATAGTTTATTAGTTGTAACTGCAGAACGCCATTGGATGAACAGTTTACTTCAGTGCTTATTTACTTTTAGAAATAAATTATTGATTAGTCTTCTTTAAAACTGGTTTTAACATGAAATCCATCTTAAAAATATGATAACAAAGATTTGTTAGCCTCTTCAGTCTTACCTGTAGGTAATAAAATGAGCAACCTATTACCATAACTGGTGAACCAACCCCTTTGGCAATTATGTCAATAACTAAAAAAAGAATGGAAGTCTTAAATGCGAGTTACAGTACATCCAGGTTAGTGCTGTCATTTGCATACTTGGTACCTAATGCAAGAGGAAATAAAGTTAGCTATAATAGTACATAAATGAATTGAGTTAGAAGGTTCACTGTAACAAGCTGATAGAGCTTTTAAACTGAAGATGAAGCCAACCTGTCTAGAGGAAGAAGAACCCTCCTAATTAGAGGGTTGAACAAATGGAAGGTAACAATCTCTTGTGAGTCACTTGACATTCTTTTAGAATGAACTAATCATTAATGTGGAACAACCAACAAAGTTTGATACTGTATTAGATATTGCCCAACCCTAATTCTTGCAAACAAGAGGAAGACTGGGGATAAGACTAATAATTCCAATACATTTTATAATTTTACCATATGATGTACTTTGTTATGCCGTTCTCCAGCAAAAAATTAGGGAACAATTTTTCTTGTTCTATAAGAGAATTAAAATTGGACATTATTATATATACCAATATGTGTATGTAAATACTGGTATTTACATGTACCGGTGTGTGTGTGTAAATTTCTGGTAATGTAAATGGCAAACATGTACCGCATTACAAGTTAATTGTATTGTCAAATGGCATCTGTTAATTGTACTTCAGTCTGGCATAGGGTCTTTGAAAACTTGAAAATTAACTTGAAAACATATGTGTACTTACACACATTCAAATTCATGAACACCTCAAATATAAAATCAATTACATGCCCGCATTAGTAGCTACACATACGTTCTGAAAACGGGAACATTGTTTCCTGTACGTGTACATTGTTAAGGTACATCTGTTAAGAAGAATATTAAGACATTAAATTACAAGCGTATATTTGGTAAAGATGAATAAACTTCACAGCAACCGAATTTTAACCACATGAAAGATATATAAATTAAATCTAACATACTGTGTCTCTCCAGTCTATAATGTTCACATAATTATTATTCCACATCTGTTAAAAAAAGTACGTTTTTGACTAAAAATGTCACCTCCTTCTTTTAGCCTTGGATTACTACCAAATGTATGAGAGTAAGTCTATCGGTATTGCCTTAAAATATTTCTTTCCATTGTCATACTATTTTTCATACTAAAGATTTGTTTATTTTAAGAAACGTTTACTTTTATTTCTTGTTTTTTTTTTAGTAAATTTTATTAATTCTTTATTAAGTTCTTTGGATTATAGAACAAAAGTGCTTCAGTTATGTGGTCATGGATGTATGTGTTCTGATTAATATTTTGATATAATAATAGTAATAATTATTATATAGGTCTCTTCATATATATATATATATATATATATATATATATATATATATATATATATATATATATATATCATTTTCTATATAAGTAACTCGATGTTTCTTGCAGTAATTATATAATTTGTGATGATTTGTTCAATTTGTTTCTTCTGCAAGTAGATAAAATTGTATATTCTTTTTAACACCTGACGCACGTTTCACTGAAAAATATCAGTATCATCAGAGGTTTCTAAGTGAATTAATAACAATTGTAATAATTCTATTAATATAAAAGTAACGAATAATCGAATTTGTATCGATTTTAACGTAAAATAAAATAACTGATAATCGATTTAGGTCGATTAGTTAACGATTGTTTTAATGTTTATTTCTTCAGCAGCTGTTTTCTCGGTTATATTTGAAATTTTGTTTATATAGTATTTTATTCACATTTATTTTTATTTTTTAGTAAATTTATAATTTTAAATAGATTGTCTTGTTTTGTTTTTATTTGGGTTTGTTCTTTAATTAATAAATTATTGTTATTGTGTTTGTAAATGTTAAGATTTTCCCAAATATTCATTTTTTGACCTTTTTGTATGTTTTTAATTAATTTTATATTTTCAATGTTTGAAAAAAATATAATAACCAAAATCATCGTATTAAAAATAAAAATAAACAAAATAAAACCATTAATAACATAAAACAGAAACTAACGACTAATAACCTCACTTTAACCAAAGCTGATAAGAGTAATAGTACAATAATAATTTCTCAGAAAGATTTAGACGATAAAACAGAAGAATTTATAGTTAATAATAATTGCATAACATTAAATAAAGATCCCACAAATAAATATCAAACACAAATAACAAATATATTAAAAAATAGTAACCAAATCATAAATCCTAAAGACTCCTTTAAATATAAAATGGATAATCCTTGTGCACCAAAATTAAATTCTTTAATAAAATTACACAAAATCAATAAACCTATCAGACCTTTAATAAACGCTAAGACCGCACCAAATTATAAAATATCAAAATTATTAACTCAAATCTTAAAACATAAAATTGAACTTCCAGCAAAACACAATATAAAAAATAGTATCGAACTCACGGAACAACTAATAAACGTAGAAATAAACAGAAATACAAAATTATATTCATTCGACATATCAAACATGTATACAAATATTCCCATTGAAGAAACTATAAATATTATAATAAATAATCTGAAAACAAATAACGAAAGTAACACATACATTAAACAGTTAACTAATACTTTAAAAATAATTTTAAATCAAAATTATTTTCAATACAACAACAAATTGTACTATCAAACAGATGGCCTTGCTATGGGAGCCCCAATCTCCGCTATCATATCAGAAATCTTCCTACAAAAACTCGACGAACAAATAATAAATATAATAAAATTAAACGACCCATTAGGATGTTATTTTAGATACGTTGATAACACTCTGTACATTTCCCAAAACAATGGAATAAATATAAATAAAATATTCAACTCCATAAATAATTTACATTCTAAAATAAAATTCACGTTAGAAGAAGAATCTAATAATAAATTAAATTATTTAGACTTAACAATAAAGAAAAATGAAACAAATTTTGAATACGCAATATACAGGAAACCTTCTCAAACTGACTTAGTAATACCAAATACTTCTAATCATCCTCCCCAACACAAAATGGCAGTATTTAATTCCATGATTTACCGAATGCTTAGGATCCCATTAAATAACACAGAAAGAAACAAAGAAAGAAAAATTATCCAACAAATAGCAGTTAAAAATGGATACAAAATAAAAACTATTAATAAATTAGAAAATAAAATTAAACATAAAATCACTAATAAAATTCCTAAAAACACTACATTTAAAAATTCATCTATTAATAATAATATAAAATATACAACCTTCACTTATTACGGAAATATAACTCAAAAACTAAATAAAATATTTAAAGATACTAATTTAAAAATATCTTATAACACAGATAATATAATTTTTAATAAAATAAAACCTAAAACTAAATCCAATACTCACAATAAAAATGGAATATATAAAATAGAATGTCCAGATTGCAATAAATTTTACGTGGGCCAGACGAAGAAAAAACTACGAGATAGATTCGTTCAACACCGCAATGCATATTTAAAACCAAATATTTATAAATCTAATTTAGCCACACATTGTCTAAATAATAACCACCAGTTTCCAAACATTGAAAATATAAAATTAATTAAAAACATACAAAAAGGTCAAAAAATGAATATTTGGGAAAATCTTAACATTTACAAACACAATAACAATAATTTATTAATTAAAGAACAAACCCAAATAAAAACAAAACAAGACGATCTATTTAAAATTATAAATTTACTAAAAAATAAAAATAAATGTGAATAAAATACTATATAAACAAAATTTCAAATATAACCGAGAAAACAGCTGCTGAAGAAATAAACATTAAAACAATCGTTAACTAATCGACCTAAATCGATTATCAGTTATTTTATTTTACGTTAAAATCGATACAAATTCGATTATTCGTTACTTTTATATTAATAGAATTATTACAATTGTTATTAATTCACTTAGAAACCTCTGATGATACTGATATTTTTCAGTGAAACGTGCGTCAGGTGTTAAAAAGAATATACAATTTTATCTACTTGCAGAAGAAACAAATTGAACAAATCATCACAAATTATATATATATATATATATATATACTTTTGCAGAAGTATTTATTCTTAGAAAATAAACATTAAAATTTTGCAAGAAATGAAAATAACTAGAGTTACTTGCACAGAAAATATGAATGAATGATATTAATAATAATTATTATAATAATAATGATAATTATTATTATTATTGTTATTGTTGTTGTTATTATTATTGTATGTCCTTATTACGTGGTGTAACAATCAATTAGATTTCAGTAATGTTTAACCTTAATTTGGTATCACTTTGATGAAATTACTTATTTGAAACTGTTCTCAGCAACACCTGTACTAGGACGCAAACTGACAATGCGTCGTGAAGTACGAGAAGCGCTGGAAGTACGTAGACGTTCCCTTCAAGCAGAACGCCGTAAGTCACAAATGCAGACACTAGGAGCCAACAATGCTGTAGCACGCACCCAGAGAGTTTCCAGCGCAGGTGTCAGTGTGAAGGACTTGTTTGAAGGACATCCTAATCCTGCATACGAACCAGGAGATGACGATGGCAACTCGCTTCGGCTGCAGTCGGTAGCAAGAAACTGGGCCGATTTGGAAAGAGCTAATGGTCATGTCTAAACACACTGTTGCAGTTCCACACTATGTGCAATATACTCAGAATGACTTATTTTGTAATTTAACTAAAATTACTAAGATCGAAATTTCAATCGTTTTCTTTGACAAGATTTTACCTAATCTTCTGTTTTACATATCAATCAGGCAATCTTAATTTTTCATAATTAGACTTACTCTAGAATATGTTGTTTTTTAATTCTGAATACCCACTGTCAGTATAAAAATGGTTTATTTTTTTATGTTTTTAAGGATTTCTTACATGCAGTACTGATATTTATAATACTTTTATTAAAGCCTGGAAAGTATCACTAAATTGCTAAATGAATTACAACATTTTTTAAGAGTATGATAGTCATAAAAAAGTAGTCAATGTACAGTTTTTAATTGTTGAGTGATTGTTAGTACAGTGATGTGTTGAACTTTCAGCAGTAAAAAATGAACATCGTCACAAAAGGTACAGTAAAAACCTAAGAAACATTTTTTCTAGTTTAAACAAACACTTTGTAACACTATTGTAAACATTTTAGTACTGTAACTGAGTATCCTAAAAAGTCTTAAAATTAATCTACACAGAAAAACATGATTATATTAGGTGCCTGAGTTATCTTTTTTCTTGAGCGAACAAAACAAGGTATATAGATTAGAATGTTTTGATAGTATGGTTTTATTAGAATGAACAAAGAATGGGATGTTACTGAACAGAACTTAATGCTGCCACATACCTTGAAACTTCGAAACTGTTATTTATTCAACACAGTCTTTTTTTATTTATGTCATTTAGCTAGTGTGTGTTTGTTTGTTTTTTATATTAATTAATTATAAGAAAGACTTCACTTTTATAAGACTAAGCATTTGTATATTTTTTTTACTGTGTAATTTATAATATAGTTGTCATATCTTCTAAACAGTGGTTGCAGTTAAACATTCCCTTTAGAAATAAAATTAAGCAAGCAGAAATTAATTAATGCACATAAAATACAGTTAACATAGTTTTTATAACCAAACCTAAGACAAAAAGTTATATAAAGGACGATCTCATTACACTGGGTATTCACATTCTCAGAAACGCTGTGAACACCAAATTTATATTAAATGTTAATATTTTTATATGGTAACAAAGTTACTGTATCACATGGATGATTCTTGTCATTTTTTGTGATCGTTTTGTGTTATTATCTAACTTTCTTCATTTGTGTTAGTATGAAAAACTACCAAAGTAAGGAGGATTGCAATTTAGTTACAACTGAAGCAAAACTTAAAAAACAACCAGTCTAACAGATTAACAATCAACAAAATGTAAATTTTTAATATACTTTTTTACAATTATTTATTACAGATACATCTTCATATATTATGGGTAGCACTGTGTATTCAGTATGGCTGCTACATCTAGAATCCATGAAATAGTCTGCATGAAGACTAATTCTCAAGTGTATGAAGCTGAGATG
This sequence comes from Magicicada septendecula, assembly GCA_034769895.1. Classification (NCBI taxonomy): domain Eukaryota; kingdom Metazoa; phylum Arthropoda; class Insecta; order Hemiptera; family Cicadidae; genus Magicicada; species Magicicada septendecula. Next base: position 80,639,964 of record CM068371.1, on the reverse strand, counting down.
TTTCCTTTACTTTCAGTTTCAAAGATGCCATATGCAGCGTAGTGGCACTTTGATTTTGTTTTGTTTTGTTTGCTATATGGCTTTTGATAACTATATTGTCTGATTGTAAATACTGTCCATACATGTACTGATCCAACAGGCTGGAAGTAACAAACCACAGACATAAATAACAAACGTATACGTAATGAGATCCACCTGTATATGCAGCATATGAGATCCCTGATTTTTATTTAGATTTAATAAATACATTAAAAAACAGAATTTTTATTTCCCTAGAACAATTAAAACTGCTCTGTAGTTGATACCATTGTGTACTATATGTGTATTTTATTATATATCAGAAGTGTGTGTATGTGTGCGCGTTTTTCTTTGTGCGCACAAACGTGATGCACTATGAAAAAAGGTATTTTGCCTTGTGTTGTTTGAATAAGTTATTTTGCTCAATTTTTGTAGTTGAAAATTTAATCCATGACTTATTTGAAAAAAGAGAAAGAAAATTTTTATTAATATATGGTATTTTTTTGTAATTCAATTAATTTAGTGAACAACAACCCTTAAAATCTGTGTGTATCCTTTTGTATATATCTCGCGGTAGCATTTGTGTGTATATCAAGATATATATATACAATAAAGATGTGATATTTTTGACATAAATGAGATTTTCTAGAATCTTGCACCCTGTCACCATTCATCCATTAGAAAAGTGTCTCCTTCTAGCCACTGTCTATTCCCTACCCTGCATGTCTAGATTATTCTGCACTGTTACATACTGTTATACAGTCTTTCAGTATATCTTATATCTATGGAAAGTATCTTATTTAATATATGTTAATTGGAACCGATGTCTTGAAAATTTAAAGTTCCAATTCTGTACAAGTCTCACACACAAGTCCACAAACACTGTCCTTGATTTTTTGACTATTTGTTGTCTCATAAATCCAGTCCTATTTCATGTCTTCCCATGAATTTACCAGTGTCTTTACCTTCACAGGTGTAGGTTTCCAGCCTGTTGCAGGCCTCCAAAGCTGAAGAATCGGGAACGTTTGGTTTTAGGCTAGCCTTCCTCTAGACAATGAGCATACATCCAAACTATTAAACATTCATACATCGTTTATACTGCAGTTCAGTCAAAGATAAATTATATTAAACAATTAGGCAAGGAAACATATTTTTTTAAGGAGGTAGGATTATCTACCATGCTGTAGGATGATGCTGTATGTTGTTACTAAGAACTGTAGCTGTAAACATGTACGTTAAAATGATCACACGGTACTGAGAAACAAATGGGCATTATGGTGGGGATGCCATCATTTGCTACTGACCTGTGTGCTGTAATGCTATCACACAAACTCTTAAAGAATAAATATTTGATGGTACAAATTCACTTGAGCATACAGTAAACTCGATTAATCCGGTTATCGACTATCCGTGAGTGGATCATCCAATTTAGTGTATTAGAAACCTGTGATTAGTACTGCTATGTTATATGACATTTTAAAAGGCAAATCATTTTTCTTTTCTGTGTAATGTTAATATTTTATAATAATCGGTTTTATTATTTTAATTACTTCTTGTTCACATTTTTCAATGATTAAAAAAGCAATTATTTTTCTTGAGCACAAATTTCTAGTTAGTTATATTATATAATTAATTTATTTTCCAGAAGATTGTATATCTAAAGAATGGTGAAGGTTGAATGTGATCTGCTGTATTATAATATTCACTGGACTTGGCACTGTACATGAGTTAAGGCCTGATGAGTGTATTTAAATCTGAACAAATTTATTCAGGTCACATTCAAATTTGAATCCTTGAAATTCAATGTTTGTGCTTTGGAATCCAGCACTTCGGTCACTAGACCAAAACAGAAACCCCACCATTTTGCTGAATAAACCCTTACTTAAGTCTACTGTTTAAAAAAACAAGTAGTGCCTGACATAGCAGGCACAGCAATTAAAATGACTGAATGTGAAATACTGTACACAAAATACTCAGAGATACAGTCTGCACTTGACTCCATGTAAAGAATTGATTATGCCTAAATACATCATTATTTAAAGCTAATTTTTTAAAATTATATGGTGGTATACAGTGTGTGAATAATTATTATAGCAAAAATAACGTGTATTTGTAATTATTTACATATCGTGTTTTTATATCATATATAATCTATTGGTTAGACTCATGACATCAACTTCAGTGACAGCTTGCGCTAAACCTGGCACCAGTATACCCCATTGACATTATAGGATACATCTGTAGCTAGGTAATGTATATAACTTTTTAGAACATAATACAGAGGCATGAGGTTTTATATAGGAATAAGCGGTTGTTTTAATCCATTTTGTAAGTGCCGTTAAACAGCTCAAGACATATACCACAATAAAAACGTTCAACCTGGTATAATAAACAACGAAGCCAGCAAGATGTGAACATTATATTAGAATTTCAAAACAAACATTGAAGAACTATGAACTATCTCAGATGAAGCCAAAACGTGTAACAGTCAGCAATGGACATGGCCTCAATACGCAGAATCCTCATGTTAAGAAATAAACCAAATAGTACTAGTAAAGATGAAATTCTGATCACGAAACACTGAAAAGAAATATACAACATCCTAGCTATTGTTTGAACAGAGTTACATAAGTTACAAATTCTTTAGTGACCATTGCAGCCTGAGAAGACACGTTCAGGTTAAAAAAAGTTTATTTAAAAAGATCTTTAAAGAAAACTATTTATCTAATAACATCCAATTTGGATACATTTAGTATTATTGTACACCTGATATTTCCAATTCTTTTGAGATTAATAAGGCAAAAAAGACATTTAAAAATGCGTATGGAAATTATGTTATACAAAAGAGCAGTATATTGTGCAAGGGCAAATTGAAAACTTAGTGGCTTGGTAATAAAAGGCTTATATTTACTTTGTCTAATCATTTTTATTTTTCAATATAGTCTCCATCTAGTTCAACACTTAATTCAGCAATGTTCTAGTGTTTTTATCACATTGTGGAAGTCTGGTTCTTCTAGTTCCTCAAAATGACTGTTTATGCCATTTTCAGCTCATAATTTGAGAAAGGCTCCACTCCATTGAGAAATTTTTTGAGTTTTGGGAGTAGATAAAAGTCAGGTGGAATTAAAGGAGGCAAATAAGGTGGATGTTGCAAACAGATTGTACATAATAGTGATGGAAAATTATCCTTTTCTTTGCTAAGCCCAGTCTTTTTTCATGAATGTTTCATTTAATTGGTCCAAAAGGTTAGCACACTCTCCTTTTATTTTATGATCATCTATCAACAATGTTCTTCTAACATCCCATAAAATCGAAGCCATACACTTTCCAGGAGGCAAAATTTATTGCCTTTTTTAGAGGCAGAGAATCACCATGCATTCATTGTTATGACTATTGTTTTGTTTCTGGAATGAAGTGATGGACCCAAATTTCATCAGTAATTACAAATCTACATATAAAATATTTCGGAATTTTCTTAAAACAGTCCAAACATTCCTGAGAAGCTTCATTCGAATATATTTTTGATCATTTGCCATCGAACACAGCAGCCATCTTGCAGGCAGCTTTCTGATACTTGATTATTTGGTAAGAATGTGATATATCCTTTTACCAGAGATGCTCACAGTCACAGCAATTACAGACACTCTTTCAAATGGTGATCTTTCTAAACAATATCATGCAATGTATTTTCTGGAATAGTTGCACTATTGGGGGGGGGGGGGATCATCTTCCGAACTTCCACTATCACTTTTAAATTCAACAGACCATTTTTTCGAATGTAGTAAATGAAGGTGCAGCATTGCCCAACACATCTTTCATCTCATTAAAATTTTCTGCTGGTGTTAAATCTTTGTTAACAAAACATTTGATCAGTGGACATGTTAATTTTCTCCAGCTTCTACAGTGCACTGACCTTGAGATGACTTCGTTTACATGGCTGATTCTCATTAACCATGCAGCAGACCAACTTGGTGCTTCACAGCTGTCCATGAGGCAAATTTAAATTTGGGGCACCATGATGTAGTGAAAAACAGAAACTCAACACACCTTTATACAGTAGGCTGTGAACTTTTCAAACTGCCATTGAATACCAAATACGCATTTTACATCAGAGACCAGAAATGTGATGAACAATCTTTATCTGATGTGTAGTGGCATCAAAAATCAGCAAAGGACTTTTGAATTCCACAATATAGTTCTACAATCATCTAATAATGAGACAAAAGAGAAAATAATTAAAGCTTGTAACACTGCCCTTAAGATGCAGTAAAGGATCATAGAATTATACAGATAACAAGGACACAAGTATAACAAATATTTAAAATAAATCATCAACTTTTAACTATAACTTAGATTTTAATTTTATAATTTTCAATTCATATATTATTTCCTTATTCAAGAAAACCAAAACCTTTTCTTATTCAAATAATAGGATTTATTTACTATAAATAATATAATATTTGGTTAATAGAAATACTAAAGACCGATTCCTAACTTTTTTTATCTCCTAACCATAAAAATCTCCTAATTCAGCCATAAAGAGAGCATAAGGTGGCTTAGATTCTGTTCAGAGCTAAATGCCAGAAACTATGTACTGTATTTCTCTCCTATAATCTGTGCAGCTCCAAAATCCAACTTCAGTCTTTTTGTCTTCCCATAAAACGTTGTTAACACCTCTACCTTGTCACACAGACTTTATTTCACTATAATAATCTTTTTCTACTGTCCTCTTTTCATCAACCTCTGTTAAACAATTGAGAGTTTCAACTTTTGATACTCTTCTGTTTCTACTCTTCCATTACCTCCTCTTCTCACTTTTAATGTGCGTTATACATACACATTTCCTTGCATATACAGTATTGTGCGAATTAATGTGAACACATCATAATTATCACAATTTTACTTTTTTTTCACAGTTGGCAACACTTTTATGTCAAAGTAGCAGCCATTTTGTTTTACTGTTCTGACAGTCAGTGAGTAATGAGACATAGCAAGCTACAGACGCGTTGCATTTTGTTTTTTTTTAGAATTATTGTGTTTTTGCTGAAAAGTGAGCTGAACTAAGGCTTTATTTGCTTTTTATTTTTGAAGATGGATATTACTCCCAAAAAGCACACTAAAATTGTTACTTTGAGTGAACACACATCAATGACTCAAAAAGATATTGCCTAGGAGTGTGGTGTGAGTTTAGGAGCTGTCAACAAGATTTTGAAGCAAAAAAGGGACACTGGGACGATTGAAGTGAACAGAAAAGGGAAATGTGGAAGGAAAAGAAAGAAAACAGCAAGGGCTGAAGCTTTTTTAATAAGGGAAAGTAAATTAAACCCTAGGAAAAGCAGCCAAGAACTTCAGCAAGACTTAGCATATGCTGGAGTTATTGTTCATGACTCCACCGTACGAAAACGACTTATAGAAGGAGGAAGAAAAACAGTCAGACCTCAAAAAAAAAAACAATTATTGACTGCTGCCATGATGACAAAACGATATGATTGGGCAAAAAAATATGTGAGCTGGACTGTTGAAGATTGGAGAAAAGTGTTAAAGAAGATGTTCTGGGGCTGCTTTTCTTATAAAGGTACCGGATGCCTTGTGCCGATTGAAGGCATGATGAACTCACAAAAATACAGAGACTTGCTAGAACGCAGATTGGAAGCTGAACTAAGAAAAGTTGATGCCAACGGTCAAGCAGTTTTTCAACAAGATTCGGCTCCATGTCACGTGTCCAAGATCATGATGAAATATTTCAAGGACAAAAAGATATCATGCCTTGAATGGCCAGGAAACTCACTGGACCTTAATCCGATTGAAAATCTGTGGGCTATTGTAAAAGCTAGACTTCGTAAAATAGATTGCACAACAAAAACAAAACTGATTGAGGCTGTAATCCACACATGGTTTCGAGACCAGCAAATATCAGAAAACTGTAAAAAACTTGTTGATTCTATGCCAAAACGTGTTGAAGAAGTTATAAAAGACAAGGGAGGACATATTTCCTATTAAAACAATTTAAATTGTATTCTTTTCTCTTTTTCCTTCGTCTATAACTAATAAATGTTGTTTTTTTTCAAATTATCACTTGTGGTCACATTAATTCGCACAGTACTGTATCTTGCTAGTATATGTTAAGGGGACCCGGTAGGGCAAAAATCGAAAAAAAAAATTATTTTTGTTTTTAATTTTAAAACATTCTCTGGAATTTTCTCTCTAAAATGATGTATGACACATGATGGTTTGAATTTTCTTTCAAGGTGAAAACAATTTTTTTGTGAAACTCTGGCTAGTATTTTATATCTCTTTGCAACAGCTGTGCCTACACACTCTGTGTGCTGTGAAATAGCTTGGAAACATCAGCTGTTGCTGTCAGATGGTTATATATTGTATTGTTGTGAGTTGTGGCTAATGTTCCAGGTTATAAACATATGCTTATTCTATATAAGTAGCTGTTTGTTTGCTTTAGTTGTGAATTGTGACTAATATTGTGACTATAGGTTATAAGTACTCACTTTTTACGTTTTGTGCTTGTGTTGTCTTCACGATTTTGTGATAATGCCAAGACCAAATGTGCCAAGTGTTTTTAAGAAGAGAAAGAATGTGTGTAAATCCAAAATTGAAGGAAAAGTAACAGTTGATTTACCAGAAAGTGGCGATGGAAGAGCGGAAAGTGCATCTGCAAGGAAATTGAGTGGGTTGAATGAATTGTATGATGAAGTTGATTGTACTGAAAAGTTAAGTTATGAGCTGATTGATTTGAATATACTTTATAATATTTTGAATGTACATGTCGCATGCAAACATTGTAGTCAAGTAGGACTACAACTAAAGACTCAAAAACGTATTGGGTTGGCTACTGAAATTATCTTATATTGTGATACTTGTGATTACAGTATTGCCTTTTCTACTTCAAAAGCTGTAAATAATAAACATGTTGACCCTGATTCTGAGCATGGACTAAATGAGAAGGGTGTACTATTTGAATGTAATATGCGATTGGCATATGGATTGAGAGCAGTAGGGAAGGGAAGCACAGCTGCCCAATCATTATGTGGAATTTTGAATTTACCGACTCCTCCTTCTAGATTTACAAAATATAATAAAATCATAGCTCAAGCTACAAAAGACATTGCTGAATTAAGTATGAGACGTGCTGTTGAAGAATCTGTAGAAGCAAACGATGGTAGCCGTGATTTACGTGTAGCTTTTGACGGGTCGTGGCAGAAGAGAGGCCACACATCTCTAAACGGCATCGTCAGTACGACAAGTGTATATACTGGTAAAATATTAGATATACAAGTCCTTACAAAACATTGCAGGTGCAAAAGTAAAGATAATCATGACGAAATGTGTACTGCTAATTATCAAGGTGTGAGTGGCGGAATGGAGGTGGCAGGTGCTATATCAATCTATCAGCGTTCAGAAGAAAAGTATAATGTGAGATACTTAGAATATTTAGGAGATGGAGATTCTAAAGCCTTTTCTAAAGTAAATGAATTAAAAGTATATGGAAATGACATTGAAATCAGAAAATTAGAGTGCATTGGACATATACAGAAACGGATGGGTACTCGATTGAGGCGTTTGAAAACTAAAAGGCATAAAACTAGCAGACGGAAAGCCATTATCAGGAAAAAACAGATTAACTGATGCCATCATCGACAAAATTCAAAACTATTATGGCTTAGCAATCAGAAGACATTCCAACAATGTAGAAAACATGAAAAGGGCAGTATGGGCAATGTATTTTCACATGTGCTCAACAGATGATGAACCGCAACATGGTCTGTGCCCACCCGGTGAAGAAAGCTGGTGCAAATTCAGAAAAGCTGAAGCTAAAGGTGACCATTACCATCATAACCATAGTGTCCCTGCAGCTGTTATGATTGCAATCAAACCTGTTATAAGAGATCTTGCTAATACTGAGCTACTGAAAAAATGCACCCACGGAAGGACTCAAAATCCTAATGAGAGCGTGAATAGTGTGGTATGGTCCAGGCTCCCCAAAACAGTTTTTGTTGGATTATCTGCATTTATGGTGGGAGTGTACGATGCAGTTGGATGTTTTAATAAGGGGAACATTACACGGTGTAGGGTACTGAAACAGTCTGGGATGAGTGTCGGCATTAACAATGCTGCAGATTGACAGAGAGCGACTCAGGAATGCTGAAAGGAATGTATCCGAGTATGAGAAAAAGGCAAGGCAGTCAAGAAGACAAGCTAAGAAGAGACTGGCAGATAGCATGGAAGACCCAGATAACCCAGAGTATGGAGCTGGATTTTTTAAGGTAGTTTTCAAGACTTTTTTTAAAAATATTTTATTTTTTAACTTTAAATGCGTTTTGCCGAAAACATACATTTTGTAATATAAAATGTACCTTTTCTCATCTTCTCGACTAGTTAGAAGCCTGAAATTTGGTATCCATATTATTCAACAATTGCTTCAAACTTTAACACAGCCTTTTTGTAATATTTTAGAAATCATCCGAGTTTTGTTATAAAAACGGCTAGCAAAAAAGGTTTTTTTGTAGACATATTTTTAAAAATTTGTAAAAAATTTAAAACTTATTTTTTCAAAAAACCCCTACGTTAAAACGTGTCCAAAGAATAATAATTTGAAATAAAGGAAACATTAACTCTCTAACGTACAGGGTTTTTGAGAAAAGGTACATTATGTTAACATGGGGAAGATAGGCTATACCGGGTCCCCTTAAATGACAAACATTTTGACCTTAACTCTAAAATGAAATGAATGATCAAAAGAAACATACAATGAGAGTACAGAAAATAATCAACAAATATGAAGAAAAGAAAAAATTACCAAAGAATTGTCAAGGAAAGGTAATTATACAATCAAGTGTACAAACAAATTGAAGTTCTTGTATGCATAACAAAGATGTTCAATAAATAAGGACAATGTAAAAAAAAACACCAGTAGGCAAAGTGATCTGTAATACTTTTGTTAGCAACAAAAAATTATATGCATGACAAAATTTAATTTATTGGACAGAAAATTTTAACCTTGCAATCATATATAACAGGCATGATGAATTTCATTATTTTAATTTATTTGGATAAATAACAATAACATTATAAATTAATTAAGAGTAATAATATCTTCAAAAAATGACCCAGTTTTGATACCTACTTTCATGGTAGGAAATGTAATTTAGTATATGTTAAAGGCACTGTTTTATACTGGACTCAAGAAGACACTACTAAACATAGGTGAAGTAGAACAAACATCTGTTGAAGGGGAGTGTGACAAGGTTTGTGTACCATCTCCAGCTTTGTTTAATATCTACACTGAGAACGTCTTTCCAAATGCTATCAGTACACAAGATGGTATAAAAGTAGATGGGGAGGCAATTACCAATGTTCATTACATAGATGATACCGTGGTACTAGCTGAATCCATCCAATACCTCCAATGGATTATGGTCACTATTAAGTGAAAAAGTAAGAGACGGGAACTGAAAATTAATATTAAAACTATTTATAGTTATAAGCAAAACTATTATAATGTAATGGTACGTTATGTAACGAATTCTATTTTTAGCCAGTGAACCACACAAAAAGCATTTTGTTGACAAAGATGAAGTAAATCAGAGTTTGGGAGCCACCGGCAACGAGGCGCCGTGATGGTCAACTGAAAAACAAGTGACGGAAGTCCACGGGAGATACGGGTGGAGGTGACAGGAAAAAACTGGTTTCAAATGTGTATTTGAACTGAATCGTGGCGCAGAAACAAAAGCGAAGCGCCCTGTCTCATTCCAGCCACCAAACATGTAACAGTACAGACTGACCCAGTACCAGAATTATGGGTATTTTCATTGTTTTATTATGTATTTTTTAAACATACAGAATGGTTAGGTACATTGTCCCTCTGGAAAACGGAACAACGTAAATTCGGCCAGAGTAAAACACCAAGGTCTCCGGTGGACGTGAAAACAGCAAAATCTACCATGGCGGTGTTTATGACGAAGTACCACAATATGCATTATGATTGGGCTATAACACTAGTCCGTCATTGCTAAGAACAATGACGCACTGAGTACAATGTGTGCAACGAGGCGTTGTCCAGCAAGACAAAGCGGGATGACGTAAGAACTACACACACACAAGCAAGAAATTACACTTGCCTCGCTCTCATTTCAACGCCATTCTTCAGAGGAGCCACAGCGATGTATCGTTGTGTGTATAACTTTTTAACAAAACTTTAATTCAACTAACAAAAATGATACCAACAGTAGTGGAGCAATAAAGGCTCATCTTGTTTACAGTATAAATATATAAAGAATGTAAATTCAGTGCACACATCTATCTAATTAAACTCAGCGGAATTAAAGGCGAACACCGACCATCACCATGGGAGTCTCACACCAACAACGGATGGACACCACCACCTAACAAGCAGAGAAGTTCCTTTTGTCATTTTTATAGTTAATGAGCTCATTAATATCAAATCGATAATAAAAAAGAATGTACGGGTCTGAAGTTGAATGTGTGAGAATGAATGCGTGAATGTATGGCCATAACACATAAGCCGAAGGCATTGGTTTGTGCAGTAACTAATTAACTATTAATAAATGATTTTAAGCTGCAGCTATAAAGTGTACATTGATATTAATTCAACAGATAAAGAAATAGAGAGAATCAAAAGAGATAGGAAAAGTAGCCACCATTTTGTTTTGTGTCATATCATATGACGTCACTATTTTGACCGCATGGTTGTATGTGTACTACCTTAGATTGAATTAAATTTGATGGTTAATTTCAAGAATATCTGGTTATCATTTGTGTCGTCAACTGTGTTTCAAAATCTTCCTGTACCCGAACCCTGGTACCCCTTAGGTAGAAAACAAGTTATAAAGGAAGAAAATGAGCCCGGCAACTAATGAAATTGGTGAGTATCATTAATACCGAATTATGGTATTTGTTATCTATATCTTACAAAATATATGTGCTAATATTATTGATAAGAGTGAGTGTATTCACAATTGCCGCCCTCACAGTGATGATAAGTTTGTTTATTCACAATTGGCGCCCGAACAGGGACTTGATAAATTATTATTATGGGTAAGATAACCTTATTTATGTATTTAAAGTTTATTGACAAAGGTAGTATTGTTAAAAACAAATATAAATACATTTATATTGTAATATTATTATTGTATATAAGTTGTTTATTCACAATGGTCGCCCTCACAGTGGACTTTGTATAAAATTAATTTATATAAAACAGATAGATGGAGAAACACAGAAGACGATATATAATGAATGAGAGGTTATGTTGTTAGAGGTAAATAGTTAAATACGAGTTGAGTATATTGCGTAGTCAAATACAAATAGAGATAAATAACCATTTAAATACTAAAATACAAAATGGCAGAAAATAACAATAGCATAGAAATAGAAAATTCAGAGACAGAATCTATTTTACTGGAAAGACACATTAGCTCAACACCTAAAGTAGCCGAAAATAAAATATCATTAGAAGACCTGTTCGCATTGATTAAAACACAAAATAGTGTGTTAAAAGAGATTGACGAGAAGTTTGATAGCCTCGAAAATGAGTTGAAAAAACAAAATAATGTACGAGACGTAAAATTGAACCAATTAGACGAGAAACTAAAAAAAGTTGAAAACGAAATACAGAGACAAAATTGTAGTATTGACAAAGTAGACAAGTTAGAGATAGACAAAAACAAGGTAAGTAGTGGTGATCATTACGATAATAGAAGTAAAAATATAGTGTTAGAAAATAATTGTGTGAGTATTGAGAGTGGTGATAAAAGTATAATGGGAGTAGAATTTGATAATGAAGTGATAAAAAGTGTTGATGAATTAGAGAGAAAGTATAGAGAGAATTTACAGATAAAGGGGTTGCAGGGGATAAATTTTTCCCGTAATGTTGTAGTAGGGGGTGAAGTAAAGACTTCACGTGTGTTTAGGAAGGACGAGAGTGCCTTCAATGCGTATTTGGAAGACAAAAGGTCTACAAATAAAGTGGTCCCTGGTTTTTTTTGTGCACTTCACAGGTGGTGCAGTGATAAAGTAGTAGAGTCCCCTGCATATATGGAGAAAGAGTGTGTAGCTTGGTATGATGGTGAGAAATGTTTTGAGAGAGAGAGAGAAAGAGAGAAATTGAGATATATAAAGTAAAGAAAAATTATGAAGAGTTTATGAAAAGGTTAGGTATAGAGATGATATATAATAAAAATATGAAATACTTACCTTGTAAGGAAGTTGATATAGTAGTAGGAGATGATAATGAAAATAATGACTTAGTAACTTATCTGATTGTGACGAATTATACTGGAGGTGACAGGACAATGACAAATCATGACAGATTAAATGAGTTTGTGGAAAATAATGAAAATTTGAATGGTATATGCATTTATGATGTTAATATAAGAGATTCAATAATAAGCAATGTATATAGATATAAGATAAGACTATTGTTCGACGATATGGGGTAATTGTTTATTGTGTTATAAACATTTAATTGTGTGGACAGTGTTTTTAAAAATGGACTGATCAGGACTGATTATGGTAAATGATTTAATGATTATGTGAATTGTATATTTTGTGTATTGATGTCTATGTATTTGTGTATTTTACTGTTGTGTATTTTATGTAATTATTATGTAAACATGTATTGTACGATTTTAAATAACTGAAGAAAGTTTAAATGATATTATGAGATTCAGGTTTAAAGGTTTAGTAAATGATTAAGCAGGTAATAGATTTGGGTATTGAGAGGTATTGTTGTTAGTTGGTAAGTGATGAATTTCTAATGGTATATTAATGTGGAAATGTTATAAAGAGTTTGGGGATAGTGATAAATCAGGGCATTGGAGTTAGTTAAATAGAGTTATTGGGAGTTAGGAAAAATAAAGTGTTGAGATGTTGATAAAATATAAAGAGGTGTTAGATATTTTAGGGACACAGTGGTTAGTAATTATATGTAGAGTTGAGTAATGTGCATGGTAATTTTATAGTTGTTGATGGTGATATTTTGTAATAAGGGTATTGGTGTAGGAGTCCAACGAGAGATGTTGAGACAGGAAGGGAACGTTGTGTGCCGGAAAGGGTTATCTGAAAGGGTCAGAAACCGATAAGGGAATGAGTTGGTTAGAGGGAATACACACATACTAGTACAAAAAAGGTGCGGTGCCAGAGGTTTTAAATGGGATTTGTGAAAGGGGGTTATTAAGAGATATTGGTGTCAAAATGTATATTAATGGTTAGAAGTGGCTAGTGTAGAAAAAAAGGGGTAGTAAGGTTAGGTTGACAGATGCCAAAATAAGCTAGAGAAAAATGAATAATAGAGAGTCACCCAAACGAGTAAGGATAAAAGGAGTGGAAAAGGAGAATTCATGGTAGGAAGGTGAGGTAACAAAGGAAGGTAATTGTAACTGAAAGGTAAGGATAAAATTGAAATTGTTGTATAGAATCTAATGAATGTCAAATAATTGAAAGTTAATTGAGAATTGATGTTATAAAGTTTGGTACAAATCATGTAAATTTAAATTGTTTAATGTAAGGTAAATGGAACAATGTTAATATGTAATGTACAATGTTTTATGATGTTTTATTATGTTGGGGGGCAATAGAGTGTGTGGCTAGGAGGTCGTTACAGGGGTAATGACGATAATAAGTGTTAAGAGATAGTATATTTTAAAGTTGAAAATATAAAGTTAAAAAATGAAGTTAAATAAAATATTCTAGTAAGCTGCCATTTACAAAATAGATAAATGATTATAAGTTGAGCAACAAAGTTTAAAGGAAAAGTGTCTGCCATGATAGTTGTAAGTTGAATTTATAGAAATAATTAGGTGAAGGTATTTTGGGGTATAATAAAGAATGATTGATATATTGTGTTATATGTAGTTGCCTATATATGTTGTTTATTTTCTTACAAGGAAGTAGTTGAATTTGGTGGTGGTAAGAAATCAATGTATTTTAAGTCTTGTTGTGGTTAAGTGACACTTTTGAATTAAAAAACAAACCAATGCCCGAACACAAACCAATGCGTCTAAAAGGGGACATATCAGTTGTAGATATGTAAGTGTATTATACCACTATTTTGAAATTTTTGTATTGGATGTTTCAGAGTTTTGTGGTGTTGTGACCGCAGTCCTGGGCTGGCTGGAGCGTCAGAACAGGAGTGTATAGTGCCTCATGGCCTTATGGTGTAGGGATCTCTCAGGAGAAGTCCAGTAAGGTCAGAGGGTGCGACCAGCATCATAGGACCAAGGGTAAGTGATGATAAAATTTTTTTTTGTGTAACGTTACAGGGGGTTGTGGTGAAGTATCTAGACTGATCCTTTTAGGAGAGTGTGAATGAGTCAAGGAAATTTTTTTATGTTTCGACACAAAAAATTTTCCTTGAGGGGGTTTGTAACAGTACAGACTGACCCAGTACCAGAATTATGGGTATTTTCATTGTTTTATTATGTATTTTTTAAACATACAGAATGGTTAGGTACATTGTCCCTCTGGAAAACGGAACAACGTAAATTCGGCCAGAGTAAAACACCAAGGTCTCCGGTGGACGTGAAAACAGCAAAATCTACCATGGCGGTGTTTATGACGAAGTACCACAATATGCATTATGATTGGGCTATAACACTAGTCCGTCATCGCTAAGAACAATGACGCACTGAGTACAATGTGTGCAACGAGGCGTTGTCCAGCAAGACAAAGCGGGATGACGTAAGAACTACACACACACAAGCAAGAAATTACACTTGCCTCGCTCTCATTTCAACGCCATTCTTCAGAGGAGCCACAGCGATGTATCGTTGTGTGTATAACTTTTTAACAATACTTTAATTCAACTAACAAAAATGATACCAACAGTAGTGGAGCAATAAAGGCTCATCTTGTTTACAGTATAAATATATAAAGAATGTAAATTCAGTGCACACATCTATCTAATTAAACTCAGCGGAATTAAAGGCGAACACCGACCATCACCATGGGAGTCTCACACCAACAACGGATGGACACCACCACCTAACAAGCAGAGAAGTTCCTTTTGTCATTTTTATAGTTAATGAGCTCATTAATATCAAATCGATAATAAAAAAGAATGTACGGGTCTGAAGTTGAATGTGTGAGAATGAATGTGTGAATGTATGGCCATAACACATAAGCCGAAGGCATTGGTTTGTGCAGTAACTAATTAACTATTAATAAATGATTTTAAGCTGCAGCTATAAAGTGTACATTGATATTAATTCAACAGATAAAGAAATAGAGAGAATCAAAAGAGATAGGAAAAGTAGCCACCATTTTGTTTTGTGTCATATCATATGACGTCACTATTTTGACCGCATGGTTGTATGTGTACTACCTTAGATTGAATTAAATTTGATGGTTAATTTCAAGAATATCTGGTTATCATTTGTGTCGTCAACTGTGTTTCAAAATCTTCCTGTACCCGAACCCTGGTACCCCTTAGGTAGAAAACAAGTTATAAAGGAAGAAAATGAGCCCGGCAACTAATGAAATTGGTGAGTATCATTAATACCGAATTATGGTATTTGTTATCTATATCTTACAAAATATATGTGCTAATATTATTGATAAGAGTGAGTGTATTCACAATTGCCGCCCTCACAGTGATGATAAGTTTGTTTATTCACAAACAGTTCGGACGTATTTTTAGTGTGTGTACAACCAAAGTAGGCCAACCTAGTCTTTTGAAAAAGTTGTGGTGAAATAATAATATGAGCATACAACTTCGTCAGTCCAGAAAATGTTAACATAAATTTGGACTTTTGGAACATTCTTTTTGTGATTTTTTGTCGGGAAAACGAATTACAACTGATGGCATAACCAGCATGAGACTCCCCATCGGAAGAGATAAGTAAACAAAAAAATAGAAAAAATAAGGACATAACCAATTTTGCACAATTGTATAAAATTCTTTTTTTAAGTAAAATTACTTTTAAATAAAAAATATCAAATAAAATATGAGATCTCAATAGCGTGTGAGAGCGAGTGAAAGAACAAAGGGTGTGGTAAGCGCTAAAGATAAAAAAGTACAGATTTGCAATTGAAGACTTTCTTTTGTCTTATTTCGTTGGAATTATATTTTTTTAACATTACAAAAAGATACAATGTGTTTTAGTGAAATAAAATCAGATTACTCATTATAACGTGTTAGTTTAGTTAATTACACACTCTACCCGTAACCTCTGTGTCAGTAAGTTCATCTAAACGGCCCTGGAATTTTTTCTGTGAGGGAGAGTTTTGTTTAATTGTCAAATTGTTTTCATGGGGAAAGTGAAACAGTTTCCACATTTCCTCCAAAAATATGGAGGCGACCCTGGGACTTTGGAAATCTTTTGGTGGATTAAAGGTAAGTAAAGAAAAGAGTAATAATCGGGACTTCATTTCGTTTCTTCTTTTTATTTTTTCGAACAGTTACAATAATGGATGTAGAACCAGTTCAACTTTACGTAGGTAATGAACCCACAGAAAGAGTAAAGCACTCCAAAATGTCTTGACTACTGGATCAATCAATCCCTGAATCCTGATCAGGAGATCAAAGCAAGAATCAAAATGGCTCGATGTGTGTTTCTCAAACTTCTCACTAACAGAACACTGGGCCTCCCAACAAATCAGAAAGAGATTTGGTAGATGCTATGCATGCTCTGTCCTCCTATACGCATATGAAATATGGACACTAAAACAAAATACGGTAGATTGTATTAATACTTTTGAAATGTAGCTCTACTGAGAATTTCTTGGACTAGCCACACTAGACGTGACACCATACTTAACAGAATGGAGCATGGTCCCCAATTGCTTGTGACTGTCAAAAGAAGAATATTTGCATACTTGGGACATATACAAATAGCACCCTGATATGTCCCTCTAAGACTTATTCTAAATGGGAAAGTAGAAGGTAAAAAATGGATCAGTCAGAAAAAAACTATCTTGGCTCCGTAACCTCCGACAGTGGTCAGGCCAAACTGCTGAAGAACCATTGCATTCTGCACAAGACCAAGAAAAACATAAAGACAATTGATATGGGAGTTGTCAATGCCTAATTAGGTACACCACTAAAAGAAGAAGAAGAAAGGTATTGATATACAAAGAAGAAGAAACTTTGATATTTTGGAATAATTTAATGAGATTATCTGAATGTGTAAAAAGAAAGAGACAACCTAAGGAAGTACATTTAAAATTTGGTATTGATGGTATTATAGGCGTCTTCTAGATAGGGTTTCTTGTTCCAAAAAAAATTGTACAATCATTCAATTGAAAAGTCTGTAAAAATGAAAGTCCCTGTTCACCAGTTTTATAATCACAATGTTGCAGCTGAACCATGGCCCCCACAACAAGTTACGGGCCCCCTTGCCAGGATTCAGCTCGGGCCCCCTTGCCCTGCGTCCATTTCCTTCCAAGGCTTCCCCTGTCTTCTACTTTCTCATATTCGCCAGAAAGGTAATATTAAAATTATGAGTGGAGTTTTTTTTATTAATTAAAAATTAATGTCTAAAATCTACATTTCTATCCCCTTAAACAAAGAAAATTACTTTTAAATTATCCACCTAATAGCCAAAACAAGGAAATTCATGCATTTTAGATTATTTAAAGGATTCAGACACAAAATTTTACTAATTATTAATTTTATTAATAGCATTGGAACTAGATACAGTATAACTAAAGATAATATGATTATAAGCAAGAAGTAATCTGGGAAGTAGTTCAGACTACTATTTTTAGTCTATGGTCCTGCGTTGTGAAATCTCCTAGCTTTTGTCTTGCAAAATTTATCTATAACATCTGAAAAGTCCACTCTTTTTGCAAGTTCGTTTTCCATGGCTAAAATGGCAGACTATTCAGTCTATCTTGTCCTGTTGTACTTCTTTGCCAGGTCTTTAGAGAATTGGCAAGCCTACAGAACGACCTCTCAGCTGTGGAAACTGTCACTGGAACTGTACAAAACAGTTTAAGTGCAATGCAAACATTGGGAAATATCGCCTGAAGATTTTTTTCATAAATTAGATTTAACAGTTTAAGAGGCTTTTTATCTGAACCAAAAACAGTATGATGGATGTTTTTCAGATGAATTACCTCTTCCAGTAGTTCTTCCGTAAAGTCCTTAGGGAACTTTTCTATAAGATTTTTCGTTTTTATTTATTATTCATCTTGTTTGGCATCCATAAAATTTAGGACTGGGGAAAATAAATCGCAGATAGGATTAGCAGCTGAGAATCTCGTCGTCAATTCTGTCATGATAAAATCCAAAACCGGAAAAATTACAGATGCTTTGAAATCATCTTCCTTTTGTTTTTGAACATCAATTTCATTCATAGGATCAGTGGTCCCCCTTCTGCGAAAATTAGTATCAAAGCTAGGCATGATATTGATTGCTTCAGCAACAATTTTTGCTTCATGAACAATTGTTTCCCAAGAATCTCTTAGCTGTTGCATTTCGCCAAGCAAATCTTTGATCAATTGGACTTCAGTATTGAGGGATATCCCCTTGCTTTGTATGACAGTATCTTTACTGTCAATACCAGATAGCACTTTATGCCAAAATGAAGTCATCAGAAGACCTTTGAATGACCCAAAATACTTTTTCAGTCCTAAGACAATATATTGTGCTGAGGGTGTCAAAATAGTGATTGTGTCCTCGAGGAGAAAGTCCAGGACTTTTAGACACCTGGGTAGTGTTTGACTATAGGTCGCATGGCTTGAATTCTCTCACTCCATCAGGTCTCGGATAGGCTTTGCAATGATAGAGGGATATGCCGTTTTAACATTTCCCAACGAGCAGGGCTATGTGAGAAGAGACAGTAAAAACTGCCAATGTTCCCAAAAAATGTCATTACTTCATGGTTTAATTTGGCGGCATTAACTCCAACCCTGTTTAAGGGAATGAGCTCCACAAGGTGAGAAAATAGCAGAATCATTCAATTCCAAAAGTCTTGCTTTAACTCCATTTATGTCTCCTCTCATATTTGAGCCGTTGTCGTAGCCTTGGGATCGGCAGTCAGCAAGAGGTACATATTACTAGTTTAGTTTTAGTGTACTTAATATTTAGTTTAACCTATATAGTTATAGTTTATCGCTTTTTGGCTTCTCCGAGCCCCAGGCCCCCATCCACCCCGGGCCCTCTTGCTCTGGCAACCCTAGCCCCCCCCTCCTTTGTGGGGGCCATGAGCTGAACCATTTAAGGATTCTGGAGTCAACAAGTTATTTTAACTTGATTTGGCCCCAGGGAAATTATGACAGTGTTTTAATATTAAGGTCACATAGTCACTTTAAAAAACAATGAATTTAAAGAGACTTACCTTGCCATGAACTTTGAAATTGTAAACTTGCCAGCAGGTATAATATCAAACACAAGCAGTTTTCCTTGCATATGGTGTATTTTATTTGTTAAACAAGCAAATTAAATGTATATGATTCATATTGTAATGTGACAGAATGAGAAAGGTCCAATAAGTAAGTAGGCCCAATATAAAACCACACTTAATGAGATAATTTACCTTACATTATCAGACAAACAAACAAAGTAAAAAAACCCTGAAGGAAACATAAAGAAGTACAATGCAATGTGTTATAATAATTAATGTATTTTAATTAATAAGAAAATGACTGTTTACAATGTCTAAGTGTAACCAGGACAATCAGTGTCGGAGTGAAAAGATAAGTGGCAGATGGTAACTGTTAATCACACAGGACTGTGAAGATTAATGGCAATTTTTTAGTGAACATAAATGTAATCACAACAAACACAAAACAAATATGTAAACAAACAAAATAATATATAAAGTGTTTACATGGTAATATTATTTATTTCAAGTCATGTATTAATGTTAGCAGAATATTTTTAAGTATTAATATTAGTTGCTGATTTGCCCTATTTTCTTTTTATCATTAATGTTTATTCAAGGGAAAAGCTACCAGTTGTATTAATACAAATAATGTACCTATAATAACTTATTCATAATAGTAAGAATTATGCGATATTAACTTGAAATAATATTGAATGACAGATAATAATGGACTGAAAAAAAATATTATTATATGTTAAACAGTTGTTGAAAAGTTAGTTTATTTGTTTAACATTGATTGGAATTTTAGCCATGAGGGCATGTTTGTTTCATGTTAATGTTTTTATATCATCAGAAGTAATTGAAAGAATCAGAATGTAATGAATAGTTTAATCTCATGTAATAACATCTAATGTAATAATTGTAATTAATCAGAAGGTTTTAAACCCACAGGCCAAATAATAATTGTAAAATGAAACATTGTACTAAAGAAATACCAAGACATAGGCCAATATCAACATAAAAATTGTTGTCAAAATAACTAGTAAACTATCACATCACTGTAAATTAGTAAGAAGTAGTAAAATTACTAAGTTAGGCCTTATTTGTATAGTAGCACAACATTTTAAATAGATTAATGAAATTGTAATGTGATTTTGAAATGACAAACACATTTAATGGTTTATAAAACAGAATTTTGTAAAATGCTAAAATATTTATTAGGACACTCACACGTCATGTGAGATATTAAAATGTTTGTCTTTTTATCAGGACAATCAATATGTAAACTAAATTAAGACTAGTTAAGTACTAAATAGGGAGTAATTTCAATTATAAAATGTAAAACTATGTATTTTAAATAATCAGGGTCACATGACCTATTAACCCGATGGTATTGACCAATGGTAATTTTTGTAATTTTGGTAAAGCCAGTCGAAAGAAAAAGAAAAATTCTACATTCTATTGTTAGACACGAAAGTATTAGGAACACCCCCATACAGCTCTGACCCAAAAGTGTAAGGAAGAATCAGATCCAAGTCGAAGAAAAGTGATCTTTATAATACATGCAATCAAATAAGAAGAAGGAGTTAATAATGAGAATATAAAATAATAAATGGTAATTATCAACTTTCTGGGCCGCGCTGGTATTGGAGTGACATATTTCTTTTTCTATTCTTCTATGTTATATAAACACGTGAAAAATAATTTTAAATACACACTCAAGAAGCCCTTTAAAGGAGAAAACCGGTTTAGGCTGTAAGGTAAAACTTTATGCTTTTACTTATAAAAAACCTAGTGTTCCGAGTCGTTAATGTAATAGTGCTATTTAGTTAAGTAACGGACACGTCATGGACAACGAAATCCAAGAAGTAAACAAATAATATAATAAATAATTACAAAACAAAACTCTCTCATTTGATGAAATGTTACAATATATATAGACCAATAAGGGATTGCTTAAAAAATTGTAACACCTGGAAATAGCAGGAAGTAGTAAAGCAAATGTTAAAAACTACAAAAACTTCACATATTCTCCAATTTTTTCATAAACTGAGGTATTCTCCCACTACAAGGATTACACTTAATGACAGAGGTAGTTAATACTTTATTTTCACACATTATAGTCAAGTTCAAAGTAGATAGTTTGAAATGAACCAAGACATGTAATGTTGCATATGAGACCATTCATAGAACCAATCCTTTTCCAGGTAATTGTTCCAAAAATTCTTATGGACAAATGGATGTACTTTCACAAACAACAATATTGTTGTCTGAAGTACATTATATGTTTAAAATATTTTCAAGATATTGGTAATTCCTGATTTGGTACAATTTTAATACAATATTTGCAAATGAATTGCGTAATGAATTACACAAGAGCTGAATCGCTTTGACAATAACAATTGCTCCAAAGGTTTGTAGTATTTCCTCTGACTCTCATTTCTGCTCAGAAATGCAGAGAGGACTTTGACTCCTTAATAAACAGGCCGTGGAATCTGTAAATTTGTATTTTAAAAGAATGTGGATAAATACAGAGTTATAAACTTCTATCTTAAGCACACAGATTACGTTGGTAAAACCATGTGGAACTATAATAACCATCATATTTAATGGTTTAGGCACTTTAGTCGTTACAAAGTTTTATTAAATATAATTATTTCACTACCAACTTGGAACACAAAACTTTTTATGGGTAAAAACGTAAATGTTTTACCTTATAACCTGAACTGGTTTTTGCTTTTCAAAAAGCTTCTTCAGAGGTTGCCGCTGGCAGCACTGTCCGTCTTGTTGTTGGCGACGGAATCGATTTTCGAAAGATCGATGTTGTTTGTGTGGGGTGTGATATGTTCGAATAATGCGTGTGATTTGAATTGTGTCTGTTCATTTAGGATGTCGTTTTTATTTGTTTTCGTGTGTTTGTATATTTCCAATTGTTCTAGAGTGTCTAGTTTTTGGCCTTTTGTGTGTACGTGTAGAATGATCATGTTATTGTCGATGTTTTTGTATGTCTGGTTTGCTTCAATGAGGTGGTTTGCAAAGGTGGATACTGGAGTGAAGTTTTTACCCATAAAAATTTGTGTTCCGAGTTGTTAGTGAAATAATTATATTTAGTTAAGTAACGGACACATCATGGACAACGAAATCCAAGAATATTATTCTTTATTTCAGCAAATTAAAATAATGAAACTCATATCATGGTGTTTAATGTATATCATCATCTTCATAACATTGAATAGGCAAGGTCCTGCCTGTTCTGCCTTCAAAGATCCTCCAGCCATATCTTCCTGGGTCTACCCACACACCTGAGTCCTATAGGTTTGTATTTTCAGACTTGTTTCCCGTCTGGAATTTTGACATTCTTTCTAAGGCCTCTATTACACTAGGCAACATGTGGCGGGCAACTAGTTGTCCGACCTCGGACAACTAGTTGACGAGGGCTAAAATGCTCTCGCCCACATGTTGATGATTAGTCGAGAAAATGGCGTCAAGGAATGAAGAGCTTCTGCTACTCGCTTTGTTATTAAAGAAAAGAAGACGCAGAGCTCGGAGAAGACGTATGTACATACACCCTATGTTATCAACAAGGATGGATAAAGGATTGTACTACACACTGTTCGATGATCTGTGCGCGGACGAAAATAAGTTTTTTAACTATTTTCGTATGTCAAAACAATCATTTGATGAATTGTTGGACTTGGTCAAAGCAGACATAACTGGCACTGATACCAAAATGAAGAGAAGCATACCACCAGAAGAAAAGTTAGTCGTAACCCTGAGGTAAGTGATCTGTACAATTAATTAATCAAATTAAATACAATTAAATTTTATTGTAACGTTTTCCACTTTATACAAAAAAATTAACAAACTACATTTTAAGATATTAAAAAGTCTTGGATGAAAAAACAAACATTAAAATAATCTGTAAACAGTTGAATTCTTACAAAAATACAATGTTACATAACTAATTATTTTAAAAGTAAACAGAAAGAAAATTAAAATAGTAAAAAATCACTTATTTGGGTGCTGCTACTGACGGACTCTGCAGGCGAAGCCACTGGTGATTGTCCGTTGGAGCTGCTTGCTACGGATAGGCAAGATTGATTTTGACTTTGGTATTCCAATAGTTGCTGTGAATTTCTGGTTGAACTTTGGATTGCCTTTGGTGTTGATGTATGTTGCAGGGGGTTTGGATTTCGGCATTGTTTTATTTGATTGGAAAATCCTGTAGGATTTAGGTATGATGGTGATGGTGATGGATGTTGCTGATGGTTTGGACTTTGGTAATGTTGAGCTTGATAGGAATATCCTGCGGAATTTGGAAATGATTGTGGTTGTAACGAATACTGTTGATATCCAAACTGGCCTGTATTTGGCATTGGTGCCCATTGTTGAGTGATGGGGGTTTGAGCAGCAGCAATGGCTGCAATAATGTCACTTCTAAGCTTTAACCTCCTTTCTGGAGGGACTTTATTTATTTCTGAGACAAGTGACAGTAAAAACAACTTATCCTCATGTTTTTCATCATGTGTTTCTTCTTCAGTAACAATTTTTTTCTTCAAAATTTCAATAAGGTTATCTTCGTCCTTTCTTAATTTCTTGTTGCTTTTACTTTTAGATTTTGAAATACCTTCAACCTCTAGCGAGCCAGTCGCGTCAGTATTATCATTGTTTCCCTCGACACTGTTTTCTCTGTCATTGTCGTGATCCAATGAACTAGCAGTTTTCTTACATAACGTTTCTAAAAAACTCAACTGCTCAAAATAGACATACTGCTTATGGGCCTTCGCCCCTGATCCACTTTTTACTTCCTTCTTTTTCTGAATTTCTCTCGCATAGCAAGTACGAATGGACTTCCACCTTTTCTGAATGATTGTCACTGAAAATAAACCAAAATGTATAGGCAACAAAAAATTACTAAAATGCAGTAGGGTTTTTTTGTTTTAACCTTAGAAATAATAATTATAATTAATTTAAGAATTTTACCTTATATAATCCACTAGGCGATCTCAGTTTCTCAAATACGACATGTTTCAGGGACTAAATCCCCATCCTCAGGTACAGTAAAATGCTATTCCCCTAATACATAGGGGTCGTCGAAAAGATTAAAACGTTTATACACATAAACACCACACGCACAAAACTCACTATGAATAAATTAACATATATACATAAACATATGAAAACGTTATAAGTGACTCGGTGCAACAAATTAATCAGTTTATGTATATATGTTAATTTATTCATAGTGAGTTTTGTGCGTGTGGTGTTTATGTGTATAAACGTTTTAATCTTTTCGACGACCCCTATGTATTAGGGGAATAGCATTTTACTGTACCTGAGGATGGGGATTTAGTCCCTGAAACATGTCGTATTTGAAAAACTGAGATCGCCTAGTGGATTATATAAGGTAAAATTCTTAAATTAATCATAATAGCGATCTGGAGACTGCATAAAATGTATCTCGAAGCCAATAATTATAAATTTTCATAAACCAAACTTCATAGGTGTTGTGTTGTACAGGGTGGGTGGTAGTCAGTGTTAAACAATTTTTTTCTTGTAATAGTACATACAAGAAGTATGTACATTTCCTATTGTAGTAGGAAACCACTTAGAAAATATTTATCTCAAACGGCCTTGTAGTAATTAATTTTTTAGTATTTTTACAAAAATTCTTGACTTTCAGACAGAAACTTCTAATTTCCGCTCAGTCATTGAATACTTGCATTTTTTTCTTAAAGCTTATAAAATTGTTATTATAAGATGACCATTCCTTTTATGAAAAAGTAATTAAAATGTACTACTTATTGAATTTCAAATTTCTAGAACAATTCAAAAAAACATGAAAGTAAGTCAAGGATGTTTTTACACAATTCACTACTTTTTGGCAGTTTGAGATAATTGTCTTAGTGGTTTTCTACTTCATTAAGTGTATACTATAATAGAAACATTTTCTAACACTAACTACCACCCACCCTTTATACATTGGTGCGTATGTTTTTATGAGTAGTTAATGTAGTTAAAATTGTTTTGTATTAATGCTCTCTGTTTTTACAGGTATCTGGCAACTGGAACATCAATGATCGACCTCCAATATCAATATAGAATAAGTCAGCCTGCAATATCCAAGATCGTAAGACAAGTTTGTAAAGCTATTTGGAAGTGTGTCATGCCAAAATGCTTTCCACAATTTACAGAAAAGTTTTGGCTTGAAACTGCAGCTGAATTTTACGAGAAGACAAACTTTCCACATTGTATTGGAGCGATTGACGGGAAACACATCAGATGTATCAAACCTCAACATAGTGGTTCCTTATACTATAACTACAAGAACTACTTCTCTGTACTTCTTATGGCTATGTGCGATGCGTCGTACAAATTCATCTTTATTGATGTGGGTGCGTATGGTAAATCATCAGATTCAACCGTATTCAAAGAGAGTGTGTTTTTCAATAGACTTCAAAATGGTTCATTAAACATTCCTCCTCCTCAGAACTCCTTCACAGGTCTTGATGAACCCATGCCTTTTGCAATTGTTGCAGACGAGGGATTTGGCCTATCAACGAATATTCTAAGACCGTATGCAGGTAAATGTCTCACTGTCAAGAAACGTGTATTCAATTACAGGCTTTGTCGTGCACGTAGGAACATTGAATGTACCTTTGGAATACTCGCAAACAAATGGCGAATATTCCACAGGCCAATGAATGTTGACATATCATTATGTGAAGACATTATTAAAGTATGCTGTGTGCTACACAATTTCGTAAGACAAAGGGATGGCTATCGCATTGAGGACACGTTAACGGTGGAAGGACTGTTCGATATGGATCCCATTATTGAGAAACCACCAAAAAAGGCTAGTAAACTGAGGGATATGTTTGCTGACTACTTCCTCAGTGAAGAAGGTGCCGTTCCGTGGCAAATGGATCGTATGTAGGCAAGGATATATACGATGGATCGTCTTCTGTAGAGGTTCATGAACACATTTGTAGAGGTGTTAATACAGTACGTATAAGTTAAGTTGAATTTAAGTAAGTACCTTACCAATGTAACCATGTTTTAAAAATAACTGAAAATATATTACTACTCACAATTTATTTGTTAAGAAATTGCGACTTTTTACTTATTAGGAAAAATACTAAACGTTTTATATTTTTCAAATTTTTTGTTATCTTTGTATAAAAAATAGACAAAATAAAGCAGATTTTTTGCATTTTAAAAACTATATTTTTTTTTTAAATACTTTTCCTTGGTTAGTACACTACTTCTGTAATGTAAAGAAAAAGTAATTTTTCACATTGGAAATAGAGGTGTTTTATATATAAACTGTCGTCCCAGACACAGTTAAGGTGGTGTCTGGGGCGAAGTGCGCATGCGCGGAAGCGAGAGTGGCGCGCCACATGTTGCCCAGTGTAATAGCTCCCATCTGAAACAATGCCCCACGTCCAGCGTCAGCAACTTCCGAGTGGTCCACCATTCCACCAACAGTTGGGTGTTTGGTGGAATTTGTCGCGAAACAAGAGACTGTTTCCTTGTGAGCATTCCAGACAGATCCACAGGGATTTTAGTGCCTATAATAAACCAGTATGTTGCCCCAGGCACAACCATTTTGTCCGATGAGTGGAGGGGATATCACAATTTACATCAAAATTATCAACATTTAACAGTGAACCACTTGATACAATTCGTAAATGCAGTAACCCAAGCCCACACCCAAAATGTAGAAAGCATGTGTGCTAAGGCCAAAATGAAGAACAAAAGGCAATGGGGTACTTCGCGACTGATGTTGGATTCCTACCTGGCTGAGGTAGCAAAGATTTCCTGTGGCGGCAAAGGTATCAAAATGATAGAAAATTTAAAAAAAATTATTGAAAACATTGTACAATTTATGCCTCCTCAGTAATTTATATTATATTTTATTTGTAGCTATAATAAATTATGAAATGTATCGTATTTGTAGTTATAAATTATATTTTTAACTGTAATTAATTTGTAGTTGTTAGTGTTGTAGGAAATTAATTGTAAAATGTAAGTAAAATTGTAAATAAAATGTAAACTAAAATAAAATGTAAATTTCTAGTAAACAGTAAATAAAATATAAATATAAAAATAAATATAAAAAATATAAAAAAATATAAATATAAAAAATATGTCAAAATAAAATAAAAATACAAACTGTTGCTGGTCATCGCTACGTGTGTCAGTAAGAAAGTTACTGGCGATTGCTTCGTAGAGTAAATTGCTCACTGCATGCTACCACTTAACCGAAAAGATCCCAATTCTGTGTTCAAACCATCCTGTCCTGCTATTTTTTGATTTTCAGTTCTTCCAAGGGGTTATTCAAGCTTTTCCATTGTTATTAATCTCCCTCATAGGCAACATAGTGGTTGGTTTCCATATTACTATGGTCTGATTTCACATTATCATTAGACCAGAGAGCTTTATAATGATCTTCCCATTTATGTTCGGGACTGATGTTTAAATTTGCTGAATCATTTTCATTTTTATTCATGTCTTTCAGCATTTTATAGGCTACAGTTGTCTTCCATGTACATCATGTTGAATGCTCCCTATAAATTGACTCCATGATTCGCCATGTACCTGTTTCACTAAACCCTTAGCTCTGTTTTTTTTTTATAGATGTCTCTAGTTTCATCTGTATTGAGTTATAGATACACGTGGTATGGCCTTTTCTTCTATTCTATTGATGTTAGAAGTGATGTTAGCTCCCAAAAGAGCCCTTAGGATCTCTCCAGCCATGACCATACTGCGTGGTGACCCTGTTGATGCAGATCAGTATGGATCTACACTGGAAGGTCGATAAATATTCCTGGTGGAGGGCAGCAGTAGCCGCCAGTACCAAGTTAGGATGTAAGGGAAATGATCCATGAGCAGCTTCTATTTGGACAGGCGGGAATCTAGTGGGATTTAGTCGTCTGTAATACTGAGTCCTATAGTTATAGGATTATATTTTGCTGCTGCCTTGCAGTTGGGTGTTGGGGCATCGAAGGCAGCCCTGAATAAACATTACCGGAAGTGATGGCCCGTAAGGGGACAGCCCCCCCTCCCCCACATGACTTACCCATCTGTAGGTTGGTACCCTATAATGGAGAAATTAATTTACTCAGAACTTTCAAATAACACAGCCGGGCGGAGATAATGGTTACAAGGATTACAATGTCTGTAAAAAAAATAAATTTTGTCATACATATAATAGTTTTTATGTTAATAAACAGTACACATAATAATATTTGAAAGAGAAAGAAACTAATTTCAAGAATTACAATTGTTACTGCAATCATTTTTTTCAAAACTGAGAAATAAGCATTTTTGAGTAATAAAAAAAGTATGCTCTGGGACTTTTATTAAACTCTTAAATTAATCTACATGTATACAGAAAGCAAGTAAAAAAAGAAACTGAATTGCTATGACCTTCTATTTAATCTTAGTTCAGGGGTCCTGTGCCACTCTGAACCTTCTTTATCTAAAGATACAATTTGTGCAGTTTGGATTCATTGTGTATTGGTCATAATGTGCCAGTCATTCTAATTTGACTGAATACTGAAATTAATCATTTCAGTTAATCTAAAACGTAATCAGTTGAATTTAAACGCAATTCTGTTGATATCAAGGAAGCTTTCATAAACTTTAATCTTTTAGAAGTCAAAACAGTGGATGGGATCACACATGGTACTACAGGTAAACTTCAGAGAGATGGATTGAATCTTTGCGATTGCAGAGGTCAGTCATATGAACAATCAAGCAACAATGGCTGGTATTCATTCAGGAGTTCGGAAGAGAACCAGGATTTGAATCAACTAGCTATTCCTTGTGACAACCATTCACTTAACTTTGTTGGAGTTCATGCAACTCATGTAAATGTTCAGGCAGTGACATTTTTTTGGACAGTAGAGCATCTATTCACCTTCTTTCCCTGTTCCACTCATAGATGTAGTGTTCTTAACGACTTCATAAATATTACTCTAAAAGGACATTGTGATACCAGGTGGAGTTCAAAAGCAGATGCAAAATCCACTCAGTTGGATGAAATGATCGCTCCACTGGAGAAACTGAGGGATATTCCGATTGAAACAATTGATAGTCGGAAGATGTAGCATTAATAATGAATGCGATATAAAACTTTAATTTTGTGACCTTGCTCTTTTTCTGGACAGATATTCTTTCTTCTATGGACAAAATCCAGAAAATCTTGCAGACCAAAGGTATAAGCTTTATTCAAGCATTGACACTTTTGGAGACGCTAACGGACAAATTAAGTTTGGAGGAATGAGCTGTGTAACAATGTCAGTACTAAGGCAGAGCAGATAAGTAATGAGTGGGGTGTCAGTATCACAAAAAGGATAATAAGGAAGCGCACTATGCCAGGGGAGTATGCAGACGATTCTGCATTAACCGTTCAGCAAGAAATGTGATGTTCTCTAATAGAAATTTTAGACAAACTGTCAGTTGAAATTTCAAGACATTCCTTTAACATAAAAGAGTTAGAAAAACACTTTGGGTTCCTCTGTAAATTTGAGATATTCGTAATGATGGAGATATACAGTTTAAGGAACAGCTTTCCCAAATCAATATTAAGTGCACAGTGCTTGCAAAACTGTATCCACATGACTTAAACAGTGAAGAATTGTTCAGTGACTAAAAGACGTCATACTTTTATTAAAAAGGGCTGAAGCAAATGGAGAACAAAATGGACTTTACACCTCAGGGACTGCTACAATAAATTTCTTTAATGGGATTAGAAGCCTACAAGACACTAACAACAGCTTTAAAAATTTTTTTATTTTACCGGTGTTTGTGTCTTCTTGTGAAAGATTGTTTAGTAAACTTAAATCGTAAATACGATCAACAATATCTCAAGACAGAGTATCAAATCTAGCGATACTTTCAATTGAAAATGATACTGCATCGTCTTTAGATTATAGTGATTTAATCTAAAGAAAAGTCTTTGCAGCACTTAAGATCAGGAAAGTTACATTTTAAGATGTATTAAATATTAAAAATAAATATTAAGTGCTTATTAATAGAAGACGTTTTGGTAAGTGGTTTATTTTATTACTTTTAATGTAGTTCTTTGTGTAACTTTATATTGCTTTAGGATATTGTTTTGAGGATGCGTTTTAGACCTACAAGGAATTTGCATGTTTATTAGAACATTTTTATGTTATACATTTTTTATATTACTACATTTTTTATAGTCTACATTTGTTACTAATAAATGTATACAAACTGAATACCGGTAATATTATATGTAAAATCTTAATTTTGACTATTCTAAGAAATATTCTTAAGCTCGATGTCCTTTCATACAACATCTACACATTTGAATTTATTAAGTACTTTGTTCACTGGATGGACCTTCATTTTTGCTCTTTTGTGCCCTTTTAATTGTGAAGGCGAGGCGGCTGACGATCTCCTTGCCCCGGGCGCCAAAAGGCCTAGCTGCACCACTGGATAGCCTGACAAATATTAAGGATGATGACCAGGCAAGGAAAAGGACAAGAAGAAGACATACAGAGCATCTAGGAAAATAAATATTGCTACCTGGAACGTAAGAGGTATACAACATAAAACAGACGAATTGGAAGAAGAACTAAAGGAAAGAAAAGTGGATATAGCAGTATTAACAGAGACCAAAAAGAAACAGAAAGGCAGTACAAACTTAAAATACTATACAATATTATACAGTGGTGTCGACATAAATATGCAAGCTCAAGCAGGAGTGGTTATTTTAATAAATGAAGAATTTAAAAGGGCTATAAGATGCTATGAATGGATAAATGAAAGAATAATTTCAGTAAAATTAAGAGCGGAAAGAGGGAATCTAACAGTTTTAAGAGTTTATACACCAGAAAAAGGAAGGAAAAAGAATCTGATGAATTCTACCAACAACTGCATGGAGTAATTGATAAGGTGTAGTAAAACCACAGACATAAGAGCCTGCATGGAATCAAGTGTTCTGAGCATCATACTTGGCGCATAACACTGTACAGTGGAGGTGTACCCCTCCACAGTAGTGTGTGACTGAATGTAATTCCCACTACTCATCACGTGTGTCTGCTTAAAGTGTTGTGTTGTGCGTTTGTTATAGAATTAAGAAATAAATGGCATCCTGCTTGTCAAGTGTGTCTGGAAGGTCATTAAGGGGCCAAGCGCATGAAATTGTTTACAATGTTGCAAAACATTTACGGGAGCAAAAAGAACTCCACAACCTTATGTATAACGTTGTCCAGTCAACCAGTGATGCGACGGGTATATCTCAGTCATCTGTGAAGCGTATTCTGACGGAAGCAAGAAGTCATTTGGCTAAAGGAAAACTTAAGTTTTCTACGCCTACTAAGAAAAAGACAAGTAATGTAACAAAAATAATTGTGGACGATTTTACTAAATGTGTGATTAGACGTAAAATACACGACTTTTATATTAACAAAAGAACTGTACCAACTTTAGAAAAACTTAACAGACTTTTGAAGGATGAAGACATTCTTCATTGTGGGAGGGAATACCTGTGAAAATTATTAAAAATCATGGGATTTAAGTGGAAAAGGTGTCAGTCATCCAGTAAGATTTTAATGGAAAACCGGAAAATGTTGCATGGAGAGCTAAATACTTAAGAGAGATCAGACAACACAGGTATAATAAAAGAAATATAGTTTACCTCGACGAAACCTATATTCATTACACACTATCTGTTCCACCTTGTTGGTAATCCGAAACAGAAACTGGAAGTGCTAAAGCGACCGGTAAGGGGCGTAGGTTAATTTTAATACATGCAGGTGGGGAATGTGGGTTTGTTAAAAACGCTCTTCTGATTTTTCAGTCACAACAAAAAAGTGGGGATTATCATGGTGACATGAACTATGAGAATTTTTCTAAATGGTTCAAAACATGTTAATTCCGAATTTGCCTCCAATTTCTGTAGTTGTTATGGATAACGCAAGTTATCACAGTGTGCAAGAGAACAAAAAACCGACCTCATCATCTATTAAACAGTCTATTATGGATTGGCTTAGACATAACAATGTTGCATTTCAAGAACCTATAACTAAGGCAGAGCTGCTGTTACTGGTTAAATATGTGCAAACTGAACCGACTTGCAGGATAGATAAACTGTTCGTTGATGCCGGTCACACAGTTGTGCGTTTGCCACCATATCATCCTGATCTGTCACCTATCGAACTTGTTTGGGGTGACGTAAAAGGTAGGATCAGTGAGTGCCTGTCTGAATCCTTGGAAGTGAAACGGAAACTTTGTGAAAAGTTGTTTTTGAATACTCAGTTGATAAGTGGAAGAAGTGTTGTGACCATGTAATTAAAATTGAAAATGAGTACTGGAAAAATGACAGTTTATAGCAATTTTGTGTGTATTGGAATTGTAGTATGTAAGTGTGATGTATTTACTGGGTTGTGTGCTGTTGGTTTGATGTGTTTTACTTTTTGTGTTTAGGATGCGTTTGTGTAGTTTGTTTATTAAATCGGGAGTGTATCCATTTTTGACTGCTATATATTTGATTGTGTTTAATTCTTCTTGGTAGTCATGTGTGTTAAGGGGTACTGAAGTGAGCCTGTGGAGCATGTAGTTGAAAGCTGCAGATGTTTGTGTTGAGTTGAGTGGTTGGATGAGTTATGTATGACCATGTCTGATGTGGTAGGTTTTCTGTATATTTTGTATGTGTGTGTGTTGTTTGTTTTGGTAATTGTAAGGTCCAAGAAGTTTATGCTACTGTTTTGTTCAAATTCGAGTGTGAATTTTAATTTATGGTGTATAGTGTTAATGTATTTGTGGAAATATTCTATTTGTCTTTTGTTGCCGTTGTAGAGGAGTAAAATGTCATCAACATACCTGTGCCAATATATTATTTTATTAGTGTATTTGTTATTGTTCAGTATATGTTCTTGTTCTATGGTGTGTACAAATATTTCGGCTAGTATACCTGATATAGGGGAGCCCATGGGTAGTCCATCTGTTTGTGTGTAAAACATGTTATTGTGTGCGAAATAATTTTGTTCAGTGATGATTTTAGTGAGATGGATGATCTCTTTTATGTGTGTTTCAGGTGTGTTATTTATTTTTAGTAATTGTTCTAATGTAGTTATAGTTTCTTTTATGGGTACATTGGTGTATAGGTTTGTTATGTCGAATGAAGCTAGTGTTGAATTGTGTGGAATGTGGACATGTTGAGTTTTTTTCACCAGATCTAAATTATTTTTGACGGTGGTGTTATTTGTTAAATTTATGTTATTTCTGATTAATTTATCTAAGTGTCTAGCTATTTTGTGTGCAGGTGCTTGTGTGTTGTTTATAAGTGGCCTGATGGGGATATTAGGTTTGTGTAATTTTGGTAGTGTATTTAGTGTAGGGGGTTTGGTTTAATTTGTTTTAGATATTTGATGTTGTCAGGTGATACTATGTGTTTTGTGTTATTTAAGATTTTATTTATTTGTTTGTGATATTTTGGGGTGGGGTCTTTATTTAATTTGGTTATGTTGTTTTCAGTAAAAAATGTTTCGATTTTGTTATTTAAATCCTGTTTTTCTATTATAACATTTATGTTACCTTTGTCTGCTTTGAGTATGGTTAGGTTGTGTTCTAGTAATTTACGTTTTATATTTTTTAGTGTTTGGATTTCGTTGTTATGGTGTTTTTGTTCATATTGTTGTGTGTGTTGTAATTTACGTTTTATATCATGACGCACGCACATGGTCTTTGTTATGCGTGTGTTGTATGGCCGTTTCAGAATCTATGACTATGTCGCGTATATACCTTTTATTAATGTTATTATTAGTTGGATTGTTTCCTAAATTGTGTTTTAGACCTTTATCTAATAGGGTTATTTCTGCTTTAGTGAAATTGGTCTTTGTTGTATTTACTGTACGTGTGTGAAACTTGTGTGTCGGTGTAGGAACGGTTTCGTTTATGCGTGTTAATATGTTATTGATTTTTCTGTTATGTCTTTAAAACGCACATCTCCTTGTATTTTTAATTGGAGTTTCTCTATGTTGTTTCGTGTATGTTGTATTATGTTTTCTAATTCTATGTGGTGTAATATTTGTGTGAGTTTTACATGTAGGTTGTATGCTGTTTTGTTTAGTGTATCTTTTTTGTGGTATAAATCATTGATTATGTTGTCCAGGTGTATTATTTCAGCTTTACGTTTAGTTTGTATTGCGGCGTGTGTGTTATTTTTTATTGTGATTTGTGCATGTGTGGGTATAATGTTGTGTTTAAAAATGAAGAAGATATTAATGGGAAAATTAATAAATTTAACCAGATAACAGGAACTCTCTGACGTGCTCAAAACACAAGGCAATGAAAGAGTCCATAATAAAATTATACAAATCCATGGCAGTGCTTACCCTTACTGCTCAGAAATATGGACAATTTTAAGTTACTGCTAGACTGTAATTTTAACTTTATTACTGCTAGACAAATATAAAGAATTCAGGCTACAAACATGAAATTTTTGCATTCCATAGCTGGGTACACAAAATTAAATATAAAAAGAAATAATCAGATAAGATAGGAACTGAAAGTTGAAGAAGTAAATGGAATCATCATTAAGAATAGAGAAAGCTGGAAAGAACACATTAGCAGAATGGGCAGTGACAGATTCCCCAAGGTAGCCTTATTGTATCAGCCAAAAGGGAAGAGAAGCCTGGGAAGACCCAAAAAGAGATGGTCTAACCAGTTTGGAGCCAGAACAGACTTAACAGTCTAAGCCGTGATCAAGAGGTAGAAGAAAATTTGAATGTTAAGATTAAAATACAATAAAAATGTGAAGATTACTATAATAAAAGCGAAATTTATAAAAGTCAACTGTTATGGCTTTAACATTTTAATTAATAATCATTTATTATATAAATACGTAAAACATGTGAATTATAATAGACATGTGTGCTGAAACTGTATCCTTCAAAAACTGATCATTATCTCACTGCTTGCTTAAATAATATAGAAACATTCACATTGTCATTTGCATATTTATGTACACGTGTATATTATATTTTACATATGAAAGAGACAAATTTAATAAAAACTGTTATTTGTATACAGACAAATTATGCTATTATGAACATGTACTTTTATAATACTATTACAATTGTTACTTGTAAAAACGATGGTGGACTCAAATTCTTGAACTGTAGCCCAAGTCAGAGTAGATCACTATACTGAAATCTTCAATAGAAGAACATAATGTACATTCACTTCAAGACCTGAATGAGACAATGGGTGAAGTAAGAAAATACTGAATGTGGGAAACTATTTGGAAGTAGAGAACCATAAAAGTTTTAAGTACCCTACTCCTACATGGCTTGAAAACCTGATAAGTATAAGAAGTACAGAACAAGTCTAATAAATGCACTCATTAGTATTAGTATCCTAATTCTTATTCTACACATTTTGCTGCATATTTCTAATTCAGTGTATAACATAAATCAATTTAGCCAAAAACCAAGTCAGACAAAAATTTTAAATCTGTTAAAACCACTGCACATCCAGTTTGGCATATAACTGTCCTTTCACAGCAAGGGTGGATCCAGCAAGCAATTTTTTTTTTGGGGGGGGGGAGGAGATATAAAAAGTTGGACCATTCTTTAATGGCCTAAAGTGTAAATAATAGAAATGGTGAAGATAAAAATATAGTGTGTTATTATCAACAAAATACATATATTAACGTACAAGTATAATATTGTATCTGTTTTTCAGTTCATTTTTCTTTTAATAACATTCACTTACATTATTATATATATAAAACTTTCACAAATGAACTTACTTTTGTTCTCACTTTCACAAACGTTTCAAGGTGTTGTGCCTCTTCCTCAGTGTGAGTAAATACTGAATGTCATTGTTGCAGAATAACGATTATGGACTATAGGTGTGTGTGGTGGGAATTGATGATGGGAGGGAATTGGCGCTGAGGTTCAAATTTTGTGTTTGGATCAATGTATCAAATAGTGTATGTGATCTGTAATGTACTTGTTCATTTAATATGTTGTTTGGTTGATACATTGATCCAAACACAAAATTTGAACCTCAGCGCCAATTCCCTCCCATCATCAATTCCCACCACACACACCTATAGTCCATAATCGTTATTCTGCAACAATGACATTCAGTATTTACTCACACTGAGGAAGAGGCACAACACCTTGAAACGTTTGTGAAAGTGAGAACAAAAGTAAGTTCATTTGTGAAAGTTTTTTATATATAATAATATTAGTAAAAGTGAACAAAGAGGATGAATCAACAAGATATTTATTCACTTACAGTTTAAAATACACACTACTCATTAAGTTATGTATCAAACAAAAATTAACTTGGTAGTAAGGTATAGTTACAATCAATTTAAAGTAGGCCAAAGTTTAGAGTAGAACCATGAACCTCCATAATATGTTATGAATTTGTTATCATATTCATAATCACAAAATATTCTACAATCACAAGGCAATGACAAAATTTTGCCTGAAGTGATCATTTGTGGGAGGGGGAGAATCCCCCCAATGGATCCTCGCCTGTTTCACAGGATATTTATTTCTAAATATTTTCCCCGCATGAAGTCCAAAGTAGGTATGTGACATGGCTGTGTTAAGTAAATTTAATATTATTCCTCTGTGCGACAATTAGCATTATGATCACATTTTTTCTTAGAGGAAGAGGGAAGAAATATAACAATTTTTCTCGACTCAGAGAAACTATACTCAACAAGAAAGGGAATTTTACATCATGTATATACAGTAGAACTCCCAAATACTTATTTACTTCTGACTTAATCCTTAGCTTTTCTACCTTTCGGTGTAAATCTATGTTGGAGTTGAGTCCTCTGAGGTCGTCTTTTTCCACATATCCCTCCATTTCTTTCTATCTCCTGCAAGCTCCTTTATTTTCTCCCATTTTACTCATCTTCTTTCTGCAGCTGTGCAGGCTTCATCCTTCCAGAGCTTTCTCGGTCGTCCTCTCTTTCTTTTACCTGTCTCTCTGGATTCAAACACTTGCTTTACCAGTCTTTCCTCCCCCATCCTCATTACATGTCCCAGCCATCTAAGTTGTGCTTGTTGTACTGTTATTGCTACAAGAACAATATCTAACTTTTTCCTAAATATTTCACTTCAAATCTTTTTTTGTCTTCCCTTCTATTTTTCGAAGAAACCTCATTTCAATACTAGTTAGCTTGCTTATTATTCTCTCATTTGTTGTCCATGTTTCGCTTCCGTAAGTTAATACTGGCTTCATGATTTTTCTGACTATTTCTGTTTTTATCCTAGTGGGTATTTCTTTTTACCCAGGAAACTTGATTTAATACTATTGATTAATCTTCCTGTTTTTGCTACTCTTTCATTTATTTATCCTCTAAATTCCCTTTGCTGTTAATCACTACTCCCAGGTATTTATAACTTTTTACTTATTCTAAATATTTTCCATCAAGTTCTATTCTGTGTTTCTCTTCTGAATTTCCTATTACCATAGTTTTAGTCTTCTGTATATTAATTATAGCAATGAAGGGAGTTTATTGCACTTTTAATTTAATTAATTTATTAATTAATGACTCTATTTAATTAATTCCCACCTTGTTGTGGTGCCAAATTGAACAATTATAGTGTGTGCGCCAAATGTGTGGGCGTCAAATATAACTAATAAAGTTTTTGATGTTATATACTAATTTTTTATCTTTAGGTGTTTTCAAATAATTGACAACATACACAAGGCTTTGCAAGGTTAACTTAATTTATTATACTTAATAGCATTGATGTCACTTACTTAATTTATGACAATTAATAGCATTGACATCACTTACTTATTCTCCTGAAAAGAAATACAACATATATCTTACAATTTTACTGACTACATCAATCTATCATTTATTATTTTGTTAACACTTGCTTACTTTCCTATACTCTTCATCTAGATACTTATTAGACTTTAACCATCATTATTATACATTTATTCTATATTAAACAATTCTTAATAAATGGATTCATGAAGATTGGATATCCAATTACCATCATCTGTAATAGTTATCTTATGAATTTACCCTGACTAGCTACTAGTTATTACTTTCTTTAAATATTATTACTTATGAGTTCTTTCAGATGAACAGACAGTGTTTTACTTAATTAGTGGTGCATGAATATAAAATTTACTTGATGTATGTTAATCCATTCTATGGCGAAAAGTGCTCTGCGGTGTAATCCTGTTTCCTTGTCCCTCCAAGTTTCTGGAAATCCTTGCGGCTGGCATTATCACCTCGTAGAATGCACTCGCACTTATCACTTCTCATCTCGCACTCCGACATATATATATATATATATATATATATATATATATTGTAACGTCCTGCTTAATGTGAGGTATAGTATAGTTCTATCCTGCCCCACGTTGTACGCGTCAAATCTGTAACGTACCGCTTATGTGAGAGGTACTTGCGAAAGTGTTATTATATGCCTCACGCAGTATGCGTCACTTCTGAATTATACTAACTGATGTTTTCAAAAGTATAAATAAAGGATTTTGTTTATTTTGTTTTACTCCATCTAAAGAGAAATCGAGAGTGTGTGATTTGTGGTCAAGGAGGGAAGTTGTTCAGTCTTATGCAGAAGAGAGAGTAAGTATCATTATTTCCACTCAGTTGAGACGATTTCTTCTGTTTGTTGTGCTGAAATTTTTTATAACTACCCACTACAATAAATTATAACACTTTATTATTCAATATTAATTTTCAATAATATTGCTTTATTTATTATTGACTTTTGTCTCCTGCCACCACAATATAGGTATCACAATTAATCTTATCTGAAAAAAAAAACATCATCTCGACTTTACCGAGTAAACATACAGCTGTCTAAGGAGCAAAACATATATGTTGTTATTTACCCAATATTACGCTATAATAAAAAACATCAATTATTACATAATTCTTAATAATTCCCCAGGGTTCAGGGTGAGTTCTTTGTGTTACGAGAGTGTCAGAAATGGATAATTACTACGCTTTACAAATACCAAAAAATTAATAAATAATTTTGTTTATTTTTCATGTAGTAAGTAGTTCCCGGAATTGCCATAAGAGAGCAGCCTATATTTGTTTACTTTGAAAAAACATATGATCAAATGATTATTTTTTGTTCTATTTTCACCGTTAAAAATGAGTTTTCTTCTGGAATTATTACGAAAAAATGTTTATATTACCTCGCTCCGAATGGTTCTTACTGGATTGCAGCTTTTCTGTGATGAGGTCCGTCTTGCGTTATTATTTCCTTTTCGTTTGGAGTATTTTCCAATTGTCAACGGGAACTAGGCCGAACCATGTTGTATCCGCAGAAGGTTTTCATCCACTGTTTATTAATGTTTATAACCATTTAATTTGGATTAATCAGGTATAATTAGATAGTGGTCACTCTGTTTGTTAATCTTGCGTTAATTTCAACTCCTCCAACGTCCCAAAAAAGGTTATTTTTTATAATTTTTGTCGCATCGTTTCTTCAACTCTCTGGTTCAGTTCAAAATTTTTATATCTTATTAACAATACTTGTTATTTTTCATCACTCTTAGTAACACATAGTATTTTTATTATGCAGGCAGTTTGTAATTATTATAAATTTATATTTTATTTATGGAAAAATAATTCCTTTCCATTCCGGTTTCTTTACTAATTTAATTTACATAATAAGTTTTGGTTAATTTTTTTATGACATTGTATATAAGTATTTTATCATTTTATTATCCTTAAATAAATTTATATATTATTTATTTAGTCTCGAATAGTATTCATACCCGGCACTACTTCCTGTTGCCATTTCCTTCATAGGATTATTTTAATTTTTATTTATCTTTGGTATTTAATTTTTTTTTTTCTTTTAAAACTAACCCTGGGTTATCCTATATTACAACACAAATATTTTTTTTTTAAATATAACATTAACTTATGTATAACAAGTTGTGGTCCATACTATAAATTACAATAAATAAATAAAATTACAAAAATCCATCAGTATTATTACATCCTACTTCCATAGTTTTATCCTTTCCAACACATACAGCACAGTTTGGTAATACTTTACTGTCACTTTTGTTTTTCACCTCAATGGGTACACTAGAACTCACTTTGCACTGTATACCACTCGAATTGTTTATCATGTTGAGTGATATATTTAAATTTTGAGCGAGCTTTAGTTTACCCATTTCTGACTTTTATTATCAGGAGTTACTTTATTGGGACCGGGTTATGTAACGTTACATAAAGCCCCCCCACTAGAACAAATTTATTTTAGTTTAACTTGTTTATAGAAAATAAATTGTTGATTATTTCCATTTTCTTAACTCTTCTTTATCTTCATAATAGTGTTTCATCTCTGACTGATTATAAACTCTGATTGGTAATTCCGACTGGTGGTAATTGCTGTTTTCTTGCTATACTCTCTCTCTCTTGGAGGCAAATTCATCAATTATTTATTTCTCTGGGTAGTGGTACTTCCACATTTTATTTGATAAGGACTGGTCACACTAATCATATTAAACTTGTTTTAACACTCATTTTTATTTACTTTTATATACTCGCTTTATCAATTAAGCTTCTGTCTGCTATCTTCCTTCTATTTTCTTTATCTATACTTCTGGAATCCAATATCACTCTTTTCAGCTATTTTATAATTATTATCCCTTAAATATTCAATTTCCCTAACACTTTTCCCTATCCTGTGCGGTGGTAACAGTCGGGTGGCCACTCTGGGTCCATACACCGCTGTCCATCCTTACACCTTCTGAGACCAGGGGAACATCATCCCTGCTCATAAAAATTATTGCCGGAACATTTCTACGGTCAATGCATAAAAATAAAAAAATTATAAGTAGTAGTCAATTAGCGACTAGTACCAAACACTTTTGGGATTCTTCATACTGTAGCTGTTTGTATTTATTTATATATTTCTTCTTCTCCTTGATTCCTTCTTCTTTTCCATTACTAATAGCATATAACATTATTGATAGGCATTATTTTAAAATTCTTTTGACTTTACTTCTTGTGACATATTTCTCCGTATCATTTCTTCTTATCTAATCTTCAATTCCGAGAAATTCAAATTTTTGTTGTATTAATTATCATCCTCCTTCAGTTTCATTGGAGCCATTAAATTACTCGTTATTCTTCTTATCTGAGCACATTACCATCAATTGTTTTTGTTCATTTAATTTTTTTTCTGTTTGTTACCATTACAAATATTACTTTTTCCTATTATTTCAGTTTAAATCAGTTATTTATAAATATTATTTAATCTGTTCTTACATTTTCTTAGTGGTTTGTCTTTTTATTTTAAATTATATGGTTTCAAAATAACTTGAGTAAGATGTCCTTACATGCTTTTTATAATTTTGGGGTTTTAGTCTCTTCACTTTAAATTATATTGTTCCGAAATAAATTAAATAAGTTGTCCTTACGTCTTTTGGAATTTTGGGGTTTTTATTCTCTTCACTTTAAATTATATGGTTTCAAAATAACTTGAGTAAGATGTCCTTACATGCTTTTAGAATTTTGGGGTTTTTAGTTACAATGGGTTGCTTGGTCCTGTATCCATAAAATCCGTCCCTTTTTTCTGGTTTGTTTGGAGTCTATTTAACCGTGGTCCATTATTTCAGGTACTCCATGTTCTCGGATTGCTGGGGTGTTCGTAATTAATTCTCTCCTTGATAATCTTCTTACCATCCGGCTCTCCCACTTTGCTGCTATGAAACTTTCACTTAAGTACCGGTCTTCCGTTATAATTCGTTCCTTTTTAACTAACAAGTATTGTACCTCCTCTAACATAACATAGTTGCTTATATTTAATCTCATTTCATTCCCTTTTACCTCTGGATTATTTGCCCAATATTTGCATGTTGTCTTCCGTCTTGAAGATACGGCTGATATTGTCTGATACACTTCCATCGTTGACACATTTAACTGGGATGTAAACTCAATTAACTCCCTCTGTTCGTTAA
Organism: Magicicada septendecula; assembly: GCA_034769895.1. Taxonomy (NCBI): domain Eukaryota; kingdom Metazoa; phylum Arthropoda; class Insecta; order Hemiptera; family Cicadidae; genus Magicicada; species Magicicada septendecula. Next base: position 80,597,662 of record CM068371.1, on the reverse strand, counting down.
TTGGAAGGTTGAATACATTAATTACTCCACCTGTAATCATCTCCCATTCTTCCTTGGTATTTATTATTTTCTTTCTACTTGTTTTTATTATTTCCTTGGTCTTCTTTTCCACGGTTTGAACATCCTTTTTGTTGTGGCTATTTTTATTTTCAGATGGCATTACACCTTGGTATTCTGTAATTTCTATTTCCTTCCTCCTCTCTTCTGTATTCGGACTTACTTTAATACCTTCTGAAGTGCTGTCCATTGTTTCATCCAAATTATTGGAACTATGGTCCATTTGTTTATTTGTCTCCTCTTGGTATGTATCTGCTTTTTGGACACGCGTATTAACATTTTCAAACTTCTCTCCGAAAGTTTTCCATATCTCCTTATTGAAATTCTCCATTTTACACTCAAATTGTTTTAAATTCCCTTTATTCTCTTCAAATTTTGCATTCATCTCTTCTCTTTGTCCTTCAACAGTTTCTTTCAGTTTATGGTATTGTTCATTCATGGTTTGTTTGATATTTCCATGAATGGTTTCTATTTTTTCATTTAGTTGTTTGACTAAACTTTCCTGAATGCTATCTATTTTCTCATTGGTCTGTCTATTTTGTTCCTCCTGCTTCTTAAAATTCTCCTTATTTTCCTCATTGGTTTGTTCCAAGGCTACCTTCTGTTTTCTAAAATTTTCATCTATTTTGTTATTGGTTTGCTTTGAAGTTTCCTCCTGTTTTCTAAATTGTTCTGCCATAAATTTCATCATGTCTTGCCAATTGAGTTCTTCTCTGGCTACCGCTTTGTCTGGTTGATCCCCTTGGGCATCCTCTTCCACTATTTCTTTTTCCGGGTCCATAACTACTTCGGTTTCTTCTGTATCACTTGTCTGTTGGTCCATTTCACTGTCCGTAACTAATTCTATTTCTTGTTCCTGTCCACCTTCTTCAATCTCCTTTTCTTCTGTTTGATTATGTTTCTTCCTCCAGTGACACATATCTTCTCGGGATAGTTCAAACATCACCCTGATCCATTCCCTTAATTCTGTGTTTTCTGTTTGTATTGGGTTTTCAGGTGGTCTTATTTCTCGTTTCCATTGTTCATAATCTTCCTGAGTATATTGTTCTGTCACCTGGGCGTATACTCCTATTCTTTCGGTTTTCATTTGTTCTTCATTATCGTCCCATCTTTCCCAATCTTCTTCAGTCATCCTTTCCACCTTGTTATCATCTTTTTCGTTAGTCGTCCCAATAGTCTTTTCTTTATTACACCTGGCATCTAACTCCCACAATTCATCATAAATCTCTCTCAATGTCATTTTGTCGTCTGGTGTTCCCAACGCATTCGCGCGACTCATTTGCACTCTTTCGTGGTCATTGGTATTCTTTTCTATGTATCCCATCTCTTTGCTGAATTTCTTAAATAGCACCGTCATCCATTCCGCGTAACTCAATCGTCTCTCTTTTTCGGACATTTTCGTTTCCTGTGCTATCATAGCTCTTTATCGCATTTCTTGTTTTCTCGTAACTGCCAACAATAATTAGATTTTTTGATATATATTTTTATTAAATATCAAAATTCTTTTCTAATTACCGCCCTTTTACGTTGAGCGCCAAAATTTGTAACGTCCTGCTTAATGTGAGGTATAGTATAGTTCTATCCTGCCCCACGTTGTACGCGTCAAATCTGTAACGTACCGCTTATGTGAGAGGTACTTGCGAAAGTGTTATTATATGCCTCACGCAGTATGCGTCACTTCTGAATTATACTAACTGATGTTTTCAAAAGTATAAATAAAGGATTTTGTTTATTTTGTTTTACTCCATCTAAAGAGAAATCGAGAGTGTGTGATTTGTGGTCAAGGAGGGAAGTTGTTCAGTCTTATGCAGAAGAGAGAGTAAGTATCATTATTTCCACTCAGTTGAGACGATTTCTTCTGTTTGTTGTGCTGAAATTTTTTATAACTACCCACTACAATAAATTATAACACTTTATTATTCAATATTAATTTTCAATAATATTGCTTTATTTATTATTGACTTTTGTCTCCTGCCACCACAATATAGGTATCACAATTAATCTTATCTGAAAAAAAAAACATCATCTCGACTTTACCGAGTAAACATACAGCTGTCTAAGGAGCAAAACATATATGTTGTTATTTACCCAATATTACGCTATAATAAAAAACATCAATTATTACATAATTCTTAATAATTCCCCAGGGTTCAGGGTGAGTTCTTTGTGTTACGAGAGTGTCAGAAATGGATAATTACTACGCTTTACAAATACCAAAAAATTAATAAATAATTTTGTTTATTTTTCATGTAGTAAGTAGTTCCCGAAATTGCCGTAAGAGAGCAGCGTATATTTGTTTACTTTGAAAAAACATATGATCAAATGATTATTTTTTGTTCTATTTTCACCGTTAAAAATGAGTTTTCTTCTGGAATTATTACGAAAAAATGTTTATATTACCTCGCTCCGAATGGTTCTTACTGGATTGCAGCTTTTCTGTGATGAGGTCCGTCTTGCGTTATTATTTCCTTTTCGTTTGGAGTATTTTCCAATTGTCAACGGGAACTAGGCCGAACCATGTTGTATCCGCAGAAGGTTTTCATCCACTGTTTATTAATGTTTATAACCATTTAATTTGGATTAATCAGGTATAATTAGATAGTGGTCACTCTGTTTGTTAATCTTGCGTTAATTTCAACTCCTCCAACGTCCCAAAAAAGGTTATTTTTTATAATTTTTGTTGCATCGTTTCTTCAACTCTCTGGTTCAGTTCAAAATTTTTATATCTTATTAACAATACTTGTTATTTTTCATCACTCTTAGTAACACATAGTATTTTTATTATGCAGGCAGTTTGTAATTATTATAAATTTATATTTTATTTATGGAAAAATAATTCCTTTCCATTCCGGTTTCTTTACTAATTTAATTTACATAATAAGTTTTGGTTAATTTTTTTATGTCATTGTATATAAGTATTTTATCATTTTATTATCCTTAAATAAATTTATATATTATTTATTTAGTCTCGAATAGTATTCATACCCAGCACTACTTCCTGTTGCCATTTCCTTCATAGGATTATTTTAATTTTTATTTATCTTTGGTATTTAATATTTTTTTTTCTTTTAAATCTAACCCTGGGTTATCCTATATTACAACACAAATATTTTTTTTAAAAATATAACATTAACTTATGTATAACAAGTTGTGGTCCATACTATAAATTACAATAAATAAATAAAATTACAAAAATCCATCAGTATTATTACATCCTACTTCCATAGTTTTATCCTTTCCAACACATACAGCACAGTTTGGTAATACTTTACTTTCACTTTTGTTTTTCACCTCAATGGGTACACTAGAACTCACTTTGCACTGTATACCACTCGAATTGTTTATCATGTTGAGTGATATATTTAAATTTTGAGCGAGCTTTAGTTTACCCATTTCTGACTTTTATTATCATGAGTTACTTTATTGGGACCGGGTTATGTAACGTTACAATATATGTATGTAACTTTTTATTTAGTTCTGGCCATTTGACTTTCGAATGTTAGTACATGTTATTTGATGATTCTAAATTTTGCTGAATTGTTTCTACTCAAGTGTCATTACATTATTCTTAGTATGATAAGGATTTCTTGAAATATACTAAGTGTTGTATACTCTGTGATTATATTCACACCGTTTTTCTGCGGATTCACTTTGTTAACACGACATTTGTTTATATTTAACGGTGTTAATAATTATTATTCTCTCTAATTTCATGGCCGTAATTAGTTTTCTACCGGTTCTCTTTTGCTATCACTGTTTCGGCAGTTTGTCTATCTCTTACACATTTTACCGCACTTCTGCTCCGAGTAACGTTTTTGCTAATAATATTAACTCAAGGCAACCAACTTAGTCGATTTTAGTTATACTTCGTCATGTCTTTTAAAAAACACTAAGTTCCATTACCGGCTTCCGATTCTCGACTGTTCGTACTCACACCGATTCTTCAACCGATATGACTTTTCTCTGTTACGGCATCCGCACTCCCGTCAGTTCCGATATATAAATTATACGACTCTTGATATCTGACTCTCGACTTCGGCTATTAGATATAAGATATAAAACTTCCGATATAAGACTTCCGATATACAACTCCAGTGTTCATACTCTCTGATCTATGAAACAAGACTTAAGACTCTAAGAGAACATACTTTCCGGTATAAGAATAAAAACTTAAGACCCTCGCTAACGGTCAACACTCTAGTTTATACCCCAAAAATCCCACTATTTTCTCTAATCCCCACTTAACTTCTCAACCTCTGCGCTTCTATTGGTTTTCATTTGTTTTCTGGTGGAAACTCCGCCTTAACACTCTAGGTTTTCTTCTCCCTTCATTTCTTATTCGTTCCTCCAGTTCGTTTCCTTGGTAACCACTTCTTCTAGGGACGTTCTCCTCAATTCTCGACTCTGATAGGCTTCCTTCTTCCCTACCCTTACAAGTTCCTGGTTGGCTCCACCCATCGTTTGAGTCGGATGACCAATTTCACGGCTGTCTATCACCCTTGTATCTTGGCGTCTTGCCCTTTTTAGACAAAGTGCTTTTAATTGCTGTATGGACCTCTCATCCGCCCTTTTGTTCACCATGTGCACTGCTTCTTACCCGTGACCAATGCTCGTATTGTCTACTAGTTTCTCTTAGTCGTTCCCACGACGAGTGTAGTCAATTCCGAGTATTCCAGACAGCTGCTACATATGCTCACCAATCCTTCCTTCGCCGCGTACCCTTCTGGTAAAGCTGGACGTCCCGTTCATTCGTTGTGCAAACGTATTGTCTACTCAAGCCGGGCTTTTCCTGTCTATTGTAGCAATGTAACACTGCGTTTGGTGTGCAGCTCAACGCATGTGGCTAATTGTCTTTTGGATAGCGTCGCTATGTCGCCTTGTCAGCGACCTTTTGTCTCTTCTTAGCGATACATTTCGCCTTTGTCTCTCTTGGGTCATTGCGCGTCACCCGCAATTCGCTTCACCGTACAGCTGCTGCGACAGAGGCATTGTTCTCCATTGTTCTTCCTTTGTCTTGGACTAACATGTTACCGAGCCATCGTATATCTTTGTATAGCTGTCAGCAACCCTAGTTACAACGTTCACTTGCAAAAAAAATTTTATTTAGAAATTTTATCGTTATATAATCTTCATGTTTTTCGTTCTAAGTTCTTCATTAAATACATTTATGTTATTCTGTAACTGTTTTTCTGTTTCTCCTATAATTGTTAAATCGTTTGCGTAGCATAATTCTGTTACTGTTATTATCTTCATACTTTCTGTTCTATATTTACTCATACTTTCTTTACATTTTTTGACAACATCATCCAACACCAGGTTGAATAGCAGGGGGCTTAAAATACACCCCTGCCTTAAACCTATTTTGCTGGTGAAAGTTTTTGATGCCTCGTTTCTTACTCTTACGTAATTGACGGTGTTTTTGTATAGGCTTTTTATGCCCTCAATAAGCTGTTGTTCTACTCCCTTCCTCTTCAATATGTTCCATACGTCCTTCCTTCGTATACTATCGAACGCCTTCTCCATGTCCACGAACATGCATGTATTTGTCTTCCCACTTTGGCAGCTTTCTCACATAACTGTCTTACTATGAAGATTTGGTCCACTGAAATGAACTCCCAAATAATTAAACTTAATATCTCATTGAAGATTAGTTACTGAAACATGTTAATTACTAAGAAGTAAAAGGCCCTTCCTAATCCATGTACTATTTTGAATGTAAGCATATCCCTCGTTTTTGTGTTACGAATTTGTATGACGCACTGTTCTCAAACAAAAATGAGCCAGAAGCCTGATAATAGGTGTACCAATAATTAATAATTCAAATAAAATATTTTATTTCAAATATTATAAGTCAAATGATATGTCAAAAGCTTATGTTTGATCTTCAAGAACTTTGAAAAAAGTCTTGGATTTCGTTGTCCATGACGTGCCCATTACAGTACTTAACTAAATATAATTATTTCACTACCAACTCGGAACACAAAGTTTTTTTATGGGTAAAAACGTAAAAGTTTTACCTTATAGCCTGAACTGGTTTTCACTTTTAAAAAGCTTCTTCAGGGGCTGCCGCTGGGAGCCTCTGAAGACGGACAATGCTCCCAGCGGCATCCTCTGAAGAAGCTTTTTAAAAGCAAAAACTGGTTCAGGCTATAATTATTTCTCTCTCCTATAGCACTACAGCCCTTGTTGGGCCCTGGCCTCCTTCAATTTTTCACCCCATTCTCTTCTGTCAGCATCCATCCAAAGGGCATTTACGGGCATGTAAATAACTTTTACGTTTTTACCCATAAAAAACTTTGTGTTCCGAGTCGGTAGTGAAATAATTACATTTGAAAAATCATAGGATATGGTGCTAGACTAATTAATTAAAGTTATAACTTTACAATGTTTAGTTTTAAATGTACATTTCTAGGAATCTTAATAAGATAGCGTATGCAGACATGCAAGGAGGTCTGCACTGAACATGGGCAGCACAGTCAGGGGGCAGCAAATTACGTCATCACCAACTAATGTATAATACTAAATGTTTTACCCACAGAATCTCAACTTTTTAATGTATGTTGAAGATTCATGCTTTTCGGTATCCAGGCCATATGAATAGTAAAATATTTATCTCTTTTTTGCCCCCTTTTCCTTTTTATATTATTACAATGCGTTTCGGGACATATGTCCCATCATCAGGTACAATCCCTTGATGAAGTTCGTTAAATGATTAAAATATTGAAACAATTTACATACAATTTACACGTGTCACAATAAATATAAAATGTCTAAACGCGGGAACGCACGCGATGTCGTTGGTGCGCACCACGGAATACTACAGTCGACTATGATGAGTAGTCCTGTTTGGGTTTTCCCCAAAACCCTGGAAGATTCAATGGATCTGAAAAATTACTACAAAGTAGAGTTTTTTTTTAAACGTCCAGGTTCATATCTTATCCTCTTTCAAGATAATGTTGTAAAAATTAAAAATATTGATAGCACATGTGGATGTTTTCAATTTATTTAGTACCCGAAAGATAAAATACTTGTACACTATAGACATAAAAACTTGAAACAATTATTGAGATGAGGCAGATATCAACAGGACTAATTTGTTTAATGAACTGAATACACTTTAAAACTGAATTTTTCCCAAATCCATTGATTGAACCATAGAGCACTTTTAAAAATAACTTGTTCTTAACAGTCCCAAATAAGGTATGAGTATTAAGAATATTACTTATATTAAGAGTATCATCAGCTATTTTATCTGTGTTAGCAGTCTTCATAACAACTTTGTCGTATTTTGTTGCTTCTCTGCTATGTACAATTTTCCCTCGAACGAGGCCTTTCGGTTTCGCAATTTCTTACTACAACGAACTTGATAATGGTTCAAACGAAGTACAAACGCCCCGTTCGAGGGAAAATTGTACATAGCAGAGAAACAACAAAATACGACAAAGTTGTTAAGAGTATCAGTTGCAGCTGATGAAAGATCATTCTTGAAATTAAAAATAATAAAATGTTACTTAAGATTGACCCTTAGGTTGATCAGACAGATTAGGACAGATGTCGTAAGAGACACTGAGATAGGAGAAAGGTGGGGGTGGGCACATTCAAGATTGCGTGCAGGCGCACAATTGCCTAGTGGCTGTCCTGAGAGTGTATGTTCATCTTTTAATCTATAGTGCTAAATTTTGTCAACTTTTTTGATTGTATTGTGCCAAAGTAGCGTACAGTATCACTAAGCATGCTGATATAAATCAACTCAAAAATAAATTACTGTACATACCCACTGAATCACTAACTATTACACAAACTGCAGAAGTGAATTAAAATAATCTTTTAGTGTCTAATCCACAGATTTTCTGAAATACCTTCTTCTATTACACCCAAGGACTTCTAGACTGACGATGCTATCATACCGTTTGTAAAAAATGTAAGTGTATTGGTAAAAACTTTGTCACACTTTTGGAAAAATTAACATATTTCCAATGGAATGCTTAGCCTTGCTTCTAATTATTGTTTAATATCTGGTATGTAGTTAATCAGGTTTTATTTCACACAAGCTTCTATAGAGTACACCAGTGGTTCTCAACCTTTTTTTTCACAGCACACAATCTTTTGCAGTGAGTTCCCACAGCACAGTAACGTAAGAGTTGGCCACAATCCCCCCCCCCCATCATAACCCAATCTCCAGGTATGACTGGGTGCGCAGTCCTTACCTGTGTTCCCAGAATTCACTATTGACTTCCTTCTGCAGATAGAAGAACAACTCGCAGAACTTCAGTCAGATGGGACACTCGATTGAAAAATGGTGAACTACTTCTCAGGTTCTGGATGTTAGCAAAGAAAGATTACCTACTAACAGCAGTGGAAGCCGTTATATTTTTGTACCACCTGTTTGTACGAACTGAGATTTTGGAGACTACCAAATGCAAGACACGAGAGACATCTCTTAGTTGAACAGGGACAAACAATAAACAGCTGGTATAACAATAAACAAATACCAGCACGGTAACTATAATGAAAAAAGAACTATATTTATCTACACATGTATTTACATTAATATTAGTTTATACTTTCAAAACCGCGGACAGACTTCAACACCGGTGCGGCTTTGTAGGGACTAATTTCGCTACCAGATGGCAGAAGTAG